>OX101730.1:2707200-4016253 GCA_944452665.1 Stenoptilia bipunctidactyla
TACACTTGCGTTGAGCTTTACAGTGTCTTACTACGGGTTATCCGTCAGGATGCCTGATGCGCCGCCCTGGATCCCACGGGGTGGTAGCTCATTACACGATCTATGAATAGCTCTTGAGTTAGGGATCGGAGAAGGGGGTGTTTAGTGAGTAGAAGTCTCACACTGGCTGGGTATACGGTGGCATTCCGTCGGCGAGCGGTTGCCACTGTCGGCGGGGATTTATTCCCGTGCAGGGCCCAGTGCGTACTAGGAGTATTCACCCCCTCCCTATCTGTGGTCGCCCTTTGGGGCGCCATAGTAGGGTGTCATTCTTTGGCAGGAAAAAAAAAAAAAAAAAAAAAAACAACCGACTTCCAAAAAAGGAGAAGGTTCTCAATTCGTCTGTATGTTTTTTTTTGTGTTTTTGTTGCACGATATTTCGGACTATTATGAATTGATTTTGAAAATTGTTTCATATGATAGAGGATATTTCATAGCTGGCCCCATTTAAATTTCATCGAAATCACTTCATTGAAAATTTCAAACTTTTGAAAAAATATGTATGATTTCGGAGAATGTTTACGTTGATGACATTCTCAACTAAGACAAATTTTTGACGTAAAGTCGGTTTTTTCTAATGCTCTGCATTCGTTGATTATTTCGAAAGCAATAACAGTCTGAGTCTCGATTTGGTGTCGATGTGCTGAGTCACCAAGTCCAGTGAGTTTAAAATGCCTATAAGTACATACATACATATATACATGACGTCACGCCTGTATCCCTTATAGGGTAGGCAGAACACCAGAGGTTACTAGACCATGTGATGTCACGTTTGACAAATTTGGAGTTATTATAAAGATGGAGAGAGACTATTATAGTGACAGGGGATCAGCCTATCGCCCACAAAAATGACTTTAAAACCTCTGTCCCTTAACTGACTTTTACAGTATGCCCGGGAAGAGAAGCAGCTGGCACATTCTATGTTTTTCTTTCGCTCCCAGTCCAGCATGGAAGCAGTAAGTCATAAATATTGTCGTTGTAAAGAACACAGATTTTCATTTATGGCATAAAGTTAAAGTGAGGTATATATAACTAAGAAAATAAACGAAATAAAAGTTGGAAATAATAAAGCAGTTAATGGTACAAAACTTCCACGAACAGTCAATAAAAGTGCAAAGAAGTTTTCAAACTCCATAAAATGAACCGAAAACGTACAGAAACACACACACATCCAAGGAATTTATTTCACTCGGATAAAGTTTAAAAATATTTCATTTTCTTAAACAGTACTGCATAACTCATGTTTTCAACAAGCGACCCAGGCATTTCGAATAATAAATTGTGTTTTGAAGTTAACGAAATTTTGAAATTTATTCCGCCCTATTTTCTATTTTACGTTTGATGTACAGCGTTCTGGCTGTACAGTCCTCGAGAACTCAATAAAAATGTTAATAACTTCTAAAATGCAAACGTTATTTTGTAAATAACTTTTAAATTAGAGTGTAATAAAAATAGACAACATTGAAATAATTTGTCAAAATGTGTTTTTGAGTGTGTGAGATATTACCTTATTTATCACAGTACTTATAAAATAACCTTATCACAGTTATAAGGTTGTCGTATACATCATTACCAGCCCAAAAGGAAAAATCAGATACAAGCTCTCTACTAAACAAAAGCCTATTACAAAATGTACTCCGCGTTCAATGGTATCATTCCACTTTATTCGGAATCCTGTTACGAAAAAAATGCTTAATATGATAAACACAATGGTTTTGCAAGCCAGAATAAATTAATTTACTTCTAAACTCTAATTTCATATTAAACCACATATAAACATTTCAGATTGAAAATAGGAAAGGAAATTTGTAATTAAAAAATCGGAAAAAATCTGTTTTGTTGGTGATAACATCGGGTTAGTACCGGAGTACCACAGTCCCGGACGTACACTTAGCGGAGAACCACAAATTCTTTTTAATTTAGTAATTTAAATCAATTAAGCTCAAAAGTACAGTCAGCAGATGATTGCTTAATTCTTAAGTAAAAGGATAAGTAAAAAATATAGTCATGTTTAGTCAGGGTTCATATTGTATTCACAGAACAGTGTAAACCTCGAGAACAATCACAGATATTAATTATTTTTACAATAGTTTCTTTATACAGATAACCAAAATACCAAATATTGATACCAAATACTGATCGATACTAGCATGCTCAATAAGCTCCCGCGCCGCTGGTAGCATGCTCGAACTGAGCATGCTTATTTTCAGCAACATTCCGAAACATACGCTCAATTAAAGCATGCTTTCGTGCTTCAAATGAGCATGTGTAACAGTAGCTTTATGTATGAAACTTCATACTAATTTTATACATACAATTTTGATGCAACTTTGACCTTTAATAAATAACTATTTTCAACAAGTTCGACTGTAATAATTTATATTTTACAATTTAAGTGTGGTTTTGAAGCCTTGTCAGATACCGTTTAATATTCGAGTTTGATCAGTTTAATATTACAGGTATAATTTTGGATTCAGAGTAGTTGCTCAAATGGTTGATATATTTTGCGTAATTTCAGGTAAGAATTTGCATTTTTAGACATATAAACATAATCATATAAAGCCAAGGGCGATCGTAAAGCTTTAATAAGGTTTCTTTGTGTTAAGTGACCCTTTGACGAAGGTTGACAGCCAGCTTATTTAACCTTATTTTGTCCCAAGCTGTTTAACTTAAGTAAAAATTATCTTTATTATGTTAGTATTCATAATTTAATATCATTTTTGGACGAAGCAATTTTTAATATTACAATACTGACAAATGCACTTTATTCCCTATTTTATTAACCGACTTCAAAAAAGAGCTTATCTATTCGACCCGTATGTATGTCATATGTCCAGAACTGCCCAGTTTACGAATATGTTAGTCTATACTCTATATCAGCATTTGAATAAATGTGCCAAATTCCAAAAGTGTATGCATGTAAGTACGTATTATGGTTTTATGTTTGTGTTTGCATATCTCCGGAACCACAAGTAATATTCCAATTATTCTTTACTTTTTCTTGTACTGGGTAATGTTCAACTTAAGGAATAAGTTTCATCAAAATCAGTTGAGTAGTTTTTGAGATAGAGAATTTCAATCGACCAAAGGAAAATATGTATATATCTATCTTCAATACCAATATCAGGTACCACTATGGACTTACCTGCAACTTAAGTAAAAAAAATATTCTTAAAAAAATAAAGCCGACTTCAAAATTGAATTAAAAAGTGAATAACTTCTGTCTTAAACAAACTACTAAAATTAATCTTCGAAGTCGGTGCCTACCCGATTAAAGTAATGAAATTAAAGCATAGAATTTAATCGTCAAAAGGCACTA
The DNA here is from genome assembly GCA_944452665.1 of Stenoptilia bipunctidactyla. NCBI lineage: Eukaryota > Metazoa > Arthropoda > Insecta > Lepidoptera > Pterophoridae > Stenoptilia > Stenoptilia bipunctidactyla. The sequence goes on from OX101730.1 coordinate 2,710,559, forward strand.
ACATCAAAAAATACTTAGTTGGTATCTTAAAGTGAGTTTATTTAACACAGAGGTTATCGTTTTTATTTTTTAGTTCAATTTTGAAGAATTTTGAATTCGGTTTTTTTTTTAGAATATTGTTGTAGTTTTAACAAATCAAAATTGTCGCAGCCTTATACAATAGTGTTTGTTTTCAGCAACTACGTATTTACTCAAAAATATCTCCATTCCACTTAAGTAATAGATGGATAGAATAGATGGAAAATAGGATATAGGTCATTCATAATATAAATGAATAATAATAGCTAGTAAAGAAAGCATAATGTTGAACCGATTTGAAATATTATTCATAGATCTATTTTAAAAGGTGTTGAAGGTTCTAGCGTTTTGAATATGTCCGGCAGCAAATGATTTACGACTCTCATAAAACGTTGAACTGCTGAAAAAAGCGGTATGTAAACGTAGTGACGCGTCGAAAATTTTATCCAATAATTCCCGTTTCTGTAAGAATTTCGGGAATTCCTTCCTTAGCCATCATCATCATCGCAACTCTTTGTAATGAGCCCACTGCAGGGCATGAGTCTCTCCCCTGGGTGACGAGGAGGTATAGGCCATAATCCACCAAGCTGGCCCAGTGCTGGGTGGTAGATGCCAGAATTTTCAGGGTGCCTAGATGGCTTCTGACAAACCCTGACGACCTCTGTATACAAGTATACAGCACCCGGGACCGACTGCTTAACGTGCCCTCCGAAGCACGGAAGTCGCCTTGAGAAATGAATGGTCAGCGGTCACCCATCCAAGTACCGACCGCGCCAAACGTTGCATAACCTGTGGTATCGTATGATGCACACAGTAACCACGGCGCCAGGACGACTTCGACTTCGACTTCCTTCCTTAGTAATATTGTCTTAAGTTTTCGCGATTCCTACTATTAAAATTTAATAGGTTAAAAAGTGTTTTATTTAATAAAACACTTTTTAACCGGATTTATCGCGTATATTTACATTTTAAATTTTCGTATATTCCCGAAACGTCGAGTCAAAATTTAAAATGTAAATATACGCGATAAATCCTTCCTTAGTACTTCCAGGCCTGGCTCACTCCGCGCGGTACATCCGTTATTTACCTACAGCGAAGCGCTCCGCCGGCGCATTTCGAATGGGTCGTGTATCACGCGCGCGCCCGTCGGGACGTTGTAGATACCTACCTACCTAATAGCACTCACAGTAATACTATGATCGAGGTCGCAAACAGTATTTAAAAATGGACATAAAAAGAAACAAATATTCAATTAGATTATGTTTAGATTTGATTATGTTCAATTTAGCAAACAAAACATAGGTAGTACCTATTACTAATTATTCGTCGTAACTTTTTTTTCATTTTGTACTTTAGGTAAGTTGAAACAATATTTTTTACAAAGGTAGAATAACAGTAATACCTACATCGGTAGATACTTAATTACAAATAAGCAGATTAATTATTCTTCACTAGGCAGCAACCCTAACAGCGTAAGAAAAGATAAGAGGCATGCGATAGAAAGAGACAAAACTTCTAGGTATATAATTTTGCAGGTACGTAATGCTGTGCGAGCTGAATTCCACCGTATCGCGTCGTAGAAAGACTAGAATTTATTTAGATCTTCTTGCGGAGTAATTCTTCTGTACCAACTATTACTTATTCTGTGGTACTTCCCCACAACCTCTAAGGATAGTACTATGTTCCAAATTTCAGCTCTCTAAGGCCAGTAGTAATGACTGTACGTTGTCTGTCAGTCACTCAGTCAGTAACGGAACAGTTTTATATATTAAGAAAGAAAGATACGTTAAAATTTAAGACGGCAAGGGCGTCGATAATTAATAAACATAGAGAAACCAGAAAAATGCGGCTCGAACTTGCGCAAGAAGAGTTCCGTCCCGTTCTTCCACTAAGACATCGATACTTATAAGACAATAGAATGAAACAGCAATTACATACACAGGGTAACTAGTGACACATTTTAGATATTGAAGGAGAGCACTCTGCACTTTACTCGATTCTGATCATAATAATGTAATAAAAGTAGGCACTTAATTTTACACGTCAACATGCACACAGTAGTGTTTCCGCCACACGCACACCACCACCCGCTAAGTATCTATTGTAACCATGCGTTGCGTTATGAATTCTTTAACTTTCGTTTAAGTTTACTCAGTAAATAATTAATATTTATTAAGCTACCTACCAAAGTATCACCGGCACAGCGGTGATACTTTGATTTCATAACTTTACATGCGGGCTTTAATAAACAATCAGCCGCAATACGCTTTGCTATATGACCTTCTAGTACAAGCGGCTAAAATAATTATTTTTAAGATTACGAAACCTTGTTTATTTTTAAGCTCTTTAAAATTCTTTAATAACGAAAGTAGTTTTCATATTTAACACATCTATAACTTCAATAAATCTGCCAAAACTCCAAAACCAAGTTTAATTTATTCAAGAGTTTTGCCAATTTTGTGACACATTTAATGAAAGGAATGGAAACCCTCACAAACTGTGGTTTTGTTCATGCATCATGTTTTATGTATAACGCAATTTTTCATGATTCTTCAGAACACGACGCAAAATTGCAGGGCCGCGGGGTAATGTTTCAAACGTGTCATCTTATCTTAGTCGACGGTTTTGGGTTAAATAAGATTACGAAAACAATTGGCAATTCAGACTTTGCAGCCCTTTTTAGAGCTTGCGAAACAACAACTGATAAATTAAGTTTACGCTTTTTTTTTCTACACGCCTTCTTAGACGGAGAGACCCGACAATTTGACCAGTCAGGCAACAGAGGATTAGGATCAAGAGACAGAATCTGGCAAACGATTTGGACAGTCTCGAGTAAAACCACTCTTTGCATGCGTACTGGAAGCGAACCACCGCCGAGTCCTAGCCTTTCAAGGTGACTAAATAGCGTGGCTGTCGACAAACGCTTTGACACGGTTATACAAATTAATTTAAGTTTTTCTTGTTAAAAGAATATTATAAATTAATGGTCCCGGGTGCTGTATTTCTTGTATACAGTAGTAGCTAGCGTCCATCAAAAGTGCAAATTTTGATATACACCAATCTGCACAGGGCCAGCACATACATAACTTCACGCCTGTAGGTATTCCTTATGGAGTAGGCAGAACAACAGAGGCTTTATAAAACCATCTGATGCCACGATTGACAAATATGGAGGTACAAAAATGATGAAGAGAGGCTATTGCAGTGACAGGGGTGGGTCAGCTGTGGGTCAGCCTATCGTCCACAGAAAAGCTTCCTATAAAACCTCTGTCCCTTAATTGACTTTTACAGTATGCCCGGGAAGAGAAGCAGCTGGCACATTCTATGTTTTTCAGCGTGGACTGGGAGCGAAAGAAAAACATAGAATTTGCTCCCAGTCCACGCTCCCAGTACAGTATGACCTAAAACCTATTTATCAATCAGGGACGAGACTTATGAGCCTGCAGTGGGTTAATCTAGCGGTTGTGAAAATGACGGTAGAAATTAAATCTTGAACATTATCCTTGGCGATGCTTTATAAAATATAAACAATGCCTGTTTATCCTAAAAAACTAACAATATAACTAAGCGTTCAATATTTTACGGCTTTTTCCCGTGTAATACCATAACAAGGCTTATTTGTACAGAAAAACAAAAATATAAATAATAACTTAGTACTTTATGTGTACTTCTGTGCCATTGAACAAAGTGCTTGGACAAGTTAATAATACAAATGACATACACATACTGTGATACATCGGAGTTAGTGCTACATTGCGTGTGTAATAGAACCAATGTGCCGAAAAGACGTACTCGAAATATTCTAAAGGGGCCCTTACTCATCAGGACTTTTCGGTAAGGGATGTTGATGAATTCTACAGTGTAATATTTTCTTAATTTATAAGATTTTTTCTCTTTCATAACTGGAATATTCTACCTGGTACAACAATTTTTTTATGTAACATTTTATAAGAACGCTTCGATAGTTCAGTCAGTAACCACTCAGACCTTGTACTTTTAACTGTCGAGTGATAGTGTAGTTTCTCATGGATAGATATGTATGCACCATATTATAGTGTACATGCATACTTTCCATCAGTTGGTATAGAAGACAGCCGTTCTATCCTGGATATATGAAATGTATATTATACTAGCTGACCCGGCAAACATTGTTTTGCCATATAAATAAAAAAAAAAATAGATGTTGGCCGATTCTCATAGATACCGGATAAGCACAAAAAAATTCATCAAAATCGGTCAAGCCGTTTCGGAGGAGTACGGCAACGAAAACTGTGACACGAGAATTTTATATATTAGGTAAACTGGGGATTGACTCTGAGTGAAAAGGCGCCTTAATTGACTTTAAATATTCTTGTTTTATATGATAGAGGACAATAAATTCAGAGATGGTCTCATATAAATTTCATAGATATCAATAGTGTACGTCGTGAAAAATTAAAAAATTTTAAAAAAATATGTATGATATTTTTTTTCCGCCAGCTTTTTTCCTCTCGGTCTACCTAGGGTTCTACTTTCATTTCGTTTTTTAAAGCCGAAGAAGAAGTAGTAGTAGACAACACCAAGACATTGGTGGATAATGGGCGATCATTATCTTCATTAGCCGAGAGATGCACACTTCTCGACGGAGGCCTCCCCCAGGATTCGTCATGTCGTCCGGACCCGCGCCGCCCTCATCCAGCGTTTGACGTTCGTAAAGTGTAAAAAATTACCTACTGCGAATAAAAAAGTTTTCATTTTCATTTTCATTGAGTAGGTACGGAGAATATTTACATTGACGACCATATACTTCAGTCAAAATTTTGGACGAGAACTAGGTTTTTTTAATGCTCTGCATTTCTTGATTATACGAGTTTTTTATTCTCTTTTGTCAAATTTTTACTATACAGAATCACAGACCTTTTCTTGACTGCCTCAGGTCAAATCCGACCTTTTGATTGAGACTCCCAAGTTTGGTCTCCTTTTATGTAAGTAGGTTTACGGGCACTGATCAAAAGTAAACTGACTAAGTTTGGTCTAAACTCCGACCTAACGTCGAAGTTTGAAGCACGCAAGTTAGGTCAACTTGTTAGGTCTACTTTGCAAGGTATTTTGTGATTCAGAATGTGCTTCGGAGGGCACGTTAAACAGTCGGTAACGAGTGTTGTATACACTAGTATTCAATACAATAGTCGTTAGGGTTTTGTTACCAGCTGTTTCGGCGCCCTAAAAATTCTAACATCTATCAACCAGCTGCACTGGGCTAGCTTGGTGATTTTCTGAATAAAGCACCTTCTCACCCAGGGAAGAGACTTATAGCCTTACAGTGGGCTCTTTATAAAGATGGGCTATTAATGTTCATGGGAAGAAAAATACCATCAGTATTTTTCTTCCCATGAACATTAAAAAACATCTGTAAATAAAAGTTCCTATAAATACAACAACCAGTGAATCGTTTACAGTAGTTACTTCAATAAACTTTGAAGCCTCTCACACAATTCAATTAAAAATTAGATCAAAAACGAGGGTCGTTCGCAAACAGTCCCTAGAGATCGATCCGCCTTCAATTTCACGCGGTATTTATTCTCACTGAACTCGGCACTGTGCTGCGTTCATATGGAATCGAGTTACTGGCGCAATCGACTGGCTCACTGATTGATTGCAACCGGAATGGAGTAGGTAAGAAATGTTGTTTTTCTTTTCAAATACTCTTCGTTACGATATAGCGACATAAGATGTTACATTTTAATGTAAGTAGCTGTTTAATTTTACTGTTTTCTTGTACAATTTTAGGTATTTTTACGTCTATTGCCTAAACGTTTTTTATAAGCTGGTATGTCAATTATCTTTATATTAAAAAAATGCTTTTTAGAACAGTTTTAATTCCGAAGTTCTGCCGATGTAATCTTTGAGTGGGTCTTTCGATCACTGTCTGTATAGCGTCGCTCGGACACAGAATGTCATGTGATGCATGACTATTGCGGGGCGACCGCGGACCAAGCAAAGCACACCTTAAGAGTGTGTCGGACGTAGATTTGAGACGTAGTCTGTCATCGACAGAGATCTTTTCGTGAGATAGAGAACGAAGGGAGAAGGAAGAAAAATTGTCTTTTCTCTCCCAATAGTCAGTCGAATAATAAATAGTTTGTACTTCATGATGCTCCAACTTTACTCTAGATTTAAGTTATAGTTTTAAAATAATATTCACTGACTGGTTGGCCTTACTTGGTGGCTTGAAGTTAAGTCTATACATTATTAACAAATCAACTACATTGCACAGCGGCTTGCGTAAGTAGGTTCGATGGAAAAGACAGGGTGCTCTTTTTTTTTTTTTTGTTTTTCCGCCACAGAAAATTTTGGCACCCCCTAAAACAAGCTTTAACCAGTAAAGCAAGCTTTAGCGGGAGGAGGATGAATCCTATTACGGACGAATGGGCATTCTATAAGCTGTTAACCCCAGTGGCTAACGGAAAATAGAATGCCCAGACAGTGTGGAGACTCACTCAGTGAAGCCGAGCATACCCACTAAACATCCCCCTTTACGACCTACCTTAATCCAGGTTCTTGATCATTTATCGGAGCGACAGCCAATTGGAGAGAGAGGCTGCGCAGTGAGCGGCATCCAGACGGCTGCCACCAAAAGGAACTGAAAGTGAGAAAAACAAAGCTAAGATTAGCAGAAATTACAAAGCTGAAACTAAGATATTATCTAGAGTGATCAGACTCACTCTGAGATAGGAATGCTGGAAAGAAGGACTACGTTTAGAAACGTTGAGCTTGCTGGAGTTTCCTGATAAGGGGAGCGAACTTGGTTAGGACCGGAAGAGCACCGTTGAAACCCTCTGGGCTGGCGTCGAGAGCGGCGCCGAAAGCCAGGATCTCGTCGATGGGAGCGAGCTGGATCCAGAACGCCATGCGGTCTTGAGAACCATTTGCATTCTGGCACTGGGAAGCCGATTTGGCGGCCGGTTGCGATTGAGTCGCGACCCGGCTGCGCTGACCTGGAACGATAGAAGTAAAGGCTTTGGGGGCCTTTGAACTGACTGGAGGAGCGTCCGAGCTAGGCTGCGGTCGCTCTCTCCAGTTCTCAGTGGGCTTCACGGTAGCCCTGGCAGCACGCGGTGCCTTGGGGCAGCCGCGAAAATTTGCTGTGTGGCCTGACTGGCCGCACAAGACGCAGGACGGAGCGGTGGGCGATTCGGGAGTGCGAGAGCACTCCTTAGTCCCATGCGGATCTAGGCACTTGACGCACCTAGGGGAAGCAAAACAATTTGCCGCCGCATGACCATACAGTTGGCAGCGGTGGCACTGACCTGGGAAACCGCGCTTGTGTGGAACTTCGACGCGGATGTTGGACAGACCACACACAGTGGGCTTGCCTCTGAAAATGGACTGCCCTTGCGGGCTCTTCGCTAGGATCACTAGCGCAAGTGGGAATTGCTTGCCTCGGCGGCTGTGCATTTTGTGCACAGATTCGACGGGGAAGCCTTGAGAAGACAAGTCCTCTTGGATTTGCTCGTTCGAGAGCTCGAACGGCACGTTCCTGAGGACGGCACGAATCTTACGCTCCTCAGGGAGAGCGTAAGTGTGGTACTCGAGCTTTTGATCAGCAAGAAGCCGAGTAAGATTCCTGAAATCGGAAATGGAACAGACTAAGATCTTAATAGAGTCACCCACGTTGGATGCTTTACTATACTGGATCTTGGGATTGTGACTACCGCAGAGAGCTGAGACCTCGGTCCAGCGGCTCTTGTCCCGTAGAAAGACGGGGGGCGGAGACTTGACTTTCGGCGGAGCCGAATCTGATTGCGACGCAGGCTGGGACGCCGGGATCGCTGAAACAAAAGGCGCAGGAGCAGACGCCGGTGCGACATTTTGCGGAGCAGGAACAGCGGCTGGAGCAGCTGATACGGATGGAGATAAAGTCGAAGAAGCCTCTTGCTTCTTCTTCTTAGACTTGGACTTTTTGCGAACCTCGGTGAACGGAGCAGGAGATTCTGGAACTAAAGGAGCGGAGTCGGAATCACTACCCGGCGGGGTAGTTTTCCGTTTGCATGCGGTGGAGTCAACCGACATGCAATCTGAAAGAGGGTCGACGTACCCCGCGGGATCTGGAGACGCCGGAGAATCGGTTTGAAATGCCTGAGAAGTTGAGGCGACCTGAGGACGAGCGGACAATTGCTCACGCAAGGACTCGATTTGGGCGAGAAGGGCGTTCTTCTCGGCTTCCATCTGTTGAAATTTTGAGAGCGAGGGACGAGCGGTTAATTCCTTAGTCAAGGAATTCACCCTCCCGTATTGGAAATCAAGATCTTTGCGGAGGTACTCCTTTTCCTCTGCAAGATACTCGACCCGAGAACGCGTGATTGTGCAATGAGGATTCCCACAAGGCATCACTGGGCTGAAAGAAAGTCTATAGACAAACTGCGCTGAAAGAAAGATCAACCTAACACGGACCTATTGCCGGTGAACAGCGGACGATCAGGCTTCGTTGGCACGGTTACGTATCCACCTGACCAGCGATGCTTCGGCCGGCAGCAGTCGGGTCCGCCCTGAAAAGGGCAGATGAATTAGCCCCGACACCACACAGCCTCCACAAGAGAAAACTTTCCGAAAGAGCTTAACTTGGCACCTGACCCGCACGAGTGCGGGGGAGGGAACAAGGGCAGCGCAATACGAACACTCGGGAGCGGCCGCAGACACGACCGTTCGGGAGCGAACGCAAACGGGAAGTGACACAGGGTGCTCCCGCGCATCGGAGCCTTTATACCAAGGCGGGGGAGACGTGCGGGGGTTGTGTTCACGTCGCTCGTCGGTGATACCGAACATCCGGCCGTCGCGCTTATTTGGCGTTAACAAGGGCCCATAACATTTGAATTTTCTTAAGAAACTTGATATTTCCCTTGTTTTCGGCTTGTAACAGTCCCGAAATATAGAGCATTCTGAATAAATAAAAACTATTAATATTTAGTTTGAAAAGTAAATAAACAATCATTTATTTGCCCGAATGTGTGTGAAATATGATGTTATGTTTAAAATAACATAGTGTTTAAAATTAAATCTGCCTGATACAGGCGTGCAAATATTGATGGTTAACTACCTACTATCAGTACAAATTCATTTTACCTTTAAAGTGAATTTCAAATAAAATAATAAAAAGGTACAGAGAGTAATCTGTGCGTAGTAATGCTAGTGTGTACAATTAATTACAAAATAAGGTCTTTGTCATTCAAATATTCATCTTATCTATAATAGCATTTTCTTAGAGCATCGTCGTTAGGTTGCGTGTTTAACCGTGTACTACAGGATACATTTTGTTGAGTGCACCAGTGCTCTGTTTGAACAAATTGAACCCTCACCCTTTTACCATCGGACTACTAGACGCAGACAGAACTTCCATCCGTATGTGGATGATATTACGAAAAGTGGAACTAAGCGCTTTGACAGTTCCTTTTTGATACGGGTCAGTTCATTTCAAACCTTGGCGGTTTGAAATGAACTGCCTGCGTCTATTTTCCCTGACCAGTATAGTCCTAGTACTTTTAAGCATCGAGTGAATAGGTTTCTCGTGGATGGACGTGTAACACCTTAGTCTTCATGTTCACGTAACATCAGGTGGCATGGAAGACAAACGTCCCATCCATAATTCATAAAAAAAAAAATAACATTTATCTATCAATAACCTGAATACCTTATTTTTAAATTCTTATATTCTAAATAATCTGATAAATGGTTATAAATGTATATTGCCGTAAAATATAATTATGTTTTTACTAAAACCAAAAACATTGCAGGCGTGGTTGTGGCATACATAACTTGTTATATAATTTTATTTTATTTCTAGTGCTATAGTTAGAAAATTGTTGCTGTAGTTCATAAAGATATAAATCGTTTAATTACAAAAAGTAAGATTTCGAATATGTAGAGGCTGGGCTGTGATTAAATTATATTGGCTTTAAATAGGGTTTGCAACTATCCATACAACTCGCTTTGCAAATTGCCCGCATGCAAATTTTCTGTGATATTTTTCTGTGTATTATTTTTTCTCTGAGTTACCCCAAAGGATTAGGCCATATCGTACCCTAATCGTATATATAGTCCAGTCATTTTAGGCATTTTAAGCCCAATCTGCGGAAAAAATCTTAGTGGGCTGAATTTTTATATATATCTTCATTACCGCGTTATAATGAATAGGTATATAAAAATTTGTTTTTAACTAACTTGGTTATTTTCACTATGATTTAATGTATTTATGGGATTCTTACCACGATTTTTGATTTTATTTTCGCACGTCTGATATTTCGATGCTGTTACAAGCACCATGATCGCTTACTGGCATATGTAGGTAGGTGGCGATGACAGTTAGAGGCAGATAAATCGATCTACCCTCTTTCTTTTTCGTTTTGATCAAAAGTAGGTAGGTGTCATCGCCACCTACCTACATCTGCCAGTCCGCGATCATGGTGCTTGTAACAGCATTAAAATATTGGACTTGCGAAAATAGAATCATAAATCGTGGTAAGAATCCCGTAAATACATTAAATCATATAAAAAATTGCCAGTGATATCGTGCCGGCTAAAAAAGTAACAGAGGTCAAAAGGTCGCGACAATAAGTTGTAGGCAAATATCTCTCGATCGATTAAAAGACCGATAGTAAAAGAGGATAATTAAAAAGTCTCTAATACCTGCATAATTAAATTATACTTTTAAAAAGTAGCATAAGAACGCGTCTTCTAACAACGTTACATGCTTACTCACTTACCCTTGCAAAATAGACAAAAAACGTTTTGTTTGTCTCATTGTTTTCACAGCGTACAATTTCTCGGGTCGTTGCTCCCGCAAATAATTCGTTTTGTGGTCGGAAGTATGTTTTAAACGATTCACAGGAAGATGAGAAAAGCGTAGCCTAGATTTTTTATAAATAAATATAAATATTTCTGACACGCACACAACATTATCTAGCCCAAATTAAGATTTTTAAAGAACTTGTGATATGGATACTAGATAACTGATAATTTTAAGAAATATATAAACATACATATTGAATAAATACATATTTTATTTTATTTGAATAAATTTAAATAAACATATAAATATCCATGACTTGACGACTAATATCTGTGTTCATCACACAAATATCCGCCTCCGCCGAGATTCGAACCCAGGACCTCTGACATAGAAGGCAATGTATGTTACCACTACACCAGCCGGTCGTCAAAGCACTCTTTACAGATAGTTCAACTCAGTTGTGCGCGCGGCCTTATGTGTGGGTCAACCTTGTACATATACAGTGACTTTGTGTGCGTGACAAGAGGTACAGTCGGGTACAAATACAAATACTGTTATTTACGGGTTATAATATACGGGTTTAAAAAAAAACAGTTATTTCGTAATTTAATGTTTATTTATTGAACATTATTCTGCATCGCTACTTGAAAAATCTAATGATGAATTTTCGGATTCGCTGCTCTCACCAAGGTTAATTATGATTTCTGACTCCATGTCAAAATGTCTATAGTATTCTTCTTCTTTCTTTTGTACATGTCGACAAGTATTACCCCACATCCCTTCATCAATTTGACTTAAACGTTCATTTATGAGTTTCATTATTTCCGTCACATTTTGATCGACATTATGTGAAGCAATATAATTTTTTTAAATTCCCCACACATTTTCTATGGGGTTTAGTTCAGGATGATATGGTGGCAATCGAAGAACTTTTATGCCATATGGCTGAAGTATGTCGTCAATCTTGTAAGAAATATATTTTTCTTTATTTTTTTTAATCAAATCATACAGTTCAATTTTTTTCATTTCTTGATTAAAAGCTATATTTTTTTCTGAAATGAAAATGAAAATGAAAATGAAAACTTTTTTTTTTATTCGTAGTAGGTAATTTTATACACTTTACGAACGTCAAATGCTGGATGAGGGCGGCGCGGGTCCGGACGACATGAAGAATCCAGGGGAAGGCCTCCGTCGAGAAGTGTGCGTCTCTCAGCTTGATCGCCCATTATCCACCAATGTCTTGGTGATGTCTACTACTACTTCTTCTTCGGCTTTAAAAAACGAAATGAAAGTAGAACCCTAGGTAGACCGAGAGGAAAAAAGCCGGCGGAAAAAAAACTCTCGGCACTCTTTTGTAAAAAGTGCTTATTATAGGTACAATTTGGCAGAAATACAGCTCTGCTATGACATGAACAAACAAACAGAAGACAGCTATTCGTGCTTGCCAATATCATGTCGCAGCCAAGCTGCTTACATAGTGATTAATGTTTAATATTTGGAAATAACCTGTGGAGACATCAATCCCACGCTCTTTTGTCATCTAAATAATCTTGGAGTTTATAGTAGCCTTTTTTGCATAATGTTTCTTTGATAGTTCTTTTAAATGTATTAAACGTTAGAGATTGAATTGACTGTGGTATTTTATTATAAATACGTATTGACATTCCCATAAATGATTTGGTGCTTTTAGCCAGCCTTAATTTGGGAAACGCTAATTTATGGTCGTTCCTTGTCATTACAGAATAATTTTTATCATGCTTATCTTTCATGGTTTTAAATTTACTACTATTCTTATAAATATACATAATGTTTTCATATATATATTGTGATGCAAAGGTCAAGATACCAATCTCTTTAAACTTTTCTCTTAGAGATTCTCTACTTCCAAGTTTATACATTCCACGAATAGCCCTTTTCTGCAGTGTAAATATCGTGTCAATGTCTGCGGCATTGCCCCAAAGTAGGATGCCGTAGGACATTATACTATGAAAATAACTAAAATAAACCAGCTTCGCCGTATTAACATCAGTCAATGAGCGAATTTTCTTTACCGCGAACGCTGCAGAACTAAGTCTACTCGCTAGCTGTGAGATATGGGCGCCCCATTGCAATTTAGAATCTAAGGTAATTCCAAGAAAAACAGTGTTATCTACTAGATTCAACCTGTTCCCATTAAGCCGCAGATCAGACTCAACTTGTTTTACATTTGGTGCGGAGAATTTTATACATTTAGTTTTTTTATCATTGAAAGCTAGATTATTTACATTAAACCACTGTACTACATTAGAGAGAGCATTGTTTACATCGTCGTAGTTGGTTTTCTGCCTTATCATTTTAAAAATTAATGATGTGTCATCAGCAAACAATACAATATCGTGATTATTGCCTACCATATAGGGTAGATCATTTATATAGACTAAAAATAAAAATGGGCCCAGAATTGAACCTTGAGGCACTCCCATTCTCACAACCGACCCAGCTGACCTTTTCCGGTTAACCTCAACCTTCTGGATTCTATCACTCAGGTAAGAATTCAAAAGTTTGAGGTCAGTGCCTTTGATGCCGTAGTGGTGGAGTTTCCTGATGAGAGTGTCATGCTGAACACAGTCAAATGCCTTGGATAGGTCACAAAATACACCTAGAGCATCCTGTGACCCCTCCCAGGCACCAGCTATTACTTCAAACAGTTCAACACCAGCATCAGTTGTCGAACGACCCCTTGTGAATCCAAATTGTTTGTTATGAAGTAAATTGTTTTTTGTGAAGTGAGCTAATAGCTGGTTGAGAATAATTTTTTCATAAATTTTGCTACATGTTGGTAAAATCGAAATTGGTCTAAAATTAGTAGGGTCCGTAGAGCTACCCGATTTAAATAAAGGAATAACCTTACTATGCTTCATTAAATCAGGAAACTCCCCACTTATAATACAGTTGTTAAATATTTCAACAAGGCAAGGAGCTATTACATCTATGATAGAACTTAAGATTTCAACAGATATGCCCCACAAATCAGTTGTCTTTTTAACATCAATTGTCTTAAATGTTTTAAAAATGTCCCCGGTGTCTATGGGTTGGAACTTGAAAGACTCCTTGCACTCACTTACATGATTTTTCAGCAATGATTCAGCCACCACAGGTGAAGAATTTAACAATTTAGTAGTTGAAACTGGAATGTCAGCAAAACAATTTTCGAATGCTGTTGCAACATTTTCATCTACATTAATGGTTTTATTGTCAATTACAAGTTTAAACTCAGTATTGCGATCCTTAACTTTTCCAGTTTCCTTATTTATTATGTTCCATGTTGTTTTAGTCTTATTAGAACTATTTTTTATCTTATTACTTAGATATATAGATTTGGCTGCGGCACATACTCTTTTAAATAATTTTGAGTAAATTCTAACGTAGTTGCAAAAACTTTCACTTTTGTTATATGATTTCTCATGATAGAGATCATATAGGTGCTTTCTACTTATATGTATACCTGTGGTAGCCCAATCACTGAAGGATTTACAATTGTTTGGAGAGACTTTTTTCGGAATAAATACACTCTCATGTTGTTTATTTATTATACTACTTAAATTACTGTATTGTAAATTTACATTGTTGGAGTGGGCTATATGGGGCATATTTTTAATAATACTACATCTAAATCTCTCCAAACGCTTTTTATTGACCGGAACAACCATTATATTCTTATTAACCTGTATTTTCTTTGAGTATTTAAAAGTAACCAACTGACCGCTGTGATCAGAACTTAGTTTATTTATAACTGATGAACTTACCGGAGTAACATTAGAAAACACATTATCTAGGCAAGTTGCACTGGTCCTTGTTATTCTAGTTGGTTCTAGGAACAGGTTACTAAGATTATTACATTTAAACAAATTTATTAGTTTTTTACTCAATGATGAATTTTCTAATAAATTAACATTAAAGTCCCCGCAAACAAATATTTTCTTAGTTTTATTACATAATTTATCCAATACTTGTTCTAAAACAAGTTCAAAACTATCATAGTGTGATTTAGGGGGTCTATATATACAAACAATTATGCAGTTTGTCAATTCTACACAGGATATTTCAATAGTTTGTTCAATAGATAGGCTCACTATGTCGGTACATTCTCTAAATTTTAAAGATTTATTTAATATTATTAAAGAGCCCCCATGTATTGCTGTCTGTCTATTGAACGAACTAGCAACTTGGTGCTGAGAAAAATTTACAATTAACTGGTGGTCTAACAAAAAATGTTCAGTTATACAAAGAATGTCTATATGTTCGGCATTCAAAAACAATTCAATTTCAAAGACTTTCTCTGAGATGCCTTGTATATTTTGATGTACCAGGTTTAAACAATTTTTATTATATAAAGCACTTGAAATATTGCTAGATGCTTTAGCATCTGTTGTCTTATTTACTAATTTAAAGAATTTGGACAACCCAAACTTGTCAGCGTAGTGGAACAACATGTTTCACTATGACATGTCAATATACAAGACTGCTCAATAAAAGCAGAATCAGTAGCTAAATACTTAGCTGGTTTAAAAAATAAAAAGTTTAATAGCACTTGTGCTATCTGTTTTAAAAAATAAGTAGATATATTATATATATCTTTTGTCAAGTTAAATTTAAAATTACAAATTGAGTTAATGTCAATGACATTAATCAACATGCTTGAGGTTTCACTTAAACATATGTTATTAGACCCCATGTAGCCATGCATTAATAAATTCAATTTATATCTTATTCTATTCTCTCTGGCGGCTCCTCCTATGTAAGGAAATGTAAACAAAACAATTTTTTTTACCGTAAGGGCCTGTAACTTATCTAAATATATTAATAATTTACTTTGTCTCACATTTCCCCTTCTCCCAAATAATAATATTAAAGTTGTATCAGGACTGTACCTGCCCTTCAGAGCCTTTTCAATTATACATTCTGGCGAAGCTCTAGGCATACAATAATTTAGTACATCCTCTTGGTTGTTCAACAATTTACTGCCCATGTTTTTACCTATTTCATCACAATACATGATTATTGGGCTTTTACTACTTACATGCTTACTAACTCTGTCATCCATCTCTGCATTTCTATTTTTTTTGAATTAGAATTTGGGGCTCTGTCATTTTGAACGTTATGGTATGAGGCATTATCAAGCACAACCACAGAGTTAGGTGGAAGATTCGGTACTAGACGTTCTTTCAGCCACTTTTCATAGTTTTCTGCATTCATGTTAGAGTGGTAATCACCAGAAACACTATTTGCTTTGTATTTCAATAGTGCGTTAGGTACGAAACCTTGTTCTGAACCAGCATGCACAATGATAATTCTTTGTCCTTTCGACAGGTTTCTCTTTAAAGGTGGTCCATCTTTATTACCCCATCCTTTGTTTTGCACATGGTTAGTTAAGATGTAGCTCTCATCTGTATATACGATACACCTATTTTCTTGACGGTATCTGAGTAATTTTTTTAGGTAGGAAAATCGTAGTTTTTGGATGTCATGCCGCTCTATAATAACACGTCTGTTATCCACAGTTTTTCGCCATTTGTATCCCAACTTTAACAAAGCTGTACGCAGAGTCGAAATACTTCCATCATAGTTAAGTTTATCTTGAAATATTCTTTTCAACTTTAGCAACGTAGGTAATTCACGATGTTCTAAATGGTAATTTTGAATAGTGGAACGTATAACATCAACGTTAAAGTTGTCTAATTCTAACTTCTTTAAACGTTTTTTACGGTCTTTATGCGGAGATTTAAATTTAGAGTCAGATTCTTTTCCTTCAGCCAATATATTAGTAATTGTTCTCTCTGATACCCCCACTGCCATTGCTGTTCTTTTCCGTACGCTATTTAAATGTTCACTTAATTTCGATATTAAAATTGGACTTGCGCTGCAAACTGGATCACTTACTAGTTCCAATATATCTCTCGCATCTATTTTCAGAAATTCGTATACCTTAGCAATGGTTTCTCGAGTCTAAAACAATAATACGTAAACGTCAACAAGGAAAATTTTTTTCTTATATAGAATCATAATCAGAGATCGGAATTAGGTGTGTGAAAATACAAAATATCGAGAATATAACACGTGCTCCATATTATGTCCCGCTGCAAACTTTAGGTATTTTCACACACCCAATTCCGATCTCTGAATAATAAATATTAATTACATCTAAATTAAAAAAATAAATAAATAAAATAAAAATCTTTTAATATTTACCTGACTCCTTAAACATTTTCTCCGTGAAGAACTAGACATTTTCGTAAACGACTGTACCCGTAAGAAAAAGCGATAAGGACACGTCTTGCTCGGACGACGACTGCCGCGTCACTGCCACACGAATGAAAGTTGTATATTTACAAGCCCACGCACACATAGGGCCGCGCGCACAACTGAGTTAAACTATCTGTACAACTGTATAACTAAAAATACTCAATAAAATCAAACCCCCCTCAGGAATTGAGCCCCGGTTGAGTGGGTTCCATACTTGTCAGGTTCTGTCAACTAAGGATCCTGGTTGAAAGCATGAAAGTTATTTGGTATTTTGGATTTTAAACATCATCATCATTCAGCCAGTAGACGCCAGCTGCTGGTCATAGGCCTCCCTAAAGTTCTCCACACCAATCGGTACTGCGCCACCCACGTCCCGCGTTTAGTGCCAACGCTGCGTTACGCGTTTGAACGCGCGTACCATACGTCCGTATCTTCAATAAAGCACACCTAAGCGGGTATCATACGCGGCACTTGGCGCATTCCGAACGTCCGTATCGAACGCGCGTATGGTACGGACGTTGCATTTTTGTATGAAACGCGCGTTCGAACGCGTGACGCAGTGTTGGGACAATTAACGGCGGCTTCGGATTATAAACATAACATAACTTCACGCCTAGAGTAGTGGGGATGCATCTGAAGAAGAACGCTAACTTAGGGAAGCCGGGTTCGCATCCTAGTCGGGGACGATTTTATTTTATATATTTATCTACAATTATATTTGTGCCTTATAAATGCAGAAGCTTTAAAAGTATTTTTCTTTTTTTTTTTTATAAGTGACTAAACCCGCGTTTGACCTCAATCTCACCTGATGGTAAGTGACGATGAGGTCGAAGATGAAAGCACACGGGTTTAGGAAGGAACTGGCTCTTTATACAATATTACCGGAACACATTACCGCCGGAGCGGTAACATTTGGCGGCAGACTTTATATAAAGGGTGGTCGCTAGCCAGACGGACCCAGAAGGGATCCTACCACCAAGCAAACGTTGTTGTAGCGATCGGGTAACACTATCTGCCTCAGGCAGCAGTGGTCGCTGTTTCAATCCTTACCATTTGTTTGCGTGCACCATGTTTGTATAAATTCTATGATGTGTATTTTTATGAATAAACACAAAATATGAGGTTAGTTTACTCTAACAATAATGTATCGATCGATACCTCAAAATATCGCCAACTATATTTTTTGATAAGGCTTGAATTTATAAACTAAACTTAATTCAAAATAGCAATAAGCAGTTACGTTAAGAATTAAACTGCAGTGAAAACTTACCTAACTTTGATTATTTATTCGCGTTCGCTGTGATCGTAATCACATCATGCCTAGCTATAATCTACAGAAGAATATGACAATTAAGACTTATGATATGAAAAGTTTAACAATCAAAAGCATACCCCATTGCGGCATCAATTCTATTTTTACTCTATTTATTTCTTTCACTATCTGTGCATATGGCACGAGAGGAAAATTCACACAAACTATAGTTTATGGTACAAGGTATGTTTAGTTATAGGTACAAATGTTGATAAAGCTTATTTCTATATTAAATTTCTTCTAGCTGATCTAATATTTATTTTTACCTTTATAATTGCATGACAACCCAGCAGTAAGTATTCACAGTTGGTAAATTTAAAGTAAAAATTATGTTACTCCATTATCATTCCACACAGCAGAACCAGAAAGTTTGCCAGTCACCCACACCTGAGTTAATATTTCCAAACGATACTTTTCCAAAGCGCAGTCGGATTCCCAAACAATCCGCGGTCAATACAAGGTTGATTTGTAGTCGCCGGCCAAATTTTTTTACGTAATAAGTATCATTTATAGAAACCATTATTATTATTATTCTTAAATTAATATTATTCGCTAACATACTAAGGAAAGCATGCTCATTTTAAATTATGTATGAATACTATTAAAATAAAGACGACTACGCGCTACTACAAAACATCTTGTAGTACTACGTCGTAGTATTATCAATGAAATGCCGCGTCGTAGTAGCTATGTTCATCAACGGCGACTATTTGTAAAATAGTTTATGGTGACCTATTCTATCGTACTGAGCGATAAAAATAATATGCAGAGAGGTTTATAGTGTATCAAAGACAATAAAATTTAAATTTGGCTGGTGACTAAAAAACAACCCTGTATATTGTGTCTTAGTATTTTTCTAAAAAAAAGTTTTAAATTGATTCGATTGGCTAAAACAACGTTTCTAGTGCAGCTGTTGTTCGGATTGGTTTTCAGCTCCTTCTTGTTGCTCGTTCTTGAATTTATCTGTTCGAAATTTGAACCTAGAGCAGCTCCACAGTACGGCCTTGCATCTGCAGGGCTATTCTCCTAAACAACAGCGTCGAGTTCATTGATGCATCAGCGACGAGTGACATAATTGGTATTCACTTACATATATCATAACATGACACCAGCTGTCGTTGCTGATGACGGCGTGAGCAAGAACTGTTATTCTTCGAACTGTTTGTGAATTTTCTTATCTGTTAACATCTGTTTAGATCTGTCTGTTTGACAGATATTATATTTTTACTTTAACAATCGCATGACAACATCTGTGAGCTCGATGACGAAATCTTTGCCATCTCGTCGACGAGCTCATCGTTGAACACAGCGCTGTTGTTTAAGTTACGCGAAGAGCCCTGCAGAACCTATCCAGTGGTGATGTATTCCGGAAAATTATTCCGGACCAGCCAGTTCCCTCCTAAACTCGACTGATCTCATTTTCACTCAATATCAGGTGAGATTGAGATCAAACGCAGGATTAGTCACCGTAAAACTTAAGGGACTTTATCATCATCATCACCATCACAACTCTTTGTAATGAGCTCACTGCCGGGCATAAGTCTCTGGGTGACGAGGAGGTATAGGCCATAATCCACCAAACTGGCCCTGTGCTGGGTGGTGGATGCCAGAATTTTCAGGGCGCCGAAATGGCTTCTGACAACCCCTTACGACCACTGTATACAAGAATACAGCACCCGGGACCGACTGCTTAACGTGCCCTCCGAAGCACGGAAGTCGTCGTGAGAAATGAATGATCGGTGGTCACCCATCCAAGTACCGACCGCGGCGAACGTTGCTCAACATGTGATATCGTATGATACACACATTAGCCATGGCGCCACGATGACTTCAACGTTAGGGACCTACTCCCTTTAATTGGCCAAAAGGTTGAAGAAAATTTATTTGTAAATTATGATACAAAATGAAAGACGTAAGTATTGTCGGCCCCTTCATTGTTAATTATAAAAACATAGGAATATATCAAACAGCGTTTACACTGAATATTATTTAACATAATAAACTGAGACAGTTAAGTCAAAATACGTACATTAATATTTAATTTTACGCGGCACCGAATATAAAATCTGGGTTCGCCGATAATATCAGCGGATATATATCATGACATATGTCACGATATCTTGATAAATATTCATTGATTTTTTTCCTGTCATCTGAACTAAAAATTTTGGAGATTAATGTTTACCCCGGCAACACGTAGCGAAAAACTGCGATTCAGATTTTTTTTATAGTTTCTCAAATTACAACCCCGTTCATATAAAGCTTCTATGCTGGACTGGGAGTGAAAAAAAAACATAGAATGTGCCAGCTGCTTCTCTTCCCGGGCATACTGTAAAAGTCAGTTAAGGGACCGAGGTGTTATGGGAGGCTTTTTTGTGGGCGATAGGCTGACCCCCTGTCACTGCAATAGTCTCTCTTCACTATTATAATGCCTCCAAATTTGTCAAATGTGACATCAGATAGTTTTATTACCTCTGGTGTTCTGCCTACCCCATACGGGATACAGGCGTGAAGTTATGTATGTATGTATGTATTCATTAAAAAAATATTTCTCGAATAAACACTAAGAAATTATTTTGTTACTCGTTAAAAGTTTTTTTAAATAACAAAATGTAGTAATAATTTGACACTTTTTTTATTTGACAAAGACTTTCACATTTTTAAGCGTGTAATCCCCTTACAGAATGAAATTCGATTTTTCTCCTAGCCGGGATATAATATAAAAATATCGGATTTTTGATATTTATTATAAAAATCGGATTATTTCGAACCCTGAAAAGTAAACACAAAGAAAAAAAGCAAAGTTTACTCTTGGGAACTGAAGTTGTCTCATTGGTTTTATTCAGTGAGTTTTGAAGTTGTTTAATAACTTTTGCTTACACTGGGAATATGCAAATATAAACATTAACTGTTATTGCGTCACCCCTTTAAGTTAAATATCATAATCATGACTTTTTTATTGACCCCACTGTAGAGCTATGGGAACTATCTTACCAGAATGATGGCCAACGGTTGAGTGCACGCCAGAATTACTAGGGGGGATAAACTAGATTCTGTCATACCCAGTTTACAGAGTGTTAACGCTAGGATTGAACAAGTTTATTTCATTTGGAAAATGAAAACATTTTATTTCACAAAACACTATTGTGTATAGAAATATTGAAGTAAAAAAATCAAAACATTCAATTTATAACTTCTTTTCTACTCTGAATTGAGCCATATTTTTAATGTTACTTTTCTCTTTTTTGCCACCTATCAACCCTTAACATGCTCAGGCTTAACATAAACATCCTGTATAAATGTATGCCTACGTCTTATCGTGCCATAGCGTGGAAGTCGTCTTATAAATAAATAACGAAGGAAATGTATAATATACTAAACTATAGTACAAGCTGATATCTACTTCCACAGGAGTAATAGACCGAGAACCGCAGTCCTATAAGGCAATGTTTTGGAGAGTAAAATTTTACCAAAAAAAAAAGTCTAAAGATTGTATTCCACGGATAAACTTTTCATTTTTTATTACATAAACAGGTTTTATATCACATCGACTCTCAGAAACACCTGAAAAACGATCATCTTTTATCAACTAAAAATATTAAAAAGCTTCTATGCTGGACTGGGAGCGAAAGAAAAACATAGAATGTGCCAGCTGCTTCTCTTACCGGGCATACTGTAAAAGTCAGTTAAGAAACCGAGGTGTTATGGGAGGCTTTTTTGTGGGCGATAGGCTGACCCCCTGTCACTGCAATAGTCTCTCTCCACTATTATAATGCCTCCAAATTTGTCAAACGTGAAACAGATGGTTTCATTACCTCTGGTGTTCTGTCTACCCCATACGGGATACAGACGTGAAGTTATGTATGTATGTATGTAAATATTAAAAATAGTCAGATAAAACACATATGAAACACAAATAAGGACCCTTGTTAAAAGTTGCGAATGACACATACAACTATTTAGTCACCATCGCCCTTTCAAAACCAAACATTAAGTAATCTAACTTCTGTGTGTATTCTAGAATTGACATTTACCTTAATCCCTTCACCTGAAAAGGGTCTTTGTTATCAACTCTTAACGGCCTTAATTGAAACACCCTGTAAACTAAACGACCACGTATCTCAATTTCAAATGATTAAGGGCGGATTGTCGCTTTTAAATCTGTTTGATGTAGGAGACAGTTGTTGTAAGTAGTGTTTTGATACTCATGACACAATTTAGTATTAATTAGACATATTAGGTCCTTATGAGATTGGCGTTTGTATGGGAGGAATAAAAGTCATTTATTTTTTTAATATAATATATTTATTTAATCAAAGTATGATCCATTGCTATCGTTCAATATTTTTATACAAAAAGCGTTTTGTGAAATAACGTGTTTTCATTTTCCAAATGAAATAAACTTGTTCAATCTTAGCGTTAACACTCTGTAAACTAGGTATGACAGAATCTAGTTTATCCCCGTTGGAACCTAGTAATTCTGGCGTCTACTCAACCGTTGGCCATCACCCTGGTAAGATAGTTCCCATTACTCTATGCATTTCTGCCATCTCAAAGGTAGTTCATTTATGCCTTTTCTAAAAATTACATTAGGACGGGAATGCATAAAATTTTTGAAGGTGGTTTGGAATGCCTCATCGGAGTTGAATTTTTCCCCTGCAAATTTTTTATCCAAAATTGGAGCAAGAGCCGGGGAGTACGGAGAATGTCTTAAACATTCCAATTGAAGCTCCTTTAATTTGGGAGCAGTTTGTTCTGCAGTGTGTAGTCCTGCGTTGTCCTGAAGCAGCAGTGGCCTGGTGCGATTGACCAGTCTTGGTTGTTTAGCAACTAGTTTATCCATCATTATTTAGAACTGACAACAGTAGATATCTGCAGTAATCGTCTGGCTAGATTTAAGGAAGTTGTAGTGCACCACACCAGCACTAGTCCACCAAACGCTGACCAATATCTTTTTTCTAGTTAATTTTCTCTTGGAGCCGAATTTGGTTAGTTCACCGGGTTTCAGCCATTGCAATCTGCGCTTCCTTTTGTCGTAGAGTATCCACTTTTCATCACAGGTTCGATTTAAAATACCTTCATTATTGTGCCGGTTCAGGAATGTAACGCAGCATTTGACGCGCGTTTGTCGGTTCACTTCACTCAATTCATGAGGTACCCACCTTTCGAGCTTTCTTATCTTCTCAATTATTTGTTTCAAGTGGATTAAAATAGTTTTTTCACTAACACCGCAGCCTGCAGCTAACTCGGACGTAGTTTGCGATGGATCCGCTTCCACAATAGCCTTTAATTCTTCATTGTGGACTTTGGTCTCCAACCGTTCGAGAACAAAAACGTTGGAACCAAAAACGCATTGTATTTTCTCTAGCGACACCACTGCCATACACATAATTAATTGTTCGAGCCGTTTCTGCAGCACTAGTAAATAACGTGAAATTTAAAATTTTCCATTTTGTATCAATGACGCAGAGAAAAAAAAAACAAAAGAAATACGGTTTTAAAGACACAAATTGATGAGTAAAACCAAAGAGGAGATATTTGAGATTAAAGTAGCCAGTACGACAAAACACCAATTTCATAATTAAGGACATTAAAACTGTTCCGTTACTGATTGACAGAGAACGTACAGCCATAACTGCTGCTCGAAGAGAGCTGAATATGGGGTGTAGGTAAGGCTGCAATAAGGAAGGAATTCCCGAAATTCACACGGGAACTTTTAAGTTTATGTGCGTGCAAATTTGGGAGTGGAAGCTCGTTATTAAATAAAGTTATTTCATTTCTTCAAGAGTATCATAGCACGAAATACTAATACATTTATAGCAGACTAGCTGTTTCGCGTGGTTCCAGACTGTACCTACACTATCAGTATGTCAAATTTCCTTGAAATCCGTTGAGCCGTTTTGCCGTGATTGATTTGACGACCACTTTGGCGATGGGGTAAACCTGTCTGCCTCAGATTCCAGTGGTTGCGGGTCCGATCCCGGACGGAAAAAGAAAAAAAAAGTTCTGTGTCTGGGTGTTTATCTATCTATTTATATTCTAGGTTCCCTCCTAGTTCGCTACATGGTATCCAATAACACATGCATACTTTGGGGCCATGTAGTTGGCGTGATTGTCTGGGGATTTTATTTATTTATTTATTGAGGGACAAAAATCCATCCAAACTTTCATACTTTAATATTAGTAAGATACTGTATCATATTATACATTTCATTTACAATAATGTTATTTCGAATAAAACATTGAGTGTTTGAGCGCGTGCATTATCTAATTTGCTTACAAAACATTGTATATGACAGTTTTTTGAAACAATAAGTGAAATAAATATGATTGTGACAAAAAAAGATGACCAATACCCTAAGGAGATAAAATATCAATATTATTCGGTAAAATAAATAAATATTTAATAGTAACAGAGCAGAACAAAGTATGAATTATGAAAGAAACGGCAGAATTTTAAGAAAAAATCTTAATTAGATTAGACTCTAAATATTTTAAATCAAAGAATTGCTTAAATTTTAATTCGACGATTTGATCTATTTATAGACCCCTTAAAGGGAGTTAAATCCGTTAATAGAATTCCACTATTTTAAGCAATTCTACTCAGAAAGCTATAAACCCAAATCTCTCTGGGAAATGGCGTCGTGAGTACGCTTAACTTGATCACATCATAGAGTTGGAGTTAAACAAATGTAATCCAATTTAAATAATAAAGTTTTGATCATTATATGCCTAAAATAGAATTCATTATTCGGCTGTAACATAACAGTGAAGGGCAATACTCATTCGGGAGAGGATCATCAGTGGTATGTTTAGAGTGTGTTTTTTTAATGTGTTTTCCTATATTTTTGGTAATCGAAGTAGGTACCTCATAATGTAAAAGTATAATATTGTCTTGAGTTTTCACGATTCATAATTTAAATAAAACTACTTTTAACCAGATTAATTCGCTCGTGACCACGGGGTTTGCAAAAACACCGAAACGCCGAGTTAAAATGTAAAATATAAATTATACGCGATTAATCCGGTTAAAAAGTAGTTTTATGTAAAAGTATGAGTTTTGGTGGAGTGAAGTGCAATAATCAACTTATACCATCTAGAGATTTTTAACAAGACTTTGTCAAATTATGTATAGAAAAACATAATAATGATTACATTTTAAACAATTTTTCTTGTATTATAACTTGACTATTTTACATTTTGCCTTTTTCTGTAGCAAAAAATAAATTTTATTTATTTATTTATTTATTTATTTATTTATTTATTGGAAAACAAACAGCACATTTAATACATATGACTAAAGTTTAGATAATTAGTATATTAGCCTAAAGTTTTCACTTATATTTAACACATACATGAGTGACGAAGACAAGTACATATGAATTTTGTTAAAGACAGATATTTTATATAGATAAACAATATAATATAATTATTATACAAAAAAAAACTACTAATCACCTAAAAATAAAAGGAAAGATTCACAGTGTTCAATTATGTTTTGACATTTTTAACAGCTGATATGTATTGTCTAATATTACAATTAAATATATCTATATGATGATATCGCTGGTTATGAATATGGCAAGCTCTGACCAGGAATCGATTTGAGGAGTAATTAGTTTTACACAAAGGTACAGCAAAAACATTTTTAAAGCGAGTCGGAAGTCTAGGGCATTTAAATGATATTTCACTTAAAAGATACGGTGAGTCCATAACATTATTGATAATCTTAAAGAGCATTATTTGATCACGGTGTTCTCGTCTTAATGATAATTCTGTCAATTGTACTGAGGAGTCTCTAAACCTATAGCGTAATCTTTTTATGAATTTGTTCTGAATTCGTTCTATTAATTTAATATACTTTGCGTATTGGGGACTCCAAACAGTCGAAGCGTATTCAAGGTTGCTTCGGACTAAAGCGTTGTACAACATAGTATATGTGTGCGAAGTTTTAAAGTCTCTGCACTGACGAAACAGAAATCCAAGCATTTTATACGCTTTAGCAGTAATTTTATCTATATGAAGTTGGAAGGCAAGTTCACTGTCTAGGTACACACCCAGGTCTCTCACCTCGGTCACTTTCTTTAATGTTATATTATTAAAATTATAGTTAAACTTTATGGGCTGTTTTTTTCGAGAAAAAGTAATATTAAAACATTTAGTTTAAGTTTATTTTCAACACAGTAATCAAAGAAATTGTTTAAATCACTTTGGAATAATTCACAATCACTAACTGATTTTATCACAGCAAAAATTTTGGTATCGTCTGCATACAGAAGAGCTCGCGAGTTATGAAAACAATTAAGTAAGTTGTTAATAAATATATTAAATAGTAAAGGACCGAGATGAGAGCCCTGTGGGACCCCGGAAGTGATAGGGATAAAGCTGGAGATGTAACCTTTGACACATACTGCTTGCGTTCTGTTTCTCAAATAAGATTTGAGCCATCTCAGGAGGTCGCCGTGTATACCGATATTCTCAAGTCTGTTTATTAAAATGTTGTGTGAAATTTTATCAAAAGCTTTTGAGAAATCGGTATACACAACGTCAACCTGACACCCGTTTTCCATCGCACACAACGTTTGATCTAAAAATTGACATAAATTAGATTCTGTGGATCGTCCATTTATGAAACCGTGCTGGTTTTGTGTAATTAAAGGTCTAACTGCAGGAAACAGCGAATCGTAAACGATCTTTTCAAATAATTTAGGTACAACCGATAACTTGGAGATACCACGGTAATTAGAAATGTTATGCTTATCACCATTTTTAAAAATTGGAACTACAGTCGACTGTTTCCAGACAGATGGCATATTACCAGTTCTAATTGAAATATTAAAAAGTAGCGACAAAGGTACCGCCAGCTGCTTGTAACATTTTTTAAGAAATATGGGATGTATACCATCCGGACCAGTTCCTTTGGTTAAATAAAAAAAACAACAAATTTTCATTCATGTCCTGCATTTGACCTTAAAAAATAAAACAACCGTTAAATAAATGAAAAATGTGATAAATAAAAATCATTTATTTAAGATAATTGAGCATTTTAAATGCAAAAAGCTTAAAAACATTATAAAAACAATCGTTATTTAAAAACTATTGACTGCTTTCATTTTATTACAAATAACTAAAAACATAATATTTAAGACAACATAAAAATACTTACAGCGTTGATAGCTAATTTCAGTTTAAAAGTGTACCCACAATAATTAATATTCCAAAGCCCAACATTTACACAAAAATCCAATCCATATTCTAAATCCAAACGTTCAAATCGTGTAACAGATGAGTGCCGAGATTTTTAAAACAAACGAGCGCGTATATCTCTGATGAAGACACCTTGACCATTAATTTAAGTTTTTACAATCTGCTATCGCAAGTGACGTCATGACACCGTAGGGACGTTTCCAATAAATCGCTAAGCGGCCCTGCCGCTGCGGCAGCGTCAAAGAAGTAGATTAAGTGTTGAATTAAGTGGGTAGATTAGAGCGGAGCGGATTGCGAATTTTTTTTGTTTGATAAATTTAGAACGTTTGTCTTCCATGCCAACTGATGAAAAGTGCGCATGAAGACTACGGTGGTACACGTCCGTCCACGAGAAACCTATTCACTCGATGCTTAAAAATACCAGGAATGTAGTGGTCAGGAAAAACGGACGCAGGCATTACTGACTAAGCCCGCGTTTCACGTCCATCTCACCAGATGGTAAGTTAAGTAAAGGTCGACCGAAGATCAAAGCACACGGGCTGGGGCAAGAACTGGCTCTTCATAAAATATTGACGGAACTCATCATCGCCAAAGCGATAATATTTAACGGCAGATTTTATATGAAGGGTGGTCGCAAAAATTATTGTTTAGTAGGTAGTTAAATTGTTCTTTATTTGAAAAATGTCATCTCAAGAAATTGTGGAATTATCCACACTAACCAATATGGTGACTTCGATGTGAACGTAGTAGAACGTTAAGTTGCCTTTACACCAGAAACTTTATAGTTATTAAAAAAAAAAGGTATTTAAGATTTTTATTTAGGAAAGGTAACTAATCTCGTGGGAATTGAGTGTATCCGTGAGTATAGCCTTCCTCAAGAAGGCTAACAAATGTAAAGAGTGTTTCAGCTTAGACCGATAGTTAGGCTACAAACTGGACGTGAGAGCGACAGTGGCGCGGGCAGCGATTTCCGCGACACGATAGAAAGTATGTATTGAGTTTGTATGAAACCGTGACAAATCGCTCGAGCGCCCGCTGGCGTCGAGAACGGCCCAGATTCCCCGCGTCTCTGCCCGCGCCACTGACGCTCTCGCTGTCGCTGCCGTCCTGTTTGCAGCCTTACAGATATTAGTATGTGCATCCAAATAAAACTATTCAGCTTTACTTTATTAGTATAAATACAGTTCTATAATTTTTTTTCTGTTTTAGGTAAACGTTTTTAAAATGTTGTTATTTGTTTCAACTCGCTCCGCTGCAGCATTCCCCTATCCCACACAGCGTTATTGAGCCGGGCGACCTCTCGTAGATAAAGAAGACGAAACCCAATCACTAGCAGTGATGGATTTACCGAACGAAGTCCTGTGATTGGTCGAGATTTAATTTAAAATTGCAGCTGTGGTGGGCTGAGAACGGAATTACCTCTCTACACATTGTTCTGTAGTTGAATAGTTAAATTTAGACCGTAAGCTGTTAGATAAGGGTTTAAATTTCAGGATGATTTTTTTATGTATTACTTTATATTGTCGCCAAGAAGTTGTGGTGCTTGGAATTTTATGTGATAAATTAATTAAAAAAGTCAAGCGGTTGAAAAGTCATAATGATAAATAGAGAGTTTTCATTTTAGGATTTAAAGAAAATATTGACTGATTAATATTAAAATATGAGAAAAAATATGGGAAAAGGTCGGTCAGTCAGCCGTAAGAGATTAAAAATCGCTTTATTAAGTTGACTTTACCATAAGCCTTGTATACAAAGTCCAAATAATAACGCTATCTACATAGATAGCGCTTAATTTTTTTATTAGTATCTGAAAAAGCCTCTTTTTAAAACAATAAATCAAAGCAAAAACAAAAGTAATTCAATTATACTCAGTCAATTGAATGATGTTAAATTTTTACCTAATATTTTTACTTAAAACGGTAATTTTGGTACGAAAAGGAAATTTTACCAAAAAAGTAATAAAAATACATCTAGAGCATGAAAAAACAAAACGGCCTTCACTTAGTACCCTGGGGACCGCCTCGTTGATTTTCAGTAACAGCAAGAGATCAAAATTAAAGTTAAACTGCAGCAAGTAAAACAACATTTTATTCGTATTATAAAATTCAAAAGTAAATTAAAAGTATCTAAATCGACTCTATAATTAATAAGTCAGTAATTGTATAAGAGAAAACGATGCGTAAATTTTAAAAGCATCAATACAGTATACCTAACGAAGGATGAAATAATAAGATAGGATAAATCTAAAACATAAAGCAAAACATTTTATTTTATTAGACAAATAAAACAGATTTGGTTTTTACTATTACGTATTATTTTTCCATCGTGTCAGTTCGTTGAACACTTATAAAAAATTCATAATAGCCTCTATTTTTTCTATTTCTTCATTAATCTTCTTTTATTACAGTTAAGGGACAGAGGTGTTATTAATGTTTTTGTGGCCGAAAAGCTGACCTCCTGTGACTGGAATAGTTTCTCTCCATCATTATAATACCTCAAAATTTGTCAAATTGACATCAGATGGTTTTATAGCCTCTGGTGTTCTGCCCCATAAGCGATACCGGCGTGTATATCTATTTTTGTACCCGATGAATCAAAGATCCTTATACAAAGATTGATAGTTTTGACTCGTTTTTTGAAGGAGTCTTTTCATCGGTTTACACAAATTAATTCACAATTTTATAGGTATTGATAACATTTTTACATTTTTTGTTCTTGTTCCGTGCGGGAATAGAACCAGAGGCAGACAGTGTTACCCCATCGACAAAGTGGTCGTAATAGAATTAAATAATTTTCGTGACCCGAAATAACATCGAAACTTCTAGTTGAAATTTAAATTATGAAATCCGCTTAAAACTACTCTCACTTAGTATGCCGAAACATAAAACTTCAAACATTATAACGAATGACATGCTATATTGAATATGCTTTGAAATTCAGAATTAAGTTTGTAGAATAAATATTAAATATGGAAAACTGACCAACTTTGCTCCATAACGTTTTATGTTAGAGTTCAAACTTTTTTAGTTTTGGTTCAAATTATGATGAAAAGTTTATAATCATGATAAATAGTTAGCAAGCGATTCACTACGAAAAAACTGTTTTAATTCGGTCCTTTTAAAATTTAAACTATCGTACTTTCAATCAATACTTATTTTATAACCTGAAAATCAGGCTTCCCAGTTACGGCATATTTACCAAGCAGAGCTCTGCCAGTTGAAGGGTTATATTTGTCAGAGTACCATCTAAGGAAACTTTTAGATTCTGATAAAAAGAGATAAGTTTTATTTAGAAATCTAGGACTATTTAAAAAGTCGATTTGTAGAGGACGAGTTCAAGAAACTAAACGGACACTCACTCAAGGACTTCTGGTATCACAATATTATATTGATTTCGTTGTTTAAATTATTTTAGTTTTTAATATTAATTTTATTTGCTGATTAATTTTTTTGGCAAAAACAATCACTTACAGCACAACTATATTTACTTATAAAAAATATCTTAAGTTTTAAGTAACAGACCAACACTATTCTTTTTTGACATTATTTGTATGCAAGACAAATGTTTACATGGCAAGATGAGAATAGACAAAATTTATTTATTACAAATACAATTAGTAGTTTATTAATTTCTTTATTCTTCTTTTCTGTCCTTTATATTTAGAATCTATGTACATTATTATTCAACCAACTTCCAAAAGAAGAAGGTTCTGAATTCGTGTGTATGTTTTTTTGTTATATTTTTTTACATCCTTGGTACCTACAAGATTTTTTGGAAAATTATGAATCAATTTTCAATATTTTTATTTCATATGAAAGAGGATTCTCTAGAGCTGGTTCAGTTTTGAAAAATTGAAACTTTCGAAACAAAATGTTAATGACCTTATACTTCAGCCTGAGATTTGACAAGGGTTTAAAAATATTAAAGTTGGTTTTTTAATGCTCCGCATTTGTTGATTATAAATATGTAATAACAATTACTAAATATCATGCTTTTATACCCAACGTTTAATACAATTTGACAGAGGAATACATTTGGAAAAATAAGTCTTAAAGCATTTACATTGAGCTTAAAATGAGTTACCCGATGTAAAATGTTAAACCAGTTTGATTTTTTTTACATAGTTTATGCATTGTAAATAAGGTTGAGATCTAAGGTTTCCTCAATTTCGTATATTACAAGCTATAAGAAGTATAAAGACATAAATATCTACTTCAGAATACAACGATCCCTACCACCTGATCCGGAAATTAAGAAACTTCGGGAAAAACTTTGCCCCTTACCTCCGCTGTGCACCCTTTCAATGAAATAAAGTTTGGTATTTGTAGATTAATTGTTTATTGAAAAGAAACGATATCCCATACTGAAATATTAAGTATCGGCATAAATTATAAAGACAACTTTAGCGCCGCGTTGACAAATCGGAATATTCATAAAACTATTTTTTTTTAATTACAAGCGCAAACACACAAATATCCTCGAACTAACTAAGTCTTGGTAATTTCTCCATACGATATTTCAAGAGTTCCATACCCAAATAGCCTTTTCCCTTCCACTCCACTGTTCGTCTGTCGGTACGTATGTCATGAACTGTTAAAGTCAGATGATAATTCTTTTGCTGCTATAAGAACAACGAATGTATGTTCCAAATTTCAGCTTTCTACGCCCAGTAGTTATGGCTGTACGTTGTCTTTCAGTCACTCAGTCAGTAACGGAATAATTTTATATATTAAAAAAAGATTTTATGATTATTAAATTGCTTTCTTAAACTACTACCTACCTTGACTTACACGGGTAACAACGCAAAACTACAAGTTGGTATGTTTTTCCTACAAATAAAGCAATTATTTTTACTTAAACCTCCTTGAACTCTCACGAATCACTCTGCTAGTTAATCAAAACTAATAGAAAATCAGATCACTTGAATAAAGAAATTAGTTGAATATGATATTGAAACTGACAAATCCTAATCTTTAGATAATAAAAATGATATCTATCATCTTCTTTTCTTACTTTTACAAATATAAATAAATAATAAATAAATATTTCTGACACTCACACAACATTATCTAGCCCAAATTAAGTTTCAAAAAGAACTTGTGTTATGGATACTAGTTAACTGATATACTTAAGAAATATATAAACATACATGTTGAATAAATACATATTTTTTATTAGATATTAAACTTAAATAAACATAACATAGATATAGATATTAGTTAGTCCATGACTTGACGACTAATATCTATGTTCATCACACAAATATCCATCGCCGCCGTGATTCGAACCCAGGACCTCTGGCAAAGAAGGCAATGTACGTTACCCCTACACCAGCCGGTCGTCAAAAAATATGGATGTATGGATGTTTGGATAGATGTATGAAATTGGCATAGTGATAGTATATAGTCTGGAATAGTAAAAAGGCTTTTTCCCGATGTTCCCGTTGAATCTGAAATTACACTGGTAAACCAGCTACTAACAATTCAACCCGTTTAAGTGGTTAAATAACTTCACGAAAGAAATATTAGTCATCTCATCTCTGTGATCGTAATATTTTATTTTATTTTATATAAGTAGTATTTTTGACGCAGCCGGCCTTTCCATTAAATGTCATTTCCACATAGCTTTATTATCTGTGAGCTGAAATTGATTTTATTGAAGACCAGAACAGTGCAAGGGGTCAGGCGCCATTTTGGATTTAACGGTTTAAAATGGGTTAAATAGAGACGTGTGCTGGCTATAATGTAATGGAATTTTGGGGATGAAATCTGCTTGGCTCGTTTGTATGACTTCAAATAAAAAATAATGCAACGAAGATAGAAAGTGTTATGATTCTGCAACTTTTATGTCAATTCTTTTTAAGGATTATTATTTAAAAAGTAAAACGGGACTTTATTTCTAAGACTTCACCAGTCAGTAGCTCATCAGCCGTCATAGATAGACACTTGAAAATTTTACATATAATGTATTTCTGTTGCCGCTATACGGCGCGGCGTCGCCCGTTCCCGTGCCAACCTCATCAAATGTTTGGCATCACATACCTAAAGTGAATGAAAATAAAATGATTTTTAATTGCTGTGGACCCGCTTGGGACTCCTTGTACAGGTGGTATTTTTTTGAGATCAAAGAATAGGGACCCCTGGGAACTTGCAAAATAAATACTCAAAAACAGAACAAAATAAATATTAACCACTTTGGCGATGGGGTAAACCTATCTGCCTCAGATGCCAGTGGTTGCGGGTTCGAATCCCGCACGGAACAAGAAAAAAAAAATGATCCGTGTCTGGATGTTTAACTATTTATGTACTTACATGCATTGCTTATGAATAATTGATCGAGAGCGCGGGGAGCGTTAACGTTACCTGACGTGTTTTAAGTGAAGTCCTGAGTTTAAATTCAGTTACGAGTGCAATAATCCACTAAACCAAAAAAACTGTACCTAAGTGTTTTCCTTTCGTTTTGCCCTATCGAATGACATATAATAGTCAATATAAAGTGAAGTGTATAGTGTCTAAATTTGCAAAAACAATCCACAAAAATCCGTTTAACATCGTAATCAGTTCGACTAAAGTGCATAGACTTCTCGGACATAACGGTCCTCGGTCATTCAACTTTACTAAATACACATTCAAGCATAAACTATACTCTAATTTCGACGATTGCACTCAAACTGTGGTGGCGCAGTGGCTAGTACGCTGAAGTGCAAATTGATGGGTTCGAGTTCAAATTCTGAGAATTGCATTTTTTTTTTCTTTCTCCTCAAACATCATTTCATATCTATTGAACTTTTAACTTTTTTTTTTTTTTTTTAATACTACGTTTTTAAGTAATTTTTATTTTATTTTCTACATTTAAAAATGAATTCATTTACATGCTCAGGTTGTTCTAGCTCTATAACAGACTCTTTATTCTTGCATTGTAAAATGTGTAAAAAAACGTACGACCTACAATGTGCAAATGTGTCGGAAAAACGATTCCTTAACACTATGACTAAAGTGCATAAAACAACCTGGAAATGCGTTTTGTGTGTTAGCAAACAACCTAAGTCAGACAATACTAATACTCCCGTACGAGCCGCGGCTGATGTCGACGGAGTCACTAAAAAGCGAGGGGCTGCATCTCATAGTCCGCCTGAAACTGCCGCGGAGAGTTTGAGCGAGCCACAAGTGGCCGGCGGTAGCATTGAAGACGCATCGGATACAAAAACGCTGATAAGAGAGATGCGGATATTTTCAAATGAGCTACGGGTCACTCGATCTCATATAAATGCCTTAAATGAGACATTGACAATTCTTACATCCAGGGTAGAGGTCTTCGAAGACCGCATGGAGAGCTTAGAAAAGCGAATGAGCCTGCTAGAGGCCCGTGGCAGGGAGCAAAACGACGCACGCATTGATGGCTTGCTAGCTTCAATAGAGCACTTGAAGGGAGAACTCAACGACCGTGACCAAGACCTGCTCCTGAATGACGTGGAGGTCACCTGCGTGCCGGAGCAGCCGGGGGAGGGTCTCACCCACCTCACCATGACGCTGGCTAACAAGCTAGGCGTGCAGCTCGCCGAGCAGGACATCGTGAGCTGCGTGCGCGTGGGGCGCGCGCCCGAGCCGGCGGCGGCGGGCGCTGCGGCGGCGACAGCGGGCGGCGCGGGCGCGCGGCCGCGCCCCATCGTGCTGCGGCTGGCGCGCCGCGCCGTGCGGGACGAGCTGCTGCGCGCGGCGCGCGTGCGACGTGGCGCCACTACGGAGGGCGCGGGCCTGCCGCAGCCGCCGCGGAAGTTCTACGTCAACGAACGTTTGACTAGGACCAACCGGCAGCTGTTTCGGCGGGCCCGCGACGTCGCAGGTCGCCTCAACTGGCGGTACGTGTGGACGCGCGGCGGAAACGTCTACGTCCGTCGGCACCAGGGCCCGGACGCTCCGCGCCACCGCCTACGCACCGAGGAAGACCTATTGCGGGTTTTTGGTAAGGCCGCAGTTAGCCCCTTGGATTCAAGCAGCTTTCAAAATTAGAATACATGTAGGAATAATAACTTTTAATCATAAATTTAAATTAATTAGTATCTTTTTGTTTTTATCTGCATTCATATATAAATTAGTTTTTATTAGTACTGATAATTTTTATAAAATATTTTCTTTTAAATATCTATTAATTTTTTATATAACAAGTATAAAATTTTCAATAGGTTTTTTAAATGCATTAATATTTACTTTCAATTTATTTTTCATACTTAAATATAAATTACATTGTTATTGTTTGAATAATATTAATTTAAATGGAATATTTAGATGTCAATGTTTATTGGTTTTCTATGCTTCATGTATAGAATTTTCAATGCGATTTTTGAGGATTTTATTGTTTACTTTTGCATGCTCCTTTAAAAATAGTCTATACATATCAATAATTTTTTCAATATTTATAATTTTGCACTTTTATCTTTATATTTTGTGGTCTCTTGATCGTAATATCTATCTTGTAACTGCTTTGAATACGACAAATGTGTTAGAGACCTTTTTTTGCATAATATGTAATAAATACTATAATATGTTTTTTTATAAATTGTATGCAGTTTTGGATTATCCATATTTTAGCATGTGTAATCATAAATTAAATGAAATAATTATTGTCAATGATATTTTTCGAATTGTGTATATTGATATGCTATATGATTGCAGTGTTTGTTGTATCAGTGCATTACGGCCATTTGTAGCTCAGCTTATTTGCTTATATTTATTATTTTCTTATAATCGAGACTTATCTATTTTATATTACATAAACACCACATTACCTTGCTATATTGCATATAATATTAAAATATATCAAAATACCGTATGTTTATACCTTAACTTTTTAAATTACTTAAATACACACTACTTTTTAGCTATAACCATAATCAATGGCTTCTAAAACAAAATTCCTAAAGTTGGGACTCTATAACGCAGGTTCCTTAAATACCGGGCAAGATGATTTTTTGGTAGCGATGGACAGTTATAAGCCCGACATCATCGCAATCAACGAGAGGTGGTTGCCTGCGGGACAGGAGGCATGCGCGCCCGCGCCGCCGGGTTACAGACTGCGCTGCTTGCCGCGCCCGCGGCACATGTGTCGCGGCCGCGGTGGTGGCGTGGGATTTTATGTTAAGAGTGATGTTCCAGTTCGCTACCTCAAGAAGCACGACAGTTCTATCGAAGAAATGTGGATGACTACTAAATCAAATGGTTATAGTGTGGTGATAGGCACTGCATACAGACCACAGTGGATGAGTACAGATCAATTTATTGACGCGCTTACTGACTCAGTGTCTAGATTATCGCATTGTGACTATATGATTCTTATGGGTGATTTTAATATTAACATGCTTGATAGTAACGACAGTAAAACTATTAAGCTCACTCAATTCTTGCGCTGCGCCGAACTGCGACAAGTTGTATCCAAACCTACTCATTTCACTTCTGCGTCAGAGTCATTAATTGATGTAATCTGCACAAATTGTCCAGTTCGCGAAGTCACGGTCAACAACATTACCGGTAACCATGGACACTCGATGGTAAATGCTATTTTTACCTTGAAAAAAGCTAAAGTGCCCGCGAAAACTATTACATTTAGGCCTCTTAAGAATTTGAATATAAATAATTTTAATTTCGACTTGGAATCTCTTGACTGGGATGCTGTTATAAAGGAACCTTCTGTGGATGGCATGGTATCTAAATTTACATCGATGATACTGGAACTGTATGATAGACATGCGCCGCCTAAGACAGTCCGGATTAAGAGCGAAGGATCCTTGCCTTGGATTACTGACACTGTCAAACTCATGATAAAGTTGCGTAATGACGCCTACAACAGGAATAAAAAATACAAAACAGAATCTCATAGGCAATACTATAAGGATCTTAAAAAACTTGTAGAAAAAAGTATTTATTTGGAAAAACGCGCTTATTTTAATAATTGTGTGAATTCGAATGTGGGAAATAGTGCTCTATTTTGGAAACGATTAAAGGAAAATATCCTTAGAGACTCGAGTAAATCTGAACACCTTCCAGAACATTTCGATAATCCTAATAGTATTAATAATTTTTTTTTAGATCTTCCTAATTACGACGTAATGGCAACTACTTCGGAAAGAAATAAGTACGAGGGAACTACTTTTGGTGCCCCATCTTTTTCACTACGGCCGGTGTCAGAGACGCAGATATCCAAGTATATCATGTCAATAAAATCAAATGCGATCGGATGTGACGGCATGAGTAAAGACATGATTTTACTAACACTGCCTAAAACCTTACCAATTATCACTGCCATTGTGAATGAGTCGATCCGTGTTGCAGTTGTTCCCAGTCAATGGAAGGAGGCGTTGGTTACCCCGTTACCCAAGATGGATAACCCCACTAATCTCACAGACCTCAGGCCTATAAGCATATTAGCGTTTTTGTCTAAAATACTGGAAAAGGCGGTTTATGATCAACTTTCCAGTCATGTTGAGAAAAATAATATCTTACCATCTCTTCAATCTGGTTTTCGTAAGGGTCGTGGAACGGTCACTGCTCTGTTGGATATAGTAGATCACATTTTGACAGAACAAGACGTTGGTCATGGAACAGTACTTGCACTCCTAGATTTCTCCCGTGCCTTTGACAGCATTGATACATCTCTTCTTTTGGCCAAATTATCGTACTATGGGCTTGATACAATGACTGTGGCGTGGTTCAGAAGCTATCTGAGTGGCAGATATCAATCTGTAAAACTTAAAAAAACTGATGGTACTGACCTTGTTTCCGATCCTAAGCTGATTCAGCGTGGTGTACCACAAGGCTCCATACTGGGTCCCTTGTTATTTATTATTTATTGCTCTGACTTAATCAAAGAAATCAAGCATTGCAAATACCACATTTATGCCGATGACGTCCAACTTTGCATATCTGATGCACCTAATGCAATATTACAATCCGTGGAATTGCTTAATAAAGACCTAGATAATGTTTCTGATTGGTCGAATAGGAATGCTTTAATGCTCAACCCAAATAAATCAAAATTCATGGTTTTGGGTTCTACAGCGCAAATAAATAAAATTATAAATAAAAGCCCAAATGTCAAAGTTTCTGGACAAAATATTAGTCAGGTTAAAGAAGCCAAAAATCTGGGTATTTTGCTAGACAGTCAGTTGCGGTTCGAGGCCCACGTCGAAAATTTGGTCAAAAACTGTTTTTATAGGCTGAAGGTTTTGTACAAAATACGTCATTTGCTATCAGAAAAAGCCAGAATTACTGTGTGTGAGTCGCTGGTGTTATCTCGACTGAATTATGGTGATATTTTGTATGGCCCTCGTTTACGGTGCAGGACTAGTCGACTTATACAACGAGTACAGAACGCGTGTTGTAGATATATATATGATATTCCACCTAGAAGTCATATCACACCGTATCTAAACAAGGCTTCCATACTCAACATGGAATCGCGTCGCCGTTTGCATGTTGCGTCATTGATGTTTGATGTAATCAATCATAAAAACCCTGCATATTTGCTTGCAAAGTTAACATTCCACCACTCGAACACATTGCGCAGCTGCGAACCTAGACCCTCGCGGCCTCCACTGAGTATGCAACACCACAGAACAGAAGCATTCGCTGGTAGTTTTCGTTATAGTGCGGCAAAGTGTTGGAACAACATACCACCACCGATAAGAATGTTGCAATATAAATTTAACTTCAAAACCAAATTTAAGGCATTGC
This sequence comes from Stenoptilia bipunctidactyla, assembly GCA_944452665.1. Classification (NCBI taxonomy): domain Eukaryota; kingdom Metazoa; phylum Arthropoda; class Insecta; order Lepidoptera; family Pterophoridae; genus Stenoptilia; species Stenoptilia bipunctidactyla. Next base: position 2,749,869 of record OX101730.1, read on the forward strand.
TATTAGACATCCAAAAACAAAATATTCCCAACCACTTTGCCCGCACGTAACTGATACAATATCAATGACATATTATTTTACATTATTACCTTTGACATTAATACTTTTGACATAACTAACATATTTTTTTTTTTTGATTATGATTATTACATTAGAATTAAATTTTATTATCATTTTATTCCAATATCTCACATTCATTCACATTTTTAATTTAATTTAATTTTAATTTTATTTCTTTTTATAAATTAAATCAATGTTTTTCACACAATTTAATTAATTATTATTTATTTATTATTTTAAACATTTGAATTTATTTTAAGAATTATTTCTTGATATTGATTTTTATACGGTATCTGTATATAACGTTCAATAACGCTCCTCTACTTCTAAGCTGTAGCAGAATACCAGCGCTTTGCTCTCTGAGCAAAAATGACGCTGAGCTGCGGCTTTTTGCGCTGCTACATCACACACCTCATTATTATTATTATTTTGTCTAAATTATCTTTTGTAATATGTGTGTGTTTGTGGCAATCAATAAATGAAATGAAAAATAAGTAGTGTTAGTAATATAATTTATTTTTCAACAAACTTGCTCGTAAAGTGAGCGTTATTCTATTGAATTTAGAACTATAAACTGGGCTATAAGTCACGCGTGCATAATATATTATACCCTAGTGCATAATATAATGAATCCTACAAAGTTGAATTGTACCTTTGTGCAAATTACATGCGAGTAAACAGAGCATATTTTATTGGTCCGGGTTATACATTAAATATTTTCAGGAACAACAAAGAGGTTTTATACCACTTCAAATCCATATACATTTTTAAATGTTTGCGCCTTATATTAGTAAAACAAATTTGTATATCAAACAAATTATTCACAATTTACAATAATTTGTTATAAAATATTAAAATATTTGCATTTACCACTCCAAATTAAACATTTTCACTTCAAATAGGCTGTATATGCTATACAGACATTGACACATTTGGCGGAAAAAAAAACCTGCGCGCATGCGCGAGGTTCGGCGCCATTTTTCAATCACAATTCACAGCTTTGTTATCAAATGTGTTTGTTATTTTATGACCACGTATGTCTGTCTTTTACTCACAAGTGTGTTGAAAAACGTCGTATGTAACTCGTGAGCGTTGCTAATTACAGTCTCGGCTCATTATTAAGCCCTCGCCTGCGGCTCGGGCTCAAATCACAGCCTCGACTGTAATTAGCAACTTCGCTCACTTGTTACATAATATACTATTATAATTAATTTATATTTTGACATTGTTATTTTATTTTTATTTCTTTTATTTTTGATTGCTATGACCTACTTTGATTGAACATATATTTTTCCTTAAAGATTTTATTTGATTTAATAATTTTATTGTGACTACAGAATTTAATTTGATAATTTTTTATTTGTAATTTATTCTAAATTATTTAATGTTTATGTCAATGTATTTATTGTTTTGAGCATGTTGTCGTCGCCTTTAAATACAATGGTGTTAAGCTAAATTAATAATCTGTTTCAAGTATGTCATGTGAACATTATTGTGTTGGTGATCTATAAATCACTAAATAAATAAATAAAATATTCTGGGTTCCCCCCTAGTTCGCTACATGGTATCCTATAACACAAGCTATGCTTACTTTGGGGCCATGTAGCTGGTGTGATTGTCTGTTTCTTTTTAAATTAAAACAGGCTCCCATACAACAGACATGTTTTTTTCTAAGGCACTATCTAGATTGTAGGTATGTTTGATTGTATCTTACTACAGTACGGAATCCTTCGTGAGCAAGCTCCACCCCCAATTTTTTTTTTCTATATTGTGAGGATGGGACGTTTCCCTTCCATGCCACCTGATGGAAAGTGCGTGATTGGTTAGATTTTTGAACCTACCTAATTTATGTGTTCATTTGCTGGCTTTTATAATGAAAAAAGTTATTTTTCATATACAGGGTTGTTTATAAGTCACCAGACAAATGTTTTTGACACAATTAGTATAATTCAAAGAAACAGTTTATGTTATTAAAGTTATGTTATTATTTTATGACGAAATTAATATATTCGCTTACATATTAAGCAAAGCATGGTTGCTCTAAATTATGAATGAATACCATTAAATTAAAGACGACTACGCGCTACTACAAAACATCTTGTGGTACTACGTCGTAGTATTATCAATGAAACGTCGTAGTAGCTATGTTCATCAACAGCAATTATTTGTAATTGTAAAAAAGTTTTTGAAACAATATGTTTCATTTTTTGTACTGAGCGAAACTAAAATAAATATGCAGGATTGTTTGTATCTTATCAAAGAAAATAACAGTTCAATTTGGCTCGTATATAAAAATCAACCATTTCATTTGGTTAAATAAAAATATAGTCTGTTATAACTGGCGTGGCGTTGCGTCCTTGAGCCCCCAGTCATTTATCATATTGAACAAGTTAGATTATAACTAAACGTCACTTAGTTTAGTTTATTGCACTTAACTTACAAAACTCCTCTTCCTACGAAATGAAAATTTCAAAGTAAATATTATTCACAGCTAAAGAAATACTCGCAATCCCAGTTTTCTATTCACTTCGATAAATTTATACCTTTGCAGATTAATCGCCGTCTACTCGAATGCACTTTATGCTTTACTACTTACAATCATTATGAAGTATTATTTAAATCTCTATTTATATAGAAATAAAGTTTATTCGTTGTTATAAAGAAACCAAATAAAGAGCTTTAATAGATAGTTGTAGATTTATTTTTGTTTCAATATTTAGTTCATAGAATATTTAATAATTATCGCCGGTTTATGTAAGTACTTCTTACGGTGGGTTTCAATATCGTACCTCAATCTAAAATCTAATTTTTTTTCATACAAAAATAAATCTGGATTTTAGATACAATATTGAACCACCATTAGAGAAGAAAAAAAAATACTTATATTTAAAACTTAGTAATTTATTTATTCAGTATGCATGAAACACTAAAGAGTGCGTATTGTTTTGTATTAGAAATTTGCTTTAAAAATTAAAAGTACTTATTCTTATACAGGGTTATTTTAGTCACTGGCAATTTTTTTTTTATTCAACAAGTACAAAAAATATTATATCAAATGACATAATATTTAAAAATAAACAAAACTTATAACTCTTTTTTGTACTCTTTTTATAGGTTGTTACAACTTACAACAGTCACTGTTAAAAAAGTATTGTTATAATTTTATCATAAAATCAAATAGGTCTTAACTTCTTTCTAGGTAAAAAAATCTTAATAACAAACAAAAATAAGAGATAAACTAACAACTCATATGATTTATTCCGCTTAACCATATAAACCTGTAAGCAAGCATTCTTCCACAGAAACATAAAAACGATAAATGTTAATCGTCGTAATGAAATTTCCAATTCCTTGTTAACTTTACTCTAATTCTAGTTAACGCAGACCTCAAAAGAAAATGGCGTTTCAAGATCCTATCCCATTCAGTCCTAATTAATCCTACTACATTCAGTGTCGTTGGTCGATTGGCGACTTAGTCTCTAGAGTGCAAGCCACGTAATTCTCTACAAAACGATGTTAGGTATCGAAGAGATTGAAAGAAACAAATTATTTAGTGATGACCAAAATTTTTTTTTATTTAAATCACAGCTGTGTCAGCAGCCTCTATGATGTAGTCGACAAGAGTTCGGTTGCGGCCTGAGAAATCTTGGGTTTGAGTCTCAGCTGAAGAGAAGAAACTTTTCTATGCAAGAAAATAGGATTCCCTAGCTGAAAATTGTTATTTTTTTTTTAAACGATGATTGCTGTTGAGTTTCTTGCCACTTCTTCTCAACAGATCGACTTTTCGAAGTGGTGGTAGACTCAGTTTAATTTGTAAATGGTTTGACTATTTGAAGTGTATTTAAATACCCACGAAATAAAGATATTTTTGACTTTGATTTTGACTTTATAACGGCTAACCAGGATACTTTCTCGTTCCATGTGATCCCCATAACATAAGATAAAAGATAAGATAAAGATAAAAAAACGTTTATTGTTTCCTAAATATACATAGTTACAATTTGGAACATTATAGTATATACATTTTATGGATTTAAAAGATAGTAGAAGTCTTATATAAATCTTATAGACCATACAGGAAACAAAAGGCTTCAACTCAGCATAAGCGTTGCTGCAGAAAAACTGTAGCACCGCGTTGATTTTCAGTTGTCGCCGGACTAAAGTTAACTTATATCTAAAAAAATTTTTAGATTGTTGTGCGAGAATCAAACATTTGTAATATTTTTTAAAGGTTGATTTGCCATTTTTTTTTATAAGTTATACAAAAAGCTTTTATATATTTTTTAAGTCACATGGTTAGTGGCAGTTTAAATGATTTATTTATAAGATTGTTTTCTTTTTATAAAATAAAGTGAAATAAAAGCTTAAAAATTATATACAGGGTGTCTACACGTACCTAGTGGTCAAGCCAGTAGGTACGTGAGTGTGGGAGAGAAATCAAGTGAATTGAGTCCTCTTACTCTAAGGCACTTTTTTATTTATCTCACGTCCTCACTTTTGCTCTCTTCCTCAAATATGCTAAATATGTTGATTTCGGAAGAGTCTTATTTAAGTTTTTGGTGATATTCTTAACCGACTTCCTAAAAAGGAGGAGGTTCTCAATTCGTCTATGTGTCTTTTTTTGTGTCTTTGTTACACGATATTTCAGACAATTATTAATTTATTTTGAAAATTCATATGATAGAAAATACTTCATAGTTGGACCCATATAAATTTCATCGAAATCGGTTGAGTGCTTCGTTAAAATTTCAAATATTTAAAAAAAATATGTATGATTTCGGAGAATGTTTACGTGGATGACATTATAACTCAACGAAGTGTTGACGTGAAGTCAGTTTCTTTAATGCTCTGCATTCGTTGATTATTGTTTGAAGATACTCTTTACATTGATTTCGTGCACCCTAATTTAAGCAAATATACTAGTATAGTGACTTTGTTTGTAAGTTACTGTGTCCTGGATAGAATTAGGCCAAAATAGGCAGTGTAATGACGAGCACTCCGACATACCATTTAAAAAGCCTTCTGTTTGAGGATCTGTATTTTACCGTTAGTTCAATTAGCATTTCTTTCATAGATTTTATCAGCATGCATAAAACAAGGATGTCTCGAGAAAATTAAAGCAGAGTCCTTTTAAGTAAATTACTGATATTTTTAGTATAAATTTCACATCACTTATTGTATGTAAAGAAAATCACACCTTGAAGCCATTTTTTTATTTTTGTTTGCCTACATTTTTCTTCACTTTCACTTCTTCCTATGACCGTACGTTAAATATAAAATAGTAAAATAACACTTATTTAAAAAAAAAGAACCATTATAATCTGAAAAATACCGTAATCATAGGCCCGCTTTCACCTACATAAAATACTAGAACACGATTCGTTAGATTAAGCAGATTTTGCGATCTCGACAAGATGTGAATCAGAACATCTTAAAGCTCTGTTAACTCAGTTAATACGTTTACCAACGATGATTCGATTTTGATTGCTTTGTCCACGGAGATCGATTAACGGAACTCAACTTCAAAAGTTATTTTTACTAATTTGTTCTTAATGAAATTCTCTTGTAACATTGGTGTTTTGATTAACGTCTTCAGAGAGGTGCTGACAGATCAAATTCATTTCAAAATGTTTTTCAGAAAGTCACTGAGCTGTGTAGTTTAGAGGAGGAATACTATGGAAATAATTTTATGGGCATTGAACGTGTAATAGTAAACATGTTGCTTTGAATTGTCAGATAACTAAGTTCGTATGTGCACCGAAAATCTGATCAAGGTGACCCGTAAACTCTGGATGAGGGCTGATTTGAAGTTTTAGAATATAAACTTATTATCCAGCTAAGGCCGATTGCTAGGCCTGCTGATCATAAATTAACATGTAAAGAGCCCCCGAAGAAAGCTTTATCAATGTTATAACATAGGTTCAAGTTTTCTTTGGGGCACTAAAGTTTATCTGGATTAAAAAAAAAAGGGGGAATATTAATATGTTCTTGATATAACTTGCTAGTTAATAACAACAAACCCCTATAATTAGTGTGATTAACTGTTCGCTTTTTAACGTAGTGAGCTAAGATGCTATCTAATAGTCATGATCAGTTTTACCAATTCAATTTTCATTTTGTACTAATGAATTAGACATAAACAAATTTATCTCACATTTCCATTCAGAGCAATTTGATACATTATTTTCCTAAAAATGCCGAAATAAATCTTTCTAAATGCAATTCTATACAAATTAAAACGAAATATAAAATCTTAAAGCTCCAATATTCACAAAACTACAAACGATGTGCCAAAACACTCACTAAACACAGAAAAGCTACCATATGACAAAATTCCCTCAAAAAGCCACAGCGCATCTAAAATTTCAACAGCAATAAAATTTGTCCATCATTCTCTGTCATAACGCATTAACAGAGATTTATTCTGTGTTTAAAATCAAACCAGTACGGTATTAAAGGCTTTATTATGTAAAATCCTGGCACGAGTCCAGAGCAAGGCCTGCCTCACTGCCAGAATGTAAATTATATAACATTGTCTTTTAAACTGCATCTCTGGTGCAGGCGAAGCAATATTTTCTGGTATAACCTGTTTTAGAATCTCAAGCGAATTGCGTTGAAGTCACATTTGCTTCTGTGCAACAGGACACTGATTGGTTGGTTAGCAATTAATTCAATTTTATCTATATGTTAGATTATCATAATATTTAGTAACGTTACTAGAACGGTATCAGTAGGTACCTGTAAGAACTATAATAAATGGTCCTCTCTTTAGGTTCATATAGCTAACAATATTTATAATTAAGTTGATGTTGACATTCGCTTACTAGTTTTTAATTAAATTGGCTACAGAAAACAAGAGCTGTGTATTTGCTGTGTGTGTAGTTTGTGTTGTAAGCGTTTTAGTCCAGCTCATTGTAGTCTTGACGTTACACCCTTCTAGTTCAAGCCACGCCACACTAGAGGCTCTTTGAAAAGATCTTAAATTATAATCTTAAATAGTTTATCAATTATGTAAAATTAAGAGACAGATAGTAAAATCCTAGCTAGTTAGCTGGTTAAGCCGCTATGCTCGATATCTAAGATAATAATTTTAATTTGTGTATATTACATGTCCCATTTATTAACTAACAAATATTTAAAACAAATTGGGATTGTTAATTAAAATGGATATATAACGTTATAATTCATGATGGTAACTGAAATAGATTTGAAATTAGGATTTCTGTAGTCCATCCGTTATTAGCTAGATGCAAAGCGAGCCAACACAGTCGTATCAAATTTGAGAAGGTGTAAAAAAAGTGCATGTCACACGTTGGCTAATTGGAAAGCTGGATTCACGTGAAAACTCGGATTTTACGTAAATTTTCAGAGGAAACCGGTTATTATCCAATTAACTTGCGAATGCAGGGAAATTAAAATTTATTACAATTTTGTCTAGGTACAAAAAAGGTACAATTACATTTTTTTTTCGTCATTAACGGCACGTTTTAACTCAACCTCACTAAATCATGATGTTGAAACTAAAAGTCCATGGGCTCCTGAAAAAAAAAATGGGAAAAAGTGGTAGCAGTGATATTTGGCGGCTAACCTTGGTCGTTCTAACTACCAATTATCTTTTAAGACGCGCTTATTCAGCATGTAGTATCATTTTTAGAAAAAAAAAAACTTGGTTAATGTAATTAATCATCGTAATCACAACTCTTTTGTAATGAACCCACTGCAGGGCTATGAGTTACTCCCCTAGGTGACAAAGGGGCTGTAAACCACTAAAGTGACTCAGGCCTGGTTGGTAGATGTCAGAATTTATTTTCAGGGGGCCAAAATGACAAAATTTAGCGACTATTACTTATACAGGGTCTGATGGGAGTGAAGGACTGAAGGACTGGTGGGTAATTTTCGAAATTCGAGGACGTGATAGTTTGAGATCATAAGTACACGAAGAGAACAAATAAAATAAAAAATAAACATGAATTTATTACTGAGTAAACTTATACGAAAGTTAAAGAATTTATTACGCAATCCCCAGAAAACCACATCAACTACATGGCCCCAAACTAAGCAGAGCTTGTAATATGGGATACCATGTAGCGAACTAGGGGGAACCTAGAATATAAATACACATCTAAGGCAGATAGGTTTACCCCATCGGCAAAGTGGTCGTCAATTATATAAATATACTTTTATTATCAAATATACTTAAATTCAGATTTTTTATTTGTACTTTGTTTACATTTGATTTCAAACAACTAGTTTTCTGATTTATCCGTAAAAACGACTAACTCTCTGTCAAATCCCATCATTACTGAACACTGTTTGCTGCCTAAGTAAGACCTGAATAGTGCATAACATTAAATATTACTCAAACGTTCTCACTCGAAGCCTACACAGACAACATATAATCCATTCAAATATGACGTCAACACACAAAACTAGGTTACAAAACCAGATAGGAGTTCCGAGAGTTCTTCCAAACAATTAATTATTCAAACAAAAGCGTATATGTACTAGCTCCCTTCTAAAATATCTTTATTCGCAAAAACCCTTTGGTTTAAATGAAAGCGAGCGTGAAACTTTGACCAACCAGGACCGGACAAAAGCACCGATTCATAATCCATATGTTACCACTTCTGTCTGCTAACTCGTAAATCAACCCTTTAACCCTACAACGGACATAGGTTTTCAACAAAATTAGCATACTCATGGAATATATAAAATTCACAAAGCTACTCAGGGTTGTCGCTTTGTCAATTCGTTAAATGGGAATGGTTGAAACGATCTTTTCTTTTTTGATTTAAGTGAGAATTTAAACACTGTCTGACTTCATTAAGAATTAACGATTGCTTTGTAAAAGGTTACTTTAGATATTGCTGCTGGTTACTTTAGATTTTAGTATTATACATATATTATTACAATTTTATGGTTGCAACTATATGCCAACTATTGGGATATTATTGCATTTTGCCAATTAATATATTAAAAGTTAAATGCTGGACTGGGAGCAAAAAAATACATAGAATGTACCACCTGATTTTCTTCCCGGGCATACTGTTAGAGTCAGTTAAGGGACGGCGCTTTTGCTGGCGTTTTTGTAGGCGATAGGCTGATCTCCTGTCACTGCAATAGTCTCTCTCTAATTTAGTAATACCACCAAATTTTTGATGAATCGAAGTCGTCGTGGCGCCGTGGTGAAGTCGTCGAGGCGCCGTGTTTACTGTGCATATCAAACGATATCGCAGGTTAAGCTGGACCATAAGCGCTAGTTATCATCCTGTAAAGTTACTGAAAATCTACGAAATAAAAAACTTTATACGAAAGATGAAACATTATATTATACGAAAGATGAAAAGTTTTACTATCTGAAGGTTCCATGTTATTCTTATTTATTATCTGATTTACTTATTATTATTTAATAATTTATTATTATTTTACATCTCAATTGGCAAAATTAAACAAATAAATTGTTAGAAACTTATTTTTCTGATGTTTCTTAGTTTTTTGTTTGATTCTCAAATCCTAGAATACAAAGTAATAGCCTTTAGTATTGCTGACTTGCCAACTAATATTGAATTTAAAGTCAAAAGTTGACATCGCTTTAAACTTTAAAAGTTTAACTAACAGACTACAAAGTCTCCATTTTTCCAGTGATTGCCAACCCTATCCTCTTCGTAATAGAGCACACATAAAATTTGTTCGATCCAAAGTTCTCAATCGTATATAATCGTAAAGTTCTCTCCGTCGTAAAATACATACTACTTTCATGTTAAGAATATTTTTCATATAATAATTAATTTAAGCAGTTGTCTACAAATATTAGGTATAGAAACTCTGTTCTTTTATAGTTTTATTCATAGAATTTGTAACAAACATACTCGTACTTTAAAATTTAGAAAGTTAATTACACTTCAATACTAACACGAAACACAATACAAAAAAGAACATAAAAAAAAGAAATCACAATTTTGCTATTATATTAATTTAGCAGAAAATTGCCATCAACTTGTCAGCAAAAATATCTCGAGTAAAATCGAATGATGGGCAAAATATTAAAGATTTCCGATTTACTTGGCGCGCCCTCGCAGGTATGTTTTCGTGATTCGAACGAAATTATAGCAAAAAGTATTATTTGACGTCTTCGAGATTTATTTAATAAAATGTTTTTGACCAAATTTTGCTGCCGTTGACCACGGTGTCTGAACTTGCACCAACCAAAATGTTGATTCGAAATGAATAATTTAATTGAATACAATAGAATCTGGTTAAAACATCGGTTATTTAATAAAGTTACGAAATAAAAAATGGTTATATAATTAGCATTTAAGTTAGCGTTTAGGGTTAGCGTTAAATCAAGGGTTAAGACATAACTCGGGTTAATTTGATAAGTGGTCTTGCACAATTCAGGGTTAGCAGGTTAGCAGTATAAAAGTCAATTAAGGGAAAGAGGTTTTATTGGAGGTTTTTGTGGGCGATAGGCTGTCACTGCAATAATCACTCTACATCATTATAAAACCTCAAAATTTGTCAAACGTGACATCAGATGGTTTTTATAACCTTTGGTAGTCTGCCTACCCCATAAGGCATACAGGCGTGAAGTTATGTATGTTACTTATGTGTTTAACAGTTTAGATTCACAATAAGCCAATAAACGATCTTACTTTAAAATTGAATTAGTATATACATATGCCTTCCATGCTAGACTGGGAGCGAAAGAAAAACATAGAATGAGCCAACTGCGTCTCTTCCCGGGGCAATCTGTAAAAGTCAGTTAAGGGACAGAGGTCAAAGAGCTTAATTTGGCGTTTTTGTCGGCGACAGGCTGACCCCCTCTCTATCCATCATTACAGTACCTCCAAAGTCAAACGTGACATCAGATGCTCTTATAACCTCTGGTGTTCTGCTTACCCCATACGAATTAGTATATTTCAGCATTCATACAGCGACATCTACACTTCATCATCTTTATCATAACTAATGATTGCGTCCTCTGGGAGATCTAACAAATCCAAAATAGCAATGAATTTAGTGGACCTTTGGGAAATAAACAACAGCGATGGAGGAAAATTAATACGCCGTTATATTTATAAAACAAGTCATAATTTACGGTTAATCTACGTGAAAAGGGACTGAAAGTGTTGATTTTAATTTAATTTTATAAAGGGTTTTGTTTTTAATATACTTTAAATTTAATGAACCAGTATGAGTACTAAAATACGGAAATTCAAGTATAGCTAGACCCGAGATAGGTATCTAAAGTACGTTTTCCCAAGGTTTACTAATTTTGGTTCAATCAATTTGATGCGACTAAGAACGCTTTCAAAATAATAACTATATTCGCACTAACATGTACCATAATCATTATAGCAAAATGTAAACAGGCGTGAAAGTGGCCAGTCACAAACAGCGTGGTTTTGGCGGTAAATCAAGATGGCGTCCAATTTCACAGTTGACAGCTGACGTTACAGTTGACGCAGCTGTGAAAGTAATTCGTAAACCACAGATTGCGTAGTACGTATTATTTGAATTTGTCATTGTACTAACGCGCTTTGAATCAAATCATATGATTCACTGTTGAGCCAAAATTCAACCGTTATGAATAGAATTTTGTATTCCGAATCTTAGTCATGATTTCTTATTGTTACTATTTTCGTGATTTGTTCATAATTTAATTGAATTTAGTAAAAAATATTTTTTATTTAAATTTACTTTTATGTAAGTCGAAACATCAAAATTTTGTTAGAAACTATTTATTTTATTTCACACACCCATCAATAATGTCAAAACTGAAGTGTAGAATATTCGCCATTAGTAAAAAAAAACATTTTTGCACTAATTTTTATAATAGTTTAAATTTTCCAAGTTTTAATATAACAGTAATATGTAAAATAAATAAATAATTAAGTAAATATTTCTGACACTCACACAACATTATCTAGCCCAAATTAAGTTTCTTAAAGAACTTGTGTTATGGATACTAGATAACTGATATACTTAAGAAATTTATAAACATACATATTGAATAAATACATATTTTTATTAGAATAAACTTTAATAAACATATAAACGTCCATAACTTGACGACTAATATCTGTGTTCAACACACAAATATCCGCCGCCGCCGGGATTCGAACCCAGGACCTCTGGCATAGAAGGCAATGTATGTTACCGCTACACCAGCCGGTCGTCAAAAAAATGTAAAAAAATGGAACCTACGTTTGAACAGCTATCATTAGTCTTGATTTAACCCTGTTGAGTTGGTTTTTGCTTAAAAAGTATCGACTCATAAGTGCACCTACGCGTAACGAGAAATTAGATCAATCATTTTACATAGGGCAACATAACCGAAAATATCGCAAAATGCCTTCACGCCACCACGATGTTAAAACCCATATAAAACATACTGGAGTATATGTAGCAGCATTAAGCGCTTATTAACTTTAAGATAAATAAAACTTTGCTTTATAAAATGAAAGCTGATCTTAAGTTAGCTTTATTGGCATTTTCATATAAATAAATAAGAATAAAAATAAACTAAAATAATAAATAAAAATAACTTTCGAAAAAGCTTCTATGCTGGACTGGGAGCGAAAGAAAAACATAGAATGTGGCAGCTGCTTCTCTTCCCGGGCATACTGTAAAAGTCAGTTAAGAGACCGAGGTGTTATGGGCTTTTTTGTGGGCGATAGGCTGACCCCCTGTCACTGCAATAATCTCTCTCCACTATTATAATGCTTGTAAATTTGTCAAACGTGACATCAGATGGTTTTATTACCTCTGGTGTTCTGCCTACCCCATACGGGATACAGGCGTGAAGTTATGTATGTATGTATGTAAAAATAAATATTTCTGACATTCAAACAACATTATCTAGCCCAAATTAAGTTTCTTAAAGAACTTGTGTTATATAAAAATAAAATAAATAAACATACATATTGAATAAATACATATTTTTTTATTAGATAATAAACTTAAATAAACATATAAACGTCCATGACTTAACGACTAATATCTTCATTCACAAATATCCGTCGCCGCCGAGATTCGAACCCAGGACCTCTGGCATAGAAAGCAATGTACGTTACCCCTACACCAGCCGGTCGTCATATGTTTACATAATTTATTTAGTTGCATGATTTTATCATGTTTCATAATTATAACTGAATTTTTTGCAGTTTCATTTTTATACGTTTCGATCTCTTCGGTTCTACTCTTTATTAAAAAGTAGTTATCAAAGAAGCAACCTAGAACGTTCACAAAAGAAATATTCTTCTGAATACAACGTTATTTTCAACGTAACTTTGAATTTCTCAATATTCTGAAACCTTCTTTTACCTGTTACTGTACATTTATCAATCCTTTTTTAACATAAAATAGAAAGTTTATACAACACAGGTGCTTTTCTTTATGGAATTCCTTTGAAAAGGTATTGAAAATGCACTAGCGAGGTCCAAAGGGTATTTGAACGATCGTTAACATTAATAATTCAAACTACTGCATAGGGCATTGTACTAGTGAATAGGGTGGCCATGATTTTAAAATTCAAATGTGTTATAAATCCTTACTTTTTATGTACGAGTAATGCAGGTCTTTTGCTTAAGGCCGTATACAGAAAGAAAGCTGAAAACTTATCAGCGCTTACCGGCGCTTGACAGCGCTGGTCCGTTCTACGCAAAGGAAGCAGGTTGAGGCAGACCAAGCAAAATGTCGGACTCATCGGACGATGATTTCCCAGCGCTGACCAGCGCGTGATGAAGCTTGTCGGAACTTGTCAGCACTGTTCAGTGCTTATCGGCGTTCATATATTTTCCTGCGCGGGTCACCAGCAGTTCTGCAGTTCTGTAGTGTGTTACTTACCGTTAAATTCTGATCACGTCAACATATCAGGAGTAACAGTATTCTGTACCTTTTTAAATATACAACGCCAATAATTTCATATTTGAAAATTGGAAGTACTTGTATTTATTGATTTACTAGGAAAAAATTCTTTTGCACCTGAGCTCTATAGAAGAAAGTTAGAAAATATAATAATTTTGTAGCATTACCATTTGTAGTGAAATAAACATGAATGAAAATTATTCTTAATACTGTGCAGGTATACTAATTAAGGCTATTTCACTTTACACAAGATAACATGTTTGCATTTTTGTTATTTATTGGAAAAAAAGTAATAAATAATAATAAATAAAATCCCCAGACAATCACATCAACTATATTGCCTCAAAGTAAGCATAGCTTGTGTTATGGGATACCATTTAGCGAACTAGGGGGGAACCTAGAATATAAATACGTAAAAAGATAAACACCCAGACACGGAACATTTTTTTTTCTTGTTCAATAATAAAACATAACAGTATTTAATGATAATCGCCCTAGCTCCGCTGAGCCATTTGGTCACCACAAGCTGCTCGTTAACTTTGAGACCACGAAATAATTTGTTAGGCTAGGTCATTAAAATTTAACAAGTACTATTTTTGTATTGATTATTTTGACTTAATCTTATGTTATAGTGCCTGCTATTGAGAGAATTTAATGAAGTATAAGTAATAAAATCCAGTTAACAAAGCATTGTATTTTATTTATTGAACCGTGAAAAGTTGAGATAATATTAACACTTTTTTATTAATTTTTGATTGTGGAATCAAAAGTGTGAATTCTGATTCTTACGCGATTCGGACTAGTAACAGATTTAGAACACTATTATTACTTACTATTACTCTTTTATGTGACATGATATTATGATAATATTCAAAGAACAAATTAAAGTCGAAACAAAATTGCAATAAAGTTAATCCTTTCATCAAAAGAAACTTTAAATCCAATAAACAAACACAAAACGTGGTCACCCACATAAAACGAACGGCTAAGCGGTATTCATATTCATATTGCCAATAGCGACCTTGCTTAAATCCAAACGGGCTGTTTCTTGCACATACATCGAAAATATTCTATACGGTTATTGAGCTTGAATCGCGCACTATTTTCTAGATCGTTCCTTTTTATTGGATTTTTTTTATTGTTTCTTTTGTGTATTTTCGCATGTGAACAAAACTTAGGTCAAAAGACTTTTGTTTGTGATACGTATAGTATAATAATATGAGAAAGTGAGTCTGTCTGTTATGTTTTCACGCTTAAAGTACTGAATCAATTTAAATAAAATTTGGTACAGGGGTTGAAAATTTTGGATGAAATTTTGTTGGGAAATGCACAGAACCAATTTTATTTTAAGGGTCAAGACTACTTTTTGTTGCGAAAAAGGGTTGAGGAGTTAAAAATACGGGATGAACATGCTCAGAAGCGATTTTAATGTTTGGTACAGATATAGACTTAATCTTTAAAAAGGGTCCACACTACCTGTTACTGAGGAGATTAGTAGATATGAGGATGGTTTTGTTTTGAGAATCCTCGCAACCGTAATCGGTTCAGTACTAATTCAATGTTGATGATAGACAGATATTTGTTTTTTTTTTTTGTAAAAAACTTACTCCTCGCTTAACTACAAAGTTTCCGTAAAAACTAGGACTAAATAAAAGAAGAATGTAATCGATTGATTATTTTAATGAATGAATACAGTTTGTCAGAAAATATGATGAAATCTGTTAAAACGCAATTAATAATGATACGGCGACTTTTCATATTTCATTTTAAATCGAGGTTTTATAATTATACAGCGCGTTCAAAGGCTGCCTCGATTTAAAAAGCTGCAAGGCAAGGATATAAAGGGAAAGTCCCGTAAATATCGCAAATAGAGTATTTTGCTGAATGAAGGCTTTATATGATTCTACGATATTTAAGGGAAATTCCCTTGATGTCCCGTAGCATTGTGACACCCTGTATATTTTCAGAAGTTTCTTAAACTATCTAATATTACCCATTAATTTGGCCAGTAGCTAATGCCACGTAAGGTTTTAGCCTTATATCTTTTCTCTGTTGAGCAGTTTTTAATGGAACATGACCGAGAAGTAGATGGTCGAATGGTATACTAGTTTCCAGCTCTCTGGCTCTACTCACTATCAACTTGAAGCGTAATACTTACTTTGATATAGAGTTTGTAGTAAGCAAAAATGAATCTTTTTTAGTACATCATGAACTTCATTTTTAAATGTTCGTTAATGTTTTATAAAAACTGATTGTCACTAGTTAAACAACGGACTAACAGGCAATGTACATACATAGTTCTTCCTTTGGGTTATGAAATGAGTACCTAAGAGTCAAACAAAAAGCATTGACGATTCCTTATTGATAAAAGTGTAAGGAAATCTATTATAATAATTTAAAAACAACATTATGTCAAACAAAAAAAATACCGATTAGGCAAAATGTGACCCTGTCATGATTTAATATTCCATTAAAAACTATTATGGTGTACTATAGTACGTACATACATACATAACTTCACGAGTGTATAGTTTTGAAGTAGGCAAAACACTAGAGGTTATAAGACCGTTTGATGTCACGTTTGACTTTGGAGGTATTATAATGATGGACAGAGACTATTGAATTGAAAATCATTTATTGTATCAACCAGTGCATAATCAGTACATACAGAACAAATCAAAATATAACAATTTAAAGATTTTTTTTTAAATTACACCGTTAAAAGAAATAAAACTTAAAATTAATTAAAACTTTACCTTAATAGCTACTAGATCGTACCAATGCATGCACTGCAGCTAGAATAGGCTACATCTCAGTATACGTCTTAGTGTTGTGAGAAAACACCATGATACTGGTTTTCAGTGTAGCCAGAAGAGTATTCATAAAGAAATACCAAGTTCCAAATAGATAGTTTATGACCGCTATCTATGTATTGTGTATTAGTGTGTTAATAGATTTTACTTAAAAATACTTAAATATAAGCATACATATACATAATCTCTATATAAATAAGCATACACATAAATACATACAATAAAACCGTTAAATTAATTTAATTATAGATATTAATAATATAGTTATAACCCAATGACTCAACAAACATATAAACAATCTACGAGATTACCTATCCTTCGCCGCTTGACCACAACCAGAAGCATCCTCAGTTTCGGTGGTGGTCGTTGCACCCTGAGGATGCTCCTGGTTGAAGCGAAACACGTGTAGATGGTAGCTTGTGGTGTGGGTTCCAAGTGAGTGTTCATTGCATTGCTGGCTTCTTACTGGAGAGAGGGAGGGTGGTGAACCTATGCGCGAAAATCCTGCAATACTAGTGCAAGTACGAGTCGCGTAATTAGCAAGTTAACTTAGTTTTAGTAGTTTTCACTATTTTAGAACTTTATAACATATTTTATTTGTTAGTTTTTTGAATGTTTAACATTATAATATACGGCGTATCCCACTACGCTAAAAACTAAATAAACTTAACTGTCTCAAGCCCTTGGATGGTTTCAAAGTCTTTTGCGGACACAGGTAAAAATGTTTTTTTGTTGATTAAATACTCAATTTTTAGGTTATGTAAGGGTATATAGATTGATTCTTAACTATTTTGTACGTATCGATTATACACAAACTGTTTAACTTAGCGCGTTAAATTTCCCTGTTAAAAAACTTATCTATTCCTTTTCAGTTCAATTAAAAGTTTTTAAATGAATCCAAGACAGAGATAATATATAAAATTATTTTTGAATTGGCGTCGGAGTTCAGGTTTGTCTTCCAAGTTATTTAATATGAGTCAAAATGGAATCTTCAGGAAGCTTTATGCGTGCCTTTTGAAAGCTCAAAGTTTTGTTAATGGGGAATTTCTGAGCGAATTAGGTTTTTTGTTTTGTTGAATTCAAAAGAAATGCGTAGAATACCAAAACGAAGTTTTGAAGAAACAATGGCTTTTAAGTAACTTGAGAAGCAATTCAGACCGCATTGAATTGCATGCAATTAGCTCTATTTTTAAAAGCTTGTATTTAACTGACAATGTATGTAAGTATGTTCGAGTGAAATCTTGCAACTCAACTTTGAAACAGATATCGTGAACCGATATAGCTGAAATGTTTTAAATATATTTTCAATTAGTATGCAAAGTCTTCGTGATAGAATGCTCTTGTATGAGATTCTCGTCCAACGAAGCAGTTTAAGGTCGATCAGTCCAATTGCAATTCTGTTGAATTCTACAGGGTGTGTGTAATTTTCAATTATTTATTTTTGTATTGCATGTTTACAGTTCTAGGTAATCATATTTGTAAAATTTACATTTTTTTAAAACATTCTTGAACAAAATTTACGATATTTGAAATAACCAACCGTTGCTGTACGATTCGAAGAGAACTTTCGTTAAACGGCTTAACATTTGTTTCAGAGTTCATGTGAAATCTTCGGAGCAACTGGATTTATGGAAGCCTTTTGAGCACACCAATCAAGGCAGTGCCAGCTTGGTGATTCAATCACTTAACTTGCACTACGGCCTTACAAGCTTGTTGAAAAGGACTTTGTTTTGTCGAGTTTATTAAATACTGTTAGAGACAACGAAAATGAATCGATTCAATCATTTGACGGCCTATAAGGGGTATTGGTCGAATATTCACCTTCTTTTGCAGTTTTTGGGTTCGAGTTCCAGTTATAGACCACATTAGGAAACTTATAGACTGAATCGGGTGAGTGTATAGAAAGCTACCATCCAGTTCCTCTGTGTAGTTTCAATAATACATAAGCTTATATTGGAGAAAAATAGTCGGTGTGTCAATAGCATGTCAACTTGGACATCTCAAAGTCTTGTTAAGTGTAAGTAGTTCCTACATACAATGTTAGATGTTTGTGTAATAAATAAATTATTTACCTTTTTTTCTTAAGCCACGTTTATTTCATTTTCGTATTACTGAGCGATGTAAAGATGAGTTTAATAGCGTTCTTTCTCTAATTGAATGTTCCTTAATTCAGAATTTCTATGTTATTTATTATTATTACTATATTATTTCAAAGGACAGCTCATCTCCCTTATCACTATTACATACCTTGTGCCACTATCTGACTTGTAGTTTAGTGTTACAATATATATTTTAGTTAATAAATAGATATAAATAAATATTTCTGTCACTCACACAACATTATCAAGCCCAAACTTGTGTTATGGATACTAGATAACTGATATACTTAAGAAATATATAAAAAAAAAACATATTGAATAAATACACATTTTTATTAGAATAAACTTAAATAAACATATAAACATCCATGACTTGACGACTAATATCTGTGTTCATCACACAAATATCCTCCGTCGCCGGGTCCGAACCCAGGACCTCTGGTATAGAAGGCAATGTTACCTCTACAGTAGCCGGTCGTCTTTTAACCAATTAATGTGCACAACACTTGCGAAACTAACTAAGAATAATGGATATTATAGGTGTATTATACATAAAATATACATACATAACTTCATGCCTGTATTTCTTATGGGGTGGGCAGAACAACAGAGGTTACAAAACCATCTGATCTCACGTTTAATAAATTCGTAGGCATTATAATGGTGGAGGGAGACTATTGCAGTGGGTCTGCCTATCGCCCACAAAAACAACCTCCAATAAAACCTCTGTCCCTTACCTGACTTTTACAGTATACCCGGGAAGAGATGTAGCTGGCACATTTTACGTTGTTCCTTTGGCCTTAGTCCATCATGGAAGAAAAGTGATTTTAGTGTTGACTAAAATGTTTGGTTGCAATTTTAACTGATAGGATGTGACCGTACTGTTGAAGGAGAATAACAAGGACTCAGTTAGAAGATGTCGCTTTTTAGAAATATGTAAAAACCACAGCGTATACATAATAGAAGTCGTTGTGGCGCCGTGGTTACTGTGTGTATCAAACGATATCACAGGCTAAGCAATGTTCGGCGCGGCTGGTTGTACTTAGATGGTTGACCGCCGACCATTCATTTCTCACGGCGACTTCCGCGCTTCGGAGGGCACGTTAAGCAGTCGGTCCTGGGTGCTGTTTACATGAATACAGTAGTCGTTAGGTTTGTCAGAAGCCATTTCGGCGCCCTGAAAATTCTGACATCCACCACCCATCACTGGGCTAGCTTGGTGGATTATTGCCAATACCTTCTCGTCAGCCAGGGGAAAGACTCATGCCCTGCAGTGGGCTCATTACAAAGAGTTGTGATGATGATGATGATGATACATTATTGGAGGTCAGTGGGGTTGGATGAATTATTTAAAAGTAAAAACTTTTGAAGTTTGTTATTAATGTCTCCTTATTACAAGTATCATAAATGTATGATCGTTACGAGTTTTAACCGCCCAAGTAATTATGTGAAAAAGCATTATGTTTCCTAGGTGTAACCTTTGATTCCAAACTCATATTCGATATTCACATCGAAAACATCGTAAAAAAAGCCTCAAGGGCTTTAGGTTTCGTACTCAGATTGTCATCTGAGTTCAGCAATATTAAAACCCTGAAAATTTTGTACTGTGCTTTTGTCCGAAGCCATCTTGAATATGCTTCTTCCGTTTGGAACCCTTCTTACCAAATCTATATAGATCGCATTGAAAAAATACAGCGCAAATTTCTAAAATACATTGGATACAAAAGTCGAACTACAGACAAAACCTAAGCGTCATCATATACTGCCCCTGAGCGTTCGCAGAGAGATAGCAGATATCTGCAATATTATCAAGATAGTGCACAATAAAGTAGACGTACCTGAGCTTCTGGCTATGGTTGGTATATGCGCGCACACAAAAACATACAGAAACCCTACTCTCCTTCATGTCCCAACCGCCAGTACCAACTATAGCCAGAACTCGTTTATGACGCGATCTTGCAAACTCGTAAACGGCATCAACAAAAAGATGGCAAACTTTGACCTCTTCCACTGCAGTATCCCGAGTGTGAGGGCGGCCCTGTCAAGGGATTTCTTTGGTTTATAAAAAAAAAAAAAAATTATTTACTCGTATAGATTATGTATGTCGTATGTTTTGGCTCTTAGTTTTTTATGCTTAATTTATTATTTGTTAATATTAATTATATATAGATATATATTTTTTTCTCTAAAAATATTTTTTGTTTGTTTGTCTGTTTGTCAAAGAATAAATAATATGTAGGTTCTTATGACTGTGAATTGTATTTACCTAAACTTTATATTTTTAGAAGTGAAAACTTGTTTTGGCTCTCTATCTCTACAAAATTGTTATTGTATTTCCTAGCTGTAAGTTTTCCCAAAGATTGTAAATAAATAAAAATAAATAAATAAATAAGGGGAAAATTATTGAGTAAATTACGGAAAGGATATGTGTTTCTAGATTGAGCAATATGAATCCTTACATATACAAATAATTATCGACCTGGAGAACTCGTTGTGGCGCCTTGGTTACTGTGAATATCATACGATATCGCAGGTTAAGCAACGTTCAGCGTGGTCGGTACTTGGATGGGTGACCGCTGTACGTTTATTTTCTCACGGCGACATACAGTTGGGGCACGCTAAACACTCGATCTCGGATGCTGTATACTTGTATACAGTAGTCGTTAGGGTTTGCCATTTCAGCGTCCTGAAAATTCTGACATACATCAGCCAGCACTGGGCCAGCTTTATGTAAAACAACATAAAAAAACATTATCTTTCTCTAACTTAGGTTTTTAAATCGTGTAATTATATATTTTTATATTATATATCGTTCATTGATAATATTTCAACACTAGTTCATAGATATATATTTTATGTATTTATGTATTTAGTATGTAGTGTATGTAATATATATTTATTTGCTTGTAAGTAAGTTGTACGCACTTAATTTGTTCTTTTTAATCTCATTTTCCAGCCTCAGGTTTGCTGGTAGAAATTTCTTATAGAAATAAGCTTTGCCTTTGTAATTTTTTTTTTAAATTTATATGTTACTTTAATTAAGTTTCTATGTGTGTACATAAATTATTAAATAAATAAATAAAATAAAACTTAGTAGTAAAATTCATTAAATACAAATCGTACTGATTAAAAATTAACATTCACTGAAAGGGTTTAAAATTGAATTATTTGAGTAACTAAATAACTAAATTTAAAAAAGTTAAAATCCTAGCATTCATTCCTACCTATGTAAATATAGACATATAAAATAATTAGGTAATCGCATTAAGCGTTTGTGAGCGCTCTGGTGGCAACTAACCCAGATACAATGGAAATCCAGAATTAGAATTTTAAAGGGATTTAAGAGTATAATAGAGAGCTTGCGTATTATGTGGCTTCGTATTCTATATTCAAGAAAGATACTAGAATGTACGTAGATTGTTAAATTTCAAATACTGATTTCAAATAAAAAGTTGAAGTAAAATACGTCTTATTTCATATTTATAGCACATACACATATTTAAAAAAAATGGAGATTTCAATAATTTAATAACAGTAATAATATGTGTATGCCGATCGACTTGGCGACATTTTGAAAAAGGGCCTAGTCAAAAGTACCTGTAACCGGCGATCATGTATGAAAAGATTGATGAACGTGGAGGAAGCGAAAGAGATATGTCTGGATCGCAGCAATTGGTGTTCCCTTGTCTCTGCCTACCCCAAAGGGAGACAGGCGTAAGGTTATGTAGGTATGTATGTATGTAATACATACTGCAAAAAGGCTCAAGCAAATATATAAAAGTCAAAGTAATAACAGGCGTTTTTCAGTTTAATTTTAAGTAAATTACATAGATGGCAACACAGAATCTGTGGCATCAAAATAAGCTTACATAAGCTTGTGTTATGGAGACTAAAATACTAACCTTGGAGGTATCTTAATATGCACCCTGACACGAACTTGGTGACAAAATGCTTCCAAATTAATAATATTTCGCTGTCACTTGTGACTAATAATTTGTGGAAAAGATATGTCCCAAGATTGTATGGAGCCTTGGCTAGGACTATATACCAAGCGAAATTATAGCCATAACCGAGAAGAACAGTTATTAACACATAAATTACTACAGAACTACTTTGTGTTTTGGTTCAAATAAAATAATAAACAGTATTATTGCAACATGAAAAAACATATAATGAAATGAAATGAAATAAAGTTTATTATCACAAAATCAACATGGAAAATAATAATAACAAAAAAAAACTAAATTACAATTAAAAGAGACGAAAATATTTTGTGCCAAAAAGGTTTAGACTCAGCTTGATACTGCTGTGGAATTTCTACTACAACAGCGCTGGTTTTCAGCCTAAGCCTTGTTCATACACCATATAAAATAAAATATAAGAGTAGCCGTGGCCAAGTTGAAATATTATAACATTTAAATTAGAACATAACCTTATAATTATTAACTTAAAACGTATATGTTTATCAAAAGTGGTCAACATTGGTGCGGAATAGATACATTAAAAGAAACCGGTATTATATATATAAATATATAATTTACCTATATTTAAGATACTACATATTTTTTCTCTTTTTTAGGAAACTTATAAAGAATAGTTTGTCAATAAAATACATACTTATATTTATCTTTTTTCAACATTTAGATGATCTAATAACAATAATATAAAATAAAAAAAAATAAAAAATACCCAACCTCCATGGGTATGACGGATAAAAAATCCAAAAAAAATCAATGACGGATAATGATGTGAAAATCACGTAGGTAAAATGGATTTGATTTGATTTTTGAACCACAGAACTATTTGGTATATCGCATTGTTAGTATTTTTCGTAGAAAGAGTAATATTCTCTCAATTTTCTGAGATGCTGTACATCTCTTTAGCTGGAAACATTATTATAGCAGTAGGTACCTACTTCAATGTAATTTCCTTATTGCTGCCTCAACGAAAGATGTTAAGATGGAAAATTTATCAACCAAAATGTTTGGTACCAACAAAATGCCTTTTATCTTTAAACAAAACACTTTTTAAATGTAAATATACGCGATAAATCCGGTTAAAAAGGGTTTTATTTAATAGTATGAATCGCAAAAACTTAAGACAATATTATGCCTTTTTTCTTTGTTTAAGAAAACTAAGTGAAGTTTACTCAGTTCTTTGTACCAATAACATAATATGCTGAAAAACTTTAAGGGGACTATTCATAAAATTCCTGACGGAAAGATCTGAAAGAAATTGTAAAACTTTCATTATAATGTCGCTACCAGCATTAGATTTCCTAGTAACAAAATATATTAGTGTGGGAAATACATAGACATTCTTGAAATTCGAGATTTACAATTTTCATACTGTTAAGTAAACAATTAAATTTTATTGAATTAATGAATCATTCTGAAATGAGTATACAGTGTTTACAAATTTTAGATGAGAATATTTTCTGGTTAACTACATTTTAAAGCTTGATTTTAAACTGGTCAAGTTTTAGTTTTTAGTTAAGTTGTTATAGGGTTATAGATTTTTAAATGTGCTAGTTGGACCCTTATAATATTTTTGCATTTTAAAATGCCTAATTATTCTTAAATAACTGAAAAATGTGCTAAATAAAAATCAACCGATCAGGACTCGCACCTGGGGCCTCTCGTTTACCGGACGACTGCTCTTCCACTGAGCTACCGGGCCCTGGGGATCCGCTATCTAAATTACTTAGCACATTCTTGTTTTTACGATATATTTCTAAAGCTTTATTCAGCACATTTTTCAGCTATTTAGTTCAATTCTTTTATTTGATAACTGGCATAACTTTATTCACTTTACTTCTTCTCACTTTACACTTAACTTTAATTATATTCACTTGACTTTATGTCTCCTTGAGGTCCTTTTTAATATAAGCCTATTTGACAAGCAGGCGAACAATTTAGACACTTTCAACAATATTATCTCAATTGAAAAATAATGTTAACTACTTTAGAAAACTTATGAAAAACATTAATTTCATCAAAAACGTCAAATATAATTTCTTTAAAAGATAGACTGAAAAAGCGTTACTGTTGGAGATTAAATTTCAACTATAGAAAGAAAGAAAGAAAAAGTATTGATTTCACAAACACATAAACTGTTTACAAAGTTTATATAGAAAAAAAAAACTTAAATTCAAACAAAATATTGAACGTATAAATATTAAATAAAAGTAAAAAAGACTTAATAATAAAACAGTGAATGTGAAAACGGCAAACCGCCTCAGCATTATGTCGCAGCTAGGCTACGACGCTGATTTTCAGGCAGCGCCTCCGTCCTACTGAGGTGGAAGGGGACATATTATTAGCCGAGGGATCTGCTTTAGTGTTACTGTTCAGGATCACTGAAATTTAATAACAATAACAATTAAAATCTAAAATAAAAAAGATATCAAAACCAATATATCCAAGCAACGAAACTTAATATAATAATATATAAAATAGTAAATAAAAATGTATATTAATATTAAAAACTCATCTGCATATACCTACATAATATAATGACATAAATCAACCTGTTATAGTAATAAACTTAAATATAGTCGTAAATTGCAATAATCAATCGTTCAAATTAAATATTTTAAATGTGAAATGAAGTATTGAATGTAAGCGTTGTTTTATTTTTAAAAAGATAATGGTGTCAAGTGTTTAAACAAAAATAACCTTATTTGTAGAAAAGTACTTTTTCAAATAGATGTACATCTACTTTTTTCATCCTTGACCTGGATTAGACTTTGCTCAGAAATTTTCGGGAAAATGCCTTCGGCCCTCGAAGATAAAATGAAACGGCGTGATTCCTAAGTCGAGAGCTATCAAGAACGCGTCACAAATTTTCGAAGTTCAAATCGACGAACAATAAAAATTCGTCGTAGAAATATGCTGGAGGATTCAAGGATTCGGAACCGGAAGCAGTTTGATTCGAACATGATTATCTGTTGTTTTTGAAATGACATCATTTTATTTTGTATTTAGAACTATTTTTCTTTTTTTTTTCCATCAGCAGCATGATGAAAATTTTTGAATAAATTAGCATTCCGTTCTGTTGATAGAATGTATATATTGCAATTCTAGCCAAAACCATTTCGCAGTAAGTTTATAACAGTGATTAAGTTTAATATTGAAAACAAAGAATTAGGTAAGACCTCCCTCGTTCGATACATGTTTTGATTAATTTATGCTTTTTTTTTATTCCTAATAAATTTATTTTGAACCATTTTCGTACTGGGCATACCTATGTTTTGTAATAAAAAAAAATTAGATAATATCATACACTTAATCATTAAAAGCCAGAACTTTCTAATTCGGCTTTAAACACGAATTGAAATTTGAGGAAAAAGAGGTGGAAAAATACTCTTAGCACTCTCGTCTCTGTCAAATGTAATAATGAAATAAATAAGCTTAAAAATTAAATACATAACTCGATTGAAAGAAAGAAACAAAAGTTATTTGTGCTGTCATGTTTTGAACCGAACTGTTTACAGATTAAGGTTTATATTTCATTTGAGAAATAACCTTTATATTGTGTAATTAATTTCGGAATTTCATAATTTCTACGTTTTAACATTCCGATCAATGATTCCAGCCTTAATTTTGAAAACGTTTGATTATGGTCGTTCTTAGTTTTTATTTCATTTTGGTTTAGTGATAACATGCATTGCCTTCTATGCCAGAGGTCTTGGGTTTGAACCCCGGAAAATATTAGCTGACAAGTCATGGATGTTTAAAATATTAACATTTAAGTTTATTTTCTAATAAAAGAATATAATGAATTCACTATGTTGGTTTATATATTTCTCAAGTTTTGTTTTCGTTGTCTAGTATCCATAAGAAGTTTTTTAAGATAATTAATGTGGACTAGATAATATTGTGTGAATATCAACATAATCAATTTAATATGCCTAAGAAAACAATGGGGTAAAAAACTGCCTACTTTTTCCACTAGAGGCGCTAATTACGCTTGACTCATAACAACTGTCAAATACCATAGTAAAAGTTAATTTTATACTATTTTTTTATTAAAAAATAGAAACGCATCATTGCGTAGTTTATAGAAAATGGATACCACAGTTTTTCTGAGGATATACACATGTGGAAGTTGTGGATGTACCTAATTTGAACTTTTATGGAAATGCACATATTACGGTCCATATTTTCTAAATTTTCATACAGAAAAAACACATTATCATATAGATTTACCGCAAAAAATTACAGTGAACAAGCAATTTCGATAACAACTTGTTCATTTGACGGTTTTTAATGGGTCAAGCGTATGAAGCGACATCTATTTAGAGCTTTTCGTATCAATAAAATCACCCTTCACACATAACACCACAAAAATAACTAATGTAAATTAATAAGTCCCCGAAAAAGCTCTTAGTTCGCGACTAAATTGCAAACTCACTTAAAACTCCCGCTTATTACCTGAGAGCTCAGGTAGAAGTTTAGCTTAAATTACATAATGGCAGGAAAAGCTTGCACATTGTCATACTGGGCCAAGTATTGTATTAGAGCTTTGGCAACTTCATATAAGTGATGCATTAATTTAGTAGTTTTCCCGGTTATTAGGCTATGAATGAAGGATTTATTGAAAGTTATTTTTTGTGGGCGATAGGCTGACCCTGTCACTGCAATAGTCTTTATTCACCATTATAATGCCTCCAAACTTTGTCAAACGTGACATCACATGGTTTAAAAACCTCTAGTGTTCTGCCTACCCCACAAGCGATACAAGCGTGCAGTTATGTAGGTATGTATGTATGAATAAAGGATTTATTTGCTTTATTTATGTGAAGGTCGTAAAGATTGTAATGTAAATTTGAGTAATCCGTGTGCCTTTAGTATGGTACAAGGATTTCTTCAGGTGTCTACCTAGCTTAATACTACTTGTCATATAAGTTTTAATAAATCTGCCACCAAATACACTGGAGAGCAAAAAAATCGGCTCACTTCATACTTTCGCACTCAAAGTGTTCTAATTTTAAAATTAAGACCTAAATATTAATTTAAGTCTTAAATTCTCTAAGTTCTAGATGTATTACTTCTATTGTATTACCGCTCCTGCGGTGATGTGTTCTGGTAATATTTTATGAAGAGCCAGTTCTTCCATGCTGAACTGGGAGAAAAAGAAAAACGTATAATGTCTGGTTGCTTCTCTTCCCGGGCATTCTGTAAAATTCACTTAAAGGAGAGAGGTCTTATTGAGGCTTTTCTGTGCGATAGGCTAACCCCCGATCCCTGCAATAGTCTCATATCAACTGTATGAATGTATCATATCAACATTATGATGTACATCATACCTCTATATATACCAGAATACCAGAGGCATATATCTATACATATAGCCTCTGGTATTCTGCCGACTCTATTGGGATACAAGCGTGAAGTTATTTATTTATTTATTGATTTTGGAGAAAAAACAGATTTATACATTGCAGTTATACATAAAAAGTGGAAATGAAGTATTATTTAACATATATATCCAAAAAAAATCTCACTAGGACTTACATTATATAAAATTAGTAGAGTTTTTCTCTCCAATGAATAAGAAATGTAATGACTAACAATTTAAAACCTTTAATTAGACAACTCTCTCAGTGATTTGAAAATGTATTGTTTAAGTGTATGAGTTGTTTTTGTGTGAAAAATATCAACATTAGGAAGTTTAGTATTATATGTTGCGCATATCCTGAAGAGTGGAGCTCTTCGTCCTTGGTTAGTTTTACGGGTTGACAAAGCGAAAAGTGCTGAATGTATAGTTCTGCGTTTGGGAACATTAAATTTAATTTTTTGCACTAGTTCGGGACAGTTATTGTGGTTGGAACATATTTTATTAAGAGTCATTACGTCAGAATCAGCTCGTCGATCAGTTAATTTAGTTATGCTAAATTGTTTTAGTAGATCATCATACGATAATTTACCATGGTAAAGTCTGTAGTTTACTGCTTTTAGATATTTCTTTTGTATATTTTCGATTTTTTTGATATATATGTCATAGAATGGGTTCCAGATGACTGATCCATACTCGAGGCACGGGCGGATTAAGCATTTATATAGCAGTAAGTAGGATGATGCATTACGAAAAGTCTTTGCAATCCGAAGAACGAATCCTGACATTTTATGTGCTTTTTTAGAGATGTTGTCAATATGAGCTTGTGGTCCATCGTAACGCCTAGATCTTTAATAGTTTTGACTTTATTTAACTTATGATTGCCTATACTATTATCAAACTCTACAATATTTCTGTTTCTGGTAAAAGAAATACAAGAACATTTTGCTAAAGCCAGTTGTAATTTATTTTTAAGACAATATTGGTAGAATCTGTCAAGGTCTTCCTGTATTAGCTTGCAATCATTTATATGAGCTACTGTGTTAAAAATTTTCAGATCATCCGCGAACAATAGGAAATTGGAGTGCTTAAAACAAGAATCAATATCATTAATGAATAAAATATAGAGAAGTGGTCCCAAGACTGAGCCCTGGATCACGCCTGATGGAACGGTGGTTACCTCAGATGCATGACCGGATATAACAACCCTTTGAGTTCTCTTTTCTAAGTATGACGCAAACCATCTAAGAAGATTTCCTTTAATACCATTATAAGCCAGTTTTTGCGTGAAGTTAGTATGTCTGATAGCGAAATGTCATCGGCTTCCCGTTCATTTCTTGTGATCGTATTCTTTAAAGACACAGTGCATTTTTAAATTCATGTTTGTTCATGTTTGACCTCAATTTCAATTATCATTAGATAAGCTTATCAAATTAAGTCTGGTTGTCTGGTAGAAATCGCTCTTCAGCGATGAGATCACCTAGTTTTTATTTCTAATTAAACTTTATTTTTTTCTTTTACTGTACCTGTAATATAAACTGAAATGTAAATAAATAAAATCAACGCGGGTCTAGTTACAGATTATATTATTTTAAATTAACCGTATGTGACTTCCATTTTATATGCGTTTGTATCATATCAATATTTGCGTTTGGGTAAACCAGCGTGTTTACATAATATTAAACTTATTTAATAACTTTGATGATTTATTTTATGGTAAAGCTTATGATTAAACGTATCAACGTCAGTAACAATTATGTTTAAATCGAATGAAGTCATGGAAATGCATAAAATAATACTGCCTTCATTATGTAGTTTAGTATTTCAGGCGTAATATAAGCATGTCGGAAAACGAACAAAACGAAAAGAAGCGTTACTCGCAAAACACGATAGAATTAATCACTGGACAGTTCCTTAGTACCGAGTCTGTGAAGCTTGGGTATAGCCCTGGCTTAGTCACAACAAAATCTTTATTCGCGAGTCCGTTCCGTCAGTTGCAATGCCAACTCAATTAATACCGAGCTACTATCGACCGTCAGTCCGAGATACGTCAGCGCACCTAGCCGTCCTAACCGTATCTGTCTTGCCATCATCCTACTTCTAGATATTCCCGTTGGCACTGCAATCGAATGTTAAACAGTCATTCATTGCATTAAGCGCCCTCTACGACAGTGCTACCAACATACTTCCGTTACCATGAAGTCATACTAACATCTTAATATCGCCAACTTATCGTTAGCTCCGACAAGCATTTATATAAAGTTTAGATCAACAAAATTAAAGTTTTCTTTTGACCTGCATGTATTTTTATATAAATAAATCCTTTGTTGCCAATAAAGTTTAAATAAATAAATGAATTCCAAAATAACATCATAATTGCTACAAAGTCACGAAAAGGGTCATACTCTGAAAGGTGACGTTATTGAGGATTGGAATAGCTTATTTTAGAGGACAGATAAGATAAACTATATTATAGTGGCTGCGCCAGTCTGTTGGTTCAACTTTTTCCACAATTTCGACAACTACGTGCAAATTTTTGATGTACTCCACTGAAGAGATACGTATTTCGTTTTGAATATTTTTGTTTAAATATTGACTGAGATCCTGAAAATAGTTTTAGATTCAATTCTCTGATGCTGGACTGGGAACGAAAGAAAAATATAGAATGTACTAGCTGCTTCTCTTCCCGGGCATACTGTAAAAGAGGTTTTATTGACATTTTTTTGGGCGACAGGCTGATAGGCTGTCACTGCAATAGTCTCCCTCCATAATTATAAGTCCTAAAAACGTGTCAAACGCGGCATCGGATGGTGCCACGTTTGACAGGTGGAGTATTGCCTACCCCATAAGGGATACAGGAGTGAAGTTATGTATGTATGTATCTGATCCATAAAATAAGCCTACGAACCATTCTGACATGCGAGACTTTCGATTATCAAAATTCATACTCAAATTGGTCCATCGTTCTCGAAGCTATGATGCCACAGACTGATACACATATCAAACTTGTAAGTAAAATCCCGCTTTTTATACAGGCCCCTAAACTATCACATTTATTAATAATAGTAGGATTATATATTATACAACTTAAGGTTATAATTTTCAAGTAGGTCATATATTTATTTTGTGAGCTTTAAAAAAAATACCAACAAGCATTGTTTTTTTTTTTAATCCATGCCTAAATTTGTGTTCACTTTTACGTTGAACTAGTTGCATTATAGGCATGAATGCAAAACCTTATCGAATCAACTTGCTGTTTCAAAATACTACTCTAACGAAAATAAGCCCTCTTCTGCTGAAAATAAAGTGGTTTTTATGTTGTTAACTTTATATATAAACTTCTCAAGAATAAAGGAACAAAAAATAACAACTAATATTCTTTTCCAATAGATTTAAACGAAGAAAAATTCACAGAATTCTTCTAAGCAGAAATCGTTATTAACTCATTCATCCATAATAATTTTTTACCTTTTATCTGAAAACTCAAATCAAACTTTATAGATCAATCGTTATTCAAGAATTTTAATCACCAAAACTCAATCTCAAAAAAAATATTTATTTTGTACATAAATACACTTGAAATAGGTCAAACTAAACTGAATCTACCACCACTTCGGAAAGTCAATCTGTTGAGAAGAATTAGCAAGAAACTCAACAGCAATCACAGCAAAAAGTTTACAATCAAACAGATATCTTACAAAATCAAAAATAGAACAGCAAAAAGAGATATAACGCCAGAGCTTAACCGTTTCAAATTCCGAATCAAACGTTTATGTCCCGGATCACAGATAACCTAGCTACGCGGGATTCTCGGGTACACCACGGGATCGTCCCGGGATGGTGTGGGATCGGTATAATAGACAAACTCGATTACAGATTTCCCCGAGCGACGTTTCTCGATGATCCGAGGGGATACTCTATGTTCTCGCTCGCAATTCCTTTTTTAAACGAAACTCGTTTTTTTATTGTCTGTCAAAGCATTTCGTTTTGATTACCTCGTAAAAGCTTTTGGTTAAGTTTTATTGCGACGTATCTAAATAATTTTGAACGAGATAAAGTGAGTCGGTGAATTATAACCGATTGGCTGATAGTATCTCGTGCGCAAATTACACAAATATGGAAAACATTAGACATAATTAAAGTTAATATGAATCAATATGTACTGCAAATAAATCTTAAAATAACACATTTTCTATACACTCAAATGATTTGGTAACATTTCATACATTTAAAAAAATGGTGACGTTAGTGCTTATTTAATTTGGTTATACTCTATAAGTATTTATAGGAGATTAAGAAGTTTCTTTAATTATTTTTACTGTATGTGTTGGAATGTCAAGCTATTGCTATTGTTAATATTATTTTCAGCAACGATGTAAATAATTGTGAGAATATAAAATAAATATTATGGAAAGTAAAGTAAGTTGCATTTAATGGAGTTTATTTTGAAATTTAATTAAAAGAAACTGCAACAACCATATGAAAAGGATGTCATTCTCTATATACAATGGGAAATGTATTAAATATAATACTAACCGATCTAGAAAAACCACTTGCATCATGTGTTCTTACAGCTTTTTATAAAAATCTAATTCCATAGGCGCGTTTGCTTCATATTCAGTCTTTATCAAAGTAAAACTCGTATTTAAAATGTTCTCGAAAAAGTCCACCAACAATGTTTGAAACCTACATTTTCGAAAACCATTAGTATATTTGATTAAAAAATTGGCAACTTATTTCTTTTCTAGTTGAGATTTCACGTCGATCGCTTTTGTCAGATGTAATTCAAAAAGGTTTCAAAGATGACTAACGTACTGTGGGCTTTTATCAAAATACCATATCTGCGAAAATGTTTTTCATTTCTCAATCTTCTTTCTAAAAAAGATTGATCGACATTCAAATAAATATTTTTTTTGGTCTTTAGGTCCTGGATATTTGGGGGCTAAATATACCGAACTTCTTGCCCTCAATTTATTGATGTTTGTTGTTTAAAATTAATTAATTTATCTAAACGATAATATGTTATGAATGTAAGGGGTATTTATTATTTAATGATTTTGATAATATAGTCAAATTGCAAAACTTAAATCAAGAACAAGTTTTAAGTTAAGTTGCCCAAATTTCCATCGGAATATTACAGCTAAATTATTTCATTTGTTGTCTGTTGAGTCAGTTTATCCCAAGCCATTGTTGTCACAATAAGACGGTAATCAAATATACAAACAAAAGAGGGTACCTAGATATAAGAGCTTTGCTAACATTACATGGCCGCTTAAGCAAAGTGAAGAATTCGCTCTTAGAAAAAGTCATCATTATCAACTAAAACTTGGATGTTTGAAATTTAAAGTTGGATATGGCAAAAAAATGCTTTTTAGTGTTTTTGTAGTTTTAGTCTTAATTTTCTGTTAGATAACAAGCATTTTAATATTTTTTGCTCTATCTATTAGATACATTTATGAATAAAAAAAAACGAAGTTTTCTGTGATCAAAACGCTTAATTGGTCAGAAATTCATTTTTGACAATTTTAATTACCTTGTATTTTTTTACATTTGTTATTTTTTACCTTGTACGTTAAACATTTAAGTAACATTATGTTGACATAGTTTAATTTTATTAGGGACATTATCAGGATTTGTTTTAATCAATTACTGTATTTTATTTTTATTTTATTATTTCTACTGGACTTTTTAATTTCACTAGTGACATTGATGCGAATTTTGCTATACTATTTGAATTTATAATAATTTTATTTTGAAATATAAAAGGTGTTACTAACATAGTTTTAAGTTATTTTATAATACCAATTGGGCCAGGATGCCATAATAAATAAATTTTATTATTATTATAATTTTTTATCATCAAAAATAAAGCTCGCATTTATCCTCATTTTTATGAGATACCGATTGACTTAACGTTAAGGATAACGGAGGGCCTTGAGAAAAATTACTAAATCACATAAAAGTCATATTTTTTCTCTGTTTTATCTTCAGTCTGTATGATAAGAGTGTATAAGATTTTACATGAATTATGTACATAAGCTGGATGGACCCTGAGACGGCCCTTTAATCAAGCAAGAGTAATTCTTAATATTTTTTTTTAATGTTTGCATTTGAAATGCTTAATTATTCTTAAATAACTGAAAAAAATTGCTAAATAAAAATCTCCAGGACCAATCTCCGACCAGGACTCGAGTTCTGTGTGTTCTGTATTTTCAGTTATTTAATAATGCTTCTTATTAACACCCTCTTATAACGGTCAAGTTTTACATAGACAAATCCTTATAATCGTAATAAGCCAATTGTTATTGGAATAGAGTAGTTGGAATAGAGTTTTTGCTTGGTGGTAGGATCCCTTCTGGGTCCGCCTGGCTAGCGACCACCCTTTATATAAAGTCTGCCGCCAAATGTTACCGCTCCGGCGGTAACGTGTTCCGGCAAAATTGTATAAAGAGCCAGTTCCTTCCTAAACCCGTGTGCTTTCATCTTCGACCTCATCGTCACTTACCATCAGGTGAGATTGAGGTCAAACGCGGGTTTAGTCACTTATAAAAAAAAAAAAAAAAAGAGTACCACATCCAAAATATCACTTTTTGAGTTAATGTTCAGGATGAGTTCAGAGCGCTTTTCGTTTCGTTTCGTTACCCCAAAGAACCATTATCGCAGTCATCAAATACCCGGTTTATTTGCCCACATTAACTGTAATTTATAATGTACGCCTAATAGAAAATTTAAGCTACGTTGGTTTTCTCATTTATCAGCACTTTGTAAGCTATGTATTGAGTTTGATTTCAGTTTTAAGTGTATCGTAATTTAAATTATCTCTTATTGCCCATTTCAACTTGCATGAAATTTTATATTCTTATAAATTAATAAAGTAATGAGCCAACGGTTGCACAATGCAATTTTATTTCATCTAAAACATCGATTATTGTTCCAGTAAATGAGTTTAATTCGAAGATATGTAACATTACAAAAATGCTATAACTTTAACTGCAACTACGTGACAGGATGTTGTCGCCAAAATACTAAACACTGTGTTACATGATTATCATGACTTTAGTCTACAAATTTTCAAACAAATATTGCTATTTAACATATTTTTCAACACACTTGCTCGTAAAGTGAGCGTTATTCTATTGAATTTAAAACTATAAACTGGATTATAAGTCACGCGTGCATAATATATTATACCCTAGTGCATAATATAATGAATCCTACAAAGTTGAATTGTACCTTTGTGCAAATTACATGCGAGTAAACAGAGCATATTTTATTGGTCCGGGTTATATATTCAATATTTTCAGAAACAACAAAGAGGTTTTATACCACTTCAAATCCATATACATTTTTAAATGTTTGCGCCTTATATTAGTAATTTGTATATCAAACAAATTATTCACATATTACAATAATTTGTTATAAAATATTAAAATACTAGCTGTTGCCCGCGACTTCGTCCGCGTGAATACCGGTTATGGGAGTTGGATAAATAATATTATAATATCGTCCTTGAAGTTCAAAGTCAAAATCGACTCATTTGTTTAGCTGTGAAAGCGTTACTGATAGATAAACAGAAAGAGTTATTTCAAAAACTTTTACAACAAAGCTGTCATTTGCAGTTTCACCTAGGTTTTGTGAAAAAGACCTACAAAAAATAAAATAGAAAAAGTAACCTACAAAAAGTATATACCAAACAGGAATACCCTACGAAAGGCACACTGGGTAAAAGTTAGGCTGCAAACTGGACGGCAGCGATAGCGAGAGCGACAGCGGCGCGGGCAGCGACGCGACGCGGGGAATCTACGGGGCTAGCACGCTACCGTCGACAATGATAAATCGGGCCTTTTATCGATATTTTCTTAGAATATGGTATTTAGAGTTAGTAATTTATTAAGACGTAAAACATATATACATACATATTTGGTTCTGTAGTCTTAATCATGGTATCGAATTCTATCTATTATGGTGTGCATATTAGCTTACTCTAGCCACCGCGCGCGGTTTTACCCGCGTAACTTTTGATCCCGTGGGAATTTCGAGATAAAATATAACCTTTCTCAAGAGTTGGGCTATCAAATGCAAAAATAGTTTTTCAAATCCCACTTGTAGTTTCTGAGATTAGCGCGTTCAAACAAACAATAAAACAAACTCTTCAGCTTTATATATTAGTATAGATGATAGGATAAAATAACAAAATAATATTGATCTTGTCGATTCGACTATTTATCGATGGTTGCTAGCCCCGCTAGGCCGTTCTCGACGCCAGCGGGCGCTCGAGCGATTTGTCGCGGTTTCATACAAACTCAATACTTTCTATCGTGTCGCGGAAATCGCTGCTCGCGTCGCTGCCCGCGCCGCTGTCGCTCTCGCTGTCGCTGTCGCTGCCGTCCAGTTTGCAGCCTTTGTATATATGTATAAGATTATTATAGTATGTATAAGAGTAGGTTTATATGTAGGTAGGTTTATTACATAGATGGTGCTCGCGACTTCGTCTGCATTGAATTAGTATTTCGAATAGGTTATTTTCTTCTCCAAGGTCCTATCTAAAAAAATAAACATGAAGAATCTTCCCCCATATAATATGTAGGTATAACTCTTAAACAATACATTACAAAGGCACATTCTAGGTAAAGCTATATTACTGTAAAGTTTCATAAAAATCCATTCGGTAGTTTTTGCGTGAAAGAGTAGCAAAAATCCATCCGTCTAGCCATTATCAGTGTATAATATGTTTAGTAACCTATATGTTTGGCTGTTTTTCACGGTCAAACGGCTTAGCCAATTTTAATGTAATTTGGTATGGTAGTTCATAAAGTCCTGTGTTGAGTTTTGACACTTACACCACTTTTTATTCTGAAGAATTCTACGGGTTCTGACTTCCAAGAGGCAGAAACGATCAATAAAGAAAACCTAAACGATATTGAGTTCTATTATTTTACGTTTAACTTTTTTACAATATATCTCTGTATGTACACTACCTACATTAAATCTAGCAAGAAGCTTTATTTTTTAAATATTTAGCCCTATCAACATAGTAAACTTTTATACTACATACCAACTATCTTTCGGATTTATTATAATATTATATGTCAGCCACAGATGTCAGCAGAATAGAACAACAAACAGACAGACACAAAAAGACATTTTTTTCTTTCAAATTCTTCCTGTTTTTTTCATTTCTAATAACCTTAGGTACTTACATATTTTTTTTGTAAAAATATTTCATGTTCACACGTTATTGTTTACTGTTTTATATATACATATGTATGTAAAGATAGATGCATGGTAAAGATTGATACAAAATAAAAAAATATATAATATAAAAAAAATACGCGAGCAGGATCGAACCCACGACCTTAGACTCATGGTCGGTCTACGCGCAACTGAGCTATGAGTACTTCTGATCTGTATGCCGAACATCTCCACTATATTCTAGTAAGTTTTAGGCATAACTTTTAAAAATCTATTACAATTTTTTTAGATCCTAGATTTTTTTATGTCTGCAGAATCTGCTCATCATCCTGGACAACTTTTGTTAAGGCATCATATCTATATTTCTTACGGTTTTGATGATCCCTTAAGGGTTCTGCATCAGGTGTTAAAGTAACCGAAATAAAATATACCCTATATGTTGCCCCGGGTTCACAGCTATACATCAAAAAAAGTTTCATTCAAATCCGTCCAGCGGTTCCAGAGATTAGCGTGTGCAAACAGACAAACTTACAAACAAACAGACAAATTTTTTTTTTCAGATTCTTACTCTTTATTCATTTCTTTATAACCCTAGATATTTTTTTTTGTAAAAATATTAAATGTACAGACACGTTTTTTTTACTGTTTTATTATATGTATTGATTTGCATTTACCACTCCAAATTAAACATTTTCACTTAAAATAGGCTGTATATGCTATACAGACATTGACACATTTGGCGGAAAAAAAAACCTACGCGCATGCGCGAGGTTCGGCACCATTTTTCAATCACAATTCACAGCTTTGTTATCAAATGTGTTTGTTATTTTATGACCACGTATGTCTGTCTTTTACTCACAAGTGTGTTGAAAAACGTCGAATGTAACTTGTGAGCGTTGCTTACTTGTTACATAATATACTATTAATGGATTGTCAGTTTTTTTCTATCTGTGCTTATATGGCGTCCAAAAAATCAATTAATTAAAAACTTTCATTGAAATATTAAATTAAATTAAACATATTTAATTTCTGCTAAAGGTGATTATAATCACATACATACATAAATTAACGCCTGTATCTCTAATGGGGTAAAATCTACTGATGTCACGTTTGACAAATTTGGAGGTATTATTATGATGGAGAGAGACTATTGCAGTGACAGGGGGTCAGCCTATCGCCCGCAAAAACGCTGATACAACCTCCGTGCCTTAACCAACTTTTACATTATGCCC
The DNA here is from genome assembly GCA_944452665.1 of Stenoptilia bipunctidactyla. NCBI lineage: Eukaryota > Metazoa > Arthropoda > Insecta > Lepidoptera > Pterophoridae > Stenoptilia > Stenoptilia bipunctidactyla. The sequence goes on from OX101730.1 coordinate 2,788,473, forward strand.
GGGAAGAGAAGCAGCTGGTACATTCTATGTTTTTCTTTTGCTCCCAATCCAGCATGGAAGAATTATAATTAACTGTATTGATTCTTGGAAACTTAACATTTTATTATGATAAGACTGTTCAAGCTTTTGCTCTACTAAGATTTATTATGAGACTGAAAAAAACATAACATATGCTTTTTTGATTACCAAGAAGCATGTTAATACAAAACCAGCTACTACCGTATAATTTCTAAGATTGTTAAATTACCATTGCAAGTCCTCATTCGTTGTCATCAACACATTTCCGGTGGAAACATTTCTTGCTCGCCACGCATCCTCGCACCACTTAGCAGCTTCGTATATTTCTCGTGACAACGCAACCTTAGCGATCATTTTTGTTCGAAAACTTAAACAAATGGGGCTGCTAGCTTGACGGTCCCGGGTGCTGTATACTTGAATACAGTAGAAGTTAGGGTGTGCTAGAAGCCACTTCGCTGTCCTAAAAATCCATCAACCAGCACTAGGCCACCTTAGTGGTAGGTATTCAGTCTAAACCTCCACGTCACCTAGGGGAGAAGCTATGCAGTGAGCTCATCACATAGAGTGGTGATGATGATGAAACGAGTTCAATTGGAATATATGTAAAAATTAAGAAAAAAACACTTTGACTGAACTGTTTTTTGCTCACCAAAGAGCCAGCCTTGCCCAACCGCTAAGGTAAATCACCAATCCTCATTTAGATAACTCGGTTTCCGTAATCATTCGTTTTCGTTCGTGCATTTTCGTCGGATCAACACATCCCTGGTGGAAACACTCAAGTTGTTCCACTTGCTCGCTATGCATCCTCGCACTGCTAAGCAACTTCATACATCTCTGGTGACAATTAAATCTAAGCGATTAAATAAGCCAAAAGCTAAACGAAACCATCGTCACCTTTTTACAAGTTGGCCATGCAGCGGAGTGTAACTCGAGTTGTCGTCAATCGCACATAAACGTAAGAAAGTTCTTTCTACAAAGTCATAATAATAATAATACCAGCGTTAGCTGCGAAAAAAAATACTTTTTTTTTTTATAAGTGACTAAACCCGCGTTTGACCTCAATCTCACCTGATGGTAAGTGACGATGAGGTCGAAGATGAAAGCACACGGGTTTAGGAAGGAACTGGCTCTTTATACAATATTGCCGGAACACATTACCGGAGCGGTAACATTTGGCGCCACCCTTTATATAAAGGGTGGTCGCTAGCCAGGCGGACCCAGAAGGGATCCTACCACCAAGCAAAACTTGCAAATAATAATAATAAAAACTCTTTATTGCACAACTATAAATATATGATATACAATGTTTTTAAAGAAACAAATCTTTGAGTACAAATCTGTGGCCATATCGCTAAAAAGCGATCTCTTCCAGACAACCTTAGGGCAGAGGATTTTATATGCGTTTAAGGGTGTCATGTCGTACAATACAATTTAAAGCAAAATATGTATAAATATATAAATAATGATGTATAAAAAATAAAATCTCATATCTGAAATATACATACACACATATGATCTTTATACCTACATACACGTATGCATATATTTAATATTTACAATACTTATAGACTCATATAAATATATAATAAGAAAATATTTGTTTACTCACAGATTTAATAATTAAAAAGTATAAAATAAAAATAGTAATGGTAATTCTTCAACTTTTGTGAAATAGTGCATCTTTACAAGTTTTCTAAAAGTGGCTTAAGTTTGTGCGGATTTTATTTGTAACGGTAATTCGTTCCATAAGCGTTCTGCATGGATTGAAAACGATTTACCAAAGTAATCCGTCGTGTGCATCGGTGTCACTAATTTCAAATTGTTTCTTGATCTCAAATTACGTGTATGTGTGGAGTAAATGTAATCAAATTTATCTGATAAATACGTCGGAACAGCAGAATTTAACAGCGCGCGATAAAGTAAGGATGTGATGTTTGTTTTCTATAACACCTATATAACATAATCATAAACACTAGGGTGGTACATCTACGAGAAACCTATTCAATGGACGCTTAAAAATACCAGGACTGCAACTGGCTAGAAAAAATAGGCAGTAGGCAGTTCATTCCTATCCTTAGTGACGCGTATCAAAAAGGATCTGTCGAAGTACTAAGTAAGTTCGAAACGTTAAATCGAAGGTTGCTCGAATAAGTCGCATAAGTTAAGGGTGACCTATTTTGTTCTGACCCTATATAGACAGGAAATTAAAAAAATCGCCAATTTCCAAAATTAACTTCAAACTCTATTTAGAAAAACACAGTTGCAACCACAAACCATTCACTGAAACTAAAATAAGTATACGAACTAGTTATTCAAAGTATTCCAAACTTAAACTAATCTTCAAATAAAGCACATGCTGTAAATTTCAAGAAACCAGTGCAATTGCATTGCTCCACTTGCTCCAATAGCAACACAGTTTCATATATCACGTTAAACAGGAACTATTAATTCAGCGAACAACACCAGTACTTGATCTGTAGACCTGTTGGATATGTAGGTGTGAATTAATTATTGAGGTTATCCTGGAATGTGCTTTATGTAGAGAAAATAATATATAACTAGGTGTTTATAAGCTATTTAGAAAGGTACATTTAGTGACGGAGGTCTCTTTTTGACATTAGATTCACTAATTTAAGTCACTTTAATGTCAAAAAAGGAGACTCTAAATTCAAAAGCTGCTGAAAAAAAATTATTTTAAAATTTTTAATTTTGAAATAAGAATGATTGTAATTTCGAATACGGCCCACACCCATACTTAATATGGCTGGATGTAGTTTGACCATTAATTTCTAACACTTTTATATTTATTTTCTTATTTAAGGTGTGCGTGTTAAGATGTAGTATCTATAGACACTGAACATCAATTTAATGTATTTTTTTAGGGAATGCTTTGATTATTTACTAAGTATGTTAAAAAAGTGAAATGATATATTTTTAAGATAATATTTCCGTCCTTCGGAGAGCACGTTAAGTATCGACTACCCGGATACTCTATACAGTGTACAGGGTGACAGATGGGTCACTTTTGAAATTCGAGAACGAGATAGTTTGAGATCTTACACGCAGAGAAAAAAGAAAACAAAAAATAGATATAAATTATTTACTAAGTAAAATTAGCCGAATTTTAAAGGGTTCATTACACAACGTATGGTTACACTGGTAACTTTTTACCACGGACGTACGCACGGCACTATCAACACAGAATAGGTAGGTAGGTATAGACGATTTCAAGAACGGTCGTCGAGCCGTGAAGCATTCATTAACTCTTTATTTGTTTATAGGGAATTCTGGTGAAAAATTAAGTACCTACTTTTATTAAATTATTATGATCAGGATCGAATACAGAGTGCCCTCCTTCAATTTCTTAAATTTGTCACCAGTCACCCTGTATAGCACAGTTATATAGAGACTCATGCCCTGCAGTGGGCTCATTACAAAGAGTTCTGATGATGATGATGAATAAGAATGCAAAAAATACTTCATTACCATTTACATACATTACTTCACGTATCGCTGATGCAGTAGGCAGAACACCAGAGGCTTTAAAACCACCTGATGTCACGTTTAAAAAAATTGAAGGTATTATTATGATGGAGAGAGACTATTGTAGTAACAGGGGTCAGTCTATCGCCCGCAAAAATGCTGACTTTTACATTACGCCCGATTAAATATTCAAACAATTTTAATTTGATTATTTAAGAGTACTCTGGAGATCTGACACTAACCAAGAAATACAACACTTTCGTCTTACAACAGTGACATATGGAACTTCATGTGCACCTTACTTGGCAATCAAGACACTGCACCAATTAGCTGAGGATGAGAGAGAACATTTTCCTGAACCAATAATTGAAACTCTGCTGCTTGACTTCTACATCGACGATTTATTATCTGGAAAAAATACAATAAGTGAAGTTATAGAACTAAAAAATCACCTAATTAATCTTTTACTAAAAGGAGGATTTACTTTGCACAAGTGGGCATCCAACAGTTCAAAAATTGAGGGAGTTGAACAAGTAAATAGAAAATCTCTTGGATAAAATTGGAATGGACATACCGATAAATTTGAATTAAAGATAGAATTACCACCAGCTGCACCTTATGTTACAAAGAGAACAGTATTATGTGATATAGCCAAAATATATGATCCAGCTGGATGGTTAGCACCAGTAGTTATTATTGCTAAATGTATGTTACAAAAGTTATGGATTGCTAAAGTAGACTGGGATGATTATCTTCCTGACACATTGTTACAAGAGTGGTTAACCTTCCGAAATCAGCTGATTAACATGCCTACAATAGAGCTTAATAGATGGATTGGATTTACAGAAAACATTGTCAAAGTGGAACTGCATGGTTTCTCAGATGCATCGCAAATTGCCTATGCAGCTATAGTATACTGTCGTGTGATTACATCTAATGGGATTACTGTCACTATAATAGAAGCCAAATCAAGAGTTGCCCCAGTGAAGCAAGTATCTCTACCCAGACTGGAACTTTGCGGAGCTGTATTGTTAGCAAGACTACTACACCGGGTCAGACAAGCTTTGTCCATCCCTGTCCAAGATACTTATGCTTGGACAGATGCCACAATTGTTTTGGCCTGGCTACAGAAATCACCTGCATGTTGGAATACATTTGTCGCCAATAGGGTCACTGAAATTACCAACCTTATAGACAAAACCAGATGGTACCATGTACCCTCTCAAGAGAATCCTGCGGATGTAGCCTCTAGAGGCATCAGTCCTATCGAGTTACCTGACCATCATCTCTGGTGGTGTGGTCCACCGTGGCTGCATGACTGCGGCATGTTACCTGTGAAGATGGCAGAATGCATCACACCTACAAACCTGGAAGAAAAAGTGTTGTTAAAAGTTAATACAGTGCATAACATCAGTGAAAGTGTTAATATTAGTGACAATTCAAAAGAACCTTTTATATTTTATAGATATTCAAATTTAAATAAGCTCATAAGAGTTGTAGCTACTGTTTTTAGATTTTTTACTTGTCTTAAACATAAGTTATATACAAAATCAATTCTTAAATTTCCAATTTACTTAAGAACAATTGAGTTGCAGAATTCATTACACACATTAGTTAAAATATCACAAAATAATTATTTAAAAGAGGAAATGAAAAGTGTTCAGTCTAATAAAACTTGTAAAAACTTAAATAAATTAAAAAAGCTAAGTCCATTTTTAGACAACCAAAATGTATTAAGAGTCAAAGGTAGAATATGCAATGCTATTATCAATTTTAATACTAAACATCCTATTATTTTAACAAAAAATTGTAGACTTTCATATTTAATTGTTCAGGATGCACATTTCAAAACATTACATGGAGGAGTTCGACTAATGTTAAACTTTATTCAGTCTAAATTTCACCTTATAGGAGCTAAATATTTAATTAATAAATGCATAAGAGAATGTACAACATGTTGTAGATATGCTGGTAGGACTAGTATACAATTGATGGGGGACTTACCCAAAGATCGAGTTACTCCTTACCGTCCATTCAGTATTAGTGGTGTAGATTTAGCAGGACCTATAACACTGAAATTGTTCAGTGGTCGCGGTTCAAATAGAACCCAGAAATCTTATATTGTTTTGTTTGTATGTACAGCTGTTAAAGCAGTTCATTTAGAATTAGTCACAAGCTTAAGTTCAGAAGCTTTCCTAGCTGCCTTTAGACGTTTCACAGCCCGTAGAGGCTATTGTAAAAAATTAATTAGTGATTGTGGAACAAATTTTGTAGGAGCTAGCAAATTACTTAAGGAATCTCACATAGAATGGTTAAGAAACTTACCACATGAGGTGGCTGGAGCCTTAGCTCAGCATGGCACTGAGTGGCAGTTCAACCCTGCTGGAGCTCCTCACATGGGTGGTTTATGGGAGGCCAATATAAAGTCTGTCAAACGACATCTATCCCGTGTACTAAATGATACAAAACTTACATTTGAAGAGTATTACACCTTACTTTGTCAGATAGAATCATGTTTGAACTCTCGCCCATTAACACCTCTCTATGATGAGACGGAGTGTGCCCTCACACCAGGCCATTTTTTAATTGGTGAACCAACTAATATCACATCAGATGACAACTTATTAGAAATTAATGTTCCTTACCTACAAAGATGGCTTCTATTGCAACAGAAATTACAATATTTTTGGAAAAGGTGGAGTCTAGAATATTTAGTCACATTACAAAATAGAAATAAATGGGCTAGTGTTCACAACAATATCTCTATAGGGGATGTAGTAATAGTGAAAGATGAGAGGTTGCCTCCTGCGAAGTGGCTTTTAGGTAGAGTTCTTCAAACTCATTCAGGATCTGATGGTTTGATTAGAGTAGTGAGTCTTAAGTGTAAAGATGCTATTATCAAACGACCCATTACAAAGTTATGTCTTTTACCTAAACCTTAAAATTAAAGAGCCTAATTTGTTATTTTTAAATTACATTTTTGTTTATTTTGTTTGAAAGGCCTAATGTCCTTTGAGGGGCGATATGTTATAAAATTTAGTTGCATAAAGTAGATGGCGCTGATTGTGTTTTAAAGCGCGCATTAACTTTTATAAATCGTTTACATAAGTAATATGTGAATTAATATATTTTTTGAGTTTTCCTGTGACTACTTGTTTTAATTCGTAAACAGACACTGTACAAAGGATTGTTCTTTGCCAAGTGATCCGTATTTGAAAGCATGATAATGGAAACTTATAAACAGTTTTGAAACTACCCCAACTATGTAGCCCCAGGGCAAGTTTGTGTTATAAAGACTGGAATTTACCTTTGAACGCTAAGCTTTAGGCCAAATATTTAATCTATCTAGAAAGGTAATATTTAATATTACCTTTCTAGGTAATATTTTCCATACTAACCCAGGTGGTTACTGAATCTAAGACTACTAATGTTAGAGGTTGGTAGATAATATTAAGAGGCCTAACCGAAGGTTTATTTCATTATAGCAAGGGTTTTAAGAATTGCATTGAACTGCACCGATTTCTCCGAGGTCTTTGGTTTTAATAATTAACGCCATTTATTGTCAGTTATATAAGTATGATGAAAATGATGCAATAGCTTTTTTTTTTATTATACCGTTAGCACCTTTGTATAATTCTGGATATAGCTGATACCTTTTAAATTAAGGTGGAATACAGATTGAGAAATCACAATCAAAAAGTCTAGTCTAGCTTTATTATTATTTTATATAAGTTTTTTTTTGTATTATAAATGCAATCGAACCCTACCAAAACTGTTATTTGTTGTATGTTCTATTTGTAAAATAAAGGTTGCCTGGAAGAGATCGCTCATGAGTGGTAAGGCCGCTTATATTGTCATGAATCCTTTTATGTTATATGTTTGTATCTTTTGATTATAGCAATAAAGTGTATTTGTATTTATATTGTATTTGTATAATCAATTTTGGAACAATAGAAATAGAGCAATTCGGTTGCTGCACTTTTTAAATTAAATATTGTATATTTTTACACAACATTTCAAGTGCCTCTTAGTACACAATATTGCTTTTAGGTTTTCAAAAATCATAGTTCTTCATTGCAGTTTTAACCTAAAACCTGTTTTAACAAGGTTTCATTTTCAAATGGCACAAAACCAAACAATTCAACCCGCTTCACGTCTGACTGTAACCTGCCTTATCGTCTAGGCATACGTAAGCAGGACGGCAAAGGTTCCAGTTTCAATTCCAATAGATCGAAGTTAACTAAGTAAATGTTGGCCGAACCGAACAAGGGCATACAAACCCTTTGTGTATACAGGGTGGTATTGTTCGATAGGGTGGACTTTACGTTTGTTTCTATCGTTTTTTAAAAATTTATAGCTGGTGACCTGGATTTCTTGATATACAGATATTATCATTCTGATAGTATCCGTTATATTTTTAGGTGATATTCTGGCCAAAAGATCGTGTATGCGCAGAAGCGCAGAAGGCACACTTTTTGTGCGATCGAGTCTGCGGTCCGGCGCCGCAAAAAGATTTTAGTTATTAGTAAAAATCGGTGGTTAACAATTTTTATTTTTATTCTCAAATTTTGTAACTTGATGTCAATTTGCACCCGAAAGGAGCCGGATACTATTGCTTATTATTTAGTTTGTAAAACTTTTATACAAAAGTTTGTCAAATTATTGTGCGCCGGACTTTTTGCACGTCGTGTGCGTTACTGCATATAATTGCAAAGGTTCTATTTTCACAGACTAAAAAGTGCGTCACGGATAGTTTGTCGTCAGCGCTGCGCCATATGTTTAGTCATCAGTACTTATAATATTTTTCATCAATATCGCTTGAAGTTTGATTTATAAAACACGAAGTTGGCTAAGTGTTGTTTGATAGACATTTTCCTGGATACTAAAATGGTTTATGACAAATCCTTCTAGGCACTGCAAACAACTACAGAGACACTCTTTTAAATATTAGTATTTACGAGCCGTAATAATCTACACTAATATTATAAAGAGGAAAACTATGTTTGTATGTTTGTTTGGTTGTAATGAATAGGCTCAAAAACTACTAGACCGTTTTTAAAAATTCTTTCACCATTATATTACCATATATTCAAATAGGGTTCCGTAAGATATTTGGGTTTTTCGGACACAAGGTGTAAAAAATCAACCAGAAAAGTAACTTATTTTGCGTACCCTGCCTAAACTATAAAAGATAGAACCATTAAATGTTGCAATTAATTGTAGATCTTTTAAATATCTACAAATAAGTCCGCGACAAATTTTACCTATCTATGTCGAATGAGGCACAACAACCATTTTCTTATTTGGAAATATTGAACTTTTTTTGGTCTATATTTAAACGCATTTATTTTACTCATGCTATTAATACTTATCAAAATAATTTGAATTAAAAAAAATTGACGTTTGGTTTGATGGCGAAATTAAAATATTACAAATTTCTGCTGCACGGCCCGTTGCAAAGTGCGCGTCACCAAGGCGGGGGTGCGCGTGTGGGAGGGGAGTTTAGATCTATGAGTAAGGTACCCGCGTGGCTCAGACGTGAGGTCTACAGATAAGAAAGTATTATGTACAAGTACAGGTAGGACACAACCATATTATAGGAAGTTTGGAATGCAAGCTTTTTTGCCGCTTGGCGGCGCTTATGTGCTTGAGGTTTTTTTAATGGACTACGTACTATAGTAGTTTTTTATTATTATTGTTGATAAATATTGTTTATCATATGTGAAAGGAAGGGTACTAATTTTACAGTGCAATGGCAATGAACTAACGAACCACTAACTAAAATTATCAAACACCAACACTTGTTAGCATGTTTGATAGTTATAAAGTTATTCTTCGAAATATATGAATCATGAAGTCTATCAAGCATCACATTTCAGTTACATAAATAGTAAACTTAAGTTCACTTGACGCTACTTCTGAGTTTGCAAGAAAACACAGCAGATATGTGCAGTTTACAACAGATATGCATAGGACTTTCCCAAGCCGGCAGCGTTTTGTGATCAAATGGCAAATGGTTGTCTGTTACTCACTCAATTCACTCATATAAAGTTGTTATTGTCAGTGGCGCCACCAAATGTTAAAATGGTGCTATGGCCAAACCCTTGAAATATTATAAAATGCTTTGATTGTCAATGCCGTGGTGAGGTCGGCTCTCTACGCAGCTGTCGTGCGTGAAGTCTAATAATTTTCAGGCGTTTTTTTTAAGATTTCATTCTTAAAACGACACCTACGCAAAAGTTATTCTCAGAGCTAAACAACAGTTGTTCTCAGAACTAATTAATATTTTCATCATTAAAAACTTTAATATCCTCATAAAGACAATCTATGCACCCTGCGGATAATGACTGCGTCGTCGATGTTAGTGTTGGTGTCTGTGAATTGACCTGGGAATCATTTTGCTAACCGTGTCTTTCTTTTGTAGGCTTTCTTTTGACCGCTATGTTAGCTAAATATGGGCTAACAAAAAATATTTTATCTACTATCATATCATAATATTCAAAATATAAAACTCAGAACGAATTTATATTGACATACTTTTTAAAATAGTATAACGAAATGAAATTAAAAAATTAAATTATAACACACTACCTCGAACAACACAATGTTATAATAAAAATATTTTTCATTTCGATACAGATAACAGACCATAGATTTCATTTTTTTATCTGTGTCCTGCGAGCGCCGCGCTACGTTACATTCTGTGGCCGCGCGGCGCGTTTTGGCGCATGCGCGATAATGGCGGGAATAAATATCTTAAATGTATGAGATTAGATAAAGTAGTGTATGAAACTGCACATAACTAGGTATTATGTGACAGTTTCATAAACTACTATTTCACGCTATAGCATAAAGAGACTGATATTGTTTGTTACTGTTACTGTCGTAATTAATTAGTGATATATAATTTAAAGAACTAAACTATAATAACTTAAAAATAATAATGTTTGGCGTTTGTTATTTTTATATTCCCTTATCGTTCACAGCGCTCCATGCCTATTTCACGCACATACCACACACTTACAATAAGTCAGTTATTTTTTATCTACACTACTTAGAAATAATAATTTATATGGCAAAAAAACGTTTGCCGGATCTAATATTCTATACAATCAAGTAATCAATTCAAACTTATAATTAAATTGATATATAAAATAATCATACCATTTTGATCACAGCTTAAAAACTGAATCGATTATGTCAAAATTTAGAAAAGTGTAAGTTTGAACTACAAGAAGGATATTATAATATTATTTATCCAGCTCCGATAACCAATATTCACGCGGACGAAGTGGCGGGCAACAGCTAGTTTCTTAATAAAATATAACCATCCTGATGAAGTAATTATTTAAAGGGACTAACAAAAAATTTACGCATTCAAAGAAACAAAAAAAAAAAAACGTTTTTTTTAGTAGGATAGATTGAATGCAAAATCAAGTTTTGTATCTGCAATAGAATAAAAGCAGCGCCCTGTATAAAATCACAGCCTGCGTAACACTAAACTTGTTTCACGGTGTGCAGCTGCGACGCGGGTTGACAACCTCTATTTTGTGCGCACCCTGTATCTTACAAACTTCTCTAGAGTTTGGCAGATATAAACTATTTAATTAAGTTGCGTTTTGATATCTTAATTTATGACTTGTGGATGTTTTCTGTATAAATTGCTATATTATATCATTTAAATTCATTTTGACAAAACAGATGAATATATTGGTTTAATTTTGAAGCTTTGTTTATTGTAAGGGGCTAACGCTGCTGTGTCAAGCGTGTCCACGTGCGTGTCGTACGCCCGTGTCCACTTTTTTGTGCCGTGTCACAATATCACTATTTAAATTTGGGAAATTTTTAATTGCACCTCTATTTAAAATTTAAGCAAACAACAATTATCCACTAATAATGTACCAGAATGTCAAATAAATGATTGTTTATCAAATTAAGTAATTGTATAACTAAATGTGCAGTATAAAAAAAAATCTAAAATATATCAAAGTTAGCGACTTTATTTATACAATGTGTTAATTTTATACTTGATCAAACGAAATGTGCGGATATAACATTAAAAATTATCGACAAAACGCGAAAAAAAAAATTTTTTTCGTACACCATTTTGAAATTAAAGCCAATGAAAAATTTTTTTTTATTCAATTCCCATTTTTCGTTGTAAATTGTTTTCCTAACTAAGTGGACCATGGATTTTTTTAAAATTAGTGTTATTTTGAAGGTAAAGCCATGAACTAGTAATAAAAATTAAAAAAGATCACAATATCAAGCCGGAAAGTTGTAAAAACATTAATTCATTTTCATTTTTTCATAAAAAAAATGTTTTTTTTTTTAAATTTTTTACCTTTTACCCCGAAACTAGCACGTCAAGGTAACTTTTTTAGCATGTTTTATTAAATTTCATAACATACCCTACAAGTTCACCAAAATAACATAGGTGCTATCTCTCTTCGTTGTTACGATAGGTACTATCCGAATTAAGTAGGTAATTTTAACAAAATGAAATAAGTACTTGGATTACATCAATAGTGCAATAAAAACACAATTAAACTAAATCATTTATTTAAATCAAGTTTTCAAAGTGTCCACCATTCTCATCCATGCAAACAATGGCAAGCATTTCCACACTACGCACAGTTTTTTTTTAAAACATTGCGTTTTTCTCTTATTAAGGTTTTCTCTTAGAAAACCCTTTAGCAGTTCGACCAGCATCGTTCCAGGAGATGTGGATCTTCAACACGGAGAAGGATGTGGTTCCAACATGACGGCGCTCCAGCTCACTTCAGCACAATCGTACGTGAGTACGTAAATGAACGTTATGGAAATAGATGGATTGGACGAGGCGGACCAGTGGCATGGCCGCCGCGCAGCCCAGATTTGATACCACTTGATTTTTATCTGTGGGGTCATATGAAGCAGATGGTGTACAGTACTCCAGTTGCAACGCGAGAAGAGCTTTTGCAAAAAATAACGCCTGCAGCTTATGAAAAACGCAATGTTTTAAAAAAAACTGTACGTAGTGTGGCAATGCGTGCCATTGTTTGCATGGATGAGAATGGTGGACACTTTGAAAACTTGATTTAAATAAATGATTTAGTTTAATTGTGTTTTTTATTGCAGTATTGATGTAATCGAAGTACTTATTTAATTTTGTTAAAATTACCTACTTAATTCGGATAGTACCTATCTTAACAACGAAGCGAGATAGCACTTATGTTATTTTGGTGAACTTGTAGGGTATGTTATGAAATTTAATAAAACATGCTAAAAAAGTTACCTTGACGTGCTAGTTTTGGAGTAAAAGGTAAAACATTTAAAAAAAAACATTTTTTTTATGAAAAAATAAAAATAAATTAATGTTTTTACAACTTTCCGGCTTGATATTGTGATCTTTTTTAATTTTTATTACTAGTTCATGGCTTTACCTTCAAAATAAGACTAATTAAAAAAAAATCCATGGTCTACTTAGTTAGGAAAACAATTTACAACGAAAAATGGGAATTAAATAAAAAAAAAATTTCATTGGCTTTAATTTCAAAATGGTGTACAAAAAAAAATTTTTTTTTCTCGTTTTGTCGATAATTTTTAATGTTATATCCGCACATTTCGTTTGATCAAGTATAAAATTAACACATTGTATAATTTTACTACGAAAATCTTTCTAAAACCACAGATATAAGCATTTTAAAACAAAATTACTCGCCGTATAACAAAAATACTGATTTGCACACTAAATTATCCAATATTACCACCGAATTACTAAAATTATTATCTAAAATTGCATTACAAAGAATACATGCCACGAGAAGTCCCCCGCACCGAAAGACGGGGTCAGTACGGTTAGGTGCGACGACGAGCGCAGCGAGGAGGAGCATGTTAGGTTGCATATAGTTATACACGTGCGCGAGCCGAGCGAGCGAAGCGAGCGGTGCCGCAGCAGCGGGCGGCGAAGCGCCATAAACCTGGTCAGCTATCATAGTCTACCCTGTCAACAATCCCGACATGCTCATCAGAAAATAATAAGATAATTACTTACCAACAGTACTTTGCTGTAATACCAAAATTACTAATTAGGTTAGGTTAGGTTATTTTTAAAATTTAATAGGTGACGTATGCCAAAAAAACAGATTAAATGTTTCGTTGCACTAAAAGATTTACTATAAGTTAACAGATAGTAATTCAGTAAAATAGTTTAGCTTTAAACATCAAACAGTATAGTATATTTGATTTATTTGATGCGCACATTTAGTGTGCAATTCGCAATTCAGTATTTTAGTTAGCAATTTCGAATACTTTGATAGAAAAATGTGGATTTACAGTTGTAAGATTAAAAACCATCCTTTAAATTTAATTAATGTGAGTCGTGGCACTATAAACTAAAAAACTCTTTATTTGGCTAAACTCCGATTAATACGATGCACGATGTACGGGTGTGTAGAACACGCGGGAGCTAGCCACGTCTAAGGTTGTCAACCATACTGTTTTCAACAGAATTATACTGGTTTTCACTACATTATACTGTCTACTGGTGAACAAAATTAAATTACACAAAATACTGTTTTCAACATAAAAAGCTAAACACTGTTTATGCTAGACTTTAATTACTAATTGTAAAAGAAGCTCTAAAAATATATGTTTAAAAATTTTATAAATTGAATACTTACTGTTTATTTTTCCAAAATACTGTTTGATATTCTTTTCAGACTCGAATATACTTTATTTCTAGAAAAAAAAGTTGGCAAGCAAAGTTGGCCTAGCCATGTCCCAAACGCGCGGGGCGCGATCCGTACGTCCGTGTCGTACGCACGTGGTTACGTGGCAGTTATGTATGGATATGTGCATAAATATTTTTTCAAAGTTCACTGGAAGTTTAGAACTCATGACCACTACTTATCAAGAGCTTACAGCTTTTAGTTTTCAAAAGGTAACCTTTTTTTTTTCGTATAGTTAAATATTTTTTTTTATAGATTGAATATAAAGGTTTTTACTGAATGCACTCTTCCAATGTTTGACTTCATACTCACCTTATGGTATAAAAGTGACTACGAGGTCGACTACGGACTACATGTTACCTATATGAAATGAATTAGCTGTTCATAAAAATATGCTGGAGCACAATCTAAACGGACGATATTTAGCTACAGGCTTCATATGATATGTGTACATACATACACACATAACGTCACGCCTGTATCCCTTATGGGGTAGGCCGAACACCAGAGGTTATAAGACCATCTGTTGTCGTTTGACAAATTTAGAGGTATTATAAAGATAGAGAGAGGCTATTGTAGTGACAGGAAGTCAGCCTATCGCCCACAAAAACGCCAAGTAAACCTCTGTGCCTTAACTGACTTTTACAGTATGCTCGGGAAGAGAAGCACATTCTAAGTTTTTCTTTCGCCCCCAGTCACAGTAGAAAACGCTACATTATCACATTAGATATAGAGCAGATAATCAAAACTTGAAGAAATTGTCTAGACTCCGTCACCAGGTTCAAGGTGAGCTGAACACACAAAAAGGATACAGTTTATGATGGACTAGTGCCCACATGCCTTCTATGCCAGAGGTCTTGGGTACGAAGCCCGGTGAAAGTTGACATTTTTGTGATAAACCCGGATATTAGGCGTTAAGTCTTGAATTTATTTATGTATGTACATAAACAACTTCACGCCTGTATCCCTAATGGGGTCACCCGATCGCCCACAAAAATGGCAATAAAACCTCTGTCCTTTAACTGCGGCTAGTACATTCTGTGTTTTTCTTTCGCTTCCAATCCAGCATGGATGTTTATATTTTTATTTAATCAGCCTTAATCAGCCAAGATTGCTCCAGTTTTGGTTTCAGACTCAACGTTTACTTTATTATGCGGTGATTGTTATCGATTTTCACGGCATTATCACAAAGACATCATTGAAAATCCATTTTCTTGTTAATATGATAAAGTCTATCTCTTTTGTTGTTGCAACCATCGCGGCTTATCCAGTCTAAGAGGCCAGCATCTGGCCTCGGACGTTCCGGACTCCAACTTCCAATTGCCCCACTTTCTGCTGAGGGCCGCTTCGTTTGCCTAATTTTGCGTAAAAATCCCCCACGACAACGATGAAATGAGTTTTGGAGCTGTGTATGGCTTTGGAGATGTCCTCATACATAGCCTCCACCTGTATTACCTTCAACAAATACCGTTTGGTAATTCTGAGGTACGCGACCCTATTTGACACGCTCTCGATTTTTATAATATTGTTCTCGAAGGTTTTGTGGACGAGAAATCCGACACCACTTTAGGACAGTCGGTCGCCTTCCTGGAAGTGGAGGAGACTGCCAGATTTTAAGATTATCGATTCCTCTCCCTGCTTACAGACTTCAAATAATCCCAGGATATCCCAGTAAAATCCCTCAATACTTCCTCCACTTCAACAATCTTCTCGTCGGTCTGCAGTGTCCTAACATTGTATGTCGCCAGGGCCAAGGGTCGTCGTTGAGCCTGGTTAAGCCCGGGGATTCTTAGCACCCCCTGTCCCGCCGTTTCCTTGACCGCTACCTTGATCGAGACTAGCAGGACTGCCGGGGACTAGGGCCGGGGCCTTTGGTTGCGATTCATGAATATTTTTGGGGGGAAATGCACTCTTGGCAGGCGGGTTGGTGATCGCAGTAAGATGTGGTAACTACGCAGAACGACGCTGCTGCCTCTTACAATACCTCTTACAACACCCACGGGAACAGATGGAGTAGCGCTATTCTTAAGGCGACGCCACACGCAAAAGGTTACATGTATTATAATTATACTCTCTATTAATTGTCGACCGGCTGGTGTAGCGGTAACATACATTTCCTTCTATGCCAGAGGTCCTGGGTTCGAATCCCGGCGGTGGCGGATATTTGTGTGATGAACACAGATATTAGTCGTCAAGTCATGGATATGTTTATTTAAGTTTATTCTAATAAAAATATGTATTTATTCAATATGTATGTGTATATATTTCTTAAGTATATCAGTTATCTAGTATCCATAACACAAGTTCATTAAGAAACTTAATTGGGCTAGATAATGTTGTGTGAGTGTCAGAAATATTTATTTATTTTTATTTTATTATTATAATTATACTCTCTTAAATTTATTCGTCATGTATTTTACATAACGAATTATTCATGTTTTGGGCAATGTAGGCTTAATGTTATTTATTATGTCTATTTATATTTTTATATCTTGTATAAGTACAATTTTCTGTATAACTATAAAGTGATAAATGTGGTGTTAGATATATCAGTTAAGTAAAATTAAAGTTACTTTTCTACTCTCGAAGCTTTCAAATAGAAGAAAATATAAATTATTTGGTACTTAACTTTTAACGGACCCCTGCGAGAAGTATTTTTATTTTAAAAACAATTTTAGTTAAAGCATATTTGAACTACAAAAAGTAAAACTTAAGTTAATGTAGCTTTGAAGCTGTTTCTCCAACATTTTATATTTTTGCGCTAAATGAAGTTTCAAAGTTCTCTTCTGAAAAATATTTTAATAAGGAAATTATCCTCTTTAAGTTACTTAATGCTTTTTACTCGACAAAAATGAACGCCTTTGCCACGGTCAAAAATTAAAAAAAAACTGTCTTTTTACGTTTAAGCCGTGTTAATGTATTATCTGATTTTATTCGAATTCGCATTAATTTATTGCTTTGTGGTAAGTAAGTTTATTTGCTTGAGTTTTAACTCAGGCTTCATAAAAAAAAACTTACTCTTTCTAATATTATAAATGTGAAAGTTTGGATGTATGAATGTCTAGGTATGGATGTTTGTTCCTCAATCACGGGAGAACGGCCCAACGGATTTGGATGAAACTTGGCATGGTGATAGTGTACAGTCTGGATTAGCACATAAGCTACTTTTATCCCGAAATTCCAGCGGATTTCGAAATTGCGCAGGTAAAACCGCGCGCAATAGCTAGTGTGTTTATAAATGTACATTTGAATATGTTGTTTTGCATACTGCCGTTGGTATTTAAGTGTGATCCTTCCATGTATTACAATGAGATAAAATTTTGTTAAGTTTGCCCATATTATATATCCTATTAATACATACTCTTTGTTGTTCCGAGAGCAGTTGCAGCAATCACAGCCACAGCCCAGTTAATATTATGCGCATCTTCGATACAACTGATCATACATCACAATTTTTTAATTATATTAAATTAATATTTCTGACACTCACACAACATTATCTAGCCCAAATTAAGTTTCTTAAAGAACTTGTGTTATGGATACTAGTTAACTGATATACTTAAGAAATATATAAACATACATATTGAATAAATACATATTTTTTATTAGATAATAAACTTAAATAAACATATAAACGTCCATGACTTGACGACTTATATCTATGTTCATCACACAAATATCCGTCGCCGCCGGGATTTGAACCCAGGACCTCTGGCATAGAAGGCAATGTACGCTACCCCTACACCAGCCGGTCGTGATATGATAACATGATATGATAACAGTTTGTAATAATATGATAACATGAAAAAATCACATTATAACAGCAGCGTGGTATATATCGCAGTTGCTCCTGTATACAGGGTGACTGGTAAACCATTTTCAAAATTCCAGGACGTGATACTTTGAGATCATACATGAAGAGAAAAAAGCGATAACAGCGACTATTGGACAAAAGTTTGTGCCAATAGTCGCTGTTATCGCTTATTAAAAATAAAGATGTGGTGCCATACTAAAATAAATATACAGGTACGTTTATATCGCATAAAAAAAAAAAATTTAACTGGT
This sequence comes from Stenoptilia bipunctidactyla, assembly GCA_944452665.1. Classification (NCBI taxonomy): domain Eukaryota; kingdom Metazoa; phylum Arthropoda; class Insecta; order Lepidoptera; family Pterophoridae; genus Stenoptilia; species Stenoptilia bipunctidactyla. The sequence continues at coordinate 2,806,751 of OX101730.1, forward strand.
GACTGCAAATCAACCCGGTGCTATTCGTAAGGTTTGTTAGAAGCCATTTCAGCGTCCTGGAAATTCTAACATCCACAGTACTAGTTGAACTTTAAGACGTCAACTACCAGCATGGTAGTTGATGTCCTAAAGTTCCTTGTCACCCAGGAAAGAGACGCATAGTGTAGACGAGCATGTGTAATAACTGATGCTTAATATTTATTTACTCTTTATTGTACACCACAGAAAAAAAAAAATACAAAATAAAACAAAAGCAGAAAATGGAGACTAATTTAAAGGGTGCCTAGGCGTACATATACTAAAATTTAACTAATATACAAATACTATAGTTATAATATAGTTATTTCATAAACTTACATACGAATAATACATAAATATAAAATATATACATCGACGCTTGAAAGGCAACCCTCACTAAGCGACATTGAGTAAACTTTACAGGAGAGCGATTTGAAGTATAAATTTTCAAAAAAAAATTCATAAAAAATGACGTTAATGTTCGACTAAAATGATGATAACACTCGCAGAAATCATTTTTTTATAGCTATCCATATTATCAAAATAAGACACCTGACACTTTTATAAATACCCGTTTGTGTCGGTTAGATAAAATTTACCTGATTTAATAAACAGGTAATATTATCTTAATCATCACTTTAGTGTGTGCAGTACCATGTAAAAATAGGTAAATTTACTTAGTTTAGAATTTTGATACAGAAAGATTGATCTAAAAAGATCTGACAGTTTAAAATAAATCAAGTAAATATACCTAAGCATTATATAATGAATTTATAGATTGTGGAAATTGTATGTTAGTTATTAAAATGACCCCAAACCGTAACTGACATTTACCAAGAACTTTATCGGTAATTCCCATCATGCACGAAAATAAATAAATTCAATTATATTTGAATAAAAGTATTTATTGAAAATTAAACAAATACGCTACTTAGCGCCGACCATACAAAAGTAACAAGGAAACTAATTATAACATGACATTCAGTCTGAGATCAATATATTTCTTAATTACCCATACTCATTCTCAAAAAAACATAATATCTTCTCGTGCACATCCCCAAGAAGCAATTTTTTACAATCAGTATTGTATTATTTGAACATTGTTTTATCAGAAATGTTCAGAGTGGCTGCTAAAAATTGTTGGCAAAAATGTTCTGCCTTCTCCTTAGTTGATAAAATATTTGATAGTGTAGTTGCGCTTATTAGAATCGGTACGTTTCCGTTTAATATATTCTTTTTGAGACACTTGTCACTTTTCTTTTTTACTAACCAATCCCGGCGACGTGTTTTATCAAGATTCCAAAAAAAAGTAAATAAGGTTTCTCTTCTTTCTTCAGACAAAGACCCGCAGTCGTTGGAACATTTTTTTCCAAAACTAGGATTAGCCAATACAGTTTTAGTTGGTAACGAACGACACCTTTATTTGTTATATATTGTTCACCGGATTTTTATTTTTTTACCGTTCTTTTCTAGAATTGGATTTTTTTATTCTCGTGGCAGATTCTCCGACTACATCATCTTTAGTATTGGCATCTTTGACTTTTGACCTCATTTTAGTATACCTATTTTTTTTTTACATTTTGTTCCGCTGACAGCAAATCATCTTCTGTTGTCATTCCTTCTTGTCCTTCTGACCAATTATCTGAATCAGCTATGTCACCATAATAAGTAGAAAAATCTTCTTGATCTGACATAAAATCAATGTATTTAACATCTTTCTTCGATTTTCTTTTACCGACTTTACTTTTAATTAGATTAGATTCTATAGTTTCTTTAATGGGTCTAGCCAATGATGTAGACGGTACATTCGTAAGTACGTAAGTGATGTAAATTGTATGTTTTCTTCAACCTGGTTGAGGCTCAAAAAAGTTGGTTCTTCAACTGGGTCAGCAGTTACAGTGATATTAAATTCGTGATCAACCGATATACGTGAAGCAGTAACCAATGCAGTTGTTTCAGTGTGACCTGTTGTGGTACTTGTGGTGCATAAACTATCGGCAAAAACCGGAAAAGCCAAATCTTTCGAAGTGTCAATGCTGACAGAATCTGGTTCTAATGTTTTGTTAAACTGCTTTGTATTGCTATTAACTGACGAAGCCGCAGACTGCAAAAAATATAAAATTCAATGATGTCAGATTGATACTGTTTGTTTTTACTAAATGAACCTACAAGATAAATAACTACCGATTTATTTATCTTGTAGGTACTCAAACAAATTATAAAAAAGTAGGTACTTACTGTATTTAGATCAAAACTCAATCGTCTTCGACACTGCCGAACATTTCTTGCAATGCCGGCTTTCACCAAAGCCATCTCGACTATGGATGAACTACGTCGTTTCTGCACGCGACTCATTTTTAGCTGCAAAGAAAAATAAAATTGATTTAAAATGAGTACTTTATTCCATCTAAAATATAATAAGATTTAAAAATAATCTTAAACGAAATGCTGTTTTGAAATAGGCAACTACTAAGTTTGCATAATTTGATTGAATACTTACCATGTATTTATTGAATGTGCACCGAAATGTGAAACGTCCTCCCTAAGCGACAAGTTTAAACGTGTCACGACGCGTGCCGCGATATGTCGCGCATACCTACACGACTTTTTTAAACTCTTGCAGTACCTTAGCGACGAGTAAATAAATTTTGCGTTCGGATAAATTTATATACGCACCATACTTAGCCATTTAGCAAATCAAGCAAGTCTATCTAACCGACATCTTTAATATGAACCGTTATCATATAAAAATATCTAAGGTTAAAATATGAATATTATGTTATACAAGTAAAAATATCTAAGCTCTTATATTCTTCCACTTTATTTCAGGATAAATCATACAAGTGACACTGTCACAAAATATATTATCAAGTTAAAATACATAAGTATAAATTAATGAAAAAGTCAATACATGAAAAACTGACCAAGTTCATATTCCGAAATGTTAGATAGTCGTAACTGCTAGATATTCTTAAAATCACATTTTTTTGGTCGTTTAGTAAGCACAAAATATAGATTTGACCGAAATCACGTAATAGCTAAGCGACAGTAAACCTCGTCGTAGAACTATGAGATCTAGACTAAACGATGCAGAAAAATCTGACGGTTCGAATGGTATATATAACTCATTTTACGAATTTATGTCGGTTAGTAAGGATTGCCTTTCAAGCGTCGACATATATCCGTTTTGACGACCACTTTGTGCGATGGGGTAAACCTATCTGCCTCAGACGCCAGTGGTTGCGGGTTCGATTCCCGCACGGAACAACAAAAAAAGAAATGTTCCGTGTCTGGGTGTTTATCTATTTATGTATTTATATTCTAGGTTCCCCCCTAGTTCGCTACATGGTATCCCATAACACAAGCTTTGCTTACTTTGGGGCCATGTAGTTGGTGAGATTGTCTGGGGATTTTTATTTATTATATCCACTAACTATACTACTTAATATATATATACTAAATAAATTAAATACATTGTACTATAATGTCGTGTCTTTAAAAAGGAAGTACTGCTTGACCAGTCTTTTAAATGTGACAATTGATTTGGCAGACTTAATCTCCAGTGGCAAATTGTTCCACAGTGACACAGCATGGACTGTGAAAGATTTCCCGTAAAGTCAGTTTTATGCGGGGGTGTTGCAAGCATTAAGTTATCAGCAGAACGTAGCTGTCGTAGGTGCTGTGAGTGTCTATAATTATATCTATTCCTTAAATACTCCGGTGAGGCTGGATTGAACAGTAAGCGATACAGCAGCTTAATAACAACCACTGCCTATAGATCCCTTCAATACACTTCATGTTTCGGTGGGCATAATAGGCTCAGCGCCAATTCGATGCCGGTTTTACTATTCGGTACATAGTGTAAATGTTTTGGACTAGGAATCATCGGAACCATAGCGAAGTATCCACAAAGCGATTATACTCAACCTCCAGAAAAATAATAGAAAAAAAAATACTAAATAGCTACGTAGGAAAAAAATTTCCATCTTTTGGTGTAAAATCCTTAAACTACATATCTACATACATAACTTCACGCCTGGGGTAGGCAGAACACCAGAGGCTATACAACCATCTGATGTCACGTGTGACAAATTTGGAGGTATTATTATGATGGAGAGAGGCTATGACAGGGTGTCAGCCTATCGCCCGCAAAAAACGCCAATAAAACCTCCGTCCCTTAACTGACTTTTACAGTAAGCCCAGGAAGAGAAGCAGCTGGTACATTCTATGTTTTTCTTTCGCTCCCAGTCCAGCATGGAAGGGCGACCGCACACATAAAAATATAAGAAGGACATAAAACTCTAATTATCTAAGTTACTCTACTTAATCCAACACTTTTCACAGAAAATCATAATCAAAAGTTCACATAACTCAATTGTAGAAACAATATTGAACTTAACATATACGTTACATAAAGTAGATAATACTAAAGCAAGCAGAAACTTGGTAACTGCACACCGCCAGCTCGCGGCATCTGAAGTTTTAAACAAAGATACCTAACGCAGATATATTATAATTGTATATGTTCGTGGTTTCACAGTAAATACATATCCGATAGAGTAACACGCAATATCTTGTTGAAATAATAATGAGCATTAATTTTGACGACCATTTTGGCGATGTGGTAAATTTGTTTACCTCAGACGCCAGGGGTTGCGGGTTCGATTCCCGCACGGAACTAGAAAAAAAATGTTCCGTGTCTGGGTGCTTATCTATCTATTTATGTACTTGTCGGCGGTGTCTAGCTAGAGCCTTATAGTTTATTTCGATTGTCTTCGGATGCCAGTACCTTCTTGGTACTTGACAGAGTCTACGTCACGAGTTTGTCTCTAGCAGAAAGAATAATAACAATACAGAAGATGAACAAGAGAAAAGTGTCCTTCAAGCAATTATTCAAGATAATCAAGAGATCATCAGCAATGTAGTGACACGCTTGTGAAATAGAATCTTCACCGCACCCAAGATAGAAAATCGACAGTAGAAAAACCGACTCGCCCTAAAGACGCCCACACAAAAGACTGTATTATAGAATCATGATTGAAATCCCCAAGAATACCTGATGTTCGATAAAAGAGAGGAATCACCCCGATTCCGACATCAGAAGTGGGATTCGAGTCGGTTAAAATGCAAAGAATTGGAATAAAATAGAAATGCAAATCAAACAAATGAACACAGTCGAAACAACCAAACTTGATGAAAAGAAGATGTATCATGGAGATGAACGCCAGATTAATTTGCTTTTACTAAAATCCTGTGCATGACAATTAATAATGGTGGTGCCTAAAGAACCTGAGGGTGTGACCGACGAATGAGACTAAATGACAAATACAATGCGGAAAAATTGAATTACGCAGAGATGATGCAGTGGTGGTCAAAGTCAGCGTGAACACGAACGCGGCTTCGTTATTGTTTCATCTGAGCTGAACCACATGGCGGCCCGATGCGTAGCGGCGACACACGGACAGCGCCAGCAGCGACGTCGGCGCCAGTTCATGTCGGAGGCAGCTCATGTTGGCGACGCGGCGGCTGCAACGACTGCGGCGACGGGTCCGGCGACGTCACTCGAGCGTCGCGTTGACGCGCCCAACGGTTGTATCTTTCAGTTCTATTGTAGCTAAACTCAGTGGCCAGTAGTTGCTATTACTTGCAAGGGTCAAAAACAAGTTCTCAGCGTAGAACAGATTTGTGTTGTGAGGCTTTTATTGGTTTAAATGATTAACTTTCACTCACTAGAGATTTAATGAAATGTTTTACCTTATTTACAAAGCATTGCGAATTATTCCAGTAAGACTAAAAGTAAGTGTTTGCGGCGCTATTTTAGTTCGTGATACCTTACATGTTGTTTCATACTTTGGAAAACAAATATTTCTAGCGGAAAATAATGATGTTGAAATTACTGCTCTTATAAACTTGAGACGCTTGCAATCGTGAACTCAACAAAAATAAGCGACGATACCTTCTTAGTCTAAAGTTTGTAATGGATTGTAACTTGTGAAAGCAGTTTCAAATGAAACATGAATTGAATTAATTCCTAGGCTCCAAAGATGGTAGCTTTGCGGTCGTTAGGTTCAAAGCGAATTAAATAAAAAGACAATGAATGAGTTTGCTTTCTTAACAATGTTGGGGGTTCATTCAACATATTTTTATAATTAAATTACGTAAACTTGAACTAGGATTTCAAAAGTAAAAAAAGACAGGTAAACTGTTGTAAGACTACATTGTCAATATCGATATCTATATCAATTTCTATATCAGGGAATCAATCGATGCGATATCTCATGGGCTTGCTTCTCACAAAATGAAATACTCACATAAGCGTCAAAATGACGAGAAAAGGTACCTACGTTTTCGTGTTAAACAAAGCTTACAAGAAATAAAGGGTAAATTGTGCTTGAACGTTTCATTCGTCATTGAAAATGAGTCACGGTAAGATGAAATTTTATTTATTTAATTAGTGATCAATTGCATAATACACACTGACAAAAGTTTTCAAATTTACAAAGATGCAAGACTGTTATTTTAATTTTTGTGTGAAAATGAGTGATGTGAAAACTGTAGTTAATGTAGATACAGATTAGTGCAAGGCAAAAGAAAACATTCATAAGTTACGATATGTTAAAACTCGATTTAATATTCCGTTTTAAATAATGAGATCTAACTGTAGAGTCAATTTTCAATTTACAGGACTATTTTAAAATAATAGATGGCGACTCTTTAGAGGACGATCGATACATTTTAAAATCACTGAACTTCAAACGATTTTATGAATACGGTTACGATTGCTGATGGCGGGTGCCAGAAGGACATGTACCAGTCGAATTTGCTATTTATGATAATGTTGATGAGAAATAATCCTGTTGTATAACCGAGTGTGCGCTCTATCGGCCGTATTGTGTGTTGACCGTACCAGATGCTATTACGTAGTCGTAGCCCGGTGGAAATCGGTGTCTCTTGAGCTTGCTCATGTAGTCCGTGGGTGCGCGGTGCGCGTTTAGCTCTGGCGGAGGTCGTGGTCTATGGAGACCGTGTGGTGTGTAGTCCGTGAGATACACAGGTGCGACTGGCTTTGGTAGCCAGTGCGCGAGATGAGGGCAAGTGAGGTTGCCAGTAGGCCGAGGAGGCCGTGGCGATAGGGGGGTCACACTCGAGGAACTACGTGGATATGATACGTAGTTTGTAGAGTTATGTGTTGTGTTTTTGAAACGATGGTACATGGTCCCAATGGTGAACTTATGATGGGAAATATGATGATGAAATTGAATTTAACATGGTATCGATTTAATGCTAACACTAACGTGTGTGAAAATTAGTTATGAATTCGTTCTTATTATTTTTATCAATTAAAAGAAATTAAAATATTGTTTATCGTTACGTTAATTAGGTTTGACAAAACTTAAGGTTCTTGCTGTAATTGGTTTGTGTGGATCAGCAGTATACAAGTCGCTCAGATTGTTACATTCTCGGTGCATTCGTAGTCGTAGGTGTAAAATCGGGCTTCATCTCCTGTCTCTGTGCGGCCACGACTGGGAGTGGCATGCGTTTAGCACTTGAAGAATGTAAGTAATCGCTGTGTTTGCCGTATAGGGGCAATGTGATGTGTGACGGTGCCTGCCGGATGGAGATGCCCCTGTTGGTGTCTACCGGATGGAGGTTACCTGTGTTTGTGTTCTAGAGTATTGTATACTGCGCGATCTTGAAACATTTATTGTGGCTTAATGGGTTTTGTCGAACCTTTAGTATTAGCTGGGTACATAGTAATGATATCACGTTCGAGCGGATGTAATTTTGTTGTTAAACGGCCTACGTAATGTTATTTTTAAATAGTCTGCGAATACTAAAGTTTGAGATTTTTATCCCGATAATCGTGTTTCCTTGGCTTTGTATCTAGCCAACCTTCGATAATTTTACTGCGATTCTAAGGTGAAACGTTTTCTTTTGTTTTGATACTAGTAAACTATAACTGCTTGTTGTTACATTCAAAGAAAATTTAATTACTTACTGTGCTCTTTTCTTATCGAAAGTATTGCGATACGTACAATGCTTTGACGTTAGATTCTTATTGAGTTTCTTGCTGGTTCTTGTCAGTAGATGGACCTTCCGAACCAGTGGTACCTTTGTGTAAATTACGAAATCTTGGGTTTGAAATTTAGATAGTAATTAGTTTTGAAATTAAGGTTAAGTAAAAACCTGTTGCGGATAAAGTTTTGAAGTTGCCGAAAGTTCAAGTACCCATTGGCAAAGAAAGTTGTTGTTTTGGAAAGAAATTTAAAGTGTTGTGGATACCGATTCTCGTTCGTTAGTTTGGTGACTACGTCAGAGTGATTCTGGGTAGTCTGTTGAAGGAGTCATTAGTTGGCTTAAGCTTCCCGTGAGGAAAAGATTGTGATTGCTGTAAACCATGAGCGAGACACCTTGTTGATAACGACGATAGTAATGGAATTCAAAGTTTGTTTGATTTTGAGATAATTGTTAATCAAAGGTGCTTGGAACTTTGGTAACTAAACCGGGATTTTTGTTGTTTGGTATTCTAAAAGATTGATAATGTAAGGAGTTCAAACTTGTGTGTTTCTTTTGAGAACTTGCCTGACTTAATTGTCAGGAGTGGCCGAGCCACCATTTCGGTATGATCGTTTCAGATTATCACACGAGGACGTGTACTAGCAGGATGGCCGTGTCGGCGGTGTCTAGCTAGAGCCTTATAGTTTATTTCGATTGTCTTCGGATGCCAGTACCTTCTTGGTACTTGACAGAGTCTACGTCACGAGTTTGTCTCTAGCAGAAAGAATAATAACAATACAGAAGATGAACAAGAGAAAAGTGTCCTTCAAGCAATTATTCAAGATAATCAAGAGATCATCAGCAATGTAGTGACACGCTTGTGAAATAGAATCTTCACCGCACCCAAGATAGAAAATCGACAGTAGAAAAACCGACTCGCCCTAAAGACGCCCACACAAAAGACTGTATTATAGAATCATGATTGAAATCCCCAAGAATACCTGATGTTCGATAAAAGAGAGGAATCACCCCGATTCCGACATACTTATATTTTAGGTTCCCCCGTAGTTCGCTACAAGATATTCCATAACACAAGCTATGCTTACTTTGGGGCCATGTAGTTGGTATGATTGTCTGGGGATTGTCTTTATTTATTGATTATTATTATTATTAATGATGCTAAATTCCAACAGTCATGGGACACGACTCAATATTTTCGCTGGCCCAGGACACTCTGTACTCGATTCACATCATAATTATGTAATAAAAGTGGGTGCTTCATTTTTCACTAGAATTTCCTATAAATAAAATAAAGTTTTGTAATAAATTACGTTTCGCACGCTCGAATGTCAAAAGTGACATAAATCATATACTTATGTTATGTCATAGGCATCGTACAGGACGTCGGCACATTCACCCAAAAAAAAAGTGAAAAAAGTAACTTTGACTTGTGAACTTGTTTACATCAATGTTTGAACATGAAAACAAAACTACTGTATTGAAATATAAAACGTTGTATTTTATTATTTTACTTGTTTCTGCTTTTTGAAACCGTAAAAAAACATTGAAATATATTTGCTTCTAAAAATTGGGAAAAATCTTAAGGGTGTTTTTGTTGACGACCACTTTGGCGATGGTGTAAACTTGTCTACCTCAGACGCCAGTGATTGCGGGTTCGATTCCCGCACGGAACAAGAAAAAAAAATTTCCGTGTCTGGGTGTTTATCTATTTATGTATTTATATTCTAGGTTCCCCCTAGTTCGCTGCATGGTATCCCATATCACAAGCTATGCTAACTTTGGGGCCATGTAGCTGGTGTGATTGTCTGGGGATTTTATTTAGTATATTTATTTTGCTTGTCTTAGTATACATGCTGGACTGGGAGCGAAAGAAAAACATAGAATGTGCCAGCTGCTTCTCTTCCCGGGCATACTGTAAAAGTCAGTTAAGGGACAGAGGTTTTAAAGGCGTTTTTGTAGGCGATAGGCTGACCCCCTGTCACTACAATAGTCTCTCTCCATCTTTATAATACCTCCAAATTTGTCAAACGTGACATCGGATGGTCTTGTAACCTCTGGTGTTCTGCCTACCCTATAAGGGATACAGGCGTGACGTTATGTATGTATGTATTTTTTTAAGTTTTAGAGGTACTTTATTCAAGCTAAAAAAATATATATAAAAAAAAACAACTTAATGGGTTGTCTTTATAAAAATACAAAAGACATAGTCTTCACATTTATTTTTAATGATTAATTATTTTAAAAGTTTCTATATTTCTACAAAAACTAAGCCGATAAGAATGTAGCTGTCAATGGCAACCGTTATCGTGGCACAATTAACGAATATTTTTTTCCTGCAATGGAAGCCCCAGGACATTTGGTATAAACAAGACGGCGCTATCTAACAAACTGCACGTCAAATCATAACTTTATTGCGGAGCAATTTAGTGGAAAGTTAATTCCGCATTCCGTACCAAACCGCTAGACTTTTTCCTTTGGGGCCATGTAAATTCCAAAGTCTATATGGATAAGAATTATACAATTGAGCAACTGAAAGCCAATATTTCTCGCTCTATGCGCCGAACATCACTCGAAATGCTAGGACGCGTCATCGAAAATTGGAACTGCAGAATATGGGCCATGTTATCCGTAGTTGCAGACAACATTTATAAGAAATAATATTGAAAAAGTAAATGTATAGAATGGGTCTTTTGTATAATAATATAGATAACCCGATAAACTCGTTTTTTTTTTGAACCAAAAAAAAGTACATCAAAATAAATCGCCGTTAGGTTGCGGGTTCGACTCCCGCACGGAACAAGAAAAAAAAAAGTTTATTTATATGTGTATTTATATTCTAGGTTCCCCCTAGTTCGCTACATGGTATCCCATATCACAAGCTTTGCTTAGTTTGGGGCCATGTAGTTGGTGTGTTTGTTCGGAGATTTTATTTTATTTTTTATTTTCTTAAGGTGCATTTTCATTGGTCGTTTTTTTTTCTTTTAACCAATCATAAACTAGGATCTAAAAAGTTAAATTTCCCCAGTTGCTTACAAAATAACTCGCATTCTATTGAGTTAAAGCTCTTTGTTATTTCATGTGCAGTATGTTTGTGGATATAAATGATTGCATAGAGAATTGTACTTTCGAGAATACATCGAGAACTTTCTAATAACGGCTAAGTTTCGGTTGCATATGAGCATGTGAATTCGGATGTACGTATTGATTTTATTATTAAGTGAAAAAGTGCTTTTAAATTGTTTTAAATCTTGTCGTGGGTATAAAAAACTGCACAAATGATGGCCTTATCACCAGTAGATGATTTATTATAGGCAACTTATAGGCACAACGAAAATGAAACAATTATACAGTGTGTCCGCGCATGTAGTAATAAAACTTTAGGGGTAGTTACTACACACTATTTCATTGACGAAAATACCCCATATGTCAATTCGAAAAGCCTGCCAATCTGCAGCCATTTTATTTTTACTTCAGCAAAATTAATTGTTTTATTTGAAATTTCCGAGGGGCCAAATTTATTTTTTTACAGCGCACCTTGGCGCTTTATTCTAAAATTGTCGAAAAACCCATGTTTTTTTTTTCTTATGCTTAAAAATTTGGTAGAAAAATCTAAAACTACTTACCACATTACTCGTTGTTGTTGGTGACCAATTGCAACGAGTGACAACGATGTGAACTGACATTGGATGTCGTATAGAATATTCGAGAAAACGTATTTGTCGGAATTTGTGCAAATCCACATATGCTGAGGAAAGCAACAGAACAAGTCGCATTAAGAGCGACAGCTTGCGTGACAAATTGCGGTGGTCACTTTGATCGTATGCCATTTTGATTAAATTTTATTATTAAAATGAATCTGTTTTGCTACAAAAGATGGCATACGACCACGGCTATCTTTAAACATATCTCTATTAATATGACGCAATACAGAAATATTTCAGCGGAGACTATTACTTGTTTCCTACTTTTTAGAGAGTGTTTTAGTAGTCGGGTTTTACTTTTTGATTTTTTTTTTCACTCAATTTCATATTATTCCTTTTAACATATTTGAAATGTGCTTACGAAGTTTTTTTATTTGATATCCCACACGATACGGTCAAATTTTTTTTTCGAATTTTTTACTATTATTATTATTTCACTTATTTTGGAGTAATAATTTTTACATATTTTAGCTCTGCTAACAAAGCTCTTTCATTTGATACCCCACACGGAATCGAAAGGAAAAAAGTTTTTTTTAGTTCTTCACTTTAACCTAGAGGGTGCTGGAGTCAATTTAACGTAACTTTATATAACCTATAGCCAGCGGACAGTGAAGAGGCTCTTTCAACGACACCTCATTTGTCCTATTTTTATTAAATTTCTCAGAACCCTGGGTATCGGTAAATCTAAGAGTGATATTTCTTTTAAAAACTTCGATCTTAACTCATTAAATGCTCATTTCACTTCTTCTAGCTCTTTAGATGCTGATACAAAATTTCACACTCTGAATCACATAACTAGTTTACCGATTCCAAATATTCCATCCTTTTCTATAAGTCAATTTTCGGAATGTGGTGTCAAAAGAACTATGCTCTCTATTGCCTCAAATGCCATTGGCTCAGACTGCATTAGTCGTAAGAGGATCATACCTATCCTCGACATTATCCTTCCTGTTATTACTTGTATCCTGAACAACTGTGTTGTTAGTGGTGTCTTTCCTGATGCATGGAAAGACGCAAACATCACCCCTCTTCCTAAAAAAACCAATCCTTCTTCCTTTTCTGATTATCGCCCTATTGCCATCCTACCTTTCCTTTCCAAAGTACTCGAGGGACTCGTTCATCAACAGCTCATCACTTTCTTACAAGAACATACATTATTGAACCCCCTCCAATCTGGCTTCCGTCCTGGGCATAGTACGACCACTGCACTGCTCAATATCACCGAAGATATTCGTATGGGCATGGAGGAGAAAAAGCTTACTGTTCTAACATTGTTAGATTTCAGTAATGCCTTTAACACAGTAGATTTTGACATCCTCATGCAATTGCTACGGTCTTTTAACATATCTCCATCGACTATTGACTGGTTTCATTCTTACTTGCATGGCCGCCGGCAACGTATATCCACCGAGACGGAGTTCTCTGATTGGCGTGATATTAAAGCCGGTGTGCCACAAGGTGGCGTGTTGTCCCCTCTCCTGTTTTCACTATTCATCAATTCGATTACTCTCCATATATCTTCTTCCTACCATCTGTATGCGGACGATCTCCAAATTTACACACAAAATAGTCTCGAGAATCTGCCAGCAACTATTCTGCAACACAACGCTGACTTAAAACGAATATCGGATTGGAGTAATAAACATGGTCTTACAGTCAACCCTCTTAAGACTCAGTCAATTATAATTGGTAGTAACAACATGATTTCACGTATTAACTGGAACACAGTTCCTCCTGTAGTATTTAACGGTATCTCGATACCATACAGTGAGACTGTGAAAAACTTAGGAGTTATCTTTGACCGCACGTTGTCTTGGAAACCACAAGTCACTGAGCTGAGCAGGAAGATGTTTGCCGCGGTGAATTCGCTCAAGCGTCTTCGTAATTTCCTCCCTACTGCCACTAAAATTACGCTTGCACAATCTCTCTTTCTTCCTATTCTCGACTATGCTGATGCCAGCTATCTAGACCTAACTGAAGAACTTCTTAATAAACTTGAGCGGCTACAAAATCTCTGCATAAGGTTTGTATTTGGATTACGCAAATACGACCATATATCTGATTTCCGCAATAATCTCAAGTGGCTCCCCATTCGCCTTCGCCGGAATACTCATATTCTTTCTCTAGTCTACCGTATTCTGTACGACAAAGCGATACCTGCCTATCTTAAAGACCGTTTAAAATATCGGTACACCAATAACGACCGTAACTTGCGTTCCTCATCAAATTTACTCCTGACGACACCATCGCACACATCCACATTTTTAGGTAAGTCCTTTTTTGTTCGATCGGTGTCGTTATGGAACGAGCTCCCGACTGAGATCCGCTTTGCTCGCACACCGCGCATGTTTAAACGAATGCTTAAACGTCATTATCAGGTGAAACACTGTCCATCTTAGCTATCGACATAATATAGATATTTATATATGTATTAATATTTTATTTATTTATATTATATATAGTTATGTATGTAAACGTTTATGTAAATGTATGTAATTATTCGTATGTAGTTTATTTTACTAGGCGTACACCTCGCCCACGTAAATTTCCTCCAATGCCTGGGTTGCCTGGCAGAAATCGCGCTTCGGCGATAAGGCCGCCCTTTGTATGTTAATTGTAATTGTTGTTTCATTTATACTATGTAACCATGTTGGTGTACAATAAAGAGTTTTATTATTATTTTGTATACTTATAACTACACGCCTTTCGGCGGAAAAGACCCGACAATCGGACCAGTCGGTCGGGGATCAGGGCAAGAGAGACAGAAACCGGCGAACGATTCGGGCAGTCTCGAGCAAAACCGCTTTTTGCATGCGTGCTGGAAGCGAACCGCCGCCGAATCCCAGCCTTTCAAGGTTTCTGACCAAAGTGGCTGGTGTCAAACCGTTTGCGGATAATACAACCGGGATGATTTCGGTGGACATAACTTCCCACATTTCGGTCACCTCGTGTGCAAGGTCCAAGTACTTGCGTTGCTTTTCGGTCTCGGCCTTCACGAGGTTCTCGTCATGTGGTATAGTTATGTCCACCAAAAACACCTTAGACGACGATCGGTCCATTAACACGATATCAGGTTTATTCGCTAGAATAGTCCTGTCCGTGATAATGGGCCGATCCCAGTAGAGCTTGGCGCTGCCGTTTTCGAGAACTGGCTCCGGCGTGTACTGGTAATAAGGCAGTTTCTGATTGATGAGACCGTATTTCAGAGCGAGCTCTTGGTGGAGAATCTTGGCTGCTTGGTTGTGTCTATGCAGATACTCAGTGTTAGCAAGAACCGAACAACCCAAAACTACATGTCTGAGGGACTCGCCAGGTTGGCGGCACGCCCGACATACGTCCACTGTGCCATCCCTCATAATGTACTTCCGGTAGTTGTTCGTCTTGATAACCTGATCCTGTATCGCAAAGACAAACCCTTCGGTTTCCCCAAAGAGGTCCCCGAAGCGCAGCCAATGCACGGAGGCTTTACGGTCCACGTGTGGCTCGTGTAGAGCCTTGTAAAACCTTCCGTGCAGCTCTTTCTCTTTCCATACGGTCTCACGATCAGAAATGCTTAGTACCGCCGGTGTCTGCCATGTCTCGAGGCCCAGATTGAGAGGGGTGAGTCCTTTGTCACACGCTACAACCTCTCTATGCATACCCACGTCCGCCTTCGCCATAAAATAGGCTCGGAGGTTATATATCTCCCGATTGTGCAAGGTTTTGGCGCTAAGTAGGCCTCTTCCTCCACACTTCCGGGAGATATACAGCCTCATTGCTGACGACTGAGGGTGATGCATTCTATGGAGGGTCATAGTAGTGCGGACCTTCCGATCCAGGGCATCTAATTCGGTCTGAGTCCATCTGAGTACGCCAAAGGCATAACCCATCCGTTAAACGCTCGGACTTTGTTGAGGCCTGACAGAGAACTAGTTAGTACCTTTGTCAAGCGCTCAAAAAAGACTTCGCGTGCAGACTGTTTTACGCTCGCTTCTTCGACACCGATGTTCTGTGACATACCCAGATACCGGTATGTTTCATTTTCGGAGAGAGCTCTCAGGTTAACGGGACCTAGGTCAACCCTCTGAGAACGAGTAATCCTTCCCCTCTCCACATGAACAACCGCACACTTGTCCACTCCAAACTCCATTTTGATGGAGCTACTAAAATCTGTCACGATTTTTAGTAGTTCCCCCAATCGTGGAGCCGTTGGAGCTAACAGCTTGAGGTCATCCATGTAGAAAAGATGGGATAACCGTATGCCCCCTCTACGAAACTGAAAGCCCGTCTCTGATCCCTCCAGCAATGTGCTAAGAGGATTCAGAGCCAGGCAAAACCAAAGTGGGCTCAGACAATCGCCCTGGAATATTCCCCTACTAATCTGTATTCGGTCTTCCGCAGCCGTCATTCGCCTGCCTTGGAGACTGAGCATTGTGCTCCATTGTCTCATACATCGCTCGAGAAATACTCGAACTGTACCGTCGATTTTGTACAGTTCAAGAACTCTCAAGAGCCATGTATGAGGCACGGAGTCAAATGCTTTTTTATAGTCAATCCAGGCTGCGGAGAAATTGCGACGGTTGCGTTTGACCAATTTGCCAACGACAGCGTCCACGAGAAGGAGTTCCTTTGATCCGCGGCTACCGGCCCTACATCCGTTCTGAGCATCAGATATAACGCGATTAGCATCTAAATGCTGGCGGATCTTGGTGCTCAGAACGGAAGTAAGTGTCTTGTAGGTGGTAGATAGACACGTTATGGGTCGGTATTTCGATGGATCCGCGGTATCGTTGGACTTAGGAACTAAATGAGTGACCCCAGTAGTGAGGAAGTTCGGGAGAGCTCCAGTGTCCAAGGCTTCCTGGAATTGACGGGCCAAAGTTGCATGGCACAGAGAAAATCCCTTGAGCCAATAGTTCTGCAATCCGTCAGGGCCCGGACTTTTCCAGTTCGGGCTCCGGCGGACTGCAGCACTAACGTCCTCCTCTGATATGAGGACTTGACTCATAGGGATCACCTCCGCACACGCTTCCTCAACCCTATCAATCCAGGGACCCTCTCCGTGCTCAACTGGGCGCTCCCACAGGCCGCGCCAGAAGTTAATAGCGTCGGCTTTATCCGGTATGCGGCCAGTCGAGCAGGGTTCGGAACTCTCCAGGGATTTATAGAACTTCCTCTGGTCACTCGAGAAGAGGCGATTTTGGTTGTATCTCTCAACCTTTTGGGAGTACTTCCGAATACGCTTCGCCCATGCAGCGATCTTTTGCTTCAGCTCGTCGATGCGCTCTGTCAGTTTTCGGGTGAAGTCCGGTTTGGTCAAGTTAGTGTCCATTCCGGAAAACTCCCTCCTGACAAAACGCACAATCCTTGGCCTGGTGTTGCCCGAGCTGAAGCAAGTTAGCTTGCCGATGAGGATCCTGGCTTGTTCGATACGACGCTCAATCCTCCTCCTCCAAGCTGGTACAGCGTTACTCCGAGGAGTAGCACGTCCAGCAGTTGGACTTGGAGCAGTCATGGCGCCAGTAAACCGACATACCGCCATAGC
This sequence comes from Stenoptilia bipunctidactyla, assembly GCA_944452665.1. Taxonomy (NCBI): domain Eukaryota; kingdom Metazoa; phylum Arthropoda; class Insecta; order Lepidoptera; family Pterophoridae; genus Stenoptilia; species Stenoptilia bipunctidactyla. The sequence continues at coordinate 2,824,013 of OX101730.1, forward strand.
CGCTCCAAAAAGGATTGAGTTCGTCTCGACAAGATCAGAGCTGCTCTCCAAATGTTGGGGCAGCATCTGATTAACGGCCTCAACGACTTGCCTATTACGAAAACTGCATGGTAGTCTGGGAAGCTTCGGCCTTCCTACCAGGGGAGTATTACGTACTTCCTCGATCGCCTCCTCTAGTAGTCTTCTCGTGTGCTCTAAATCCTGGGAAGCCATGTCAGTGGCGCCTAACCCTTCCACCGGGTTATTTTGGTCTGCCTCATCTCCTGCACGCTGCTCTAAAGCAGGCTCTTGCACTGGAGAGGCGACACTCGCAGTGGTTGGGGGTGGCACCACTGAGAAGGCTTCGTGTCTCAGTTGTTCGAGCTCAGTAGAAGCGAAGATGTTGGAACGCATAATCCACCGAGCTCTATCCGCAAGGTTTTGTTCGGCGACGGTTAAATGAGGCTCCAGCAGCATGAAAGCGCGGTGCATGCGTGCTCGATACCCCGTTCTACCCGTTTCTGTATCTCTTGCCCCGTAATACGCTCGCATGAGGTTGGCATTTTGTTGTTGCGTCCATCTCATGCGCCGTCCTTCAGGGGCGGGCACCGATTGCGGAGGCTGTGATACCCCTGCCGGTGCCAAGCTCCCTGAAGGCGATGATGGTGGTGAGGACTGGGCTGGTGGTCGCCTCAGTCTCTGTGCGCTGGCGGATCGCATGCTGCCGCGCCCAGCGCCAGCACCAGACGCGCCCCGGCGGCCCCCGGGTAGCGGCCCTAAACGTTTATTTTTATTTGTGTCCATCATCATAAAAGATCCAGAGCCACGTTAGCCACGCCAGTAATTTCATGTTCGTGTGTCCGCCCCCCACGTGATAAGATGGTCTATCAGGACGTGTGGTTGTTTGGGAGGCTTATTATTATGTGTCCAAATATTTGGGTTCTCGACTCGGGGTCGGTTTATCAAACCAGAAACGGGCTTAGCCAAGTATTCTGGTTTAAGAGTGTTGTGATTAGTGAGATGTGTGGTGTGTAAAGTGTAAAGTGTGCGTGTTTGGTGAAGTGTTATTTGCTTCCAGGTGGAGTGGAAGCGAGGTTGGATTTAGGAAACGACGTACTAATGAACATGTGTCTAAGATGATAGATTTTTGCAGAGAGATGTAAGTTTTTTCGGGAAGTTGCAGGATTTTAAGGGCTGAGTGGAGTGACTTTGGGATGATGCCGGTAGATGAAATAATAATGGGGATAATTTGTACCGTATTTTGGTGCCACATTTGCTTAATTTCATCCGCGAGGGGGATATACTTTTGGATTTTTTCAGTGTGTTTCTGTTTCAGGTTATGAGAATTGGGGACGGCAATGTCTATAAGGTAAGGTTCTATATTTTTATTATTATTATTATTATTTAAGCCAATATTTGTAATTTATGCTTTCTGAAATTAATAAACATTTTTATTTATTTTTATTAATTATGATAAGTAGTTTAGAAGTTCTGAGGGAACAGATGAACATCCATACCCACACACATACATACATACACGTCAAAATCATAACCCTCCCTTTTGCTTCGCCGTAGTTGGGTAAAAATTACGAGGTTCTCAATTTTTTCTTTTTTTTTATAATTTTTTTTTGTCTTAATGTTTTTTTTATGTCTTTGTTACACGATATTTCGGACAATTATGAATTGATTTTGAAAATTGTTGTTTCATATAATAAAGGATAATTGGTCCCATTTAAATTTAATCGAAATCGGTTGAGAACTTCACTAAAAATTTCAAACTTTTGAAAAAATATGTATGATTTTGAAGAATGTTTACGTTGATGACATTCTAAACTCAGCCAAAGTTTTGACGTGAAGTCGGTTTTTTAATGCTCTGCATTCGTTGATTATTATCTCAATATTTCAACGGAATCAGACATTGCGCATGTGAAACCGCGTATAACAGCTAGTCCAAAATTAAAATCATACATACCTAAATTGATGACACCCAGTGATGACATACGGCACTGAGACGTGGTCGCTAACTATGGAAAGGGCCATGCTCGGAGTTTCCCTGCGGGATCGAATCAGGAATGAGGAGATTCGCAGGCGAAAAAATGTCACCGACATAGCCAGAAGGATTGCAGAGCTGAAGTGGCAATGGGCAGGGCACATAGCTCGCAGAACAGATGGCCGGTGGGACAGAAAAGTTCTCGAGTGGCGGCCACGTACTGGGAGACGCAGCGTAGGCAGCCCCCCGCACGATGGACCGACGACCTGGTCAAAGTCGCCGGTAAACGCTGGATGAGGGCGGCGCGGGACCGAGCGACGTGGAAGACCTTGGGGGAGGCCTATGTCCAGCAGTGGACGTCTACAGGCTGTGGATGATGATACCTAAATTCAATTTAAAAATTTAATGTGAGTCATAACTATAGTTTATTGAATGCGGTTTTTAATAACAGTTTAATGTCGACGGTGTCTTGTTTTGAATTTAAGGGGCCTTTCATCAGAAGCAATTGTTGTCGCGGCATAATATACGATAATAATATGAATATTATTAGAGTATATATTTAACAAAAGAACGAAATGAAATAATTTCTTTAAGATCTTTATATGAAGATACACGTTATATCAACTTCTTTATAAAAGTGACTTTAAATTACTCCTCAAGCTGAAGTTGTAATGAGTTCTGTGATAGTCTCTATTACTTACTCACGTACAGTCTGCACCATACTTGCTGAACAAATAGAAATTCTAAAAGCCCTGGAGAAGCTATTTCATCCTAGATACATTCTAATTTCAAAATTTGTCAGAATAGAAGGATGGATATATATCGACGACAGAAAACGTATTTGCTGTAAGCGCCAAAAATGGTAAAAACGTTTTTTTACATCATTGTAATCAGAAAAAAATTCTGCATCGATTAGTCTTGGTCCCATATTTTTGGGACGAAAAAAAAAACACTTACGCCGTAACTTTTTTGAACAAAACTAATCAGATTTTTGTTGTAAGTCTACCAAAAAACTGTATTTTCTGGCACTTTTGACTTACTGCATAGTATAGTTTATTGTTTAATTGTGAATGTTGCTTAGGCTGTTCTTGTGGTCCAAAAAAAAATTATTTAGAGACTTACGACATTATGGCAGAATATGTTTTCTCAAATTTTATCACTTACATTATAAAATTGGTCCAATTTATTTGCTTTAAAAATACTTACGATGAATAAAAATGTATTTAGTAGCGGATTAAAACAGCACATATTTTGTAATTAATTCATGATAAACACTACTGTGATGGAAATAAAACTAGTGTTAAATTGTTGTCTGATTTGTTAAGTTTATCAGTATATATAAAAAAAAACGTAGCCCAAATATGATGGGCATAAAAAGATTTATGGCAGAAGATGCTGAATGCATTAAAATTGAACTAAGAGAAAGGTACCAAAGAAAAAAATATAAAAACTTAAACTGCCGATTTCTCTTAAAACATAATATGTGATTTTTCAATAGGGACTTCCAAACTTTGACAGTTAACAGTGGCCATCTTGTTGAAGCTACCTACATCTTTAAAATTAGTGGTCATTTATTCTGTTTCAGTATTCAACAATACGTGAAAATAATAGAATTGAATTTATTCAAAATATTTTTATTTCTTTCATGCTACATTGGGAGCGAAAGAAAAAAATAGAATGTGCCAGCTGCTTTTCTTCCCGGGCAGTTTTTGCAGGCGAAAGGCTGGCCCTGTGTCACTACAATAGTTTCTTACCATCATTATAATACCTCCAAATTAGTCAAACGTGACATAAGATGGTATTGCAGCCTTTGGTGTTCTACCTTCCCCATACAGGCGTGAACTGATGTATGTATTTTAAAAAAAATACTCTGTTGCAGTTGGCAATTGATCCTAATTTTCATTGAAAAATTATCTTAAGCGATGTGACCAATTTCTAGATGAATGGGTACGTGAACATACAAAATTGACGAATTTGAAATGACACCAATCCATATGAGATGGAAAAGCGTCAAATGCATCCCGAAAAAGTCGCTCTTTAATGGATTTTGGACTAGCGGTGTCATCGGTCCACATTTCTTTGAGAACGACGTTGTTCACTGTCAACAGCGAGCTCTACAGGTCCATAATAACACATGCCATAGGTCAAATTTAAAAAATTCAAATTTGATTGGAAAATTACAAATTTCGTATGCGGTCCACCCAAAGAAGTCTTGGCGGACATTTGAATGGCATTATAGGAATTTTGTACTAACTGTTCTCAATATCCCAATGAGACTCACCACCTTATGCCTGCAAAGAAGCTTCAAACTCTTTGGTCCCAATGCCAAAAAGCCAGGAGACAATTTAGAGAAGCTGTTGCTGATAGCAGATTAGATTTGAATAAGATGGTAAGCAACCCCAGGTAGATCTCCGACATATTCGGTCAGATCTGATCTAAGCCAGCCTGGCTGGACAATACATTGTGTCAAGCTATTTACGCCGCCGCGCCGAAGACCGGACACAATGGTGCAAGCTTATTTTTGTCTCGGACTACGAGACTGTTCTGAAAAGTCACGACCCTCAACATTGCGGATACACGACGCCAGAAGGAGGATATTCTAAACATAATGGTAACGATAGGTCTTTCAAATAAATAAATAAAATCGATGATATCTCACTTTGTTTACTTCAAATTCAAAGATAGGAAGCTCTTAAATAAAGACCTAGAAAATCGTACCAAAAAACATATTTCTCATTCATTTTGATTCATTCAAGAGATTTTTTTGACTATAATAACAAAATAGTAGACCGTTTACCGTAGTAGATGAAGAAGATTGAATTTGTCTGATTTTGCAGACATCTATTTGTCATCAGTTCAGTTCTGTTTGATTAATAAGGTTTAGTTGATTAATAAATAAAAATATAAAATACTTATTTGGTCCTAAACGAAATTGTAATGAAAATGTTTTCTTATTTTCTTCTAAAAGTTAATTTACAAAATCAAAACTTGGTAAAAAGATTTTTACATTCTATTAATATACAACAAATCAATAAACCTACGAGTTACTTATAGCTTTTTAATGGTAGAATAATAAAACTCCTCCATTTACTTAAAGCAAAACGGAAATGCATGATAATTATGAACTGTACCTTACGTTAATTTAGTATAACTTTAAAAATCTAATACTGCGATTACAGCATTTAAAATTTCTAAACACAATACCAATATGTTGTTGCCATGGAGAGTCCTTGGCGGTTACAGCGTTTATTAAGCTTACAGAATAAAACTTGTTTGCTGTAAGCGACAAAAAAGGTAGTAATAATTAACGTAGAAAAACATTTTTGCATTTAATATGTAGAAGTTTATAAAATAAAAATACGTTTTTAAATTCATGCTTCTACGACCTATAGATTTTTAATTATATTTTTTTTTGAAATTTTTGAGCAGTTTTTTTGCTCTGGTGAAAACTTCGTATTTTGGCGCTTATAGCAAATACGTTTTCTGTCGTCGATATATATAGTGCTCTTTCACGCTCAATCGGATTAGATCATTAACTTTAAACACAAAGTCTGCAATAACATACCCATAAGATAAATTTTATGTTGATATTCCTATTATCAATATAGTAAATAGAACCACCAGTATTCAAATACAACAAAATATTTTCTTTTATTGTAATCTATTTAGTAAAAAAAATCTCAAGTTTATCTTTTATATTACCAAAATACAATTTACTAGTACAATAAGGCTAGACTTTTGTCGGTGACAGTACTTTTATCAACTGAAAACCGACTTGGAAACTCAAAAGTCTTAAGGGGATGTGTATATCCCCTTAAGACTTTTGAGTTGGTCGTATTCGGTTTTAAATTAATAAATGTAATGATTTATTCAGGGTGACATGTAATTCGTTTATAGAAGAATGTTATTCGCATTCGCATACCGAGATCGAGCCGGACTTTATGTGAACGCACAGCAGTAAAGACAGGTGGTTGGTCTATTTTCTGTCAGTTCTCATTTAGTACATTATGCATTGTCCCGAATGGAAGTGGTAAAGTGTTTGATGATTAAATTATACTTTCACTATGTTAGTAAATAGTTTCTGGGTCTGGTTTAAATCTTCGAAAACATCAAACGTTCTATAAATATTATGAAATGCTTCTAGAAAACTACTACTCAACAGTAACAACTGCAAAACATCCTGTTTTACAGCTATACTAATATGATAATGTAAAATAGTTTGTTTTATTTCAGTAGAAACGCAGGGTTTAAATCTTATACTATAATTACTAACACCACGACCATCTAGCTATCCAACAGTTCTTTTGGTAAAAACCTTAAAGATTTAAGCATTATAAAATGCAAAATATACCTATAGAAATATTTCTCCATGGAATTTAAAAAATCTTATAACAATGTTGCTTATTGATCGTCAAATAACACACAAGCCTTCAACCTTCAATTTAACATTTAGAAAACCACACGCCTAAATTGAGTTTTCAAAAAAACACCCAAAATTAATTACTTCGCGATTCATTTCACAAAACGTAAAAAAAAACCACTTACGAAAATCCCAAACGATATTACAAAACTTCGTAGACAGCTCGAAGCGCTATAAAAATATTAAGTTTGAAAATAAATCTGGTATTAAATATTAGAGACAAACGAATACTGCAATCAATAACAAGTTAACTGGAACAATTTAAAATATGACCGACCAAATCAGACTCTACGGGTTTCTTTATGAATCAGGGAGTTGCTGACGGGCGGTTAAGTTATCCCTGATATTTTGTTTTGATCCGTAAAGAACTAAAATATTATCTATACATCTACGTAGACAACGCAAATGCATCTACTTCACGTGTCTGAACCCCGACCAAACGCAAAGGTTGGTCACCGCTAGATTCAGTTCTTAATAATCGATTTCATCGGTGGCATTGATGTGTTTGAATCGGATTGTATTTAAGAGCAATAAATATCATCTGTGACATCACAGCGGGTGTTAAAAAGTCGGCATGCTTAGTTTCAATACAAATCGCGACACTTGCGTTGTCTATGTATGTATGTGTGTGTATACAACCATTTCTACTAAAACTCGTTGAGCCCAATTCGAAAATACATTCTATAAATTAAGGTCTCTCTTATTTTAAAACCAATTTTAAAGCCCCTGTATGACACGAGAGAGACTTCAAATTTGTGAGTGCAATGTCAAATATGACCCAGTCTCAACCTTAAGGCCGTTAACCACCATCTGGCCCAGTGCTGGTTGGTGGAGTGAAGTGAAATAAAAATATGGAGAAATTTTACGCACTGTTTAACCCGGAAACTACTAGTCGTACTTTAAAAATATTTTAGCATTTGGTAGCCTTTGTTGATGGTATCAAGACATTCTTACGAGATCGAAAGTCACGCGGGTAAAATCGAAGAATATTTAAGCGAATATAAAATTTGCTTGAACCTATAATATTCGACAATAATCTTGTTCTTGATGGTAACAATTGCTATTTATTTGATTATAACAACTTGAGAGTATTTTATATATATTTATTATTTATAAAGCCCTTGTGTTATGAAGCCTTTGTGTCGGCGTTTATTAAATTCAAAACAACATCCGCCCGTCTGCCAAATCTTTATGGACCGTCGTCAGTTTATAACCATGCATTTGGACCCCTGCCAGGGGAATGTAGACTTTATTTCAAGACGAAGACTGATGCGTTTTAAAAACTAGTTTCAAAGTGTTTTCTGTATTTGCAGTTTTTAGAACGCGAGCCATGTGGATTAGCCATAAAGAGCTACAAATAAAATATTACATAGTTGTTGGTTTTATATTGCCAATGTTGTGTGTTACATATTGGTGACTTAAGCGAATACTATTTAGTTTAGTTGGGTGCAGTAAAACTTCGACAAGGTGACATAAGCAAGTTTTTAATTCTCAAAAATCCTTGACGAAACTCAACAAGGAGTAGCTCGAGCTGCCGTCGTCGTATTAACTTGTTTTTATGCTGTCGATTATCAATTTTTATTTGGCATTTAATAGACGTATAGATTAAAACTTCACCAGTTATAGACTACCGAAACATTTCATTACGCCAAAGCATTTATTTGGTGACTTAGGTTCACGATTTGCTTCAGTTGCGAACACCCTTCTTCTCATCATCATCATCATCCAAACTCCATGTAATGAGCCCACTGCATGGGTATGAGTCTCTCGTCTAGGTGGCGAGGAGGTTTAGGCCGTTAACTAACAAGCTAGCCCAGTGATACCTAGTTGGTGGATGTTAGAATTATCATAATTTTTACTACTGTATAAAACTATACAGCACCCGAGACCAATTGCTTAACGTGCCCTCCGAAGCACGGAAGTTGTTGTGAAAAATGAAGAATCCATCCTAATCATTATACCGCGCCGAGCGTCGCTTAACCTGCGATATCGTATCATATGCACAGTAACCACGACACCACAAAGACTTCTTCTCGTATATCGTTTCATGTTGAAGCAATGTTTTATTAAAAATAAGTTCCTTCCCGTGAGCTATCATTATTGATAGCATTACTAACAATTAGGTGAGTTCGAAATCAAACGTTGGTTTCGTTATCTATGACGACCGGCTGGTGTAGTGGTAACATACATTACCTTCTATACCAGAGGTTTTGGGTTTGAATCCCGGCGGCAGCAGATATCGGTGTGATGAACACAGATATTAGCCGTCAAGTCATGGATGTTTATATATTTATTTAAGTTTATTGTAATACAAATATATATTTATTCAATATATATGATTATATATTTCTTAAGTATATCAGTTATCTAGTATCCATAACACAAGTTCTTTGAGAAACTTAATTTGGGCTAGATAATTTTGTGTGAGTGTCAGAAATATTTATTTATTTATATCTATAAAATAATGTTTGGTGATAATATTTTATGAACATCCAGAAGCGAAAGAATGCTACCTTTATAAAAACTACATTTATAAAAAGATGACAACAAAAGGAAATGCAGGTTTTGTCAACAACAGGAAAAATAAATTTTGAAATACATAACACGCTAAATATACAATTAAATATTTATCCTCATACCTACCACACAATTGCAAAGACAGAGCGAAAGTATTCAAAGTTAATATGTAATTTCTATGTGCTCAACACTTACTTTCACAAAAATACACATTTTACAACCATGCTCAGTTAACACTTATTGCACTACAATCTCGGTTAAAAGTTGCTTGATATTGTGTAAATTAGTCGGTCGGCAACTTTGAAATACTTGTATGAGCCACGAATACTTGTCATTATAATGTTATACTTAGTTACTTTTTAGCAGATTCGTTTTATATTTTTCCTTAAGTTGTATTATTTAGTTTGTAGTTTCCCAAACTTTGTAAATATTTTATGTTTGGTTGTTTACTCAGGTTGTTTATTTCATATCTCCGTCTGAGGTATTGTGACGTATCTGTGATATTGGATCTTTTTACTAAGATACTGGCCTATGTGTCATGAAAGGAATAAAATAATGACGTTCGATGTATGTTTGTAAACATATAAAAGTCCGGAGAGTGGACATGTGAGGGTTCTGATTAAGTGACATCTGCGTGAGAACGCTGGAGGTCGGCTGACCGCTGTGGAAAAAGTCGCCGGCCCTCCCCGGTGACGTCCTGCCTCCACCTGAGGCTCCCCGCACTGCCCGGCGCCCTCCACAGCTGCGGCCGTGTGCAGCGACCCTCGCGGTGTTCTCTGCCGCTGAGAGCGGTCTCCCTGCCGCTATCTTAGCGGTTGCAAGTGGCTGCTTCCGCCACTACCGCGGCTGTGAGCGTCTGTAGGTAGAAATTAAAAAAAAAGCAAAACCTCCATCAGATGGGAATGATAATTGCTATGTGTATCATTCCCATCTGATGGAGATTTGTAGGTCCATGTTGAAGAGTGAACATTACTCGTATTTTTTAACAATCGTCAACATATTTAAATAAGAATTTTATAGTCAACCTTATGAATCAAGCCTTTAGTAAAAACCCTACGAATATTAGTTCAGAAATTTTTGAGCTTATGTCCTTCAGAACAGGGACTGGAAAACCCTTTTATTTGATTGAACCTATTGAAAGATGAACCCTATTAAAATCATACCCAAATAAAAGGGTAACCCTATTGATAGGGTAAGCTTATCGATGTCACTTTTACAGCTTATCACTTTTGAATAAAGTAAATTAATTATGATGCGCTTAACCAATCATAAAGGGTTTGATAACTTTAATATTTGAGCGCTTACCATGTAATAGGGTTACCCTTTTTCATTTATTTTGCTTGTTTTGACTACGCGTTTTAAAACCCTTATAAATGGGTAAGCTTCAATAGGATTTTAGAATAGGGTTATTGTTCAGCTGAAGTAACTCTATTGATATGGTAAATACTATAAAAAATTATTTTGCTAATTCCGCTAATTCCGACCACCACCTATCTGAGTTCGGTGGTGGTCGTTGCGCCCTGAGGATGCTTCTGGTTGAAGCGAAACACGTGTCGGTGATAGCTCGTGGTGGGGGTTTCCAGGTGTGTGTTCATTGCATGACTTGCTTCTTGCTTGAGGGAGGGAGGGCGGTGAACCTACGCATGAAAATCCTGCATCACTAGTGCAAGTACAAGTCGCGGAATTAGCAAAATATATTTTTATAGTAGTTGTCATGGATTTCCGCAAAGTATCGCCTGATTCAATCAATGATATGGTAAACCTTAAGTTAGGATAAGTCAACTATATGGTTACCAAATTGATAGGGTTTTCGAAAACAAGTCTATAAAATACCCAATAAAATACCTCTTTAACGGTGAGCGGTTCCGGTCCCTGCTTAAGACAGACTTTCATATGAGGCGAGAAAATTTTGATTTATTCAACTCTTAGTGCTATTGAAAAATGCGGAAACAATTCATTTTGAAGTGCTTAATTAACTACGACATGATTTGAAAAGATTCAGTTCTATCTTGAACCTGTGAACTTCAGGTAAGACCGCCGTGTCTTTTACTGCAGGTTGAGATTAAATAAATAAAATCCCCAGACAATCACACCAACTACGTGGCCCCAAAGTAAGCATAGCTTGTGTTATGGGATACCATGTAGTGGGGGGAACCTAGAATATAAATACATAAATAGATAAACACCCAGACACGGAATATTATTTTTTCTTGTTCCGTGCGGGAATCGAACCCGCAAACACTGGCGTCTGAGGCAGATAGGTTTACCCCATCGCCAAAGTGGTCGTCTATTGAGCAAAATGATGCTATATGAATGAAATCCTTTCCGTAATATACGATTTACGTAACAAATTAAAATTGGACATATAAAGGCATACTTAAGAGTTCACAAAATGAAATTAATTTTGGCAATAATAAATCAATCTTGCAGGGCTTAGTAATGATTTATAATATTCTGTGGTTTTTGAATTAATATAAATGCATAATATTAAAGTTCGTTGATAAATTTACAAATAATTTATGTGACATACAGTGCGCGTGTAATTTATCAAAAATTTACGACCGCTGCTGTGGCGATAGGACAACAGTGACTATCTCAGGTAAGGATAAGTGTAACATAATGAAGAGATAATACTTGAAGGGATTGTATGTTTGATGATGTAGTTTATAAGTAACAGTAAAATAAATTTGTTGTCCTTGCGGTTCGGCCGAAAAATAAGTTCAAAGTTTAGATCAAAATATCTAAGTGTCAACTCTAAAAAAAGGTGTTAGCTTTTGATGAAATCTCTACGATAACAGATGGCGTAAAAATAGAAATGGTAACTAAGACAGATACTAAAAAGTTCAGCCGGTGCGGGAATAATAAGGTAATAACTGAGGCATAAGTCTTGTATTTTTTACGCTTATTAGGTTGAGAATGTTTGTCAAAATATCAAAATATTTTGCTGTAAAATAGATAAATGCTATAGAAGCTAACCCTTAAGTTTTATGTCTCCTTTTTGTTACAAATTGTATATTTAAAAAATATATGTATTAGTATGTTTCTGTATAAGGCACTTTAGGACTAGACAGCGCTTTGAAAATATAGGAATTCCAGCAAACTTTATTTTTCAATTGAGAGTTGGTAAGTATTTTTATATTTAAAAATATAATACTATTATAACAGCCTGCGCTGTGCGACTGCTGAGCAAAGGGACAGGACAACATATTTAAAAGAAATAAACGTAATAAAAATATTTATTTTACTCTTAAATTGAACTGGTTTTGCTTACAAATATGCTTTACTGATTAATAGATGATCTAACAGAGCTAGTGACTCAGCTTTCTTAATTAAAAAATCCGCGTGTTCCGTAGCTGTGAAATAATTTGCATTCGTGTTTTCTTTTATTTTGAATAATAAAAATTGTTTCTCACTGTACATTTTATATAAGTTCTTTTTCACGAAATAATCCTTACGATCTAAAGAAATAAGAATTACTTAGTAATGCTAAGATACTGAATATCTGTTTTCCTACAAAACTTTCAAATAATATAATCTTTCATCTGTGACTCAATCCATTTTCTTGTTCATTTCCACTTTACAATATTGAGGAGCATCTGCTGTGTCACTCCGCCTATCTCATGGTTCACGCATCATCGCGTGCAAAATTGATCGACATAAACAACTTAGGTGTAAAGGGGCCTTTACGTTACATCTCAAAACTTTGGAACCGGTATGTGTAGTGGTAACATACATTGCCTTCTATGCCAGAGGTCCTTGGTTCGAGTCCCGGCGGATATTTGTGTGATAAACACACAGATATTAGTCGTCAAGTCATGGATGTTTATATGTTTATGTAAATGTTTTCTAATAAAAATATGTATTTATTGAATATGAATGTTTATATATTTCTTAAGTATATCAGTTATCTAGTATCCATAACACAAGTTCTTTAAGAAACTTAATTTGGGCTAGATAATGTTGTGTGAGTGTCAGAAATATTTATTTATTATTTATTAAAAACTTTTGCTTTTTAACATTTAATTTTTGGTGGCAATTAAATCCACATTTGACTTTTGGGATAAAAAGATGAGCTCGAAGATAAGACGGGCGATAATATGATAATATGGAGATAATATGGACCTCCACCTGGCATACATTACTTTTTCTTTTTATTTCTTGCTTTTTTTAGTTTCTTGTTCTGGATTTGTTATTGTGTATAATAAAGGGTAAATAAATAAAACAAATCTGGGACACATAAACGCAGGAGTGGTTATAGTAGGCAGCAGACTTTATACAGGGTGACTGGTGAAAAATTTTAGAAATTGAAGGAGAGCACCCTGTATTCTATTCTGATCATAAATAAAGTAGGTACTTAATTTTTCAGCGGAATTCCCTGTTAATAAATAAGAAGACATTACAACACTTTTCCCGACGAGCCGCCTCAGTCAACAGGTACACAGTAGTGTTCCCGCCACACGCACACCACCACCTGCGCAGTATCTATTGTATTGCTCTTATATAACCATGCGTTGCGTAATAAATTCTTTAACTTTCAGTTAAGTTTACCAAGTAAATAATTAATCTTTAGTTTTTATTTCATTTTATCTCTTCATGTTAGTATGATCTCAAACTATCACGTCCTCGAATTTCGAAAGTGACCTACTAGTCACCCTGTATAGAGGATGGTCGCTAACCAGATAAATCCTGAAAGTTCTACAGAAGAGGTATCTGAAATAAGTCACCTTTTACTCATTCGAAACGTTTGTTATGGGGCGGTAGGGCAAACAGTAACGGGTAACTTTTGTTTTTTTAACTACATATAATATGCTAGCCACACCTCTACATAAAACCGAATTTTACAAAAAACCCTTTACGGTTTCAGCCGTGTCACTGTGGAATGAACTGCCTCTTGAGATCAAAAAGGCTCAAACAATTCACCAATTCAAAAGACAGGTTAAGACACACTTTCTCGGAAAATGTATCTCGTAGTACAGAGTATTTAGTATATGTAGTGTGTATGTATATATAATATTTATTTCTATGTAGTTTATATACATGTTTTTATGTAGTATTGTTATGTATATAGTTTAAGACTTAGCATCTTTAAAATTAGGTATATCACTATTATAAATTACCATGTATCACAAACAACCCAGGGTTGCCTGTAAGAGATCATCTTTCGATGATAAGGCCGCCTATTGTGCTCTGTATCTTAAAAATTGTTCTGTATAAATATTCCTCATTTTTGTGTACAATGAAGAATAAATAAATAAATATTATCTCAAGTTTTCACGATTCATAATTTAAATAAAACTACTTTTTATCCGAATTAATCGCGTATAATTTATATTTTATATATATAATTTATATTTAATATTTATATTCAGTCGCTCGTGACCACGGGGTCTGCAAAGACACCGAAACGCCGAGTTAAAATGTAAAATATAAATTATACGCGATTAATCCGGTTAAAAAGTAGTTTTATTTAACTACATATGTTATGGTATGTCTGGTATACTAGTATCTATGAGGTATGTCTGGATCGAAGCAATTGGTGTTCCCTTGTCTCTGCCTACCCCAAGGGGAGACAGGCGTGAGGTTATATATGTATGTATGTATATGTTAAACCTTTTTTATTTAGTGTTATTCCCATATCCTCCATTCTAATAATAGATTTTGAAGATATTCGGAAAAAATAAAAATGTGTGGGCCTTAAATATAAGATCCTATGTTTGAAGCACCACCCATTATATAAGACCAAATCTCAAAAAATACTTTGACTTACTTATTTTTGTTTATTTACTTATTGTACAAGGGCCTTTACAACCCAACTGATCCTGTGAGGCTATCATTGTTTACGATACATTAAATAGACACGAGAGTTACTTCAAACTGGCTAGTCAACAATAAAGCCCGGTTATCGCCTATTCAACAGTTAATTCGGGTACAAAAGAAGGTTCCTTTGCCTAAAAAATAAAAATCAAGCTGTATCGTGGTAAAGACAGTATATATAACTCCAACAAGTCCTTTATAAGAAGAATAATTATTTTATAGTATTATAATTTTTAGTACCTTATATAGTACCTTTATAATTAAAGTATTAAAAAAAGGTCAAATGTTAGTCGGAATCACGCACCAAAGGCTTTGTTCGTAAGTTACTATATTTTGAAGTTTGTTCCTTCATTTGTATTTAAGTTTGAGGCAAATGGGACCCCGTAAATACCTACAAAAATATGCGATATAAGTAGTGCCTAACGCTTCTTATAATTGAGTTTGACTTTTTCTCTCTTTCAGGGAATTGCTGATTTGAGCATTTAATGCAAAAATCAGCTTGATGCTTTCACGCGCTATGAAGAAAAACAATCTTCATAGACAGACGGCCCAAAAAAAGGAAAACAAGGTAATTATCACTAAAGTATTCCGTTTAATTAATTACAAAAAATATTAAGAACAGAACCCCAAAAATAAATTTTTAACCAAATTTTATAGTATTAGTTTACCACACCCCACATACTTACATTTTTGTCTGAACCTGATGAACTCAAAAACTTTAAAATGGGTTGATCCCAACCGGAGAAGCAAGAATAATAAAAAATATCCTCAGACAATCACATCAACTACATGGCCCCAAAGTAAGCGCAGCTTGTGCTACGAGATACCATTTAGCGAACTAAGGGGGAACCTAGAATATAAATACTTGTATAGATAGATGAAGTCGTCGTGGCGCCGTGGTTACTGTGTGTATCATACGATATCACAGGTTAAGAAACGTTCGGCGCGATCGGTACTTGGATGGGTGACCACCGACCAATCATATCTCACGACGACTTCCGTGCTTCGTAGGGCACGTTAAGCAGTCGGTCCCGGGTGCTGTATACTTGTATACAGAGTCGTTAGTGTTTGTCAGAAGCCATCTAGGCGCCCTAAAAATTCTGGCATCCAGCACCCAGCACTGGGCCAGCTTGGTGGATTATGGTCTATACCTCCTCTTCACCCAGGGGAGAGACTCATGCCCTGCAGTGAGCTCATTACAAAGAGTTGTGATGATGATAGATAGACGCCCAGACCCGGAACATTGGAACGCAACCACTGGTGTCTGAGGCAGATAGGTTTACCCGATCGCCAAAGTAGTTTCGACGACTATAATATGTGAAAACTGAAACGAATCTTTCTAATATCATAAATGTGAAAGTCTGGGTGTATGGATGGACATATGGATGTTTGTTCCTCAGTCACGGCAGAACGGCTCAAAAGATTTGTATGAAATTTGGACATTCCTACAGGATTATAAATTAAGTGGGTAAAATCACACGAAACAGCTAGTAATTCGATAAATCTTCTATTTATTGGCTGAAATAAAACGATCTGTATTATAGATGTCGGAAAAATCAAGCTGTAAGTTTTACTGAAGTGCGCCATTTAAGTTACAAAGGCGAGTTGTTAGTATGATGCAATCACACCTGCAGGGCTAGCATGCAACCATCGATAAATAGTCGAATCGACAAGATAAATATTATTATGTTATTTTATCCTATTATATCAGCTAATATGCGCACCATAATAGATATAAATACTCAATTTGATACCGTGATTAAGAACACAAAACCAAATATGTCATAATCTTAATAAATTACATACACTAAATACCATATTCTAAGAAAATATCGATAAATGGCCCGATTTATCGTTGTCGGCGGTAGCATGCTAGCCCCGCTGTTGGTAAGGGACAACGTACGAGTGACAAGATGAAAGCACGGTAAGGGCGCCTTCAAATTAGCTTCCAGACTAATTCAAAAGGTATGGAATTGGCTCTACATAAAATGTTGTCAGATTGTATCACCGTCACCGCCGAAGACGCGGTCATATTTGGCGAAAAGCCAGGTGAACTTGAGTGCGCACAGTACGCGTAAAAAGTATTTAAAATTTTAAGCAGGTATCACTTAACTCAAATACCATCACGATTCTATACTGCTACATTTTTAATGTGTCCGTCTCTTAATAAAGCTCAATTAAAACGCTACCCACGCTTGGCTTAACGATTCTTCATTGATTTTATGTCCGCAATAAAAAAATTCAATCCCTTTTTTTAACCGTAACCTGACATTTTTTCATCATTTAAAATTGTTTTTTTTTTCATAGTTGAGCTTAACTTAATTTAAAGCCCTTAAAATGTACATTCGGCGCAAATATTTATTTGTATGCGTTTGTAATACTCATTTTAGTTTGTCCTTACGTCAAGTTTAATTATGTTACGTGTTATTGAAGGTTTATATATAGTTATATGTTTTGCTCAATTATTCTTCCCCGGAGCTACCGGGCCCTAGCGATACGTCATCGAAATTTGGGTGTCGCATTAGCAACGAAAATGAAATTTAACATTGGATATTCAAAAAGTTCCGATTACCAAGAAGTGCAAACCTTTCAGTGTGACTCATGTATACTTGTTAAAAAAAATAACAACTAAAAACAAACAAACTTTCTGACAATGTAATGACTAGTGCACTACGGACTACGACTTTTCGTAGCATAATATACGCATATCGTAGCATTGAATCGTAGCGTGCAGAAAGTTTTTACACTGATTAAAACAGATAAAAACTGAATAACGGAAAAAAATAATGAGAAAAACTGATTTTTTTGTTTCTATATGAGTATTTTAAGGCAAATTCATTGCATTAACTTTAGTATAATTTTTTTTTTTTATTATACTTTGGTACATTTTATTATGCTTAAATACAAATAAGAAAATTGAATATTTAATCTTAGTAACATAGCTAGTATGAAATAAAATAAATAGGCCAGCTTGTGTGTGAGTAAATTTAAATATTTTTTAAAACTAAAATTTCAAACGCAACTTTTTGCCTGTTTTCACGTCCAAATGTTGAAACTTAAGTTAAACTGTAATAATAATAATAAATACATATTTCTGACACTCACACAACATTATCTAGCCCAAATTAAGTTTCTTAAAGAACTTGTGTTATGGATACTAGTTAACTGATAAACTTAAGAAATATATAAACATACATATTGAATAAATACATATTTTTTATTAGAAAATAAACTCAAATAAACATATAAGCCATGACTTGACGAATAATATCTGTGTTCATCACACAAATATCCGTCGCCGCCGAGATTCGAACCCAGGACCTCTGGCATAGAAGGCAATGTACGTTACCCCTACACCAGCCGGTCGTCAACTTAGCAACTTAATGTTTCTGTTCACGACTTACGTTTCAGCTTGTATAGATTTACATTCTTTAAAAACTCAAAGATTATAGTAATTTGAGGTAAAACTTATAAATATCCTATTTGAAATATACTTCAGAAACACAATAATGTTTTTTATGTTTATTTTTGTTTTTTTAATCTCTTGGTTGGAACAAAACATTTTTAATATTTTCTTATTTTGCAACTATAACGTTAAGGTTAATCTCATTTCAAAAGCTGCTTGTCTGTCTTTCCTGTTGAGATTAGGAATTCTACAAAAAGTATCCTTGATTTTCAAAGGTCAGAGATAAAAGGAAAGTTAAATTATAATGAAATGAATCATTTGTCTAATGTAAGCTTTTTAGGACTCAAAAGAAAAATTAGGGCCACTTTGATATCCAGTAATCTGTCTGTTAGGTGGTCCGTCCAACTAAAAATGCGATTAAATACAGATGAGCGAGTTTTTAAGCGAGTATTTCTTAAAAGCGTTCATATTTCTCTGGGTTCATTAATGTTTGTTATTTTTTTTTTATATTTTTTTTTGACGACCACTTTGGCGATGTTGTATACCTATCTGCCTCAGACGCCAGTGGTTGTGGGTTCGATTCCCGCACGGAACAAGAAACAGAAAATGTTCCGTGTCTGGGCGTTTATCTATAGGTATATGTATTTTATAATCTAGTTTCCCCCCTAGTTCGCTACATGGTATCTCATAACACAAGCTTTGCTTACTTTGAGGCCATGTAGTTGGTGTGATTGTCTGGGGATTTTATTTATTTATTTATTATTATTTTAATAAATCAAGACATGAAATAATACTGACTAGGTTTTTAGCGTGGTCTTACGAGCACGATTTCTAATCCCGCGGGATTATCGGTATAAAAAGAAGCCTACACGCTATTCCAGACTATACACTGTTGAGTTGTTCTGCTGTAATTGAGAAACAAACATCAATTAATACAGGCAACCAAACTTTCGAAATAACGTAAGTAGGAGTAAGATTTATAAAACTATTCTAATGAACTATTATTATTGGGGGTTTTGGGACTATATGAGCAGTCTTGTCCGCTCGTCACACTGCGACCTAAAAGATCTATTGTGAGAGTCCCAATTTATAACTCGCCACACACTCCAATGGAGTCCAGGAAATTTAGGATTTTCCTTACGGCGATGCTCCTAATCTCTTTTGGATCCAGCTCGTGCTTATCCAGGTGAGCGGAGCGCTTGTGCATAACTAATGAACTAATGTTATATCTAAAAAAATGCTATTGAAATATCATGAACAGAGTATTCTCATAAAAGTTATTATTACTGGCCTGACAGCCTTTCCAACGAGGTTATCCCACTAGCAATTTTATCTACGAATTTGATAACACCCCGTATAGTGCAACACACCACTTTATACATCTGTTCATGTGGCAAAGTGGGCGCGCTTTGATAGGACACAGTCTAAAAATGTTGACACAATATTTGTGAATATATTTTTTACATACAGATACATACATAACTACACGTCTGTGTCTGCCTCCTCGAAGGGAACGGAAATTGCTACGATCCAGACATTTATTATTTTATTATATTGTAAGGAAAGGACGTTTGTCTTCCATGCCACCTGATGGAAAGTGCGCATGAAGACTATGGTGTTACACGTCCATCCACGAGAAACCTATTTACTCGACACTTAAAAGTTCCAGGACTGTAGTGGTCAGGAAAAACAGACGCAGGCAGATTGTTTCACACCTTGGCAATCCGGAACTATCGAAGCGTTTTGTTCGACTTCTTGGTAAATCCACTATATAGGGATGGAAGTTCTGTCTGCGTCTGGTAGTCCGGTGGTAAAAAGGGGTGGGTTCAATTTGGTCAAAAAGAGCACTCGCACACTCACCAAAATGTAGCCGATAAAATACTGTCAAACAAGCAACCTTACGACGATGCTCCAGCGTCTGCAATTTTTTATTTGTAAGGTTGTTGTTATTCTCCTCTTTTGCTTCCTCCACATTTATTGACTAGGCCCTTTTTAAGTATGTCGTCAATTCGATCGGCATACTTTCGCCTATTGTTCAATCCAAAACCAGTACAGTTGTGGCGAAAATGAGAGCTGGAAAGCAGGAACATTTTTTGATTATAAAGCAAGAACACGCAATAACCATCAGTCCCGCACAGTCATGCAAATATGGTTTAGTTAATAAAAATATCCTTTATTGATATAATTTTCATAAAAACACCTATTCGTGCACGTTAGAAAAAAATAGGTGAAAAAAATACCTTAAAAATTAGTATTAAGTAAATAGTTTTTCTTTCATTATTAAACCTTTTGATGTGACTGTACTGCAAAGCCTCGAACTGATTATTTTATTACTATTTGAGTAGTCACAATTTCCGCAAGAAAAATATTGAAATTAAATCATTCCGACGATCAGGACCGCGGTTCCAATGGACGGAAGCCTTGTAAAACATTTACAAAATATGCAAAAGTTATGTTATAATTTTTTTTTTCAAAAAATGTTTACTCAGCTTCATTATTCTCTAAACTTAATTTTAATTTGTTATAGACCCATATCATGTTAATAAAATACATCAATCGACTGACCTTAAAGTTGGTGTTTTTCGTATCAAAAACTTTTATCAATAAAGTTTTTTTTGCTTCTAGATTGAAGCAAATCCATGAATTTGATTTCATATGCCGTAAACCTACTTCATTCATCTACACTATACACTATCGCTGCCAAAATCAATTAGTACCAGTATTAACATCGGCGGATTATCGTCGGCGTTGAATTCAGTGGCTTTGCAAAGACTCCCTGAACCACACTGTTTGCTATTTTAGCAAAATTGAACTAGCTTACCAGACAAGGCGATAGCCCGTTATCTATCTTCTATCGTTTAATGATAATAAGAAAGTGTTATAAGTAAATTAATAACGCTGGTTTTTTTTTTGATGAAGCTACCTGGTCTTAACTAAAGTAGAGCTCGTTATATAGGATCAAGATTTGAATTATTACGTTTATAATTATAATTGATATAAAACATAATAATGCAAAGATCTTGACTCATGATAAATATTTTCACATTTTACAAATACTAATTGACTTGAAGTCGTCGAGTCGCCTTGGTTACTGTTTGTATGATACGATATCACAGGTTAAGCAACGTTCAGCGTGTTCAGTATTTGGATGGGTGACCGCCGACCATTCATTTATCACGGTGACTTCCATGTTTTGAAGGGCAAGCTAAGCAGTCGGTTCCGGGTGCTGTATACTTGTATACAGTAGTCATTAGAGTTTGTCAAAAGCTATTTCGGCGCCATGAAAATTCTGACATCCACCACCCAACACTAAACCAGCTTGGTGGATAATGGCCTATACCTCCTCGTCATCCAGGGGAGAGACTCACGCCCTGCAGTGGGCTCTTTACAAAGAGTGACAGTGATCGCCCTTTGACACCCGCTTTGCAGAAGAATCCTGTCAGGGTTGGCTTGACTTGCAGCCCCCACTTTATATAAAGTCTGCCGCCAGATTTCATCGCTTCAGCGGTGATGTGTTCCGTCCGGCAACGACTGGCAAGAGTCAGTACTTTCCTAAGCCCGTGTTTCTTCAATCTCTTCTTCACTTACCATCAAGTGAAATTGAGGTGAAACGTGGGATTACTCTATAATAAAAAAAAAACACCAGGTAAACACTAGCAGCCATCCTTTATATAAACTCTGCAGTCTGTGATATTTGGCTCTAGATGTGATTATGTCAGGAAATCTTTAATGCGGAACCGGTTTTTTGGCAGCAGACTAAAGCCGTGTGCTGTCAACTACCACGTTATCTTCTCTGACCATGAGGAGAAATTGGGGTTTAAGTAGCTTTTAAAAAAGTCAGTGAAAACCTAAAAAAAATACCATAATGATAAAACAGCATAAATAATTCGCATTATCAAGACTAGCTCAACGGCCAAATTCGTAGATTTAGGCGACCCTGGACTTACAGAGTTAGTCAAAGTTTCGTTGGGCGAATCTGATTGAGTTACAACCATGAAACATAAATTCAGTCGAAACTAGGACTTCACTGCAATATTAAGTTTGAGTCGTCATTATAAATTTCTGCAATAGTATAGATAACGGATATCTTTACAAAATGACGACCACTTTGGCGATGGGGTAACACTGTCTGCCTCAGACGCCAGTGCTCGCTGGTTTGATTTCCGCACGGAACAAGAAAAAAAAATGATCAGGGCGTTTATCTATTTATATTCTAAGTTCCCCCATAGTTCGCTACATGGTATCCCAAAGCTCTGCTAAGTTTGGGGCCCTGTAGTTGGTGTGATTGTCTAGGGTTTTTTTTTTAATGGCAATACAATATAATATTAACTGACTGGACTTCTTTGGTACCTGTAAGTAGAAATAAGGTTGTTAGTGCTCATAGAACATAAGTCACCTCAGGCTATCCTGCCCGCGAAAAAATGCGCAATATGTCTAGTTCAAAATAAATTTAATATAAAATTATTGTTGACTTTAGTTTTACACACTAACTTATACTTTAAACCGAGCAGAGTTTGACGTATGAGCTGATGGGACTAAATTATATGAACCAACGTAACATCATCTAAATATATTGCTAATGATACTATGACTATTTTATTCCATTCTTGTTCAAATACTCTGGTCCCAGTTTGTCATGTTCGTATTGTGCATCCATAGCTCATTGCATCTGCTATGTAAGCAATTTGGCTGTTGCATGACATTGGCTCTCACAATCAGCTGTCTTGTGTTTGTTTTTTTTCATGTCACGGTCAATTTGTACTGTACCTATTTGTATTAATTTGATAATTCTGACTAAAAAAGAGTGCCAAGAGTTTTTTTCCGCCGGCTTTTTTTGTCTCTTGGTCTACTGTAATATCTTATTTAACAACTATCAACAACTAGTTAAAGCCGGAGTATGTGATGACTGACTTCATCAAGTGTTTTGTGAAATTCCCAAGATGAATAAATTTTTTTTAGTTTTTTGAATTTTGATTTATCGGAAACGCGATATAAAAATCGGAAATCGTGCTAAAAATCCCATGTAATCTTTAAAAAGCAGTGAAAATATACAACGATATTTTTAACAGTAACTATTAGTCTGTTATTATTGGACATATCGCGAAAAACTATACACTCAGTGGAGATTGAGCCCGTTACTTCTGGCTTATCAATCAGCAATCTTAAATAAATTTTTAGAATACAAAATATAATACAGCTAAAATAGCCTAATTTAAGTCAGCACCATTCCCCGCAGCATAATAGACGCTTTTTATATTCAGCATTTCACAAAATGTCCTTACAAGAGGCATAAACTGAAAATAATATTATCTTGTTACATCTCAATTTATAGTGCAAATGCCAAAAACGAGACAAAAATGGACTATTTTTCATAGAAACTACAGCTCAAAATTGCTTGCTACATTGTTGCGTAGAGTCATGTATAAATTTAAATAAATTGTTTGCCACAAAACATGGATTTTATATGAAAAGACGAATGAAACTACGGCTGTAAATAATTTTGGTTCGACTTACGGAATATTGGCTTATTAATTATTATAAATTATAAATGAAACCTTTTAAAAAGAAAGGTTTTTATAATATTTTTTGTGAAATATCATAAAGCTAAAAGGATTTATTCATAATTTGCTTTTAATTTAAATTCGTTTCACGCACGTCTCCTAAAAGCAACGCGACGGATCGAAAACAGATTTAGTTGCCGATTAAAATAATCCTTCTAATTTCGTTTTAAATTACTGGTTTTATCGGTGCTTTAACTTGTACGTGACCTTGACAAACCTCTTGGTTTACCTGTTGAGTGTTCTGTTGAGAGATCTTAGGTTCGATCCCAAGACTAAAAAAAAATCCCATCATGGTAACCCCGACTATAGTAAGACACATATGGATTAAACAAATATGACAAATACAACAGCAAGAACGTCATGCTCCCTCAGGCGGCATGGCTAGCGGTAGCGTCGGGTGTCGGGTCACCCTCTTCCCTAAAATATGGTTGAGGAGAGTGATGGCTGGTGCTTGCGTTATACTCGTGAACGGGTGCTGCTAGCGGTGCCAGGTCGTTTTGCTGAAGACTTTGTGACTATGTTACTTTTTTGAATTTGACTCTGACTTCCCCATCTCCATCCCATTCCCCCATGTTCACGTCCGTGTTAGTGTCCAGTCTCTGTCCACGACTATCCTCATCTCCATCCACATTATCTGTAATATCTCTCACCTCTATCGCTACATCTATCTACTTCTATCTTTACCTCTATATCTATGTCTACGTTTCTGTCTAGTACTTGATTGCCTAATGTATAAATATAATAGTAGACTCCAGAAGATCACCAACGCGTTCATGGGTCGATGTGTACGCTTTTATAATAAAACTCCAAAATATTTAAGATTAACCCTTCGATAGATTTAAGGATAAGCATAAAGTTTTATTATAAGATATCCGGATGCAAGAAGATTGTAAATTGTTGTTGTTGTTATTGTTATTGTGTATTTTTAAAAGATGATTGCTGTTGAGTTTCTTGCCACTTCTTCTCAACAGATCGACTTTCCGAAGTGGTGGTAGATTCAGTTCAATTTGTAAATTGTGACTTATTTCAAATGTATTTAAATACTTACGAAATAAAGATTCTTTTGACTTTGACTTTGATGATACTTGATTTTTTTTTATAAAATTATCGTTAAAAATAACAATATTAGTACTGTCCTACTTTTTGATGAGAAGTATATAATTAAAATGATAGGCAACTAGTATTAATCAGGTTAAAAATAAAACAATAAAATACAATAATTATTTTTATTCATTGTAATCAAAATCTGAATCCAGCAATTATATATGGAATGAATCGTCAGAGTAACTGGTATCGCTGTTTCCTTCATTGGTTATGAAACTATCAATATTTATTTTGTATTCATTTTCAAATATGAAAATTCCAAAATCTCAATTACCAAAACCACCAACAACCGTTCGATTGACAACAATGACACCAGAATAAGTTGCCATATAAAAAGTTTGCAAAATCCCCATTGTCCACTTTCATTAGCCAGACTCTATCACAAGCTTTATCATGTAATCATAAACTTTCTAGGAAGAAACAGCGTTCGCGCGGAATTTATTCATTATTTCTCTTACCTGTTGGTGAGTGGCTCTTTACAAATATTAAAGAAAAACACATAAATCATAAGATTGGGATAAAACATATTTTAGTATCACTACTGTAGAGTTGTAAGGTGAATCGATCTTCGTAGATACCACCCTTCTTATTACCCGCGATAAACAGGTTTTCGTTTGACGAATATAGTAATTCCATATGGAGAGGAGAGATATAAGGCCTAATTACTGGATGTACTATCTAATACCCCAGAGTGAGAAACGCATCTTGTTGTGTTCACAATTTGCGGTAACTAACATCTTCAACTAACGTGTTTGCCCCATTATTTCAAAAAAAAGGCAACAAATAACTAATAATAATAATAGTTTATTTCCCAAAAATTATTACATAGCTTAACACAATTAGTTACATAGTTTATTAACCTATGATCACCGCACTAGGCTTGGCCTGTATCGCGGGATCATACATATTTTGACATACGTTTTAAGTAAAGACTATCTGTTGAAATTTATATAAAGAGAATGGTTAATTAAACTTATAAAGAAATAAACTTTTTAAACTTACAAATTAACTATTAACATAAATCCATTTAATAATAATCATTTACAATAATCAATAATCAAAAAACGGTATAATCAAAAACTAGGAAGGAAGAAAAAAGTGTTGTTTTCATGATTGTGTTATTTTATATATTGTGTGTGTGTTGTGTGTGAGTGTCAACAGTGATTAAAATGATTAAAACTCTCAGATTATTTGTCTCATAACGCCCAAACAAGCATTTTACAGGCGTTTCAATAAAAATAAATCAACCGAATGCTCTGTTAGTAACCTCCATAACATCCTACGATCCAGCATTAACAATTCAGGACTTTTAAATAGGATTGAAAACGACCACCGGAATACGACGTCAGTCTTATCACGAGGTACATGTTATATTCATGCCGCCGCCGTATTCTAGTGTTTTGAGGAAAATTCGATACAAGATTATGTAATCCTATGGTGAACAGCCTTGTTGAAGAACACATTGGGCTGAATTGGACATAAAATTCCGTTACCTGAATGGAAAACTTGTGGTATAATGTTGGGGTCATTTCTGTGTACCACTGTCTTGCTCATTTAGATGTCGAAGAAAGCACACTGGTATTTGAAGAGACTGGATCTTTATAAAAATTACTTTACCGTAACAAATCACCGTTAGTGCAGTGATATTTAGTAGCAACTCTATTTGAAAAGAGGCCACTAGCTCTTCAGAATTCTTCTAGCTAGTGAAAATAGTAAAAATGCTGCTAATACTATTTTTTTTAATTCTTAGCTTACATTGGCTATGATTCTTTTACTGATTTTCATAAGATCTAAATCTTATTAAGAAGAAATTCGCATCCAAATTGGTCTGTAGAAGTCATGAAACCAGACAGACACACAGAAAGCAAAATAATAACAGCTCTCTTTTGCGCCTGGGCTTGAAACAGATATTATTAGTGCCATAATAAAATATGATGCAATTGGCAAGTTTGTTTTAATTAATGATACCTTGAATATAAGGCTGAGACAATTACTCAAATTTGAATGTTGTCCCCAAATTTGACGTTATATAAGCTCAATATTAGACAGCGTTAGGGGGTTATGGACGAATGGAACAGACCACGTCGATCGTCAATTTTTACTAAGCTAAATCCACAATCCGACGTCTGTAACACCCTAATGTTGAATTGGGCCCATTATTGATATCAAACCAACGAAACTGAAAATACACAGTTTGTGAGCATTACATCAGCAAACTCAATTATCTAAGGTCCTATTGACATCTTTGAGGAGGCAGAAGAAACCTTTCATAAAGGTAGTTATTGCGATTTAAAAAAATATCTTAATAGAGAAGAATTTTTTGTGTTAAGCAAAATGGAAAAGGGGCTATGAAAGAAAAATGCAACTTTGACAATTGAAACAAAGGAGTCTGTAATTATTATTGATATAATTAAAATGTCAAGAGGGTTTAAAGTTTCACATGTATAACCCCGTAAATCTAAGGGAACCTAAATATTACTGTGATCGTATAAAATTAATTTATTAATCTGTTAACTCCTCTTGAAGCTGGAAAAACTTGAACGAACTGGCTCCAACTTTTGCGTTGTCTTCTGTCTATTACATCACTTTTAAAAAGTTGTGAAAAGTTTAAAGCATACTTCAAGATAGGAAGCGGAAACTATGACTTGAGGTATGAAAGCTCTGCTTTCGTTGCACTTAAGGGAAATTGAAAGATTGAGTGTCAAGGGTTTTTATACCTAGTTAATCTTAACTTTGCTTATATTTAATTTTTTACCGAAAATAGAGCTCTGTTGCCCTTCTCACCTGATAGTTAAGGAACTGGCTCTTCATGGAACATTGACTTAACCTATCAGCGCTGGACTGGTGATATTTAGCGACTACTTTATATGAAGGCTGGTCAATAAACAGGCGAACCCTTTAGGCCCACTTACAGGAAACACAGGGTTAAAATGATTACTTTGACGTCTACTAACTCGAGTTAAATGCTTATTTTTTAACTCGGGAAACGTCTTGCGCCAACCAGAAATTGCTCTGGGTTATAAAATTTTTACAATATTCGAACCAGACTATGTTTACAACTGGACATCTGTTATTGCTTCAAAGTAGCCTAATTTTTTTGAGAATACCCGGGTTAGCGACTGAATCCTGTGGGGACTGAATCTTGAAGGGTTAAATATTTAGCAGTTTAACTCGGGCTGAACTGCTAACCCTGGATGGTGAAAGACAACTTATCAAAATTAACCCGGGTTATCTCTTAACCCTTGCGTTTTATCGCTAACCCTGGTTTAATAAAAAGGTTTTTCATTCTAAATGTACAATATTTTTCTGGAATCTTCCTAACACAAAAACATATTATAACCAACATGAATTAAAAGTATCATATAGTTTCGAGTAAAAATTTAAAAACGTGGTCTATTTTTATTTATATTAGCTATTTCAAGGGTTTTTACAAGCTCAATTTTTAATCCCGTGGGAATATTGGGATGAAAGTAGCCTACATATTTATTATATCTATGAGTGTATTTTTTATGTATATATATCCCTAATGTAAGTATATTTTTATTTAGTGTATATTCTATATAGTAGGTATGCCTTTAACCCCAAGCTACATATACTTATTTTCTATATCCATGGTTGTCTGGTAGAGATCGCTTTCCAGCGATAAGACCGCCAATTGTATCTCAAAATTGTTATCATGTATTTCCTTTTTTTTTTGTACTTATTAATGGCATACAATAAAGTGTAAATAAATAAATAAATAAATAAATATGTGCTATCCCGAGCTATATTCTATCGCTATCCTAAATTTCATCTAAATCCATTGAGACATTCTGCTGTGATTGAGGCATAAACATCTGTACAAACAATCAAACTTTCACTTTTTTAAATATTCGTAAGATTCCTAATATACTTTATAGAAATTAGGAAATGAAGAGCAAAAACTAGTTCAGTATTGATACACAAAAGTAATAAGGACACGAACGCCTCACATATGAATGCGAAAGACGTTCCAGTCCGTTGGCAATAAACTTAAAAATGTATAAGACATTTAACCCGAAAATTAAGTTACTGTTTGAATAGTAACTGATTCTGATCGATACTTTATTTATTGTCAATCACTGTTGGGATAGAAGTTTTCAATGAGAATAAAAACTGATTTTTAGCATTGATATTATTTTTATTTGAAAGCCATTGATAGCTTTTTATATCCACAGATTTGGATACTAGAAAATGGACATATAAAATAATAATAATAATAAATATTTTTGACACTCACACAACATTATCTAGCCCAAATTAAGTTTCTTAAAGAACTTGTGTTATGGATACTAGATAACTGATATACTTAAGAAATATATAAACATACATATTGAATAAATACATATTTTTTATTAGAATAAACTTAAATAAACACATAAACATCCATGACTTGAGACTAATATCTGTGTTTATCACACAAATATCCGCCGCCGCCGGGATTCGAACCCAGGACCTCTGGCATAGAAGGCAATGTATGTTACCGCTACACCAGCCGGTCGTCGATTCATACTATTAAATAAAACACTTTTTAACCGGATTTATCGCGTATATTTACATTTTAAATTTTAACTCGACGTTTCGGTGTCTTTGCAGACCCCGTGGTCACGAGCGACTGAGGTGTCAAGCGTCGGATTGATAGATTGAAAAAGTTACACATCATCATCTCCATCTATTTCTCAGTCTTCGAGCGTAGCGTTCTGGGTTGACACAAAACGAGCTGACAGTATCTTGAGTTTCAGGTCGTGCAGCTTGCTGGATGTTAGATTTAATGGTTTTCAGGGACCCTATCCTGAAAAACATTAAATCTAACATCCAGCAAGCTGCACGACCTGAAACTCAAGATACTGTCTTATTTAAACGGACATATATAAAATTAAGACATAGGCAAACATACATAGGTACTGAATTCAAGAAAAACATAAAAGTCCTTCCATGCTGGACTGCGAGCGAAAGAAAAACATAGAATGTACCAGCTGCTTCTCTTCCCGGGCATAATGTAAAAGTCAGTTATGGGACAGAGGTTTATTGACGTTTTTGTGGGTGATGGACTGACCCCTTGTCACTGCAATAGTCTCTCACCATCATTTTAATACCTCCAAATTTTGTCAAACGTGACATCAGATGCTTTCGTAGCCTCTGTTTTTCTGCCAACCCCATAAAGGATAAAGGCGTAAAGTTATGTATGTATCTATGTAAATAAAAAAATAAACTATCATGGTCTTAAAAATTTTAATTTACTTTAGGAACGGGACATTTCCATGTATTTAATTTATTCTGATTTAGATATTTCGGCAAACAAATAAAAACATGTTAAATATCCAATTTCTAAAGATAATAATTAATGCAAATCAAATAAATGCACAAACATCCAAAACTTGACGGTTTTACTTAATTTTATTTATGGGTTTGCATTTTCTTTCGCTTTCCAGAATTAAAGTAAAAAAGATATAGGTACTGATCTATCTTCTTGGTATTAAGTTATCCAAAATAACGCGTACTGCTTACCATCTGCTTACAATATCGAGGATAGTCGGGGTACCTCTATTCTCTATAGTTTACGTACCGAGCATGCGCACTTTCTTATTTTCAGGGTCCCATCAGCGGCTGCAATGTTCAGTCCTTTATTATTACACGGTATACTTACCTCGGATCTCTCTGTCACACGGTTCCACTCGCGTTGAAATTTGCATTGCGGACTTAACCATACCACCGTAGGGTTGGAATGTAGGAAGTTTTGATTTATCAGTTTTATTTGAATAGCTACTCATAGCACGCAATTTTTTTTTTTATTTATTTCAATTACCTACAAGGAAATAAAATCCATTGTGGCGCATCGCCGGATGCTTCCGCACCACGCTCGCTTCGCTCGCTCGGCTCACGCGTAAATATAAATATCAAATATAATAAAATAAGTTCCGTTTTAATGTTTTAATATTTTAAGAAATATATAACGGTTTTTTAATTTCAGAATATAAGAATATATATCATATATTAATGGTGGTTTTTTTTCAAATCCCATCACTAGCACGGTGGTATGGTTAAGTCCCACCATACCACCAGGGGTATGGCCGTTGGTACGGTGGGTCCGCACAGGAAATTTGAATCTTTAAAACTTGTCTATCCCTATTAGGACCAAATTTTTTGCAGTCAATCCTATATCATCGTGTTCACAATAAAACAGCGCTTATGCTGATATAATTTTTTTTCTATTATCACATCAAGTGAAAGTAACTGGTATCGACATACCTGTTTATACCTGTCAACCCAGTAGTTCGTCCAGGTAAATAATAGTCAACCCTATGTCTGCACGTTCTATATGTCTTATACTTTAAGTCTAGTATAAAATTTTCTTATTATCTCCATGTTGCAATATTTAATGAAAAATGATTTTTATTAAAATAATTAAAAATAGCCTGTCCAGGATTTTGTCAGTCAACCCATTCTTAACATATTTTCTAATATACTAATTTTGTTATAAAATAGGATTCATTCTATTATCAGCTCGGTGCAGATCTTTTCCATCTTAGATCAGATATTCGGATCTTAGACTAAGAGGTTTTAAAGGCGTTTTTGTGGGCGATAGGCTGACCCCCTGTCACGACAATAGTCTCTCTCCATCTTTATAATACCTCCAAATGTGTCAAACATGACATCAGATGGTTTTGTAACCTCTGGTGTTCTGCCTACCCCATAAGGGATATAGGCGTGACGTTATGTATGTATGTATGCCCTTAAAAGGTTGAAGTGTTGTTTTGTGCTTAATGACATCGTCGTAAGGAAAGGTATTTTATCGGCTACATTTTGGTGAGTGTGCGAGTGCTCTTTTTGACCAAATTGAACCCACCCCTTTTTACCACCGGACTACCAGACGCAGACAGAACTTCCATCCCTATATAGTGGATTTACCAAGAAGTCGAACAAAACGCTTCGATAGTTCCTTTTTGGTACGGATTGCCAAGGAGTGGAACAATCTGCCTGCGTCTGTTTTTCCTGACCACTACAGTCCTGGAACTTTTAAGTGTCGAGTGAATAGGTTTCTCGTGGATGGACGTGTAACACCATAGTCTTCATGCGCACTTTCCATCAGGTGGCATGGAAGACAAACGTCCTATCCATACAATATAAAAAAAAAAAAAAACGTAATTGGATTCACATTCATCCTGATTGATTTGACTACTGTTGAAAAGTTAACAAGTGATAATAAAGGAGTGCCTACAAAAGCAGAATACCCGTAATAAGAGTTATTCTCTTTAATCAGATATATTGGATTTATCAATTAATAGTAATAGGCTGTTAAATTCACAGGTAGAGATAAAATGTAGTTTACTGTGTTTTCCTGTTATTGATGTTGTTTTGTGTAGTCTAGGAGAGTTAATATTCAATATTGGTTAAATACTGGTTGAAATCCGATTTATTATTTTGGGTAATTCTGAATATTATTTTGGATTCATTAATAAACCATTCTCTAATGTATTTCTAGTTCCATTATTATTGTTTGTAACCAGTTAATATTTAACAAAAAACCATGAAAATGTTACTAAGAATTAAAAATATACAAGGTGTTCCGCTTGATTCCCATAACTTTAGGATATTAATTGGTCCATGTAATAGAATCAAACAACATGTGAATAATTTTTAAATTTTTTTTTGTTTTTATTTTTCATAAAAAATAATTCAATTAAGTCAAAACATCTTATGTAAAACACCTTTTTGCAAAGTATGATAATGTAGCATTTTCTATCCCTTTTTTTTATGCACAGGTACAGTTCGCTATGTTTTGCGTTGTACATTGTATGCAATATTCCTCAAATTGTTTTTGTCGTTTATTATATGGCTTCAGTGACACGCGTCTATTGAATTAATGTTAAAGAGATTTAACAAGGGTGATAATTTATAAACTCATTATATTAAGATTGATGATATCATACTTTCCAGCACTTTTGAACCACATATTCTGTTACAAAAAGTATTATTTTTTAGTATGATACGCCCTTAAAGTTACGGGATATTAAAAAGAACACGGGATATTAAAAAGAACACCTTATTATTTATTATTATAACACCTTGTTTACAGGGTTAATTTTAATTAATGCATCACCTCTTGCGGACAGCCTCTCCATATCAATCCCAACAACATTTGTTCCACAACTTTTTAAAAAGTTTGATAAATAACACAAAAAATAAGAACAAAAAAATGTTTGCTCCTAACCCTACATTTTGTAAGAAGTGTTATTATTTATATTTAATGCGCAAAGTGCGTGGCATACAGAGTAAATAGAGCTACGCCTCTAAACAGAGGTATTAAATATTGTTTGTATGGGAAAAGTACAATTTTAAAAACTATTAATTTTTAAAGAGTTTTAGAACAAATCCTTGCAATAGATGATGAGCTAATTTAAATTGACCCTGTATATCACAGGGGGAAATCGTGGTAGATATTTCAAAAAAAGGAAAGAGTATAAGGATATTTCGTAAACAAGCTGAGAAAAAAGGCAACCTCAACAACCTCAACATCACCAAGTACTAAGTGAAGATGAGGTCGAAGATGCCAGCACATAGGTTAAGGAAGGAACTGACTGTTCATAAAATATTTCCAGATAATGAAATACTGAGAAATCACCGCAGATTTTATAGAAAGGGTGGTCGCTAGCCAGCCGGACCCTGAGGCTGCAAACTGGACGGCAGCGACAGTGACAGCGGCGCGTGCAGTGGCGCGGGCCAATATTTCCACGACACGATAGAAAGTATTGAGTTTGTATAAAACCGAGACAAATCGCTCGAGCACCCGCTGGCGTCGAGAACGGTCCAAATTCTGTCGCTGCCATCCAGTTTGCAACCTCAAGGGTTACTACAACCAAGTAGGAGCCACTTGGATTAATAATAATAATACTCTTTATTGTACACAAACATGGTTACATAGATTACACGAAACAATAATTATAATTTACATACAAAGGGCGGCCTTATCGCCGAAACGCGATTTCTGCCAGGCAACCCAGGCATTGATGGACAAGAATGTGGGCGAGGTGTACGGCTCGTAAAATAAACTACATACGAATAATTACATACACATACATAATGATAACATACATATTTACATATATACCTAAGTACATATAAATAAAATACATAATAATATACATCACATAAATATATAAAGATAGTTAAGATGGACAGTGTTTTGCCAGGTTTCAATACCGTTTCAGCATTCGTTTAAAACTGCGCGGTGTGCGCGCCAAGCGGATTTCAATCGGGAGATCGTTCCATAACGACACCGATCGAATGAAAAAGGATTTACCTAAAAATGTGGATGTGTGCGATGGTGTCGCCAGGAGCAAATTTGATGAAGAACGCAAGTGTCGGTCGTTATTGGTATACAGATAATTTAAACGGCCTTTTAGGTACGAAGGTATCGCTTTATCGTACAGAATACGGTAGACAAGAGAAAGAATGTGAGTATTCCGGCGAAGGCGAATCGGAAGCCACTTGAGGTGGCTTCCCATAAGAACTCACTCACGCCGGAATTCGCATTGATTAGTCTCCTTTTAGGACACGTTGATCCAGGGGGTTGATCTAAGCTTTTCCTTCGAGGTTATAAATTAATTAGATCAATAGCACAAATCGAGAGATACTCCAGATTTCCGAGACTTTATCTAAGTTGAATTGTATATTTTGTTGCACTAAATTCATTAAATTACCACTTAATATGTCAAAGTATGAAAATATTTATGTATATATCTCAACTGTTAAAGCTTAGAAATAGCTCTTCATGACGTCACAAAGATTAAATTTATTTTACCTATATGTTTACGACTGCTGAGATTAAACTAGGCCAACCTGTTTTAGTCATTTCATAATATCACATAAATCCTTGCCACTTACCTGCCTTAATGTTTAATCCTTGCTTACCTTTTGTGGACTTTTCATCACACAAAATGGTCCTTATAGGTAGGTAACAGGGGTCACATAAATAATAGCATAGTGAGAGGTCAACCCTCATGATTTCTTAGAGGGAAAATAACCACTGGTAGTAATTCGTCGATACATTTCTGTGTAACAACCTTGGGCTGGTTCTGATACTAGATTTTACATGTGATCCTATTAAAAAAACATCGTAGAGTTATGGTCGATATTTATAAATAGAATCTTGAGGTTACTTATACTCTACACTTTTTAGGTTGAATTTAAGTGGTCGTCTAACAAAAAATGCTTACAATATCTGAGTTGCTTCAACTTCTGTATCAAAACTACATATTATAATATGATAGGAAAGTGTAAATAATTAAAACAGACCGCGTAGAGTAAGCTGGACATTTAATTACTATTTGAAATCTGATGAGTGGCTGTCCACGGCATAGGTAAACTAATTAAGAAAATATATGAGTTATAAATTATCTCCTTATTTCCAAATTTTATTTTTGAATGCAAAATTTACAAACATAATATTATCTTAAGTTTTCGCAATTCAAACTATTAAATAAAACACTTTTTAACCAGATTTAAGCAACTGTGTCTGACTGAGTCGCTCGTGACCACGGGGTCTGCAAAGACACCGAAACGTCGAGTTAAAAATTTAAAATGTAAATATACGCGATAAATCCGGTTAAAAAGTGTTTTATTGAATTTACAAACATTTTCATCTTATCGAAGTTGATAGATAACACACTTAGATCAGATTGAGATCAAAGGAGACTGGGCCTTTGTTCTTAAAACGACTTTAAGACTTTAAAACTAAATGTTTGTCATAAAATTCCAACCTAGTTCAAAAGTTATAAGGACTAAGAAATAAGTAAACCAAAAATAAGTAAACAATGATTCCTAAGTTTTCGATTTTAAATGACCTTTTACATAATGAAATATATTAAAGACACGCTTTTTCCTTCCTCTGAGCTTACTTACGAGTTATTAGTAGTAAAAGAATGCAGAGCATTAAAAGAACCGACTTTCCTAACATTTTTAAATCCTTGTCAAGTATCAAGTAACTTTGGTGGAAGTATTAGGGCATCAAGGTACAATTCACACATATTTTTCATATTTCACAATTCACATATTTTTTCTTAAGTTTCAAATTTTTTTAAATTTACTTAATCGATTTAGATTAAATTTATACGGGACTACCTCTAAAGTGTCCTCTATCATATTAAACAAGAATATTCAAAATCATTTCATAATTGTCCGTGAAATCGTGTAAAAAAGACACAAAAAAAGAAAAAAGGACATACACACGAATTGAGAACGAATTGAAGTCGGCTGAAAACTGAGTTTAAATTTTATATCTAATAATAATAATAATAAATAATTCATCCACTACATTTACTTGGTGTAACCCGTAAATGTAGTCATAACCAGCCTAGAGCTGAGAAGACAAAATGTCCCCATAAAAAATAATAATAAATAATAATATTAGCTGAGAAAAAAAAGGACTTGAATAAAAATAATAATAATAACCAGCGAAAGCTGTGAAAAAGATCTTGTCGAAAATAATAATAATATAATGAAACCATCCCATCCTCAACAACCACCTCACTGTGATTTACTTGGCGTCAGCCCGTAAACACAGTTATAACCGGCTAGTGCCGAGAATAAATAAAAAATGTAGGAAAATAATAATATTAATAATATAATAATAATACCTCATCATGGACATCAAAACTGATACCTTCAAGGAAAAACCTCACAACCACAAGCTTTTGTGACCGTATGACACATGAGGCCCTTTTGTGGTCAGTTACGACACATTTGGTCCTTTCATGTGTTTATTATATGGCCCTACAGAATTACTCAGAGGAAATATCTTTATAGAAAAGGTTTTTTTTATGAGTCAGACCGAAAATTACTTATTGCTTTCCGTTTAGAAGGTTTTCTGTTGGCACAAATTAGACCTAACGGTAACCAAGCCCAATCTGTGCCTTTAAAACGATAACTATTGATCAATTATATCGTTTTGGTTAGTTGAGAAAGCCATAAATATAAGAATGTTATGCAGCCCACAGAATATTAAAAATATCTTTAGAAGTCACAATTTACAATCAATATATATAAAACTGTTCCGTTACTGACTGAGTGACTGAGGTACTGAGTGACTGACAGACAACGTACAGCCGCAACTACTGGGCGTAGAGAGCTGAAATTTGGAACACACATTCTTTAGGGGATGTAGGGGTGCACTAAGGAAGGAATTCCCGAAATTCCTACGGGAAATATAGGACTTTTTAGTTTGTATGAAAAATCTTATTCCTTGAGTGCACCGATGTGAAACTTGGTGTAAAGGTTTTTCAATGTGTGTCTGGTTGTGTTATGAAAGGAATTCCCGAAGTTCTCACGGGAACGGGAAATATATGATGTTTTAGTTTGTATGAAAAAATCCCATCCCTTGGGTGCACGGATGTGATACTTGATATAAAGGTTCCTCAATAAGTGTCTGTTTGTATTATGGAAGGAATTTCCGAAATTCTCACGGGAAGGGGTTGGACTTTTTAGAATGTATGAAAAATCTTATTTCTTGAGTGTACGGATGTGATACTTGGCATGAAGGTTCTTCACGGAGTGACTGGTTGTGCTACGAAAAAAATTCCCAAAATTCCCACGGGCACGGGAAATATATGATTTTTAGTTTGTATGAAAAAATCTTATTTCTTGAGTGCATGGGTGTGATACTTGGTATAAAGGTTCTTTCAGTGGGTGTCTGGTTGTATAGTTTCTGAAATTTCCACGAGAAGGGTAGTTAAGCGCATACGAAGTTGCGGGATAAAACTAGTTTTAATATAATATCCTTTTTAAATAGGTTAATCGCGTAATATAAGAGCTACTTCTGGTCACGGTAAAAAAAATCTGTAAAAATACGACGAAACGTCGTGGAGTGAAAATATAAATTATATAAGATTTATAAACTTCTTTATATTTTAAAATATTAATCTTAGTTTTTTTTTTTTTCAATTGTGTGTGAACAAAAAAGTCTGAAACCGTTTTTATACGGGGTGACTGGTGACAAATTTCAAATATTTAAGGAGAGCACTCTGTACTCAATTCTGATCGTAATTATTTAATAAAAGTAGGGACTAGGTAGGTATATTTTGTTATATTTAACTATTATTATTACTCATTATTATTTTATTTTCTTTATTTGTGGCTCGAATATATATTGCGTAGCTATTGTTATGTGATTCTTCTGATTAAAAATATTTATATTCTCACATTTTAAGATAAGAAACCTACTGGTATATTTTAAGCTCTTCCCTGTTTTAATTGTAATAAAAATGTAGTTCTGTAAACGGGTTGCATGGTAGAAATCGCTTGGAGCGATAAGGCCGTCCATATTGTCCATACTTGTTTCATGATTACCTAATGTTTGTGTGTTGTGTTCTGATTGACAATAAAGTGTTATTATTGTTGGGGCTAAACTTTTAGCCCTATTAAATTATATATTAAGCAGAGATTTCAGCACAGATAAATCCAGGTATATCGTAGAAGGGTTTTATTAAAATTTGTTTTTACATTGAAAAAGCTTACGATCAAGTGACACAATAATATTTGTAAAAGAATAAGACATAGAACAGTTGCTATCTAAACATAATAAAACTGACATGACAACAGTTCTATTTATAGCCAGTCTTGCTTTCCTAACAAGTATACTCATAAATAGGTCTGAATATCACATTAAATATGTATATTCAATACGCCCCCTTAATGTGCATATTCTAAATAAACCACAATACAATAAAACAAATGAATAAGAAACCTATATCAAAGAACAATGAATACAAATAGAAAATAAAAAAATTAACAAGCTATGCCTAAACCACACATGCACTTATAGTGCTTAACTCTAGGCAACGCCTTCGTTAAAATGTCGGCAAGCATTGAGTCGGTCGGTGTATACTTTAACTCAATGCTCGTATTGTTCTTTAATACATCCCTTATAAAGTGATACCTTATGTCGATGTGTTTACTCCGAGAATGGAACATTGGATCATTCGCAAGGCAAATCGCTCCCTGATTATCTACATGCAAAGATAATGGTGCAAACTTATGTAGCCCAATTTCCGTGAGTAAACTGTTTAAATACATTGCCTCCTTCATTGATGATGCCAAGCTCACATATTCCGATTGACATGAAGAAGTCGATATGCATTTTTGTTTTTGTGACTTCCAAGATACGCATCCACCACCTAGCACGAAAACATAACCAGAATAAGATCGTCTATCAATCAAACATCCACCCCAATCAGCATCTGAATACCCTTGCAATGATTTACCTGTTTTCGTAAATATCAGTCCATATTTTTTTGTAAACTTTAGGTATCGTAGTACTCGCTTTGCTGCGGTCCAATGTATTTTATTGGGAGAATCCAGAAATTGGCTTAAAATAGCCACAGTGTTTGTTATGTCTGGGCGCGTTCCCATTGAAAGATACATCAAGGAACCGATTAATTCGCGATATGGATATTGATCTATACTTTTTTCGGTTGATTTCATTAATTTATTCTTGGTTTCCATGGGTGTTGATATAGGATCACAATTTCCCATATCAAACTTTGTAAGTAAATCTTCAATATATTTTTGTTGTGACAATTTAATGCCAATGTCACATTTGTTAAACTCTATGCCCAATATGTATTTCGCAACGCCATAGTCTTTCAATTCAAACTTAGTTGCCAGTTCCCTTTTAAAGCTCTTTATACATTCTTCTCTTTGCGATGCAACTAAAATGTCATCTACGTAAACTAGCACAAAGAGTTTCGTTTGCGAATCTATGTCCTTAAAATAAAGACACGGCTCATTTAATGAAGCTTGCAACCCCATGCACTTCAGCTGCTCATCGAGCCGGATATTCCACTGGCGACCAGCTTGTTTCAGCCCGTATAGCGACCTCTTCAATCGGCACACGTCGCTCCCTGTCTTCAGATCAGTTAACATCTTGCTGGCTTTTTTATATATAGCTGAATCTGGTTGTTCTAGCCGTATGAGATCTTCCAGACATTCTTCTATAAGATCAGGAATCTTCATGTATATTTCTTCGTCTAACAAACCGTTCAAGTAGGCCGTATTAATGTCCAACTGGTGAATTTCAAGATCGAGTTCCGCTGCAAGTGCTACTAGCAACCTTACAGTATCAAGTCTTGCGACAGGCGCAAAGGTGCTCTGGTAGTCAATACCATAACGTTGACTGAAACCTTTTGCTACCAACCTGGCTTTCTTCTTCTCGGTCTTGTCTACATTTAGTTTTGTTGTCAGTATATAACGACAACCAACAACGTTTCGGCCCTTAGGTTTATTAACTATATCAAAAGTATCGTTCTTAATCAAACTTTTAACTTCCGAAAGTATTGCATCTTTCCATCCTTTCCTCTCATTACCGGACAAGGCCTGCTTTAGTGTAATTTCTGCAGCACCGACGAAATCCTGACAATCTGCAAACTCATCCGTTGATTTGTTGTTATCTTCCGTGGAAATTTCCGGTGCTACTTCAATCATGTTGTATATTTTCCGCGGACGTCCAACATGGCCTCGCTCCAGTCTTGGTCGTCCTGGACCTCTCTTCCCCCCATCAACGTGAACGTTATCTTGATGATAAATATGTTGAGGTGGTCCTACGACAATACCTGGATTTATCTGTGCTGAAATCTCTGCTTAATATATAATTTAATAGGGCTAAAAGTTTCAATAAAGTCGCCTTCTTTGCAGGTCCCTTCGATGCGTGAATGTTATGCAATTTCACCCATACATCCCGCGACGTTTTACATCCTCGCAGATGTCTTAGTTCGCTCGGGATAATCGACAAAATGAGATCAGACTTAGCTTTCGAGTCTCCAATATCCCATTTGGCTGCTTCGGCAGGTTCGACTGGTTTTGTGATACTTCCATTGACGTATCCCCAGGCATCGTTTTTTATTAAAACGGCTTCCACTTGGATTTTCCAGGTCTCATAATTATTTTGATTGAGAAGGTCAATCTTCGCAGTACTCATTATAGCCACAAATTTCTTCCCTTTACGTTAAAATTTTACCTGGATCGTTATGCTAGGGACTATAACCACTGTTGGGGCTAAACTTTTAGCCCTATTAAATTATATATTAAGCAGAGATTTCAGCACAGATAAATCCAGGTATATCGTAGAAGGGTTTTATTAAAATTTGTTTTTACATTGAAAAAGCTTACGATCAAGTGACACAATAATATTTGTAAAAGAATAAGACATAGAACAGTTGCTATCTAAACATAATAAAACTGACATGACAACAGTTCTATTTATAGCCAGTCTTGCTTTCCTAACAAGTATACTCATAAATAGGTCTGAATATCACATTAAATATGTATATTCAATAATTATTACTTATTTTTTACTTTTATTTATTTTTTCACCAGAATTCCCTATTAATAAATAAAGAGACATACTACACTGTTCCCAAACGTCCTCCCTCAGTCAACATGCACACAGGAGTGTTCCCGCCACACGTACACCACCACCCGCTGTGTATCTATTGTATTTCGCTTATGTGGCCATGGGTTGCACAATGAATTCTTTAACTTTCGGCTAAGGTTACTCAGTAAATAACTAATATTTATTTTATTTTTGCTCTTCTTAAAGGATCTCAAATTATCGCATCCTCAAATTTCGAAAGTGACCCACCAGTCACCCTATATAATGTTGTCTTTATTTTCAATATGATAAAACTTTTTGTATAGCTGATAATGTTTTTAAGTTTTTGCATTTAAAATGCTCAATTATTCTTAAATAAATAAAAAATGTGATAAATAAAAATTAACCGACCAGGATTCGAACCTGGGACCTCTTGTTTGCAGGACGAGTGCTCTTCCACTGAGCTACCGGGGCCTGGCGGTGGGCCTCGAAATTACTTACCACATTTTTGTTTTTACGTTATATTGCTAACGTAGCTCCATCTTATGGTATAGCTTTGCAGTAAGACCACCCGAAACCAATTTCTTTACAGAAATTGTGAAACCCAGTTAAAGTGAAGCATTGCAATGTTTTAATAATGTTTTAAAGTTTTTGCATTTTAAATGCTCAATTATTCTTAAATAAATAAAAAATGTGATAATTAAAAATTAACCGACCAGGATTCGAACCTGGGACCTCTCGTTTGCCGGACGAGTGCTCTTCCACTGAGCTACCGGGGCCTGGCGGTACGCCTCGAAATTACTTACCACATTTTTGTTTTTACGTTATATTGCTAACGTAACTTCATCTTATGATATAGCTTTGCAGCTAAGACCACCCGAAACCAATTTCTTTACAGAAATTGTGAAACCCAGTTAAAGTGAAGCATTGCAATGTTTTAATAATGTTTTAAAGTTTTTGCATTTTAAATGCTCAATTATTCTTAAATAAATAAAAAATGTGATAAATAAAAATTACCCGACCAGGACTCGAACCTGGGACCTCTCGTTTGCCGGTCGAGTGCTCTTCCACTGAGCTACCGGGGCCTGGCGGTACACCTCAAAATTACTTACCACATTTTTGTTTTTACGTTATATTGCTAACGTAGCTCCATCTTATGGTATAGCTTTTTTTATTTATCAAATTTTTCATTTATTTTTGAATAGCTTTTTGTATGCACTTTATGCCTATTTGCGTAAAATAAAATAAAGCGCTTTATTATAATAACAATCATACAAAGTGTGTTGTATAGCGATAGCTGCTTAATGATATTACAAAAATGGTATACGTAATAAAATATTATTTTAGTCACGTTCGCATGCAAAAATTTGTGTGAAATGTTTTAGTGTAATTTTAACAGAGCTTGCATTGCATATTTTCGGCAGCAAGCCTACGGCAGCCTAAAAAGGTCCTATGGGTGCGTGGATATCTCTTTTTATATTATTTTAAGACCTATTTTAAGCCCTGTTAGAAAGTAATGGAAAACTATGTGACATGACGGCTTGCGTAGCGCAGCAGTTTTATAATGGATATTGGATGGTTTTATATCAGCTGATGTCACAGGTTACGTATCTTGTCCAACTTTGTAAATGATTGTTTTAAGATTTAAAAATATAATATAAAAATATTTTATATTAAACATTTTGGTAAAACTTGTAATAAAACATTCTCTATGTAAATAAAAAATGCAAAACCCTACCGGAAATGAGGAAAAAATATGCTATATTGTGGCTTCCAATTATATGAAAACTCTAAACTTCCACGCTACATTCAACATTTGTTTGTTTGCAAAATGCTATCGACAAAATGACAAAAACGGCATTATTACTTATCGTACAAAAGAAAAATACCAGGCGTATATAATGTGAGTGGAGTACACGTTGAAACGCCGTATTCGTGTTTCGTGGACCGCGAATCGTTGCTTGCGTGAACTTTTCTTCTGCGATCTTTTGTAAGCTTTTATTTTGTTATGAAATCCTGGTACCACCTTTATTTATCTATTTATGCCTTTTGTAAAAAGAAAAACAATAAAAAGCCTTTGTCATATTTTGAAATAGTCATTGTTAGACAACGAACACTTTTTTTAGTTATAGCAATGTTATGGCTTTTATTTTTATATTTATACGAGCGTTTGCCC
This sequence comes from Stenoptilia bipunctidactyla, assembly GCA_944452665.1. NCBI lineage: Eukaryota > Metazoa > Arthropoda > Insecta > Lepidoptera > Pterophoridae > Stenoptilia > Stenoptilia bipunctidactyla. The sequence goes on from OX101730.1 coordinate 2,867,361, forward strand.
GCGACTTCGTACACGCATAAACTCAAAAGTCCTATTTTCCGTTCCCGTGGGAATTCCGGGAATTCCTTCCATTATACAAACAGACACTTATTGAGGAACCTTTACACTAAGTATCACATCCGTGCACTCAAAGAATAAGATTTTATCATACAAACTAAAACATCATATATTTACCGTTCCCGTGGGAATTTCGGGAATTCCTTTCATAACACAAGCAGTCTCTTTTTGAAGAACTTTTATGCCAAGTATCATATCCGTGCACTCAAGGAATAAGATTTTTCATTCAAACTAAAAAGTCCAATAATTCCCGTTCCCGTGGGAATTTCGGGAATTCCTTCCTTAGTGCACCTCTACATCCCCTAAATAATGTATGTTCCAAATTTCAGCGCTCTACTCCCAGTAGTTACGGCTGTACGTTGTCTGTCAGTCACTCAGTACCTCAGTCACTCAGTCAGTAACGGAACAGTTTTATATATATTGATTGATTTTTACTTTTATGACCGTCCTCTTTTGTGAATTTTGTGGCTTTTAAGTTGCCAATTCAACGTAAATTGATTTCTGCTGGCCTGTTGAGAGTGGAAAAATTAATCTCTTTTGAAAATTCGCTAGTAAAATGTGTAACAACCCGACTTTGGGTATTTTTAAACTATTGGTTCTACAATCAAAGTAAAAATAGTGCAGTATCTAGTAAAAGTTGGTTCTATTTATTTTGTCCTCCCCTTCCATGACGAGTTAAGCGTGTTAAGAGATCAGGATGGGAATATTGTTAGTGAGCATGAAGATATTATGAATCAGTGGAAAGAATATTTCGAAAATTTATTTGAACGAAGTGCGAGTGATGTTTTGGAAAGTAGGCCCTCACCTTGCAGTGGTGTGGCCAATCGTGAAAGTGAGATAAGTATGGAAGAAGCTATGAAAGCAATGGCAGGTTTGAAATTGGGTAAAGCGGCAGGGTATGATCGAATAGATGCCGAAATGCTCAAGGCGGGTGAAAGTGTCACTGCAAACCTGTTGTACCAGCTTTTTAATAAGTGTAGGCGGTCCGGCCGTGTTCCAGGCGACTGGTGCAAGTCCGTTATTGTGCCACTTTATAAAGGAAAGGGGTCACAGCAGGAATGCAAAAACTTCCGTGGCATTAACCTTTTGAGTATTGTGGGCAAAATGTATGCAAAGATATTAATCGAAAGAGTGATGGATGAAACAGAAAGCAAGATCTGGGATGTGCAAGCGGGATTTCGAAAGGGGATGGGATGCACGGATCAAGTCTTTGCCTTAAGATCAGTAACCGAGAAGGTTCTGGCTAAACACCGAAAGGTTTTCTGCTGCTTCATTGACTTGGAAAAGGCGTATGACAGTGTGATGAGGAATGAACTTTGGTCAACACTATCCGAGTTTGGGGTGGACAGTGACTTGATACGGGCACTCAAATCCTTATATAAGGACTCGAGTGCTTGTGTCAGGTTGAATGATGACTACACAGAATGGTTTAGCATCGATCGCGGTGTTAGACAGGGCTGTGTAGCGTCTCCATGGCTGTTCAACCTATTCATGGATAGCTGTTTGAAAGATCTGAAAGAGTCTGAATGGGGTTTAAAAATGAATGAGACAGTGATCAAAACTCTGCTTTACGCCGACGACCAGGTTCTACTTGCATCGTCTGCGTCGGAATTGCAACAAATGGTCACTGTGATGCATGAGTCGTTTAAAAGAAAAGGTGTGAAAGTGAATGTTGGAAAGACAAAAGTCATGGTTATGGAGAGGAATGAAGATATGATGGAATGCAATATTATGATAGGGGACGAAAAAGTGGAACAAGTGAAAGAGTTTGTATGCTTGGGGTACTTGTTTACAAGAGATGGGAAGTGTGAAGGTGATATTGAAAGAAGAGTAAAAGCAGGAAATTGTATTAATGGCGCCATATACTCGATAAAGGCAAGCAAAACTATACCAAATAAGGCTCGTCTTGCCGTACTTGAGGGAGTTTTGGCGCCAACGCTTATGTATGGTAGTGAATCTTGGGTGTGGCAGAGGAGACATGAAAGCAAGATTAATGCTGTGGAGATGAAAAATAAAGAATAATATAAGAACAAATTTGATAGTAAATTCTCAGAAAACTTGCGAGCCAAATCCAAACTGTTCTGTTACTTATTCAGAAGAGCCCGAGGGCAGTTTGGAGACTCGAAAGTGGCGTGTTAAGAGATCAGGAAGTGAATATTGTTAATGAGCGTGAAGATATTATGAATCAGCGGAAATAATATTTCTAGAATTTAATTAAACGAAACGCGAGTGATGTTTTGGAAAGTAGGCCCCCACCTTCGAGTGGTTTGACCAATCGTGAAAGTGAGAGTGGAAAAAATTATGAAAGCAATGGCAGGTTTGAAATTGAGTAAAGCGGCAGGGTATGATAGGATAGATGCTGAAATGCTCAAGGCGAGTGAAGGTGTCACTGTTGTACCAGCTTTTTAATAAGTGTTGGCGGTCTGGCCCAGGTTCCAGGCGAATGGTGCAAGGCCGTTATTGTGCCACTTTATAAAGGAAAGGGCTCACAGCAGGAATGTGAAAACTTCCGTAGCATTGGCCTTTTGAGTATTTTAGGCAAAATGTATGCAAAGATTGTTACTGTACATCTTCAAGTATTTCAGCATGTAGGAGAATAGTGTGTCGAATAAATATTTTCACAATTCGGAATTATAGCAATTTCATTTATTTGCACTTCATCGTATAGAAGAATAATGTTTCGAAGTAAATACTTTTGCAGTTCCGTGTCGTCGCAATACAGTATTTCGCAGAATCGTTATTCCAACTTCCATGGCCGAGTTCGTCAGCGTGCCTCGTGCCAGGTCACGTGCCGCGATTGACTCAGTTACAGACAAAGTAAATAGTAACATAGTAGTATTTATTTATAGGGAATTCTAGTGAAAAATTAAGGACCTACTTATATTACATAATTATGATCAGAATCGAGTACAGAGTGCTTTCCTTCAGTATCTAAAATTTGTCACCAGTCATCCTGTATAAGGCAATGTATGTTTCCACTACACCAGTCACTCTCAGTTTCAATCTTTGATATGTATGATATTTATGAATATATAAAAAAAGAAGTATTAGCACCACCCATCTAACTATTCAGGATTAACAAACTATCCTGTCAATGCGCGGTCATCATAACATAACATCAACTTATCTAAATGCAAGTTTGCTCTTATGATATAAAAAATAAACTTTTCAAATTCAATAAACAAATGTTTGTGACCGATCCCAACTTCAGAACTCGATTTTTTATTAAACATAACCTATAACCCTTTTCTAAGTTTAGGTACCGCAGACAAAATTATTTTACCGCAACCTCTAGGGATGTTTGCCCCTAACCTTTAATGCTAGCATCTCGGTTACGATGTTTTTACACCAAATTTCTTTGTTTTCTTTTCATTTAAACCTGGTAAAGGTCAACAAAAAAAGTTGACACTCATTTTGACTGTAAACTTTTTCCAACAGAAGCTAACTTTCGTTGTGCTTCGTTCACAAAGTAAATGTTAAAAGTGATGGTGAAGGGCGGGTTAACTTTTTTCTATTGTACGCGAAAGTGGGAATTGCATTAAGTGTTAAGAGTACGTTAAACCTTTTTGGGAAATAACCTTTTGTGGAGTTGAAAATGGAAATACTTTGAGACTCTATCTTTTGAAAGGTAATTTTGTTCTGAACCGCATTACGGTTGCATTTTATGTACACCTGAGATAACAGTTATATGGCTATCTTCCATCGCTTTTTCACAAAATTTAACATTCTTTTTATTGTTTTCATTTTCGGTTTACGATAATATTCGTGGGTATTTTGTTTTGTATGGTGATTTAATGAAGGAAAATAAATGTTTTTTGCGATGTATTCTTTTTAAAAGAACAATCACAACAGTATCTATATTATCAACAACATCATTATCCCTTTTTATCAAAGATATTTAGGACACAGGAGGGTTTCAAAAATATCTACTGACGAACCCTAACAGCTACTGTATATGTATTACTAGATGTTGTGCGCGGTTTTACCCGCGCGATTTCCAATCCGTCTGGAATTTCGGGATTCCAGACTGTACACTATGATTATGCCAAATTTCATCCAAATCCGTTAAGCCGTTCTCCCGTGATTGAGGAACAAACATCCATACTTTCACATTTATAATGTGAGTAAGATTGAAAATATATAGATATATAAAACTTAATTATAAACACTTAGTTTTAAAACTAAAGGAAAGTTCAAAATGAAGTTAATCAATATCAAATTATTGTGCTCATATTTAACTTGTTGATTCTTTGACATCCTACCAATATAGTAATTTTATGGTGAAAGTGAGGATGAATAAAAGTAGTCAACTAAGTAAATATGGCTTAGTCATTTATAACTCTTCTTGCGCGATTTAATGGACGTACAGCGACATCTATCAAATAAAAACAAACTTATTGTTTTTGAATTATAAATGTGAAAGTTTTGATGGATGGATGCTTGTAACTTATATTGTTGTCTCAACATAACAAAATATCAATTTAATGTGTTTATTTTACGTCAACGTCTATTTATTTATTTATTTACACTTCAGTTTTACAGGTACAGTAAAAGAATAAAAGAACACTTACATTAAACATAAAACTTGGCGGTCTTATCGCTGTCTTATCACGTCCTTTTTTAATTTGTAACTGGAACCATTTCTGCTGTTGACTTTTACATATGATCCCGTTTGACCATGTATCTACCATCTTACACATACGAGACTATATTACTAAGCTACAATATATCGATTCATATGCATTAACTGCTAAAAACTTGAAACTTTGAAAAAATTACGCTCAACACCATAGCTAGCGCGCTTTGATATCATAAGCTTGACACGCTGTCAGTCACATGAGCCATTTCAAAACGTCAAGTGGCGCATTTGTTTTTTTTTTTTTGTGGAATGTAGAACGGCACTTATGAATACTCTCTTTAGTAGTAGCATCAATTAAACGAGTATGCATACTTTATACTTTATATTTTTCTATATTTATAAATGTAAGGGATTTAAGAATAAATAATAATATAAAATAAAATCCCGAGACAATCATACCAACTACATGGCTTCAAACTAAGCAGAGCTTGTGATATGGGATGCCATGTAGCGAACGAGGGGGGAACCTAACCTAGAATATAAATACATATATAGATAAACACCCAGACCCGGAACTTTTTTTTTCTTGTTACGTGCGGGAATCGAAGCCGCGACCACTGGCGTCTGAGGCAGACAGTGGATTGCCAAATGGATATTGCTATAAAAACCATTGAGTTACTATGTACTTACGTACTAGAAAAGACATCGCCTATCTTTGCTTAGTCACATCAAAGTACAGAGTGAGCCAATGTACAACGCAAAACGTTGTGAACTGTACCTAAGCATAGCGATAAAATAGTGATAGAAAATGCCACGTTGTAATACTTCGCATAAAGGTGTTTTACATAACAACGGCCCGGAGGAATAAACCTGTAAGCAAAAATCAAACTTTACAGGACAAGCAATTAAGTGTTTTTTGGTTATAACTTTGATATAAAAAGTTATATTTCGCAGCTTAATTCTTTGCGATTTATTAGGTTTACTTATTGTAGTATCGGTCCCATGTGTCAGCCTTGCACGGTTATTTTAGAGTCTTTTTTTTTTTTTTGTATTGGCAACACTGCTTCACCTCCGGCTCCTAATTAACCGGCCCTTTTGGAATCATTGTTCGTTCCCGTGCTCAAGCCTTCGCACGTGTTCCTGGCAACGCTCAAGACTTCATTGTAACGGTTATCTAGTGTTACACAAAGCTCTCAAGCTGGGGAAGAAGCGCAAGAACGAAGATAAGAATGAAATAATACGAAGAATCCATCGAATTTAAGTAAATTATGTAACAATGTCATTTAAAATTGTTTAAAAACTTGTATTCTGCGCGTCTGTCTGCAGATATACTTACTTTATAACCCAATTTGTACTTATTTAAAGTACTCACTTGTCAAATGACACAAATTTGTACCACGCCTGAGGGTAGGTACTCACTAAAAAATATAATATAAAATAATGCTTTACTTAAGCACATCATACTTACTTTATAACCCAATTTGTACTTATTTAAAGTACTCACTTTCAAATGACACAAATTTGTACCACGCCTGAGGGTAGGTACTCACTAAAAAATATAATATAAAATAATGCTTTACTTAAGCACAACATACTTACTTTATAACCCAATTTGTACTTATTTAAAGTACTCACTTGTCAAATGACACAAATTTGTACCACGCCTGAGGGTAGGTACTCACTAAAAAATATAATATAAAATAATGCTTTACTTAAGCACAACATACATTATTTGTGCCCGGTAGCATTTATGAAATAAAACGTATTCATGATAATATCAAAAATTATACTACAGAACTAAACCTATTTTAAAAATATCCACAAAAAAAAAAAAAATACGAACATGGTGAAGTTCTAATCATAGCTTCACCGAACAACCGTGAATCTATCGTGGAAGTCATTCCCGAAAGTTCACCACATCACGAAGAATCGCTTGAAGAGGAGGCATGTATGAACGAGGCAGTTCCTCATACGTCGTCGTCGGCACAGAATCCAGTACCGTCGACGTCGGATCTCACAAAGGAGGTACGAGGAGACAGTGGTATTGATGTCGAAATACTGTCATTATTAGGGGAAGTTCCCCAGTCGCAAGATATTTTGCGAGATGAAATTAATAAAAACATATCCGATAGATGGCAGCTCATACTTACCAAGGGTCTCATCAAAGAAACAAAACAGTCCTTGTTACAGGAATATCGGGTACCCAAAAACTGTGAAATGCTATTAACGCCTATCCTCAACCTTAAAGCGGGTATTTCAGAACTGACAAGCAAAAAAGATTTTTCCTTTATGCTTAGTCAAAAATAAATCAGCATTGCTTTGGCTGCATTAGCGCAAACGACAGAGAAAGTCATTACAAAGAAATATTCATCGCAGGATATTCTAAAACCCTTAAGTGATGCAAGCAAATTGTTGTGCGATTCCTTCTACTACCTAACGAAGGCCCGAAGAAATTTAGTTATTAATACTATCAATGCAGAACTAAAAGATACCCTTCGTCAGACCACCATAGATACATTTTTATTTGGGACCGATTTACCAGAAAAGTTAAGGTCCGCAAAAACTATACAAAAAACCGGAGAATCCCTTAAGCCTTCACAACCATTTATTTCAAACAGAAACAACCAAAATTATAGGATTACTTCTCAAAATTGTTTAAACTGGAAGCCCCCGCAACGGAAGCCTGCTGCGCGGCCCGAAGCGGGGAGACCTCGCCCGGTGCAGCGCTCGGGACCGCCGCCGCCGCCTCCGCCGCCGCCGCGACACACCCCGAACTACACACGCTCACGCTCGCCGCCCAAGAAATACAACAGGAGATATTAACATCTGAGGTCAGTTATTCTGGCCGTCTAAAGCTATTTTACAAAAATTGGTTAAAAATAACTAATGATCCTATAATTTTGTCCTGGATTAAGGGATATAAAATACCGTTTATTAAAAAGCCCTTCGGAAATAGTAATCCTGACTCAAGATATAAGCCAGATAAAGATTTTAACGATTTTAAAATTTGCATAGATTACTTGATTCGAATAAAAGCCATACCTAAGTGTACATACGATAGTGAACAGTTGGTATCCGATATATTTTAGTACCTAAACCAAACGGAGACAAAAGGTTCATATTGAATTTGAAAAAATTAAACAAGTTTGTTGAAACCGTCCATTTTAAAATGGAAGGCTATAAAACTGCATCTAAATTCGTCACCGAGCGATGTTTTGTGTCAACTATTGATTTAAAAGACTTATATTTTTTTTCTACCAGTTCATAACTTGCACAAAAAGTACTTAAGATTCAAATTCAATAACAAACTATATGAATTTAATTGTCTACCTTTACAAAACTTTTAAAACCTGTTATGGAATTTTTGCGATCACATCAAAGAAATATGATATCAGTTATTTATCTCGACGATATTTTTTGCGTTGGTAAAACAAAGGCAGATTGCTATAATAACGTACTTTTTACAAAGACACTTTTAGAAAGTTTAGGCTTCTAGATTAATTGTGATAAGAGTTCTTTACAACCCACAAACACATTTAAATTTCTAGGCTTTGTATTTGATTCCCAAAACATGGTTTTAAAATTACCTCAAACAAAGAGGGTAAAAATAAAACAATCTCTTTTAAAAATCTTCGAAGCAAAAACAATTAAGTTACGTAACTATGCACAATTGATTGGACTTCTCATATCGGCTTGCCCTGCTATTCAATATTCGTGGCTTTATTCTAAACGCCTTGAAAGACTTAAGTATTTAAGTTTATGTGAAAATTCATCATATGAACGACAGATTAGTTTATCATTAAATATCCGGGAAGATGTTTATTGGTGGCTAGACAAAATTGATAATGGTTATGCTAGCTTAAGATTTGATGATTATAAAATTGAAATTAATTCTGATGCTTCTCATTCAAGCTGGGGTGCCTCGAGTAATAACAAGGAATGTTTTGGTTATTGGAAGGAGTCTGAAATGACACTTCATATTAATTAATTTGAATTAAAAGCGGCATATTTAGGTTTAAAAACGTTTGCTAAAGAATTATCTGACTCAAATTTTGTTACGCATTGATAACGTAACCGCGATATCTTGCATTAATAGAATGGGCAGCATAAAGTACCCAAATTTAAATGATATGTCCAAAAAAAAAAAAAAAATGGCAGTGGTGCGAAACACGTAAAATTAAAGTATTAGCTTCTTATATTAATACGAAGGACAATTTTTTACCCACGGCATTGTCTCGCAAAAAGTTTCTAGATACTGAATGGGAATTAAATGAACATGCTTATTGTGGTATTAAACGAGTATTTGTTTGCCAGTAGGTGTAATACAAATTGCCCATTGTACATTACGTGGAAAAATGAACCCGAAGCATTTGCTGTTGATGCGTTCACCATCAGCTGGACTAACTATTATTTTTACGCATATTTTGCCTCATTGCCGCCATTTGCCCTCATTTTAAAGACACTTAGAGAAATAATAGATGATAAGGCCGAGGGTATATTCGTAGTACTAAATTGGCCCACACAGCCATGGTTCCCATTATTGAAAAAGATATCTATTTCTAAATCAATTTATTTTGAACCCAATATTAACCTTCTTCAATCTCCTTTCAGATTGACACACAGCTTACACAAGATACTCGGTTTGATTGCCGTGAAGTTATCAGGCAGGTTTTATTAAATAAATCGTTATCTGTTGATTCTACAGAAATAATGTTATCTTCTTTATCTAGTAATACTTTCAAGCAATATAACAGCTGTATCAAGTCTTGTTTAGTTATTGTTCCGAAATGCAGCACAATTACTTGACCTGTTCAGTTCATGTCGTAATTAATTTTTTAACCGATGTTTTTAACAAAGGTGCAAAATACGGAACTATTAATACATATTCTGCCTTATCTCTATTATTTCCGTTAGATAATATATTGATAAAGCGCTTCATGCAAGGAGTCTACAAGCTAAGGCCTACAAATCCTAAATATGAGGTCCATGTGACACAAACATAGTCCTTAATTTTTTGGCTCAAAAATGGCCTAACGAAAACCTTAGTTTGGAAACTCTTTCCAGGAAGACTGCAACCTTGTTGGCCTTGATAACTGCGCATCGGGTGCAGACATTATCTTTAATACACCTCGATATTATAAGTAAATGTAGTGTTGAAATGTTTATTAAAATTCCAGACATAATTCAAACCTCCAAACTACATTCACCCCAACCATTATTAAGGCTCCCTTTTTATAATGAACGTCCAGAGATTTGTCCTGTCCGGTGTATAGAATCATATATTAACAAAACAAGAGAACTTCGTAAAAACTGTAAATATTTATTTATAAGTTATAAAAAGCCACATTCAAAACTATCTTCACAAAGATTAAGTAATTGGATAAAACAGACTCTGTATGAAAGTGGAATCGACGACACTTCGCTGTTCAGTGCTCACAGCACTCGGCATGCTGCAACATCTAAGGCCAACAAGCTTGGAGTTAATTTAGATACAATTAGAAAAGCCGCTGGCTGGAGTAACTCTTCCAAAGTATTCGCTAAATATAACAAAGAAATTATTGAAAATTCTAGCAATTTCGCAACAACTATTTTGAGTGATGTTATGCCTACATAATAATTAATGTAGGTACCTAATTATGTTGTTATATTTTGTATGGAAATTGATTTAATTGCTATAACTAAAAATGGATAATAATTGTTGATCATGTAAGCTATTTTACTTATTTTCTCTCTGAACATCCTACAATAAGTAAACCTAATAAATCGCAAAGAATTAAGCTGCGAAATATAATTGAAGATCAAACGAACTTCTAAGTGAAGTTCGATCAAAATTATATGAGCAGCTTAATTCGAAGCGATTTATAATCACCCTCCCAGTTTAAAACGAAACATATATATTACTTATTTATTTACTGAAAATAAATATCCCAACCCTTATAATCTTAATATAAGTAAAATACTTACCTGTGCTTATCGTTTTTTTTACCTTACCATGCAATGGTTTATCCTATAAATAGAATAATCCATTACATTTTTATATAATTCGGCTTTAAACAAAATGATTCCAAAAGGGCCGGTTAATTAGGAGCCGGAGGTGAAGCAGTGTTGCCAATACAAAAAAAAAAAAAGACTCTAAAATAACCGTGCAAGGCTGACACATGGGACCGATACTACAATAAGTAAACCTAATAAATCGCTTCGAATTAAGCTGCTCATATAATTTTGATCGAACTTCACTTAGAAGTTCGTTTGATCTTCAATTATTATGACAGCAATTTTATATGACAGGAAAGATAATTTTTACCCCAATAGTCCATTGCTATAGTTAGTAACTTGTAACAACTATTCTGCTAATAAACTACATTCAATTCTATTTTATTGGTTTAAAGTTTGTTTCGTTTTGCCTCCACGTGTGCAATAAAAAGGTTGTCATCAAAAATCACCGCCTCTGCTGAACGGATTCCGTCCGGTAGTATTTTATGAAGAGACAGTAAATTTTTGGTCCGTACTAATAAAATGCTTTCAAGCGTGAGTACGATTTGAAATCCCAACTTGACGTGTTTATTAAGTGTAGATTCAACTTCAAAATTACGGTTTATGAACTGATAATATTATTTGTTTTTTTTTAAAACACTTTTCTATTACGTCCGCTCCCTTGTGCGGGTTGGGTTATCTAAGCAAAGCTCTTGACGGAAAGTTTTCTCTCGCTGAGGTTGTGTGGCTTCAAAATCAATCGCCTGCCCTTTTCAGGGCGGACCCGATTATTGCCAGCCGCTAATTAGTAAACTTCAGATATATATACTTAAAGCTTAAATAATTTTGACGCATGGAGTTGTGTGAACCAGAAAGCGGTATAAGAATATAAAAATTTCATCATCATCATCACAATCCGTGTAATGAACCTACTGCTCTGGTGAGAGCTCTGGGTGACGAGGAGCTTTAGGCCATAATCTACCAAACTGGCCCGGTGCTGGTTTGCGGATATCAGATATTTCAGGGTGCCGAAATGCCTTCTGACAAACCCTAACGAGTACTGTATACAAGTATACAGCACCCGGGACCGACTGCTTAATGTGCCCTCCGAAGCACGGAAGTCGCCATGAGAAATGAATGGTCGGCGGTCACCCATCCTAATACCGGCCGCAACGAGCGCGCTTGACTTGCGATATCGTTTGATATGCACGTAATTTAACCTAATTGTAGCTCCCAACTGCATGAAAGAGACCCTTATCGTCTACAATTGCTAGTACCTTTTACAGCACTTAAAAATAAACAATTTTGAATAGCTAATACACTTCCATTGTCTTAATAACTTCTTTAAATATTCATATTTATATTAACCTATATTCCTCGTTCTAGAGCATTTAAAATTCGTCGTTAACTAGATTCGCTTAAAAATGCAGAACTTAGCTAATGAATAACAAGTAAACTTGGTTCAAGTTGGGTGTTTTCTTTACGTTTCGTGTTAGATTCCAAACTAAGTTAACGTCTTGTCGGTATCTGACAATACGATTTGCTTAAACAGTTTGAGCTGACCCTGTATATTTACATTTTGTTGCGAGGTCTTATTTTGGAAAATACGAATTCGAAAAAAAAACAAATGCGAATAATTATGTTTTTTTCGCGCTATTTCTGCGTATTTGTTGATTACGTGCGTGGAAATATCAGGATATAAATTATCCTACCGAAGTTGTCGTGGCGTAGCGTACTTCTGTCTTTATCATTGATATAGCTGGTTATAAGGAATGTTCGGCCCGTTTGGAGAAGGATGGGTAATCATTAATTTCTGACCACAGTTGCCGTTTTTTGAAGGACTACATAAACCACATTATACTTAATTGAATTTGAGGTCTTCGATTTCCCTGTTTTTTAGATATGTATAGTTATGGGGTAGAATTTTTGTGTAATTTTTCCCCAAGTACACAGTAAAGATATAAAAAAATCCTATGCTCCCTCAAACCCTGGAATGGGATGGGTGTTGTGACACCCTTTAGTATAAGTATCTTAGAATATGCTAGCGATATATAGTCTCCGCAATATAACATTTATATAGATGCCCTGGAACGAATTCAGAAAATATTTATTAAACATCAAAATTTCAGAAACTATACCGATATTTCTTACGATGATAGCTGTAGTAACTATGGTCTTTTAACGTTGGAGAAAAGGCGCATCGTCATAGATATGTGCACATTATACGACAAAGTTAATGGTAAGGTGGATTCCCCAGAACTAGTTGCTCAAATTGGATAGCGAACACCCTCAATCCGCACACGTCACACCTCACTATTCCATGTGCCAGCCCATTACACCAACTACGCCAATAACGCTGTTATCACTCGAATCACAAGCACATACAACAAACATTTCGATCATATAGATACGTTTGTAAGCTCTAAGTCTAGGTTCAAAGCGGATGTCGTGAGTGCATTAATGGACAAAAGTAATTAAGATATTAGTTACAATTAGTGATAATTTTGAAATCAACATAAGTATGTATTAATTTTCAGATTTAAAATTTCTTGTCTGCAATTTGTTCTTCAATATAAACAAGATTCTTAAATAATAAGCTTTGGATTGAAATAAAATATTCATTTATAATTTGCTTAACGATTATGAAATGGACATAATACAGATTTTTTGTTTAATTTTTGTTTTTGTTTTTTTATTATGGAATTTGCTGTTCCATAATGTAAATAAACTTTTTTGATTCATTTAAACGCCTATAATAAGCACTTTTTACAATAGAGTGCTGAGAGTTTTTTTTCCGCCGGCTTTTTTCCTCTCGGTCTACCTAGGGTAGTCTTAGGGTAGTCGTAGGATAGTCTACTTTCATTTCGTTTTTTAAAGCCGAAGAAGAAGTAGTAGTAGACAACACCAAGACATTGGTGGATAATGGGCGATCATTATGTTCATAAGACGGGAGATGCACACTTCTCGACGGAGGCCTCCCCCAGGATTCGTCATGTCGTCCGGACCATCCAGTGTTTGACGTTCGAAAAGTGTATAAAATTACCTACTACGAATAAAAAGTTTTCATTTTCATTTTCAAACGTTCATTCCGATGTGGTAAAACAGCCATTAACGACCATATAATTATTTTTCTCCTTTGTTTGCAAAGGCATGTATTAAAGAAGTTTATCACTAAAGGTATTACCCAACCAGAGGTCATCGATCGAAGTCAAACGACTGATCTGGCAGCTTTAAATGATCAACGGATACCATTCGACTAACCAATCGAGCCAGGGTCGGTCGACGTTGGTGTGGTACCGACTTCATGCCATCACAGTGTCTTCAAATAATAAATAAAATAAATCTTTTATTTTCTCTTCGTTTTTTAAAGCCGAAGAAGAAGTAGTAGTAGACAACACCAAGACATTGATGGATAATGGGCAATCATTATCTTCATAAGCCGGGAGATGCACAATTCTCGTCGGAGGCCTCCCCCAGGATTCGTCATGTCGTCCGGACCATCCAGTGTTTGACGGTCGTAAAGTGTATAAAATAACCTACTACGAATAAAAAAGTTTTCATTTTCATTTTTTTCACAACATTCAAAATAATCAATGTTCAAAGAATTAAAACAATACACAAAGTGTACAGCTATAAAAGTAAAGTAGTAAAACTATATCAAAGTATTAAGAAACAGATTAATATAAAGAATAGGTAGAGGTGGTGTCATATGTGACTGTGAAAGTAGTGTTAAATGTATTATTTGGTTTAATAGATAACTTATATAATAGAGGTGATAAGGGTTTCGGTGCTTGTGTAAGAATGTTGCAGGAGCCATTTCGTTATCGAATGGTCGTTATGAACAGGTCGATGGACGCCCACTAATCTATTCGGCCATCGATCGACGCCCTTAAAAAATTGGTATGGTAAAACCCTTTCTTTTTTTTTTTACTGGAGAAAAAAGTGCAATCACGTCCCCGACCGCCCAAGGGGGAGCGGTGAGGTATGTGGGATTATCCGACAGAAGGCCGGAACCACCCACTAAAAACCTCCAGGTGTACCTCATCTGCCATAAGTGGAGCTCACGGTACCGCCATTGGCATTACCCGTGAGCCCCGGCGGGTTGCACGGTAAAACCATACCGTGAAGAGTAAATAAAACGTTTCAAAATCTTTCAGAATAAGGCTCCTTCGCGGCCTCAATTTGATTTGCAACTTGGTCTGAATTTAAACAGTCCCGAATTTGGCGCAAAAGAGTTACCCTTGCCGGGTTAAAACTTTACATGGAACGAAACTTAGTTAAATACGAACTTTAAGACTGATTATGGCATAAAATCATATTGTTAAAATCATGACTTGTCAAAAAAAAGGCTGTTCTGAACTGCACAAGAAACTAATTGAATTATTTATTTAATGAATATAGAATAAAAAACTCACATTTATTTAATAACGACTTTAACATACATAAATGGACGTGTTTTTGTAACACATTTTTATTGGAAATAAATTTCTTAATAATTTTAAATGGATTATATTTTTCTATTAAACCTATGTTGGATTGGACAGGATTCATCCTAAGTAAAGTCGTTTTTTGATATTATTTATTCATATTCGTTTACCGTCAAAGTCAAAAATTTTTTTGCTTTGGTTGGATGAATTTGATAGAAGTATTTTATTAAGTGATGTAGACGCCTGAATTGTAATACTTTTGTATTTTTAGAGTAAATTAATTTGAAATATTGTGTTCAAACGGTTTAGAAAAATATACTGCATGGAAGCAATATTTATTGTGCACAGAAAGCCACTCCGGGCTTAAAATATTTAGCTACACAAATTCAGATATAGAACATTTATTTCAAAATTAATAAAAGTCTCAAATTTACTAATGATGTAATCTTTTTTATTTAGCTACTTTGAAAGACCTACCTTTATTAAAAATAAATAAAAAGGATGACTTACTATAAGTTGGTTCGAAAATTTTCGACTAATCGTTAAATTTGAATATAAAAAGCATTTGATAGCCTCAGGTTTACTGAAAGTTTTTGGACAAGGATTTAAAAAAAAAGCAAACAAAATTATTTCACTGTGAATATAAAATACAAAATAATTTCACAATTGGTTCAATAGGTTAAATCTCTGGCTTGTTTTCTTAATTTTAAAATTTAAAAGAATCTAATCCTTCTTATAACTTCAAGACTCGGTAATTACAACAATAAGGTTATTCTCAGAGATTTTTAGAACTTTCCAATAAGCCGCGTTTATTGCCAAAGTTCATAGGTAAGCTTTTTTACTAAGAACCGGGACTGTAACTATTTAGTCCGTATATTTACGAACCCATGTTTATGCAAACAGAATTTTGAAACTGTATTCAGCCGTTCGCCGGAAAGTTTGCTTTTAACCCCGTACGGACACGCTCCACTATTCCAGTATTTTAAGTTAAAATAAAATCATCCAAGCAAAATAGTTTGTTAGACACAAGGGTATTAAAAATGCTTGAACACAGGTTTTCTAGACAAAGTTTAAAAAAATAAAAAGTGTATTACTTCTTTTATTTATGAGAGAATAATAACAGCGTATATTATGCAACTAGTGAATAAGCAAGGGCCGTAGATGAGTCACGAGCAAGTGAACGATTCTAACTGTTAGAATCCTGACCAACGCGAGTGATTCATGGCCCTCGATATAAATTGGTACTTTATTCAGGAGTTGCATACTATACTTTATACCATGACTACGAGAAAAAGACATAATTTAAGCAAAAATAAAAATTTAATCGAGAAATAAGAAATGCTACATTAATTGAAATGGACATTAAAATTAGAGCAATGACTGAAATGAAGCGTAATTTTCTTTGTGTCCGTACAATTCACAGTAAGTATTTGAAATGGCGCCAATTCATTTTTTTTTCTATAATGGCAGCAAAGAACACAAAACATTTTTTAATCTAATGCCAAACTCACTGTCGCAAATATCGACCAATCAAATCTCGAGAATTTATTCGCACCAAAGAGTTTGAATTTCGAATATGAGCGCAAGAAATTTGTGTAAGCATTGAAACGGAGATCGGATATATATTTGTGTTCCAAATTCAAACACCAAAACAGTGAATAAAAACAAAACAGTGAATAAAAGGTCTTTTTATTCACTGTTTTGCGTGAATAAAATACGCTTTTTAGAGTAGGTATGGTATAAAGCATGTTTTTACTCATTGTGGTATTTTGTTTACGAAATAAGGTTAAACGAATATCACTACGTGTGATAGCGGTGCACTTATCAAACAATGGCACACTTATTAAACTTTCCATCATTTCCTGACAGAAACTGTATATACAGGAAACGATAAGAAGGCCTTTATGGATATTGTGAATTGAACATAAAATTTAAGCTGAAATTTCGACGATTGATGATGATTCAAACTTGAGAATTACAGAATTTTCTGATTAAAGGGACGTAGAGTCATTTAAATTGATGACTAAACATCAAACATACCTAAGAGTAATTGATGCTGAGCTTGAAAATTGAATAATAATAATAAATATTTCCGACACTTACATAACATTATCTAGCCCAAATTAAGTTTCTTAAAGCACTTGTGTTATGGATACTAGATAACAAATATAAAACATACATATTGAATAAATACATATCTTTTAATAGAATAAACCTTAATAAAGATATAAAAACCTATGACTTGACGACTAATATGTGTGTGTTCATCACACAAATATCCGCCGCCACCGGGATTCGAACCCAGGACCTCTGGCATAGAAGGCAATGTATGTTACCTCTACACCAGCCGGTTGTCGATTAAAAAAGAATCGACACCAACACAAGGATTAAAAAAGAAACTGCTTAGCAAGACATTGCCGGGATACATTTTTGCTAGAATGATAATTTTTTCTGGCACGCCTTATATAAAGTATTTCTACTTTGAGTTTCTATAGCGGTTTTCTGATAGACACGCTTTATATTACTAATTTGCAACACTAAAATCAATTTGTTCCGCCACTGCCGAACAAACCATTTTTTTTAAATCTAGCTGTCAAGTATCGCAACATCAGAAGAGGCTGCCCTAGACAAACGTAGGTGCGCCAACCAAAAGGCCGGCGATTTCACAGATGGAACTATTATTTTTTAAATTTCTAAATTTGAAAATATCTATGAACGTGGAAGAAACTAAAGAGGTGTGTCTGTATCGTAGCAATGTCCCTTGGCGGAGATGTACTAATTTATAAAATATTTTTGAGATTTAATTCGAAAAGGTTGCGATAATTCCTTGATTTCCCAACATTTAGGCATCCAAAATAAACGTTTGTTACTCCAATTGTTACAGTCTGACAACGACAACTTGACTGACAGAATGATTTGCGCTATTTTGCTTACAAATTGCTGTTGTCTAGTGAACCGCGTACGCATATTTATCTTGTTCATTTCTGCTAGTTTCAAACTTTGCAGTGTTTACTACGCTTTGCTATGTTTCCTGCTTTTTTAACATCCAGTGAGCCATGTTTTGGAACATAGGAAACCTTCAATAAAAATCAGTGATACGAACCCAGAACACCACCTCGGACTCTACTCAAAGAGTAATGTTCATCGCTGACCTATCAGATTTTTGTCTTCTCATGAAATGTATGAAAACAACATATTGTGCAAATAATAGTTCATGTTCGGTTAATTCCAAATCATATACTGAAAAATGAAAATGAAAATATAGCAATAATTTCTCTCAAGTTACCACTTGAAATGAAAATCTCGATATCGTTTCTAAGAAATTAAATCAAGTCTGCACCAATAGTTTATATATAAACAGGCAGCATTTCAATGACAATATCATCTTACCTACCTAACAAAAAGTAGTTTGACAGGTCAGAGACTGTATGGACCGTGAACATTACTCTTTCAGGCTTGAATCGTATAGCACACGCTTTGAACCGCCAATTCTATTGTTAGAGTTTTAATATCAAGATTAAAAGATTTTTGTCACGAGCTGTATACATGCGCATATTACAGTTTTAAGCTCTAGAGGACTAGAGGATTGTGCTTTGTATAGGATCATCACCGATGGATTAACGGCCGCAAAAATTTTAAGGGTCTCTCGGTGCGTACTTAGATACTTCCCGCCCAGATATCGCAAGCGAAAATACGTTAAAATTTCAAAAAGTATTACTATTTAAAATGTTTGCTTTACCAATTGGTTAACAAAAGTTCGCTTTATGTTTTTATGTAACTTTTGCACAGTCTGCGGGGTGCGCTCCTACCGTGCTCGTGTGAAGAGTGACGGTATAGTGAAATGTAACGGGCCATGTGAAAGCTTGTTCCATAAAAAATGCGCAGTGAAAATCAAGGCATTCAACGACACTGGTGTGTGTGATGATTGCCAGATTGAACCAGTAGGAGGATCTACCATCATAACTGACTTAAAGAACACCACAGCGGAGAAAATATTGGCTGAAGTTAATGAAAAGTTGGCCATAGTGTTTAACATGAAGAAAACCCTCGAGTCAATGTCGAATGATATTAGTTTTTACGCTGAGAAGTACCAGGAGTTGGTAGAGGAAAAGGAAAGGACAAATAAAAAAATTATGGCACTAGAGCATAGAAATGTCCATTTAACAACAATGAACAAAGCTTTGGAGGAAAGAATAAGTTATCTCGAAGTACGGGAGAAGGCAAAGAACGTGGAAATAATAGGATTGGAAGAAGAAGAAACTGAGAATTTGGAAAAAAACATAAAATTGCTTGCAAACAAACTGGGATTAGATACCGAGACAATTTGTGAAATAAAGCGGGTAGGCGAAAAAAGCAAGGCCGTTGGCGCGTCAGCTGATCAGCGTGAGAAAAAGCCGCGGCCGGTTATAGTCACAATGACTACGCACGATTCCCGGAACCGATGGCTAGCAACAAGGAAAACAAACCAGTTATCCAACCACGATTTATTTCAAAACGGAAACAAAAAAAGGATATTTATAAACGAGGATTTGACCAAATATATGCGTAATCTGTTTTGGACGACAAAAAGCGAGCTTAAGGACATGTATAAATACATTTGGACCCAAGGAGGAAAAGTGCTTATAAGAAAGGATGATCCAAATGATTCCAAAATAAAATCGATCCGTACACTAAGTGACATTAACATATACACTGCCAAATAAAGACTAGGTACATAGCTTTAGAAAACTGGATTATGCAACCCAAAGATTAAATTATTTTTATAAAATTCGATAGCGATAATTTGGAACTACAACCTAGTTTAAAATACAATAAATATACAACAATAAATAAATGGAATGAAGGATTTAATCAACACAAGAAAAGTTTCAATATCATTCATTTAAACATAAGATCACTGAGAAAGAATTTTAGTCAATTTCAAGTATTAGTGAACGAATGCATAGATAAGCTGGATATCATAGTCCTGACGGAAGTAAATATAAAGGAAAGTGAAGGCATTTTTTATAACTTACAAGGCTTTGACATTTGTTTAAACTCAAGAGAATGTAAGAAAGGCGGAGGGATAATAGTATATGTGAAAAATAACATAAGCTTTACTTTTCAAAACATTGATCTCAATTATGCCGAAATAGTACAGTGTGAGTTCAATCAAGGCGGAAAACATCCAATGTATATAGTGTGTGTATATAGACCACCCAAAACTAACAAACAAGGATTCGTTAAAGAAATAAGTCA
Organism: Stenoptilia bipunctidactyla; assembly: GCA_944452665.1. Lineage (NCBI taxonomy): Eukaryota > Metazoa > Arthropoda > Insecta > Lepidoptera > Pterophoridae > Stenoptilia > Stenoptilia bipunctidactyla. The sequence continues at coordinate 2,887,635 of OX101730.1, forward strand.
CCTTCTATCTAAGTATTCGAGTAATTGCGAAATCGTGATGATTGGAGATATAAATATAGACTTACTGCCGGAACCAAACAGTGTAGTCGCTTTATATGAGAACAATATGTGTGAGTTGGGTATGGAATGCGGGATAAGGGACGTAACTCGCGAGGAAATATACGGTGGGATAGTGACGAGGTCGTGTATTGACCATGTCTGGGTTCGAACAAAGAACTGTGCTTCGGCGTATGTACTAACGACGAAAATAGCGGATCACTACCTTATAGGTCTATCTATAGAAAAGTGTGACGATAGTGAAATGAGTGAGAGTAAGTTAAGTACCATAATAAGTGATAAAAAAGTTTTAGAAGCACTGGAAGATGTTTGTTGGACTGACCTTTTGGACTGTAAGTGCCCTTTATTACTGTATGATAAACTGTACGAAATATTTTCAAAGGCTTATTCTTATGCTGAAGTAACTATAAGTCCGTTAAATAAAAGGAAAACCAAGCCATGGATTACTAAAAAGTTAAAAAATATGATTAAAGTAAGAGATAGGTTATTTAAGTATTGGAAGAGTAGGCCTTTAGATATGAACTTGCGACTGCAATATAATAAGTATAGAAATAGAGTAAATAAGCAAATAAATATAGCTAAAAATAAATTCCGAAAAAATGAAATATTAAAATGTAGAAAAAATATGAAAAAAGTTTGGGCTAAAATTAATTCATGGACTGGTAAAAATAAGCAAACTATTGACAATATTATTATTAAATATCTAGGTAAATCTGATCCTCTTTCGCGTGTATGTGATAAGTTTTCTAAAACATTTACTCAAGAGATTTTAGACACTAAGCACGTATGTAGTCATAAATTTTTAGACAGATCAACATATGTAAAAAATAGTACAAGGTCACTTAGATTTCAGAAGGCAACTGCCATGCACGTGGAAAAGATTATAGATAATTTAAGCTGTGATAAATCTCCGGGGATAGATAATATAAGAGTTATGGAAATTAAATTACTGAAGTCCAAAATAAGTCCAATATTAGCGCTGTTCATAAATCTATGTGTAGAGCAAGGGTTATACCCGGAAACGTTAAAAACCGCAATAATAAGACCTATTTTTAAACAAGGCTCACATATGGACTACACTAACTATAGACCTATAGCTATATTATCGGTTATAAACAAAATTGTTGAAAAATATTTAGTTTCTCAGATAAGCAATTTTTTGGAAAAGCATAACATATTAACAAATGCACAGCATGGGTTCCGACGGGGTCGTAGCACGGAGACGGTCTTAGCGAGGTTTACAGATGAGGTGAACGAAGCCTTGAATCAGCAGAAGCAGGTGGTGGTGGTCTATATAGACTTCAAAAAAGCTTTTGATACTCTGGAGCACCACCAGCTGCTTCAGGCTATGGAGGAGTGTGGAATCGCAGGTCCAATGATCCGGTGGCTCCGAGAGTATCTGAGTGACAGAACGCTGTTGACCGCGGTTGGAGGGGTTAAAGGGGAACGCGCGCGTGTGGACTGTGGCGTGCCGACCGGCTCCGTGTTCGGGCCCGTCGGGTACATCATGCATGTCAATAGCATGTGTAATGTAGTCCAAAACAGCAGCATATATATGTACGCAGACGACACATGCTTACTGTACGCTGATAAAAATTTAAATGTAATACAGACTAATATACAGCATGATATTACAAATATAATAAAATGGGCTCATGATAACGGCATAATAATAAATATAAAGAAAACAAAATGTATGCACATACGGTCACCGTATTCTAAAAACAAGGAAATGCTACCAAAAATAGTAGGGCACACCTATGAATGTTTGCACAGGAACAGCTTGCAATGTCAATGTGCTACTATTGAGGTGGTGGGAGAATACAAATACCTAGGATTGGTAATTGATAACAACTTTTCTTGGAAAATACATATAAACAACTTATGTGAGAGACTTAGACTGGTGCTTGTAAAATTCCACCACCTCAGCTATATGTTGGACAGAGCCACTATGTTTGCTGTATACTATGCGCTAGCTGACTCGCTTCTTTCTTATGGACTGGCAAGCTACGGACGAACATTCAAAACTTACCTAGATAAACTAAAATCTCTCCAAAAGCGATTTCTGAAGCTACTAGTAGATAAAACTACAAAAGCCCGTTGTAAAGCTAGTGATTATGAAAAACTTTTTGTGGAATGTAAAATGCTGCCAGTTCATGAAAGGGTGGAGATGTTGATAGCGATGGAACAATTATGGAGTGACCAATTTAAAGTACATAAACCTTGGCGACTGAGAAATAAAAATTATAAAAATGTACTTGAAATTCCTAAATATAATAATTATTTTGGCCAACGAAGCAGAAAATACTTAGTACCTAAGATTTTTAATGAATTACCGTCCCAGCTTAAAAATACCACTTTATCTAAAAGATCTTTTGCCTTGAAACTGAAAACATCATTGATTGTCACTTTTGATGAAAGCATAAAAAATGAGTAATTTCTAAATAACCTTCATTGGACCCCTTTTTTACAATTTCGTTAATTATTAGTTTTATATAAATTCTAAGAATCTTACAATGTTTAACTTCAGTTAAATATGTGTAATAAGTATAATATTTTCAACAGGTAAACTTATCAATTTTTGTTTATGTTATCTAATTATTTTGTAAAATGAAATATATTGTAATACTTTAATTACTTAATAAAATTTAGAATTAAAAAACGGAGCTGCATCTGCCTACAAACTGCTTTGCAGTTTGGCAGAAGTATAAATTTGTAAAACTTGATTGTTAAATATGGAAATAAATCATTATTATATTATTATTATATTATATTATGAATGAATAAAAAAAAAATGTTCCGTATCTGGGTGTTTATCTATTTATGTATTTATATTCTAGGTGTTTGAGCTCCGGGTCTTGTAGTGGAGATTAATGATAAAATGGACTGTATTTAGGTAAAAGGTATAATTACGGTTAAAAATGGTAGGTACAATAACTGATTTATAAGTTGTAACTAAGTATGCACGCGAGAGTCGTGCGCGCCGCTCGGTCGTTGATGGTTCTGGCTTCCTCATGCCCCTCCGTCCTCACTCCCGGCGACCTCCGCTGCGCCGTCCGGTTTACCGTTAGCTGTCCACGCGCCCCGCGCGTGAACATCCTCCCGCCCCTTGGCCTCTTCAAAGGGAAGAGGGCAAATGTTGTTGAACCCTCTGGTAATTCTTCCTCTGCTTGTCATTAGCTCCGCCACTCTGGTAACGCCGTCGGGTCCAGGGTAGGTGCGCACCACGCGACCCATAGCCCAAACCAATGGGGGTAGCGTCTTGTCCCGAAGAAGTACGAGCATGCCCTCAGTGAGCTGACCAGAAGTAGTGGACCACTTGGTTTTCTGCTGCAGTAAGGTAACATACTAAATAAATAAATAATAAATATTTCTGACACTCACACAACATTATCTAGCCCAAATTAAGTTTCTTAAAGAACTTGTGTTATGGATACTAGATAACTGATATACCTACTTAAGAAATATATAAACATACATATTGAATAAATACATATTTTTTATTAGAATAAACTTAAATAAACATATAAACATCCATGACTTGACGACTAATATCTGTGTTCATCACACAAATATCCGCCGCCGCCGGGATTCGAACCCAGGACCTCTGGCATAGAAGGCAACTTATGTTACCGCTACACCAGCCGGTCGTCATACTCGTGAGAAAATCTCTGCCAGAAGTGCTGTCGGATGCATTGGACTCTCTTGAAGCGATCGAGGCAGTTGATGTTTGTTTGAGGAATCTGCGGACTCGGTATAGACGTTAGTGGTCGTCCAATTAGAAAGTGGGAAGGAGTTAGAGCGGCGAAGTCAGAAGGATCAGAGGATAGAGGTGTCAAAGGACGAGAATTCAGAACGGCCTCGATTTGACATAAACAGGTTGCTAACTCTTCGTAGGTGAAGTTAGTAAGACTTAACAGCCTCCTTAAATGGTACTTGGTAGAGCGAACTGCAGCCTCAGCCATTGCATTGAAATGGGGGGAATATGGAGGTGAAAATGAGAACTTAATGCCCTCACGAGACATTTCACATGCCAGATCATTGGATGATTCAGACAGGAATTTTTTAAAATCATTATACGCTCCGACAAAATTAGTGCCATTGTCAGACAATATGCTCTGCGGTTTGCCACGGCGAGAAATGAAGCGGTTCAGCGCTGCAATGAAGCCCTCTTTCGTAAGGTCAGTGACGGGCTCTAGATGCACTGCTCTAATTGCGTGACAGACGAAAACGCACAGGTACGATTTTGTGAGCTTACAGCCCCGACCTTTACGGTCTGCTATGAGCACTGGGCCGGCATAATCAACACTGCAATTATAAAAGGGATATTCTAGGCTAGTTCTAGTTATAGGCAGTTGGCCCATTATGGGTTGTACGTTTTGGCATTTAAATCTAAAACATTTAATACATTGTCTGACTATTGACCTAGCAAGATTCCTGCCACCTAATGGCCAATAATTAAGACGCAAATGTGCTAACAAAAGTTGAGGGCCCGCGTGTAACATTTTTGAATGTTGCATATGAAATATTATCTTTGTTAGGTGGTGCTTACTACAAAGCAGAATTGGATATTTAGTATCGTAGTCGTACGGAGAACTGTTGAGTCTACCACCAACTCGGACGATATTTTCGGAATCAAGAAATGGCGTTAAGGAAATTAATCTATTTTTACGCGGTAGAGATCTTCCCGACTCCAATAAATTCAATTCCTCAGGAAACATTTCCCTCTGTGCGCTGTGTAGTAAACACATAATTGAATTGTTTAACTCATCACAAGAAAGAGCGCCTTGTAATTTATCGTTAGGATTTTTTAAATTATAAATATACCTTTTGATGTAGGCTAGGACTCTTTGCAAGCGATTGAAATTAGAATGATAATGAATTAATGATTGTATGATATTTTGTGATTGATTTGAATTAAATGATTGATTGTCCTGAATAAAATGAGAAATCACCTCAGGTAGATCCTGTTTCACGCTATTTGCAGGTATAGCAGGCCAATCATGTTCATGATTTTGTAAAAAGCTCGGGCCTGACCACCACAAAACGTTATTACTGATTGAGTCGGCCTTCGCCCCGCGAGATACTAAGTCCGCCGGATTGTCCTTCGACGGTACATACCTCCACGTGTGACAGGTAGAGTTTTCTACAATTTCGTTGATTCGATTTTGTACAAAGGGCTTCAGGTGATTGGAAGGAGTATTCAGCCAGCCGAGTACGATCATCGAATCGCACCAAAAGAAACATTTTGAAATTGACATAGTCAATGATTCGAGAACGGTTGTACATAGTCTTGACCCTAATAATGCGGCACAAAGTTCAAGTCTTGGGATCGTAACTGATTTTATCGGTGCAACACGGTTCTTGGATAGAAGAAGATGAACCCTAATAGCACCGGTGTGACCTATGGATCGCACATAGACACATGCGCCATAGGCTTTCTCGGACGCATCACAGAATACGTGAATTTCATGTTTAACCGATGAATCGAAAGAAATCCAGCGAGGAACTTTTAAATTATTTAAATAAGGAAGCGTTGAAACAAATGTTGACCAAATATCGATAATTTCTTGAGAAACCTCATCATCCCACTCACATTTATCGACCCATAGCCTTTGCATTATTAATTTAGCTTCAACAATGCAAGGACCGACCAAGCCTAGGGGGTCAAATATTTGGCTGATCACGGATAAAATATGACGTTTTGTGACCTTTTCTGCGTGGTCAATATTTATTGAAAACGACAAGTAATCCGGGCTACTTAACCAGTAGAGACCCAAGGTTTTAGATGACGTGTTGTGGTGCGAAATATTTAAAGCAGTAGGATTATTTTGGTTTTGTGAATCACATTCAATAGCTTGTAAAACTTCCGGGCAGTTAGATTGCAATTTTCTTAAAAAAAAATGAGCTGAAGATAAAATTGTAACTATCTCTTTTACGAGGGCTATGGTTTGAGGTATAGAAGAACCTCCACCTAAATAGTCATCAACATAGAAGTCCCGGGCTATTGCTGACCTTACTTCCTCGGTAGAGGCTGCGTCCGCTAGGCTAACCAGGCATTTGGTAGCTAAGTAAGGAGCCGAGGTGGTGCCATAAGTGACTGTGTTGAGATTATATATTTTTAGCGGCTTTTCTGAGTCATTACGAAAAACAATTTGTAGAAGAGGCCTTTGTGAGGGTATTATTTGGATACAGCGAAAATGCTTCTCTACATCCCCGGAGACCACGTATTTATGCTGCCGAAATCTTAATAAAATCGATAGAAGGTCATCCTGAACCTTAGGACCTACTAGTTGAAGGTCGTTGAGGGAAAAGCCTGAGGTAGATGGAGCTGACGCATCGAATACACACCTCAATTTGGTTGTAGTGCTAGACTCTCTTACTACACCATGGTGTGGTATGAAATATTCAACGTGATGACCTGAATGTGGTACTGATATGTTGACGTTTTCAGTCATATGACCGAGACGTTCGTACTCTGTCATGAAGTCAACATACTTAGCCTTGTAGTCAGGATCGCGTTTAAAACGTCGTTCTAAGGATAGGAAGCGATGTTTTGCCATTGTATACGAATCTCCTAAAATTGTAGGATCGGCCTTTAAGGGCATCGTTACAATAAATTTGCCATCCTTGTCCCTGACTGTGTTCTGGGTGAAGCTCAACTCACATGCTCTTTCTTCCCGAGATAATGAGTGCTTTGGAGATACAGAGTCAAGTTCCCAAAATATTGACAAGTCAGGTTTGTCATCGTGATTTGCAAAATTACAAAAATGTGAGCGTTGAGAAGAGGATGAATTTCCGTTGAATATTGGACCGGATAGGATCCATCCGAATTTCGTCTCACATAACTTTGGCATTTGTTTGCCTAAGTCTATAGAAGCGGAGCTTACGACGCTCCAGAATATTTCAGCCCCAAGTAATATGTCAATTGTAGACGGAATATTAAATGTAGCGTCAGCTAAGTAAAGGCTTGACGGAATAGGAATATTCTCTATGTTAACAAAGGAAGTGGGCAAAACTTTTGTTATCTCTGGTAAAATAAGGCAATCCAAATTAATCCTATAGTCACCGTTAGAAGACTCAATATTGAGATGGCAAGACTGTGTGCTATAAGAAGATTGATGATTTATACCTGTCACAGTGGAGGTTGCTTTACGACGTGACAAACCCAGTTTGGTGCAGAGGCTCTCCGTTATGAAGTTCGCCGTGCTGCCGTTGTCGAGCAGTACTCGAGCGTTGAGCTTTTCACCGTTGGAGCTCACCACTTTCACAATAGCTGTGGATAGTAAAACATTGTTTGTGCTAGTAGGCTGTCTAGTTGTGTCTGCAGATAAAGCAATACTAGTAGAATTAGATATCATGGGTTCCTGATAAGTATGCTCTGTCAGTTCAGTGTGTAAAAGCGTATTGTGTCTGGCTTTGCAATATTTACAACCTGATAGTCTGCAATTTTTAGTAGTATGACTTGAGCGTAAACAATTAAGACAGACTCTGAAAAGCTTTGCCTTTTGTAGCCGTGATTCAACAGGCAAAGCTCTAAATGACTCGCAAGTATATAGCAAATGATCACTAGAACATAAAGGACATGTAGTTATTTTTTTTATAAAATTATTGTTATTGCTATTTTGTAAATTATTAGTGTTTAAATGTTCCCCAGTATTAGTTACAATAAAGATTTTTTGTTTATTGATATTTTTTTGCGCGTTTAATTTAGTTTGATTATTTTCTAAAGTTTCTAATAAATCAGCTTTGTTAGATATAAAGGTGGAAAACTGTGTGAAGGTTGCGGAACTAGACAGAGTACTGCTATACTCCTCCCAGTGCCTGCTCGTAATGGGATCAAGCTTTCTCGACATCATAAATATTATAAGAGTATCCCAGTGCTCTGTTGGTTCTTTCAATATTCTAAGTGCCCGTATATTTTTATTAACACAATCAATGAGTCGACGTAACGATGAAGATGATTCTCTAATAAGCAGTTCTACATCAAATAAGGCCTGTACGTGATTATTTATTAAGAGGCGATTGTTATTGAATCGGTCACATAACAAGTCCCAAGCTAGTGCGTAATTATCGCCTTTAAAATCTATATTTTTAATTATTTCCGATGCCTGGCCTTTAAGTGATGCACGGAGGTAGTGGAACTTGTTGATGTCATCGATACAATCACTATTGTGTATTAGTGAGCAAAAAGTGTCTCTAAATTCTAGCCAGTACTCATAGCACCCATTAAAGTGTGGCAAATCAATTTTAGGTAAGCGCACAAAATTATTTTTGAACGATGCACCTGATTTGGAGCCTGCATCAGAACCCGCCTCCGAAGCAGCACGCTCGGCAGCGTGCGCTGCCAATGCTTTACGCGCTCGCGCCAGCAGGGAGTAGTAACGATCCTCGAACTGGGCCCGCTCTGCATACTCGTCGTCCGGCGTCTCCGAAGTCGACTCGATCTCAATCTGCAACGCATCGTATGTTTCGTATAAGACATCAAAAGTTTTCAAACGAGCTTCTAAATCGATTTGTTGCAGCTCTGATAGATCTTTAGACGATAAAACTACAGTCAAATAATTTTCGAAATTGGTAGCTTTAGCTTTCATGCTACTACGTTTTTTAATTAATTTTTCCAGGGACATTTTGAGGAGAAACAAAATTAGCAAAATATTAAGAACCTCCTCTTTATGAAGTTGGTTAAAAAGTATAACGGTAAGCCAAAGTGCGTAAAAGATAGCAGAGTCAATTGATTAAACCAATCTATACTAATATAATAAAGCTTTACGGTTTGTTTGTTTGAACTCGCTAATTTTAGGAACTACCACTTGGATTTAACAAAATATTTATGCACCTATTTTATATTGTATTATTATTATAATTAATAATATGTGTACATATATTTATGGCTATATTTTATCCCGAAATTCCCACGGGATCAAAATTACGCGTGTAAAACCGCGCGCGGCTTCTAGTAAGAGTTGTAAAATGTTTAAACTAGGCCTATAATGCACAACAGTTCGATCTCAAAGTTTACACCTCCTTTTTTATTTTATTGTAATCGGTTGAAAATGTATAACTGTACAAAGCTTGCGAACGATAGCAAAATCAATAAAAAACAAGAATAAAGCAATGCAGTTATAAATAGACACTGCACAGGTGAAAACAAAAGAAACTAAACAAAGGATGACTTGTACTAGCGGCAAGGACGAGTCGTTGGCCTGAGGATTACGTAAGCAGTGCGAATAGATGAATAGGCATTATTAAATGATATATTTTATTGATAGAAATGTTCGAATAGCTAGCAATTATAAACGTTCAGTCAAAGGAGAGGCGAAGAATGTGATAGTATGGAAGTTGGAAATGGAGAAATAATGCTTCAAAACACTTAAAAAAAAGGAAATAATTGGAACGAACTCACGTATGTCCTTAACCTTCCTTGATCCGTTCCTTATGCACGATGATTTACAAAACAACAATCAGTTGACACTTCAAGTCCAAAATTCAACCAAGTTCACACGAGGAATTTTTGATTTATTCTGTTCTTCTTTCACGGTAGAAGGACCATTGTTTGAGCTCCGGGTCTTGTAGTGGAGATTAATGATAAAATGGACTGTATTTAGGTAAAAGGTATAATTACGGTTAAAAATGGTAGGTACAATAACTGATTTATAAGTTGTAACTAAGTATGCACGCGAGAGTCGTGCGCGCCGCTCGGTCGTTGATGGTTCTGGCTTCCTCATGCCCCTCCGTCCTCACTCCCGGCGACCTCCGCTGCGCCGTCCGGTTTACCGTTAGCTGTCCACGCGCCCCGCGCGTGAACACTAGGTTCCCCCCTAGTTTGCTACATGGTATCCCATAACACAAGCTATGCTTACTTTGGGGCCATGTAGTTGGTGTGATTGTCTGGCGATTTCATTTCATTTCATCCAAATTCCGCAGCAATCTCTGTTTGAAATGGTCAATTAGTGTCATGTTTGTGACTTTGTTTTATCGAGACAATTTCTATAAATCATATTTCTATCTTTACGGTTGGTTATATGGTTCATTTTTGTGAATTTTTATTTAGACTCAACATGTACACTTTACAGGGTATATTATCGTTCAAGAAAGTCAAGAAAAAAGGACAGTGGGCGGAAATTCGAAATTCCTTATATTTGGTCTGGGCAGAACTGCGCAAAGATATTTTGTGCTTTTAAAATACCACTGGGGAGAACAATGTTAAGTAAAGATAGAATATTCCTTTCATATCTTTTGTAAAATATCTCACTTGAGCTCAAGATACTATGGAAATTAGTATCTGTACTTTTAATTTTCAACCGCCTTACAAAAGTTCATGTTTTTTTTTCATCAATTCGTGTATATGACTATTTTGTATGTTTGTGACGCTAAAGTTTGGTCAATTATGAACCTTCTCATTATATTTTATAAAAGATACCTCATTCAGAGGTGATCCCATATAAATTTCATTAAAATCGATTGAGCACTTTTTGAAAACCATTTTTTACAGCTCTACATTCGTTGATTACATACATATATACAAAATTTCACGCCTATATTCATAAACTATGGCGTTTTTTTTTGGGCGATAGGCTGACTCCCTGTCACTGCAATAGTCTTTCTCAACCATTATAATACCTCTGGTGTTCTGCCTTCCCCATATGGGAAACAGGTGTAAAGTAATAAAATAATAATAATAAAATTGTTTATTTAGACAACAGAGTAAAATTTACTTAATTCACTACGTAAGTAGAATATGTAGTTGAACAATTAAATTCTTAATAAAAATTAAAAAAAAGTATCATATTGTATATGCCTTTTCCCAATATCAAAACTATAATTAAAATAAAAACAAAATTTAAATCGAAAAGTCAAAAATAAAATAAAGAATTGTATTTAGTAAAATTTAAATTAAATAAGTGTAATTAAATTGAATAAAATTAAATTGACACATAAAATAAGCACTCTCGCCCAATGGCGTCACATGAGACAGTCATATATCCTTGCAATGGTCTTTGAAATGGTCAATGGAACTTATCTATGTTTGTTTGTAGTTTAAAACTAACTGCATTAGCCTGCACCGCTCGGACCAAGTAAGGCCAACTAGTTGCTGTCTTTTACGTCTTTCTAAATGTATGTTTTTACCGTATTCATTGAAATAAAGCTAGATAACTCGATTAACAGAAAATCTATAGCTTTGCTCACTAGCCTAAAGTAATCTTGAAGAACTATAATCTTCATGAAAATTGGCATCAAACCAGCTCATTAGTTCCTATGATTATTCCAGACATACATACAAATAGACGTTCACTTTCATTAGATTTTTTGTAAGACAGCTACAGTAAGTAATATTCCTGCAAATATTTATAGTAAGGTATTTTCCTTGAAAGATATTATTAACGTATTCATTAGGTACCTTTAATTTCGCACAAACTTTTCCTAAAGAAAAACATATTTTTCTAATGAATAAAAACCGTGACCCCATGAACAATAAGCTTTTGAAGCATTAACTCGTTTAAACCCTTATTTAATTTTCCCAATACAAAATGACCTTGAAGAAAAAAAGTCAAAGTTTGTCTTTCACACTTCCAAAAACTCCTTTCATCGTATCAAAATGATGATAACTTTTCATAATTACTTAAAAATACGAGAAGCAATATCTTTTGAAACGAAATCGGGGAGAAACATGCCTTTCAGCTTTCATTAAAACTTTATCAACAAGGGTTCAGCTTTTATGCAAAAAGCTGAAAGTTATACAGGGTGTAAATTAAAATGTACCGGCCGTTTTGGAAAATGTGAACGCTCATTAGCAAAAACTTTTGTTCGATACAGGATCTTGGAGGAACTCATTTCCGCTCTATAAGTTTGAAACAGGTAAGATTAGAGAGCTTCGATCAAAAATTCATGTTACGAGGTTTTAAATTACCAAGTTGAACGTTTGTTTCAATAGAATCTGAAAAGTTAATTAGGTATGTCTAATTATAACAATGTTGAACTGTTTAAACAGTCAACTCAACGCCATATATCCCATGATCATACAAAGTTTATTATACAAAAAGCAATCAAAGGAAACAATTTTCTTTTTGTAAATACAATAAAAACTTTCATGCTGGACTGGGAGCGAAAGAAAAACATAGAATGTGCAAGCTGCTTCTCTTCCCGGGCATACCGTAAAAGTCGGTTAAGGGACAGAGGTTTTATTGGTATTTTTGTGGGTATTTTTGTGGCCCCCTGTCACTGCAATAGCCTCTCGCAATCATTATAATACCTCATTAGTCAAACGTGACATCAGTTGGTCTTATAACCTCTGATGTTCTGCTTACCCCATAAGGGATACAGGCGTGAAATTATGTATGTATGTATGTAATAATCAACGAATGCAGAGCATTATAAAAACCGACTTCACGTCAAAACTTTGGCCGAGTTATAATGTCATCAACGTAAACATTCTCCAAAATCATACATATTTGAAAATTTTCAATGAAGTACTAAACCGATTTAGATGAAATTTATATGGGTGGTCCTATGAAGTACCTTCTATCATATTAAATAAGAATTTTCAAAATCGATTCATAATTGTCCTAAATATAGTGTAACAAAGACACAAAAAACAGCAAAAAAACATACAGACGAATTGAGTCCTCCTCCTTTTTTGGAGTTGGTTGAAAAAAAATACTCTATATTTATATCAATTACCACTTTATCAAACTTTGAAACATTAGTCATACATTTCGAATAGAACTAAAAGCTTGCCTTGTTTCATTTAGCTACTACACGAATAACGTATAATTATCTATTTAAAAAATAAAATTTTCCTAATTAAAACTATCATAACTTGTGTTTACATAAATGTTCAATTAAGTTAATTAAAATCATATCAGTACTATTTGACTGCTGAATTTTTATAAAATAAAAAGGTTAACATGATTTAAATGTGTTATGTTTCAAACAAATTTGTCACCAAAATTATGAAAAAGTTATTAAGTATTATGCGATATTAAGGCTGGTCATATATTATTTTGATTACCTATGTAATGCCAGAGATTCAGATTCTGATATCCTTCAACAGAAGACTTCAAACAAGTAAGTCCTTAGAGTTGACGATAGTTCTTTTGTACACCTGATTAGCTTGAGAAGTAATTAATATTGTTGATACACTTTAAGTTTGTAAGTTAAAGCTTTTATAGGAAAACAACTTGAACAACACTTTGTAGACTTAAAACGAATAGTGATTTCAAAGTTTACGTTTGGAAGTTTCAAGTTAGTAATTGACCGCAAATAGAATAGACCTATTGGGAACGTGCAAAGTAGGTGGATGGGGTAATGAAAACGATCGCTGCGTTTGACGTGGCAGAAATATGCAACAAAAAGGGCTAATTAGTGAGCAAACAGAATTGTAAATTTTATGTGTTTAGTAAAACGGCCTCGAAATTAGATCAAAGATGGATAGCTGCTGTAAAAAAGAGAAACTAAGTGATCCGATGTCACCTTAAATTAAAAAAATAATCAAATCAATTTTATTTGAGTTTTTTTTTTATATTATAAGGATAGAAAGATTATCTTCCATGCCACCTGATGAAAAGTAAGCATAAAAACTATGGTGGTACACGTCTGTCAACGAGATACCCATTCACTTAACACTTAGTACCAGGACTGTAGTGGTAAACAGACGCAGGCAGATCGTTCCACATCTTGGTAATCCGAACCAAAAAGGAACTATCGAAGCATTTTGTTCGACTTCTTGGTAAATCCTCTGTATACGTATGAAAGTTCTGTCTGCGTAAAAGGAGTGCGTGGTAAAATGGAGTAGTTAATTTTTTTTAAAAAGAACACTCGCACACTCTACAAACCGTAGCCGATAAAATATTGTAAAACAAGCAATATTGCTTGTTTGACAATTTATGTGACCTGAAATCATGGTGAAACCAACCACAGAAATGGTGAAACCCAACTTGAAAATAAGACTGTGTATGGTGAAAAGAGTCTTTAAATATTGTTTCCCCAAACAAAATTTAATCCCCGCTGAATAATCCTTCTTGATTATGAGTTATAAAAATGCTTTCAGTATTTTTTAAAAAGTTGTCTATAATGTATATTAAAAATCCCGTTTCTGTTTATCTACGTTATAACAGAGTTATGCCTACAAAAATAGTGCACAAAATGTAAGCGAATCGACTAAAACTGCATGTAATGAGAAACTTCCTTTAGACCGATGACAAATAAAAATGAACAGTCTTATAGTACCTACCTTGAACAAAATAGTTAAAACCATAAATATTAAAAATACTTTTATTTTTTAGTGATTCTGTGAATATGGTTAATTTAAAGCAGTATAATGTATATATATATTAAGAATAGGCAAAGCTAATGCTTTCATTTGATACCTATATTGAAATCATTATTTATTTGTTTTTATGCCACTAAAATGTTAATTTTAAGACGTCACCTTGAAATTGCATGTATCCAATATTACTCGCGCAGTTAATACGAATCTTTTGATATCTCATTTATTTAAATCTGTCCGGCAGTTCAGTCATCAGGGAACAAGAAAAAGAAATACATACATACGCGCTGAAAACATAACCCTCCTTTGCGTGCCGATGAGTTAGTATGATGACCTCAGTGGAGCCTCGCAGTGTGTGTCTTAAAATGAACATGGATAAGACGAAGATAATGTTGAACGTCCATGTTGCACCTGCTCCTATAGTAGTTGGAGGCACCACACTCGAAGTTAGTTAAGTAGGTCCAACTTTGAGAAAGAGGTCAATCGTCGAATCCAACTTGCTCTGTAAAATTTTCTCGTCCCAAATACCGTAGTGTCTGAAGATAAAGGTTTTTGACCAATGTGTGTTGCCAGTGATAACATACGGCACGGAGATGAAGTCGCTCAGCGGGCAATGGAAAGGGCTATGCTCGGAGTTTCCCTGCGGGATCGAATCAGGAATGAGGAGATAGTTTAGAACTCCAGCAATAACCGTGTACTTTTGAGAGCTACAATCCCAAAAAAAAGATCAAATCACTAACATCGAATCACGCATTACCGCCATCTTTACTTTTCCTTTTTTACGTCTTTTTTATTAAAGCCTAAGCCCGCGTTTGACCTCAATGTCACCTGATGGTAAGTGACGAAGAGATCGAAGATGACACGGGGCCTAGGATAGAACTGGCTGTTCATAAAATATTGCCGGAGCACATCACCGCCGGAGCGATAATACACACATCAAAAAAGTATAATCAACATTACTTAAGTGAATTTTTTAATAATATTTAATGCTACAAATTTTCTATTTTTTATTTGAATATACATTTAGGATCTTTTTGAAGTAAAAACAACATCTGTTATTTTTATATTGTTTTTGTAATAACAAAAAATAAGATTATGTCTTCTGTATCATACGCAAAACGAGCTAAGATCAAACCAAATAAAAATTTTCGAAAAAAAATACAAAATTTATAGTCAAAATTAAATTATTGACCTCCTCTGTTGTTTAAAATTTTATAAAATCACGTTAAATGTAATTATGTCGATAACTCTATTTAAATTATTGTTAAAATTTGTAAAATGAAGATGACAAATTCAATTAAGAATGAAAATGCATTGAAATTCTATTTCAAGTTAGTAAAGTAAAACAAAAAAGTTTGCATACCTATACCTACCTAACATTTACTAAAAAAAAGAGATTAGTTAAGATTTTTTAAATTTTATGCTTGTTGTTTAGACTTTTTTGGTGTGTGTAGTTGGCGGTAGATTTTATTTAGAGGAAGATATTATTTTATTCTGCAGCTAAACATCCCCACTCTTTTGACGACTTCCTAAACCTTTACTTATCATCAGGTTGTTATTACCTTGTTGGTTAACCACGTTTGATCACAGCTTAAAATAAATATATTTCTTTTATTTAAGGCCACAACCAAAAGCAATACATTATTAACTTTAGACACAGTATAATAGACATCAATTCCATTAGCATGATAAAGACGGCTGCATTCAAAACAGGCACTGCGTTCATTAGGGTTACAACTGATGCCAAATACTAATTACTTAGACTTAGACTCTGTGCTCTACAAAACAAACGTAACCCGACCAGTCTACTTTACGGTACGGCTTTGTATTAGTGGGTAGTGATAAGCCGCAGCTGAAGCCTGCTCCTTGGAATTACTGCTGTTTTAGTGCCACCCGCATATATTAGGCTTAGTTTGTGGACGCGAGTAGTTTCGGCACCTAAATACTAGAACTTTTTATTGTCATGGGTAACCTATTATAAATTCGGGTGAAATGAATAAGTAGCCGTTTGACATGCGCTTCTTTTAATCACGACTCCTTTTTAATTTTACATAATGTTCATAGCTGACTTGTCAGATATTTTTAAAAATCATTAAATTTATTAAAGCAACATATAGTGCAAATAATAGCTCATGTTCTGTTAATTCCATATCATTTACTCATATTAGAAACCGCAGCAAGTATTTTAATATTTTACCCTCTCAAGTTACTCAATAGACTACTAGTATCAGTTATTTATTTACACTTCATTGTATGCCATTAATAAGTACAAAAAAAGGATATACATAATAACAATTTTGAAATACAATTGTCGGTCGGCTGGGAAGCGATATCTACAAGACAACCATGGATGTAGAACATTTGTATATGCAGCTTGGGGTTAAAGGCATACCTATTATATGTATAAAATATACACTAAATAAAAATATACTTACATTACAGATATATATATAAATATAAAATACACACATGGATATAATAAATATGTCAATAAATAAACATAAATATATATTTAAGTACATATATTGGGATCAGATTACTTCAAAAGCTGACAAATAGTGAGACTTTAGCAGTTTTTTAAAGGATAGGAGTGATTTTGCGGATTTTAAATTTACAGGAAGTTCATTCCACAAACTTACGCGGTGTGGTAGGATTGAACAGTACCTAGACGATACAGTAGACAGTATCATCCACTTGAAATGAAAATTCCGATATCTTTTCTAAGAAATTAAATCAAGTCTGCACCAATAGTTTAGATATAAACAGGCAGCATTTCAATGACAATATAATCTTTATACATTCACATACCTAACAAGAAGTAGTTTGAGGGTGACTGTATGGACCGTGAACATTACTTATTAAAAACATCCACTTCCAATATTTAAAAAAAAAAGACTTAACTGAATGAAACCCCCAGTTATCACACCAAGTGCGCCCCAAACTAAGCAAAACTTGTGATATGTGATACATAAATTAGATAATTATCCTGACCCAAAACATTTCTAGTTCCGAGCGGCAATAAAGAAATATCACTAGCGAATCCCGTAAAAGGGCATTATAATTTTTAAATTCAAATCTGCAAGGCTAAAAACAAATTTTAGTAAAACACTCTGTATTCTATTCTGATCATAATTATGTCATAAAAGTAGGTACTTAATTTTTCACTAGAATTTCAAAAAAATACTACTATGTTCTATTTACTTTACATATAACTGAGTCAATCGCGGCACGTGACCTGGCACGCGGATCACTGCCTACGCTAGCGTAACCATGCGTTGCGTAATCAATTCTTTAGCTTTCGGTTAAGTTTACTCAGTAAATAAATCATATTTATTTTATCATATTTTTTCTCTCTATACGACGAGATCATACTCAAACTATTACGTCCTTGACCAAATGAAAAGTGACCCACCAGTCATCCTGTATAATTAAATTATGAACTACCCAGCTTTTTGTTTTTTTTTTTTTATTTTAACAAAAATATTGAAAAGCTCACAAGATGTTTCAACGTGGTAAATAAATCGCTCATTTATTTTCCTTTTATCTACGTAATGATTTTCGATAAGGTTCTTGATTTCGTATTAATATTCCTTAGAAATGGCGTTTAAAGAGGTCGTTAGGAAGAATACAGCGCTTTTACTCCAATAAGAAGGCTCCATATTGTTACCATTTCATTGAAATATGAGAAACAATTATTTCTTAATAGGTCTTAAATTGTCTAATTATTTTGTTTTATGCGCAGTGTTATCATTTCAATGTTTACGAGAATGTATCTTTTGTTTTTATGGAATATTTATGAATTATGTATTATTTGTTCAAGGTTTGGGGAAACAATTGTTTCTCTAATTATATTTTCTTATGAACAATTAAACATTGTTTTGTAACCGTAGATCCTTTTACCCTTGTTTACAAACTTGTTAGCGATATTTCAGAATTCGTATTAATGAAGATGTTGTCAGTCTTTTGTAATGGAGAGAAGAAATTTTAACTGGGTCTTAAATTGACGGATGGTTAGAGCACGGTATATACAGTATTTCAACTTCATACAAACGGACGAAACGCGAGCTTATCTACGCGGCTCTCCGTATGCCGAAACTATTTTTAATTGAGATTTACATTAAAATACTTACGGGTTTAATTTACTTTAAAATCTAAAAATAATTCATTTCGTACCATTTGTTCCTATAGACTTATAAACAAGTACAAGTTATTTAAATTAGATTTAAGCATATGTATTGTATTCTTTCAAGGTTAAAGTTATAATTTATTAAGAGGCTATATCTAATTATAGAATTTACATAATGTTTACTATGTTTTTAAAGGAAATATTTTACATTTCAATTAAAAAATAAACTATCTTTAGTCGTGTACAGTAGTATTACAGTAACTAGTATCCCACCAAAAACATTATGTAAAAAACTAGCCAAGTCTCGATGGAGCTGCATGTTTATCTCTTAAAAGTAATGACATCTAGACAAAGTCGTGACAAGTCTAAGGTTCCTTACTGCGATTATAACTTGGACGTTATATGCTAGATTAAATCAGAAGATGTGACCCAGTGTGCTGGATTTTTGCAATGAATGTCGATTTTTGTCATGTACTAATTGCAGAAGGGGGCATTACCATATCTCTAATACAGTTGAGACCAGCTGTATCATCAGATACTTCAGACCTTCGACTTTTGACACCAAATGAAGCAGCCCACCAAGTTGAATATTTTTTGTAAAGACGGCATTTCGATCTCTAATAATTTGGTTGAGCTCTTGTGTTTTATAATCACGGTCACCAGGCACTCCAGATCTTCTATTAGGTATACTAGTTTTCCTTTTATCTAACCATTACACCCTAATCTGTTCCAAATTTCAGCTCTAGTTTATGGGACGTATTTACTAGTTTTATTCTGATGATTATGAGTGAGTGAGTGAGTGTCATAAATGCGAAACTTTGCTTTGGCTTAACTTCGGAACTACATGACCTACAGACTTAAAATTTTGGATTTTAAGTATATGATTATAGCTTACTGGATGACGAAAATTTCTGCGTTCTGGTCTTATCCAGAAGTTCTCAAATAGGGGCCTGAAAATGTGGCGAAATGGTAAAGGAGTAAAGGTAAAGGATGGTACGGCAGTGTCTGCTTCGCGCTCGACTTGGCGAGGGCGCTACCGTGCCCTCTGATTTTTTATTCCAGGTTCCCCCTAGTTTGCTACCTGGTATCTCATATAACAAGCACTGTTTATTTTGAAGCCATGTAGTTGGTGTGATTGTCTGGGGATTTTTTTTATACAGTGATTTTCTAGTGACTGTTAAATGTTTCTTAATATTGATGGTAATTTTTTTTATAAACTATGTTTGTATTTCTAACGTAGAAACTTAGGAGATACCTATAAGGATGCGTAGACTGATTTAAAATTATGTTTACGAGTATTAAGTGGTATTAGAAATCAAGATTATTTTTCATATTTTTGGCACCGTAAGACAATTACTCGTACTTGTATATCTTTGGGTATTATTAATACTGTGATTTTCTAATGATTTTTATATGTTTTTTTTTTTTATTTCATGATTGTGACAAATTTTATATACTGTAATGCTTTTCTTTTTGTGGGTCTGGGCGCTAAGATATAGGTTGGCCCCTTGTCACCAGATGAGATTAAAGCCACAGCAGATGGATATACCTTAGGTGATGATACGGCTAGCTTACCCTCAGGACATGAGAAGGTTTTGGCTCAGAGGCGCGAGAGAGGACAATACTTATAAATAGTGAGCGCCAGTCTCAACGCACAAACAAGAAAGCGGATATTTTAAGAAATCAAACAAGCAAGTTGGAGCACAAATATATATTAATCTTTGTCTTCATTTATTACAGATTTCACATTTGGGTTATAATAATTACTTGGCTGAGGGCCTCCTTCACAATGGTTACAGGTTATAATATAGAAAGCATAACTTAGCTAATTTTGGACTTAGTTGGTAGGTGGCTTTAATAAAGGGCATTGCTTGTTGAATTTAAATTAGGTAGAATCCGATGTGCATCATCTTCTTCTCCAGTTGTTCATTAAAGACAAAATAACATGGATATCAATCCACGTGCCATCCTCAAAGATAAAATATTATCCTCTCCATGAACAAAACTTGGCAAAACCAGGGAATTAATACTGAAAAAGAAAACCCAAAGAGGTGGGTTTCTGAAAAGCTGCAAATCACCATTTGGCGGATGTAAATGGATTTCCACCATTTACTTCCGCAACAATTAATGAGGCTCCAAAAAAAAAGAAATTGTATAACCCTATGCTGGGCTATCACACAACATCCGAAGATGGCGGTTTTATCCTCTCAGATCACACAAAAACCAAGTATTTTATGAATAATTACTGGAGCGGCAGACGAAAAAAAAGGAAGTCTCCCTCGTGCGTTTTTATAACCAAACTGACATTTCCTGTCAAATTGATGATATACGTTGAAAAAACCCTGAGCATAGCTCGGTCTACAGCCGGAAACAGGCAAAGGTTAATATCTATACGTTGTAATTTTAAAAATCACTATTAGGTAGAAAGAGGAACACGAAAAAAAGTGTTACAATACTAGAACTAACTTTATGGTGTATAAAGTTAAGAGCCACATAAACCGAAAAACTTAAACTGATATCCAGATAATGTATTGAGGCAATTTATCATTTTTTACAGATAAAAAATAATGAGGTGTCTGACGCCATGGTCCCAGTCGCCTGAATCCTCCATATATTTTGAATTAAATTCTACGAGCAACTTTTTTCAATGTGAAAACTTTGTTTTTTATACATATTACAATGCAGGCAACACTAATTATATATTTGCTTTTGGTAGTAAAAAGTAACAGTGCTCATAGACAGTGGAATCCCAAAGGAATATGTTGCCACTTTTTAGCCCTTTTTTGCCTACAGCTGCAATAAATATTTGTTAACGCACGTTTTATTTTCACAAGGTCTATCTTTATCAGTCACGTGATATAATCCAGTAATTATTTTGATATGGAACCCTATGTTAAGCAAAATAATGAAATATTCTTAATTTATTCCATTTCTACAAACTCGACTAAAGTTTATCTGAATACTGTGAAAATAACATGTATGGCATTGAAAGGGCTCAAAATCTTAAAAAATATGCTTAATGAAGCCCTCTTTCAAAATCAAATCATCAATCAATATATATAAAACTATTTCGTTACTGACTGAGTGACTGAGTGACTGACAGACAACGTACAGCCGTAACTCCTGGGCGTAGAGAGATGAAATTTGAAACGTAAATTATTTAGGGGATGTAGGGGTGCACTAAGGAAGGAATTCCCGAAATTCCCACGGGAACGGGTAATATAGGACTTTTTAGTTTGTATGAAAAATTTTATTCCTTGATTGCACGGATACGATACTTGGCATAAAGGTTTTTCAAAAAATGACTGGTTGTTTTATGAAAGGAATTCCCTAAATTCCCACAGGAACGGGAACTATATGATGTTTTAGTTTGTATGAAAAAACCTTATTCCTAGAGTGCACGGATGTGATACTTGGTGTAAAGGTTTCTTAATAAGTGTCCGTTTGTATTATGGAAGGAATTTCCAAAATTCCCACGGGAACGGAAAATATAGGACTTTTGAGTTTATGCGTGTACGAAGTCGCGGGCAAGCGCTCGTCTTAGATAAATCTATTTTTGTCATGCAAGGCGTGCTACCTAGGAATTTCAACTGTTTCTGTTCTGGTTAAAATAAATCTTTTGTAGCAAACATTATTAACTAGGTACTTGAAAATACTTCAGTTAGCAGATCTGTTTCTGGGACACCCTGTATAACTTGAAAATTTTGACGACTATAATTGTTCAATATTTTGATTGATTATAGCTTAGTTTTTTACTTTATTTTGGGGAAGCATTTATGTTATATTCTTTTACATCACCAACATTATATTAACCACCGTAGCTTTTATTCATAGCATTGCTTAAAACATGGCGCCTTTCTTTACTACAAATATTTATTTACATTAGTTGTGTTGAATTACTCAATCAACGTTAAATATTAAATTCAATCGATTTAAAGAAGTCATGCTTTATTGTTTAATTCTATTTTATATCTTCAGTCTAACAATAAAAACCGTAATCATAACAAATCTGAAACTTCAAAAGATATTTCGTAACCGAAAGTAAAATAAATAAAATATGCTATGTTGTTCAAATATTGTTTTTTCTTTTTATAACCATTTCAATAGTAAGAGATAAAACATAGCATTCGTCTCGACACAGCCTTGCGTTTGCATCTGACGAGTGGTCTCACTCACGCTTCGTTACGCGGAGCACAGCGGGACACGAAGGTGCTTTTCATATTTGTCTTCTGTATAGTTCCCACAAGATATAGAAGTATTAATAAAAAAAAAAACATTTTTAAAATTAGAACGATGACGAATATATCTGTCAATAGTCTGAGAAAAAAAAGTAGTCGAAATGAAAGTAAGCACTACTTATTTAATGATTCCGTATATCAATGTCATGCCTGCCATGGAGAATAGTATTATTTTTTTTAAATATTATTAAAATGTATTAAACAACTTAACAAATTAATAACAACATAATCTACATACATACATAACTTCAAGCCTGTATCCCTTATGGGGTAGGCAGAACACCAGAGGTTATAAAACCATCTGATGTCACGTTTGACAAAGGAAACTGAGTAAGCCTGGGCCACAGGGTTAACAGGTTGACTTTGGTCTAAAAAAATTGCTTATTTTATCCTTATATTAAAAATAAAATACATAAAACCCCTAAAAATGTAGTGAGAGTGAAACAAGTTAATTCAAGATATGGAAATCGCTGTCATGGGTTTTTAGTGTGGATGAATAACTCATAATATAATTGAAAATACGCTGAGTAAAATTGAAGAAATATTAATGAGAATCATTATAAGGTTAAAAGAATGTAAACTAACCGCGTTAGTTTTATTTTAAATAATTATTTTGTAATTAAAATAGGCGAAATTCTTTATTAGGTTTGGCAATACTGCGTGAATGAAGAACGAAACTATGGTAATTGACTCGTTCAGTAAGTCAATCGATCTACTTGTTCACTCGTTTGTTTGGTTTCTTTCCTTGCGCTTGAGTATTTTCATGGTTTTTCTATTTTTAACGACTTCAGTTATTCATACGGACTTCACAATTCTTCTATAAACGACTATTTTGTGCTTACCTACTGGATCCCGAGAACCCGCATTACACGACGATTTTCGGTTTTTGTCATTGGACTTCTGATTTTGCATTTCGACATGGATCGCTGTATTACTTGTGGCATTGCGTTTGATCGCTGTGCAGTTTTAGGCAGACGAGCTTTAGGTTAAGAAACGCGTAATGTTATTCGTCAATGGCGTACACCCGATGTGGTAAGTATCTTCCTGTTTATATCTTTTAGTTCTTCTCTGACAAATATGTTTCATGTTAATTGATCTGCATAAATAATCATTTGAGTGAAATATTAACTTTTTTGCTGTCTGCTCTATTTCGGATATTATAGATTTCAACAATAAGAAAAAGAATAGCTTTCGAAAGTGATTCTAAGCTCACTTAACTTCTATGTATACCTATAGACAAAATTATGGATATCTCAATTCCTCAACACTGGTTTGTCTTGAAAATTTCGGTGATGAAACATGATTATATTTTAAATAAAAAAAAACAAATGTCAAGTTGTTAACACCGTGACCCAGAAATGTATGGAGAAGGTTCTGTCTCCTTTGGAGGAATCATAATAGTGGAGAGAGGCTATCGCAGTGACAAGAGGTAAGGCTATCGCCCACAAAAAAGCCTCCCAAAACACCTCAGCCCCTTAACCGACTTTTACAGTATGCCCGGGAAGAGAAGCAGCTGGTACATTCTATGTTTTCATTTCGCTCCCAGTCCAGCATGGAAGTAGCATAATCTGAGTTTACTTAATACAAATTTTGTCACATCATAACCTCTTCATTATTTTTTAATGAGATCAGAGACAATACTCACTGAGAGGACAAAAAAATATGTTTTAAAAGGATTTTTTCGCCATGATTCGAGGCTGAAATACAGAAATACTTGTCACATCAAAGCCACTTTAAAGATTTTGTTACAAAGAAGAACTTAGTATCTATGTACTTCGAGTTTTAAGTATACAATAACGTTCTGTAGACCAATTCTTTGTAAAAATGTATATATTCAGGGTTTATTTTAATTAGCGCATTGCCGCTTGCCCAAATTTTGAAAAAAACTTGTACAAATGTTGTTGGGATTGATGTGGAGAGGTTACCCGCAAGGTGATGCGTTAATTAAATTGACCCTGTATTGTATATGTCGCCGCAGATATACCAAGGCAGGAAAATCCCATCTTGAAGTAAACAAATTAGCTCATAAATATAACTGAAAATATTGTTCCTTATGTTCTATTGTTATTTTGTTAGTTAAAACTGCTTGTTTATTGGTCTTACTTTCCCAATGTTTTGGATAACAATTTATGATTTAATGTTAAAATATTGCTGTGTAATTTAAGATTCAAATAGCTTTTATAGTGTTTACGAATTGTTAATGGATGACTTTTTGATGCAGGTGTCCGTTCTATTCAATATCATTTCATGGTAATTTTAATTATCAAGCTAGTTCGAAAACATTGTAAAAATAAGCAAGTGCAATAGCAAATTAACTTTGCCGCCACTAATTTATGAGAGTGGGGATTCGTGACACGTGCACTTGCTTATTTAAGACCGAACGCGACAGGGCAGGGGCTTTTTCCCCTGGTCTGCTGCGTGGTGCGCTCAAGCGGTGAGGTCCTTCCAATTTTGTTTGCATGCGATTACTCTTTATTTATTCCTACTTGTTTATTGTTTAAGATTATTCTGTAAAATCATTATTTTTAAATCATTTTTGGAATTATTTGTAGATTGAATTATAAACAGAAATTAATTATTTAATTTAAGATTCAAAGTTATAAGTAAGATTAAAAAATATTAAAATTAATAAATTATTTCATTGATTTTCATAGTTTCATTTGTTTGATTAAGATGGATAAAGACAACATGACCGATGGCTCTAAAAGAGTCAACGGTCATGATCTTTTTAAAAATTCTAATGCTAATCGAAATCCGACATCAGAAGTGGGATCGCTCTCGCGATCCCTTTCTGCCGGTCATAATATTACAGACCCTGACTTAATCCCAGGACCTTCTGATGCAGAGGTTTCTGCAGCGACTTCACCTGTACTTAATAGTCAAACTTCACCTACGGACTCCGTAGCATTGCTTTCAGCCGGTAACGTTATACCTCCCCAGTTCTTTTTGAATATGATGACCATGATGCAGAGTGTGAGCGATCGTCTTCTACAGAAGCCAAGTGAGAGGGTGAAAATCACCGACATATTTTTACCTTCCTTTGACCCAGATGGCAACGTTGGTGTTCGTGAATGGTGCAATCACATCTCAACGGCTGTAAGTACCTACCAACTTTCTGATTACGACATTAGAATGAAAGTAAGTAGCTTACTCAAAGGACGAGCTAGAATGTGGGCTGACAACTGGTTAGTCACTACCTCCACTTGGGAAGAACTTCGTGAGACCATAATAACGACCTTTGAGCCAGAAAACAGGTATTCTCGTGATATCCTCAGATTTAGAGAACATGTTTACAGCCCTATCAAGAATATTTCAGAATTCTTGTCCGAAGGTTGGTTATTATGGAGGCGAGTTACCAAAGATAAATTGGATAACAGCGATGCAGTAGAAGCTGTCATAGGAATGGTAAGCGACGAGCGTCTCAGAATAGAACTGATGAATGTTAGAGCTAAAACTGTACCTGAACTTATTTCAGTGGCATCTTCCATCAGAACTAAACGCCCTAACATGCCTCCTCCACATTCGAATACACCCCCTCAGAAACGACCGAGATTCTCTCAGGATCAAAGAAATATTCTTCAATGTAGTTTCTGTAATAGATTGGGTCATGTCTGGCAAAACTGCCGAAATAGAAATGAATCCAGTCATCAAATAAAACCAATCGCTTCATCTAGCAGCACAGTATCAACTGCCGCCGTCAGCACGAGTAAGTATTGCTCATTTTGTTCTAAACCTGGACACACTTTTGATACTTGCTTTCGTCGAGAGAAACAACTTTCTTCCAACGTTAACTCTGTAACCAACGGCAACAAAGGTAAGCTAAACACTATGCGTATTTATGTTGGGGAAATGGAAATAGATACGGTTTTTGACAGCGGTGCAGAGTGTTCAGTGATGCGAGAGACTGTCGCTAAAAAGATCCCGGGACGTAGGCAACAGGTAGTAAATTACTTGCATGGATTAGGTCCAGTACCCGTCATATCCACAAGTACGCTAAAAGCTGTTTGTGTAATTAATGATATTAACGTCGAAATACTTTTCCATATACTACCAGACTTTGAAATGACAACTAATGTATTAATTGGATCAGACTTGCTGAATAATACCGGTTTAAGCGTAATCATAACTCTCAATACTGCGACATTAATATCTCAGCCTCGAATCATGCATGTTCAATCTAAAAGTTCCATTTTCAATCATTTAAATCATGACTTATCAGACCAATCTGAGATTGATCAATTACTGTCACTACTTAACCAATATTCATACCTCTTTACTAATGGTTTTGCTAAAACTAGTGTAAATACTGGACAGCTTGAAATACGTTTGAAAAACCCAGATAAATACGTAGAACGTAAACCATACCGGTTAAGCCCCGTTGAACGCCAAAAAGTTAAGTCTATTGTTTCTGAGTTGATCGAGAATAACATAGTTAGAGAAAGTAGATCCCCTTACTCTAGTCCGATAATCTTAGTGAAAAAGAAGAACGGTGACGATCGAATGTGTGTGGACTACAGAGAACTCAATTCAAATACTATTCGTGACCACTATCCACTACCTCTTATAGGAGATCAAATAGATCAACTAGCAGGCGGTAAATACTTCCATACACTCGATATGGCTTCTGGTTTTCACCAAATTCCAATTTCCCCTGAATCAATAGAAAAAACAGCTTTCGTCACACCCGACGGGTTGTATGAGTATTTAACTATGCCATTTGGCCTTTGTAACGCACCTTC
This sequence comes from Stenoptilia bipunctidactyla, assembly GCA_944452665.1. Taxonomy (NCBI): domain Eukaryota; kingdom Metazoa; phylum Arthropoda; class Insecta; order Lepidoptera; family Pterophoridae; genus Stenoptilia; species Stenoptilia bipunctidactyla. Next base: position 2,915,064 of record OX101730.1, read on the forward strand.
AGTGTACCAAAGATGTATTAATCGTGCTCTAGGAAAACTTCTTAACCCTGGTAGTGCTGTTAATGGTACAGATAGCATCGCTCAAGTATATATTGACGATGTCATCTCTAAGAGCTATGATTTTCTCTCTGGTCTCGCATATCTCGAAAGAATTTTGATAGCCTTAAAAGATTCAGGATATTATAGAAGATGGTAAGGTTCAACCAAGTCCCAAAAAAGTTGAGGCCCTGCTAAAAGCTCCTATTCCAACCTCTGTAAAACAGGTGCGGCAATTTAATGGCCTCGCAGGTTATTTTCGGAGATTTATTCCAGATTTCGCCCGCATAATGGTTCCCTTGTACAATTTAACTAAACAAGGAGTTAAGTGGTCCTGGATAATTGAACATGAGGAGGTACGTCAAAAAGTCATCCATCTTTTAACTTCTAGTCCTGTATTGACAATATTTAGGGAAGGTGAACCAATCGAACTTCACACTGACGCCAGTTGCCTTGGATTTGGAGCGGTTCTTGTACAAGTGATCAACGGTCGACAACACGTAGTGGCCTACTTTAGTATGCGGACTACTGAAATTGAAAGTAGATACCACTCCTACGAGTTGGAGACACTAGCCGTCGTGCGAGCAATTAAGCACTTTCGACACTACCTCTATGGCCGCAAGTTCAAAGTAATTACAGATTGTAATGCCCTCAAAGCTTCTGAACACAAAAAAGATCTCCTGCCGAGGATTTATAGATGGTGGGCCTATCTACAGAATTTCGAGTTTGAAATTGAGTACAGGAAGGGCGAGCGAATGCAGCATGCTGATTTCTTTAGTAGAAACCCCAACACCTTCACAGTCAACGTGATGACAAGAAATTTAGATTGGCTTGTGGTGGAACAGCATCGAGACCCTCAGCTAAGACCAATCATAGACGCCCTGCACAATGGTGAAGCGATACCTGGATACATTCTTGAAGATAACGCTCTGAAGTATGAAAGGACAGACCAGGTATTAGGTGCGCAGAAACTTATCATGGTACCTAAATCTTTCCAATGGAGCCTCATAAACACTTTCCATACCGCTCTTAAACATACAGGCTGGGAGAAAACCCTTGGCAAGATACGGGAAACCTATTACTTTGATAAGATGAACACTATTATCCGAGAATTTATCGACAATTGCGTGGTATGCAGGACATCTAAGCAGTCTTCTGGGGCAACGCAGGTACAGTTACATCCTATACCAAAGCCAACAGTACCGTTCGAGGTAATCCACATGGACATTACTGGAAAACTTGGGACACCACAGGATCAGGAATATGTTGTGGTTACCATCGATGCCTACACTAAGTATGTATTACTTCGTTACGCTAACGATAAAAGCCAGCATAGCGCTCTTGGAGCTTTGAAACAAGTAATGCATTTATTTGGAGCACCGAAGCTGATAGTGGTGGATGGTGGACGTGAATTCCTTGGCGAGTACAAGAACTATTGCGATAAGTATGGCATAGAAATACACCCAATTGCACCAGGTACCAGTCGAGCTAATGGCCAGGTGGAACGTATGATGACCACATTGAAAAATGGTCTTATAATGATTAAGAACTTTGAGATAGCAGAGTGGCATACTGCTCTAGAAAGTCTACAGTTGGCATTTAATTGTACGATACACAAAACAACTGGTATCGCCCCACTCACACTGCTGACTCGACGCCAGAACTGTGTACCACCAGAACTGCTGAACCTGGTTGATTTTGACAACCAGACAATTGATTTTGAAACGATTCAGCGGCATATTCAACAAAGGATGGTTGAAGCAGCTGGAAAAGATAAAGAAAGGTTTGATAGAGGAAGAGCAAGGATACAAAGGTTTCAGAGAGGGGATTTTATTCTGATCAAAAATAACCCAAGGAACCAAACTTCGCTTGATCCAAAGTTCAGCGTGCCTTATGAAATCCATAGAGTACTCGATAATGACCGCTACCTTGTAAAAAAAGTTATTGGTCATCACGGTCGTCCTCGAAAAGTAGCTCATGACCAAGTTCGTCGAGCACCACAGCCAGGATGCAGTAGTGAAAGGCTGATGACCGTGTCGCCGTCTAACGAACTTGAATCTTTACAGGAAGTAGCCCAACCAAACGAACCAGAAGCTGGACCATCAGGTCTCTGCACTGCACCATCGACTTTGCCAGCAGATGCTAACGACTCATTTCAAGAAGACTAGCTGTCTCCGTTCGCATAGTTGAACCATCTTAATCTGGTGAGCCCTTTTCATACTATTTCTTTTTATAAATAGTTATAGTTCTATTAATAATATGTTGCCAATTTATCATGTTTATTAAGCTATTTAACATACGATGATATTCAAATAGTCATGTTTCATATGTGCATTTCGCTTGCAACTTATTACCATAAAAGATGTTGTTGACGATATGGAGGCGTCATACCATCACTAAAAGAACAACCCTACTGTTGGGCAAATATTACCAAAAGAACAACCCTACTGTTGGGCGAATTTAACTTCAAAGAACAACCCTACTGTTGGGCCAATATAACTGAAAAGAACAACCCTACTGTTGGGCCAATATAACTGAAAAGAACAACCCTACTGTTGGGCCAATATAACTGAAAAGAACAACCCTACTGTTGGGCCAATATAACTGAAAAGAACAACCCTACTGTTGGGCCAATATAACTGAAAAGAACAACCCTACTGTTTGGCCAATATAACTGAAAAGAACAACCCTACTGTTGGGCAAGTATAACTGAAGTAAACCATGTTGTTTGGCAAATAGTACTAAAAGAACAACCCTACTGTTGGGCAAATTAAAAAAAAAATAATAATTGTGTTGTAGACGGGTGGAGACGTTCTATGACAAATCAAAATGATGCTGAGTGGTGCCTAAAAGCCAACAAGCAATTAACCTAACATTACAAATGACTAAAATATTATTGAATAACTATGAATAATAAATATCTAGGTTTACTGTGGAAGTACCTAGTTGAGGCTGAAATAAAATGTTCTTTTACAGATACACGGCGCAGAGCACGCACCGCACATCAGTATGGCCGTGTCGCCGCAGATATACCAAGGCAGGAAAATCCCATCTTGAAGTAAACAAATTAGCTCATAAATATAACTGAAAATATTGTTCCTTATGTTCTATTGTTATTTTGTTAGTTAAAACTGCTTGTTTATTGGTCTTACTTTCCCAATGTTTTGGATAACAATTTATGATTTAATGTTAAAATATTGCTGTGTAATTTAAGATTCAAATAGCTTTTATAGTGTTTACGAATTGTTAATGGATGACTTTTTGATGCAGGTGTCCGTTCTATTCAATATCATTTCATGGTAATTTTAATTATCAAGCTAGTTCGAAAACATTGTAAAAATAAGCAAGTGCAATAGCAAATTAACTTTGCCGCCACTAATTTATGAGAGTGGGGATTCGTGACACGTGCACTTGCTTATTTAAGACCGAACGCGACAGGGCAGGGGCTTTTTCCCCTGGTCTGCTGCGTGGTGCGCTCAAGCGGTGAGGTCCTTCCAATTTTGTTTGCATGCGATTACTCTTTATTTATTCCTACTTGTTTATTGTTTAAGATTATTCTGTAAAATCATTATTTTTAAATCATTTTTGGAATTATTTGTAGATTGAATTATAAACAGAAATTAATTATTTAATTTAAGATTCAAAGTTATAAGTAAGATTAAAAAATATTAAAATTAATAAATTATTTCATTGATTTTCATAGTTTCATTTGTTTGATTAAGATGGATAAAGACAACATGACCGATGGCTCTAAAAGAGTCAACGGTCATGATCTTTTTAAAAATTCTAATGCTAATCGAAATCCGACATATATATTTTTTTAATATATAAAAACTTGACTTGAAACTTATCAGAGTGGACCCCGTATGGTCATTGGACCCCGCAGTCTGGTCCCAGTTTGTCATGTTCGTATTGTGCATCCATAGCTAAATGCACCTGCTATGTAAGCAATTTGGTTTTGGCATGACATTAGCTCTCACAAGTCTTGTGTTTGTTTTTTTTTTTCATGTCATGATCAATTTGTACTGTATGTACCTATTTGTTTTAATTCTTATAATCCAGACTGAAAAAGAGTGCCAAGAGTTTTTTTCCGCCGGCTTTTTTTGTCTCTTGGTCTACTGTAATATCTTATTCAATAACTATCAACACCTTGTTAAAGCCGAAGTACAAAATTGTGACGTCATTAAGCGGCCATTCGATGGTCTTATGAGGAATAAAAAATTTTCATTTTCATTTTTCATTTTCATAAAATTTGCCGTCAAATATCACTTACTATCAGATGGAAATATAAAAAAAATGTGCTCATATGTTTCTTGACTTTATTTATCCGTTGTCAAGGATCCATAACGCAAATGTTTTAAAATACTTTTGTAATAATATAATAATAAATCACGACACGAGTGTGGTGACAACTTTACTCAATTACGTTTAATATGCGGTGGGTTCCATTGTTAATTTTGGTTTTACTAGAGTAATCTCACTGAAGTAAAACAAACCGACAAAAAATACGTATAACTTTTGAATCTACGTACGTAAATGTCATAATAAAAACTCTTCGTTCAAAAAAAATTTGACGAATTGACAAACACACCTGATTCCTTGCTAGCGACCCTTCATATAAAATCTGCCGACAAAAATCACCGCGCAAGGAGCGATGTGTTCCGGCAATATTTGATGAAGAGCCAGTTCCTTCATAAAACTCAACCGATTTCGATGAAATTTATATGGGGCCAACTATGAAGTATCTTCTACCATATGAAAAGAATTTTCAAAATCGATTCGTAATTGTCCGAAATATCGTGTAACTGAGACACAAAAATAAATTTAAAAAAAAAAACATAAGGAGCATTGAGAACCTCCTCTTTTTTTGAAAGTCGGTTGAAAACTTAATTTTATATACCTACATAATATAGTAAATGTACTGTGTTGAAACATGTATTTTGTTAAATTTCTTTATAAATAGTTATTTATAAATAAATATTTCAGGTCTAAAGAGAACTCACTTCCATGACAAGGGGTTTGTCTCTTCAAAGGAAACGGGAAAATCTGCAGAGAGATCCTCTTGCCTAGGTTTACGAGGCTGTGTTTTTATAAAGAATCACGACACGAGTGTGGCGACATCTTTACTTAATTACGTGTAATGTGCGGTGGGTTCTATTTTTGAAATGACGTTATCATACTGAAGTAACACAAACTGACAAATAATGTGTATCATTAAATTTAGCTCTACGTAAACATAGCTTGCTCCCATACTAGACTGCAAGCAAAAGAAAAACAAAGAATGTCCAGCTGCTTCCCTTTTCAGGTATACTGCAAAAAACAGTTAAGAGACAGAGGTTTAATTTGCATTTTTGTAAGCGATAGGTTGACCCCTGTCATTGCTATAGTCTCTCCATCATTATAAAACCTCCTAATTTCTCAAATGTAACATCAGATGGTTTAAAAGACTATAGTATACAAGGTGTCCTAAAAACACTTTGGAGAAAAATACCCTAGATAGGGCTAGTCTTCCCCATTCGACTACAAAAAAAAACGTTTTTTATATGGACTTATAGTTTCACATAAAAAAAATCTGAAAATTTCAAGAAAGCCTTTCACTTATCCAGATAACGCGCGAGCCTTACGATCAGCTGGGAGGTATTAACAAACAATACGCTACATTATTTTTAAATTGAATTCAGTTTGTGCATTAATTAGTGGAAATACCCATGTAAATAAAGTCTGTACAAATAGCAGACGTTTCTTGCTGAAATTGTTGTGATGCAGAGATAATTCCAATGATTTAATTAAAAAAGAACTATGGTAAGGAAAAGTTCATCTCCTGTTCATCAACTAGACTTCTATCTAGAAATCGCTATAATATTGAAATAAATATTTACCAGTTCAAGATATTATTTTGTACTGTGGGTGTAATACTCAACTCTACTTTGAAAAATTATTGTGATTTTGAATCCGTAGAAACATGACAAGTGACCTGACTTTAGATTATTAATTACTTGCACAAAGTAGGAACGAAAAGCGGAAGCGATAGAAACTTGTACGATTGCATGCAATCTATTATGTAAATACCTCCCAGCTGATCTACTTAGATTCTATTTGGCAAAACTATAAGTCCAAATAAAAAACGGTTTTTGAAGTCCAATGGAGAAGTCTAGCCCTATCTGGGATATTTTTCTCCAAAGTATTTTTTTTGACACCCGGTATATAATAGGTATTCTGCCTACCCCATAAGGGATATAGGCGTGAAGTAAATGTATTTGTTTACGTAAACATAACTTTCAAATATCAAAATTTAGACGTAAATTTTGTTTGAGCCATTAAAATATGACAAACAGACTTGTTTTTTTATTGGATTATAACTATATGGGACTTAGCTGGATTAAGATAGCTCCTCTAACGTCAAACAAAAATACCTTAGCTCGTATTTGAAGTTAATTTTAATTAAAAACTGGTTTAAAAAGGTTGCAATTTATGCTCCATATTAACTATTATTTGTATTTTCTGCAGTATCTTAACAGGCTTCAGATTAACAAAAATCAATATTATGATTGAATATACACGATTGAGAAACCGATAGATATGATTCAAAATAATTTTCAAATTCAGATTACTTCTTACTCTATTTTAGTTTTGTATTTTCCATATAGTTAACTTAAACCTTGATACTTTTTCATTATATAAAGGGACGCTAAAGGTATGTATTTTTAAACTTGCATATAAGTGTTATATGCAGAACGGCTACTATTTTGAACATTTAATGAAATAAAATAGTTGTGTTATTGTTGGGTTTTTCTTTCAATGATTTGAACATGATTCGATTGAATTTTTGCTTCTTACGACTTGAAGAATTTACACCACATTGTTAACAGAGATTTTGACCAGGTTCGATTCCCGGTTTTGTGTGAGACTTGAGAGGGTTTGAATGTGATTGTAAAGGGTGTCCCAGAATATTTTTTTTCGTTTTTCAATACTTAATAAAAAACAACAATATAATAAAAAATCGTTTTATTATTGTTAAATTAAAGACCAGTTCTTGAAGTTTCTTTATGTAAAACAACCGTTTGATAATGCGCACCTGTCATTTGTTCACACTCATTTAACCTGGAGCTAAAATTTCGAATCGCTCGCTGCAGCATCGCTTTTGGAATAGAGTTGATTTCTTCAGTGATTCATTACTTCAAAATATTCAGGTTGGGTGGCAATTGATTAAAAACTTTACTTTTTAGGTTGTTCCATACGGAAATCGTTTATTCACGTGACCGTTAATGTGAAAATTCGACTCGTCGGAGAACCAGATGTTAATGAAACTCTTTTTTAACGGTTTTACACTGTCGTGCAGAATTGGACTTGTTTATCATTAGCATAAGGCTTAATTTCTTAAACAATAATAATTTCAAAGGTGTGAAAATGAGAATCTTTCGAAATAATGTGATGAACTGTAGATTTGTTCAAATTAGGAGAAGCTGCGCGCAATCTCAACGACTGTCTTGGGTCGTCCATAAAAGACTGACGAACGCGGTCGACGTTCATGCACGTGCTTTATGTCCTTTTATGCCCAGACGATTTTTCCGGTATTGTATTCTCAACCTTTCCAAACTCGCGCACCCAATGCTTGATTAAATTGGCACTTGGCACATGTTTTATGTTTGTTAAATTAAAATGTGTCCTGTAGAGACGACAAAAATAGTGTAGGAATCCATGGTTTTATAAAACGCTCGCACACAAAACGCGCGCTGCGGTCCCGTGAAACAATTCATGGCCACTAAACTTTATAAGCCGGCCAAGCGTTTGAGACTACTCCCGTGCTCCTGCAGGTAGCGGTTCTCGTGTATTGGTCAATTCAAAAACGAAAAACATTCTGAGACACCCTTTATTTAAGTCTGGGATCGACGCCATGGTTCCTGGGAACAGATTTCGGTATCCCTTGTAGGTTCAGATTTCTCAATACTGACCCACTTGGATTGTACAGCCGGTTAATTTTGAACTAACTTTTCTTGCTAATATCAATAAAATCGAATTATTTTATCTGTGAGACTGTATTAGGAAGCAAATGTAATTGTTTATTTATCCAACCTGTAAAATCATTTGTTTCTGTTTTGTCTCCTTGCAATAAATAAATAAATATATTTCTTTTTATACGAGTACATTTTGTTTAATGTAGAGAAGTGAACGCTAACATATTAAATAAATACGTACTGAAATAAAAACGATAGAGTGGATATTTACAAATAACATCTCCAACAAAAAATATTAAAAATTAAAAGATATTATTCATGTCTAATTAAATTAAATATAGGTGATTCTGTGTTTTTACAGTTTTTGTTAAGTTGGGAGACCTTTAAAAACTTGACATGTATTTCTTTCTCTATCTCATTCATAAAAACTTTGTTAAGTTTGCGAACCTCAATCAGTCATACTAATGAAGCAAAAATATACAAGCCCCCTAACCAAAAAAAAAAAAAGAAAATTTAAAGACATGCAATGAACCAAAAATCAAAGAAATCTATTTGAAAACGATATAAATTTCCAGCTGATTTTTCCTCAAACAACTACAAAAATAAAAAAGGCCAAACCGTATAGTTATAGGCGAAAACATTTTACGCACAAAAATTGGCGGAGACGTAAAAAGACAACATCCCCAAGGTAATATTTGGAAAAAAGAAGTGAAGTTACACACGAAGTCTTGTCTCTCGGGGTTCCTGAGTGCAGAAATACATTAAAACAAAACATGTATACAAGCTTCATCGCGGCTAACAACAAAGTTTGTTCGATATTCAAAGGACGGGCAGACCGGCGTTTATTTTTTAATATAATAAGGGCCAAACCAAATTCAACTAAAATTAAATATGTGAAAGGCTCTTTAATATTGTAATAGTGAATATTTGCATCATTAAATGAGTTTAAAACATATACCCTCACCAAAAAGTAAAAAAAACGCAATATTATATTGGTAAAGTAACAGGAAGTAATCAAAGTAGCAATATTCAATAGATTTTCCTCCTTTGGAAAATCTAGCAGGAACTTGCATGATTGGTTTTTTAAAGTTATTTCATGCTGCACTGGGAGCGAAAGAAAAACATAGAATGGGGCAGCTGTTTCTCTTTCTGGGCATACTGTAAAAGTAAGATAAGGGACAGAGGTTTATTAGCATTCTTGCGGGCGATAAGCTGACCCTTTCAATGCAATAGTGTCTCCCCATCATTACAATACCTCTAAATTTGTCAGACATGAAATAAGATGGTTTTTTAGCCTCAGGTGTTCTGCCTACCACATAAGGGGTACAGCCGTGAAGTTATGTATGTATGTCTAATAAGGTCCAAACTAAATTCAATTAAAATTAATTTTATGGTAGGCATGTCCCCAATTTACTGTAATGGTGAATATTGGCATCATTTAATGCGACTAAAGCATAAACCCTCACCAAAAAGTTATAAACGCAATATATTATGGGTTTAAAGAGATATAAAATAAGTCATTAATGTAGGAATATTGAATGAATATTCTTAAAGAAACTTGTACGATTTACTTATTTAAATTTATTTTCCAATAATTTTAAAGTGGCCAACTAAAATGAAAGTTCATCGTTAAAATCCAAAATTATTGAACTTGCCTCAGGACCTCTCTCTTATAAGTGACGAGGAGGTTTTAAAAATAAGCGATCAGGCTGGCTCAGCGCTGGTTGTGAGATTTCAGAATTTTAATTACTCTGCAATGTCTTCTTACAAGCCCTAACGATTACTAAGGTATAGCACCTGCGACCTACAGCCTAAGGGACCCATGACCCGCCGCAGGCAGAACGGGCGCCATGCCGTGCCACAGCGCCGTCCACGGCGTGCTGCGCAGGTCGCATCGCCCATTGTATTGTATTGTATTGTCAGCAAAGAACTTTGATTTTGATTGGCGGAGCCATACCGTTGCATGGCAAACGGCGCGGCATGGCGACATGTGTGCACGCCCTTACGCGCTCTTTGAAGCATGGTTTTACACGTAAAGGTTAAATGATGTTAACATCTGTAAACATTTAGGAAAGTTAACGCTTTTCTTCTTGTTATATATTTATTCTAAAAAGTTTTAAGAAAGCTTTGTTATTACAATGATGAGGGTGTAGGCCATAGTTCTAAGAATTTGTTATTTGTTATGATGGCGTATCACAGTGAAATTCCTAAATTAGATAGAATAAATAAAAAGATTCTACATTTCTGTGTAAAGCCAGTGACTTACTATGATTGGAGACCTGATATGAAACCATGGTCGCTTTGAGTCATGAGAGTTCAAATAAAATATTCAGGTGCTGTGATTTGCCAGCGTGGGATAAGAATTAGTTTTTTATTCAGATGAAAATTATAATCTTTTTGAAAATCAAATTTAAAGTTACTTACAATTTAGTTTTAGATCGTGCGAAACACCGAAAAGAGTGTTACGATGCTTCATATTTTACCTATTTAAATATGATTGAGAATGATGATAATTTGCATGTATTATAATGAAAGAGCAAAAATTTACGAAGTGCTCATTTTAACTCTTAAAACCTAATAGTTATTGTAAAATAAGCGTCAATAAAATCAAAATTGAGAAGAAATGCAAGAACATACCTTCGTATTTTTCAGATTTTAACCCATTAAATCAATTCGAATTGATTAAAAATAAATTTTTTGAACACTTGAGAAACCAATAAATATAGTCATGTACTTTTTTTGTACCTTTACAAACAAAATCTTCTTTTTTTATATCCCTAAAATCTAGATAAGTTTTACGTAAATTCTCCATAGAAAAATGTATCAGCAACCACGTGCATAACGAGCACTCGATTTAGTACTATCACCGCCAGTGCGCTTTTGGATTTCAAGGCGACACCACGCGTGATTGATGCACCAGCAAAGTTACGTATTATGAATTTGTATACTCTACACAAATTTTTATAACTAATTAATTTCTGTAAGTAAAAAGTACCGATACAATGAAATCTGAAAGAAAACAGAAATGCCAAACCAAGTTACCACCAAACGATATTAATTTCGCGGTAGCGCAAAATCGCGCGAAATTGATGTCGCTCGCGTACAGCCTAGCCCCATAAGGCGAGGATGCAGCGTATTAATTCTTTTTTTAATGGTTTTAAACCCAGTAATTTGTACATGTTGCGTCTGAAAAAAAAAACAAAACAATTCAACATAAAACCAACCTATGTGTAAAGACAAAACCAGGATTTATGAGAATTGGCACGATAAAAAAAATCACAAAATTAACACTATTTTATTGTTTAAACGGATATTTCTATAATACGCCATAATAGATTGAAGTTAAAGTTACATAAAAACATACTTCTCTTTAACGATTGCTAAAAAAAAAAACTTTTTAATAGTTAAAATGTTTTGAAAATAAACCAATTAATTTACTCGCTATTTAAACAATCACCATGGTTCTGGAACATTATTTTTTACATTTAGATTTTCTTATTGTTTTCATTCAAATTAACCAACTGTTCGTTGATTCGCATCAAAATTTATACGTGGGATCATTATAATTCGATTTTGACTATCCCTCTGTGCACTGGGGGGCATCTCCAATGCAACCGAGCGGGTGGGCAGGTTGTGGATAGCCCACCCCCCCGGGTGCGTGCGAGCGCTTCGGGTGCTTCTGCTTGAACGCTTTCGTGCACGCGGGGGGAACGCTGCCTTAGGCAGCCCCGAACAGGGGAGTTGTCACCACTGCAGTTAAACAGTGGTGGTGCAACCCTTTCCCCCCTTCCTGTGTTCCTCTTCTCCCTTATCTATTCTTATAAAGTATATATCATATAATCCTATCCGTACCCCCTAGACTCCCCCCCCGACCTCTCCTGCCCAATCCCCAAAACCTACTCCCAGCACTTTTCGGTCCACAGCTTCGCTGCTTTTCTTTTAGTATAACACTTAGTTTAAGTATATAGGTTTGGATATGTATTATAAGGGAACTATGTATAGTAAGTATTTTAGCATTTATATGTTAATAAGGTATATATTATATTTGAAATATATATAGAACCCCGAAACCCAAGGTGTGATGTGAACCGTGCCGAGGGGTTGCATGGCCAACGGGGTAATGTTGGTCTCTAGCGGTACCTCCACGATACCAGGCAGACTCGTGGTGTATTTTTGCCTTACCTTTCGTAAGCGGGGCTCTGCGGGGGTGGACCTTTATTTCCCTAGCTACTCGTGGGAACAGTATGGAGAGCTTTTATAATAAAAACAACGAGGTGGAGGAGTTGTCGGATCTGGCGCAATTTGCGCAGCTGGATCTGACAAAAGAGGAGGAGGCTAACCTCCTGCAGTCAGAGGCGGACACGTCCATGGACGCGGATCTGCCTGTAGACTCAAGCGTGTCTCAGCCGCAGCCTGAGCCTTGCTCACGTGTGCCCTCTCAGGGGCCTACTGAGCCCAGGGCTAGGAACAGACTTTGTGGAGCGGCAAGGACACGTCTGAAAATGCTGTTGGCTAAAGGGATTCCGAGGACGGAGGCCCTACAGCTGGCCAGGTTGAAGATGAGGTACATGCCTTCGGAGGTTCGTAAGGCTGCTACAAAGCGCCTCCGAACCGAAGAGGTGTCCTCCAAGGAGCATAAGCGTAAGGCTGCTAAGCAGACTAGCACGCCTGAAGCTACCAAAGCTCGGCCAGAGACATCAGTGCCGTGCTGTGAGCCGGCTGCCCCCAGCATTAGCACGGGTGGTGGCTCATACAGCGCGGCAGCCAAGGCGTGGAGGGTGGGTGTTAAAAACGCATCCCCCATGTCTAAAGAGCAGATGGCTCTGGTGAAGAAGGCGCTGCTCTACCAGGTGACGCAGGAGCGGACGTTGACGGGCCCCATTTTGTTCGACGGTGTGGTGAACAAGGCGGGGTGGCTACTGGTCAACTGTAGAGACAGTGGCACTAGGGAATGGTTGAAGGCGGAGGTGGGTCGCATTAAACCCTGGAAGGGCGCACAGCTGTCCGTAATGGATGAGCTGCCCAAGCCCATTATTGCGTCCCTTCTCATACCGGCCGATGAGTTTTCGTCTGTGGAAACCACCTTTGCCTTATTAAAGGCCCAAAACTGTGGACTGGACACAGGAGTTTGGAAGCCTCTGCACTCCAAGGCGATTGAGCGAGGTCAACTGCTAACCTTCTCCATCGAAGAGGAAGGGCTGGAGGCTCTCAAACGAGTGGATTTCAGGCCAGAGTGTGGGTTTGGTAAGGTGAGGGTTTGGCTGAAGTCAGCTCCCGGCAAGGTCTCAGGGGCCAAGCCGGTAACAGCTAGGGCCGAGCAGGTCATGCCTCAGCCCGGTCCGGTGACTGCCAACTGTCCGCCTACGCCTAAGGCACAGGAGGGCAAAAGGCATGAACCGGCCGGGACGGTTGCAGGGCCAGTTCCACTGCCTGAACCTGTTGCTGGACCGTCGGGAGTGGCTGAAGGCTTATACCCCAAGCCCAGACAAGCCATGAGCTTTGGTCCGCGGCAGGCCAGCGGGGTGGGGGGCAGCAAAGGCTCTAAGCCGGCGGTACCTTCTTCGCCGGGGGCAAGCTGTGGACCGAGGACGACGCAAGCCGCCAAGCCACCGACTGCGGAACGGGTGTCCATTCCCATACCCGCTGCCCTCCAGCCTCCACGTGGGGGGCCTACAACTCCCGATGTGAAGGTAGGAGGGATGTGGAGGGGTCTGACACCTGGAACGCCGTCCGGAGGTGGAGGAAGCCTTCCGACGACACCGAGGATGCCGCCCAGACCCCGACGAGGTAGACCATCAGGTAGACCTGGTAGGGGGAAGGGGGGTAGGTCCTACGGGACCGGAAGAAGGCCATAATCCCAATGGCGTACTCACGGAGTGGAGTGAAGGTCGTGCAAGCCAATCTCCAGCATGCCACGGCTGCCACGGCAGTGATGGAGAAGAGTTTTACATCCGATGGCTTAGACCTTGCGCTCATCCAGGAGCCGTGGGTAAACGGCAGCAAAATCCTGGGCCTTAATACTACAGGTAATCTTTTGTATAATACCAACGGCGTTAGGCCCAGAGCCTGCATCTTATTTAGGAAAGGCTTTAATTTTCTGCCAGTTACAGAGCTCTGCAATGACGACATAGCAGTGGCAGTTCTAAACACAGGAGGACAAAGGACAATAGTGTGCTCAGCGTACCTCCCAGGTGACAGAACTAATCCCACAGAAGATTTGGAGCGAGTGGTGGAATACGCCAAGAAGACACGCGCCGAACTAATCGTGGGATGTGACGCAAATGCTCACCACACGTGTTGAGGAAGCACGGACACCAACAAAAGAGGTGAGTTACTGTTTGACTTTCTTATTTCTAATTGTTTATTTATTTCTAACACAGGTCACAAGCCCACCTTCGTAACCAGAAGCAGGAAGGAAGTACTAGACATCACCTTTGCGACGGAAGGCCTCAGCAGGAAAATACAAGCCTGGAGGGTCTGCGACACAATATCGATGTCTGATCACAAACACATCCAATTTACTATTGGGAGAAGCTCGGAGGTTTCCACAACAACCTACAGGAATCCAAGACGTACGAATTGGAATGCCTACAGGTCCTCACTTGGAGAGAAGCTGAAGAGTTTTCCTAAGGCAATAAAAACTGCGGAAACGTTGAACATGGCGGCGGAAATGTTGGAAGGCATTACCATGGAAGCTTATCTGGAAAACTGCCCCCAAAAAACTCAAGCGAACAGCAGTAATGTTCCATGGTGGAATAAGGAGCTTACGGCGATGAGACAGAAATCACGTAAACTCTTCAACAAGGCCAAGAACTCCCAGACCGGGCACAGCTGGAACCTATACCGAAAAGCACTAACAGAATACAACGCCGAGCTCAGAAAGGCCAAAAGGCAGTCGTGGCAGAAATTCTGTGGGGAGCTAGAATCAGCGCCCCAAGTAGCTAAAGTCCAGAGAATACTGGCAAAGGATCCTCCAAAGCAACTTGGCTTACTCAAAGACCAGAATGGTATATTTACAACCACTGAAGAAGAAACTCTAAAACTGCTGGCTCAAACTCACTTCCCCGGGTCGGTGCTAGTTAAAACGCATGCCAGTGGGTCTCAGACAGATGGTAGGAGACACCGACCACGGATAAAAGATTGGCGACAGGCTGCCATTTTGTTCACCGGTGGAAAGGTGAGATGGGCTATTAACAGCTTTGAACCATACAAGAGTGGAGGGGTTGACAGAATATTCCCAGCTCTACTGCAACAGGGACTACCAATTCTCCTTCCTCACTTGATAAAACTGTACAGGGCAAGCTATGCACTGGGCAGTATACCAGAATCATGGAAAGTGGTAAAGGTCATTTTCATTCCCAAACAGGGTAAGAAAGACCAAGCACTACCCAAATCCTTTAGACAGATCAGTCTGTCGTCATTTTTGCTGAAGGCCATGGAAAAGGTTGTGGACATGTGGATCAGGGAAGAGATCCTAAGCTCGTGCCCACTGCATCCAGCGCAACATGCCTACCGTAAAGGCAGGTCCACAGAATCTGCGCTACTTGAGCTGACAGATAAATTAGAAAAGGCCGCTGACGACAAACAAATTGCCCTCTGTGCTTTCATGGACATAGAAGGAGCGTTCGACAACACGCCCATAACCTCCATTCTAAAGGGACTGGCAGAAAAGGGGGTGGACCAGACCACGAACAGATGGATAGAGGCAATGCTCAGAACCAGAAAGGCAAAATTAGAACTCAATGGTTGTAATCATGAGATTCAAACCACACGTGGATGTCCACAAGGCGGTGTGTTATCACCACTGCTTTGGACTCTCACGGTAGACCCCCCCCTTAACAGGTTAAGCCAGAAAGGCTATGAGGTCATAGGATACGCAGACGACATCACTATCATAGTTAGAGGTCCATGTCAAGAAGTCCTATCTTACCTCATTCAAGGTGCCATTAACATAACCTTAAAATGGTGTAAAGACAATGAACTGTCAATCAACGCCAACAAAACAATAATAGTACCATTCTGTAACAAAAGGAAACTGGATAAACTTAGACCGCCTTCAGTCAACGGATTGCTACTTAACTTTTCCAAGGAGGTGAAGTACCTGGGCATCACCTTTGACCAAAAACTCACTTTCAACCAACACATTGAGAATGTGATTCATAAATCCAAAACCTCATTATACTTATGCAGTCGTATGGTGGGATCAAGATGGGGTCTTAAACCCAAGATGATCATGTGGCTTTATACTGCCATCGTAAGACCAATCATCACCTATGGGTGTGTGGTATGGCAGAAAAAGACCTACCAAAAGACGGTGATTATGGAGCTTAACAAACTTCAAAGATCGGTTAACATCATGACCACTGGAGCCATGTCTACCACGCCAGGACAGGCATTGGATGCACTGTTAGATCTCCCGCCCTTACACCTGACAATTCGCAAGGAGGCGGCTGTGGGAATGCTGAGGGTGACGACGCAGCTCAAAAAGACATGGCTGTCTGCAAATCTATCCCAACTCAGGGACAGGGTTTACAGAAATCCAATACTAAGCATGCCTTCGGACAGCACAATGCCGGAGATGCTATTCACCAAATTCTACCAAGTGGAATTCCCAAGCAGAGAAGATTGGAGCAAGAGCCGGGTAGTCTGCGAGGACTACAGCCACATATGGTACACGGACGGCTCAAAGATGGACACCAAGGTTGGCTATGGAATTCACGGGGTGAGACCCAAGTATGGAGCTAGCTGCAACATGGGTCATTACCCCTCGATTTTCCAGGCTGAAATCACCGCCATTCTATCATGTGCGGAAATCAGCCTAAACAGAGGCTACAAAGGGCAAACCATATACATCTTCTCTGACAGCAAAGCTGCACTAATGGCACTTGACTCTTCAAGGGTTGACTCCAAACTGGTGAAGCAATGCCATGAAACGCTAAACAGGCTGGCAAGCCATAATAGAGTTTTTATTAAATGGGTTCCGGGCCATTCCGGTATAGACGGCAATGAAGCCGCTGATGAACTCGCGAGAGCAGGTGCAATGGGTAGCCGATACGGTCCAGAACCATTCTGCGGCATCCCGAAGAGCCTGACGCGTTTAATACTCACCACCCAGTGCCTCTCAGAAAGCAAAAGCCTCTGGGAACTTTCATTAGGCATGAGACACTCAAGGGAACTGATAGAGGGATACTCCAAGTCATACACAGAATCGGTAGTATCTCTTAACAAACCCCAACTACGCGCAGTGGCAAGATCACTAACGGGACACTGCAAACTAAATAAGCATATGTCCAACCTGGGTCTCACTGAGACAGCGCTCTGCAGATACTGCGAAAGCGCAGAGGAAACCCCTCTACACCTACTGTGCCACTGCCCCGCAGTTATGCACAAGCGCTCCGCTCACCTGGATAAGCATGAACTGGATCCAAAAGAGATTAGGAGCATCGCCGTAAGGAAAATTCTAAATTTCCTGGACTCCATTGGAGTGTGCGGCGAGTTATAAATTGGGACTCACACAATAGATCTTTTGGGTCGCAGTGTGACGAGCGGACAAGACTGCTCATATAGTCCCAAAACCCCTAATAATAATAATAATAATAATCCCTCTGTGCCTGGTGCTAATAGCTTAGGGACCAATTTGAGCTATCAAGTAGGAACTTAATCATGTCAAAACGTTATTAAAGTGATACAATATACATGATTGTTTTTTTTAGTCACCAGCCAAATTCCAGTGATACGATTTAAATGTACCTGCATATTTATTTTAGGTACGGCTCCACAAACTCTTTGACAAATAGTCGCTGTTGAAGAACACCAGCTATTACAGCGCGGCATTTCATTCTACGGCGTAGTACTGCAAGATGTTTTGTAGTATCCCGTAGTTGTCTTTATTTTAATGTTATTCGTTCATAATTTAGAGTGACCATGCTTTGATTAATATGTTAGAAAATATATTAATTTCCTTGCTAAAAAAATTACATTCCTTTTTGTTTTCAAAAATCTTTTCTAAAAATAATACGTATTGTGCAAAAAAACTTGGCCTAACCTAACCTAACGTAATAAAAGAATTTATTTAAAATCTCGAAGTCAACCTAGTAATTTCATGGTGATTACATCAGAATTTTTAAATTTTTTAATTTCATAAATAGGTTTACTAATATTAATCAACGAATGCAGAGCATTAAAAAACCGACTTCACGTCAAAACTTTCGCTGAGTTATAGTGTCATCAACGTAAACATTCTCCGAAATCATAGATATTCAAAAGTTTGAACTATGAAGCATCCTCCTCTATCATATGAAACAAGAATGGTCAATATCGATTCATGATTGTTCGAAATATCGTGTAACAAAGACTAAAACCAAACATACAGACGAATTGAGAACCTCCTCCTTTTTTGGAAGTCGGTTGAAAATTAATAAATGGGATCGCCATTATACTTAAAAAATCTATATTAGCGTATTAAGAAAATTGGGATAACAGTCTAATGATTTTTTATTTCTTTGCCCCGTGTGCAACGTTCATAATGTGCTGAGAAGAAGTAAGAAAGGTCCTAATACGTCCCCATCCAAACGTAACTGTCAAAATAAACCGCCAGGGTCCTCTTTGGTCGTTTTACGCGTTATCACGAACACACCCGCGCTCTTTTGTACGGAAAACGTGGATTTGACGAAACATTACCTTGGACTGTAGAAAATCGGAAAGACTATTTTTGTACGGTCGACTTCAAAAGTGGAGGCATAGTGGGCCATTGTGATCGCGGACTTAGCACATTGGCTCATTAGATATAGGATAAAGTGACTATTTTATTTTGTTGTGCTTATTTGTTCTATGTCCCAAAAACAGGGTGTTTCCGTGAAAAAAAATATATGACTACTAAAATTAGATCGATTTCGCTCTGAAATTTGATTTGATTTTGTCATAAAACGACATTTGAAATTATATATTTAAAATTTATATTTATTTGGCTCTCAAACCGGGAAAACGGTAAATAAATAACAAAGCTAACGCTATTTACCTAAGAAATAAAGCAAAGTAAGTAAGTTGATCGTACAAATTGTCTTAAAGTCTTATTCAAATAACGAGTGGCATTTAGCGGCGAACGAAATATTTTTAACAATTTTAATACCTACATATAAATAAATGAACTACCTATCTCTGTGAAGTATACGGGCAGTTTAAAACGTAATATAATAAATATGTGGCTATATTATAAATATTTATATGGCTATGTTTAAAAGAAGTGGAAGTAAAATAAAAAAATATCAAAATGGATTTTGTATGCGACATAAAAGGTAGTTACTCGTCTTATTGCGGCTGCTTCTGATTATATTTACTTTTCTTATTAGTAGTAGTAGTAGTAGTAGTATAACGTTTATTTGGTACAAAAATCTTTTGTTTACAAAAGAAAAAAATAATAATTCTACTTATATTTGTAGACGACAAAAAATATACTTAACAAAAAAGACATTAATGTACCATAACTCAGCATATGCTGCAGTGCCCAAGGGACCGCAACGCTGATTTTCAGTGACAGCCAGAGATCGTGAAACACTTTAAAGTAAATGACACACCAAATACGCTATTATTTTTGGTGCAGGGAGTTAACAATGGACTTGAAATTTGAATGGACATAGAACACTCAAGCGCTCAGTTTTTTTAACGTTACAGGACTTAGAACAAACTGTGGACATAGTACAAAAAAGCACGAAAACACCACGTTTAATGTCGCATATAAAATATAAATTTTATTCTTTGCTGCTTTAAAACTATGACATTCTATATCCTTTTACCAGCAGATTTGAAATTTGACGCTTAATAATTCTGCATTTAAAGTTGATTTTCAAAAAAAATGGTAGATAGAACAGAAAAGCACTGAGGCGACGTCTTTCGAACTTAGGCGTAGACTATGCCTCCATATTTTACTTCGACTATACCGTCACTGTGTTAGTTTGTAGTGTCTTCTGTCTATATTATCATGTGAACTTGCAAGTTTAACAAATCATTCGACCATTCGTATAAACGTTCAATTGGGATAGTACAAGGATAGGCGACTGCTGATAGTGATAGCAAAGACTCCAGCCATTTAGCCCTTTTTTTACAACTCGCCGCTTTATTGCGATGACTCGGAGGCTAAAAGGCTTAATAGCCCGCAAGCTCTCGAGGCTAGTCCTAATTATGGCTTTTGGCTCGAGAAGCGTGAAGCCTAAAAATTTGTGTGCCTTCTAATAAAGCTTTTAGCTTTTATTTTAAGGTTTTTTTTATGAGTTAATAATCAATAAAAGAAAAAAAAGGAATCGTTTGAGCAATATACGCATACAATCATCAATATGCCTCTTATCCTGGTTAAACGTTTTTGCGATTAATTTTCAAAAATTTAGAACCTTTGCTTTATTACATTTCATTCAATCATGTACGAGTAGGTAAACCTACTTATTATAAATGATAATAACATAACATTGAACTTTAATCAATAATGCCTTCCCATTAACCCGATCCTGAAAAGAGACTTAAAACTTTTTTTTCGTTCGACGCTAGTCTTCAAAAAAGTCTTGAGTAAAAAAAAGCTCGAGCCTAAAAAAGGCGCAAGGCCTAATAAGCAGCTTTTAGTAGTCCTATTTTATGAGTCCGCCTTTAGAAAAGGCTTGTAAGCTTTAAACTAAAAGGATCGAGTCTTTGCTATCACTAACTGCTGATCCATAAATTCTCATAACTTGTGATTTGTGAGATCACAATATTAGAGTAAAGAATAGTTAGCAGCACAGGAATATGTGAACCATGGCTATATTTCTTTTAAATTTCCATCAGTACGACATCTATGATTGTGCATAAATAAACTGAACTGTAATAACTGTTTTAAATTATAATGGAAATCAAAAGCTATTAACTTTTACGAACTCCCACTAAAAGGCCTCTTTTGATTTATTATATCACTTGCATTTAGCTATCTAGAGAGACTTGTCAACTTCAAAAAATACTTTGGAACGATTAGAAACATGAAATTTTTAAAAATTTTCATGAATTAAATGCTAGCGCATCAACTATATTTTTGTTAGATCAAGTTTTTTGAATATCCGACTAAACCTCTCAGTAACAATTTCAGCAAATTGCTTTCAATTTCATTTCTGCAGTATAATTTATGTTATGAAATAAGGACAAGAGACCCAAAACAGAAAAAAGGACGAAATGGAATGAAAATATGATATGAAAGTCGTGTCCAATTATTATAATTGAATTTTGTAGTGCTTACAAACGCTTGAGATTTCGCGTTGCGTCCATTTTCTTATTAAGTTAGGATAAAGATGGTCGCCCAGGCCAGTGTGCCCTCAATAAAAATCAACAACAGTCAGTCTGTTGGTAGAAAGCGATCAAATTCACCGCCTTAACTTGTTTATTTTCATGCGAAAGGCTGAAGCGTTTTTCGATTATTTTACTTTCGCATTTTTGTGAATATGTTGGAGAATACAGTTATATTAAAAAAGGTGTTTTATTTCATACCTGAACAGCCATTTTGGATTACTCTGAGATGAGATTACTACAGTTAAAGTAGTGGTTATGAAGAGGGACAAAGCACTCAAACTACAGAAATAACATAAAAATGCATGGTACAAGAAAAACGAATTTATTTTTAACTACGAATTTAGCTTAATCGCCTGACAGCTAGGTTGAACAATACTTTTGTTGGAAATAAAATATTTTTCCAAGTGTTAAAATATTAAAAAAGTTTGTTTGTACTCGTTAAGCTTAAAAAATACCAGTCGTATTGGATAATATGTATTTATGCTTGATATACCTACTCCTGAAGTAGGTTATAGCTATGCATACATACCTACAAACATAACCTGACGCTTGTCTCCCTTTGGGGTAGGCAGAGACAAGGGAACAAGGAACACCAATAATTGCTCCTTATCTTCATCAACGTTCCCCGAATCCTGGAAAGTCGCAAACCTTATACAATCCTATACAAAAACAAATACCTTTGCAAAAACAAATAATCCTGTAGATCCATCTGACTATCGACCAATTTCAACATTACCTTTCTTTCTAAAGTCCTTGAACGCCTAGTACAACATCAACTATATACTTTCCTTAATCTCAACTATGTCCTTAACCCATTCCAATTTGGATTTCGTTCCGGACATAGTACGGTTACCGCGCTGGTGAAAATAACCGATGACATAAGAAGTGGTATAGAACATTAACAACTGACACTTCTTACTTTGCTGGACTTCAGTAATGCTTTTAATGCAGTTGATTTGGATGTTCTATTTGGTACTCTTTGCTCTCTAAACATATCTCCTGACGTGATCGACTGGTTTTGCAGTTAATAACAAGGCCGCCGGCAATTTATCTTAGGTGATGACAAAGTGTACTCATGGTGCAATACTGTCGCTGGTGTGCCTCAAGGTGGTGTCCTATCTCCTTTATTATTTTCAGTTTTCATTAATACTATAACGACCTCCCTATCTTCTTCCTATCACTTGTATGCAGATGATTTACAAATCTATACATAATTCAGTCCTGGCAGCATCGATTTGCCTATTAAAACTTTTAATAAGGACCTTTGTTCAATACTTGAATAGGGTAAATGTTATGGTTCAATCAAATATTAATCCTTCAAAGACTCAAGTTATCCTTATCGGTAGCTCTAAACCCATAAACAAAGTTGATTATGAGCAACTTGCTCCAATAATTTTAGATAACGTCATTATACCTTACAGTAGAGTGGTTAAAAATCTAGGAGTTCTCCTGGATTTCACACTTTCATGGAAACCTCAAATAGAATCTGTCAGCAGAAAAGTTTTCTCCGCTGCACGATATCTTTTTTTATTATTTTTATTTTAAATGCAAAAATTTTAAAATATTAAGAAAAACTGTTTTTTTTATGACTTATACCCGAGACGCAGCCACTCACTCGGAGTAAATAAGATTTTCTATACAAAAAGTCCCTCGGGATTCTTTTGAGAATTAATCTTTTAATGCCCTACCCTTTTCATTAAATACTATTGGGAAGTAATTAATCCACGATTTCAGAAAGAAGTATTGAATTCAATAATGTTAAGATATAAAGGAAAATGTGTGTGAAATATACTTTTCATTCATTTCATTGAATTATTAGTTATGGATTACGTGTTTTAGCCGATCATGATATTTCTTTTATTAATAAGGATTAGGAAATTAATTACCTGTTACATCAATAGAAAGGTTCCGTTTCATTCCTGGCTGAAAATTCACAAACCAAACAAAATAACAAATTCAAAATTGAATCAGTAATTTAGGTGTATAAATGAAAAAAATAAATGGACGTTATTGCCATAAGTCTCCACAGTTTTACAAAATGGCCGTGAGTACTTAATGTATGTACGTACTCAATCTATACTAATATTCTAAAGAGGAAACCTTTGTATTTTTGTATGTTTGTATTGAATAGGCTCAAAAACTACTAAACCGATTTCAAAATTTCTTTTACCATTACTTAGAGGGATTCTTCCGAATCCGTATAGGCTACTTTTTATCCCGAAAATCCCGCGGGTATCGAAATTGCGCGGGCAAAACCGCGCGCAACAGCTAGTCTATCAATAAAATGTATTCCAAACCTATGGAGATTTGCCTTTTATTCTTAGAATGTATAAAAAAATAACAAAAACTTAAAAAACATATTATTGCTTCGAATCATACGACTTTTTAAACAAAAAGTTATAAACGGTTAATGAGAGATGATCCTGAAAGGTCAACATAATGTGCGGAAGTGATATATCACCACTACTAACTACTTGTCTATAATAAAAAACAAAATAAAAATTTTGAAAAACCCACGACGCAACGGTTAAAAAGTAATTGAAAAAGAATAAAATAATTTAAAATCCCCCGACTGAAATGATTTATGTGACGAGAGATAATTAACGTGTAAAGCTTTTTTAAAAGTTCACTTGATCTCACACAGAGTCGGTCATATTATGAACAACATACTATTCGTTTTCATAGCACTTCCCTACGCTTACCTATTTGGTTCTCGAAGATGTAGATGTCGCAATAACATAGGTATTCAACTCCCTATGAACTTCATAAGAAGAGCAAGAAAATCCGTCTGGGGCTGCCATTGAATGAATTCGTTTTGTAGTTTTATATTGAAATTTAAAATATTGATGGCAGCCCTCGACGGATTTTCTTGCTCTTCTTATAAAGTTCATAGGGAGTTGAATACCTATGTTATTGCGATTAGGTTATTATTAGGTTTTTTTCGTTACGGAATTTCTGGATTCGGTTCCCACGATCAAGGCCCGCATTAGAAGCTAAGCAATAGCTTAAAAAAAATTAATTAACAGATATTTGAAGTGTTGCCATAATGGTATTTAACAACTATTTAATTTGGCACAGGTGCTGACCATACTAAACTGAAACGTGTTATTTAATATTATGTTATTTAATAAGTTATTTATTACAAATTTAATATTTGACGACCACTTATAAAACCTATCTGCCTCAGATGCCAGTGGTTGCGGGTTCGATTCCCGCACGGAACGAGAAAAAGAAAATTCCGAGACCGGGTGTTTATCTATTCATGTATTTATATTATAGGTTTCCCCCTAGTTCGCTACATGTATCCCATAGTACAAGCTATGCTTACTTTAGGGCCATGTAGGTAGTTGTTGTGATTGTCTGTTTTTTTTTTATAGGAGACAAAACAAAATGGACCTGAAAGTTTGATGAACCATGAAACTCTAAATGAACTTCTAAAATAAAAACAAAAAACTACAGAAACTGCGGGCTCGATCTTTAACGAAGCGAACAACCCGCCAACAGAATAAACTTCTGCTGAATCTAACCACAATAGTATTTTCTTGCTTGTAATCTTGAAGACAATAGGGTTGAATTTGCTATAACTCTGACTAGGAAATATGATAGTGTCAGTAACTTATGTTGATTTAGGACTTGATACGATGTGTTCGGATTATTAAGGTGCTTCTTGACTTCGAGAATGTTCTACTTACTGTTGTGCTTATTAGTAATATGCGAGATCTAGATAAGATATATTTAAAAAAAAAACTCAGTAGGTATATAATAGTGAGTTTATATATGACAGAAGTTATCGTTTTTATTTTTAGTTCAATTTTGAAGTCGGTTTTATTTTTTTAGAATAATTTTATTTCTTTTTTTTTAACTTAAGTTGTAGGGTAAGCTAGGTACGTCCATAAAGGTACCTGATATTGGTAGTGTAGAAAGATATACATTTTTCTTTGTTCGGTTGAAATTTCCTATCTCAAAAACTACTTACACAATTTTGATGAAACTTGCAGTATTCCCTAAGTTGAACAATACCTAATACAACAAAAATTGTACTTAAGTAAGTATTAATTAAATCGGACTTGCAGTTCCGGAGTTATGCCAACACAAACACAAAAACATACATATATACTTACATACATACACTTTTGAAATTTGGCACATTTGTTCAGACGCTTATATAGACTAACATATGCGAAAACTGGACAGTTCTGGAAATATTACATACATACGGGTCGAGCTGATAACCTCCTTTTTCGGTTTTTCGGAAGTCGGTTAAAACTCGAAGTAGTACCTTGCTTCTTCTTTTTTGACTTGGTTTTTTGCGAACCTTTGTAAACTGATCTAGAGATTCTGTAACTGTAGAAGTAGAATCGGAGTCAATAAATGGCGGTGTAGTTTTGCGTTTGCACGCGGAAGAAACTATTTATTTGCATAACTTCACGCGTGTATCTCGTATGGGGTAGGCAGAACACCAGAGGTAATAAAACCATCTGATGTCACGTTTGACAAATTAGGAGGCATTATAATAGTGAAGAGAGACTATTGCAGTGACAGGGGGTCAGCCTATCGCCCACAAAAAAGCCTCCCATAGCACCTCGGTCCCTTAACTGACTTTTACAGTATGCCCGGGAAGAGAAGCGGCTGGCACATTCTATGTTTTTCTTTCGCTCCCAGTCCAGCATAGAAGCTATTTTTTTTTTTTTTTTTACACTTTATTGTAAACCTTATATAATAAAAAATTAAAATACATTCAAAATGACTGAGATTACACAATTGGCGGTCTTATCGCTGAGCAGCGATTTTTATCAGACAACCATGACTACTGACATGGTATCTGACATACTGTCGATATGCTATATAATTATATGCAGGGTCCGTCTATAATAGTCAATAATATTTTAATACCACATTAAGAATTATGAATGGATTAGAAATTAAAAAAAAAATTTTTTTTGACAATTTTTTTGAAAATTTAAGTTTTATCTATATTTTATGACTACATACAATTAGATTGAAACGTTTTTATTGCTTGCTGTGAAGTCATAAACAACAGATTAAACTTAAATTTTGATTAAATACTTAAGAATTTTGAATTTTAATTAACTCTAATTATTCGTATGTAGTTTATTTTACGAGGCGTACACCTCGCCGACGTAAATTTCCTTCAATGCCTGGGTTGCCTGGCAGAAATCGCGCTCCGGCGATAAGGCCGCCCTCGTATGTTAATTGTAATTGTTGTTTTATTTAAACTATGTAACCATGTCGGTGTACAATAAAGAGTTTTATTATAATTATTTCGCTACATGGTATCCCATAGCACAAGCTACGCTTACTTTGGGGTCACGTAGTTGGTATGATTGTTTGGGGAAGAAGAAGTAGAAGTATTGCTGCAAAAATGTTGCTGAGCATCTGATAAAAGGCTGCAACATAGGGTTTGGAGGAAAGACCCATCGAGCTTGTGAAGCAGTGCTAAAATTCGAAGACAAAATACTAAAGGCTCCTTTTGAACCTTTTCATAGTTGGACTGCATGGCACATGTTATTTTGCTTACCTAATAATATTAAAAATACCCTTTTTATTCAAAATTCTAAGATGTGAATTTTGTAGCCAGCATCTGTTCTTCTACATCAGTCTTTCCCAAAGTGGGCGATAACGCCCCCTTGTGGGCGCTGCAGGTCTCAAGGGGGGCGGTAAGAGACCCAGAAAGAAAATGGGGGCGTTGTGTAGAGCCTGGGGGGGGTTGATTTGTAATTTTATTTAGCTAGGAGGCCTCTTAAACAACGACTGCAAGAGCTCTCGACTCTCAACAACAACTTGTGAACATCAACTAATATGAATTAAAAGATTGCTCAAACTCGGTTCTATGTTTCTCTCCGCGTAGTTCATATATCTGTCCTATTTTATTGAATATAGAAAAAAATAAAATCATGTCATTCGGTCGCTCCGTTTCGAAATGAAAGTAGACACAAACAAACAAATAAAATGGCAACAGACACACTTTCGCATTTTAATAGTTATTAGTACTCGTAGATATCTATCATGTTTAATCCGTTAATATACATAATATACATATAAAGGTCACAATAATTAATTAATTTAAATTGAAGTTATAGTGGTTTTAAAAAAAAGGTGAAAAAATGGGGGCGCTATAAAAATATTTATTCTCAAAGAGAGCAGTAGACAAAATAAGTTTGGGAACCACTGTTCTACATCCACCAACCAGCACTGGGCCAGCTTGGTAGATTACGGCCTAAACCTCCTCGTCACCCAGAGAATCACTCATAGCCCTGCAGTGGGCCCATTACACGGAGTTGTGATGATGATCTGTTCTACTTGTGTTATATATTGCAAGGATAGTTGAAAAAGGTACTTCTAGGAAATTCATTGTGCATTTTTCTCTTTGTCTTCACTTTCAATTAGGTAAGCTAATAGACAAACGACAACTGTTTTAATATCTCATATGAATACAGCATATTTTCCTATACGATTTCCTATACGACAGAACTTCCATCCCTATATAGTGGATTTACCAAGAAGTCGAACAAAACGCTTCGATAATTCCTTTTTGGTACGGATTGCCAAGGTGTGGAACAATCTGCCTGCGTCTGTTTTTCCTGACCACTACAGTCTACAAATAAAAAATTGCAGACACTGGAGCATCGTCGTAAGGTTGCTTGTTTGACAATATTTTATCGGCTACATTTTGGTGAGTGTGCGAGTGCTCTTTTTGACCAAATTGAACCCACCCCTTTTTACCACCGGACTACCAGACGCAGACAGAACTTCCATCCATATATAGTGGATTTACCAAGAAGTCGAACAAAACGCTTCGATAGTTCCTTTTTGGTACGGATTGCCAAGGTGTGGAACAATCTGCCTGCGTCTGTTTTTCCTGACCACTACAGTCCTGGAACTTTTAAGTGTCGAGTGAATAGGTTTCTCGTGGAAGGACGTGTAACACCATAGTCTTCATGCGCACTTTCCATCAGGTGGCATGGAAGACAAACGTCCTATCCTTATAATATAAAAAAAAAAACGATTCTTTTTAACCAGAACTCTATTTCATGACAGCAGTTTAATGAAAAAGTAAAACCCAATATTAATAATAGAGTAGGATATGGTTTCTTTTGCAGAATATGTGAATGGAATAACAATGGATGGTATGTCACTTGTTTGGATTCCGCGCTCTTATTATGGATATTTTTGGAAATTAGTTTAACAGAACTGAAATAAGTTCTTAAGGTTTCTTTACTGAGTTTTAATTAGTTTTAGAAATATTTTTAACCGATTTATTTATGTAGAGTTGTTTTCTTGACACGTGACCACAGGGTCATTACCTAAAGTCCTAGAATGAAGTCTACTTAAAATGTACATTTTAATTATACAACATAATTTTGATTATAAATAACATATTATAATGAACCGTAAAATTTGCGATACAGATCAAAGGGAGGCAGTTTTCATCGCCGAAAGACGCGCTAGCAGCGTTTGAGAAGGCCGTGGAAGAGGTGTCTGCTGAGGACTGGAAAAAATGTTTTGAAAATCGGTTCAGACGCATGTAACTTTGTATAGAAGCTGGTAGAGAGTTCTTTGAAAAGATTTAATACAAATATTTTTTTCAATTCGAAGTCGTCGTGGCGCCATGTTTACTGTGCATATCAAACGATATCGCAGGTAAAGCGCGCTCGGTGCGGCCGGTAGTAGGATGGGTGACCGCAGACCATTCATTTCTCACGAAGACCTCTGTGCTTCGGATGGCATGTTAAGCATTCGGTCCCGGGTGCTGTATACTTGTATACAGTAGTCGTTAGGGTTTGTCAGAAGCCATTTCGGCACCCTGAAATATCTGACATCCACCAACCAGCACCGGGCCAGCTTAGTGGATTACGGCCTAAACCTCCACGTCACCCAGAGGAGCGACAAATAGCCCTGCAGTGGGCTCATTACACGGAGTTGTGATGATGATGATGTTTTTTTTCAAAGTTTTTGTAGTTTCTTAAAACTTTCTGAATAACCCACGGAATTTTCTTTTAATTCCATACATTCCAGAATACGGCTTCTAATATTATTGGACAAGTCTGCACCCTGATTGGTCCGGCGGCGGGTCGGAATATATTGCTACCGTTGTATCGAATACTAATACAATATTGAAGCTATTAAATTCTGATCTCGGAATAGAAAAAAGACGAACTGATATTTCCGTTCGTAATTTAGTACTACTATTAGTAGTAAAATCTGTGAGATGTTCGATATTTGAAATATTTTGATTTTTTACATACATACATACATAACCTCACGCCTGTCTCCCTTTGGGGTAGGCAGAGACAAGGGAACACCAATTGCTTCGATCCATACATACCTCTTTCGCTTTCTCCACTTTCATTAATCTTTTCATACATGATCGCCGGTTACGGGTACTTTTAACTAGGCCCTTTTTAAGAACGTCGCCAATTTGATCGGCGTACGTTCGCCTAGGGCGACCCCTTCCGACAGCACCATCCATTCTTGCTCTGTACACCTCTTTCGTAAATCTACTTTCACTCATCCTTTCCAAATGTCCAAACCACCGTAGCATACCCTTTTCAATTTTAGGCACTACATCTTCTTTCAATCCGCATCTCTTTCTTATTTCACTATTGCGCACCCTATCACTCAATTTCACTCCACACATGCTTCTCAACGCTCTCATCTCCACAGCATTAATCTTGCTTTCATGTCTCTTCTGCCACACCCAAGATTCACTTCCATACATAAGCGTTGGTGCCAAAACTCCCTCAAGTACGGCAAGACGAGCCTTATTTGGTATAGTTTTGCTTGCCATTATCTATATATATTTTGATTTTTTATCGGTGAATAAAGCTGCCTTTAACCTCTGATTGTAAGTGAAGTTGAGGTCGAAGATGAAATCACACTATTTCAGAAGGGACCTGGCTCTAAATATTAAAAATTTCTTTATTGTTGAAAATATGGTACAAAAAATGTGTATTTATAAGTAATTATAAGTATCACATATTTTACTATAGGACAGCATGCAATGTTAAATTGAAGTTATAGGAACTTACATTTATACAATAACTAGCTGACCCGGCAAACGTTGTTTTGCCATATAAATAAAAAAAAATAGTTTTTTTTTTTTTTTTATAAATGACTAAACCAGCGTTTGGCCTCAATCTCACCTGATGGTAAGTGACGATGAGGTTGAAGATGAAAGCACACGGGTTTAGGAAGGAACTGGCTCTTTATACAATATTGCCGGAACACATTACCGCCGGAGCGGTAACATTGGCGGCAGACTTTATATATAATAATATAATAATAATAAGACTTTATTTACTTACACAAAAACATAATAGCAAAATACAAAGTAAAAATACAAAATAAAAATAGGTTTAAAACAATGGTTTAAAAGACAAAGCATGTAAGTAAAAAATGTAAGTATATAAAGGGTGGTCGCTAGCCAGGCGGACCCAGAAGGGATCCTACCACCAAGCAAAAGATGCTGGCCGATTCTCATAGATACCGGATAAGCACAAAAAATTTCATCAAAATCGGTCAAGCCGTTTCGGAGAAGTATGGCAATGAAAACTGTGACACGAGAATTTTATATATTAGATAATAAGATTAGATATCATAATAATTAAAATTGTATCTCATGGTAATGTCAAACTATGAATAACTAATGTCAATAGAGAATAATTGTTACTAAGTACATATGTCAATATATGGCTAACTTATGTCAATAAAGGATCGCCGTATAAGTACCTAAAAATATTAATCCCGTTTTGTTTGTAACGTATCAATAAACCATTTTTCATAGGATTTACAAAAAAGACAATCTTTTGTTGTAACATTTAATAAATACAACATATTGAAATTGAAAAAATATAGATAACTTATTTAGTTAATTAGTGATTGTATTTCTTAAAAATGTATTGATTTATACAGGGTGGTAATTAGTGTCGGCGCTGTTAAAAAGGGAAAGTATAGGCTTATTCTAGTCAAAATTATAGTCCTAAAGTAAATCCTTTCCAAGATTACTTTCTCGAAATATTAATAAATCTTAAAGATTGGTATTTCTTATCAATTTTGCATATGCTTATGTACAATTGTCGTTATCTTTTGCGAAAATCGTTAAAGAAAAACATAAAATGAAAAACAAGTTACGCTAACAGCCTCTAAAACGTCGATTTACTCAAAAAAGTCACCTACAATTATTCCGTACATAATAATTTAAAAATATCTACAAAATATTTTCATTACTTTTCGAATGAAGTATTAAAAACTTAAATCGGTTGAGAAACTATGAAGTCATGACCAATGGAAAAAACCAAGGTAGAGTTCGAAAACAAAATACTTCCGAAAACAAAGGACTCGGTCGCAGGAGACCTTGCGTGCCCCTTACTCAGTCCGCTCCTACGGTTTACTGTGTTCGGATGTGCTCACTTAGCTTATTTGCTCACAGATTCGTTTTCTTTAACGACTTAGTTTTTATCCTGGACTTTTGTGTTTGTTTCTTGACCCTGGGTTCTGTAATTTCTTACGGTTTGACTGAGTGTCAGGTTCGTCTCACTAACAATGGCTGTTAGTCAAACGAACCTGACACTCAGAAATACCAATCTTTAAGATTTATTAATAGTTCAAAATTTTTAGTAGGATTTTTTTGTAAATTTTTTTAAGTAGGTATATCTTTGAAAGGATTAACTTTAGGACAGTAGTTCCAACAATAATTTCGACTGGAATTAGCCTAAACTACCACTCCTTAACGGCTCCGCTACTAATTATCAATCACCCTGTATAATGTGTTCGTAACGAAGTCGTCATTGCAAAATGGTTTCTACGGAAGAACTTCTTCATAATGGTGTAGTGAGTGGATCAATACGAGCATAACGTTCGTCAATGCAGGTTAAACATTATTTTATCAAGAAATCGCCTCAAGACATAACTAAAACTAAACAAAAATGTTATATCTCCTCAACCTGTCACCGACTTCATCACCACTGAAATGTGGACACAATGGACATCAAACACAAATAAAAATATATATTCTATACATTCCACAGTAGACTGCTGTGTCTGTCATATCTAAATTACCAGCACATGAGCATATCTCGGCTCTCAGTCACAACTTAAAAGTGGGGCTCACGCCCGCTGTGTTCTCTAAATAGTGGCATGATTTATAGACTCGGTAGTTAGTAAAATGTGCGAGGCGTTAAGCTGGGGTTTCATCAGTGTGGTATTTACGAGTTGTTTTTTAGTCAACAACCAAATTTAAATGTTAGTTTCTTTAATATGATATAAACATACCTGCATATTTATTTTAGCGTCGCTCAGCACAAAAAAGTATAAATATGGATTCACAAATACATACATACATACATAATTTCACGCCTGTATCCCGAATCTGCCCACCCAGAACACCAGAGGTAATAAAACCATCTGATGTCACGTTTGTTGATGAACATAGCTACTACGAAGCGGCATTTCATTGATAATACTACGTCATAGTACTACAAAATGTTCTGTAGCAGCACGTAGTCGTCTATATTTTAAAAGTAATTTAGAGTGACCATGGTTTGCTTAATATGTTAGCGGATATATTAATTACTTTGCAAAAAAATGTAATACTTTTTTTTTGCAAAAATCGTTTCTATAAATGATACTTATTGTGTAAAAAAATTTGGCCGGTGACTACAAATCAACCCTGTATCTATTAGTTGGTATTTTAACCTGATGTTTGATCAAACAGCACTTAGTTTAATAAAGGAAATACCCCAGAACGGGTTCGGATCCCATTGGGGTTGATATTTTAGTCACGAAAACAGTATCAGCCAAAGTGTTGTCCTAAAGGTTTAAGTCTATAGTGTTTGAGCCATCGGCCGATGATGTTTCAGTATTTAATACCGTCATGATATTATTACTAGATTGACTAGATAGCCATCAACCATGGTTAGAAGGTTATTGAACTAACTTTTTTGTTTTTGGTAGTTTAATTAAACACTGAAGTTAAAGGAAATCTCACGTACAACATATGTCCAAAATCTTGATAACAAAATAGCAGTAATACACATTGCTTTGAGAATCCGAGTCCGTGGGGTTGCTGGGATCTTGTGAGGTAGCAAAATCGAGGTCCATGATGTGAAAAAGTCGAAAATAAAAGGAAAACCGATAACCGAATAACAAAATAACACAGCAAATATTTGATTGACGTATTTGACTTATGACGTTTGGTGGAAGGGATCCCGAAATAAAATGAAACAGAATTCTCAAAAAGTTATAGTTGCAATCGAAATAATGCATTGCAACATTATACGATTAACAAATTTATGTTTGTAATAAGATTTTGATATTATTTTTATTATTTTAAATGCATATTTTATATATTTACTTTAATGTTTATGGAAAGCTTTATATATTTATTTTTAAAATAAACTCCTCAACTCATCACGTTTAGTTTCTTATTAATAGAGATTATTTTTATTGGATCCTTTTTTTAATAATCATTTACATAAATCATACAAATTATCGTGCATTTAATTCATCCATTAAGTGCTGAAACACAAAGCTTACTGACGGCCTGAAATGGACTTAGGCATTTCGCGATTTATACTTTTAAATAGAACACTTTTGAACCAGATTTATCACGTATAATTTACAGAAGAAGAAGAAGACCCAGGGGAGTGACTCATAGCCCCTACATTAGGCTTATTACAAAGAGATGTGGTGATTATGATGACAGTATGTAAGTTTTCCGTAAAATGTTCAAATTGTAACGTTTACTAAACAGCGCCCAGGTTTATCTTCGATAAAGGCTGCTCAACTTGTGATCTTATTTATCAAAAGGTAAAGTTGTTATTTAAAAATAAGGAAGATTGGAAGTTTGCTTTCCATGTCACCTGGTGCAAAATAAACATGAAGACTAAGAGTAACATAATTATGAATGGAAAGCTTTAAAATTTTTATTCACCCTGCAACTTACCACATGTTTGGCTCAAACTAAAAAGTCTTCTACGAACACGCAATATATGCTAAAAAAATAAACAAATCATCAAAATCCATTCATAATTGACAAAATAAACCCGTAAAAACATACAAAAAAAGGCATATAGAGGACTTAAGCACCCCTTTTTGTAAGTTACCGAAAAAAGGGGAAAGTAAGCCAGTTTTCAATTAAAAAGGTCATCATGAAACGAGGGCTTAACACTTCATCCGCACCACACGATCACTCACACCGTCCGAGCTATGTGCTGTGTCTATTCTATTTACACAACAACGTTCTCGCATTCGTACTGTATGTGCCGTGAAATCGTACCGAATTTCAAGTTTCAATAAACTAAATGGAATGTTTCAATTAATTTTAATTTTTAACATAGGCGAAATTTTATGTTAAGGGCTAAATGTTGTCGTCAATGTCACGGAATAGTATTTAATTTTAAATAATAATCTTTACTGTCGTTTTAAATTTTTTCGTTGTGGTGCTGTTATTTAAAACTTAATACAAGTATTTGGACACAATTTTCAGATGAAGTTATATACTTCTGTTAAAAAAAAAAATCTTTTACAAATCACGAATATTCGATAAAAATACAAAGCTGATTACATAAAATATACTACCTAAAGATAAATCTGAGCGCCAGATTACATTTTTTTCTATCTATATTGATAGGCATTGCTTCCAAATAGGTCAAATACCGATTACCGACCCGTGGCTGGCATTCAATATTTCCCTTTTAAACTTAAAAAAAAATCACAAAAGGTTCTTTTGGGTGAAAAATAAATCATATTGAGACAATAATTAAATAAGATAGTTAAGAATAACCTGACTCTTAATCACACATTGCTGAAAGACAGAAACGATAATATTTATATTTTTTTCATACTATAGGTTATTGCTACTTTAAACTAGATGTTGCCAAGCAGGACACTTGAATGATCTTTTGTGCTGTTAATTGTTGACTAGCTATATAACGGGTGACTGGTGGGTCGCTTTCGAAATTCGAGGATTAAACAACCAATTTTGTGCCGTTAAACAAATTTGGTGGTTCACTCAGATGAATCTTATTTCCAACTGAAAAAGTAAAAGTTCAGGGAATATGGCCATAGGCAACCAGAGCTCGTTAGGTATCTCGGAGAATTAAAAGCGCGAATCACTCGCTCGCCCGCCCGCGTCTTTCCAAACATACCTACCTATTTTATTGAGGAGTAATTTTCGAATTACGATATCTCCTAAGAGGTTGATTGAAATAAATAATGTCAAAGAGAACTTTGCTTACAATTAAATACTTACTATAAATAACGTATTAAATTGGATATGGATAAATACTATATTGATAAAACTCCATCGCTAGATAATACGTAAATTTTAAACGCGATTTATAACCATAAAAACGGATAGAAAGAAAAATGGATAGTAGATGTTAGTCAATCTTATAAGATATATATATGCTGTCGTTGACTTTTATTTAGAACAGGAACAATCCCGTCCTACATTATTTTTGCGTAACTTATACCGTTTACGCAGCGTTTGCAATGGAAGCTCTGAAAATTAAATGAATTCCTCCGGTTTTGGAACAATTTCCTTTGTAATTTCGCTCCTATTAGTCACAGCGTGATGTTATATAGCTTATAGCCTTCCTCTTGACTATCGAAAACAAAAAGAATTATTCAATTCTGACCAGTAGTTTCTGAGATTAGCGCGTTCAACCAAACAAACAAACTCTTCAGCTTTATAATATTAGTATAGATTAGCTTTCAGCTGTCTTTCTTGTGTAAATCTCCTTAGATCGATATTTTAACAATCTTCGTTGACAAACACCGTGATGATTAGTAGTAGTTGCCCCGAAAAATAAAATAACCATGTATATCGAATATTGTAATATTTTCATGTCTATTTTACTTTCTTTTTGTTTACAAAATATTGTTTATGTCTGGAAACTTGCTATTGTTACAAGAAATATATTCCCAGGATACCCAGTTCAGAGACCAATAAGTTGTAAACATATTTTACTTACATTTCCGTAAATAAATAACCATTTTGTATTATGTATCTAAGTTATTCAATTTTTCCTTTTCTCGCCACAAAAGCTTAAATTATGAACTTATCTGTTTTGCTTTCTTACTTTAGCATGTTTCACAATAATACACAAAGGTTTAAAACAAGCCAAGATCTTTCTTCGCACGCAAGAATTTCCCAAGAAGCATTCGCGAGGGAAAAATAGCTTTTGTTACTTCTAATAAATAGAGTTTCGTGTTCGCCACTCGTTACTTGCACTTCTTAGGTACTTAAGAGTCTCGTGAATAATGCTTTTTACTGTATATTTTATAAAATAAGAAGTTTTCAAATGATCCTTTTTATATGAAAAGAACAGCTGTATTATATAAAAGGTTGTAGCGATGTTTGACCTGAATCTCACAAAAGGAAAAGGCAAATATGAAATGACTAGTTCTGAGAAGAAGCTATGCCTTTATGAGCAATCTTTGAACATTTTAGATACCTTTTTGCTAGGGATGAAATAAATATCCTTACATCGTGAGAATACCTATCAAGACAAAAAAGTAGTGATGCTTTAAGTAATTCAAGCTAAATCGTCAGCCGTTTAAGAGCAATTAGGGTATTATCACACCAATGTGGTACCTAGAGTTGACAACTTATTTTTTTAGAAATAAAATATATTTAGGAGAAATAAACAGTATTCAATTTGTTTAATGTTTTAAACACATATTTTTGGAGTTTCTTGCACAAATCCTTAATTAAAGTCTAGCATAAACAGTGTTGTAGCTTTTTATGCTGAAAACAGTATTTTGTGTTCTTTATTTTTGTTCAACAGTAAACATTATAATGTAGTGCAGAACAGTATAATACTGTTAAAAACGGTATGGTTGGTAACCCTATTGGTAACACCCTTTTGCACTATATCTAATTCATATCCGATACGAATCCGAGAAAATAATAATCCAGAAATGTATGTATGAAATGCTGACGTATGCCGGTTGTAGTGTCTAAGGGTGCTACCACACCAATTGACCGATGGTAGAACAGATCCGATCAGAAAAAACTAATCAACGGAAAAAACTAAAAAAGGCTCAAACAATTCACCAATTCAAAAGACGGGTTAAGACACACTTTCTCGGAAAATTTATCTCATAGTACAGAGTATTTAGTATATGTAGTGTGTATGTATATGTATATATTTATTTCTATGTATTTTATGTACATGTATTTATGTAGTATTGTTATGTATATAGTTTAAGAATGTAACTTTGCATCTTTTAAATTATATCACTACTTATAAATTATCATGTATCACACACAACCCAGGGTTGCCTGTAAGAGATCATCTTTCGATGATAAGGCCGCCTATTGTGCTTTGTATCTTAAAAATTGTTCTGTATAAATATTCCTTATCTCTGTGTACAATGAAGAATAAATGAATAAATAATCGCCGTTGATCCATTGGCGTGGTAACACTCTAAGCTACCATAGAAATAATTCTGCGGCTAATCCGGACCGTCATTTCTCGGATAATAATATGATGTAGTGCGTAACCGCTCTTAGCGTAAGATAGCTACTTAGTTATCACCGCCGAGTGTTTACGTTATTTTGGCAAATATAAAAATATTATGATGCCAAATTGAAAAACCGATTTCTCGGTCGTAGGTTTGGCCATATCATGAAATGTCCGAACACAATATTGGCCATATCATCGTTATATGTATTTTCATCCACATTTGGTTGGTATTAACCGAAGTTAAGTTTTCCATTATTTAATATAGCTTCAGAGTCATTCTGGTAAAAGAAAAATATATTCGAAATAAAAAAAAAAAAACTGATAATTATAAGAGTAAAATAAAACTGCTCTTATTATTGCTGAGTAACGATGAGCCTTTCTTATTATTAAAACGCACAATAGTTTGAATACAGGCACCTCGATGATCTCAAAAAGAAACGTAGCCTCCGAAAAACCTGTCCAAAGCCTTCCTATCAATACACCTATAACACAATCGGGGAACTTCATTGCGCACTATGCGATCGTGTATTCGAAACAAAATTTGGCTTCGCAAGTCACGTTCGAGCACATGAGCGAAGACAGAATCTGTGCAACTGACAGGGTGTCGCCGTCGACGGATACGTCTGGAAGGACATCATCATCATCATTATCAAGTGCAGATAACATAAGTCCATATTAAAAGTGTCATAGAATACATACATACATAACCTCACGCCTGTCTCTCTTTGGGGTAGGCAGAGACAAGGGAACACCAATTGCTTCGATCCAGACATACCTCTTTCGCTTCCTCTACGTTCATTAATCTTTTCATACATGATCGCCGGTTACGGGTACTTTTAACTAGGCCCTTCTTAAGAACGTCGCCAATTTGATCCGCGTACGTTCGCCTAGGGCGGCCTCTTCCGACAGCACCATCCATTCTTACTCTGTACACCTCTTTCGTAAATCTACTTTCACTGATCCTTTCCAAATGTCCAAACCGCCGTAGCATACCCTTTTCAATATTAGTCACTACATCTTCTTTCAATCCGCATCTGTTTTTTATTTCACTGTTGCGCACCCTATCACTCAATATCACTCCACACATGCTCCTCAACGCTCTCATCTCCACTCAGTCATAGAAATCAAATAATAATCTTTTTTATTAGTCGTGTTCGATGAATATACAAATGGCATTTAAGTTACGACAATGACTGCCCTTGAAACTTTT
Source organism: Stenoptilia bipunctidactyla (assembly GCA_944452665.1). Taxonomy (NCBI): domain Eukaryota; kingdom Metazoa; phylum Arthropoda; class Insecta; order Lepidoptera; family Pterophoridae; genus Stenoptilia; species Stenoptilia bipunctidactyla. The sequence goes on from OX101730.1 coordinate 2,954,057, forward strand.
AAAATAAACGTACTAGCCTTAAAAAATCACCCTAACTTTGTAAATAATGATAGTTTCCATCAAAAATTTCTTGACTTTTGATTTTGTTTAGTACCCCTGTCTCAGCGTACTCTACAAAAGATACCACATAAATTTACTTTACTCTATTAGCATACAATTTCTACAAGAATTTCTGAGGAAGAAACCATTTTATATTCTATTAAAAACCCAAGTCAATGTAATAACAAAACCTTTGTACTCTTTATATTTAGAGACTCTCAAAGAAACAAGTAACAAAAGTCTTGTAAATAGCTTTTAAAAGTATAATGACAAAGGAGCAAATTTTCGCCCTGCTGCTTTACTAAATACTTAGCAATGTCCGTACAGGAGATGTCTTCAAACATTCAAGGTACCTTATAGTTAAAATAGTTTTCACAGAAGTTTAAGAGTAAAGGGTGTCATTAAGTTTGAGAGTTAACTCATAAACGAATAGCGATTTATGTGCTTCGATTATTAAGGCTTAGGCTTTTAATAACCTTTCGATGTTATTGTTTTAAATTATGTGCCTAATTCAAAAATGTATGTATTATAACGGTTTTTAATTAAATTTTTATTTAAACAAACAGTTACAATCATTATTATTTCTATTTTACATTTAAAAAATACATAAACCAGTGAAGTTTCCACAGTTTGATCAAACATAGTATAGCGGTATACAGTTAAAAAAAAAGGAAAGTATCTAAATAATGATTTTAAAATTTTGGATAAAAAAAAGTGTTATATTTACTTAAAATCAAAGCTAACATAGTATCATTAAAAGTACTATTTTTCTACAAGTATTTTGTACTTATCTTTTTAAAATTTTGACAAATCGAGGCTGTAATCTAATTCTTACAGATTTTTATTATAATAATCACATGATCTCTTCAAGAAAACATTTGTAGCATAATTAGTTTTACTGCATAGGATATGAAACAATAATTTCATATCCTATTCTTATTTTCTTGTCAAGACAACTCCCTCAAGTGGCATGGCTAATGGCAGCGTTGGGTATCGGGTCACCCTCTTCCCTAAAATATGGTTGAGGAGGGTGATGGCTGGTGCTTGCGTTATACTCGTGAACGGGTGCTGCTAGCGGCGCCAGGTCGTTTTGCTAATGATACTATGACTATTTTATTCCATTCTTGTTTAAATACTCTGGTTCCAGTTTGCCATATTCGTGTTGTGCATCCATAGCTCAATGCACCTACTATGTAAGTAATTTGGTTGTGGCCTGACATTGGCTCTCACAATAAGCTGTCTTGTGTTAGTTTTTTTTTACCTAGTTTTTAGTACCTATTTGTATTAATTCGTATAATCCTGACTGAAAAAGAGTGCTAAGAATTTTTTCCGCTGGTTTTTTTTTGTCTCTTGCTATCAACACCTTGTTAAAGCCGAAGTACAAAATTGTGACGTCAATAAGCAGCCATTCGAAAAATTCATTTCATTTCAACTAGTTTAGTTTTAAGATTTCGTTATTTAGTATTACTCTCATTACATATATTGCAGTAGATTCATAGGAACATTTTTCACCCTTTTTCGAAAAAAATCTATAGTAACTCTTAAATAAAACACTTTTTAACCGGATTTATCGCGTATATTTACATTTTAGCTCGACGTTTCGGTGTCTTTGCTGACCCCGTGGTCAAGAGCGACTGGTCGTGACCACGCGATAGGTCCGGTTAAAAAGTGTTTTATTTAATAGTATGAATCGCGAAAACTTCAGACAATACTATAGTTACTCTTCAGCTTATGTTTTTTACCACACGAACAATATAGTGAACTTCGTGATAGTATAACTTAAAACCCGCTTTGAAAGTTGCGCCCTCTAGAAAATTGCCTTCGTGTCGTCGTTTTTTAATAAGAAGTTAGATTAAATATAATATTACCATATCAAGTAACAATTATAATGAGGTAGAATTTTACATCGTTTTTTTCTTTGCAAATCAACCTTTATGTATAGGCAATACTCTTGTATGCTTTAATATAAAGTTGTAAGTTCAAATTTTAGAACGTGGCTGTATGAAACTTTACTCTTTACTTAACTCCATTTTGACTTAATCTATAAGTGTTAATTTATTATTATCTAACTTTGATTATTTCATTGAAAAATTGGATAATCATCCGATCTCATGAAAATATTGAAGCAGTAGAATAAAAATAAATGACAAAATACCTTAACACTATTAAGTATGTAGAAGTTGTCGACGTATCCTAGGATCTCTGACTTACTCTTATTTTTGACTAGCTGTGACCCGCGACTTCGTCCGCGTGGATACCGTTTATTAGAGTTGGATAAATACTATTATTATATCCTCCTTGAAGTTAAAACTTACCTTATTCTAAATTTCGTCAAAATCGACTCAGTAGTTTAGCTGTGAAAGCGTTACTGATAGATAAACAGACAGAATTACTTCAAAAACTGTTACAACAAAGCAGTGATCCGCAGTTTCACCTAGGTTTTGTGAAAAAGTATAGGTAGGTAGGTATATTACATAGATGATGCCCGCGACTTCGTCTGTACTGAATTAGTATTTCGAGTAGGTTATTTTCTTCTCCAAGGTCCTAACTATCTTTAATAACAAAAATAAAAATGAAGAATCTTCGCCCATATAATATGTATAACTCCTAACCACAAACATAGGTAGGTAACCATCTATTAGGTACATTACAAAGGCACATAGCGTTATTTATAACGTTATTAATAAACAAATCGGGTGCCAAAGTGCCTTAAATTTTAATATTGTCTTAAGTTTTCGCGATAACTATTATGTATGACTATTAAATAAAACACTTTTTAATCGGATTTATCGCGTATATTTACATTTTAAATTTTAACAGTTGCTCGTGACCACGGGGTCTGCAAAGACACCGAAACGTCGAGTTAAAATGTAAAATATAAATTATACGCTATTAATCCGGTTAAAAAGTGTTTTATTTAATGCCTTCAATTTTACTTAATTCATGCAATATCTTCATTAATTATACTTAGCTTATTGTTATTCTAGGTAAAGCTAAGTAGTTTTTGCGTGAAAGAATAGCAAAATCCATCCATCCAGCCATTATCAGTGTACATACAATACTACCTATAGTTATGTATGGCTGCTTTTCACTGCCAAACGGCTAAGCCAATATTAATGTGATTTGGTATAGTAGTTAACGCATACGTTACTTTTTATTCCGAAGAAATCTACGGTTTCTGACTTCCAAGAGGCAGAAACGATCATGAAATAAACAAAACCTTGATTTCCATTTTATCTCTGTATGTACAGAAGGCTTGAATTTGAACTCTATGCCCTCGATAATAATTTAAAATTGGTTGGGGAAATTTGACTGGTAATGTAACGCTTGTTCCTTCTGTACCTACCTATATTAAATCACGCAAAAGCTTGCGCTCGCCTACCGCCTTTTTATACCCTACCGCCGCGAGCCGCGTCGAGCGCGGCAACCGTTACGCAAAAATAATCCCTATATCATTCAGTATTCACGCGCGATGGGTTATTAGCGTATTTCATGTATAAGTTTGGTGTTTCTGTACCGATTTCTATGATTCTTTTTTTATTGAATAGGTAATAATGTTAATTTTTTTTAATTAGGGATGAGTGAGAGTATTATAAACGTAAGAGTAAACAAATATAACCAGAAAGCTCCGAACTGCTAAGCTATCGGGATTTACACGTGTTATTGTGAGTCAACCATAAAATATAGACATATACTGTTGCGGGATATTTTTTATATAATTTTATGAAGAATATTTCTGTCATACATGATTTCTATGTAGCTTTAACCATTAAGGCTGCACACGCGAAGGAAACTTAAAAAATGAAGTAACTTCTCCCGTTTTTCCAATATTTCCCTTCACTGCTCTGCTCCTATTGATTGTAGCGTGATAATAAGTATACTATAACCTGCCCAGGAGTATGAAGAATAATTTTACCAAGTTTCGTTAAAATCCGTCGAGTAGTTTTTGTTTCTATAAGGAACATACAGACAGACAGACAGACAAAAATTTTACTGATTGCATTTTTGGCATCAGTATCGATCACTAATCACCCCCTGATAGTTATTTTGAAAAAATGTTTCATGTACAGAATTGACCTCTCTACAGATTTATTATAAGTATAGATATAGATAGAAGATAGATAGAAGATAGATATAGATAGAAGATAGATATAGAAGATAGATAGAAGATAGAAGATAAAATCTCTACAGAGGTTCACCTTGACTACATTCTTAATTCATTACTTTTCTATTATTGTAAATAAAATTTAATATATTAAATTTTTTACACATAAAGTCATAAACCGTCTGTCTGTTCTATAATAGGGAATAATTGTTTTAAACTATCGCGGTTATTTTCACTATGATTTAATGTATTTACGGGATTCTTACCACGATTTCCTCCGCGATCATGGTGCTTGTAACAGCATCGAAATATCGGACGTGCGAAAATAAAATCGGAAATCGTGTTAAGAATCCCGTAAATACATTAAATCATAGTTATAATAGGGAGATTACACAACCAAGCTACAAAAAGTAGTGGGTTTTTTAAAGGTACACAACTAGTGAACAATGTCTCTACTATAGCTGTAAATATTTAAGTACATCACCAAAAACAGCGCAAAATGGTATCAACATTGATGTACGCGAAAACTGTCTTTATTCGCATATCAATAAGCCATGTATTTCAGAAATGTATAAAACGTAATGGACATTACATGTCGCATTTATTATTTAGTAAAATCAATCGACAAAAAACCCAAGCACGTCAAACAAATGACGGAAGTATCAAAAGACCATCGGATATCACGTTTGACTGTAGAGGTATTATAATGATGGATAGAGAGTATTGCAGTGACAGCGGGTCAGCGTACCGCTCACAAAAACGCCACTAAAACCTTTGTCCCTTAATGTTCGCCCGGGCAGAGAAGCAGCAGATGCATTCTATGTTTTTCTTTCGGTCCCACTCCAGCATGGAAGATTATAATATTAACTATGACAAAATATTTTCGGCAACCTCCATGTTGGAAAATCGAAATAAAGGACAGAGCTTCTCTTGCGTCATCAAAACTATGGGTGAAAAATAAGTCGTATACAGGTTTTTTGTTTTTTTTTTTGGTTTACTCTAATAGCTTACAATTATACTTTATTGGTCATAATTTTAAACTGCTAAAACACATATATTATGGTCACCCTTAGGTCGAATGAAATAGAAGCATGCTACGGGTCTATGACAGTTTAAGGTAGCAGTTAGGGTGACCATGAGATTCAGAAAAAAAACGAGTTATCCAACAACGTCTGCATATTTTTGCCTGTATTCATGTCCATTTGTTTAAAAACAACTGTGTATGACTAACTACTTATGTTTGACTATGTAATCACCTCGAACCCTTGGGTGAACATATTATAATGGGTAACTGGTGGTTCACTTTGGGAATTCAAGGACGTGATAGTGTGAGATCATACATAAAGAGTTAAAATATGATAAAAAATAAATATTAAATATTTACTGAGTAAACTTAACCGGAAGTTAAAGAATTAAATAATAGTAAATAAATATTTCTGACACTCACACAACATTATTTAGCCCAAATTAAGTTTCTTAAGGAACTTGTATTATGGATACTAGATAACTGATATACTTAAGAAATATATAAACATAGATATTGAATAAATACATATTTTTTATTAAAATCAACTTAAATAAACATATAAACATCCCTGACTTGACGACTAATATGTGTGTTCATCACACAAATATCCGCCGCTGCCGGGATTCGAACCCAGGATCTCTGGCATAGAAGGCAATGTATGTTACCGCTACACCAGCCGGTCGTAGCTGGTGTAGCGGTAACATACATTGCGTAATTGGTTACGCTAGCGTTGGCAGAGATCCGCGTGCCAGGTCACGTGCCGCGATTGACTGAGTTGTATGGCAAGTAAATAGTATCATAGTAGTATTCAAAAAATTAAGTGACTTCTTTTATTACATAATTATGATTAGAATCGAAAACAGAGTCGAGCGGTTGGCGTGGTAACACCCTAACAGAGTATAGGCACAAAGAAAAAATCTTTTTGTGTATATGTAATGGAATCATTTTAATAATTTATTTACATAGGTAACGGCTTTTTGTATATCAAGTATTGTATTTTATTTCTTTTAACAATTGCAGTTTATGAGCAAGTTTTCTGAAACAAAATATTTATTCTTATACGAAATAATAACAGAAGTATTTGGAATTAAAGCACTTGCATTCTCAAAATGTTACTCCTATAAGGCACTAAAGGAATACTGAAAATATATTATTGTTGGTAAAAGGAAGCAAAGAATTCTGAAAAGTACACTCTGCAACAGAATTATGTGTACCAAACAGTATACGCGTTGTGTGTGTGCGGAAGACTGGGTGGTATACATAATTCTATTGCAGACTGTATATACATAACAGAATATAGGTAGAATCCAGTATACGCTTACCTTGCAACAAAAGGCTTTGTGTTCAAATTCCGAATTTTGACATAAAATAAAAAGTACCTATGAAATCAATTTGAAGCCGCAAATTCAGCGTGAAGTATTTATTTTTCTAATTATTCCTATTTATCTGGATAAGCGTGTCGTGAAAAGCGACTAATCCAGGCGTCCTTTACTGGACTTAGTATTTATATCTCGCTCAATCAACTTTTTTTGTTTAAATAATCACGTTCAATTTTTTTTTTCGTATTTATCATGTCCAATTGTTTTCTATGTCTATTTCATTTTACTTTTTGGTGGCGCCATCTCTTAAGATTAAAGTGAACTAATTCTAATTGCAATTTTTCTACCTACTAACCTGCCCATTCCTAACCCTTGACACTTACGTTCGAGACCTCTGCGTGAACCGATCGCGTCAGCTCAAAGGCGTACTGTCCTAATATGTTTAGCTACCGGAGCCGAGAAAGAAACAAGATGCCAATAACTCGCGAAGCTCATCGAAAAGAGGAGAAACCGATCACCGACATACGGTTAACAGGTCGTATGTTTCCTCTTTCCTCTTTGTCTGATGAGTCATTTTCAAATATTTTTTTCTTGTCTTTTATGCGACAGTTTAGTTATACAGTCCACTTCAATATTAATAGATAGTTCAGATAGAATAGTTCACTTAATAGCTTCACCACTTTTGTTTTCTAATGAGGAAAAGGTTTTAAACGTGATGGACGGCTGTTAACACAGTTGAGGTTTTTTTTTTATTGGAATAGCAATAGCTGGCACGTAAATTTAACATTAGTTGTAACATATATAATCGTTCAACATTTGCAACATTAGTAATTTAATTTTGAAATTTTAATTTTCGAAATTAAATACAAGGTCGTTTTTTTAGTCACCAGATCAATTTAAATGTTTTTTTTTTGATACGATATAACCAGCATTTTTTATTTTAGTATCGCCCTTAGAACAAAAAAATAAAAATATGGCGCACAAACTTTTACAAATAGTCGCTATTGATGAACATTGCTACTAAGACGCGGCATTTCATTGATAATACTACGACGTAGTACTCAAAGATGTCTTATAGTAGAGCGTAGTCGTCTTTATTTCAATTGTATGATGACCGGCTAGTGTAGCAATAGGTACCTTATATCTGTTGATAGTACCTATACTTATACTTTTTAATTTGCTCCTGTTTTTATGCAACTACCCTGCGGGGCTAGCATGCTACCGTCGACAACGATAAATCGGGCCTTTTATCGATATTTTCTTAGAATATGGTATTTCGTGTATGTAATTTATTAAGATTATGACATATTTGGTTCCGTGGTCTTAAGCATGATATCAAATCTAGTAATTCTATCTATTATGGTGCGCATATTAGCTTACATAATAGGAAAAATAACAAAATAATATTTATCTTGTCGATTCGACTATTTATCGATGGTTGCATGCTAGCCCTGCTGGCCATTTTTGGTTTTGTATTTATTTCACGAGACTTTAGGGTCTAAGAAAAATTGTTCAAATATTGGATATAAATATTAAGTGGTTAAACTAAGTTTTTAAATTTTGGGGCTATATAGTTGACGCGTTAGGTCGAATTCTTTTTTGTATTTATGTGATGCATCGGAAATTGGAACTGATTTTTTTTCATTTAGAGTTTTTTTTATAAGAGACAAAGCCGGCGTTTGAAATCTATTCCACCTGACAGTAAGTGAAAATCAGGTCAAACATGACAGCACATTGGCTTAGGCAGGAATTGGGTATTCTTAAAATATTACCGATGCTCATGATATTTGGCGGCAGATTTTGTTTGAAGGGTGGAACAGGGATGGAGGAACACGGAGAACTAACCAGGTGAACCATGACGGGACCTACAACCAAGCGGGCTTCTCTTTTTTTTTTTTTTATAAGTGACTAAACCCGCGTTTGACCTCAATCTCACCTGATGGTAAGTGACGATAAGGTCGAAGATGAAAGCACACGGGTTTAGGAAGGAACTGGCTCTTTATACAATATTGCCGGAACACATTACCGCCGGAGCGGTAACATTTGGCGGCAGACTTTATATAAAGGGTGGTCGCTAGCCAGGCGGACCCAGAAGGGATCCTACCACCAAGCAAAATCTAAATCTCTCGGATTAGTCACCCACAACACTCTTCTTCAGAGCTGAAATGGCTGTTCTAACCTACGCACTTAAAATTATAAGTCAAACTTTAATCCTTAGAAGAGCACGATCCAAAAACGCTACAAATCGGCGACCGGCTGGTGTAGCGGTAACATACATTGCCTTCTATGCCAGAGGTCCTGGGTTCGAATCCCGGCGGCGGCGGATATTTGTGTGATGAACACAGATATCGTCAAGTCATGGATGTTTATATGTTTATTTAAGTTTATTCTAAAAAAAATATGTATTTATTCAATATGTAAATAAAAAGTATAAGTATAGGTACTATTAACAGATATAAGGTACCTATTGCCTACGCTTTATGACGCAGGCACCGTATGTATTTAGTACAATCGTGCATTCATAGCAAGGTTGTGGTAATCTTAGAGTGGGTCTAGTAATTATATCTGTCAATGTAGACGCTTAATGTTGACTTTGTAAATAGACTTTAGATGTATTAGACCGCTGTATCGATGGGGTAACAGTGTCTGCCTTCAACTCCAGAGGTCGGAGGGTAACAATCATCTCTTATCACAACTCCGTGTGTGAGTCTCGCCTGGGGTGATCAGGAGGTTTAGGCCGTGGTCCACCAAGCTGGCCCAGGGCTAGGTGGTGCATGTCAGAATTTTCAGGGTTGCCGAAATGGCTTCTAACAAACGCTAACGACTACTGTTTACAAGTATGCAGCACCCAGGACCGACTGCTTAACGTGCTCTCACGGAAGTCGCCGTGAGATATTTTATCGCCGGTCACTCATCTATGCTGCGATATCGTCTGATTTTATGAACAGTAAAAATGGGGCCACAACGACTTCGGGGTAACGTAACGAAACGGGGTGATAGTGTCTGCCTAAAGCTACAGTGGTCATGGGTTCAATTTCCGCAAATGCAAATATTTGTGTGCATTAAAGTGTTTGTTGGTATTAGCCTGGAGTGGGTGTATGTGAATGAATAAAATAGTATAAATATGTCGTGCCTATAATACAGGCATATTATCTTACTTTATAGATGGCACTGTGCTAATTTAATGTCTAACAATTGTTTATCTATACTTATATTATAAAGCTGAAGAGATTGTTTGTTTGGTTGAACGCGCTAATCTCAGGAACTACTGGTTTGAATTGAAAAACTCAATTTATCGAGGAAGGCTATAGGCTATATAACATGACGCTGTGACTAATATTTTAATTATTACATTTTGAGAGCTTCCATTACGTACGCTGCGTAAAAGGTTCTAAAAGAACATCCGCTACAGCATATACCCATCTTTTAAGATTGACCCACAGTAACCATTTTTATGTTTATAAATCGCGTTAGAATTTAATGTCTTAAATTACTTAGAGTTTAATCAATATACTGTAAATCCTTATAATTCATAAGTATTTAATTGTGATCAAAATTGTCTGTGACATCACTTGATTTCAATAAATATATTGGGAGATATCGTAAATTTAAAATAACTCAGCAATCAATTAGGTAGGTATGTTCGGGATCGTGTGAGTAAGATTTATCTGAATGGTCAACCTTTGTGTAAAGGTTCGGAATCAGACTACTTACAAGTTTAATTTCTGCGCAACAACTTACAATTCCCAAAATTAAAAAAATATTAAGTACCTACTACTTTTTTCAAATCGGTGACTAAGTCAAGTTCGACCTCATTTTCACCTGATGGTAAGTGTAAATGAGGTTGAAGCAAACGGGTTTATAATAGAACTGGCTCTTCATAAGAGGTTTTCGGGCCTCATCACCGCTGCAGTAGTGATATTTGGCGTCAAATTTCAGTCAGGCGAGACACTCAGGCTACCACCGAGCGGGGCTCATTCGGATTAGTCGCTTTATATGACACGCTTATTCAGGAGTGGAAGGGTTATTCTAGGGGTAAATTAGTGGTGGCTCGCGGGTTATGCCAATGGCGGAATGGCGGTACTGTGAGCTCCATCTATAGCGGATGAGGTACGCCTGGAGGTTTTACGTGTTTTAGTGAGTAGGTCTGGCCTTCTGCCGGATCATCCCCACATACCCCGCCGTTCCCCCTTGGGCGGTCGGGGACGCGATTGCACGATTTCCTCCAGTAAAAAAGGGGTAAATTAGGGATAATAACTAAATAATCTTCAAAATCAATTAATACTGGGTTTCAATATTTTATATGAGTAAAAGCTACAAATGGTAGGTATAAGAATACTAAGTTGTAATTTCAATGACAAGACGTTAAATATTTAAATACTTTATAGGTACGCCTGGTAGCTAATTCTACTGTTCGTAGACTAAACAAACATACATACATAACTTCACGCCTATATCCCTTATGGGATAGGCAGAACACCAGATGCTATAAAATCATATGATGAAGAAAAAATATTGCAGTGACAGGAGGTCAGCCTACCGCCCACAAAAACGCCAGTAAAATCTCTATCCCTTAAATGAATCTTACAGTATGCCCGGGAAGAGAAGCAGCTGGCACATTCTATGATTTTCTATTGCTCCCAGTCCAGCATGGAAGCCACGGACGAACAGTTTTTTTTTTGATATTATATATTTAACTCGGCATAAGTAGTTTAGATGTGAAAGCGTTCAGATAGCCAGAACTACAGTAAAAATAAAAATGGGAATAGGAATGCTAAGGAAATACTCCTGGTAAAAGTACCAGGGGCTTATAAAAGGGGCTTCTGTCTCTTGAAAATTAGAAACCATAGATTTCATTAAAATAAAAAGTAGCGTATGTGTTATCAAAGAGCTATGCACCAAATTGCATTAAAATTGGCTAAGCCGTTTGATCGTGAAAAAAAGCCAAACATATACGTAGATACACATTAAACACTGATAACTCCGAAGACACTATACATACCCCCATTACATTTAACCTGTGTTCCTTTTGTGCAGTTATATTTACTTTTTGTAGAATACTTTTTCGAACTTTTTATTTCTATTCCTTTTTCACAAAACCTAGGTGAAACTACGAATCACAGCTTTGTCACTGTATTTGAAGTAACTCTGTCTGTTTATCTATCAGTAAGGCTTTCACAGCTAAACTAATGTATCGATTTTGACGAAATTCGGAATAGTGTAAGTTTGAACTCCAAGGAGGATATTAAAAATATTATATTAATATTATATCGACGACTACTTTGGCGATGGGGTAAACCTATATGCCTCAGACGCCAGTGGTTGCGGGTTCGATCCCCGCACGGAACAAGAAAAAAAATGTTCCGTGTCTGGGTGTTTATCTATTTATGTATTTATATTCTAGGTTCCCCCCTAGTTCGCTATATGGTATCCCATAACACAAGCTATGCTTACTTTGGGGCCATGTAGTTGGTGTGATTGTCTGGGGATTTAAAAAAAAAAGGATTTTAAAATATATCCAATTCAGATAACCAGTATTCACGCGGACGAAGTGAGCAGGCAACAGCTAGTTATTAATATAACCTCATACTTTTCGACGCAAAGCGCAATTTACATCCCTCGTCAATCAAACTCGAGTCATGTTGAAAAGCTCACAATCATTGCTAAAGGAGATAGATGTCATTAAATAAGGATCTCCAGTGCCAGGACACTTTTTATCAGAAGAATTGTCTATAGAAAAGAGTTGTCTAGTTAAGTTCTTGTTACTTTCTATCGATAGAAGAACTTTCTGAATTTTAACACTTTTCTTCGCCTACGTATATTTGATACAAGGAAAAGCGTTGTAACCAAAAACTGACAATTTTCATGATGTCAATGTTTTTAATCGATATATTATATAGGGCCCGTCAATTATATTTAAAAAGCAGATTAAGAATGACGAGTGGACGAGAATTTTTTTTTTTTTTTATTTTCAAAACAATAATTTCAAAATTCTTCTTAGTACCTAGTTAATAAAAATTTAAGTTTAATCTGTTGTTTATGATTACAACAAGTAATAAAAACGGTTCCATCTAATTGTATATAGTCATAAAATGTAGATTACTTAAATTTTACTCAAAAAGAAGAATTTTGAAATTTTAATTTATTAAAAGTGATTAAAAAAAAAATTATTCGAAATTCCGATCCACTCATCATTTTTAATTTGCTATTAAAATATAATTGACTATTGTAGACGGACCCTGTATAATAGCCCTGCAGTGAGCTCATTATAAAGAGTTGTGGTGATGTATTAACGACTTCCTAACTAGCCATCATACAAAACTTATCTTGCAATTTAAAATAATGCTTTTAAAATACAACTACCTTCAACTGAATTAAAACAATGCAATATTCATTCAAGTTCATTTAACCTATACACTAACAGGGAGAAGCCGTTAATGAGCGATGTTATTTAATGAAATACAATCAATCAAACCCTACTAACCCTTCAATGCACATATGGAACTACGCATACTGAACAGCCCTTCGATTATAACTTTTCCCACCCTCCAATAACAAAACGGAAAGTTCCAGAACATTCGAACAAAATCCAGCTAATAGAAGCAATTGGTGTTATCAGCGGCGCGGGCGCGAGTTAAACTCACATTATGGTCGCTAACGAGTTGATTGAAGTGGTCTGAGGCATAGGCGGAGGCGGGAGCGGGCTTATAATTATCTCAGTTATTTTAATAAAGTTACAAAATTTATTACGAAATTGATACTTATGAAAAGATATATTTAGCCCTCCACCCATAGACAAAATTAAATTATTCTTTAAGTTTATTCTATATGGTGTTTTCACTCATCTAATATATAAAGCTGAAGAGTTTGTTTGTTTGTTTGAACGCGCTAATCTCAGAAACTACAAGTGGAATTTGAAAAAATCTTTTTGCATTTGATAGCCTAACTCTTGAGGAAGGTTATAGGCTATATTTTATACCGAAATTCCCACGGGATCAAAAGTTACGCGGGTAAAACCGCGCGCGGTGGCTAGTTAAGTAATATTGCTCATTTCTTAATATGAGTGATATTGCAGGTTATGCAACGTTTCCAATAATTAGTATAATGATAGGTGATCACCTACTTTTTATTAATCACGACAAATTTCATGCTTTGGAGGGCTTGTTAAGTCCCGGTTATTTACTTGTATACCATTATTGTTACGGTTTGACAGAAGCACAGTCCCTGAAAATTCGAAAGATGCTATAACCAGCACTGGGCCAGCATGTTGGTTACCTTTTCTTCAACGACGAGCCCTTCAAAGGGTTATATTATTTACAGATAGATGGATGGGAGCTAATCGCTCACACTTAAGCACTTTACAGATAAAACAGAAATGGGACATCCAATTATGATTTGATGTGAGCTAGTTGAGTAAAATAAAAAAAAATATCTTTAATAATTCTATAATAAATTATATTTCATATGTAGTAGCAGGAAAGTTTATATAAAGAAACTCTCAACTAAGAGGAATTTTTAGTATTTAATTCCGAACCCAACAGCATTGCGACATAAATACTAATTTCTTACTTTTAATATAATAGTTATCGAATATACTTTTATAATACAAAACTAAAAGTAAATTCGATAACTAGTCGAGAAAAATATGTTTCTTAAGGGGAGTACAGATTACTGTAATGGTATTAGTAATGTAACATTCTGCGCACGTTGCCTATTTGGACGTACGGTGCGCAGAATGTTACATTACTAGTTCCATTACAGTAATCTGTACACACCATTATAGTTAAATCTTACCTAATAACTATACTTTATTGCACAAAACCTACAAACTTTAATACAAGAAATTTACCTGAAGTATTGCAAAGAATTTATTATCTTTATAAATTCAATGATAAATACAACTATCAACTGTATAAATATACCTAATAATCCAACAAGAATTTGAAACTGAAAACAATACTTTAAAAAAACACAGGTGTTTATAAAATGGACCATACAATCCCCACAGCTAATCGGCCTACGTAACGGTAACGGACAGTCATTACGTGAAAATGGTACGAAAAGTCTTTAGTTTTTATCACACGAGCTTCGCACGTTGCGTATTTAGACGTCCAGTGCGCAGAATGTTACATTACTAGTTCCATTCCAGCAATCTGTACGCACCATTATAATTAAATCTTACCTAATAACTTACATACATACATACATAACCTCACGCCTGTCTCCCTTTGGGGTAGGCAGAGACAAGGGAACACCAATTGCTTCGATCCATACGTACCTCTTTCGCTTCCTCCACGTTCATTAATCTTTTCATACATGATCGCCGGTTACGGGTACTTTTAACTAGGCCCTTTTTAAGAACGTCGCCAATTTGATCGGCGTACGTTCGCCTAGGGCGGCCCCTTCCGACAGCACCATCCATTCTTGCTCTGTACACCTCTTTTGTAAATCTACTTTCACTCATCCTTTCCAAATGTCCAAACCACCGTAGCATACCCTTTTCAATCTTAGTCACTACATCTTCTTTCAATACTTACATTAACTTACTTTATTGCACAAAACCTACACACTTTAATACAAGAAGTTTACCTCAAAAAAAATTAAAACAGTATTGATTTCATGTTCTAGAAGTATTTTGAAGACTCTATCGTCTCTATAAATTCAATGATAAATACAACTATCAACTGTATAAATATGATAATCCAACAAGAATTTGAAACTGAAAACAAGACTTTTTAAAAAACACAGGTGTTTATAACATAGACCACACAAACCCCACAGCTAATCGGCCTACGTAACGGTAACGGACAGTCATTTGTAGCATTACGTGAAAACGGTACGAAAAGTCTTTAGTTTTTATCACACGAGCTTCGGACTGAGATGCGTCTTAATAACCAATTCATTCTGAGAATTAGGCTGCAGATGGTTTTGAGTTTTAAGACGCTGTTAAAAATAACCTTTTTACGGTATTTCCTTCTTTAGTATTAAGAAGTTGATACACTAGTAAAAGCGGAATTTTAAACTACATTGTTGCTAATCGGTCAAGTTGTGAATTTTACTTTGATATGAAAAGTTGTGTTATTAAGTTGTAAACCTCGCTACACTGTTTATACTTAAGTTTAAAGTAGACAATTAAATTATACGAGTGAGCTTGCAAACTTTTGTTGAAGTTGAACAAATTAGTAAGAGTTGAAATAAATGATTAATAAACTATCCTCTTAGCCTGCTAATATAATAAACATGACAGTTTGTGAGAATGGATCTTCGTGGCTCTTTTACTCTCATGCGGCCTTGGTAATTGAGATTTTGTTCTTATAGGTCATTTCGATCATCTTCGAAGCTGACTTGACACTGCTGAGTCAGCTCGTTTTGTGTCAATCCAGAACGCTACGCTCGAAGACTGAGAAACAGATGGAGATGATGATGTATAACTTTTTCAATCTATCAATCCGACGCTTAACACCTCAGTCGCTCGTGACCACGGGGTCTGCAAAGACATCGAAACGTCGAGTGAAAATTTTAAATGTAAATATACGCGATAAATCCGGTTAAAAAGTGTTTTATTTAAACTCTTTACTATATGCCAATCAAAGTAAATAAATGAAAAATGTGATAATTTTCATTTATTTAAGAATAATTGAGCATTTTAAATGCAAAAACTTAAAAAACAATATTTTCAATCAAAATAATCGACACACATTTCAATTGGATTCAGCTGGGTTTTATTTACTTACATGTTAGTTATGACTATTTCCAATGCCTGGCGCCTACATGTTATGAGCAGCACAAATAACATAGATTCACTTAGCTTCGACGCGCGATTGCTAGGTTCTACTTACGCCAGAAATTACAGCATAAGGCACGCACTTCTTCTTAAATGGTTCCAGGTTTGCCACAATATGGGATAAGGCACTATCCTCAATAGCTGAAAACCCCTTACTATGTTTACAATGTCACGCAAGAGTTCGCTGGCAATGTAAAATATGTCTTAAAATATTTTATGTTGCAACAGTGCTTTAAAAGTTTTCACCTATAATACGCCGCTGTACCTAATCAAGTACACACCGCTCTAAGGGAGGGTATTTATTATTTTTCAGTTTTCTTGTAGTAGTATACAAAAATAAATGATTTAAAAGGCTATTTTCATTTCGGCGATAACTGGGTTAAGGCGTAGTAGGTATATTCAAAGCCGACCTTACAGCTAAAATATTATCAATTTAAAAATAAATCTTTAATTAAATAAAATCTATCTCTGGCAGACAAACACGGTCGTCGGTCATGTGAAAAAATTTAATAAATCTTAGACACCGTCAAGCTTGGATGAAATTTGAATCACATTATTTAAATTTGATTGTGAGAACGAAATTCTAAGAGATTCTTTAATAACAGGTGAAGCGAAGGTCAAATATTATTACTTTTGATCATACTGCTTTTAAAATGTAAGTTATATTTAAAGCCTTATTTAATTGTTGTTATGCAGAAAATATAGTACAATTTAATTCAATTCGCCAACGAACAAACAAAAATGAAAAACTCTATAATTTCTTACGAGACTATTTTTTTCGAAAACATTCATTAAGCGATCATCAAAATATTCAAATTTAGAATTTATAGAAAATGTGTGTAGTTAAATGACTCTTAAGGGTGCTTTTACACCACACACGCCCGCCCAGCTCCCACCCACCTTTAAATTTAAATTTATCGCTGTTCGGTATTTATTTTAAAACTCATGGATCATTGAAACAGATAGTTAATTTTAAAAATCTTTTACAAATAAAGGCTGTTACTTAAAGCTTGTGACGATTTCAATAGGAAGGTTCGCTGGAACACGTAGGTCTGTTGCAAGACCCCATATTAATTCAAACGGTGTAATGTGATGTGATTTTTATCTCAACAAAGTATTGTATTAGATTATTTAACGGTGCGTCGCTGAGCTCTTCATAATGAAGGTATGCATTGTATGCGATTAAAGCGACTTTACTATCATTTTTAAATCCTTGTCAAAACTTTTACTGATAAGGTCATTGAAGTAAATATTCTATGAAATCAATATGAGACTACCTATGAAATGTCCTCTATAATATGAAAAAAGAATATTTAAAATCGATTCAGGGGTGTCCAAAAAATCTCGTAACACAGATACAAAAAAAAACATACACACAAATTAAGGGGCTAGGGCTAGGGCTCGCGTAAGGAGCGACATAAATTTCGCGCGACCGCGAAATTGATATCGTTTGGTGGTAATTTAAATAAATAAAATCCCCAGACAATCACACCAACTACATGGCCCCAAAGCAAGTATAGCTTGTGTTATGGGATACCATGTAGCAAACCTAGAATATAAATAGATAACACCTAGACACGGAACATTTTTTTTACCCCATCGCCAAAGTGGTCGTCCACTCACGTCGACTTGGTTTGGCATCTTTGTTTTATTTCAGATTTGATTGCATCGGTACTTTCTACTTACTGCAATTAATTAGTTATAAAAATAACTAATGAATAATAACTTAAAGTTCATCACAAAGTACACAAATTCACAACACGTGACTTTGCTGGTGCATCAAACACGCGTGGTGTCGCCTTGAAATCAAAAAACGCTTAGGCGATGAGAGAACTTTATCGTTCGCTCGGGATGCGCGTGATTTCTTATACATTTTTCTATGGAGAAACTTAAAACTTATCTAGATTTTAGGGATTTTAAAAAGAAAACTTTATTTATAAAGTTACAAACAAAATGTACATGAAATTATTTATTGGTTTCCGCGATGTTCAAAAAGTATTTTTTTAAACAATTCGTATTAATTACTGCATTAAATCTGAAGAGTTCTCTCCTTCAGTATCTAAAATTTGTCACCAGTCACCCTGTATAGTAACTATTAGGTTTTAAGAGTTAAGATGAGCATGAAAATAATTTTTGGTCTTTCCTTTTAATATAATATGCAAATTATCACCATTATCAATCATATCTAAATAGGTTATACACCATTAATTTTAATTAGCGCATTACCTCTTGCTGGCAGTCTCTCCACATCAATCCCAAAATTAATAGTTTTCGAAATTTTGGTTTTCCCATACAAAACATATTTAAAACCGCTGTTTAGAGGTAATAACTCTATTTACTTTGAGCGTAGGCATGCCACGCACCTTGCGCGGTTAAATATCGCTTCAGAAGAATAAATAAATAAATAAATATTTCTGACACTCACACAACACTATCTAGCCCAAAATAGGTTTCTTAAAGGACTTGTGTTATGGATACTAGTTAACTGATATACTTAAGAATTATAATTAAAATTAAAATTATAATAAAAACTTACATATTTTTTATTAAAAAATTAACTTAAATAAACATATAAGCGTCCATGACTTGACGACTAATATCTGTGTTCATCACACAAATATCCGTCGCCGCCGGGATTCGAACCCAGGACCTCTGGCATAGAAGGCAATATACGTTACCCCTACACCAGCATGTCGTAGTAATAAAAGGTACTTCTTACAAAATGTAAAGTAAGGGTAAAAAAAAATTGTTTTAATTTTTTGTGTTATTTATCAAGATTTGTAAAAAATCGTAGAACAAATGTTGTTGGAACTGATGTGGAGAGGCTGCCCGCAAGAGGTGATGCGTTAATTAAAATTAACCTTGTATATTAAAAATCGTAACACTCTCTTCGATGATTATCACGATCTGCCTCCTTAAGAACTGCCTCTTTTTGGAAATCGTTTGAAAATCTATATACATACATACATACACACATGACCTCACGCCTGTCTCCCCTTGGGGTAGGCAGAGACAAGGGAACACCAATTGCTGCGATCCAAACATACCTCTTTCGCTTCTTCCACGTTCATCAATCTTTTCATACATGATCGCCGGTTACGGGTACTTTTGACTAGGCCCTTTTTCAAAATGTCACCAATTTGATCGGCATACGTTCGCCTAGGCCGGCCCCTTCCAACAACACCATCCATTCTTGTTTTGTACACCTCTTTCGTAAATCTTCTTTCACTCATCCTTTCCAAATGTCCAAACCACCGTAGCATACCCTTTTCGATTTTAGTCACTATATCCTCTTTCAATCCGCATCTCTTTCTTATTTCACTGTTGCGCACCCTATCACTCAATTTCACTCCACACATGCTTCTCAACGCTCTCATCTCCACAGCATTAATCCTACTTTCATGTCTCTTCTGCCACACCCAAGATTCACTACCATACATAAGTGTTGGCGCCAAAACTCCTTCAAGTATGGCCAGACGAGTCTTATTTGGTATAATTTTGCTTGCCATAACCGAGTACAAGGCGCCCTTAACACAATTTCCTGCTTTTACTCTCCTTTCAATATCACCTTCACACTTCCCATCTCTTGTAAACAAGGACCCTAAGTATACAAACTTTTTCACTTGTTCCACTTTTTCGACTCCTATCATAATATTGCATTCCGTCATATCTTCATTCCTCTCCATAACCATGACTTTCGTCTTTCCAACGTCTTTCACTCTCAAACCTTTCCTTTTAAATGACTCATACATAACAATGACCATTTGTTGCCGTTCCGACGCTGACGATGCAAGTAGAACCTGGTCGTCAGCGTAAAGCAAAGTTTTGATCACTGTCTCATTCATTTCTAAGCCCCATTCAGATTCTTTCAGATCTTTCAAACAGCTATCCATGAATAGGTTGAACAGCCATGGAGACGCTACACAGCCCTGTCTAACACCGCGTTCGATGCTAAACCAATCCGTGTAGTCATCATTCAACCTGACACAGGCACTCGAGTCCTTATATAAGGATTTGAGTGCCCGTATCAAGTCACTATCCACCCCATACTCGGACAGAGTTGACCACAGCTCACTTCTCACCACACTGTCATAAGCCTTTTCCAAGTCTATGAAGCAGCAGAAAACCTTTCGGTGTTTGGCCAGAACCTTCTCGGTCACTGATCTTAAGGAAAAGACTTGATCCGTACATCCCATCCCCTTTCGGAATCCCGCTTGCACATCCCAAATCTTGCTTTCTGTTTCATTCATCACTCTCTCGATTAATATCTTTGCATACATTTTGCCTACAATACTCAGAAGACTAATGCCACGGAAGTTTTTGCATTCCTGCTGTGAGCCCTTGCCTTTATAAAGTGGCACAATAACGGCTTTGCACCAGTCATCTGGCACACGGCCAGACCGCCAACACTTATTAAATAGCTGGTACAGCAGGTTTGCTGTGACACCTTCACCTGCCTTGAGCATTTCGGCATCTATCCTATCATACCCTGCCGCTTTACCCAATTTTAAACCTGCCATTGCTTTCATTACTTCTTCCATGCTTATCTCACTTTTACCATCGGTTACGCCACTCGAAGGTGGAGACCTACTTTCCAAAACATCACTCGCGTTGAAAATCTATACTAATATATAAAGCTGAAGTTTGTTATTTTGTTTGTTTGTTTGTTTATTTGAACGCGCTAATCTCAGAAACTGCAAGTGGGATTGGAAAAATTCTTTTTGCATTTGATAGCCCAACTTATGAGAAAGGTTATAAGCTATATTTCATCCCGAAATTCCCACGGGATCAAAAGTTACGCGGCTAAAACCACGCGCGGTGGCTAGTGTATAATGTATGTGAAAATATTAAAGAAAACGAACTAATTCTTTACTAACATATTACATTTTCCTTGAACACAGAACATTCGTTTGTTTGCCACAACAATTTAAAGTTTTTAAACAGCAAACAGACAAACTTCGTTTTCGAGTTTCATCTTACTAATTCTTTTATCACTGGGAATAAGTTTCCAACTCTTTTCTGACTGAAGTTGTGCGAGTTTTATTTTATTTTGCTGTTGTTTAGTTGCTTAATTTCAAAGTTTTCGAGTTGGACAGTATATGTTCTTGAATTTATACTGAGGTAATTTATGGTTTGTTTTTCTGATAGTGAGTTATGAACTCTAGATATGATGGGACTAAATACAATACAATACAAAAACTCTTTATTGCACACGACATATTATAAAATATACAATTAGAATAAAACAGAAAAAGATAGGGTACAATGGGCGGCCTTATCGCTAAGAGCGATCTCTTCCAGGCAACCTTAGAATGGACAAGAATAACTATAATTGTTGTAACTACTTGGTGCGGCGTACCTATATTATTTATATAAAACAATAATACAATATATAGGTATAATAATACATAAATACAATACAGATAATTATCAAAGAAATAATAAATATCATGATATATTTAAACATCATACCAAAGCAGCTGACATTGACAAGAAATAATTACAAACTTGTGACTTAAATATTGGCAGAGATTTTGCATGTCGTATCGCAACGGGCAGAGAATTCCATAATTTGACGGCCTGTACTGTTAAGGAGTCGCCATAAAAGGAAGAGGTATGTATAGGTGTCATTAGATGGAGCGTATTGGACGAACGTAAATTAAAATTATTAGAGAGATGGAGAAACTGGAAACGTTCTTTAAGATATTTGTTATTAAAATATTTACTCAAACGGTATGACTATTTTGATGAATGTAGATGATTATGTTGACCATGGGGTGACATCATTTGCTTCAGACACCAGTGGTCGCTGCACCGGTTCGATCCCCAAACAATGCAAATATGCATGTGCATATCTTGATTGTTTGCATCATTCTGGTTGTATTATGTAGATATGTTATTTTTGTTTTACTTAAATCAAGTATATCCCTAGACCTATACGGGTTTGTTCTTTAGTCACCAGCCTTTAAATGTTATTTTCTTTGATGTAAATATACCTGCATATTTATTTTAGTGCCGCTAATTACAAAAAAAAAAAAAACTGGCAACACTAACTTTTTTACAAATAGTTGCTGTTGACGAACATAGCTACTACAACAAGGGATTTAATTGATAATACTACGACGGCTTTGCTCAAGGGTGTTACCACACAAATCTATGGGACCAATCGATCGAATGGAACAGTCTACGTCGATCGATAGTTTTTACTATGCCAAAAAGTCAACTGACGTCGATCGATGCCGTCGGTCGATCGTCGATCGATAACATCGGTTGATTGATATGGTAACACCCTAATATTTGTCACAAATAAGACACCCATGGTTGTCTGGTACAGATCGCTTTCCAGCGATAAGACCGCCAATTGTATCTCAAAATTGTTATCATGTATTTCCTTTTTTTTTTGTACTTATTAATGGCATACAATAAAGTGTAAATAAATAAATAAATATGCTAGCAAATATACAGGGTGACTGGTGACAAATTTTAGATATTGAAGGAGAGCACTCTGTACTCGATTCTGGTCATAATTATTTAATAAAAGGAGGTACTTCTTGATCTCAAATTATCACGCCCTTGAATTTCGAGAGTGACCTGTATTTATTTCCTTGTAAAAAATATATAACTTTTTTCACAAAAAATGTTTTTATAAATTATGCTTCTTGTGTAAAAATAATTTGGCCAATGAGTAAAACACAACCCTATATAACACGAGCTAGCAAAGTGATAGATGGAGCTTTGTGAATATATGTCGAACATAATTTATTTATAACCACTTTATGAGGAATGGCCGTCTTCGTAGGTTCACTGTTCTACTTAATTCAACCGTCAAATAGTTTACTGTGTTCAAGATAGAATGTCAATATTAATAAAGTTCCCCTAGAGTTACATGGGTGATTACATAGCATCAAGTAACACGCACATTTGTCTCTCATTAATGCTTTAAACGGTAGGTCTGTCTGTTTATCTATACAGAAGGCTGCAGGTCAACCTTTCCAAATCTACCAAAAATTCTAATTGAAACTCTATACCTTCGACATTAAATATAAAAATTGGTTGTACAAGATCACTTTGTCTGTCTCTCGTCTGTCTGTTCCTTGAGACCCTTTTTAAAATTAATGCGTGGTTTCTAACATTAATATCATAATCAACATCACTTCATCATTACAACTCTTTGTAATGAGCCCACTGCAGGGCTGTGAGTCTCTCCCCTGGGTGATGAGGAGGTATAGGCAATAATCCACTAAGCTGGCCCAGTGCTGGATGGTGGATGTCAGAATTTTTAGAGCGCCGAAAATGACTTCTGACAAACCCTAGCGACTACTGTATACAAGTATACAGCACCCGGGACCGACTGTTTAACGTGTCCTCCGAAGCACGGGAGAATGAATGGTCAGCCGTCACCCATCCTGTTACCGACCGCGTCTAACGTTGCTTAACCTGTGATATCGTATAATACACATAGTAGCCATGGTGCCATATCATAATCTCAGATCTGTAATTACTTGCAGCAGTAAACAAAGTAACTTATTCTGACGTTCAATCCATTTACAAAAATATCTTTTATAAAATTAACGTAATACATTTTTTGTAGCCTTCGAATATTGTTAGGTGGAGAAGTAATATGAATATTCAGAATATTTTGGCACCATTTTTGCCAAGGCGACACTGTGATAGTCAATCACTTTCTTTTGGTTTTGTACAGAAGCTATTTTTATAGGGAAATTGAATATAGTAGTTCCCGTGCCAGATCTTAAAGTCCTTTAAAAACTTTAAGCTCAAGAACAGGTTTTCAATTTCATTCTCTACATGAAGCAGAATTAACAATCCACACCTATACATTTCAATCGGCACTAATAAACAAAACTTCTCTATCATTCAGTACAGGATTATCAACCTCGTCTCTTCAAAGATAAGAACGAAAGTCCATTATCAAAACTGAAAGCACATTCTACGAAGCATATTGTTTCTCGTAGAATTGGAACATTCAGAAGTGTGCAATATACTTGTGAGTGGGTTTTGTTCAGTAGGTTCTGGGGTACTCAAGTTCGGGCTTAGCAAAGTTCTGCTATGCAAAATTTGTCTATGATATTTCGATGCGGTAGTCTTTGATCGTTTATGTTTTAGTTTTAGGTTACGTATGTAGAGGGATAGTGGATTATCGATGAATCAGAATACAACTTGTATTCGTTTTTTTTTTTTATCTATATGTTGAGAGAGTTCTTTTTTATGATACTAAGTCTAGATCGATGGTCGCATCGAATAAACGTGCAAGAGCCATTGCACAAAAAAATTTTTTTTGTTTATTCATATCCTTAGCCCCTCCTCTTACTCCCCAATTTTTTTTAGAAATTTTAGAACAGAAATATGTCTGTAATTGCATTTAAATCCTTTTTTCCACGGAAATAATATTTTTTTTTGTCACAAGAACATTAATTTAAGTGACTATTACATGCTTCATGCTTTCTCTGTTACACAAGAATAGACGTGTACAAACAGCAAAACGTTTGACATTGTTAGTTCTTTGTTGTTTAGTATAGGCAATATGCGTTTGCACGTTTATTCGTGTATATTTTTTTGGTGCTTTTATGAGTAATGAGTCTTACACGAGAAGTAACTTAGCAAATCATTTTGCAATGCTGCTTACCATAATAGATAAGTTCTATCATTTATTGCTATAAATCAAGCACCAGTATTCCATTATTCTTAATAAAATAATAAGTAGAGTAAAAGTGCCTTAACCAAATATAAACGACAATCAATTTTTGTAATCGGGTCTCGCAGGATAAAGGGGGTGCGGGTTACAGTATCATGTTATGATTTTGTGTGATTATTGTTGCTTACATGACGCGCGCGCGCATTATTCCTCAAATCGCGATCTCCCTTAAATATGAGTATAAACACAGGACCCGGAGTAAGCCCCTGCCCAAGAATATTAGAATTAGTGAACTATGAACTAAACAAAGGTGAGTAAAAGTAAAAGCTGTATTATTATAAGATGAATATCTAGTTTGTGTAATAAATATTAAATTTTTAACAAGTTAGTGGAAAATTCGTTAACCAGGGTTCAAACTAATGATATAAAATGAGTATGTTAAGGTTTTATTCGACACAAAACTTGTTTTTCCGCTAAGAAAAGTCTTTGGCACCAAGCAAGCTCTAGCGGGAGGAGGATGAATCCTGTTATGGACGAATGGGCATTCTATATGCTGTTAACCCCAGTGGCTAACGGACTATAGAGTGCCCAGACAGTGTGGGGACCGAAAGTTCGGCCACGAGACTCACTCAGATCCGGCTGAGCATACACACTAAACATCCCCCTTTACTGACCCGCCTTGATTAAGGTCCCTGATCATCGTCGGAGCGACAGCCAATGGGTGAAAGAGGCTGCGCAGAGAGTGGCATCCTGATGGCTGCCAAAAGGAACTGAAAGCGAAAAATTACGAAGCTAAGACTAGCAGGAGTGACAAAGCTGAAACTAAGAAATTATCTTGAGTGACGAGACTCACTCTAAGATGGAACGCTGAAAGAAGGACTACGTTTAGAAACGTTGAGCTTGCTGGAGTTTCCTGATGAGGGGAGCGAACTTGGTTAGAACCGGAAGAGCACCGTTGAGACCTTCAGGGCTGGCGTCGAGAGCGGCGCCGAAAGCCAGGATCTCGTCGATGGGAGCGAGCTGGATCCAGAACGCCATGCGTTCAAGAGACCCATTTGCGTTCTGGAACTGGGAAGCCGGTTTAGCAGCCAGTTGCGATTGAGTTGCTCTGGCTGCTCTGACCTGAAACGAGAGAAGTAAAGGCCTTGGGGGCCTTTGAGATAGCTGGAGGAGCGTTCGAGCTGGGCTGAGGTCGCTCTCTTCAGTTTTAGATGGGCTTCACGGTAGCCCTGGCAGCACGCGGTGCCTTGGGGCAGCCGCGAAAGTTTGCTGTGTGGCCTGACCGGCTGCACATGACGCAGGACGGATCAGTTGGCGATTTGGGAGTGCAAAAGCACTCCTTAGTTCCATGCGGATCTAAGCACTTGACGCACCTAGGGGAAGCAAAACAGTTTGCCGCCACATGACCATACAATTGGCAGCGGTGGCACTGACCGGGGAAACCACGCTTATGTGGTATCGACGCGGATGTTGGAGAGACCGCACGCGGTGGGCTTGCCTCTGAAAATGGACTGCCTTTGTGGGCTCTTCGCTAGGATTACTAGCGCAAATGGCAACTGCTTGCCTCGACGGCTGTGCATTTTGTGCACAGATTCGACGGAGAAGCCTTGAGCAGACAAGTCCTCTTGGATTTGCTCGTTCGAGAACTCGAACGGCACGTTCCTGAGGACGGCACGAATCTTACGTTCCTCAGAGAGGGCGTAAGTGTGGTACTCGAGCTTTTGATCAGCAAGAAGCCGAGTAAGATTCCTGAAATCGGAAATGGAACAGACAACGTACGACCTTAATAGAGTCACCCACGTTGGATGCCTTTCTATACTGGATCTTGGGATTGTGCCTACCGCAGAGAGCCAGCCACTCGGTCCAGCGGCTCTTGTCCCGTAGAAAGACGGGGGGCGGAGACTTGACTTTCGGCTGAGCCGAAACTGATTGCGACGCAGGCTGTGACGCCGGGATCGCTGAAACAAAAGGTGCAGGGGCAGACGCCAGTGCGACATTTTGTGATGCAGGAACAGCTGAAACGGATGAAAATAAGACTGAAGAGGCGTCTTGCTTCTTTTTCTTAGACTTTGACTTTTTGCAAACCTCTGTGAACTGAGCAGGACATTCTGGAACTAAAGAAGCGGAGTCGGATTCACTACCTGGTGGGGTAGTTTTCCGTTGGCATGCGGTGGAATCTACCGACATGCAGTCTGAAAAGGGATCAACGTACTCAGATGGATCTGGAGACGCCGGAGTATCGGTTTGGAATCCTTGTGAAAAGGATGCGACCGGAGTGACCTGAGGGCGAGTGGATAATTGCTCTTGCAAGGACTTGATGTGAGCGAAAAGGAGATCCTTCTCGGCCGCGTGTTGAGCTTCCAGTGCTTGTTTATCGCTGGACAACTGACTGAGTTCTGAAGACAGCTGACTGAGTTCTGAAGACTGAGGGCGAGCAGATAATTCTGCCTGTAAGAAATCGATCTGTCTGAAAAGTTTTTCCTTCCATCCCTGAAGGGCACTCTTATCATCTTGGAGATTTCGGATACGACGACGATTGATTTCGCAATTATGCTCGGTACACTCAGGGTGACGAGGCATTATGCTGGGCTGTGAGAGAAGACTAACGAAGCTGTGCTGTAAAAGAGAACAACCTAGTTCGGACCTATTGCGGATGAACGGCGGACGATCAGGCTTAGTTGTCACGGTTACGTATCCACCTGATCAGCGATGCTTCGGCCGGCAGCAGTCGGGTCCGCCCTGAAAAGGGCAGATGAATTAGCCCCGACACCACACAGCCTCCACAAGAGAAAATTTTCCGAAAAGAGCTTGTCTTGGGACCTTACCCGCAAGAGTGCGGAGGAGGGAACAAGGGCAGCTCAATACGAACACTCGGGAGCGGCCGAAAACACGACCGTTACAAACGGGAAGTGACCGCGCCAGCGGGTGTACTCCCATTGAAATTAGTTCGGATGAACGATGTACTTGTCTTCGTCATACCCACACGGTGAGTGTGAAAGGGACAGGTACATTGTATATACAAAGTAAGTTCATCGGGAGTAGACATGCAAGTTGTTGTTTAGGTTGTTTTATTTTCAGATGTCTCTGAAAATAATGAGAATAAGCTTGAAGATAAATCAATTAATTTACCTTTAGGTAAGAAATGATAATGAATAAAGGACTTGAAAATATAGCCAAGTAAGTATTTATTAATTTCTTTTTTATTTGTTTCAGGAACTTTGCCACGTCCTTCACGAAGTACCTTCTTAATTGATGGAAGAACAAAATTTTTATAGTAATGAGAAATATCTCTATTAATGTCAAAGGCTGATTATTATAAAATAGTTTCATTAATGTTATTATGATAAGAAATAAAAATAATATGTAAAAACAGAAGTTTTGTTTATTTTCCCTTTTAAGATTAGGTATGCAACATTTTAATATACATAGCGTGAATTCATATTGTTAATATGCATAACACATTGTAAAGCTAACTTAATGTCACGAACATAAATGTAATTTTTATTACCATCCCTAGATCACCAAATATTTCTTTAATACAAGCGTGCAAACAATTGCAGCCGCCATCAAAAGACGCTTGATTTCCCTAGAATAATAGTGTATCATTGCGTTATGTTCATTAACATCGTTTGAATTCACACGAATAAAGGTGTAATGATCTATAACAGTCAACTGAATACTCTAATTTCCCTCGAGTAACTATATAATATGGATTTTCATGATTATTGGGTAAATTAACGACTATTACTTAAAAGTAATTATATCAGCTAAAAGATTATTTTTTTATCTTTAATTTCATTTTACATTGTTTTAACCTACCTATAATAATACCCGAGATAGGAAGAATTAAACGTTTTTATTCTCTCCTGTAAAGTCGACGTTTTTCAATTGCACGTTTATTCGATGCGGCCATCGACTGATACTTATGGATTTTTGTAATTGAAATATGATGCTATTGCGAATTGCTTATCTCGATCTTTGTTAACATTTTGAAAGCTCTTTCTTTATTATTTCATAAACTTAATCTGTTTTTACAACAAAACTACTTTATTAATATAATAGCTGCTGTTAACATACATTTCAACTATCTGATTCTCGTGACTTCGTTTGCGTCGAAGTTTTGGAAGAAATGTAAATAGTAGCATGGTACAATATTTTACGAGCGAAAAAATAAACTACACGATTTTAAATACTAGTGTCAAAGCGTAAAATTAAATTATTTCTTAAGGCATTCTTATCCCGGAAAATCCATAAATTTTATGGGATAAAAGTAATTTTTGTGCTGTATCTATGTCAACTATCATCCTGAGCTCTAGTGATGTACGATATTCGTGCCTTGGTACACCGCCCTCCCTCCCTCAAAAATCAAGGAGTGCAACAAACACAAAAAATACACGCTTGTAACACTACCGACACGTCGCACCCTCAGAAATATAGAGACTTAATAGGAAAAAACAGTTTTCGAGGAAAACGGATTTAAAGTTGAGCAAATTTGCAATTTTTCGGTCAATTTAAGTTTTTCAGCAGATATATTTGAAAAGTCTAATTATGTTCTTTTTCTGTGTATCTTGGGACTTTAGTGTATGTAAAAAACCATAAATTAATAAATATTTTTTTTAATAACAAAAAAAAAAACACTTCAAAAATAGTCATTTATAAGACTATACTAAAATTTTGCACCCTGACTCAATAAAAAAAAAAGTCACAATTGCGAGATTAAACTTTAATGTAGTAAAGACTCAATTATAAACTAGGTCATTATAATACCGTCACCAAAAATATATTCTTACCTTTATTTTATTCTTAGAGAAGCTTATGGCGGTTAGGGTCTTTACAATTATGGGGACTGGAAACTGCTCGCGTCCGCAAGGTTTAGCCCTCGATGCCTTGTACGTGGTCCCTGGGTGGTGCTAAACGAGCAGTAAAATCTGGTGGTAGGCTTCGGCCGTGGCTTGTCACCACCCACTAGACAAAACCATGCCGCCAAGTAACCTAGTTGCGTTCCGGCATGATGTCTAGTGCAGCCATTGAGGAGGATAGGTCTGAGTAATCGTGCTGCATCGGAGAACTGTTTACAACTCGTAGGATAATGACTCACCGGGTAACTCGTTTTGGAGGGTAGCGGGATCCGAAGCACGGTGCACCGCTGGCCGACCGCAGGTAGTAGGGGGCCCAAGTAGCATGCCAGCCACATGCGAAAGGCTGCCCCGCCACCTCGCGAAAAATCCCGGGAGGCTCCATCGTGCCGGTTGGCGACCGGTTTGAGAGGACCCGATGGCGAACTCGGGGGGGTTCGGGCGTCCCCGCAGTCTCCAAGCGAGTTTCCCAATGGTGCGTCACCCCTATCGAGTTGCTTGGTTCCATTTGCAGCGCTTCACTCAACTTCTGTTCTCCTCCCTATTCACTCCACTCCAAAACTAAAGAAAGGTCCAAAGAAGAGTAAGGTAACACAGCGGTTGCACTTCCTCTCGTTTAAAGTGCACTTATGTAACATCCGAGGAGTGCACTCCAATCTCAATGATGTCCACCACCACCTCGAGACGGAGAGACCCCACCTACTCTTCCTAACGGAGACGCAGATCTGTGATCCGTCAGACTCGGCATACCTTTGTTACCCAGGTTACATCCTGGAGTCCAAATTCCACCCGCACGCCGGGGTGTGCATGTATGCCAGTGACAAGATCTGTTGTCAGCGTCTCCGTTACTTAGAAGTGCCGGACCTTTCAGTTATGTGGGTTCACATAGATACCGGCCTAGACCAAATGGTATACGCTGGTATTTATCGGTCACACAGCGGAGAGCGGGAGACAACGAGGCTTATGGACTATCTCAGCAGTACAGCGGACAAGGTTCAGCAACGTTTTCCCACAGCGCAGTTGGTGTTCCTGGGGGATTTTAACGCACACCACGGACAGTGGTTATACCCGTTTCAGGACACTGACCATGCTGGTAGAGAGGCTTTTAAGTTTTCGCTCACTCATGGCCTCTCTCAGCTTGTTGACGAGCCTACGCGCATCCCAGACGTTGCTGGCCACACTGCTTACTGCCTGGACCTTCTGCTGACAACCGATCCGGACAGATATTCGGTGTCCGTCACTGCACCCTTAGGGACATCCGATCACTGTCTGGTGAAATCTGTATCGCAGTACTCGCCACCTGACACCCGACCAAGTGGTTCTAGGCGAGTATGGCGTTACAAGTCGGCAGATTGGGATGAAATGCGACATTTCTTCGCATCTTATCCGTGGCGGCAAGCTTGTTTTACATCAACCGATCCATCGTGCTGCGCTGATGCAGTCTCAAGTGTGATAGGTCAAGCAATGGAGTTCTTCATTCCCTACGCTGATCTATCCCTTGAAACCAAAGCTCGCCCATGGTTTAGTGCTGAATGCTTTTCCGCTGAAAAGCGTAAGCGAGAAGCGTACAAAGCCTGGGCAACCGCTCGCAGAAGCAAAGCCGTGGATTCGCATGAACACAAAAAGAGGTACAATGCTGCCGCCAAGTCCTGCAAAAAGGTGATCAAGAGAGCTCGTTTCGCCCACATAGGCTGTATCGGAGACAGAATAGCCTCATACCCCTCGGGAAGTAAAGCTTTCTGGTCCCTCGCCAAGTCGGTCGAAACGAACTTTTGTCGCCCGTCGCTGCCGCCTCTGCGGAAACCTGACGGTTCTCTGGCCCACACCGCTAAGGAAAAGGCGGATTTATTTGCCAGTATCTTTGCGGAAAATTCTCGTCTAGATAGCCAAGGTAAAATCCCACCCCAATTACCTCAGTTCGGTCCTACAATGGGTACCGTTCATATTCGCCAAAAGGAGGTTCTTAAGTGCTTGCTGCACCTAGACGAGAATAAGGCTAGCGGTCCAGACGGTATTCCTGCAGTGGTGTTGAAACGCTGCGCAGCTGAGTTGTCTCCCGTTTTGACGCGTCTCTATAGACTCTCTTTGGAATCTGGTAAAGTCCCCAAATCCTGGAAGCTGGCTAACGTACAACCAGTACCGAAGAAGGGAAGCCGTGCTGATCCTGTCAACTATCGACCAATTTCAATCACCTCCATACTTTGTAAAGTCATGGAACGTGTATTGAACAATCGACTCCTGGCATACCTTGAGACCAACGAGCTCCTAAGCGATAGCCAATATGGTTTCCGCAGTGGACGCTCGACCGGCGATCTTCTCGTGTATGCCACACACTTATGGAGTGAGGCCTTGGAGGGTCATGGTGAAGCAATAGCTGTATCCTTAGACATCTCCAAGGCCTTTGACAGGGTCTGGCATGATGGTCTCTTAAGCAAGCTTCCAGCATATGGCATACCGACCGGGCTCTGCGACTGGATATCTGATTTTCTGAGGGAACGGTCGATTCGAGTAGTCTTAGACGGCTACTCCTCTGACCTAATGGCAATTAATGCCGGGGTACCTCAGGGATCTGTTCTCTCTGCAACTTTATTCTTGCTGCACATTAATGACCTCCTAACACCAGGCATTATTGGATATGCTGATGACAGCACTGTTGTTGAGAGATATATATCCAATGCGCGAACGAGCGCCCATGAAATCCAGGTTTTGAGAGAGTCTATGATTGAGCGCGTTGATTCGACCTTGCGGAATGTGTCCGATTGGGGCGAATCTAACCTGGTCAAATTCAACGCCTCCAAAACACAAGCGTGTCTATTCTCCGCAAAAAAGAGCACCTTTACCCTTACGCCCACTTTCCAGAATGTATCTGTTCCCATCACCGATCAACTAGGGCTTTTGGGCGTCACTATAACGTCCAAATTAAACTTCGGACAACAAATTGAGTCTATGGCAAAAACGGCTTCCAAAAAATTGGGTATCATCTCGAAGGTCCGGCGGTACTTCAGCCCTGAACGGCTCCTCAACTTATACACAGCCCAAGTGAGGTCTTGCATGGAGTACTGTAGTCACCTTTGGGATGGTTCTGCCAAATACCAGCTCGAAGCGCTAGACTCTGTTGACCGAAGAGCCCGAAAACTCATAAATAACAACAACCTTACAAATAAAAAATTGCAGACGCTGGAGCATCGTCGTAAGGTTGCTTGTTTGACAGTATTTTATCGGCTACATTTTGGTGAGTGTGCGAGTGCTCTTTTTGACCAAATTGAACCCACCCCTTTTTACCACCGGACTACCAGACGCAGACAGAACTTCCATCCGTATATAGTGGATATACCAAGAAGTCGAACAAAACGCTTCGATAGTTCCTTTTTGGTACGGATTGCCAAGGTGTGGAATAATCTGCCTGCGTCTGTTTTTCCTGACCACTACAGTCCTGGAACTTTTAAGTGTCGAGTGAATAGGTTTCTCGTGGATGGACGTGTAACACCATAGTCTTCATGCGCACTTTCCATCAGGTGGCATGGAAGACAAACGTCCTATCCTTACAATATAAAAAAAAAAAAAAAAAAAAAAATATTGAAAACGTAACTACTTCCTCGTAACACTTGCAAAACAATAATAATTGCGTCTCAATGAAATTAAAAAGACGCGGCGTATGGCGTGTGAGACACTTCCCGTTTGCGTTCGCTCCCGAACGGTCGTGTCTGCGGCCGCTCCCGAGTCTTCGAGTATTGCGCTGCCCTTGTTCCCTCCCCCGCACTCGTGCGGGTCAGGTGCCAAGTTAAGCTCTTTCGGAAAGTTTTCTCTTGTGGAGGCTGTGTGGTGTCGGGGCTAATTCATCTGCCCTTTTCAGGGCGGACCCGACTGCTGCCGGCCGAAGCATCGCTGGTCAGGTGGATACGTAACCGTGACAACTAAGCCTGATCGTCCGCCGTTCACCGGCAATAGGTCCGTACTAGGTCGTTTCTTTTCCAGCGCAGTTTGTCTTCGATAGACTTTCTTTCAGCCCAGCATTATGCCTCGTCACCCTGAGTGTGCCGAGCATCAATGCAAAATCAATCGTCGTCGCATCCGTAATCTTCAAGAGGATAGGAAAAACCTCGCTGAACATTTAGCCACTTACAGGAATGATATTATTGAGCAAAATGCTAAGATCACTTCCCTGCAGGCGGAATTATCCGCTCGCCCTTCGTCCTTAGACTTCAGTCAGTTGTCTTCTGATTTCAGTCAGTTGTCCAGTGAAAAACAATTACTGGAAGCCCAAAATGCCGCCGAGAAGGAAGCCCTTCTCTCCGAGAAGGACGCCCTCCTCGCTCAAATCGAGTCCTTGCGAGAGCAATGGTCCGCTCGTCCTCAGGTCGCCTCCTCTTCACAGGGGTTCCCAACCGATTCTCCGGCGTCTCCAGATCCAACTGCGTTCGTCGATCCTTTTTCAGATTGCATGTCGGTAGATTCCACCGCATGCAAACGGAAAACTACCCCGCCAGGTAGCGATTCCGACTCCGCTCCTTTAGTTCCAGAATCTCCTGCTCCGTTCACCGAGGTTCGCAAAAAGTCCAAGTCTAAGAAGAAGAAGCAAAAGGCTTCTTCGACTTTATCTCCATCCGTTTCAGCTGCTCCAGCCGCTGTTCCTGCTCCGCAAAATGTCGCACCGGCGTCTGCTCCTGCGCCTTTTGTTTCAGCGATCCCGGCGTCCCAGCCTGCGTCGCAATCAGATTCGGCTCCGCCGAAAGCCAAGTCTCCGCCCCCCGTCTTTCTACGGGACAAGAGCCGCTGGACCGAGGTCTCAGCTCTCTGCGGTAGACACAATCCCAAAATCCAGTATAGTAAGGCATCCAACGTGGGTGACTCTATTAAGGTCGTTGTCAATTCCATTTCCGATTTCAGGAATCTTACTCGGCTTCTTGCTGACCAAAAGCTCGAGTACCACACTTACGCCCTCCCTGAGGAGCGTAAGATTCGTGCCGTCCTCAGGAACGTGCCGTTCGAGCTCTCGAACGAGCAAATCCAAGAGGACTTGTCTTCTCAAGGCTTCCCCGTCGAATCTGTGCACAAAATGCACAGCCGCCGAGGCAAGCAGTTCCCACTTGCGCTAGTAATCCTAGCGAAGAGCCCGCAAGGGCAGTCCATTTTCAGAGGCAAGCCCACCGTGTGCGGTCTCTCCAACATCCGCGTCGAAGTTCCACACAAGCGTGGTTTCCCAGGTCAGTGCCACCGCTGCCAACTGTATGGTCATGCGGCGGCAAATTGTTGTGCGTCAAGTGCCTAGATCCACATGGGACTAAGGAGTGCTCTCGCACTCCCGAATCGCCCACCGCTCCGTCCTGCGTCTTGTGCGGCCAGTCAGGCCACACAGCAACCTTTCGCGGCTGCCCCAAGGCACCGCGTGCTGCCAGGGCTACCGTGAAGCCCATCGAGAACTGGAGAGAGCGACCGCAGCCTAGCTCGGACGCCCCTCCAGTCAGTTCAAAGGCCCCTAAGGCCTTTACTTCTATCGTTCCAGGTCAGCGCAGCCGGGTCGCGACTCAATCGCAACCGGCCGCCAAATCGGCTTCCCAGTGCCAGAACGCAAATGGTTCTCAAGACCGCATGGCGTTCTGGATCCAGCTCGCTCCCATCGACGAGAGTAGGTGATAATTGGGGTATCTGGATCAAAAGAGATCCAGACACCCCAATTATCACATTTCATCTATTCAAGCTTTCAAATTATCTATGTAACTAATCACTCGAATGTGCAAACACAAATTCAATCCATTAAAAATATTCTCTAAAATTATAAAAGGAATGATAAATAAAAAGCAGTCTTTTTACAATTAATCAAAATTTATTTGTTACAGAAAAACTTTTATAGTACATTATTTTCTAAGCACCACTTATTTAAACAACAAACATTTTTCAATGCACATATATTCTTATGATACGCGCAAAAATATATGTCGGGAGACGTTGAATAATCACTATATAACTTCATAAAATTAGGACAGTTTCTATCTTCTAAATTAAATATCCTATCAGATAAGAGCATACTTTTTAACCATGATACCTTTTCAGAACCTTTAACAAAAATATTTTTTTCTTCCAAAATATGATTTACAACATTAAGACCTACGTTAAACGGGACAAATCCTTCATTCCACAGTATTCCTCTATTCTTTTCTATCCAAGCCACTTGTAATCGTTCCTTTTTTGTTAAATCATAAAATGGATACGGTGGCTTCAGTGAGTACGCCATGATTTGGTTTTCAGATAGCACTGCTATTTCTTTGAGTATAAAACTGTTATCCTCGCTTTTAAAACCTTGTACATCCACTATTACATTCATGATAATTTTCTAACGATGTTGCTTAAGGGTCTGTATTCAAACAGCCGATCATTAATAATCAAACAGTAAGCAGTTGTATTATCAGGTATATCTATCGAGCTTTCAATTTCTATCCGTACATCAACAGGACCAGTTTTTATTGTATCATTTTGTCTTGAGCAATCAATCACGAATAAAGGAGCTTCTTTTTTGAAGGAATATAAATCTAGAAGTGGATCGCTCCTAGAGGTATTGTAATATGACTGACGAAAGTTAGCGTACATTTCATATAAAATACTATATTTATTGTCATCAAATTTCAGATTTAATGAGTCATAAGGGAAGTATTGTGAATTTAAAAATAATTTTATATTAGTAATTTTACAATGATCGAACATCGAACAACTTGTAGAAACATTATCTTTTCTATTGGTTTGAAAACCAACAATAACAAATCTCGGTTTCTCTAACTGGGAGGCAGTTTTGATTGACCAGGAATGTTTAGTGGTTTTAGGTAGTGCTGGATACTCATATAAGTCCCAGTTTCTGAAGGCTAATTGAATAGCTCGGTCTTTTTCTAAAAACTTTAGAAGAGATAATCTTTCGCGATCAGAAACTTTAACGTGAGGCACTCGCCATTGAATTTTTTGTATATCTAATTGCATGGTTTCATTTTTTATCCATAATAACAGAGTTCAAAGTGGACCTAGCTCTTTGCAATATTAACTCATGTCTACAATTTACTATTATTTTATTGTAATCTTCCGCGAAACCCAACAATTTATTAAGCGGCACAATAACACTAAAGCAACCACTTTTTTGCTTGGTCTCATTAATGTTCCAGCCCTATAGAGCTGCAGCTTTACTCTCTCCATCATTCATAGAAACAAAAGATTTCATAGTTGTAGTGATTCCAGCATTTTTGATGCGATCTATTTCAATACCATTCAATTCATATCTTATGTCTTGAAATAAGAACGTGAATGCATTATTAATAAACTTAACTTCCCTTTCACAAAATTTTCCTGATGTATCTTTGGAAAATACACTTACTCTTCCTTCGATATAGA
The DNA here is from genome assembly GCA_944452665.1 of Stenoptilia bipunctidactyla. Taxonomy (NCBI): domain Eukaryota; kingdom Metazoa; phylum Arthropoda; class Insecta; order Lepidoptera; family Pterophoridae; genus Stenoptilia; species Stenoptilia bipunctidactyla. The sequence goes on from OX101730.1 coordinate 2,991,211, forward strand.
TGGAACTAGCCGATGGTAGCAAATATACGTCTTGCTGATAAATTGGTATTCGAATTTCATCACTTTCTTTAAAATTGTTATTATAAGGATTATAACTATGAATTTCAAAGCTTTCAATAGAATTATCGTGTTGAGGTGAATCGTTGATTTGAAGCATTTTTATAACTTAAATCCAAGAGCACGAAGAAATTCTTTATTACTTTTTGTTATTCTTTTTAGGACGGAGACCCGTCTTACTTCTTTTGATATTGGTCGCGAAATGCCTATTTTTTCATTAGTGTTTGGCTTTTTATTAAAAACGATAATTTTTAACGTGATAGCAGTAATCGATATCTAGGTAAGAGTGCTGTACGATATAACAGCTTTGAATGTTCTTATTATAATGAGTAAACAATCAAAGTCATATTACCTATATAGTAAGGAATTGCTTCCAAAATGATGTTAGAAACTTCAAGCACAAATGTCCACAATTGTATAAATTACTTCCTTGATAATTATTATAATTATACTTAATGTTTTCACCAAGATATTTGATTAATTCTTTAGGAGGCTTGAGATTCCCATAACTATCAAAATATTCTATATAATTTTTATATTTTCCATAGGCTACCCAATGAGTGCCTGAGTTCTCTGAAGAATCTAAATTGATCACTCCACATTCTAATGACAACGGGCGTTTGGGTAATTCATCTCTCATAAAAACACCACGAAAATAAGGGATATTTTCCGAAAATTTCATGATATCAATATTCGTTAATGCTCTCTTGGGTAGCCGATCATTTAGTTTTTTTCCTTGGTCACATAAAGTCCCAAACCATTTTTGTATGGCTTCAAATGCAGGCCTCTGCCAATACGTAATGTTTCCATTTGTTTATTATGACGTTCTAATTCTGCTAATCGCTTTTTCGCTGCATTGTATTCATTAATAGTATGAGTAATTCCAGCAACACCACCTGCTATGCTTCCAGCAGCAGACAAACCAGCAAAGATAGGGATTAATGGTAAAAATCCACCCGTTTTTGGAATAGGTATTACTCGTGGTACTTTTAATCGAGTTTGTAAATCTGAGGTCATTTCTTTAGCAGCCGCAATCGCTAATTCCCCTCCGGGGTATGTTGGGCCAAAGGACAGAATGTCCAAGGGGTCAAAATGCCAAGGAAATAATGTCCTTTTGTTAAAATGCCCAGTAATCTTAACATCCAGGTGACTTAAAACCAAATTGTTAAAAAGACAAACTGATATTAAGTCCATTTGTCAAAATATCCTATTGTTAAAATGCCCAGTTGTCATAACATCCATGTGTCAAAACAACAAATTGTTAAAATGTCAATTTGTCATTATGTCCAGTTATCAAAACACCCAATAGATAATATGCGCAGCTGTCATAATGTTGAATATCAAAACACCCAATAGCCGAAACGTCTAGTTGTTATAATGTCCAGTTACTGGAACCACAAATTAATTGTTAATTACCCTCCATCTATGCAATTTCTTAGAGCCTTATCACATTTGCGATGTGCGAGCGAATTTCTCATACAAAACTCGTACGCGGCGAACTCGCTGCGTCTTCGCCTTTATACAAAATTCGCTCACAAATCGCAAGTGTGATGAGGGTGTATTTTTTTAGCGAATTTTAAATGAAGACGAATACCTACGCAGCGAGTTCGCCGCGTAAGAGTTTCGAGTTATGTATGAAAAACTCGCTCTCAAATCGTAAATTTGATAAAGCCCTTAAAGTTAGGTTTTAATTCGACGCGTCATCATGGTTTTATAATTTATAATATTTATTTAACCTTCAGTTACACATTATATAACACAAAGTACAAATGGCGGACTTAATACCGTAGGCATTCTCTGTCAGTCAACCGTTTGGCCAAGTAGATAGAACCACTAGGCCATAGAGAGTATTTGTGTGCTTTTGCGTGTGCGTGTGTGTGTGCGTGCGTGCGTGCGTGCGAATATAAATATCTTTGCGAATCGTCGTCGTAACAAATAAGACATCAATTAAAGCTTAAAATTTATTTCTTTCCAACAAAAATCAACAGAAAATATAACTTAAACAATTGTCGCTTTCACATATTCCCTAATTTTAAATCATCGATAGGAACAGGATGTTATCTACTTAAACTTACAATTGCTGGCACATACTTATTATTTACACTGTTTCTGTAATTTTATGCAGCCTTGAAGAAACTGCAGTGGCGTAATATTTTTCTCAATTACGTCGTGTAATTTTTCAGTATACTTTTTATTGAATAAAATCACACTCCTTTTTCTCTTATTACGGTCAAATAAACTTCTCTTTATTACGTAATCTTTGTGTTTTGCCTCTTTGCGTAATAAATCTATAAATTTGAATAAATTTCGCTTCGTGCCGTGCATCCTCTTCTTGATACGACTGTGCCAAGCCTCAACAGAGTTGTTCGTTCTGTGTCTATCACTAGAACAACTTATATCAGCCTGTAATGATTTTGACAGCCATTCTTTGACAAAATAATGTTCAAAATTTTCGATTTCTGAACATTTTTCAGAATTGGAATTCACGATATCATTCCAACCAGCAGAAATCAAATCTTTTGGCAAAAGTGGCAAATTGGAAGTTAAGCGAGCTAATTTCCTTCCCTCCATTTTATCACAAAGATTGAGCTGCTTTGCTTTTCTCCATATAGCTCTTTGGAAATGAAAAAAACAACCTGTTATTTCACATTCTGGGAAGACCATTCTCATAGCGTTAATCTGTGCCTTCTCGTAATCGCACTTGAATTTATTAATTACTATGTTAAATTTATCTCTTAGTGTAGAGAAGACACGTAAATATGTTTCAGTGCTTTTGTCCGGGAGAAGAGCGTATACCACTGGTAGTACAAGTATGTTCATTGGTGCTCTCTATATCCATGTGAATACTGTACAGTTGATAGAAGGGAGAAGGCACAACGTCAAAAGTACCATCACCAAAGAAGGTTGTTTTGCTTGAAACGAGGGCATTTTTCATAGTCTTCAAAAAAAGTTCGGTACTAAAAATGAGTAACTTATTTGTGTCTCCATCTTCACTAATCAAAAATTTATCTTTCAGAATATCTGGTATTTCTACATCTGACAGGTTGTTGAATTTTGTCGATGTAACATTAAGTACATTATTGCGAGCCCTATACATTGACCGCTTTAGTGAGTCAAACGTAGGCACGTGTGTTGTGTTGGAATCGGAATCACTGTCGTCATCCGCCTCATGTAAGTAATGCACTAAAACACTCCTCATATATCTTACGCACAGGAGAGTAGCGAGTGCATACATTACTTTTAAAATCTTGTTTCGCTTGGTGTATTGCGTTTTTAGACGTACTCGCCTCGCAAAGATGCGTACTCTCTCTTATAACCCTCGTCCCTTCACTATTTATCGTGATTGACGCCGCACATTCGTCTCGGTTCACGCATCTCCACAGAGTGGTGCCGTTAATGTTTGAACCATTTCTATTATACCTGTGCAATCCAACTAGCACTGTGTCTTTTCCTTTTTGATTTTTACTAAACGTTATTTCCTCCATATTACGCCGCGGATATTAAACCCAAACGAGATCGACTGGATGACAGGAAATGTGGTGACATTTCAACTTCATTTATTTTATTATTAATCATTAATAGCCTCTTCAGCCAGCATCTATCGGAATTGATTAAAACCTTCCTGTTGTATGTAGTTGTGTACAGTTTGCAGAAAAATGCATAAGCATATATATTAATATTTCATACTAGCAGCCCGTCCCGGCTTCGCACGGGAATTGAAAGAAAACGGTAATATTAACAAAAATTACAAATTTTAGCACACTGATACACCAATCTGGATACACCAAAAATGAGGAATCAATGCGGGGTCTCCATACAACGACTCGCTTTATTTACTACACCAGTAGGGTTCCGAAGCCGTTAGGTACTATACTACTAAGAAATGCACTACTGATGAAAATTGTGACTTAGAGACTTGTACACATTCACTATAATGGTCTTTATATCATCTGGACATTATGACTCCTTGGGCATTTTGACATTTTTGCATATTAACAAATGGTCTTCATATCATCTGGACATTATGACTCCTTGAATATTCTGACTCTTGTACGTATTGACCAAAAGTCTTTATATCATATGGACATTATGAGTCCTTGGACCATCTGACCCTTGGACATATTGCCTTATAGACTTTTTGACGTATGGACATTATGGCTCCTTGGACATTATGGCCCTTGGACGTATTGAGCTATCGAGTTTTTAACGTCTGGGCATTATGACCCCTTGGACATTCTGCCCTTTGGCCCAACATACCCCGGAGGGGCTAATTCAACGAGCGTTTTTTTACATTTAGGCTTTAACTTTTTAATATGTTTTTTTGTATATGATACAACCTTTTTAAAAGTTTCCTTGAGCCCTGCTCCTGATTTATGTTTAGTTATTTTTGCAGTGCCCAACTTGGATTTACAAGCTCCTTGTTTTCTTTTAATCATATTTTTTATCGTTTAAATTTAATGAAACTTTTTAACACAGCGCTCTTAAGCGATGCTTATTATGTAAAAAGTCAAGCACAAATGATTCTTGATGCATAATGTCATAGTTTATAAATCTTAATCAAAAGACTATAGCAGGAATTAAACGACATCATTTTTATGAATCCAACTGTTTTCACTACTCGGTAAGCCCAGCCATTTCACAAGCAATTTACCTTTTCTCTTTTTCAAAACTTTTTCAATAAGATATATGTTTGGATGTTTTGATTTCTGAAGTTCTTGAGCATAAAATGCTCCAAGTATAGGTTTTTTTCGAATATCTTCTAATAAATATGATGTAGGATTCGTATCTTGTACTTTCATAATTTGAAATAGCTCTGTAGACCAATTAGGCGTGTAACCTTTTACAAAATTTGCTTTGTATTTACTTATTCTTACAAAATCGCCTACTTGTAATTTTTTATATTTCATTATTTTTCTAGACTTAAATTGATGTATATATTTTAATAATACATTTGTTTTATTGTTTTGATTTACTGATGCCGGTGTCTGCTTAATAGTTCTATGCACAGTTTGATTATATTCATGTATTTTATTGTCAAGTGTACCATCGTTCCATTTATAATTTCCTTTCAAACTAAAAGCTTTGTACAGTTTACTTTTTATTGTTCTGATAAATCTTTCAATAATAGACGCCTTTTTAGTTGAAAATGAGGAATAATGATTTATTTTATAGTCATTCATCATACTTTTAAAAATATGGTTATAAAATTCTGTTCCTAGATCGGTCTGTATATTAATAGGTACTCGACCTCTTAATAATAGAGTCTTAAATGCTTCAGATACCTCTTTTTTACATTTTTGTCTTAATGGAAATGCCCAAGCGTATTTAGAAAAACAGTCTATAATTACCAGTATGTATTTATTCCCACCATTATAATTCGACAGTTTTTGCATATCAATTAAGTCAGCCTGCCAAAGATCATCAATATCCTTTAGTATGACATTTCTTCTAGGAAAGTTCACTCTCGCATTTCTATGAATTTCATTAACGACGTCTTGTTTGCTCATAATGTTTCTTTATTTTTCCTTCAAGTTCATTCAAAGCTAGATTTTTTTCGATTGTCTTAATTTTTTTATTTAGGTTATTAATTAGCTCCAGCAATTGTTTTATTTTTACATCAAACGCAGTTATTTTTATATCATCTTCAATATTGCGAATTTGAGAATCATTTGACAATAAAGTTATATTTTCATCACTTATTTTATTTGGCATTTTATTTTATTATGTAGGTATAGTCTTCTTATTCATAATGCATGATGACTATTTCTGATCATGTTTGAAAATATTTATCCTTTTATAATGCCTGCTTCTTTTAATTCTTCTATTATAGAGACAATTTCGTTATCATGATTAGTATTGCCAGCGCTTTGAGATGCAATCAATAATTTAAGCCTTTCGATTAACTCATTAGGATCATCCCAGTACACGTAATCTGTATCGTTTTTATATTTTTTGTTACTTGGTATGTATCCACCTTTCTTAACCAATATCTCGCGTTTTTCTTGCTTGAATAATGGTTTAATAATTTTAGAATATTTAAAACTTTTATCACCTTTCAATTGCCCATCAGGATTAAAGTCACGTTTATGCGCGTTAGTGATAGAGAGTATTTCTTTATAATTACTTTTATCTTCCTCAGTTATACTTCCAAGATTGGGATTTTTATGAATTAAAAGCTCTTGTAGCCCATCGGTGAGTTTATATTTTTTATCATCGATAATGATATTACGAATATTTTCTTTGTTAAGAGCAATTTTTACTGGGGTTTTTCCGATCATTAGTTCTTTACCTTCACTTCTAATACCAAATGGTATATTTAAATAGTTATTATATAAATTTATTATTTCTCCTTTTTTCAATGATTTTAAAGTATCATCTAAGTTATTATAATCATCGCCTTCAATAGTATCATCTGTGGAATCATGCAAATCACCATCTTGCTCACTATAATATTCTAAATCGGTACTAGTATTCCGAGAAACGTCATTATTATCGTAATAAATATGAGAATTTAATTCCTTTGAACTGCTATCTTGTTCCAAGACTTTTAATTCATTTAACTTTTGCTCGTTTTGAGTAACTTTTATAATGTTTTCTATTGGATCAATGATTGGTTTGAATACTTTATTATACCTAAGGTTATCAGCATCTTCCTCATCACGAATCATTTTCAATTTATGTTTAATATTAGTAACCGAGTTAATCAGCTGCTCTTTAATTTCATCATCCATATTCTTCAATTAAAAACAACTACTACTCACAGTCACTTAAATTCAAATGAAGTATTTCAGTGATAAACTTATATATATTATCTAGAAACACCCCTTAAATAGGTAGGTGTGTGAAAATTATTTACATCAGAATATGAAATAAGATTATAACTCCAAATTTATGAAGATATCAAAATTCTGTCTATACCTTCCATTATTCAGTTCAGAATCTTTATTGATAACTAAGAAGTTAAAATTTTTCTGCCAGATTAAAGAACACATTTTTTTGAATTTTTGCCAATCCATATCAACATTAACATGCTCATTATATATATGTTTCAAATTAGTATCATCTTGTTTAAATATAATCAATAGGTTAACATTATCTCTTAAAAGTTGCTTTGGTATTTTGGAATAAGTTTGAGACAAATAAAAACAATCAATGTTTCTATGTCTACCCATGGAAAAGTAATTTCGAATATTTTCTTGATTCTCGCAGACAACATCGTCAAATATCATCACAGAATTTTCGAGAGCTTCGTTAGGATGACTAACCTCTTTATTTTCATTATAAATAAAAAACTGACATCCTGATACGTTTTTCATTATTTCACTTAAAAAACAATATTTAGGTTGATAAGCTGTTTTCGAATACAAATATATGTTTTTAAATTTTAAACCATTCTCATGCAGTAACAGATTGAGCATTACATTTGTTTTACCACAGTTTGATGGCCCACACATTATACATCGAACTGTGTTTGGTAAAAGAATACTATGTTTAAATTTTCGTGATTGTCGATTTAGTTTTATACTGTGAACTTCTAGACTATGAGATTGCTTGACAAACTTCATCGTGCAATCTTCTCGAAGCTGTAGCTGTTTCTGAGGGTTTTTTAAGTTAACTTAGTATTTTATAAAGAAAACAACTGAGATACTTTTTACACAATATTTATTCATAATTATTATAATAATAAGTACAACATTTAAAGTAGAATACATCATAATCATAAAAAACTACTTGTAATTAAATACTTTGAAAATAAATACAGATATCAAAATATAGTATCACAATGACCCCATGGGAGTGTATGAATATTATCTTTTTGTGTCTGTCTTTTATCATCATTTCCATCTAAGAGTTTTTTATTCATCTGCTGTGTATATAAGACATGTTTGATACATCGTATCAGTTTCATATTGCATCTTGTATTATTATTGTATAAAAGAGTATCCTTATAGTCCTTTATTAACAAATTAGCAGTAACTGATTTCGTTATACCTTTCGCTTTTTTAATACTCGATTTCAAACTTTTAATACAATATAATTTAGCCCTGAGGCCTACAAATTCACTAATTATATTTCCACCCATTTCATCCTTAAATAATCCAGGTACTTTCTCATTTATTCGTGGTAAGTTATAAACGTTATTAGCAGGAAAATTACTAGTATCAAATCGTGAAATATTTTGACGTATATCATCATAGAAATCATTAGTATATATCAAATATAATAAACTATCGGTATCTGTATAGCAAAGTTGTGCTCGATCTTTATATTTCTCTTTCACAAAATCGTAATGGAACTGATACATATGATGCTTTGCGTACTCTAAAACTGAAAACCCAATGTGAATTGGTCTATCAAGTACACATTTCTCACGATTAAGTTGAATAGCCACGAAATTATCTGAAAAAATACTTATACTGTTTAGGTTTGGTTTTGCAATCAATTTTTCAGCAGTTAGGTGTTTATTTGTTATATTGTGATTATCCTCCCATCTAGTGACTAACTTTACGTCTATTTGTTTTCGTTTATTTTCTATAGTTTTACCAAAAATATAATTATTAAGTAATTTAAAAAAATCTTTTTCAAACATTGTTTTTGATGATTGTCTCAGAGAAGTATTCAGATCAATGTATGGCTTCAAGTAACTTTCTTGTCTAAAACAAAGGATGCGATGTATTTTCATCAATTTAAGCCCATGCATTAAACACTGTTTCAGATGAATATAGTGAATAACATAATTAAATTTATCACAAAGATTTGCAATCAACTTCTTATTTTTACCTCCGAGAGGTGTCATTTTTTCCATAGCAAAGGGTAGATCTTGGTGAGCTTTATGCAAATGATCTGGATATAATAAATCAACTTCTAAAATGTAACCATAATCACTGTTATCACAAATTTTCATCACATCAAAATTATCTATTTCTTTTGAAGTTAAGAATCTAAATTCTGATAATGGATATTTCTTTGTCATCGCATAGCCATATAAATTGTTGCAATCTAAGTACACTAGGTACGAAGATTCTTGGGAGTCATTATAGTTTGGTAAGTATTTATTAGACGCTTTGGCATGCCGTAGAGAACACTGTGCTAGGCCTCCACGTATGCCATTTTCTAGCATTTGATACATTTCAATGTCATGAATAAGTTCTAATTGTACGTTAGTATAAAATAACATCGCATCCCAACTCAAACTTGGTGATGTAATGTAATACGCAGGATCAAGTTTGTAATAAAAAAGACTGACTTTTCTGAATTTCTCAAAGATATCACAAAGTAATAAAACATCTGATTTCAGGTATAAATCATTATATTCACCAAGATTTTTGATTTTAAAATATTTCCATACTAAAAGAGCATGTTCATAATCAGAATCAGAAATATTTGATTCATTCAGAGTATTAAAAAAACTCAACTTTGAAGGAAGCTGCGTTTCATCAAATTTTGACCAGCTATCCATATAATCATAAGGATAAATACCTTTCTTTTGAAGTAAACTTAATTTTTCTTTATCATTAAACTCATATGACAAATGATCAAAGTCAATTTCAGTTAGACTTTCACTCAATTTTTCTAGACTCGAACTTAAAAACTGATAAGAATCAATGAACTTTAGAACAAGAGGTCGTTGACTCTTATTTGATTCAATAACTTTTGTAATACAAATATACTTTGTTTTTGATTTTGGAATTATTTTAATGTCACCTCTATATTTCATTAGCTCTTCAATAAATAAATGTGAGTCGTAACCTGTCAGGTTATGAAACACTATGGGAATAAAAGGACATACTCTATGCATCAAATTGCAGTGAGAGTGAGCCGCTCCCCTGAATTCTCCAGTAACATGATCATGATCTAATACTTTATCATCGAATAATACTTCATTACATATATGACATACAGTAGCATTGCGATATTGTATCTCTTCGTCAGGTGTTAATGGTAAAATTTGTTTGTGGTTAGACAGTATTTCATTAATTAATTTAGCATCTTCAATTAGCGATTTAACAAATACTCGAACGCAGTCAACACCTCTGTATGCAACATATTTGTTTAAATTTCGATCATGTGAGCAACAAATATAGTAACCAAAACTAGAGGGTTGGTGCAACTTCAACGTATCAATATTTTCAGATTTCTGTTCTTTAAAATTTATTAATAGGCATTCAAAATCTGCATAAATAACAAAGTTTATTTTTTGTTGTCTGTCATAATGTTTGAATTTTAAAATAGAACCTTTTTCAGGCAAAATACTCAAAACTTTATTACATTTGTGTGACTGAAACTTAGCTGCACTTGTATAAAACTGCAAACAAGATTCACACATAAATACTTTTCCTTTACTCAAAGTTATTTGACGTCTCACTAATTTAACTAGATCTTTAATTAAACAATAATGTCCTTTACCATCATGCTCAAAAAACAATAAATTAAAGTGGTCAATTTTTCGGTTTTTTGTTAGATAAAGAGGACCAATCACTCGAAATTTTTTGTTTAGGCCATATACATTAATACTTATATCTGGGTTATTGATTTCGAATAATCTGATATCTTTAGAGGAAAGCGGAAAAGTCATTCCCTTTATATCAAGAACTGAAGAATAATGTGGATATGATTTCACTCTGCACACATTATTCTTCGCGGGAAATAGTCCAGCAACTACACTCCAAAGAAAACAATAATTGTCACTGTTCTTTATATTAATACAACTTTTTGATTTCTTTATAGAAAGTGGTAGTTCTATGTATGTTCCACCTCTCATAGGACTATACTTATTTATATTTATTTCAATATGACTCATACGCACAAATGTCCAACCAGATTGACAATGTTCGAATTCAGCTAGTTTTATACTAAACACTTCTGCCAAATTCGAAAACATTTCATTCAATTCTGAGGACTGATAAACTATTTCATATTTAGTATTAAAAGACTTAAGATGATGTTCATTTGCTATTGGTAAAGCAAAGAACGCAAATAACTCAAAGTTAACTTTAATGCAGTTATGTTTCATTAGTGACTTTTTAATTAATTTCATTAGATCATTTTGATTCTCAGCCAGAAACGCCTCAGGTGAGAGGTACTCGACTTTTTGACAAGAGTTTAATCGATATGTTACTAATCGATTCTTAAATGCAGTGGCAATGACATCAATATTATCAAATTCAGTCTTTATCAAACTATTCGATTTATGTAAATTTGTTTTCAAATGATATCTGTATTCATTTCGAGGCATTTCTATTCTACATTTTTCACAATTAATAGTCGCTTCAGTAGTACGCGAGGGAAGCAGGGCTGGTTCCAACAAAACTGGGAAAGAAATAAAAAACGTATATTTATATAATATATTAATTGGATACACTTCATAAAAAAATATCTTATATAAGGAGGCTATTTTGTATGCAAGAAACATCTATAATAATATAAAATTAACATGATAATTAACATGAAAGTAGTTACATTAATTTAAGAGTAGACGTAATATAATCAAAAGTTATTTACATTGTTGAACAACCAATTATTTCAGGTGGACAATTTTTGAATTCTTGTCTTGTGGCTTTAATGAACTGAGTGAGGTGCGCCCACGCCTCAGTATCAGCATCTGACTGATTTTTTATTGTTATAATGGCATGACGCCATCTATTCATTGGCTGGATATTTCTTATTTCATCACATCGATAAACTTTTAATTCTATGTAATGTGATCCATCCTTTTCGGTATTGCTTTGCCGCGATACGCCTTGAGGCACACGTTTTATGAAATGTGAACAAATGTTTGGTGGTTTTTTACCCGATTTCATTAGATCGTACTGCTCATCGTCGCTGTCGCTGCCAAAAACGTCTCTTGCATAAGCTTTAGAATTGGGGTGTCGTGCTGAGTTGACGACAGGTTCAGCACGGTGAGAGTTGCTGTTTTTAGCTGAGCTCTTGGATTTCTTTACCCTAGGATCTTCGTTCCGATAATGTGGTTGCACATTCTTCGGGGCTGGCTCGGGATCTTAAACAAATAAATAAATCATATCAGTGGATTGACTTCATCACACTTATTAAACATTACATATCGATGTACTTGTCGTTGCGATGCTTTAATGAATTTAATAAGATGCAGCCATGCTTCTGTATCACAATTAGTCATATTTTTTATAATTAAATCTGCACTTCGCTTATTTTTTAACGGCTTATTTGTTTGTTTCCGATCTATATTATATATCTGAAGGCTTATATAATATTTTCCAAACTTTGTTTTATGCATCTGTCTGCTATGAGCTTTTGAATATTTATTTAAAAAATATGAATGCATATTACTATTATAATATTCAGAACTGCTACCTTGTTGATTCGATATATTCTCGCAGCTATCATCTTCACTATCCGTGCCGAAAAGTTCGTAATTTGAAATGTTGTGTCTGGTGACCGGAGCGATAGTGGTGTGTTTACGTTTTCTTGCTGGTGGTACAGGAGCTGCCCGAGACTTCTTGGCTGCCTTCTCGCCGGCGGCGTGATGCGAAGTTGAAGCTTGAACCTCATCTTCAGAATGATCCAAGGCGCGGTGTGTTGCTGACCTGAAAATAAATGATACACAAACATTTCAATAAATAATACATATAAATTAGTAGGAACAATGAATACTGTTTTTCATTACCAACTAGACTATTGTGAATTCTATAAGATTATTAGTAACCTATGAATACTTTATATAAATTACTAGACAACTGTGAATATCGAATTATTCAATCAAATTATAAGAGATCTATGAATACTATATTAGATTGTTGAATACAGTATCTATCAAACATGTAAGTGAATAATAATAAAGAAGATAATAAACTTAAATTGATATGAAAAGAAAAATTAATTGAATATATTGAGTTATTAATAGATACTTACATTTTTACACAATGTTAACTTTAAAACTGAGTAAACTTTAATGTTTCTTGCACACAAAATAGCTCTTTACAGTTTCCAAAACTTGACTGTAAAATCTTCAGCCTCATCCCGGCTTAAATACACCCACTGTCATGTCGACCATTTTCCATATTCGAAAAAGTTCACTAAAACGCATCGTCAGTTAATTCTAAGCCAAAATATTAGATCAGTCGCTTGGCTTTTAATTTTTTTTAATTAACAACCTTAAATATATGTGCATTAGATAGTCAATAATTATCAACGTATTGAAATTAAACGGTAAAAGCGCTCATACTTATGACGATAAAACACACTTAATAATGCATGTTCTGTTACTATGTAACTTAAGGTTTCAAATTGATCGTTGTAAAAATATTTTCGTAATAAGATAAATTATCTCGTGACTTTACGCGCTGTGTTATTTTTAATATAAACGTATGTATCTATTGACTAGAAAAAAGCCGCGTATAGTAAAATCATCAACATACAAACGGACACCGCCATGCTCCGTGTTTATACACATGACAAGCATCAAAACATAGACGGATCATATAACTTTCGGCGCCTGTACATATTTGGGAAGATGTAAAAGTACAAAGAAATATTTTTTTTCTTTTTGCATTTAGAATTATATTGAATCGTTAAATTCTATATAAAGGGTAAATTAAAATAATCAACGATTAGTGATTTTGGTGGTGCTCATAAGAGGTATCCTGTTTTTATGATGTCGGTAAGTGTTAGTAATTTTATTTATTATTTTAAGAATCTTAGGAAAACTTACAGCTAGGTGGTACATTTTTATTTTAAAATATTCATGATTACTCTTTAGTCTACTTACTTAAATTATAGTTTGGAATATAGGTAAGTAGACATGAATTTGAAAGCAGGTCTCAGAAAATAATAAAAAAAATTCTTAACTGAGTGCTTGAATTTTCCTAGTTTTCTGATAATTAATTTGTATAAAGAAATAATAAGCATTTAAAATGCAAAAATAAATCTGAAAATTCAAAGTTTATGATTACTTCTCGACAGAAATTAAAATCTTTTCATCTGAATATAATAAGTAGTTTCAGCCACTTCTATTAAATAACTTATTTATTTTTCTTTTCAGGACTCTGAGGAACTGTTCAACTTTATACCCATGGAGCCGAAAAGTACTCCAAGAACCCTTGGTCTTGAAGTACCACGCAAGAAAGCAAAGAACGGACAACAGATGAATTCATATATAAAAAAACCAGTGAGAAATGGACTCAAAATCATTAAGATAGAAATTTATGATTCCGAGAAGTTTGAAAAACTCGGAGATTCAATATGCAGGTGCGAGGCGGAGGTGTGTGTCCAGCATGTGGTGACATCTTCGTTATTTGACGACGTATACAGTAGCATCAAAGATGCCATCAATAAAACACAAGACGAGTTATTAAATTCGGTTAATTAAAACTAACTTTTGATGAATATTCATTTAAAAATAGTAATTCAAGTGAAATTATGTAGCATTTTGGTTTTAAATTAATGAAACCGAAATTTATTAAGGACACACCAAACATTGTAGTAGGTAAATCATTATAATAACTTATAATAACAGAGTGCCACCTAGTCATCTTGTAATTGTGTTAAACCTAAGTTACGTGAATAAAAGAGTGTTTAAAATACTAACATTTCATTTTATTTATCTCATTACTTGATTTCAAAATGTATGTTGCCTCTAGGATAAAAAATAATTAATGAATGCTGTAGTTAAAGCATGTCACGTACAAATGATATCGCTTTACATATCTCTTAAGATTTTCTATAGGTACGTATAATACTTATCATGTATTCAATCTTATTATTTAAAATGTTATAATGAGAAGTACCTATTTTGACTTGAATATCGCTAATAGCAGCTAAAAGATGAATGAAATAATCATGTAATGGAATGAAGCGACTTATTAAAATAGCTAACAACTTTAGAATATGTCTTAATCTAAGCTATTGTAAAATATAGCAACGCTTGAAGTGATCAACAACCTCAAATGTGATCTGAATTTAAATTCATTTCTATACTTTGTTATTATATTGAATACGAGTAGTGACAGCGCAGCGACAACACGCTGCAATAATGCCGCGCTTGCACATACCTACATACAGCGCGATCAGATCGATGCCTGCTACCTATCAAGAACTATGATTTGATAAACGATGATCATATTGTATTTTGAGTGTAAAAATAGATAAAATATATCTATGTTTGCTTAGTTTAGCGTGCTGAAAAGTATAAAATGAAAAGTTGAAAACTGAAATAATGTTGAAATTTTGTTAAGTTCAGCGTGATGAAAAGTATAAAATGAATAGTTGAAAACTGAATATATGTTGAAATTTGAATAGATGAAAGGTAATAATTGGGGTGTCTGGATCTCTTTTGATCCAGATACCCCAATTATCACCTACTGACGAGATCCTGGCTTTCGGCGCCGCTCTCGACGCCAGCCCAGAGGGTTTCCACGGTGCTCTTCCGGTCCTAACCAAGTTCGCTCCCCTTATTAGGAAACTCCAGCAAGCTCAACGTTTCTAAACGTAGTCCTTCTTTCCAGCATTCCTATCTCAGAGTGAGTCTGATCACTCTATATAATCTCTTAGTTTCAGCTTTGTCATTTCTGCTAGTCTTAGCTTCTGAATTTCTCGCTTTCAGTTCCTTTTGGTGGCAGCCGTCCGGATGCCGCTCACTGCGCAGCCTCTCTCTCCAATTGGCTGTCGCTCCGATAAATGATCAAGAACCTGAATTAAGGTAGGTCGTAAAAGGGGATGTTTAGTGGGTATGCTCGGCTTCACTGAGTGAGTCTCCACACTATCTGGGCATTCTATTCTCCGTTAGCCACTGGGGTTAACAGCTTATAGAATGCCCATTCGTCCGTAATAGGATTCATCCTCCTCCCGCTAAAGCTTGCTTTACTGGTTAAAGCTTGTTTTAGGGGGTGCCAAAATTTTCTGTGGCGGAAAAAAAAAAAAAAAAAAGCGTGTGAGATAGATAGACCCAATGATGTGTTTATCCTTTTCTACGGTCTACGGTCACTCTTTTAAAACGATTCGATGAAACAAGTCGTACTGAGTCTATTTATGTCAAAAAGTTAAATACCTATAATTTCGGATTAGGTCTTTATATTTCTGAGGGTGCGACGTGTTTCGCTTTAACCAGAAGGTTAACCATGTGAGGTAACTTAGTAATAGTATCTGTTCAGCAGTTCTGATATGATCGAGGGACAAACAAACAGTCGCTCTACTTTCGTTTCTATAATATAAGTAGAAAGTAGAAAGAAAGAACAAAAGAAAGAAAGTAAATATTTTATTCTTAAAACAATCACCACTGATAGAGTAGTGTTCACGGGTCATACAGTCTCTGACCTGTTTTGTTCTACTGTTCTACTTTTTTATAGGTATGTGAATGTATAAAGATGATATTGCCATTGAAATGCTGCATGTTACTATCTAAACTATTGGTGCAGACTTGATTTAATTTCTTAGAAACGATATCGGCACAGTAGAACTATCAATCAGTAATTCAACTCGGCGGCCCAATCTTTGAAATAAATGCCTACAATTACGCGGTACGTATACATGCGATCATGCGAGGTCACAAGCCCACCTTCGTAACCAGAAGCAGGAAGGAAGTACTAGACATCACCTTTGCGACGGAAGGCCTCAGCAGGAAAATACAAGCCTGGAGGGTCTGCGACACAATATCGATGTCTGATCACAAACACATCCAATTTACTATTGGGAGAAGCTCGGAGGTTTCCACAACAACCTACAGGAATCCAAGACGTACGAATTGGAATGCCTACAGGTCCTCACTTGGAGAGAAGCTGAAGAGTTTTCCAAAGGCAATAAAAACTGCGGAAACGTTGAACATGGCGGCGGAAATGTTGGAAGGCATTACCATGGAAGCTTACCTGGAAAACTGCCCCCAAAAAACTCAAGCGAACAGCAGTAATGTTCCATGGTGGAATAAGGAGCTTACGGCGATGAGACAGAAATCACGTAAACTCTTCAACAAGGCCAAGAACTCCCAGACCGGGCACAGCTGGGACCTATACCGAAAAGCACTAACAGAATACAACGCCGAGCTCAGAAAGGCCAAAAGGCAGTCGTGGCAGAAATTCTGTGGGGAGCTAGAATCAGCGCCCCAAGTAGCTAAAGTCCAGAGAATACTGGCAAAGGATCCCCCAAAGCAACTTGGCTTACTCAAAGACCAGAATGGTATATTTACAACCACTGAAGAGGAAACTCTAAAACTGCTGGCTCAAACTCACTTCCCCGGGTCGTTGCTAGTTAAAACGCATGCCAGTGGGTCTCAGACAGATGGTAGGAGACACCGACCACGGATAAAAGATTGGCGACAGGCTGCCATTTTGTTCACCGGTGGAAAGGTGAGATGGGCCATTAACAGCTTTGAACCATACAAGAGTGGAGGGGTTGACGGAATATTCCCAGCTCTACTGCAACAGGGACTACCAATTCTCCTTCCTCACTTGATAAAACTGTACAGGGCAAGCTATGCACTGGGCAGTATACCAGAATCATGGAAAGTGGTAAAGGTCATTTTCATTCCCAAACAGGGTAAGAAAGACCAAGCACTACCCAAATCCTTTAGACCGATCAGTCTGTCGTCATTTTTGCTGAAGGCCATGGAAAAGGTTGTGGACATGTGGATCAGGGAAGAGATCCTAAGCTCGTGCCCACTGCATCCAGCGCAACATGCCTACCGTAAAGGCAGGTCCACAGAATCTGCGCTACTTGAGCTGACAGATAAATTAGAAAAGGCCGCTGACGACAAACAAATTGCCCTCTGTGCTTTCATGGACATAGAAGGAGCGTTCGACAACACGCCCATAACCTCCATTCTAAAGGGACTGGCAGAAAAGGGGGTGGACCAGACCACGAACAGATGGATAGAGGCAATGCTCAGAACCAGAAAGGCAAAATTAGAACTCAATGGTTGTAATCATGAGATTCAAACCACACGTGGATGTCCACAAGGCGGTGTGTTATCACCACTGCTTTGGACTCTCACGGTAGACCCCCTCCTTAACAGGTTAAGCCAGAAAGGCTATGAGGTCATAGGATACGCAGACGACATCACTATCATAGTTAGAGGTCCATGTCAAGAAGTCCTATCTTACCTCATTCAAGGTGCCATTAACATAACCTTAAAATGGTGTAAAGACAATGAACTGTCAATCAACGCCAACAAAACAATAATAGTACCATTCTGTAACAAAAGGAAACTGGATAAACTTAGACCGCCTTCAGTCAACGGATTGCTACTTAACTTTTCCAAGGAGGTGAAGTACCTGGGCATCACCTTTGACCAAAAACTCACTTTCAACCAACACATTGAGAATGTGATTCATAAATCCAAAACCTCATTATACTTATGCAGTCGTATGGTGGGATCAAGATGGGGTCTTAAACCCAAGATGATCATGTGGCTTTATACTGCCATCGTAAGACCAATCATCACCTATGGGTGTGTGGTATGGCAGAAAAAGACCTACCAAAAGACGGTGATTATGGAGCTTAACAAACTTCAAAGATCGGTTAACATCATGACCACTGGAGCCATGTCTACCACGCCAGGACAGGCATTGGATGCACTGTTAGATCTCCCGCCCTTACACCTGACAATTCGCAAGGAGGCGGCTGTGGGAATGCTGAGGGTGACGACGCAGCTCAAAAAGACATGGCTGTCTGCAAATCTATCCCAACTCAGGGACAGGGTTTACAGAAATCCAATACTAAGCATGCCTTCGGACAGCACAATGCCGGAGATGCTATTCACCAAATTCTACCAAGTGGAATTCCCAAGCAGAGAAGATTGGAGCAAGAGCCGGGTAGTCTGCGAGGACTACAGCCACATATGGTACACGGATGGCTCAAAGATGGACACCAAGGTTGGCTATGGAATTCACGGGGTGAGACCCAAGTATGGAGCTAGCTGCAACATGGGTCATTACCCCTCGATTTTCCAGGCTGAAATCACCGCCATTCTATCATGTGCGGAAATCAGCCTAAACAGAGGCTACAAAGGGCAAACCATATACATCTTCTCTGACAGCAAAGCTGCACTAATGGCACTTGACTCTTCAAGGGTTGACTCCAAACTGGTGAAGCAATGCCATGAAACGCTAAACAGGCTGGCAAGCCATAATAGAGTTTTTATTAAATGGGTTCCGGGCCATTCCGGTATAGACGGCAATGAAGCCGCTGATGAACTCGCGAGAGCAGGAGCAATGGGTAGCCGATATGGTCCAGAACCATTCTGCGGCATCCCGAAAAGCCTGACGCGTTTAATACTCACCACCCAGTGCCTCTCAGAAAGCAAAAGCCTCTGGGAACTTTCATTAGGCATGAGACACTCAAGGGAACTGATAGAGGGATACTCCAAGTCATACACAGAATCGGTAGTATCTCTTAACAAACCCCAACTACGCGCAGTGGCAAGATCACTAACGGGACACTGCAAACTAAACAAGCATATGTCCAACCTGGGTCTCACTGAGACAGCGCTCTGCAGATACTGCGAAAGCGCAGAGGAAACCCCTCTACACCTACTGTGCCACTGCCCCGCAGTTATGCACAAGCGCTCCGCTCACCTGGATAAGCACGAGCTGGATCCAAAAGAGATTAGGAGCATCGCCGTAAGGAAAATCTTAAATTTCCTGGACTCCATTGGAGTGTGCGGCGAGTTATAAATTGGGACTCACACAATAGATCTTTTTAGGTCGCAGTGTGACGAGCGGACAAGACTGCTCATATAGTCCCAAAACCCCTAATAATAATAATAATACATGCGATAGGGCTCTCCGCCTCCAGCATTTTAGTTATAGATATTTGACTACTTTGTGTTTCGATTTAGTTTTGTGATTGTAAATAAACTATTTTATATAAACAAATAAAATACTTTGTGATTGGAATAGGAAGTGTTAAAAAATGCGTGTTGTTAAGCTATTACATAGCTTCTATCGTGGGCCTTGAGCGTGGGAACCGAATCCAGAAATTCCGAAACGAAAAAAACCTAACACCCCCACTCCGACCGGCACAGCGGTGATACTATGATTTCATAACTTTACATGCGGGTTTTAATAAACAATCAGCGCCATCTACTAGGAACATGTGGAACTTCATACTAGATCAAACATTACTGCATTAATAAAATAAATAAACAATTATAATGGCATGAGTTGATAACAAATGCTATGCAATAGCTTTACCGCGGCAGTCTCCGAGTGCCACACGTCTTTTTTTTATATATTTAATCAAAAAACCATGTTTATGTTTAAAATACAAATCGGTCTACCGGTAAAAATTCGGTAAAAATTTGCTACCGAAAAATACTTGTACCTCTACTGAGACGTACGAAATGCTTTATTATTAAATTTTAATGTATAAAATATCCGCATTCTAATATAAAGCTCAATTAACAATTGTTTTGGGAAACATGGACAAGGTGGAGAAAAAGTAATATCTTTCATTCGTATATGCATACTTATGTACATACATACGTAGGCGCTGAAAACGTAAGCCTCCTTTGCGTGCCGTAGTTGAGTAAAAAGAAATACTTTATCTGAGAAAAGTTCAACAAGGTATTTAGTGACAGATAGACGGGCAAATTTATTGTTTCTCGTATTATTCATACACACAGTACAATAAATAACGATTATTAATTCATAATAAAATACTACGTCATTACTGTGAATTATAAAACCTAACAAAATGAAACACACATGCCCCGAGGTTTTAATACAAGCTTACCTACCTACCGTATCATGATTCATGAACCGACTAGGACTGTAACTACCTATTTTATTATTGTCAACTACTTTCCTTTACTCTTTTCAATTCATTTTTTTAAACCAGACACCTTTTTTTACTGGAGATAAAATGAAATAACTACTTATCCATTAATAAGACACAAATGATGTATCTACCTACTAGAAAGTAAAATTTTTTTAAAGTCTTACCTTTCAAAATTTACAGGTAATCTAAAAAAAGTAATCTCTGGATGCGTTATTGACGAATTCATGCAACCAAAAACAGCACAATATATCCTACTCGTCATATTGAATATGTAAATATGTACTTCAACTTATGTTTAGAAAACAATCGCGTGGTTATTGTTAAAACAACACACAGTACGTTCGTCACAGCTCCAACGGCAATCGCGACTGTCGGCATGCCGAGCGCATGCTGAGATCGAGGTGCGTAGGTATAGCTTGCGTTGCGTCCGTTTGTATGAAGTTGAATTACTGATTGATAGTTCTACTGTGATATCGGGATTTTTATTTCAAGTGGATGATACGTGTAGTCTATTGTGTAACTTGAGAGGGTAAAATAATAAAATTCTTGATGCGGTTTCTAATATAAGTAAATGATTTGAAATTGACCGAACATGAGCGTTTGCACTTTATATTGTTTTAATAGATTTCATGAGTTGTCAAAAACCTGACAGGTTAGCTATGAACATTACTCTTTCAAAAATACTTCCAACTAAAATTTTATCCAATAAATATGTCGTCGCGGCGCCGCGGTTACTGTGTGTATCAAACGATATCACAGGTAAAGCAACGTTCGGCGCGGTCGGTACTTGGATGGGTGACCGCCAACCGTTCATTTCTAACGGCGACTTCCGTGCTTCGGAGGGCTCGTTAAGCAGTCGGTCCCGGGTGCTGTATACTTGTATGCAGTAGTCGTTAGGGTTTGTTAGAAGCCATTACGGCGCCCTGAAATTCTGACATCCACCACCCAGCATTGGGCCAGCTTGGTGGATTATGGCCTATACCTCCTCGTCACTCAGGGGAGAGACTCATAGCCCTGCAGTGGGCTCATTACAAAGAGTTGTGGTGATGGTGATGGTAACAAATACCAACGATGACTATTATAAAAAATGGTTAACAACATATAGTCAGCATATAGTCGGAACCCTAGGAGGTTCACCAAGCTGGTTTTCAGTTGGCACCAATTGAGGGGTATTTCCCGGTTGATCGTTAATCAAATATATACTATAATACTAAAAAAACTAAGCAATACCCTAAACAGTTATTTATGATTTTAAATTATAATAAATAATTTAATAATAGGTATATACGGAGTGTAAAATAAAAATAAATCACTGCACTTAGCAGGTTTCATTCCTCCGAACTTCCATCGTGTTCTATCATGTTCGTAACTATCAAGTTACGGAGACTATCTAGTCTCCATGGGCCATTGCTCGAGTGTTTATCTGGGGCCTAACTGTTTCCGAGTTCGAGTCCCGGGTGAGGCAGTTTGGGAAACTTTAGTAAAAATGCTCAAATCGGTGTGTGAACTATGGTATCTCTAGATTGAACTGAGATCACACAAGCTTCTTTTGGTGTCCAGTTTACGTAATTTATGTGTAATTAATTTTACGTTACACTTTGTGTTTTTTGTGGTGCTTTTAATGAAACTTCCTACCACGGGAGTAGTGTTCGGCGGGCTCTTTAAGTAAACAACAAAAATTTCATTTGCTTTCCATAAGAAAGACACACGTGGGTTCAGCCCCTAGTGTCCAGCTGCACGTAGTTCTAGCCGGCTAAAACTAACAGGTATACAGATATTTAAGTTGAATGAAAAAAAAGGTAGTGAAACGAACTGCTACCGTTCGTTTTTACCGACCACTATAGTCTTGTTACTTTTTAGTTTCGAGTGAATAGATAAGTACTACTTTAGTCTTCAAGCTGACTTTTCATTAGGTTGCATGGAAAAGAAGATATTCTATCGTTTATGTGTATAAAACATTAATATTTTTTGTAAGTATGTATTTTTTAGGTACGATATCAAAAGACTCAATGAACTGTCAGGCCGGTTTCAAATAAACTTCAATTTATATGTGATCCCAAGACAATCAAAATACAGCTTTCTATTTTCTAATATTTAATATTGAAATCCAGTACAACTCGAAAATTTATTCCAACCAAATTAGAACAGATAAACTAGGTAACACAGAAAATGTAAAAAATCCCTTTGCTCTTTCGGTACGTGAACCCAAAATGGAAATTTTTGATAAAATGTTTCACGAAAAATTCAGAATTTTTTAGGCAAGGATAAATTAGGTTCTTGAGTTATATTTATTAAGCATGGAGTAAAAAATAATCTTCTATTATTAGTAAATTAATAATTATACAATGGGACATAATAATAATAATAAACACTTTATTGTACACCAGCATGGTCACAGAGGAAAAATTACATTAAATACATGTAATTAATACATACACCATTAATTATGTAATTAATTAATTAATTACATAGTATCAATATTACGTCCATAAGTTGTTTTGAAAATCTAATGTTAGTAAAAACTACCCCTACTAGAAAAGTTGTAACTTAATTAATGTTTATAAAGCAATAAAACATAATCCAATAGCCTGAATAAAACAACAAACTTATGTACAATTCAGTTTGTTATAGGCATTTACTTTAAATTTAATTATATAATTTCATAAAATAATTTATACTGCTTGCGGCGACAAACTCATATGAAGAAAATTAACAAAAGACCAAGAACAATACAAGAAAGGCCGACTTAATCTCATATCCTACTAGCTTTCACGCACGGTTTTATTTGCATGTATGAAATGTGGTTTAGAAACACGACAGAATTAATCACAGCGCAGTTAGTCTGTACCGAGAGTGCGGACTTAATATTAATAACCGCAAGGATGCATCTGCGCGCCAACGTGCCATCTTCCTACCCTGGAATCGGATCACAATCAGTCATTCATTGAATATAGCGCCCGGTTTGACATTTTAACTTCCACTACCACTTACTGATACCACAGAATAAGTAATAGTACCTTTGGTACAGAAGAATTACTCCGCAAGAAGATCTAAATAAATTCGAGTCTTGCTACGACGCGATACGGTGGAATTCAGCTCGCAGTGCTCGCACAGCATTACGTACCTGCAAATTTATATACCTAGAAGTTTTGTCTCTTTCTATCGCATGCCTCTTATCTTTTTTTACGCTGTTAGGGTTGCTGCCTAGTGAATAATAATTAATCTCCTTATTTGTAATTAAGTTTCTACCGATGTAGGTATTACTGTTATTCTACCTTAGTAAAAAATATTATTTTAACTTACCTAAAGTACAACACGAAAAAAAAGTTACGACGAATAATTAGTAATACTACCTATGTTTTGTTTACTAAATTGAACATAATCAAATCTAAACATAATCTAATTGAATATTTGTTTCTTTTTATGTCTATTTTTAAATACTATTTGCGACCTCGATCATATAATTACTGTGAGTGCTATTAGGTAGGTAGGTATCTACAACGCGCGCGCGTAACACACGACCCATTCGAAATCCGCCGGCGGAGCGCTTCGCTGTAGGTAAATAACGGATGTACCGCGCGGAGTGTGCCAGGCCTGCTGATACTAACATCAAAATATTTCTAATATATCGCTAGCTCTTATTTTATGTGTTTTTTTGATACTGTGTGGATATTGTTAACAATACTCTATTTGCTCTCTAAAAAATAGCTATTACATAACATAATCGAGTTCTATGCAAAATTTAATATTGATCTGTTGCGTCTTCCTGCCGTGGTCTAAAAACAAATACACGACCATTCAAACTGTCACATTTATAACATTACATCACTACAAAGTGGCCAAAGCAGCCAAACTTAAATAAACAGATGAATTAAATAATAATTTGTGGGTCATTATTCTAGTGTTTTTAATGCGGCCAGTCGGACACCTCCGACAATAAATGTGAGTAAAAGACGCATTATAAACACCACTTAAATAAACAGGTTAACGGAATACCCTGAAAGACTCTTTATCAGTAACACTATTAATTAGATAATATTACACAATAAACCTTACTTAAGAAAAGATTACCATAACAAAAGAATATAATCAAAAACAATTCTTAAACAATATTAAAATAGTCTCATAATTCTCAAAGAACAGGACAACCAACGATCTTCTAAATAAACATAAAATAAATTCAAAAGTTCACAAATTAAATTCAAGACAAAGAAGATTTGTGAATCGAGCTTAAGAACGTTAATATTTTGGCAAGCAAATTATCTCCTACCACTAACACAAACAAAGAACCGTTCGCTACAAGAAAATGCTTTAAATTTTATGTCTTTACGACCTTAATAACATTCTCGAGTGAAATATATTGTATTGTTATTTATACGCAAAAATTTGGTGCGTAAAAGGCCGTTAAGAGACATGCTTAGAACAGTATTGCCGTGAGGAAAATGTTATCAAATTTCTTAGTAAAAAAACAATTATGTAAATAATTACATGTGAAAGTAAATTAAGATGATGTTTGTTTTTTGTTAGCAAGGCAGCGAAGTCTAGTTATTCAGTATCTAATATTTCCAGATGATGAAATCATAAGTCAGATACTGTAAGTTCTGATGGTTTTGTAGTAAAAACTTTGCATTCTTATCTGTTTCGAATGCCAGTTAAGGTAGATTTTTATATCTTTACTGCAGATATAAGCCGGCGAAAACAACCCGACTTATTGTCGGGTTGTTTTCCGCCGAAAGGCGTGTTGATTTTGAAATTCCGAATAATATTAATAATTTAACTCTTTATTGACATTATAAAATATTTGGTATTAGAAAAATTACACACAACTAGGCGACCTTATCGCTATTAGCGATTTCTTTCAGGCAACCTAATAAAAAATAAAAATACAGTAACCTACACAGACTTCTAAACAAAAAAACATTTCAGAGGAAAATAAAAACAAAAGGTAGTTAAGAGACAAAAGAATACAAAAAGAACATTCAAAATAAAGACTTAAAAATAAAACAAAAGTAAACATAAATACATATATAATATAATTTTCATATATAACTATAAATTAATAACAAAGAAATAAATTAATATCAGTTGCGCAAATATAATAATTTCAGATAAAGAATTCCATAAGCTTACTGCGTTAACGTAGAACGATCTATGGAATATTTGAGGATCAAACGAACTTCTAAAGTGAAGTTCGATCCTAATTATGTGAACAGCTTCTTTCGAAGCGATTGAGGTTTACTTTATGTAGTAGCGCCACCTACTGCTAGCCTTTGCACGGATTTTAGAGTCTATGATAAGGGTTCTTTTTTTTTTTTTTTTTTTTTTTAACAACTGTCACATTTCGCTCCCTATGTCAGCATCCAGTCTACAGAACTCATTTTGTTTAAAGTCAATCTGTCTTATTCCTGTTTGTTCATTTCACTATATTGGGGTTGGGTAAAATACAAATATAAATTGAAATTACTCCATGTTGAAACATATTCATATTATGCTCATTTCAAAGCATATAAACGGGTGGGTTTATATTAAATCGCTTCGAAAGAAGCTGTTCACATAATTAGGATCGAACTTCACTTTAGAAGTTCGTTTGATCCTCAATTATATTTCACAGCTTCTTTCTTCGCGATTGAGGTTTACTTTATGTAGGATGTTTAAAGATTAGTTATAGTGAAATGAATTGGCAGAGTAGTAAGGTAAAACTCTTCAATAGTAAATAAACATACTTATTGAAAACAATTCAACAATGATTAGGCAAATTATTTTTCGTTACAAAGTTTGTTATAATTTCTAGCAAGGACTGAGGAAGAATCCGACCATCCTGCAGTCTTTTTGATAGGTCAATAGAAACTCCTAAATAAATAGCTCTTAATGTAGCAGCATGTCATGTACTATGTGCACTAAAAATATTTTCATCAATACCACTGAGAGTTAAAGTGTTTTTAACCCAGTGACTTAAAGTTTGGAAACCTATATGTTTCTTAAAACTAATAAACAAATTATCAGGTTTCCTTAAATTTTCGTTTTATTTATATACCTACATCTGTAAGGTTTTTGCTGGACAAATTTCTGGACGAATATTAAAAAACGGAAACTTTACCAAGGTCTGTTTACTATTAAATTTAGAGGTTTTTATAAACCCTTTTATAAGTACCTTTTTTAGTTATTAAAATATTTTTAATCTTTGTCACGGATAAAATTTGAACACGATGTTCCGTTACAAGAGCTATTAGTGTAACAGTTTTCTTGGAAAAGAGTCTTTAAGTCAAGGTCTTCATTAGGAAATTTTGTAGGTAAGTAGCTCAATACAACTGCTGGATCCCAGGTAAGATCATACTTGATGTGGTTGGTCTTCACATAACGACTCCTTTCATGAAACTTTTTAACCTGTCATATTGGGAATTTATGTTTAATATTAATGATAATGCAGATCTATAGCTATTAATAGTACCGTACTTAGCACCTTTTTCGAAAATTTCAGTTAGAAAATGAACAATTATTGGTTTAGAAGTTTGAGTAAAACTAAAATTATTATTTTTGCAATATTCAATCCACGCCTTGATACCTCCTTCACACTGTCTCGGTAAGAATTATCCAACAAAGATGCCAACATAATTTCAACGGACTTTGAAGACAGTGATCTTTTTACTAACGCTTTCTGAACAATTTCGCGGCAACCAAGGTTAATGTTTAATGAAGGTTGAGCGCAGATCTGAAAGGAGATTTCAGCGAATTAGTATTTAGTAAATACAATCACAACACAACCTTTTAAACAATGGCAACCATAGTTGCGTGGGCCAGTATGGTACTACCACAATACCCACAGACTTTTCACTAACAATTTTCTGAAGAGTTTTTGCATCTGGGTCATTTTTCCAGGTTACATAAATAGGACATTATAAGTTGCATCTGTTTGCAAAAAGATCAACCGATAGTATTCCAAACCTATTTGTTATATTATTAAAGGTATAGTCACTTAGATCCCATTCAGTGTCATTAAACTGTTTTCGTGACAAACTCTCAGCTTCTATATTATCTTTTGAAGTAATATAAGATGTAAAGATATTGATCTTACGCATTTCACGCTATTTCCATTGGTCTCGGGTAATATGATCCATATGTGAAAACTGAACACTACCTACCCATTCTATTTATACAGGTAATGGTAATATCTATTCTTAACAATATATCACAATCGTAACTACCATAATTATGCGAATGTTTTAAGTCCGAAAAAACTGCTTTTAATTCCAGAGTATTAATGTGTAGCGACGACTCGCTTTCCTTCCAATGACCCGCTGCCTCTTTTCCATCACAAAACCCGCCCTAGCCAGTATATGATGCGTCAGGATAGATAGTTTTAGTGTATTGGCCTGTTCTAAGAGGAGAAAAGCCCTCTTCTAGATAATTTAACCACCAAGTAAAATCATCTTTATTATATCTGGGTAAATTCACTACCTGATCATAAGTAGGATTCTTATTTGGTGACAATATTTTAAATTGCTCGAATAACTTTGTGTATTATTTTTTCTATTTTAAGAACTTCTTTTTTTTTTTTTTTTTTGTGGGTAGTTTTAAAATAATTTTATCTGAATCAAAAATAAACCCAAGGAATTTACATTGTGTTCTAGGAACAAAGCAACCTTTTTTCCGTATGCATTATGAAACCTAAATTTATTAAAATATGTTTTGTAATCCAAACATTCTCATTACAATCATCACAATCTTTGCCAATGTAAAATATATTATCTAGATATATTATGGATGAAAAAATTATCCCGACGTAAAAATTCCATGACTGGTTTTAATATTTTAGTAAATACTTATATAAAGAGCGGTGCATAAGTCAAACGTTTAATATTTGAATTCATATAAAACGTTGTTATATTCAAATCGAAGGTACTTTCGGAAAGACTTATCAACATTGATGAAAAAATAACATGTAGCATTGTTTTGTTAACTTATCAGCGGTTCTGTAATCTTCCATTTTGAAGTGTTTTGTAGTAAATTAATTCAAAGATTTTAAATTATGTATGAAGCGATTTTCACCGTATAGCTTGAGCACAAGAAAAAAAAATTGTGATAAAATTTACCTGGCTCATGAGAACATACGAATATAGCATTTATTTTTAATAGTTTATCCAACGCTAAAATATAATCTTTATGGCCATGTATTGACCTTGGGTAAACACAAGAGCTACTTTGTTTAGCGGGCAGATATTTAAAAGGTCTTTAGTAACCAGCTATTCACGATAATATTAATGGATCACTCGTTATCTAAGCCCATTTTTGATGAAAATATCGTAAACGTCCATCGCACTGCACCTGGTGGTTTATTTCCGCTGGTTGCTAGTGTTCCACGACCGTTCGTGGTAGGTCCTACGTGGCGGGTACGTGTAGCTCTGCTGTGGAGCTCGAGCCGGCAGCTATGGCTGCGGAGATGACGTCGTCGTTTTTTGCAATTTGCAGCGTTTCAGCAACATCTCCTCCCAATAGATAATCATCGCAACTTGTATTGGTCAGCGTGTCACGCAGGCATACGTTTATGGAACTCATTATTATGTTACGATGAGTTTTAGTTTCCCTATTCTGGCTATCGCGACAAGCGTAACTCAGCAGTTTTAAAAGTTTTTGCTTCAAAGTTCCATTGAAAATGATTACCATCGCTTGCGATAAAGCTGCCAAGGCGATTCCAATTTGCCCTTTTTTTTTTTTTTTTTTTTGTTGATGTATAGAATCTCGTTTGGTAAGAGTTTCAGCCAATGCTGCTTTTGCTTCTAAATTTAATAAAGGGAGCAAGTAAATATTTGCAAATTGCGGGTACAAGATAGTCCTCAACAGGCTTATCTTTAGATTCTTTAGATCTTCAGCCGACAACTGCTGGTTTTTAGACCTCTTCCGGGACATTAATCGTATCAAAAAAAAGGCTGATAATGACGGAGGTAGCTCGGGCACTTCAAATCTTGGATTCGGCGTGCAAGATCGTCTCCACCGCAAATCAGATTAATCGCCAACGGCGATATTATCTGGTAACTGACTAATCAAAAGAATTAATTATATGCATCGAAACTCGATGACTACACGCACATACCATGTGGGTAGTTTTGTGTCAACGACATTTTTTCTAATATTTATTAAAATTATATTAGAGATTCTCCACCGTACATCAGATTAATCGCCAACGACGATATTATTATCGAGTAACGGACTATTAAGGAGAATTAATTGTATGCATCGAACCTCGATGACTACACGCACATACAATGTGGGTAGTTTTTGTGTCAACGACATTTTTTCTAATATTTACTAAAATTATATTAGAGATTCTCCACCGTACATCAGATTAATCGCCAACGACGATATTATTATCGAGTAACGGACTATTAAGGAGAATTAATTGTATGCATCGAACCTCGATGACTACACGCACATACAATGTGGGTAGTTTTTGTGTCAACGACATTTTTTCTAATATTTACTAAAATTATATTAGAGATTCTCCACCGTACATCAGATTAATCGCCAACGACGATATTATTATCGAGTAACGGACTATTAAGGAGAATTAATTGTATGCATCGAACCTCGATGACTACACGCACATACAATGTGGGTAGTTTTTGTGTCAACGACATTTTTTCTAATATTTATTAAAATTATATTAGAGATTCTCCACCGTACATCAGATTATATCGCCACCGGCGATTTTATCGAGTAACGGACTAAATAGGAGAATTAATTATATGCATCGAACCTCCCAACACAGTTGGGTTCTTCGGAATTTGTAATTTGATGTCTCAACCTCCTCGAATTATTTTCTTGAGAATTTTCTCCTCCTTCGATGCACAATTTTTACCATTTAAACTTTTAAAATTTAACTAGCTAATTAATATATTTTAGTCGACGTGCGCAGGCTACAGCACGGAAACGCAGAATGAGTTCTGTAGACTGGATGCTGACATAGGGAGCGAAATGTGACAGTTGTTAAAAAAAAAAAAAAAAAAAAAAGAACCCTTATCATAGACTCTAAAATCCGTGCAAAGGCTAGCAGTAGGTGGCGCTACTACATAAAGTAAACCTCAATCGCGAAGAAAGAAGCTGTGAAATATAATTCAGACTTATGATGGGGACTAGATAACAGCATGTTGTTCGAAGAACGTAGACATCGACCATGATTTTCATGTCGAAAACTAAAACATTTTTAAATATTCAGGGTGGAATAGTGTCTTGTAAAGAAGAGCTAAAATGTGTGTATTCCTGAGAAGACGAATTGAAAGCCACTTGAGCTTATCGCGAAATTCTGAGATATGGTCATACTTTCGTAATGAGAATATGAATCGTATACATAAGTTTTGAAGGCGCTCAAGTTTATCAAGTTGCTCCTCGGACAAATTTAGATAGCTGACATCTGCGTAATCCAATATTGGGAGGAGGAGTGACTGTGCTAAGGCAATCTTTGTTGGTATGGGTAAAAATGTTTGTAGGCGCCTTAATGACTCTGCTGCAGTAAACATCTTTCTGCGGACGGTATCAACTTGGTGTTTCCATAACAAGGTGTTATCTATGTAAACTCCAAGGTTTTTAACTACACAATTATAAGGATTATGTACGCCGTCGAATCCGACAGGAGGCAGCAAATTATTTTAACCTTTGCTAACATTTTAGGACTGCCTATAATAATGGTTCGGGTCTTTGATGGATTAATTTTTATACCTTAACTTTGACTCCGTTTAGATATTTTACATAGATCTCAGTTCATTACCCGTATTGCTTCATGTATATCGTCAGGATGAGCTTGAGTGTATATCTGAAGATAATCTGCATATACTCGTAAGTGGTAGGAAGAAGTTTAGGAATTGTTATAGAATTAATAAAAATTAAAAAAAGAAGTGGAGATAGCACACTGCCTTGAAGAAAACCGGCATTTGTAGTACACCAATCGGATACACTGTCCTTTAAGTTTATTCTTTGCCGGCGTCCTTGGAGATAACTACGAAACCAGTCGATTGTCGTTGGAGATATGTTAAGCGAGCGTAAAACTGCAAGAAGAATATCGAATTTAGTTTGGGCTGGATAATTTGTTTTGCTAGATTAATTGTTAGAAATATATATTTAATTATGAATGTTATGATTATTATTACAAACAGA
The DNA here is from genome assembly GCA_944452665.1 of Stenoptilia bipunctidactyla. Classification (NCBI taxonomy): domain Eukaryota; kingdom Metazoa; phylum Arthropoda; class Insecta; order Lepidoptera; family Pterophoridae; genus Stenoptilia; species Stenoptilia bipunctidactyla. The sequence continues at coordinate 3,023,155 of OX101730.1, forward strand.
ATTTCCTATGTTTGGTTAACTAATTTATTGGAAGTCACGTGAAGCTCTAGGTTCCTATTTTCGTAAGCAGTTGTTGTAAGAGTTTATGAATTTTATCATCACAACTCTTTGTGATGATCCCATTGCAGGGCTATGAGTCTCTCCCCTGGGTGATGAGGATGTTTTGGTCATAATCTACCAACCAGTGCTGATCAGTGGAAGTCAGAAGTCAGAATTTGAAGAACCTGAGATATCGATTAAAATACATAGGAGGCAATGCGCTACGACGACTGAAGTGAAATATATTGTTATCATTAAATATAAGTTATGTTATCAGTTTGCAACCCTGAAATTCTGTCGTCCATCAACCAGCAAAAGATCCGCCCTAATAGTTCCGCCCAATGTCATTTAAAAAGGACAATTTGTATATAGCAAGTTCTACCCAAAACAAAACATGAAAAAATATGTCTTAAAATTGTATGCCATGTTGACTTTTGAAGGCCATCTGACATTTGTACAAGTAGTTACGAGTAAATGACACTTTACACTGGTTCACCGATTGACTAATATTTCAAACAATCATGATAAAGTTAGAAAATAAACACCCAATAGAGCAGTAAATCATTTGTGAGGTAAAATTTGCATCGTATTTAATATAATTTGTCAGACACCGATGTAAAATGACAGGTGTAAAATTAAAAGAAATTCGATGAAATCCGCTTTAAAAACCTTTTCCAATTAAAAAAATCGCAATCAATACTTTTTTCACGAAGATTATACGACATCATTTTTAAGTTCTCAATACATAATATTATCTATGCTACTCATCCATAAATTCATTTAATTACCAACAACGTTAGATGAAACCACAACCAAAAACCAAAACAAATGAAAGTGTGCTTAAAAAAACAAACATTTTTGAACGCAGCGTAAATTCCCCAGTGAATTCCGTTTCATTTTCAGTGTTGCCAGTATATCGAAATTGCCAAAATAATGGCCAAATCATCCAGCTCGCTAGCACTGAAGCCCTACCAACCTATCTGGAATAGTTAATAGAGTTGTGACAAGATGAATGCCCTAATAGATAGCGAAACAGAATTAATTGTTGAAGCTCCGATTTCTTGTTACCAAACCTCTGTAATACGAAGAAGCTTGTAGATACATTTTAGTTCGGCAAATACTTAGGTTTAAGTAAAGTTATGCTTGTATTATGTGAGATATTATGGGAAAATTTTAAAGTGAGAATTTGTTTAGGAATTGGAAAAAAGAGTCTGTGGCATGCTTATGTATATTATATTCATTAGAAAGGTTACCTTCAGACTGCCTATTTTTCTGTATGAAAGTATAACTCTATGTTATTTTTTAAAATTGTTTGAGTACCTACTGTATTATAATAACTTCTTTCATTTCAAGATTAAGAAATATTTTTTTCAGTTTTTTACTTATGTAATACTCAAAATTCACAATTTATGTAATCAATGTACTTTAAAATTTTGGTGCCAAACTTAATTATTTGTACAAGATTTTTTGCATGACCAGGACGATAACGATTTGTTTTTGTAAAAGTATTCATTCTCGTCACAACAAACAAATACAGTTTAAGCACTTGCTCTAGTTTCGACCTAGAAGGATTAAAAAAGGACATGAAACATGAGCCTTTATAGCAATGCAAGGATGTGAGACCAGGAGCTAAATAAGTCACGTCTTGGTAGTTTAAAAGTACATAGTATATTGAAAAATAATTTATATAGGATGAGGAGGTGTGTCATACACGACGGCTGGTTTAGGGGTAACGTACATGGCCTTCTATGCCAGAGGTCCTGGGTTCGAATCCCGGCCGCGACGGATATTTATGTGATGAACACAGATATTAGTCGTCAAGTTTAGTCATGGACGTTTATATGTTTATTTAAGTTTATTATCTAATAAAAAATATGTATTTATTTAATATGTATGTTTATATATTTCTTAAGTATATCAGTTAAGTAGTATCCATAACACAAGTTCTTTAAGAAACTTAATTTGGGCTAGATAATAATGTGTGATTGTCAGAAATATTTATTTATTTATACACTGCAGCAACCTGGACAATGATTTATAGATAAATCAACCCAGCTTACTTCATCAAAGTGGGAGTTAATTAGTAAAGCTGGTTGCTATCCAGGCAGACCCTGAGCGGATCCTACCACCAGGCAGTCAGGCTATTTTGAGTAGATTCTAAGTGACATAAATTGTTTTCAGCCAACTCGAACTTAAAACTTTCTTTAAAAAATGAGATTGTGTGGAAGAAATTGCTCGTCAAACATAAGACCGCCTGCTTGTAATTACTTACATACATACATAACTTCACGCCTGGATCCCGTATGGGGTAGGCAGAACACCAGAGGTAATAAAAACATCTGATGTCTTTGACAAATTTGGAGGATTATAATAGTGGACAGAGACTATTGCAGTGACAGGGGGTCAGCTTATCGCCCACAAAAAAGCCTCCCATAACACCTCGGTCCCTTAACTGACTTTTACAGTATGCCCGGGAAGAGAAGCAGCTGGCACATTCTATGTTTTTCTTTCGCTCCCAGTCCAGCATAGAAGCTTAACCAGGTAATTATTATTGTTCTTTTTGCTGTATCATCGTGTGAAACGAAGTGTAAATACATAATTTAAGACCATAACAAAATATGTAGGTAAATATTGCTTTGACAATAAAGCTCCAACAATAAATCCTAGCAAGAAAATTAATTAAAATCAAGATAACGTCATATAGGATGTAATTTCTTCCGGAAATTTTAATACGTCAAAATAAATTATGTTTTCAGTTAATAACTTGGTCTCATGTTGAGCAGCTGGCACCACACATATAAACTTTGATTGGATTCAAAATAGCTTTTAAGTATGTGAGGGTCGTTTTATTCAACCCCCTTTATTTAATTTTGTTCCAAATTACGAAGAAACCTTATATAGAAACAGGTAGCAACGACTTTCTTCATTTACACGCTTTATTGTGTGTTTAAATTTATAAAGTGTGTGTTTGAAACGAGCTATGATTCAATCGAGCATAAAAAAAGGTTATTTTCAACCGTCTTCCAAAAAAGGAGGAGGTTCTCAATTCGTCTGTATGTATTTTTTTGTGTTTTTGTTACACGATATTTCAGACAATTATTAATTTATTTTGAAAATTGTTGTTTCATATGATAGAGGATATTTCATAGTTGGTCCCATTTAAATTTCATCGAACTCGGTTGAGTATTTCATTGAAAATTTCAAACTTTTGAAAAAATATGTATGATTTCGGAGAATGTTTACGTTGATGACATTCTCAACTCAGTCAAAGTTTTGACGTGAAGTTGGTTTTTTTTCATGATTTGCATTCGTTGATTATCTACTACAAAGTTTGTGCTGGGTTCATTTAGTATAAATAGTAAAGTAAGTTTGTAATGGCCTCGTAGAGTTTGTTTGTTTGTTTTGTTTATAATAATAAGTTTCTTAAAGAACTTGTGTTATGGATACTAGATAACTGATATACTTAAGAAATATATAAACATACATATTGAATAAATACATATTTTCATTAGAATAAACTAAAATAAACATATAAACATCCATAACTTGACGACTAATATCTGTGTTCATCACACAAATATCCGCCTACGCCGAGATTCGAACCCAGGACCTCTGGCATAGAAGGCAATGTATGTTACCACTACACCAGCCGGTCGTCGTAGAGTCCGGCTTAAAATAAGCGTATCGTATCGACCACCTTTGATATAAAATCAACCGCTCCAGGCGGCGATGTGTTCCAGAACCATCTCCATCTGTTTTTCAGTCTCCCAGCATAGCATTCGGGATCAAGTATAGAGATGTTATTTCAGGAGTTGGTTACTCCTCACTGCATACAAATCCGCAAACTCGTTCAAATTTAACTCAGAATATACAAATTAAAAAAAATGGTCATTCACCTGACATTTAAAAATTCAATAATTACCGCCACAGTACGTATACATACTTTATGTCGTCATGACATTGTTACTCCGTATCAATATATATAAAACTGTTCCGTTACTGACTGAGTGACTGAGGTACTGAGTGACTGAGTGACTGACAGACAACGTACAGCCGTAACTACTGGGCGTAGAGAGCTGAAATTTGGAACATACATTCTTTAGGGGATGTAGGGGTGCACTAAGGAAGGCATTCCCGAAATTCCCACGGGAACGGGAAATATATGATGTTTTAGTTTGTATGAAAAAATCCCATCCCTTGAGTGCACGGATGTCATACTTGATATAAAGGTTCCTCAATAAGTGTTTGTTTGTATTATGGAAGGAATTCCCGAAATTCCCACAGGAAGGGGTTGGACTTTTTAGTTTGTATGAAAAATCTTATGTGATACTTGGATGTGATACTTGGTATGAAGGTTCTTCAAAGAGTGACTGTTTGTGCTACGAAAAAAATTCCCAAAATTCCCACGGGCACGGGAAATATATGATATTTAGTTTGTATGAAAAAAACTTATTCCTTGAGTGCATGGGTGTGATACTTGGTATAAAGGTTCTTTCAGTGGGTGTCTGGTTGTATAGTTTCTGAAATTTCCACGAGAAGGGTAGTTAAGCGCATATGAAGTTGCGGGATAAAGCTAGTTTATCATAAGACGTGACATAGCAGGTAGCAACGTTCGGTGCAAGTTATGATTATACCAAGGGGCAAGGTGCTTCTGATGTTTATTTATTTACTCTTTTTTGCATACCATAACAAAGTATTAATTGCTTTGTTATGGTATGTAATTAATTTGTAATTAATTGCTGATTTTTATTTTGACTTCATTATTTAACCTATAAATTATAAAGTGAAGTTTTAAAATTTACTGTATTTTATATTGTTTCTAAGTTTATGATATTTTGAATATTTTAAATTACTTATTTAATGCAATATTATTTTAATTTAAATTCTATATTGTTTTGAAATATATGACATTTTGCTTATTTTTATTATTTTAAATAACTTTCATGAAATACTAATTATTTAAATTTAAAGTCGTTAATGTAATTTTTTTATAGTATTTCAGTTTTAATTTTATAACTGACATGTCTTAATTAATTAATGGTCTGAAATAAAACGATATTATTATTATTAAAGTAAACACTAAAAAGGCTTATGTCGTTATTATTATTGTTTAAAAATTGGCGGTCTTATCGCTAGCAAGCAATTTCTTCCAGCCAACCTGTTTGACATGTTAAACCGTGCCGGTGTGTATACGTTTAAGGTTTGTGAGAAGGACAGAATTTTTGTTCAATATTTGACATAAAACTCATTGTCCCATAGAAGAGAGACTCATGGCCATGATATATGTCCACTTAAAAAACTTTCAAATAATTATAACTCAGGTGGCTTTACTTTTTCTTCCTTCCTTATACAATGTTGTTACACGAGCCAAGTTAAAATTTTCGCAAAATAGAGTTTATCAGAATTAAGTATTCAACTTCTTTAGCCTGAATTATTAATGTACATTGCAGAGTGACGCCACCTGTGAGCAGTTTGAGAGTCTACGAGGGTACTTTTAGGCTGGTATTCTAAAAGCTGTCTTCAAAACAGATGCCCTGTTGTTAAATATCCATTAAGACATATCAAAAAATGTATACTTAGAGGCTGACCAATGAAATGATAGGATTCAATAACACAAAATAATCCGAGATAGAATAGTTCTGCAAAGGCACGACAGTATTGAGGATACACGACTAAAAGAGGAGCAGGAGGAGGTAGAGTTCAAGTGTGTATAAGCTTTCGTAGTGTAGTAGAAGATGACAGGCTGGTGTAGTGGTAACATGCATTGCCTTCGACGCTAGAGGTCCTGGGCTCAAATCCCGGTGGCGATGGATATTTGTGTGATAAACACAGATAGAACAAATGCTGTTGGGATTAATGTAGAGAGGCTGCCTATAAATTCAAATTAACCCTGTATATTCAATATATTTTTTATCATTGTTTTATGTTTATTTTCTCTTTCTTACAATCCATAGCACAAATTCTTAATGAAACTGAATTAATATAGTGATGTGTGAATGTCCAAAACATTTATTTATTTATTTAGGTAAGCATAATTTATTTTTCAGATAAAGAACCTTTTAAAGGATCAGCCAATGAAATAACAGAAATTCCAATTACAGGATTTACAGCTTAACCCTTGGACGGCGATGCATCATTAATTCTTAATCTATAATTAATGATGTACATGAGTCCCGATCTAAAAAGGTAGTAAAACAAAAAGCAACACCAACAGCTATCTTTCACACTTTCATGATTAATCATTTGACCGCTTTATAATTGATGGTTTACTGCTGAAGCAGTAAAAACTGTGCTATTTTTTAAGTCTTAGGTTCGTATCCCGGTTGGGGTAGGAATTCGTGTGACGAACACAATCTTAATATATAAAACTCTTCCGTTACTGACTGAGTGACTGACAGACAACGTACAGCGAAAACTACTGGCCGAAGAGAACTGAAATTTAGAACATACAATCCTTAGAGGATGGGAGCACTAAGAAAGGAATTCCCGAAATTCCCACGGGAACGGGAATTATTGGGCTTTTTAGTTTGTATAAAAAATCTTATTGCTTGAGTGCACGGATTTGATACTTTGCATAAAGGTTTTACAAGTGACTGGTTGTGCTATGGAAAGAATTCCCGAAATTCCCACGGGAATGGGAAATATATTATGTTTTAGTTTGTGTGAAAAATCTTATTCCTTGAGTGCATGGATGTGATACTCGGTGTAAAGGTTCCTCAATAAGTGTCTGTATTATGGAAGGAATTCCTGAAATTTCAACGGGAACGAGAAATATATGACTTTTAAGTTTATGCGTGTACGAAGTCGCGGGCAAACGTTCGTATATAGCTGTATAGGCTGTTTATTGAAGTAAATTTTTAGTATTTGCATATTTAATACAAATGTTCATAGTTTATTTAGCCGCATCCATGATACAAGTAGTTAAGGAATTGACTTTCAGCTACATAATGTAGTGTGAATGTAAAACTTTCATCATCATCATGACAACTCTCTGTAATGTACCCACAGCAGAGAGTATATGTATCTCCCCTGGGTGAATAGGAGATTTAGGGTCGTAAACCACAAGTGAACTGGTCCAGCAGTGCGAGCACAGAAGTTTATCGACTCGTATGGTTACGTATGTTCGTATAGTATGGAGACGGTTTGTTAGTAATAATTGAAATCTATCCATTGCCGCACGGCCAGCTTAAATAAATATGTGCCTTGTTAATTTTGACTATTTGTAAAGATGTTTTACTCTTAAATAACTGTTAAATAAAAAATTACAACGTTACTAAAAACTTGCAACCGACTCCATACTATACGAGCATTCGTAAACATACGAATCGATAAAGTTCTGTGCTCGCACCGCAGTGCTGATTAGTGGACGATAGAATTTTCAGGTCGCTTAAATCAATTATGACAGACCCTAACGACAGGCATAACACATTAGTAAGACATTATTTCCTATTAATTATGGCGATCTATATTCAGAATAATTGCCTTCAAGGGCCTCAGGCTTATGTGTATTATGTAAATATTATTTGGTTGATCATTTAATATTGAGTGTGTTTATAGCTTCCATGCTGGACTGGGAGCGAAAGAAAAACATAGAATGTGCCAGCTGCTTCTCTTCCCGGGCAAACTGTAAAAGTCAGTTAAGGGACGGAGGATTTATTGGCGATTTTGCGGGCGACAGGCTGACCCCCTGTCACTGCTATGGTCTCTCTCCATCATAATAATACCTCCAAATTTGTCAAACGTGACATCAGATGGCTTTTATAGCCTCTCGTGTTCTGCCTACCCCATTAGGGATACAGGCGTGAAGTTATGTATGTATGTGTGTGTTTATAAATTCGGGTAATTTATTCCTTAACTGGATTGCTCCATCAACGGCCTAATTATTAATTACAATTAAGTTAGATATACAAGTCTATAGCAGCTACGCGTGGTTTTACGTGCGGAATTTATTATTGAATACAAAGTCACTAATTAACATAAAAGAAATTACTAGATTCTACACCATTCAAGATTAAGGCTATCGAATGCAAAATATAAAACACTTTTTAACCGGACTTATTGCGTATATACACATATATAGGACTATTTTATTTTTAAGAATTTTTTGCTCATTTTTCGGTTTTCACCAAAATTGAACACATTTACTTTCATAACTTTATTCAAATCTATTTAAGACTGGATAATTTTACTTTATTTTGGTCTCTGATGGATCTTTAAGCCACGTTAAGTCAAATACCTCTTGATATTATGTCTGGGAACGTGCTACAGAGTTGGTGTACGAGTTAGAAATACCCACAAAAGAAAAATTGGTGACGAGAATTGAGGACGCTTTATCAAAAATTTAAACAAAAAATGACGCCGCAATAGAAATACTCAAATAATTAACAAAGGTTCGAGCAAGACTTGAAATAAAAATAATTTTGAATTATCTCAATTATTTAACAAGTTAGTATTATCTATCACAATTTTGTATGTAATTTTAATAAGTGATAAATAGAAAAAAAAATAAAAGCATATGCATTGCAAGTGTTTTTTTTTAACAATTGTCAAAGTTGAATTTGATGTAAAATTTATTTTTATTATTAGGCTCTAAGAGATCTATTATTTGAACTCTTTTAAGAGTTCAGTTAGTTCGATCTGATTGAATCTCATTTAGCTTTAAGTTTGCAAAAAGATCACAAATTCATGCACAAAGAGTCCTAAGAAGCTCTAACAATTTAGTTCTTCGGACACCAAGAACAAATTATTGTAAAAACATTTCTTTTTTAAGCGCCCAAATAACTAAAAATATATAACAAGCTTCCCAACAATATAAAAGACGCTAAAAGTACTCAAATATTCAAAAAATACTTAAAATCCTAAAACAAAATATATGAGGCCACATCTAGTGACGGTGTATCGGTGTAATTATCCCTGTTCTGTCATATTCATCGTTCGATTTTGTATTGTGATTATGCATGTCAATGCGGTTCCTGTTTTATGTGGGTATCCTTCTTTCAGACATGGAAACCTTTTTATTAAAAGTTAACGTGTAACATTTTTCGGTAGTTGAAAGTAAAAGTCATGCCTACACCTATTAATTAATATTTTTTTCAACACACTTGCTCGTAAAGTGAGCCTTATTCTATTGAATTTAGAACTATAAACTGGGCTATAAGTCACGCGTGCATAATATATTATACCCTAGTGCGTAATATTATGAATCCTACAAAGTTGAATTGTACCTTAGTGCAAATTACATGCGAGTAAACAAAGCATATTTTATTGATCCGGGTTACACATTAAATATATGAGCGCGCGCGTCCAGGCGGCGCGCGGACATGCGGCGCGCGGACAGGCGGCGCGCGTGCAGCAGCAGCGGCTGCACAGCGCCTCCAAGCAACAACAGCGTGGGGACAGGGTTACTGACGCGCAGCAGCTAACAGCTGCTTCAAATAAGTTTTATGACCACGTATGTCTGTCTTTTACTCACAAGTGTGTTGAAAAACGTCGTATGTAACTCGTGAGCGTTGCTAATTACAGTCTCGGCTCATTTAAAACTATTATTTGTTAAATGTTACGTTCTTGTGTATTTTTGATTTAGTTTTTAAGTTCTCATGTAAGTGAATTGATTTGTAATTCTTTTTGAGAATAAATGTCTTTAAATCTAAGTAGCTTAAATATGCATCAGAGATCAAAATTAAGTAAAAACATCCAGTCTAAAGTAGATCTAAAAAAGTTATGGACGTAAATGTGTACACTTTTGGTGAAAAACAAAAATGAACAAAAAAAATTATAAAAAAACGAGGGTTAGAGATGTTTTTTGGCCAACGTGTATTCTCAAAATGGGTTACCGAGCCCGCTCACTTTGTCGGACCCTCTATTAAACACCGGGTATGCTAGCTTCGTTATATTCTTTATATAGGGTCGCCATATAATAGTCAATAATATTTTAATAGCAGATTAAGACTGAAGCGTGGGTCAAACTTACGAAAAATAAAATTAAATATTTTTCATAAATTAAAGTTTCAAAATTCTTGAATGAATGAATGAATGAGAAATTTATTGACACACACACAACAAAAAAATAGAAAAATTACAAATTAAAATTTAATTAAATTAATTAAATTCTTCTAAGCGATAAAAATTTCAGTTTGATCTGTAGTTTATGACTACACAACAAGTAATAAAAACGTGTCCATCTAATTGTGTATAGTCATAAAATCTAGATTAATCTTAAATTTTACTCACAGAAAACAATTTTGTAATTTTAATTTATGAAAAATATTGAAAAAAAAAATGATTTTCGAAGTTCAGACACACTCATCATATCTATTCTGCTATTAAAATATAATTGACTATTATATCTGGACCCTGTATAGTACTGCTTAGTTTGTGACATATGTAAGTGTGATTTTCTAGGAAATATATTTTCTCGTTTTGCATTCAAAATCGAATGCGTAGAGTCTATTTTAAAAACAACAATAGGTTATAAAAGTTGAATAAGTAATGAGATGCTTGCTTTATTTTTTACATCTTAGATACATTTTGTACTCGCAAACGAGATGAAAGGAAAACAATCGATATCTCATTATAGGGCACATTACTTGTTGTAAGAGTAACAAGGCTTCGGTCTCAGAAAAAAATCAACTAGCAAATCCAGTGGGAGAAAACAATGTACTAAAATTGTAATATTTTCTTTTGTTTTCAGGATTAAATCACTTTTTGAATTGGATTTTGGTGCGTTTGAGAATATTATTATCATAAGTACTTTAACAGTTGGGTATGTAAAAAATATGGTAAAATATATGGCACACAACAAAAAGACGTTTGAAACTTATTCGTGTAAGAAACGATTTTTAGTATTTCACAACTTAGCATTGTGAAATACCTTATCTGTAACTAATACACGAAAAATACTTGATTTACCCCTTAAGTCAATGTTCCTAACAAGAAGCATAGTCCCAATTTAGCCAATACAAAAAATTTACTACTGAAGATCTTGAATACGCAAACTTGGGAGAAAAGTTTTCCTATCTATATTTTAATATTATTTCTTAAGATGTTGGCCACAGCAAACATTTATAATATTTTAAAAGTACATCAAAATCAAATTTTAAGACTGCGGTCAAGTAAGGACTTAAACATTTGCATCATAAGGATTAGGAATGTGTTATATTATAACTATTGTAAAAATATTTTTAATAACCACATTTTTTTTTTTTATGAATTATGGATGGGACGTTTGTCTTCCATGCCACCTGATGTTAAGTGAACATGAAGGCTAAGGTGTTACACGTCCATCCACGAGAAACCTATTCCCTCGACGCTTAAAAGTACTAGGACTATTGTTCAAGTATTTTAACTCCTCAGTCTTCGTATCTCTCGTACATTTTTGAATGAATGAATGATTTATTTACAAGTAACACAGACTCTTTATTGCTCTTCTTCTACGATCTTCTAAGTTGTTCTTAACATATCAATACCTAACGTGATGATTATTTCTAAAAGAATCAATCAATCTTTCAATCAGATTTCATGATTTAGAAACTGCACAGCTTACTTAGTAGTTTATTCGAAATAGACTTTAACCATCAATGATTTTGATCAAAAAATTTTTAATAGACTCAGATATAAATCATCATTGATTATTAGATTTGTATTTTCAAATTTAATTATAGCTATACAGGGTGACTGCTGACTGAATTATAGATATAAAAAGAGGGCACTCTGTACTCGATTCTGGTCATAATTATGTAATAAAAGTAGGTACTTAATTTTACACTAGAGCTCCCTATACATAAACAAAGTTTTGTAACTATTTACTTTACATACGCTTGAGTTAATCGCGCACGTGATCTGGCACGCGGATCGCTACCAACGCTAGTGTAACCATGAGTTGCGTAATCAATTCTTTAAGTTTTGGTTTCCTCAGTAAATAATTAATTTTATTATCTCAATATATAAAACTCTTCCGTTACTGACTGAGTGACTGACAAACAACGTACAGCCAAAACTACTGGCCGTAGAGAGCTGAAATTTAGAACTTACAATCTCTAAAGGTTGTGGGGGCGCTCTACGGAAGGAATTCCTGAAAGTACCACGGGAAAGGGAATTATTGAACGCTGCAAAAAATACAAAAAGTTCCAGTAATGTCCGGCGCGTATCGCTAGTAGTAATAGAATTTTGGTAATTGTAGGTAAGACATACTAGCATGGGCGTTTTTGTGATGTGATTACTTGTTTGTGGCTCCTCTATTGGTGCTATAAAAGCCGACAATAGAGCCAAATAAATCTTGTAAAAAATTAATAAACAATTACTCATCCAATAGTCTTCAGATTGGCAAAAAAAATTTACCATTTGAATTTTTTCAACATCGTATTTGTATAATCAGTACTTTCCATATCCCAAATAACTGGTTGATTTCGTCAATAAATAAATCAGTATCAAAATATTCGATCTCCATTAGTTGAAGTGTGTTTACTTTGCGTTTGTTTTTTTTCATGCCATGATCAATTTGTACTGTATGTACCTATTTGTTTTAATTCGTATAATCCTGACTGAAAAAGACTGCCAAGAGGTTTTTTCCGCCGGCTTTTTTTGTCTCTACTGTAATATCTTATTCAATAACTATATCTTATTCATTTCATTTTCATTTCATTAAATTGCGATCAAATGTACAACATGTCGGCTCATACATCTCGAAGCACGTGGTTGACGCCCGTGCAACACGCGTTCGTTCGGAAAAATGCGAACGCGCGCGCGCGTTTAACGCACGCTTAGTCAAAAGCGCGCGCTTGCATGTGATGTGTATGCAGCAATATAACTTTAGCGGGGCTAGCATGCAACCATCGACAACGATAAATCGGCCTTTATATCTATATTTTATCAAATAATAAAATAAGATTTATCTTGTCGATTTGAGTTTTTATCGGTGGTCGCATGCTAGCCAGCTGGTGCCCAAGGCGCGCGTTTGAAAACGCTCAATTTGTACCCGGTCTAACCCGGGCGCCAGACATAGCTTCAAAGATTTTCACATATCTTTTACGACTTTGCAAAGCTTTGGAACACATTTTTTAACACATTCAACTTAAAACGGTTTGATGTGTCGAAAAAGACCGACACCGCATGGCAAAGAGCAAATCTTTGTTCAAACTTTGAACACATATCCAAAGTCCCGTACTACACTTAGCAATCAAACATGTGTTCAAACATGTGAAGCTAAGTCTGGCGCTGGCATAAGATTATTACTATTAACAAACATTTGACAAAGCGTAACATGCATTAGATATCACCGGCGAACGTTATACTAGTACCACACAGCTTTACAACAGAATGTCAAAACAGATAGTATAATTACTGCCACTACTGGGGCTTATAATGCCAGAGTATTTTACATGATTAAACCTGGTGTAGCACGTTTATCCCTTGGTATACAAAATACCAAAATCTAAGAGCTCTTGAGAGAGAATATCCTTGGACATAACACTATTTTCCATAACATAATATCATGCCTGTCTCCCTTTGGGATAGGCAGAGACTAAGAACGCCAACTTCTACATATAGACATACATCTTTCGCTCCCTCCACGTTCATTAATCGTTTCATTATGAGGTAAAATTATTTTAATAAATAAGGGAATAAATATTGTTTGTTTAGGTAAAAAACATTTCGCAGAATCTGAAGTGTTTGTTTTTTTGCAGATATCTACGAGTAGCAATGGAGTATACTTATTTCAATCTCCAATGTAACATTAACGTTATCGATACCTATTTCTGTGATAAGACGTAAGTATTACGAGAATTAAATTAATATGCTGTATTTATTAAATTTTTATATCAGCTTTGAATCAGGATATTTTATGAAGCTAAATATTTATTTTTCTTGAGAGAAAAGAGACGATAACATCATCATAATTATCAGACTGGAGGTGCCCTTTGCTAGACAAATCTCGCTTTATGAAGCTCGGATGAAATGAGCATACAACAAAGCATTTGAACATTTATTTCTAATTATATGTAAAGATTTTTACATTATTAAGATGGGATATTTTTTTCAATACTACGTGGTGAAAAATAAACATGAAGACTAAGGTGGTTTAAAAGGCTTAAAAATTCAAAGTCTGTTATGATTATGGTAACGAAAAAACGACGCAGGCAGTTTATTCCAAACCTTGGCGAAACGTACTCAAAAGAACCCGTTAAACCGCCACGTTTACCGGTTTTTTAGAGTATGTCGTGAGCCTTCATTTTCTTTTGATTTTGTCACAAAGAGATCGATAACTGTATTAACACGTTCACTGCGTTTCTATTTTATAGTAACTTTCAGTACATGCGTTATAAGGCCTTAAAGATCTGTCACACAACTATTCGTATTGACGTCATCGGGCCGAAAAAACCTGATCGACTGATTTTTTTTAAGTGTCATTATTTATGTCAATTACATAAAATCCTAGAATATATTTAATGTTTTGTACTCTTAAAATACCAATTAAACTAAGGTTGCAGTCGTAGTTAAATGTCATAAGTGTAAAGGCTACAATGTTGAATACATTTTATCAGATCTTTAGGGCCCGATATACGCACTGGAAGGTAAACTTATCGATAAAATGTTAGGGTTGGGAAGTAAAACATTATGATCGATATCGATACAAATTATATTATTAGAAAAAATTAAACAATATTAAAAACGTGTTTTTCATTAAAACATTCACGACAAAGAGTTTTTGAGCAAAGTTCACAAAATGTTTTAACTTTTTTTACTTTTTTTGCAGCTTCTCGACTGTTTAAAGTCTGTCGTAATTTGTCATAGCATCCAGCACAATTACGTTTTTTAATACCTTTTTTAAAACTGTGGTTGAGTTGGGGGTGATCATCAGCAGAAGTAGTTGTGACAGCAGGTCTAGGTATTGCTTCAGATTTCAATGTCGTTTTAGTAAACTTCTCTATAATAGATTCTATAAACTCTTTTTTAGTTAACTTCAATTCTGTTTTTAAGTTGTACATTATCCAAGCATTGACCAACGCTGTTCCAAAAATCAGTTCCATCATGACTTTCCTAAACCATTTTAAACCTCTTCTTAAAGTATTGTAGTATGACGACATCTGGTCACTGTAATCAATGCCTTTTTTATAATTGTTATAGGTTAATACACACTCTGGTTTTTTTATACATTCGTTGGTGCCTCTTCGTAATTTTCCTGTATTTTTCAAGGATCCATCATGATTCCTGCATGTGCTCATCATTAAAACTTGACGCTTATCGCTCCACTTAATCACTCGGACGCCTTTAGCATTCATTTTTCCAGCAATTTGTCCCTTCTTTAATTTGGTGTTCGTAATACATTTTGGTAAGCCTTTTCTGTTAGACCGCAATGTACCACAAATAAACGTTTTTTTGTTGATTAGTTCTTCAGATAATCCTAATGATGTGTAAAAATTGTCTACAACAACTAATCGACCTTCATGTTCCAGACCCGAAATCAGTTTAAGAACTACATTTGGCGCATGATTTTGTTCCCGTCCACCGTCTCCTTTGCCAGTATAAATGTTCATATTAAATGTATATCCTTCTGGTGTGCATGCTTTATATAACTTAACACCATATTTATGGGCTTTATTCTTAATATATTGACGAAAATGTAATCTTCCTCGCCAAGGTACCATGGACTCATCAATCACTAACACTTTACCAGGTTTTAACAGTTTTTTAAATTGGTTTACTAGCAAGTCATAGACTTCTCGGATTTTGTACAATTTATCTGTTCCTGTATTTTGAGTATCATCACTGAAATGCCAGCATTGTAAAAGGTGTAAGAATCGATCTCTACTCATCAACGAAGCAATATACTCATTTCTATAAAGTTTTTTTTTCGACCAATAATCATTGAGATTTGGGACTTTTACAAGGCCCATAGCTAACAAAACTCCCAAAAATTTATACATCTCTTCTCTATCTGTTGGTTTCCACGAAATGAATCTGGATTTTGTTTTATTTTTTCTGGACAGTGCATATCTCGAAGCATATTTATTAGTTTCAAGAACCATTTTATCCATAATCTCGTCAGTTAATAACAACTTGTAAAACTCGTCTGGTGTATTAATATTTGGTGGTAAAAATAATTCACTATTCCCCTCGTACTCCGGAAAATCAGGATGATTACTAGTTATATCTTCCCATTCATTAACTTCATCGTTACCTCCAGTAACAACAGGATCTGTATCATTAGGAGTAGGAGAGTCTTCATTTTCAAATGATCGCTCAGAAAATGAACTTTCAGAAGATATTGAAGACATAGAACTTGGGACATACTCTTCATCAGAACTATTGTCGTAGTCGTTATATGGACACACATCAGCAGGAGACGGATTGATAGAATTTGCAATATCTGTAGAAGTTGAGGGTAGTGGATCATCAGTGGCAGCAAGTGCTTTAACCAAATTCGATGTTGGGGGTTCTAGAAATTGTACATCGGAAGTTGAAGGTTTGGTGATGGTAAAGTTCTGCATACTTGATATTTTGGCCGGATCATATTTTTTATCTTGATTTTGTTTTGGCGTTGAAAGTAAATTCAAAAATTGTTCTTCATCAAATGACGAGTTCAGCGATACAATGTTGGATATTGAAATATCACTGAGAGAGCTACATTTACTTAAACTAGAATGTGGTAAATTTTTTGTTTCAGTTTCACGAGTTGTAGGAGAATTGACAACTGATTCCAATTTAGGTATGTTTCGACTTTTCGGTGTACTGAATATATAGTTAGGATTAAATAACTGGTTGGGAGTAACATGTATGTTGTTGGATTCTGTAGAGCATTCCGTATTTTTGCTAGTCGAACTTGGTTGAATAACAACAGTTTCTAAAATTTTTATTCGCTTATTTTCGTTGGATGGTTTTTCTACAGGAGGAACATTTTGAAGAACTTGCATTGAATTACCGGTGGAAGGGCTGATATAAATATTAGGACTCACATGACGTTGGCGTTGATATATTTTTCTGAAAGCACTACGATCTTTTGGCGATAAACTTCTATCTAAATCATCCACTTTGTCTTCAACTTCACTTTTTTCAAATGACATTTTTAACATCTTCCTAGATCGCTTCATATTAACCGACTTATTGAGTTAATTAACGTCGAGCAATTGTGTTTCAAACTGCACTCAGGGACTGCACTAGGCGCACTAATCAAAATATTACGTCAATTTTGATGCGGTTATCGGGTCATCGGGTATCAGGTCGATTAGAACCGATAGCCGCACCAGCTAAGATTTTTTTCCTTGTGGTCGGTATCGGGTTGAAAATATCTGATACAATATTTTTCGCGAGAGGGTAGTATTTGACAAGACAATTCGATACATATATTTGTCTCTTTCGTTACCACAAAAATACCTAAGTTATAGCTTCCGCAAAAAAGGAAAGATGCTAATTTGTACGCTCGCTCTGTGGGCTAGTAACGTAACAGGCGTTTTAAACCCGATGCCGCAGTGAACGTGTTAAAGGGTTATCCAATATCTACCAGCAACCTCAATCACATCATCATTTCGTGCATGCTCTGATTTCCATTGGAGTTTATATTCTGCGTGATTTAATTTTTATTTTATTTGTTCAATTCAAATCAGAGTGAATTTTTTATTTGACAAACAAATACATACAGCAAAAAGGGAAAAAAATCTAAAACTGATAAAACATAAATAAAAAAGGAGGAAATATCAAATACAAAATAGCTTTACAGGCTGAATTTGACAAATAAAATAGAATTTTGCAAAACCATAAACGAATTGAATATGTTGTCACTAGCTAATCTGTAGGCTTTGGCCGCATACATTTCTATATAGTTGAAGTATCAGTATGAAAATTGTTAAACATATTGATTCAATTTTTGCCCTCAATGTGTGCCAAATAAAAACTCTATATTTTCAGACTTACCGACTAATGAAATATGAAAAGATTTTATTCACAGTAATGATAAGTAATACAATCTTTGTGATTTCAAACGCTGGATTAGGTCGGCGCGGGCCCAGGTGCCGAATGTGAGGAATCTTAGGGTGCTACTACACCAATCAATCGTCCGAATGGAACAGTCGACGGTGAATCGATAGCTTTTACTAGGCCAAAACATCCGATTGACGTCGGTCAATTGGTGTGGAAACACCCTTAGAAAGGTCTCTGTCCAGCAATATGCGACTCTAGCCTTACGATGAAGATGAGTGTCAAAATTATAATTATACTGAAAACATCTATTATATCAACTAATTTAACAAAGTTACCTTGCTAATTTCGCGACTTGTACTTGCACTAGTGATGCAGGATTTTCGTGCGTTGGTTCACCGCCCTCCCTCCCTCAAGCAAGAAGCAAGAAATGCAATGAACACACACTTGGGAAACTGTAACCCACACAAGCTACCACCGACACTTGTTAAGCTTACACCAGAAGCATCTTCAGGGTGTAACGACCACCACCGAACTTCGTTGCACCCGCAAAGTAACGCCTAATTCAATCAATTATTTCTATTAGATCATCAATACTTACTAACTTTCTTTTTTTCTTTTAGATACGTTTGGCACCCAATAGAGACCTCCTAAAAAATCTCAAAATGGAGGAGAAAAATTTCATTTACGAAAGGCGCCTAAGCGGGGTCATGAAAGCGACTATCTCAGACAAACTGAGCATACAGTCATACACCCTGAAAACCCCTTTGATCTTTTTTGTCTTTCCAGATCAATCGAAGAAATGGAGCGACAACCAGTCGGTGATAAAGGCTGCAATACTTTCAAATCATAATTCTACTATAACTTTAATTCTTATTTAATAGGGAGTGAAACCTGGTGATTTGTGATTCAAGAACTCAGCTTACTTCAGACACCAGTGCTTCTCAAAATATACTTTATTGTACAATCTTCCATGCTGGAGTGGAAGCAAAGGAAACCCATAGAATGTCCCAGCTGCTTCTCTTCCCACGCATACTGTAAATGTCAGTTAAGGGACAGAGGTTTATTGGAGGTTTTTTGTAGGTGATAGGTTGACCCTGTCATTGCAATTGTCTTTCTCCATCATTATAATACCTCTTAGTTTATCATACGTGACATCAGATGGTTTTCTAGCCGCTGTTGGTGCTCTGCTTACCCCATAAGGGATATAGGCGTGAAGTTATTATGTATGTAGAATTATTTTCAAATTTTTAACTTTTTGTGAAAAATATAATTCGTTTAGAAGAATACCTAGGTATAAAAGGACCTTTTAAATACGTAATTTGTCTTAAGTTTTGAATTTGAATATGTAGTGCACCTGCATACAAAACAATTCTAGTTACGTATGAATGCCGAGCGTCGCATAGCCACGGACTGTCGCAGACAGTGCTCGTAAAATTCTATTTAAATTGCCTACAGTATTGTGTGCTTAAATGTGCTGTGGGATAAGGAGCGCTTACAATGTACGGAAATTAAAAATAAATACTTAAGACAAAAAGGGTCTACGTTAAAAGATATATCTATCTATTTTGCAATATTTTTTTTTTACGAAGAAGATAATTAAATTAAACAATTAAATTAAAATCAGGTTTGTGCCACCAAATGAAAATTCATGATGAAATAGAATAAGTTTCTCGTGGAACAACAAAACACGTTCATACAATAGAAACATATTCACTCGACGCGACGACGCTTGAAATAACGAGGACTAAACAAATAGTATTTAGGAAAACCAGACAGCGGCAGTTCGTTCCACATTTTGACAACCTATAGGAAATAATAACTATCTAAGCACTTTATTAGACTATTAGGAATATCCACTATTATTTGCGCCTTAAATATCATTAACTTATCGTTAGCTGCTTTTCACAGGAAGTAGCGCCATCTGTTCGTAACATCTGGGTGAGCACGAGGTGGGCACTATCATCTCATATTAGACCAGACAGTCTCATTTATGATATTAATAAATTTCGAAAGAAGGAATTTTTAAAATAAATCAGCAAATAAAGAAGGTATTGAAACAAACCTACAATGGATTGAAAATGTACTTACTTTTTACTGTGTCTCACTTTCATTTTTAATAAGCTCTACATTTAAATTCGACGTTTCGGGATCTTAACATGAAGCGCAGGTCAGGACTGGGCAGCTGAAAACTCGACCTTGAATTAAAAATTTTCATACTTATAAATTGTACTTATTGCATATTTATTTAAGCGTTGCTCAGTACAAAAAGTAGAAATATGAAACCACAAACTTTTAAAAAAATTGTCACTGTTGATGAACACAGCTACTACGACGCGGCATTTCCTTGATAAGACTACGACGTAGTACTACAAAATGTGTGTAGTAGCGCGTAGTCATCTTTTAATGGTAATTTAGAGTGACCATGCCTTGGTTAATATGTTAGCGGATAAATTAATTTCCTTGTAAAAAAAAATTTTTTTTTTTGCAAAAATCGTTCCTATAAAATAAATGATACTTATTGTGTAAAAAAAAATTGGCCGGTGACTACAAATCCACCCTGTATACCTACGACCTCTTTGGCGATGGGGTAAACCTGTCTACCTCAGACACCGGTTGTTGCGGGTTCAAGAACACGGAACAAGAAAAAAAAAATGTTCCGTGCCTGGGTGTTTATCTATATATGTATTTATATTCTAGGTTCCCCCTAGTTCGCTATATGGTATCCATAACACAAGCTATGCTTACTTTGGGGCCATGTACTTGGTGTGATTGTCTGTGAATTTTATTTCTTTATTATTTATTTATTTTAATAAATGACATCATTAAGAGAACAGTGTAAACAGTTCTTAAATCGCCACGGATGCTAATGCTGGCTGTGTATCTATGGCACAGATTATAGGATAGGGCGGTTGTGGTGTTTCATGTTTTAAGATCGATGGCAGTGGTCTGCTGTGTTACGCTAATCTAAGTCATAAAGTAATTGGAATAGTTGCACTTGTTGCTAGATTAGCTGTGGTGGAGCATTAAGTTGTTAGTCGCGAAGGTTAAGCTTCGCCTTACTGCTCTTGGATAAGCGTGTCATATGTTTACTTATACAAGTGGTGGTAGGAACCGTCTGGCAGTATGCTGCCTGTGATCATTGCTATCATCTTTACTGTCCGAAAGTCCGTGTAGTGTCGGAGTAGAAAAGTCCTACAGCCCCTGACTAAATGTGTCGTAAAAGACTAATCCAAGTGACCCTTTCTTTTGGTGGTAAGAACCCTTTAATGTTCGCCACCATTTATACAGGGTGACTGCTGACAAATTTTAGATATTGAAGGAGAACACTCTGTACTCGATTCTGTTCATAATTATGTTATAAAAGAAGGTACTTAATTTTTCACTAGATTTCCTTTTAAATAAATAAAAATACATTACTAGAATGAAAAAAAAATGTGATTAATAAATTAGATTTTTCATTTATTTAAGACTAATTGAGCATTTTAAATGCATTATTAACAAAAAACATTATTTAAACATTGCAATGCTTCATTTAACTGGGATTAACAATTTCTGAAAAGAAATCGGTCTCGGGTGGACTTAGCTACAAAGCTTATACCATTACATGGAGCTAAGTTAGCAATATAACGTAAAAACTAAAATATAGTAAGTAGGTAATTTTCTCGTAACCTGGGACCTCTAGCCTGGCAAACGAGAGGTCCTAGGTTTGAGTCCTGGTCGGGTGATTTTTATTTATCAAATTTTTTTATTTATTTAAGAAAAATTGAGCATTTTAAATGCAAAAACTTAAAAACATTATTTAGACATTACTTCACTTTTCCCGACGCACCGCTTCAGTCAACACGCGTCACGCACACAGCAGTGACCACCCGCTAAGTATCTAACCATGTGTTTTATAATGAATTCTTTAACTTTCGGTTAAGTTTACTCAGTAAATAATAATCATATTTTATTTTTTCTCTTCATGTATGATCTCAAACTATCACGTCCTTGAATTTCGAAAGTGTTCCACCAGTCACCTTGTAAAAGTATGCTCACAAATATCACCTTGGCGCTGTGTGTAGGTAATGTTTTACAAAGAGCAGGTTTCTTCCTACAACCGTATGCTGTAATCATCGATATCAAACGCAGGTTAAGTCCGAGATAAAAAAAAGATTTTCAAAAATAATAGCAGGTTTTCCCCGTCCGCGGGTGCATCAGAATAAATAGTTTTATTAATTTCAGAATAAGTACAGCCTTTGGGTAATATATCTGCTTAATAAGTCAAGTGGTTTAATCCTGAAGAAGAATCTAACAAACATCACTGAATACTTGCAACTTTAAACTTTTCAACCGACTTCAAAACAGGAGGAGGTTCTCAATTCGTCTGTATGTTTTTTTTTATGTTTGTTACCTCATAAATGTTGACTGGGTGAACCGATTTTGATGATTCTTATTTCATGTGATAGAGGATAGACAGTTGGTTCCATATAAGTTTTATCGAAATCAATTATAATATGATGACCTTATACTTCAGCCACAGTTTTGATGTGAAGTCGATTTTTTAATGCTCTTTACTGTATAATATTGAAAGCAGCATTTCATTATTCATAAACATATTATTAATTCGTTACGAAACTTTTTAGGTTGCATACAGGTTGCATACCATATGCTTGAATAGAATTAAAACTAAGGAAAATGAAAACAGGTTTGAAGTTAGATTCACCATATTATCTGTGAATGTTTTACAACAGGATAAGAAAGTGTAGCACTTTGATTCTATGAAGTATAATTTAACAAAAAATAAGTCACCTGTCTTGATATCATGACTGATAGAGATATAGTTGCAATTGCTCACGTCAAACATAATCATTAGGAACGGCATTTATGCCGATCTTTATCAAATGTTAGCTTATGCTTGCCTGGTACTCGAAATAAAATTAGTAATTATAATCACGAACTTGTGTTATGAAAACTAGATGAAAGATACACAAATACAATATTTGTTTATAAATAAACATATAAATTCATAACTTAAGAGCAAATATCTAAGCCAGGAAAAGAGGAAAGCATGATTACTCTCCGAGAAAACACATCTAAGATGAGAATGTTGTGAAAGCTCACGGAACAGGATTTGTCGCAACCAGCGTATTGCCTGTCTAGAGTCTGACCTAAATTAAATACGAATTCTGAAACAATATGAAACAATTCAGTAACTTCCTAGAAATCCTTTAAGCTTATAAAACTAGAAAGTCTATAAGTCTATTGTGTTAACTCTTTGACTGTATTTTCGGCTCACTTCGTTATAGAATTTTGCATAAATAATAACTTTGCCATTATTTAATTATTTCAAAGCACACATTTATTATGTTATGTATGTATCATATTATGTTACAAGAATATTTACAGGAGTTATTTTTGGTGGCATCGTTCTAAGTTTTATCTTATCATACCCATGGAATTAATAAGTACTACGTGTAGTACCTATTAATTCCATGATCATACCTTAAATTTTGACGTGACATTTTGGTGTGTTTACAAACACCACGGTAGACTGAGGTTACAGATGTCAGATTGATGATAGTTATAAATCATCACTTTTATCCGTTTCTCAGTGTACGCGTGAATCTCTGAAAATACCACTTGCATTTTGAAATATTGTTTCGTTTGATATACAGGGTCATTGAAAAATAGGTACAAAGATTTAAAGTGAAGTAAGTACCGGCAATTTAGAACCATTTAATTAAGCTATAGTCTTAGAAGAAGTCTGACTATTTTATTACCACCCTTTTTTGTTCTTTTTTATCGATAATTCCCAAGTTAACAGTTCAATGTTGATTTATGGGCAAATCAAGGGATAAATGTACGCTTTTTTATATTACCTATCCAATTAAATTGATGTGTAAACAATGAAACGAAACATGTTTGAAGCATCATTGTTATTCAATACGTATTATGTATCCGATATCCGCGTATATGATACCTTAAAAGAAAGAACGATAATCAAACATGTTTTCAAAAAGATTTGAACGAAAAATCTTATATCCGTCTTTTTTAAATGAGATCAAAACAGTATTCATATACTTTTCATTTTGTAATATGAACTTCAAAGCCTGGTAAAAACAAAATCGAATAACAAAGATACTTCAGACATGTTTTTTACATTGCTTACACGTCGCTTTAATGAACTTAAATTAAAAGAATTACAGGATATTTTCGCTACAACCAAAAAAGGTGATAAAAAGATAAACAGGGCTTATATAGTTCTAAATTTTCTGTACCTCACTTTAAAGCTTTGCACCAAACTTCCAATCACCCTGTTTATTTTTTATCTACATATGTATTTAAATAAAACAACTTTTTAACTAGATGAATCGCATATAATTCACATCGACGTTTCGGTGTCTTTGCAGACCCCGTGGTCACAAGCGACTGAGATGTCAGGCCTCAGATTGATAGCTTTGACAACATCTTTCAGTTCATCATCAATGTGCTGGGGATTGCAGATTTCATGTGCTCTCTGAAACAAAGAGGAGCCTACAGCGAGTAATTGGCTCGGGTGGTGGTTGTCAAAGTGCTTTGTCAATACGGCCTCAAACCACCTTGTCGCCGCCGCAGTGACCACGTGAAGCCGCCTACAGTCGAACGTAGACCTGCATTTTTACCTTTTGTGAAGGGTTTTACCGATAAACTTTCAAAAATTCTAAGGCGCGTTTCCATCAAAACAATATTTAAACCAAACTCAAAAATTTGTCGTAGTAGGTTGAGGTTGTCGTAGTAGGTAGGTACTTCATTAACTTGAAAAAATATGTTCTTTTCCTTATTATTATTTATGTCAATCGGCCGTTGTTATGAGTCAACCATGGAATTAATAAGTACTACGTACAACGTAGTACCTATTAATTCCATGGAGTCAACAGACTATTTTTGCCAGTATCGCGTGGAGGACCGTAGACTATCTTTGACAGCTGATTTCGGAGAATGTTTACGTTGATGACATTTTCAACTCAGCCAAAGTTTTTACATTTACTTTTGTAATGCTCTGCATTCGTTGATTATTCCACCTATAAATCTGACGCCAGCATGACGCCAGACTCTGGCGTGAGGTGAAAAGTAGTTTTATTTAAATTATAAATCGTGAAAACTTAAGACAATATCACATAATATGTATTTTTAACCGAATTCAAAAAAAGGAGGTTATCAGTTTGACCTGTATGTATGTATGTTTGTCCGCGATTTTCTCACGTTTGGCTGAACCGATTTGGATGCGGTTTTCAGAAAAAGATTCGTCATGTTTAGTAGAAGGTTTTAGTATATTAACCAACTTTAAAAAAATAAGGTTCTCAACTTATCTGTTTATTTTGTATGAGAGATGAGCCGAATGTTCGGCCGAACATTCGTATTTCGTACATTTGTTTTCAGCCGAATATTTGATTGATTTGCCGAATAATAACCGAATACTAGCAGTTTCCCGCAGATTTACCTGCACAACTTCTGATTAAAAGTAGCCAACTTACAAAGAGGA
This sequence comes from Stenoptilia bipunctidactyla, assembly GCA_944452665.1. NCBI lineage: Eukaryota > Metazoa > Arthropoda > Insecta > Lepidoptera > Pterophoridae > Stenoptilia > Stenoptilia bipunctidactyla. The sequence goes on from OX101730.1 coordinate 3,048,611, forward strand.
GTTTAACCTATATGTTAATTATGTTTGTCATCGATTATCTTGTGTTTGGCTGAACCGATGTTGATGCGGTTTTTAAAAGGGTATTTGTCCCATTTAGGAGAACCTTTTACCTTTTACTTACTTTTAATTTAGGGCTAGCTTTTAGTTTTTTCATAGTAAGTTAGTTTCCATATTTGTAGATAAACGTGATAGATTTTTTAGTGATAAGCTTTGGATAAGTTCTTAGCTGACTGTTTGCACGAAGATTGTTTTAAGCGAATCTCTTTTCGTTTGTCAGTTTCTGCAGCACGAGCATGCTGGCGATACCTAAACAAGACCATCTCGTGCTGCATCAAGTCGTCGTTAGTTTTCGTTGGGATTTAATTCCTCTTCTTTCTTAAAGCGTCCTTCTCCATATTTTTCTACCTAGGCCTACAGGTAAAACGTATATAACAATAGTAGGTAGGTCAAAATCATGATTTTACAGTATCAAAACATCACATTACAAGAAGAAGTAGGTAGTTACTGATACCAAAACTAGCCCAAAACTTATCACTAAAAAAACTATCACTAATATCTATAACTGTAGAACTTAACTAACTATGAAAAAACTAATAACTAGTCCAAAACAAAAACCTAACACTAAAAAGTATGAAATAAAAAATAAATAAAAAAAGTCATAAAACCAAAACCAAAATGAAAGCAAACTAATTATTTCTTTTTAAGAAAAAGTGAACCGCATTCAAAAAACCAACCCACTAAAAATGTTTAAATAATTTTTATAAACGCCATCCTATTCCTGTTTCTATTCCATCCATATTACTACCCCGTATAGTAAATTTCTGCCAAAAATTAATTAATATTAATGAATGTAATAAGAACATTAACAATTTATCTGGGTAGGTATTTACATAGTTTTTGAAGTCGGTGCCAAACCAATACAAGTAAGACTGCTGCCAAACATAGAAAATTATAAGGCGAACGTATCAACGAAGATGGCGCTGTTCTCAATTGGGATGGCGCTGTTCTCTAAACTAGAGACTGTCTAATTTAGGGGCCAGACAATTCACTGTGCTACACTTTCTTTGACGGAAAAAATACCGAAAAGCACACACTTGAGGGCCACACGTCGTCGTCGTCGCGTCGTCATGAGTGGATGTAACTTCGTTGATACGTTCGCCTTATAATTTTCTCTGTTTGGCAGCAGTCTTACTTGTATTGGTTTGGCACCGACTTCAAAAACTATGTAAATACCTACCCAGATAAATTGTTAATGTTCTTATTACATTCATTAATATTAATTAATTTTTGGCAGAAATTTACTATACGGGGTAGTAATATGGATGGAATAGAAACAGGAATAGGATGGCGTTTATAAAAATTATTTAAACATTTTTAGTGGGTTGGTTTTTTGAATGCGGTTCACTTTTTCTTAAAAAGAAATAATTAGTTTGCTTTCATTTTGGTTTTGGTTTTATGACTTTTCTATGATAGTTTCAATACCCAATAACTTTACCCAGAAATTCTGAAAAACACGTAAAGCTGTTTATTTCTTTATTAATTTATTTTTTCCTCCTTACTAGGAAGCTATAAAACAGCAAGTTACGAAACAAATGTTTCCATTAAGCAACCCGAAAATCGTCATTCTAAGTAAAGCTTGTATTGAGGAAGTACTTTTCCAGTTTGATTTGCCCAAATTAATTGATTTCATAATTATTTTTATAAAGTGGTTTTTCCTTAATAACTTTTGATGTTGGAATTTTTTGATAAAATTTACCCTGCAACCTTTTATACTTTAACTGTGCTATTAAAATGCCATCATAACTACTACAACTAAGTTGAATCATAGATATGTAAAGTCAGCTACAAAAGTTGATTAACACATTGAAATTTTCAAAGTCGTTTTTCACCATATTGCGCCTGAATAACTTCTAATATTGATTTCTATCTTTTATTATTATACATAGAAGTTATTAAGGCACAATATGTTGAAAAATGACTTTAAAAATATCAATGTGTCAATCAACTTATGTAGCTGCCTGTACGTTAAAATATAACGGCCGCGGTGGTGTAGGTAATGGTCTAAGACGTCACTAAGCAAAACGTGTGTTCGCGGGTTCTATTCCCGTACGGAACAAGAAAAACAAAGCTCTGGTTCTCTTACAAAAACGAACCACTTTTAAATAAAGTCTCTGCAATTTTAATTACAGGCAAATCTTACTAATCTAATAGGAAGTGAAACTGTGAATAGAGATGGTAGGGTCACTGTTTCACTCATTAATATCTTATTTTATTTATTTATTTATTTACACTTTATTGTATGCCATTAATAAGTACAAAAAAAGGAAATACATGATAACAATTTTGAGATACAATTGGCGGTCTTATCGCTGGAAAGCGATCTCTACCAGACAACCATGGATATAGAAAATTAGTATATGTAGCTTGGGGTTAAAGGCATACCTACTATATAGAATATACACAAAATAAAAATATACTTACATTAGGGATATATATACATAAAAAATACACACATAGATATAATAAATATGTCAATAAATATACATACATATATACATACATACATATATATTTAAGTACAATATAAGGATCAGATTACTTCACAAGCTGACAAATAGTAGGACTTAAGCAGTTTTTTGAAGGATAGGAGTGATTTTGCGGATTTTACATTTACAGGAAGTTCATTCCACAAACTTACTGCTCGAACCATAAAAGACTTATGTAGGAAATCGGTAGAGTGAAGAGATGTGCTGAGCAAGAGGTTGTCTGTCGATCGTAAATTACGCTCATGTTGGGAGTGCCGAAATTTAAAATACTCATGAAAATAACGCGGTGAGGTAGGATTGAACAGTAGACGATACAGTAGACAGAGAACATGGATATTCCGGCGAAGTCGAATGGGAAGCCACTTGAGCTTAGTGCGGTATTGAGACACATGATCATATTTGCGCAATCCAAATATAAATCTTATACAGAGATTTTGGAGGCGCTCAAGCTTATTAAGTTGGTCTTCGGTGACATCCAGATAGCATAAGTCTGCGTAGTCAAGAATAGGTAAAATGAGAGCGTGTGCAATCGATATCTTGGTGGAAAAAGGAAGGAGATTGCGAAGGCGCTTCAGCGAGTATGTGGCTGCAAACATCTTTCTACTCAACTCATCCATCTGTGGCTTCCAGGATAAGGTACAGTCTAAAATCAAACCAAGGTTTTTAACATATTTACTGTAAGCAATAACCTCCCCATTAAGTTGAATTTTAGGGCAGAGTGACCAGTCAATACGGTTTATGAGTTTATGGCTGCCAATTATTATCGCCTGGGTTTTCGACGGATTTACAGTAAGACCATGACCAGTACTCCATGTAAGTATTTTTGAAAGGTCTTGATTTAACGTATCGATACTAGCTGGCAAGTCTTCTAAGCTAGTCTGTAGATAAATTTGTACATCGTCTGCATACATATGGTAGGAAGAAGAAAGATCTTTAGAAATTGTATTTATAAAAATAGAAAAGAGGAGAGGAGACAACACGCCACCTTGAGGGACACCTGCCCGTACTTCGGCCCAAAATGAAACAGCATCGCCAATAACTGTACGCTGCTGGCGTCCACACAAGTAAGTTTGAAACCAGACAATCACCGATGGAGATATGTTACTCAAGCGCAATAGTTGCAATAAGATATCAAAATCAACAGTGTTGAACGCATTGCTAAAGTCTAACAACGTTAGAACAGTTAACTTTTTGTTCTCCATGCCGTTTCTAATATCATCGGTAATTTTTGCTAAAGTTGTGATGGTACTGTGGCCGGATCGAAAGCCAGATTGGTAATCGTTTAATATTTTATGGTTTTCTAGAAAATTACTAAGCTGTTTCTGGACGAGGCGCTCGAGAACTTTAGAAAGAAATGGGAGTACAGAAATAGGTCGAATATCTTTAAAGGAAATAGGTGAATTGTTTTTAGGTAAAGGAAATATCTCGGCATTTTTCCATAAAGATGGAAACTTGTTTGAAGAAATGGATTTATTCAACATGTAAGTGATTAAAGGCAAAAGAAAGTCGAGAAGAAGAGTAATCATCTTACGACTTACGGAGTCTGACCCAATAGCGTTGGAGGTAATGGAATTTATAGCTTTCTTAACATCACATTCGGTGAATTGCTTAAAATTAAATGATTCATATTGAGGTGCGGGCAAAGAGGAAAGTAGATTTAATGTATGTGTTTTAGTGACGTCATCTATAGAGCCAGAAGTTGAGAAATGCAGGTTAATTGAATTTAGATCGAAGTTATCGGGAAGAGATGTGTTTTTATTTTTGCCAACACCTAAAGTTTTAAGAAAACTCCAAACTTTTGCAGGAGTTCCCTTTGAGACAGAATCATGGATATGGCGTCGTTGTGCATTTCTACACATAGTATTGCAGCGATTTCGTAAGTGTCGATACTTTTCAAAATTTGTCGAATTGGGTTCTTTCTGATATTTTAGCCGAGCGCGGTTGCGTTTGTTCATCATGGTTTTGATTTCTTCAGTAAGCCATGGAGCAGGTAGATGTTTGATCTTTACAGGTCGTACAGGGGCATGCCGATCGTAAAGCTGAATCAAAAGGGAATTGAATATGTCAATTTGATCATCGATATTATCAGCATTTACTACGGCATCCCAATGAACTTGCTGTGCGTCGCGAAGTAAATGATCGAAGTTAATTCCACCAAAAGATCGTTGCAAAAGTGTCTTGGGCTTTGATTTAGGAGTTTTAATTGTATAGGATAAGTATATCAGATCATGATATGAGAATGCGTTGGCTTCAATTTGGCCATGGGTAGCAACGTGCTCTAAGGAAGTCACAATCATGATATCTAAAAGTGAAGGCGTGGAGTTGGGGAAAAATGTGTAGCACGAGATGGGAGGATATCCAAATTGCAGGCGTTGACTACGGACTTGAAATTAGCTGCACGACTATCGTTCTTCAACAGGCAGGTGTTGAAGTCGCCCATGATGATAGTATGATTGAACAAAGGGATCAACTCTTCCAACTTATTTTCCAAGGTAGAAAAGTAGTTTACGTTACTATTCGGACTGTAGACTACACCTAGAAGTAACTTTGTGGCACTGAGAGTAATTTCAGCAAAAATATATTCTAATGAGTTTGTAGACCCGGACGCAGTGGTAGAAGCACTCACTATCTTGTACGGTAAATGTGACCGCAAGTATATGGCTACACCGCCTCCGGTACGATTGATGCGGTCGTTGCGAAGCAAGACAAAGCCAGGTAACGCGTAAGAAGTCGATGGCAAGCAGGGCTTCATCCAGGTCTCGGAAACCAGAATAGCATGGATGTCTTTGCTCTCAAAAGTTGCAAGCATATCGGAATAATGTGCCGGAATACTTTGGGCGTTTATATGGACAACATTGAAATTTTTCAGTAAGTCTGAGAACTGTGAATTCAGGTATTGAGATAAAGAGATAGAGGTACTGTAATAGCTTTCGGAACTGTTCAATCCGTCGGATGAGCATGACACAAAATCAGGAAAAGGATCAGAATCGTTCATAACTGTAGAAGTATCCATAAAAAATATATTTATATAATAAATAACTATGTATATAAAAAATAAATAAGTATACCTAATGCTAATGAAAATCTAAATAAATACTTTGCAATATGTATAATAAGGAGGCAAACTCTACCCACCAGCTATTACAAAATATTAACAAAATATACACTTAAGACAAATCAGAAGCAACTAAAAGAAAATATACTGTAAGGTTGATAAATTATAAGTAATATTTGATCTTTATACATTATGAAAGTAACTCGTAACTTAATTAAAAACAGGAAACATAACGTACCAATGACCTAATCTTTAAAAAAAAACACACACACTTGAATCAGACGGGAAAACAAATAACTAAATTTGACAATAATAAATAAGACGTTTCAAGCTAGCTGTCACTGAGTAAATGTCAGTTCGTTAACGTCAAACAAACAAAGTAGGAAATAAAAGTTAAGTTAAAAGTGGGTTGTCGAAAATAAATTATAATAGTACCGAGTTACTCAAGTGAAATAAGTATATAGTAAAAGGAGGATACCTATTATTATCTGAGCATGAATATTGCCTATTTCTTGACTGCCCGCCACCTTGTTGGAGCAACGGTCTTGTTGTGCTTGTCCGGCCGAGATGCTTCCGACGCTAGAGGTGGTTTTTCTTCCGAGATGGCATCGAGATCTGATACAGATGAAATCTGCTGCCGTCTTCCATCTGGGCACTGTACGAAGACGCAACCAACGTTAGTCCAGCATTTAGTTACGCCAAAGCGTTGCCGCGCTGCTAAAAAGGCATCATGCCGCATTCGTGTCAAAAATTCAGAGAGGGTAATACCCGAGTTCTTCAGTGACGCCTTGCTGGACCAGATTTTGTCACGCGTTGCTAAAGAATTAAATTCAATCAACAAAGGCCTGGCTTTGCTGTCCCTTGGCTGGCCTAACCGATGACTGCGCACAATATCACCTTCCTTGAACAAGCTGATTTTCATTTTATCTTGGAACACTTGAGCTGCTGTAGAAATATTGTTTTCATTTCTCACTTCGGGTATCCCATGCAATAAGAGAATGTTTCTGCGACCTTGCATCTCCAAACGATCACAACTTCTGGCAAGATGATCAATTTGCCTTTGCAGTAGCGTCAAGGTATTTTGAACAAAGACTTTGAAATCCAGAAATTCTTGAGGCAAATCAGATGGACTACAAGGAGATTTTTTCAGAAAGTCCTGCTCAAATTGTATCATTCTGCTTGAAAACATGTCTTGCATTTCACACAAATTTTGTTGAAGGGATGAAATCTCCATTGTGAATATATTACAATATTATGATTATTGTATATGTGCAGTGAAGTGAATGTAGAAGCTGGTAGGCCTAGTTTCTAGGTACACATTTAACTTATTTTAAGTTCTTAAATTTTAAGTTTATTATAATATTTTAATGCCTTGCGTATACATCACCTTAGTAAAAAAAAGTTCCATAAGTTCGTACAGAATCCACATCGGTTTATAAATATCACTAGTAGCAGCACCGGATTTAATCGACTCTTTTTTTTTCCTCAGGTGTCCTCTATTAGTAACCATCAATTATATTTTTTTAGCTTTCAACTCCTGTATAGAAATGTTTATTGATTTGCTTATATGGTCCCATGCGTCATTCACTTTATTTTTATCTTTATGAAACGGATTTTTGAGATTCCAAATTATTGGTTCCATTTGTTAATTCCATGAAAGTGATGCACAGCTCATTATTCCACTCCGTCATGATATAAAATAAACATCCTCACTCTGCAGCAGTTAACACAACAAAGTGTGCGAGCGCAAGAGTGTGGTTGATTCCTTCGCCTCACGCCCTCGCGTCCTTTGACTCGCGCCCGAAAATCCGACACAAAGTGGAGCGACAGCGAGGCGAGGCGCGGGGACTCGAGCGCACCGTCCACACTCTCGCGCTAGCGTTCCGTCGCGCAGCCTCGTGGAGAGTCTGGATCGGGTATTATGAAGTATTTCATCAGGAGTGAATGCAGTCGCATAAAGTAACTTTTGTAGGTTGAGATCGGAGCTCTAGCGCCATCTAGAACTTAGTGATGGAAACTTTTACTAGAAACTGACGGTAACTTTCCCTGTATTTTTCTTTAAGAATATTTAAGACTCCTCAAATATGTATATTATCATGATTACATACCTATATGAAATATGTATATATCAGGAAATCGTTATCACGATCAAAATTCCAATAAACATGCAAAGGTCGAATTGCAGCGTTGTTTCCGAAATCCAGTAGAATTGCCGGGTCAGAATTAAAAAAGGGAGCGTCAGAGTCCAAATGGTGACCGGGTTTTGGGTAAAAGGAATCCAAGAAAAAAACGATAAAAACAACATTCGAAAACGGGTGCGCAGTAACGAACACAGGTAACGAATGAAAAATAGATTTAATGAGTCGGTTAGGCGATTGATTGAATGAACCGAAGAATGAAAAGTAGGATGAATGAGACATTGTCTATGGCATTTTTCTGCGCCATCTATATCTTAGTGATACTTACGAAATTTTGTGAAAACTCCGTGTGCAGTCTCGGCTACGCCTCGCCTCGCAACTAGTCGGACACCTCCGACAATAAATGAGAGTAAAAGCCGCGTTATAAACATTAGTTGAAAGGTTAAGTTCAAATTTTAATAAAAACATTAGAGGTATGTAGGTTTTTTAAGGAATGTACCAACTTCAATTCTTAGAATCTTGTTATATCGGGTAGTGCGGAACAGGGAGACAAGTGAAACGAGCAAAGGCTGTCAACGCACTGACGTTTATTTCAATGTTATAAATATATCACGTGGTCGCCGCCACGGCTACCAACATAACATTCCTCCCCTTATAATATAAACTACTTAGGTAAACTACGAACTTTAGAAATACTTTTTGTAATCGACCTTTGGGCGATTTCTCTTTGGCACTATTGGTTGTAGGTCCTTTTCTGCGTTCTCCTCGACGTCAGGTCCTATCGCCTCTTGAAAATCATCGTCCTCGTCTTCAGACAGCTGTGGACGGCGAACTCCTCTCTTCACAGTTACGTAAGACGGCGAGTAAGGCTCTTCGTTACTTTGAGAAGAAAACGTAGGTGAAGGGTCGTCCTCTACTGAGTCATCTCTCTCCCCCGAATATGTACCTCGCGGGGGTGGCGGCGGTGTCGGCGTCGGCGTCGGCGTCGCGGGGCTTGTTAGTTCTCGCTGTGTCGCGCTGGGCGGGTCTAGGCCAGAGAAAACATCGTCCCAAGGATCGCTAATTCTAATTTCTGCACTAGCATTTCCTTTATACAAAACAATGTGATCTATGTGTTTTCTAACACTTATGTTTAACAAACTATCTTTCACTAGATACAGTCTTTTTCCAATGTTTCGTAAAATTACACCTTTGCACCATTTAAACCTATCTTTATTACAATATTTTTTGTATAGTACATGTTGTCCAGGTAAAAATTTTTTTTTATCATTTCCACCTCTGCTTTCAATCTGTGAAAACTGTTTAGATTTCAACGTTTTAGTGAGCGAGGTAGATGAGGGGGGCGATGAAATAGGATTTAATAAATCTAAGCGCGATCTCAGTTTACGGCCGAACACAACCTGCGCTGGGCATAAACCGGTAGTTGAGTGAACGGAGTTGCGATAGTCAAAAATAAATTTGAGTAAATTTAATTTACGTTCTCTTACATTATTGCTACTCAGTAAGCTGGACTTAAAACCCTTTTTAATTATTTTCACATAGCTTTCCGCTTGTCCGTTACTTGCTGGGTGGTAAGCCGGTGACGTAATATGACAAATACCATTTAACGAACAAAACTCGGAAAACTCACGCGAAACGAACGATGTACCGTTATCCGTAACTATAGTTTCTGGTAACCCGAATCTTGACATGTACTCATATAACGTGTCAATTACCACTGCTGAACTATAGGTACCACCCATCTGATATGCTTCGACCCATTTCGAATACGCATCCACAATCACCAAGTACATATGTCCATAGATGGGGCCGAGAAAATCGAGATGTACGCGTCGGAAGGGGTGAGGGGGATACTCCCATGGCGAAATAGACGCCCGAGGCGGTGACACACGCAGCTGCAGGCACACTTCACACGAGCCAATCATGCGCTCGAGGGCCTCGTCTATACCTGGAAACCAGAATCTAGCGCGAGCCTCTGCTTTTGTTTTTACTATGCCCATGTGAGAGGCATGCAACTCCGATAGCACCCTATGTCGAAGCGCTTCCGGAATAACTATTTTATGACCACGCATTAAACAACCATTCTCGCAAGCGAGCTGAAACCTACACAGACTATAAGGCTTTATTTCCGAGTCTAAGACTTTCCTTGGCCATCCGTTAATAACATATTTGATTACCTTAGAAAGAGTACAGTCGTCACTAGTTGCTTTCTGTAGCTTTTCTAAGGAAATAGGTAACGCGCCTTTTATCACAAAACAAACGTACGCTGTGTTATCATCGCACAGATCCAGGGCCGCCGAACCGCCGCGCCCGCGCACCGCACCGCCTGCCTCGCCCTCTGCGCTGGCGCCGGGCAGGCTGGCGCGTGATAAGAAATCTGCACTATTTGCCGAACTTTTCACATATTCAATTGAATAATTATACCCGCCTAGAAATAATGCATACCTCTGTAGTCGATTGGCTGATACCTCTGGTATTCCCTTATGCGGTCCAAATATTGATATTAATGGCTTATGATCAGTACGTAATATGAAGGGCGATGACCTACCATATAGGTACTGATGGAATCTACGCACGCCAAAAATTATAGCAGTCGCCTCCTTTTGTATTTGAGCATATTTTTTTTCTGCGCTGTTTAACGTTCTCGATGCAAATGAAACTGGTTTTTCTATGCCGTCGCTATCTATTTGTGACAATATGGCTCCCAACCCGGTAGGCGATGCGTCGACCGTGAGAATGACCTTCGCTAAGGGATTAAAATGCGCTAAAACCTGATCAGACGCCAAGAGGTTCTTTATTTTTTTAAATGCCTCCTCTTCAGTACTAGACCATTGCAACTTAGTACTTTTCTTTAATAAATTATACAAAGGATATAGAATAGATGAAGCATTTTCAACGAAACACCTATAGTAGTTAACTAACCCTAAAAATGATTGTAACTGGCTTGAATTTGTAGGCGTAGGCGCTTCTAAAACCGCTTTAACCTTTTCAGGTGATTTTTTTAGCCCATTCCTATCAATCACGTAGCCTAGGTAGTTAACTTCATCTTTGAAAAATTCGCATTTATCTTTTTGTAACGTCAAACCAGCGTCTTGTAATCGTTGTAGCACCTGGTGAAGCCTATCTAGGTGCTCGGCATCGTCACGACCTGTAATTAGCACATCATCTAACAGACACAGCACGCCAGTCATGCCAGCAAGTATATTTTCGATTGCTCGCTGAAAAATAGCAGGCGCGCTTGTTAGACCGAACACAAGCCGTGTGTATACAAATAAGCCGCGATGCGTATTAATACAAGTAAGCTTTTGAGACTCCGAATTTAATAAAAATTGATTGTAAGCCATAGAAAGGTCGAGTTTAGTAAAATATTGACCGCCATAAAGCCTAGAGAAAAGTTCGTTGACTGTTGGTAGTGGATATTGTTCTACGACTAACTGTTTATTTAAGCCGACAGAGTAATCCGCACAAATCCGCACTGAGCCGTCACGTTTTAAAACAGGTACAATTGGGGATGCGTATTCGGAATGGTCTACAGGCCGCAATACTCCAAGGTCAACTAATCGTTGAAGTTCGCTTTCTACTTTACTTTTCAAGGCAAAAGCAACGGGTCGCGCTTTGAAAAAAAATGGTTTAGCGTTTTCCTTTAACGAAAGTTTCACTTCGTATTTGTTAAAACTTCCCAATTTACCAGAAAAAGTAAAGGGGTATCGCAACGCAAGTGATGATAATTCCTGATGCGTTTGTCTACAGTAATTTACTGGTGTTAATTGTAGTTGAAAACTCGCAATAAAATCCCTCCCTAGTAACGGGGGGCCGCCATTGCGGACCACGTATATGTGCAGGTTGTTCGTGCGACCCCGCCACTGCAGCGCCATCTGCGCACGACCTACACAACCTAGTACTTCACCAGTATAGCTCATTAACTTCCTTTTTGTAAGTGATAACGGTATATCTCTAAAATAAAAGTTGTATGTGCTTTCCGATATAACTGTCACAGCCGAGCCACTGTCAATTTCAAAATTTAAATTAACGCCGTTAACGTTCACACACTCAACTAACGGTTCGCCCATAACTGAACGGATATTAAACAACTTACCGTCATCACCCGCCTCATCTACATCGCCCACATTTACGTAATTAACTTTTTTGCACATTCTACGTAAATGGCCTTTTACGTTACACTTTTTGCACTTGTAATCGGCGAATCGACAGTCAGATGCGGAATGATTCGCATAGCCACAAACCGAACACTTGGATTTATGTTTAACACTAACACTTTTGTTTCCTTTTTCGATTTTATATAAATCAGCTGTTACGGCGGTATCGGCGGTGGAGTGTGCGGCGGCGGCGCAGGCGGAGGCCGCGCGCGCGCACCGCACATTTTCTGCTAACTCGATCGCTTTTGCTAGCGATAATCCCTTCAGATCCTGGACGTATAATTTTTCTTTTTCCACTCCCGGCAGCATTCCCATGATAAACCGGTCCCTTAATACTTCTTCCACGTTTGTGAAGTGGCACTGTGCAGTTAAACCACGTAACCTAGCGGCCCACTGCGACGGTGACTCGGCTAACTGTTGAGTAGCGGCATAAAACTTATGGCGCTCGCTGAACCCAACCTGCTTCGGGGTAAAATGGCTGTCCAATGTCGCCAAGATATCCTCAAAAGGAACTTCTTCCAGTTCTTTTGGCAACACAAGGTCTGAGGCAAGTTTGTATGTGCCATCGGTGAGTGCGCTAAGTAGAATAGCCCGTCTTTTAACTCCTGTCGCATCTTTAGTCGCATCTATGTCATTTGCGACAAACCACTGCGATATTCTGTTCCTGAATATCTTCCACGATTGAGTTTCGTAGTCAAAGTTAGGTACTGCACTGAAGTACGCCATTTTAACTTTTGCACACGCGGTTAGAAAGTCGCCACTGTTATATCGGGTAGTGCGGAACAGGGAGACAAGTGAAACGAGCAAAGGCTGTCAACGCACTGACGTTTATTTCAATGTTATAAATATATCACGTGGTCGCCGCCACGGCTACCAACATAACAAATCTCTTTTATACATTTTATTACAATATTTTCCTGCAATAATGTTCTTATTTATTTTAATCCTGTTCAAATACAAATCATATTTTTTTGTTTGAACAGCCTTCCTTCCTGCTGTTTTGATATTCAAGTATTCATTTGGCTGTTTAATATCAACTGTAAATAAAGTTTTATGTGCTCCTCATAAGGAACTTAATGAAACTTTCCGCTGTCGCATCTAGGTAATTGTATGCGAACTTAATACCTTTAGATTTCACTAGCGTAAAAGGATGGTTTAAAGTACCTACTTCTTTGACTCAAGACTTTACTTACACCTGTCACAGTTATAAGAAAACAAATCTTAACTTCACAGTGTTAAGGCACAAAGTGTTTCAAAACATCTGCATTACCTGCTGTGAAAGCAATATCTGCCGTGGTACCGGATGCTGTTATTCCACTAGGACTTCACTTTGATTGAAACCAAGATAGTAACCCTGATTACCTACACATTGCTTACACTTATTTCATTTCGTGAAATAACTATAAATACATACCTGGTAGCTAAAACTAAAGTTAAAGCTTGCGTCTGATTCGTATATTATTGTAGGTTATATTTCTTCCTGAGGCCGCGATCTTGTAAGAATTTCTACTTGTAAAAACTTTCCTCAATATTCCTCATTTTTTTTTTTTTTTTTATAAGTGACTAAACCCGCGTTTGACCTCAATCTCACCTGATGGTAAGTGACGATGAGGTCGAAGATAAGCACACGGGTTTAGGAAGGAACTGGCTCTTAATACAATATTGCCGGAACACATTACCGCCGGAGCGGTAACATTTGGCGGCAGACTTTATATAAAGGGTGGTCGCTAGCCAGGCGGACCCAGAAGGGATCCTACCACCAAGAAAAATATCATTATATCAAACAACAAAGCTTTTCCATAACCATTCGACGACCGGCTGGTATAGTGGTAGCATACATTGCCTTCTATACCAGAGGTCCTGATGAACACAGATATTAGCCGTCAAGTCATGGATGTTTATATGTTTATTTAAGTTTATTCCAATAAAAAATATGTATTTATTCAATACGTATGTTTATATATTTCTTAAGTATATCAATTATCTAGTATCCATGAAACAAGTTCTTTAAGAAACTTAATTTGGGCTAGACAATGCTGTGTGAGTGTTAGAATTATTTATTTATTATTATTCACTCTTATTCAACGCGTTTAATCACACAAACAAATCAACATCTTCCTATTGGTATAGATATTAAAGTTTCGTATAAATTTAAATGCGTATCTAATGCGTAATCTCCTAATAAATAAAGCCTTTAGCCTCACTCCTTTCAAAGTTGACAAATTGGACTGGTGGCTTTGAATATTCAAAGAAACAAACAAACTGACTGACTCATAATATTTTTCTCAATTATTCTTAAATAACTGAAAAAATGTGCTATACAGGGATATTTTGTAGTCACCAGCCAAATTTAAATGTTATTTTCTTTGATGCGCTATAAACATACTTGCATATTTGTTTCAGCAACGCTCAGTAGAAAAAAATAAAGATATGGCACCACAAACTGTTTTAAAAATAGTCGCTGTTGATAAACACAGCTACTAGGACGCGGCATTTTCTTGTTAATACTACGACGTAGTACTACAAGATGTTTTGTAGTATCGCGTAGTCATCTTTATTTTAAAGTGTTACCATGCTGTGCTTTATATGTTATCGAATATATTAATTTCCTTGTAAATAAAATACATACCTTTTTATGAAAAAACCGTTCCTATAAATGATACTTATAGTGTAAAAAAAATTTGGCCGGTGACTAAAAATCAACCCTGTATAAAAATCACCCGATCAGGACTCGAACCTGGTACCTCTCGTTTTTCGGACGAGTGCTCTTCCACTGTGCTACCGGGGCCTGACGGTACGCCTTCGAAATTACTTTCAGTTGTTTAAGAATACTTGAGCATTTTAAATGTAAAAACATTGCAATGCTTCACTATGACTGATACTTTCAAATCATGTTAAAATATACCAGGAAAGCCACGGTCGTTGTCTACCAATAGACATTTCAAATCGATAAGCTAAATTACAACTAGCACTTCGATAAACTAATCTCGAGTTGAACAAGTTTAATTTGTCCTTAACGTAGAACTTAGTGATGCAAAGTTTCACGACTTAGCTTATCAAAAGTTGTCCCTAAGGTGCAAACACGATCAAACGCTTCAGAGAAGATGACCGATATCGTAATTTACCCTGACATCTTACAACAATTGCTCCCGATTAGTTTTAAAATACTATACTGGGTGACTGATGGGTCACTTTTGAAATTCGAGGACGTGATAGTTTGAGATCATACATGAAGAGAAAAAAATATAATTTAAAATAAATATCAATTATTTACTGAGTAAACTTTAAACTATAACCCACCTACTAAATTTAAACTATAATGACACTGAATCACTCATATCCATAGTCAAATAACACGCTGCGCTGCTCCATTCCAACATACCTATACACTCATAGTTATGAAGTTATACGCA
This sequence comes from Stenoptilia bipunctidactyla, assembly GCA_944452665.1. NCBI lineage: Eukaryota > Metazoa > Arthropoda > Insecta > Lepidoptera > Pterophoridae > Stenoptilia > Stenoptilia bipunctidactyla. The sequence continues at coordinate 3,063,920 of OX101730.1, forward strand.
CAACCACATACACAAACACTCATCACACACACATACACTCATGAAGACAGACTCAAACACACACTCACGCTGCGAGAGTATATTCATATTTAAAATTATAATTATTATCCATGTAATTCATGTACACCCCTTTGTCCACATCTTTAATAGTTCTGTATTTTTTAAATTGTAAACAAATTTGTTCCATAGATGACTGACCCGGAGTACCGAACTACAAGGTTTTCCCTAGATTAGGTTCTGGTCTACCTCCCACTGTCCATAACCTATTGAAATTGTTTACTTTACCTATGTAACATCTTATATTTGTGGTGGAAAATAAACGCATTTTTATAACTTAACTCAACTTATAACTTAACCCAAAGTTAAAGAATTTTTTAGGCAACGCATGGTTACAATGGCGTTTGCAGCAATCCACGCGCAGGTCACGTGCCACTCAGGCGTAAGTAAAGTGAATAGTAATAAAACTTTATTTATTTATAGGCAATTCTAGTGAAAAATTAAGTACCTACTTTTACTGCATTATTATGACCTGAATCGAGTACAGAGCTCTCCTTCAGTATCTCAAATTTGTCAGCAGCCACCCTGTATAAATGGTGACGAGTATTAAAGGGTTCTTACCACCAAGTGAGGGTCACTTGGATTAGTCGACTTCTATGACAAATTTATCCAGGGGCTGTAGGACCGACACTATCTAAGTAAAATGTTATACTATTATTTTTAATTATAAATTCTATAAATAATTCAAAATACAATAATTCATGTATAGATCTCAACAATAAGAAAAAGAATAGCTTTCGAAAGTGATTCTAAGCTCACTTAATTTCTGTGTAAATCTATAGACAAAATTATGGATATCTCAATTCCTCAACACTGGTTTATCTTGAAAATTTCGGTGATGAAACATGATCATATTTTAAATAAAAAAAGCAAATGTCAAGTTGTTAACACCGTGGCCCAGAAATGTATGGAGCAGGTTCTGTCTCCTTTGTCACCAGTCACCCTGCATAGGTAGTGGCTATTCAAACCAAATTGTTCAATAAGAGAAAATATTTAAGGAAATATAGGAGAGGTAATTAGCAGCATATTCTTAAGGTCATGCTTTGCTTTGTTAAAAGAGGTTTTTGAAGAAGAATAAGAAGATATTTGTTAGCAATCGTGCGTGACTATGAATCTCAATTTTAGTTATTAGTTTAGTGTTATCTTAGCGTAGTGTAGTAGCTATTTTTTGTTTATATTAACCTCCTTTTAGTAGACTTACAAAAGAGGTGTACAGAGGAAGAATGGATGGTGTTGTCGGAAGGGGCCGGCCTAGGCCTAGACGAACATATGCCAAAAGTACTCGTAACCGGCGATCATGTATGAAAAGATTGATAGACGTGGAGCAGTATTTTTTCACTTAGTATTATTTCCCTTTCCTTAGAATTCGCTCTTGTGGTAAAAGTATTGATGCTTTCCGATAGATGTCACTTTTGCTCAACGGTTCCTGAAAAAATATATTGTGCTTTGAGTAGTTGATACAAAATTAATATTATTTTATCCGCTATATAAGAAGATATATTTCATATTTAAATTGAATCATAAATACAAAAAATCGTAGATTTTTCTAATTGGGTGCGTTCTACGCAGGTAGAGTAACTAATTGGGTGCGTTCCAAGCATATGAAAATGTCTTTTTATGACTGCAAAAAATACCCAATACATTATTTAATACACAGTGGATAGTGACATGAAATAGATTTTATGCAATGATTTAAAGTTAGGAAAATCTTAAAGTTTTTTGTAATACTACTATATTATAAACGTGGTCACGAGCGACTGAGGTGTCAAGCGTCGGATTGATAGATTGAAAAAGTTAAACATCATCATCTCCATCTGTTCCTAAGTCTTCGAGCGTAGCGTTCTGGATTGACACAAAACGAGCTGACAGTATCTTGAGTTTCAGGTCGTGCAGCTTGCTGGATGTTAGATTTAATGTTTTTCAGGATAGGGTCCCATGTCGGTGATAGTTTCCAACCATCTTCTCTATTGAAATTAGGGTGTTTTTTAATTTCAATCGTTCTAGGAATGTAATGCTTCTCTCTAAATAAATTTTTTACAGAGTCAAACCTTAAGTAGTGGTTGGGCTTGTCCATGGAATGCTCACAAACTGCAGACTTTGAAGCTCTTCGATTTTTAATATCAGCTATGTGTTCTTTTACGCGGGTTGATATGTTTCTTTTGGTTTGACCAATGTAGGAAAGCCCACAGCCGCAGTCAATCTTGTAAACACCTGGATCTTGTAAAGGGATGCTGCATTTAACTGAGCGAAGATGTTGACTTAACCTATCCTGAAAAACATTAAATCTAACATCCAGCAAGCTGCACGACCTGAAACTCAAGATACTGTCAGCTCGGTTTGTGTCAATCCAGAACGCTACGCTCGAAGATTGAGAAACAGATGGAGATGATGATGTATAACTTTTTCAATCTATCAATCCGACGCTTGACACCTTAGTCGCTCGTGACCACGGGGTCTGCAAAGACACCGAAACGTCGAGTCAACATTTAAAATGTAAATATACGCGATAAATCCGGTTAAAAAGTGTTTTATTTAATAGTATGAATCGCGAAAACTTAAGACAATATTCAATACATAGACTCTAATTGAAATGCTGGATTCATCATACTCAAACCTGATTAACCCGTAATTTTATGAACCTAGCTATTCCAAAGTCTTAAGTTATTGTTTAAAATTACCCTTCTTGAGAATACAAGCTAGAGCGGCGCAGCTGGGTTTTGGTTGTCGAGGTACGGTTGTTTTCCGCTAGATCGCGCTAGTACCAAATTTGTTAGTGACGACTCTATACCAGTATATAAGTTACTCTATGACGTGGAGGAAGCGAAAGAGGTATGTCTGGATTGTAGCAATTGGTGTTCCCTTATCTTTGCCTACCCAAAGGGAGACAGGCGTGAGGTTATGTCCTTTCCTCGTAGGAATCATTTTCATTTGCCAATTTTTTATGTTAAATTTATGATTGAGAGTCATCCATTCTTGTATTACATAAAGTTGCTTTAACTTCTTTATCATACATGGAACAACTGCAACACGACAACTTCATACTATAAGTGTATATTATTATTTACTAAAAGAAAAGTAAAATTTTAAAATAACTAACTAGTTTTGAGACTAACTACGCAAACTTTTACTGTAACTACGTCTCAGCAACTAGTGAACTCCCGACCACACACATACACTTACCGACGAGTTTAAAACATCAAGAACAGAAAGCTAAATTCTGTTTCATAGTATGTCATAATTTTTTCACGACATTTATTTTAAATGCAAAATATTAATTTATAAATTCCATAAAGTCAGGTTAAAAACATCTTTCATATAATTTAACACATTTCAACTATAACGATAGATTAGCGATATTAAGATGTTTCTATAACTTTATGGTAGTGGAAGATACAATTTTATGGATAGCGCTAAATGTAATGAATGACTAATTTTTATTCGATCCCAGCACCGCGGCAGCCACATATTGAGATAGGATAATGATAAGTGACACATATTCGGTTAGGAAGTCTAGGCGCGCGGACGCATCTCAAATTGACGGTTACTACTAGCTCGGTATTTCAGCAGTGTAACTTTAACATCATCGACAAAACGCACCCGCGAATAAAACTTGTGTTGTGTTGTGAATAAGCCAGGATAATAATCAAGCCCACAGTCTCAGAATTAAGGAATTGACCAGAGGATAATTAAATCGTGTTTGTCATCCTCATTTCTTACATACAAACGTGATGACTTAAAACAATGTTTTGACCATAACAAATCGAGTGTAACATTTCAGCCTGTATTTATTTATTTTAATCTATTTCTGCATGAACTCTAAATTACTTATCAATCAGGCAATAGTTATAGACTATGTGGTGTTAGACTAAATTAAATATCGAGAGATTTTATCATATTTAGCCACTAATTGATGATATAAGTAAAAGAACATGTGATTTATAAAAAAAACCGTGCATTAAGTCACTTAACTCCCAATACAGTGAATTTATTGCAAACTAAACCAAGCCCAATTACTTACATAACCACACGAAATTTTACAATATAGGCAAGTGGGAAGCGCGATCATGTTAAAGACAGAGTTCTTCAAAAAGTTGCTTAAAAAGTTAAAACCTTTATGAAAGAATGTATATTTGTAACCGTGGTCAGGGTGGAATATTTTTTTATTTAGGTATAACTAAAATATTAAATAGAAATAGAAATTAAATAAAAAATAAAATTAAATGATTTGTTTAGTAATAGAAAAAATATTTAATTTAATGAAATGTAAAAAAAACCTTTGTTATCACTTTATTTTGTACACATTAATGAACTGTCTTGGAAGAGTGAACTCACCTGGCACAGGCATTATTTGCTTAAAAGGTGACTTCGACAACTGTAATATGAAGTGTAACACTTTAAAGAAATAAATTATTATTATTATTTATTTCTTTTCTTTTTCTTCATTTTTTATTAATATTTTATAATTATCTAAATTCATAAGGACCAACGCTGCGTCACGCGTGTCCATGTGCGTACCGTACGTCCGTGTCCCCGCGTTGTGGCCACGCGCGTCGCAAACGTGACGCAGTATCGCTAGTAAAATTTATTCAGTGTGCTTGTACACTCGTGTGTATTTGGCGATGGAGTAATACTGTCTGCCTCAGACGCCAGTGGTCGCGGGTTCGATTCCCGCACGGAACAAGAAAAAAATGTTCCGGGTCTGGGCGTTTATCAATATATTTATTTTTATTCTAGGTTCCTCCCTAGTTCGCTACATGGTGTCCCATATCACAAGCTCTGCTTAGTTTGGGGCCATGTACTTTGTGTGATTGTCTGGGGATTTTTTTTATTTTTAATGGAATACTAATTATCCTATTATCTGGCTTTACTTTAGTAAGCGCGGGGGCTAGCCAAGTGCGTGCCATACATCCGTGTCATATACGCGCACGGCACGGGCGTGACAGTTTTGTATGACAAGCGTGACGCAACGCTGGCCCTATGGTTTACATACCTAAGTTCTTGTTGAAAAACCTTGTAAACGGATGCAAAATTAAAGTACGTAACATAGAAAATAAAAAAAATGACCACAGATCACCATGTAGTAGGTATCTAGTAATTATAAACAGATAAAATGATTGTGAACAAGCTATACATATATATTATATTAAATGACTAGCCACCGCGCGCGGTTTTACACGCGTAACTTTTGATTCCGTGGGAATTTTGGGATAAAATAAACAAACAAACAAACTCTTCAGCTTTATATATTAGTATAGATAAATGCACCTTCGATTCTCTCAAAATTCTATCTTTTGTTTTAGTTATTGTTTTGTTTGTTTTCTGTCGTGGGTAACATAAATCAAGTTGGACCTATACTTCCTTGAACAAGGACGTTTACACAAACAAAAAAACAATATTTTCTCGGGTGAAGTATTTATTTCTCCTTGAAGAAAACTTTGAATATTGTATAATTGTCAATGAATATTTTACAACCACGATGAAAGTTTTGTAGAACCAGATTTTGTGGCGAGAAATATGATAGTTTATTATAACCTCGATTTTTAGAGAAGTGCCGCGTAGAGTCAATTAAGTATAAAAGTATCATAAAAGGCGACCAATCTGAGCTCCGCTTCATGGTTTTAGTCTCAGTGGTTTGTGGTTCTTTGGCTAGTGATAAATAGGTATTCAAAAGTAAAAATCAAAAAGGGTTTTTAGAATATAAATTAAAGTGATTAGCAGATGGTGCATTTGTGAAAACTCTTATACCAAAACCTACAATAGCCCCGATTCTAATTAATAACTATCATTGGTCAATAATAATTTGGTTTATTAATTTAAATTTTAGTTTAGTAATTTAAAATTTCTTTAAGTAATTTAAAATTTAGTAGAGTTAAAAGATCTCCTTTATTGTCCGAGCTAAATTGAAATTGTATCAGATTAGGTACCTACTATTTATATTATCTCATTACGACTTTTAAATTAAAATTGGAAACTATTTTGGCTAATGAAATATTTTTTGTTAATTCTGTTCATAAGTAATATTTTAAGCTGTTTGTTTCTTTAATAAATAAATATATCATTGATTTATAATACAACGAGTACTCGCATTGATAGATGATAGACGTATTCTTCTACGATTGCTGAACGGTCCCTGTCCATATCTGTCTCGGGTATACCACAAGTTCTAATAAAAGCTGTGAAGAGTCGGCTTGGAATTCTCTTCACAGCAGTGGCTTGGAAGACCGCCCGTTAATGCGCCGTGACTGGGGCTAGCAGTGTTCAAATCTGCTATGTTTCAAACGCATGCTACAGACTATATGCTATATTTTTATAGCATGCTATTTTTTATGCTATAATATAATCGTAGCTGCTCAATGAAATACAGCAGGTTGTCTCCGTGCATCATTATAGCAGGCCCGTGCGATACGCAAGTTTACGCTATACAAGCAACTTTTAGTAGGAATGACAAAATATAGCATGTGATGTTAAATTATGTCAGTTAAGAAATAGTGATAAATTAAACAACTACTTTAGACAAAAACAAAATGAAACAAAAAAAATGATGACGACAATTGCGTGAGAACACGTCATTCATTCACATGCGTTTAGAACGCGACTGAGGAAATAGAAAATTAGAAACATGCTTGAGTTGAGTGAGTGAGTATATAGCAAGCACGACGACGGTGCGTCGAGACTCGAGTCGCACCGCGCTGTGATCAGTTCATTTAGCATGTTGGTATATTTATCACTTGCTAGTTGCTATGTAATAGCATTGAAGTGAGAATGATATAGCATGCTAGTCGTGATATAGGTAAAAAGCATGCTATAAAATAATGCTATATGATATATCAACCACCACTAACTGGGGCCTAACGCGGGCGGGCGTGGCCACAGTGACGCGCGAGCTCTTGTAGCGGTTCTACCTTATATCAGGTGTTGAAAGCTACTGACGACGATTTGGTATTTCCTTATTTCTGTTTGAAAAAAAAAATGTAAAGATTTTTTTTCTTTGTATGAAGTTTTGAGACGTAACCCCCTTTTTTTTAAATTCACTCGAATATCCTTGTAAACATTTCACTAAATTTTAAGTAAAATATCTGCTTAACTCATAAGCTAGGTACAAGCTTTTGCAAAAGAACCTTTTGTTTTTATTCGGCACATTTTTCAGTTATTTCTAAACTGGTTTGTTAACTCCGCCACCCGCGCATTGGGTTGCTTGTTGCTTAGGGCTGTAGTGTGGCCAGAAAGTGCGGACAAGAACTTTGAAACTTACGCACGTTGACTCGCTCAGTCCAGTCGCGCTAGGCTTCCGCCTTAGTCACTTCAGTGTGGACACTCCGTGGACGCCACCGCGCTAGGCTCGCAGTATGGACGCACACTGTGACTGCCGCTTAGTGGTAGGATACTTTCAAGGTTCGCATGGCTACCCTTCATATAGGTCTGCCGCCAAATATCACCACTCCAGCAATGTTTTATGAAAAGCCAGTTTTTCCTGAACCCATGTGTTTTCATCTTCGACCTCATCTGCTCTTAACATCAGGTGAGATGGATGTAGAATGCGAGTTTATTAGCCGATAAAAAGCGGTAGAATAAGTTTTTCAAGATATTATTGCTTGTACATACATACATACATAACGTCACGCCTGTATCCTTTATGGGGTAGGCAGAACACCAGAGGTTACAAGACCATCTGATATCACGTTTGACAAATTTGGAGGTATTATAAAGATGGAGAGAGACTATTGTAGTGACAGGGGGTCAGCCTATCGCCCACAAAAACGCCTTTAAAACCTCTATCCCTTAACTGACGTTTACAGTATGCCCAGGAAGAGAAGCAGCTGGCACATTTATATGTTTTTCTTTCGCTGCCGCTCCAGCATAGAAACAATTGCTTGTCTGCAGTGCGATCACAGAACTTTATCGAATCGTAAGTTAACGAATGTTTACGAATGCTCGTATAGTATGGAGTCGGTTGCAAGTTTTGAGTAACATTGTAATTTTTTATTTTACAGATATTTATGAGTACAACATGTTTACAAACATTCAAAATTAACAAGGCACACATTTATTTAAGCTGGCCGTGCGGCAATGGATAGAATTCAATTTTTTCTTAAAAACCGTCTCCATACTATATGAACATTCGTTAACAAACGATTCGATAAAGTTCTGTGATCGCACTGCTGCTTTATTAAATCAGTAAAGATAGGTAATAAAATGTAAAATTAAATTTCACTCGCATGATTGTATTGTATTGAAACTATCGAGTAATGCGCATAACTTTTTACAACTTGGCCGAGTCAGTCAAATTGGTATTCGATATTAACTGCCTTCTTCACGTAATTTGAGATGTCCATACTTTGCTGGTACAGTCACGTCCAATAAGACGTATACACTTCGCAACTTATTCGGTTTCAATAAGATTCAAATTACAATGAAAAAAATTAAAACTAGAAGCTTCACTCTGTTTTACCCTCATAACTTTTGATTCCTGATGAATTTCTTGATATCCTATAAAAATTATACAACTAACCTTAATATTTTTATGTTATTGTTTTAATAATGCTCAAAGTAATTAAATAACTGAAAAAAAATGCTCAAAAGAAACACCAGACTAGAACCCAAACCTAGGACGAGAACCCGTTTGTCAAGCGGGAGTCCCAGGTTCGTGTCCTGGTCGGGTGATTTTTTTTCAGTTATTTAAGAATACTAACTTTCTTCAAGAGTTAGGCTATCTAGAGCCAAATCATTTACAGAGCAAGGCCCTGGAAAAGCAGTAGCTGGATCCTTAAAGAGTCGTGCATGGTCTCGAAGGTACTTCGACCCTGAACGGCTATGTACATAATTCACAGACATACATCTACATAGATGACGCAAGTGTCATGAATTGTATTGAAACCAAGCGTGCCGACTTTTAAATCACAAAATATCAGCTCAAACCGATTCAAAAACAGCGCTGCCACCGATGAAATCGATTATTAAGAACAATATCTTTGTTGTCATATCGATTTTCTAACAGACATACATACACTTGGTCAGGGTTCAGACACGCGAAATACATGCATTCGCGTTGTCTATGTAGGTGTATGCCTGTGAAATAATTTGTTCAAAACCTAAGTTCTATTTTGCACGGAGTACACCTTTGGGATAAGTGAAGTTCCAAATAAGAACTCTGGACTTTGTTGGTCGAAGAACTCTTGAGCTTATTAAAAACGACATATCTACTTTCATTTTTTTGTATAGTCTCGAACAAAAATATTGATCTGGTGTTTTCTAGGATAAAAATCTTGTTATACGTATATTAAGCTTTGATTTTAGCCACAAGTATACAGACAATGAAATGCAATAATTTCAAACGAATTCAAAAACCCAATCAACATTACTACAACTCTCTAACAGTTTTATATAAAAAAATACTATCCACTTTTACGTAAATTTAAACCAAACGGTATAATGACACAAATAATAAATTTATCAAATGCATATAAAACAGTTTTTAAAGTACCAACAAATCGTTTGGTTATTAATTGCATTATCTGGCTACAATATCTACCACAGGTTAAATTTGGTTTAATCTTATTCCAGGCGTTAATCAACGGTTAACAGAATGTTCGTTTTACTGCAATTTCTGTTTAATTATGCTGTTTATATTTAATCTTTATCAATTCATTAGTACAAATTATTTCATACTTAAATCGGCAATAATGGTTTAAATATTTACGGCTACGTTTTACTGGAATTTTACTGGAGTTACTTTATTTAAATCATTTTACTTTTGATTCGTTTTTATTCGGATTCAGCCTTTTATACAACCTTTTATTATATTTATATGAATACGAGTATATTTAACTTGATGTTTATGTGTCTGTTTAAGATATTAAGTGACTCTTAACACTCCTCATTGATATATTTAAATAAAACTGTAAAATCTGGTTAAAAGTCTTTCAGTACTTTAATAGTGATTAACCATGTAGACCTAATTATTTATGATACCATTAATAAAGTAGTCTTAGTGGTGTCACCTAAATATAAACTCTAGCCCATATTTTCCTTTCGTTGCAAGAATCTACTAGGTAACAAATGACTGGACTTAAGGTAATATTATATCTTTTTATACAATAATATCACCCGTCTGAGGAAATGTGAAAATAATGGAAAATTTCCAAAATATGATCCCGGCCCCAAAGACCTGTGGCGAAGCAATTCCTAACCAATTACTATATTATGTTTAAGTATGGAAATACCCTCCGCTAATTTATACTACGAAAGTTTTGGTATTTATTTAAACATCAGTAAATAGTTAGTTAGGAGTAGTGATTGTTAGAATGAAAAAAGTTATGATGAAAATTTTCAGACGTCCAATTTTCGGAGTTAAAATTTTATGTTAACTTTGGCGCACCAAGATATAAGTGCAAACACATTTTCAAATTTTAATGTTGTCTCTCATTATAAATTTTAAGTGGTTAAAATTTACCAAAAAACGAGTGAGAGCCAAGTAAAGTTGTTGAAATTCAGAACGCCAAGTTTTTATTTCAAAAAGTTTAAAATCTAGCTCTAAATTTTTTTCTAAGGATTCGTCTTTCAACAAAATAAGCGGAACCCTTATAAGATAATTTTGCTGTCCATTTGTAGATAACTACTCTTGTTCTCAGAAAAGTATGGAGATAACCAGCTGAAATTAATATGTAATAGATACTCAAGTTTGTAAGCCCTTGAAGCACATAATTCTAACTTCATTTATTCCACGTATTTTGATGCTAGTACGGTAATCAAACCCAATACTTCTCGTTGCACTTCATAGTATCATAAAAATTTGCCAGAAGTGGGAACTTACTATACAAACAATAGAAACTCACTAGGTGTTAAAACCAAAAGCATTAGTGTACACAGGCCTACTTATGAACCATTTATATAAATAAAACAAACGAAAATTAGTCCCCAGCCATTATAAATACATTGTTTAAAATTTGACATGAGCTCCTTTGAACATTGAATTTATTTTTAATACACCTTACCTTTGTTCTTTATCACTTTCCACAACATTAAAGACTATAGTCCCACACAATATTTAACAAAAGGCTAACACTAATCTCAGTAACCATAGCTACTTATCTCCTTACATCAAACACTTTAAAAGCGAAAATCATAGACTGAGAAGGCATTAATTATCTCCCAGCAATGTCTTAAGCTATTTAATACAATGACAATAATCCTTCTTATTAATAATGCAAGATTCTTGTTAGTTTGTGGAATATAATCACAATCGCTAGTTGAATATATTTAGCAAGAATATCTACGATAACGAATTTGAACAGAGCCGCGACTAGGGATTGGTTGATGTGTGGTTTAAGTTACAAGCGATTTCGATACTTTTTTCTGACGTAAAATGGGAAAAATATCACACAAAACGTTTCAGATAGTTAACCTCAATTTACTTAAAATATTTCATTACATTTTTTTTATTTATATAAAAGTGAATATCAAAATATCCTTTCTTTAAAGTATAATATTGTTAGTATATTTAAAAACACTGAATTTCTGTTATTTACTCAAGTTTTGATAAATTAATGAGGAAGCTACATTTTACTGAAAAAGGGATTAACTAGTAGCTAAGCTTTATGCATTTTACTTACGAGCATTTGAACGCGTACAATAGCCTTACTACCTCTAGATAAGCGTGTCGTAAAAGACGACTCATCTGAGTGACGCCCGCTTCAGGAGCCCTTTAGGCTGCAAACTGGAAGATGACGACACAGCGGATTTTCCCACATCGCGCTATCAAAGTTTCTATGGCAACTAAAATATATACAACATACCGAAATCAACCGTAGGGCCTTGGGCCGCGGTCCGCCACCCCTTTTCTGGGATTTGGAAACGAACATCTTGCCCCCAAAACTGCAGAGCAGTCGCTCGGGCAATGCTCGAGTTTGAACGAAACGCGCCCGCGTCCCGCTCACTCACGCGCCCTCTCACGCGGTAGTCCCGTTTGTAGCCAGGGTCCGAATGGCTAGCCTATAAAATCAGCCGCTAAAAATATCACCACTTCAAAAATTTTATTAAGAGCCAGTTCCTTCCTAAATCCATATCATTTTTACTTACCCTCATGGAAAATTGAGGACAAGCACAGGCTTAGTTACCAATAAAAAATAATGTAAGTATATACTTACTAAATTTTGATTCTCGTTCGTTCGTTCGAACATTGAAATCGCTGCGCAAAGTTAAATAATTATTTCCTGAGTTAAAGTTACTAAATTTACCTTAGCTTAACTGAAAAACATCCGTGAGTGCACAAAGTTCTTTGTCTCAAATAGAAAGTGCCATAAACAGAGTGTATTTCCGTAAATCTCAACTTTAACATAATCACCAGTGCTTCTATAAAAACTTGATGAGGGTGCTTCGACATTATTATTTGCATTTATTGCTGGTGCTGAATTGAAGATCTGGAGTGAGAACATAATATCCACCATTCATATTTCAATTTCACATTGTTTATGTTTTGTTCGAGGTTAACTGTGAGTGACATTTGACATTTTACTTTGACACTTGAGCCCGACAGTGACGTTTGCTGTCTTTCAATAGTGCAATTGATTGAGTTGCGTTCCGTAATAAATAACGTCCTACATTCAACCTTACGGATTGCATTTACGAATTGTTATGTCTTCAACTGAGAAACAAAGTAAACTTAAATGTGCTGGGTGTAATAACCTTGCAGGAAATGAAAAAACACTACAGTGTTCAAATAAAAAATGTAGCCTAAAATTCCACATAGGATGTATCGGCGGGACGGCGCCTGCAGGAAATCAAATACCAACGTGGGTCTGCCCTATCTGTGTTTGCAGTAAAAAAAGGACAGGGGACAATTCATCGACTCCTGTAAGGGCACACTTACCTACCCACGAAGAGTCCCTCAACGTCAACCAACGACCCAGGGGTCCATCCCAAACGACTTCTACACTCCCTGAGCTCACGGAAATCATAGATGAAATCAAATCCATGAGGACAGATATGTCGCAAATTAAGAGCCAACTTACTACGTTAACAGTTTCCATTAGCCAATGCCAGGAAACAATCGCGTGCTTTTCGGACTTTTATAACGAAACTCGCAATCGCTTGCAACAATTGGAGGAGAAACAGCAGCAGATAGTTGAACTGAAGGGCCAGGTAACCCAGCTAAACGATAACTTAAATGTGTTATCCCAATATGCCTTAAAAAATGAGGTTGAGATTATAGGAATCCCTGAGTTGCCTAATGAAAACCTGGAACACACAACTTTGATGATGGCACAAAAAATCGGTGTACCCTTAAAAAGCGAGGACATAGATTGGGTGTCCAGAACTGGCCCGAGGAAATTGCCGACAAATTCAGAGCAAGCTAACTCTACTGATACTTACCCCAATTCAAGACCCGTAGTAATACGCTTCCTCAGGAAAATAAAACGGGATGAATTTCTTAAGTCATCCAAGATTAGGAGGAATATCACGCCTAAAGACATTGAAATTGGTAATCTCACTAACAAAATTTATTTTAACGAACGTCTTACTGCTGAAAATCGGCGATTATTTCGTGAATGTCGAATTAGAGCCCGCCAATTGGCTTTTAAATATTGCTGGATCCAAAATGGTATCATCCATGTCAGAAAAGATGAAGGAAGGGGCTTTCCTGCAATACAAATTAGAAATTGGAATTCTCTGGAAGATAAACTCAAGCTGCCGTCTATTTTGTAATCTTATTCGAGGTCCTCTTAGTCTTTCACTGTTAGTCTATATTCATATATGTTTTAAATATGCGACGGACCGACAGCTCTTATTTGATGATCTCAAACATAACATTTATACCGTAACAAACACAATAAACTCATCGCTCTTTATTAAATTCGATCTCAAATCACATTATTCTGTATGTACACTACACAATACTTTCACACTTATACACAATCCACTCTCCAAAAAATCACATGTAAAAATAACTAACTCAAATCTCAAAACAACGGAATCAATTAACAAGTCTGACAGTTTTCAAATCCTTCAGGGAAATCTTTTGTATAATTTAATAGTTATCTATGGCTACGATTGGTATTAGCACATTAAATGAATTTGATGAAGCTTGTAACATTGACTGTCAGACTTGCTCCTCACTTGAAGACTGTAAGGTTATTTTAAACAATTCGTATAATCTCAAAATTCTTACTTTTAATATTCGCAGCATTCATAAAAATATCGATCAATTTTGTATCGCCCTTAAGCGACTGGATATGCAGGTTGATGCCATAATACTAACTGAGTGCTGGCTTGACTCCGGTATTACAACGAAATCCATTCCTGGTTACACCAGATTTTTCACTAATAATAACAAAAACAAATGTGGAGGTGTTGTCGCTTATGTATCAAACAAGTGGACACCAAATGTCGTAGAGCCTCTATCAAACGACGTAGAATGCCTTCAAATAGATCTTAATGAATCCCTCACAATATTTGGCATTTACCGCTCACCTTCAATAAAAAAATTGGACTCATTTTTTACTTTTCTCAGAAACACAACTACTTATTCGAAACATGGAAATGTTGTCCTGGCCGGGGACATGAATATTAATATCCTGGACAGGGAAAATATTGACACTTCTGATTATTTATGTTTGATGGCTGAATCTGGATTTCATCCTGCAATCACGTCACCTACTAGAAATCGCTCGTGCCTTGATCATATATTTATCCGCTCCAAAAATACTCTACCAAACACGCTAGGGGTAGTAGCTAGAACGAGTATAACCGATCATTACATCTGTATATTGGGTGTTTCTTGCCTCCCTGTAAATAAACCTCGCCGTGATAGAATCATTAATAAAATAGATTACGAAGGACTGAAAAATGAAGTAAAATCAGTCAACTGGGATCCAGTTCTGAACAAAAAAGATGTTACGGAGGCTCTAAGTATTTTTAATAAAATATTATCGCTTGCACTTCAAAAACACACCATCCAAAAACGCATAAGCCGTTCGAAATTTGCTCTACAACCCTGGATAACGCCAGGGCTGATTCGATGCATGAAACACAAAGATCGGCTACACTTGGACGTTCGTGCTAACCCGGAAGATGAGGTTAAAAAATTGGTGTACACGCGTTACAGAAACTTTCTCCGAGTTTTACTCTCTCGTTTAAGAAATGAATATGATAGTAAAATGTTATCGGATAGCAAAGACAATCCCAGACACCTTTGGAAAGCGATTAAAACCGTCACGGCAACTGACACTGTAAACACCAGTGCCTCGAATCTTCTTAAAATTATCCCTAACAATCCAGTTGAATCATTAAATATATGTAATAAGTATTTTTCTGAAGTAGGCGAAAAATTGGCAAAGGATATCCTAATTAGAAACGGTAAATCAATAGACGATCTAGTTTCTAATACTAATTCTACCCCCCCTTCATTTTCTTTATTTCTACAACCTACTGATGAGTTAGAATTAAACAAAATTATATCAAATCTAAAATGCAATAGCGCACCGGGTTTGGATGGTTTTTCTCCAAAATTAATCAAATCTCTCAAATGCTTCATCTTGCGTCCTCTCACTCACATCATTAATTTAAGTATCTCTTCTGGTACTGTCCCTTGTGATTGGAAGCGTGCTGTTGTCGTACCAATACACAAAAACGGCCCTAAAGTCACTCCTAGTAATTATAGACCGATCTCGTTGCTTAGTGTACTTTCCAAGGTGATGGAAAAAGTACTGAGTTCTCGTCTGATTCGCTTCTTTGAAAAAAACTCGCTGCTATCGACTAACCAGTATGGATTCCGATCAGGCATGGCCACTGAGGATGCAGTGCAAACACTTGTGGAAAACGTGTCGAATGCCCTTGACGGTAAACAGCACTGCATTGGTATTTTCTTAGACCTCGCTAAGGCATTCGACACCATATCCCCAAGTATCCTCCTCAAGAAACTTGAAAATCTAGGAGTCAGAGGCTTACCCCTTCAGTGGTTTATGAGTTACATGAGTGATAGGCGCCAATGCGTACGAGTTGGAGACACAATCAGCGATGAAGTAATTCTGAATTTTGGCGTTCCTCAAGGCAGCGTCCTTGGCCCGATTCTATTCTTAGCGTATATTAATGACATCTCAAATCTGTCCCCTCACTCTGTAGATACCATTTGCTACGCTGACGATACCGTCTTGCTCTCATATGGTAAAACCTGGGATATAGCTTTTCAGCAAGCTCAGCTCGCTTTGAATCGAGTAAATAATTACCTAGATGCAAATCTTCTTACTTTAAACATCTCTAAAACTAAATTTGTCTGTTTCAGAATTACCAAAGTATCCGAACCTAAGCTAGTATCTAAATTAACAGTTCATTCAGAATGTAATCCTGCCAATAATACTGATTGTGTATGTCCATCGATTGAGCGCACACATTGCATTAAGTACCTTGGAGTAGAAATTGACGAAAGCCTGTCCTTTAAACCACACTTAATTTTGATGGCAAGCAGAGTGCGCAAACTGATTCATATCATGAAACTCTTGCGTAACTCAGCCGACGCCAAAACAGTTCGGCTTGTTTATGTGGCCCTCTGTGAATCACTTATATGCTATTGTATAAGAGTGTGGGGTGGAGCTGGGAAGACGGCAATGCTGGGACTGGAGAGAGCTCAGAGATCAGTGATTAAAGTTGCCTATAAGAAGCATTATTACTATCCCACAGATCAGCTGTACCGGGAAACCAAATTCCTAAGCGTGCGTAAACTATTCATTCTTCGTGTAACACTATATTATCACCGTAAGATCATAAACTCTGAAATTTACACGAATTTATTAAAAAAAAGAGTTTTCGCTGTTCCACAACAATCCGTAAACACTGCATTTGCATGTCGTTTACCCAGTTTCATTCATCCATTTGTGTACAATCGCATGCATCAACTGTGCCACATAAGTGAATGCAGCATAAGGGAGGCCAAAACTCTAGTAGTCAACCTGTTGCTCCATCTTTCTTACCTGTCTACAGAGAGTTTGGTCACAGATTCGGAATTGAACATTCGCCATTTCATATCTAATATAAAATTCCCAACAGCTACTACATAATGCCCTTCACGCACACAAAAACATACCTGCACAAACACTGGGTACTTTCAACACACACACTCACAGATACACACACGCATACACACACACAAACACTCACTCACACTCAAGAGATCCGCCGTATGTAATAATCTCCATAAAAAAAAAAGGTTTGTAACTTTATTAGCTCCTCAGTTGAAAAATGTTTATATTAATTTTGTAAGTAATCATAACTATAGACTCCCGAGATACAGGACAAGTTCCTAGTTCGGGGTCTGTTGTATAAAAATAAAAAAAAGAAGAATATAAATAATGTACATTATCTTAATTCCTATAACTATGTAAAACCTGTTCAACTTTGTAACTACTTTTTGGAAATAAATATTATTATTATTTTCATCATATTCTTCAAAAGAACCTCCTTTTTACAGGGTGGGATTTGTACTACTGCGAGCTTGTGGCCAAACAGTAGTACAGATAAAGTTATAAATTATCAAAGTGAGAAAAATTATTATTATTATTATTATTATTTTCTGCTGTGAGAAGTACTCAAAATTTTGCGCCCAAATTATTTTTGACGCATACTTATAACTACATCATACATTTTTGGTATACGATACATAAAACCAAAGGCTCAAGTTACCCTATTAAGCATAGAAGTCGTCTTATTAAATACAATATATTTTTTTAATTAAATACCCTACTTTAATACACTTAAATGTCAGAGAAGCTAAGCACAACGATTTCTATTGACTCTTAATTATACAGAAACGTAAAAAATATTAAAGGTTCTGTCATTAAAATATGACAAAGCATGATACACAGACGCACACATCCACGCATACACTTATACTCTCTCTCACACACACACACATTATTAAGAATATCCTCATTATTTTTGTTATTCCGTAGTTAAATAATTTGTTTTAGTTAAAATTCTTTTATATAATAATTGCTATACTAGTTTTATACCCTAAAATTTATTTTTTTAACTTTTTTAAGTTTAAAAGATAGGTATTCAATTGGAAACATTCCTCAGTAATTTAAAAATAAGTATGAACCTCGCGAATCGAAATTTATAGTATACTAGCTATGACCCGTGACTTCGTCCGCGTGGATACCGTTTATTAGAGTTGTATAAATACTATTAATATATCCTCCTTTGAAGTTAAAACTTACCTTATTCTAAATTTCGTCAAAATCGACTCAGTAGTTTAGCTGTGAAAGCGTTACTGATAGATAAACAGACAGAATTACTTCAAAAACTGTTACAACAAAGCAGTGATCCGCAGTTTCACCTAGGTTTTGTGAAAAAGTATAGGTAGGTATATTACATCGATGATGCCCGCGACTTCGTCTGTATTGAATTAGTATTTCGAGTAGGTTATTTTCTTCTCCAAGGTCCTAACTATCTTTAATAACAAAAATGAAGAATCTTCGCCCATATAATATGTATAACTCCTTACCACAAACATAGGTAGGTAACTATCTATTAGGTATATTACAAAGGCACATAGCGTTATAAACAAATCGGGTGCCAAAGTGCCTTAAATTTTAATATTGTCTTAAGTTTTCGCGATAACTATTATGCATGACTATTAAATAAAACACTTTTTAACCGATTTTATCTCGTATATTTACATTTTAAATTTTAACAGTCGTTCGTGACCACGGGGTCTGCAAAGACACCGAAACGTCGAGTTAAAATGTAAAATATAAATTATACGCCATTAATCCGGTTAAAAAGTGTTTTATTTAATTCCTTAAATTTTACTTAATTCATGCAATATCTTCATTAATTATACTTAGTTTATTGTTAATCTAGGTAAAGCTAAGTAGTTTTTGCGTGAAAGAATAGCAAAAATCCATCCATCCAGCCATTATCAGTGTACATACAATACTACCTATAGTTATGTATGGCTGCTTTTCACTGCCAAACGGCTAAGCCAATATTAATGTAATTTGGTATAGTAGTCAACACATACGTTACTTTTTATTCCGAAGAAATCTACGGTTTCTGATTTCCAAGAGGCAGAAACGATCATGAAATAAACAAAACCTTGATTTCCATTTTATCTCTGTATGTACAGAAGGCAGTACATCAAGCGTTACAAATCTGTCAAAATTTTTTACTTGAATTTGAATTATGCCCTCGATAATAAGTTAAAATTGGTTGGGGAAATTTGACAGGTAATGTAACGCTTGTTCCTTCTGTACCTACCTATATTAAATCGCGCAAAAGCTTGCGCTCTCCTCCCGCCTTTTTATGCCCTACCGCCGCCGCGAGCCGCGTCGAGCGCGGCAACCGTTACGCAAAAATAATCCCTATATCATTCAGTATTCACGCGCGATGGGTTATTAGCGTATTTCATGTATAAGTTTGGTGTTTCTATACCGATTTATATGATTATTTTTTATTGAATAGGTAATAATGTTAATTTTTTTAGATTAGAGATGAGTGAGAGAATTATAAACGTAAGAGTAAACAAATATAATCAGAAAGCTCCGAACTGCTAAGCTATCGGGATTTACACGTGTTATTGTGAGTCAACCATAAAATATAGATATATACTGTTGTGGGATATTTTTTATATAATTTTATGAAGACTATTTCTGTCATACATGATTTCTATGTAGCTTTAACCATTAAGGCTGCACACGCGACGGAAGCTTAAAAAATGAAGTAACTTCTCCCGTTTTTTCAACATTTCCCTTCACTGCTCTGCTCTTATTGATTGTAGCGTAATAATAGGTATACTATAACCTGCCCAGGAGTATGAAGAATAATTTTACCAAGTTTCGTTAAAATCCATAGAGTAGTTTTTGTTTCTATAAGGAATATACAGACAGACAGACAGACAGACAAAAATTTTACTGATTGCATTTTTGGCATCAGTATCGATCACTAATCACCCCCTAATAGTTATTTTGAAAAAATATTTCATGTACAGAATTGACCTCTCTACAGATTTATTATAAGTATAGATATAGATAGATAGATAGATATAGAAGATGTAATATGGTTGTGAATGTAATATGGTTTTTGGAAATAAATGTATTATTATTTATTATTACATTGTTCGTTGAGCGACCCGAACGAATGTTGTACCTGAAATTAGAAAAAGAAACGCAAATATTGTCATAACTTTATTTCCAGAAACATGCAGATGCACTAAAATAAAAGGGTTATATTTTTAAAATGTTTTTTAACCGATTGATTTAGAGACGTATGGCATAAGAGGATATGCACTAAAGTTAATAACGAGTTACTTGCAGTGTAGTTACAATACGTAGTAGTGTCTACAGATTTTTAAAACAGTAAATTCTTGTAAGCTAACTTGTAATAAATATTTGCACGCTATTTAACATTAAAAAGCATCATTTGGAATTATTTGTACACAGTTTTTCGCAAATAAAATAATTTGAATTGAAATTTGAATTTAACTCAACGTTTCAGTGTCTTTATCGATTCCGTGGTCACGACCGACTGTCAGTGTTTTTTTAGGATTACATTCGTTTGTTAAATCTTTTCATCAACAAGACTTAAAGTATAGATTGCTCCGAAGTTGTTTGTTTTTAAAGTTGGTTTCTTGTAAGTAGAACGCGCGAAACGCCTTGCAACAATTTCAAAGGGGACTAGATTTTAGGCGCGATCTCTACACGCTGCCGCTTATACTTTACGGCAGCTTTCATTCGACTGCGACCGTGGACTATTTAGCAACTCAGTCTGAGTTCGTTACTCAATTAGGCACCAGTTAATCAGGTCCGCTACCAAACAGAATGTATTCGGAATGTATAATTCACAGCATTTGTATGAATTTCATCTTAGTTAACAATCCGCAGCTTTAAGTTTCTTAGCTGAAGAGTTTTGTGAGAGAAAAGTTTCAGTTATAAATGTAAGTGTAAAATTAATTTCACTGGTTGTTGAAAAGTAGGATCTGTCGTTTTGCGAAGTTAGGAAGTCTAGAGATAATATTTTATAGTTTTCGGGTCGAAAAAAAACGTAAACCTTGTCTATTATGTGTTATTTATGAAAGAGCAACTAAATGTTCTGAATAATTAAAGTCCTGTGCCGAGTCAGCGTGTCTTTAAGAGTCAGCGTGTCTTTATAAGATAAACTTAAAAGCTACGAATTGACATACAAGTTTCACGAATGAAGTGATTTATAAGAAAGATTTAAGTTCATTTTCTTCAATTTCAATAAATTAATTATGTTTCCATCAAAATTTCTCTTGTTTGATTTTATATTACTTTTTGACAAGACGTTTCGGTGTCGTAACATAAATCGTGGTCACAAGTAACTGCAGTAGTAATAAGTAATGAATCGAAAAAACTTAAAATAATAATAAGATTTAAGTGCTTATGAAGGTAATATGTAAATTTACTGGAAGAAGACTGAAGATGTCATAAGAATTCATGCCAAGTGCAAAGTTCAATCGATTCTAATAATCTTGTTAATTTAGCTTTATAATAACGAGCTCTTTTCCGCAACTTCGTACGCGCTAAACTACCCTTCCCGTGGTAATTTCAGAAACTCCTGCCATAATACAACCGAACACCCATTGAAGAACCTTTATACTAAGTATCACGGACGTGCTCTCGAGAAATAAGATTTTTCATACAAATTAAAAAGTTCTATATTTCCGTTCCCTGGAGAATTTTGGGAATTTCTTCCATAATACAATCAGACACCTATTCAAAAATCTTCATTCCAACTTCCACATCCGTACACTCAAGGAATAAGAATTTTTGTACAAACTAAATAGTCCAATATTTTCTGTTCCCGCGGGAATTTTGGAAATCCATACTGCTCTTCTACACCCTCTGAGGAATGTATGTTCCAAATTTCAGCTCTCTGCGCCCAGCGGTTATGGCTGTACGTTACTGATTGCATTTTTGGCATCAGTATCGATCACTAATCACCCCTAATAGTTATTTTGAAAAAATATTTCATGTACAGAATTGACCTCTCTACAGATTTATTATAAGTATAGATATAGATAGATAGATAGATATAGAAGATGTAATATGGTTGTGAATGTAATATGGTTTTTGGAAATAAATGTATTATTATTTATTATTACATTGTTCGTTGAGCGACCCGAACGAATGTTGTACCTCAAATTAGAAATAGAAACGCAAATATTGTCATAACTTTATTTCCAGAAACATGCAGATGTACTAAAATAAAAGGGTTATATTTTTAAAATGTTTTTTAACCGGATTGATTGCGTATTAGTATATTGTAAATAACTAAAGTAGCTAGAGACGTATGGCATAAGAGGATATGCACTAAAGTTAATAACGAGTTACTTGCAGTGTAGGTACCAATGCGTAGTAGTGTCTACAGATTTTTAAAACAGTAAATTCTTGTAAACTAACTTGTAATAAATATTTGCACGCTATTTAACATTAAAAAAGCATAATTTAGAATTATTTGTACACAGTTTTTCGCAAATAAAATAATTTGAATTTAACTCAACGTTTCAGTGTCTTTATCGATTCCGTAGTCACGATCAACTGTCAGTGTTTTTTTAGGATAACATTCGTTTGTTTAATCTTTTCTTCAACAAGACTTAAAGTATAGATTGCTCTGAAGTTGTTTGTTTTTAAAGTTGGTTTCTTGTTAGTAGAACGCGCGAAACGCCTTGCAACAATTTCAAAGGGGACTAGATTTTTGGCGCGATCTCTACACGCTGCCGCTTATACTTTACGGCAGCTTTCATTCGACTGCGACCGTGGACTATTTAGCAACTCAGTCTGAGTTCGTTACTCAATTAGGCACCAGTTAATCAGGTCCGCTACCAAACAGAATGTATTCGGAATGTATAATTCACAGCATTTGTATGAATTTCATCTTAGTTAACAATCCGCAGCTTTAAGTTTCTTAGCTGAAGAGTTTTGTGAGAGGAAAGTTTCAGTTATAAATGTAAGTGTAAAATTAATTTCACTGGTTGTTGAAAAGTAGGATCTGTCGTTTTGCGAAGTTAGGAAGTCTAGAGATGATATTTTATAGTTTTCGGGTCGCAAAAAAACGTAAACCTTGTCTATTATGTGTTATTTATGAAAGAGCAACTAAATGTTCTGAATATTTA
This sequence comes from Stenoptilia bipunctidactyla, assembly GCA_944452665.1. Lineage (NCBI taxonomy): Eukaryota > Metazoa > Arthropoda > Insecta > Lepidoptera > Pterophoridae > Stenoptilia > Stenoptilia bipunctidactyla. The sequence goes on from OX101730.1 coordinate 3,087,099, forward strand.
AAGTCCTGTGCCGAGTCAGCATGTCTTTACAAGATAAACTTAAAAGCTACGAATGTACATACAAGTTTCACTGATGAGTAAAATGATTCATAAGGACGATTTAAGTTAATTTTCTTCAAGTTCAATAAATTAAATATATTTTCATCTAAATTTCTCGTGTTTAATTTTATTTTAAATTTTGATTTGACTAGACGGTTTGGTGTAGTAACATAAATCGTGGCCACAAGTAACAGTATTATTAAGTAAGCAATCGAGAAAACTTAAAATAATACTAAGGTTTAAGTGCTTATAAAGGTAATGTGTAAATTTACTGGAAGAAGACTGAAAATGTCATAAGAATTCATGCAAAGTGCAAAGTTAAATCGATTCTAATAATCTTGTTTAGCTTTATAATAACAAAGAGCTTTTTCAACCGGTCACTCGTTGAAGGATAAGTATCATATCCCTGCACTCGAGGAATAAGATTTTTCATACAAACTAAAACATCGTATATTTCCCGTTCCCGTGGGAATTTCGAGAATTCCTTCCTTAGTGCACCCCTACATCCCCTGAAGAATGTATGTTACAAATTTCAACTCTCTACGCCTAGTAGTTACGGCTGTACGTTGTCTGTCAGTCACTCAGTCACTCAGTCACTCAGTCACTCAGTACCTCAGTCACTCAGTCAGTAACGGAACAGTTTTATATATATTGATGATTGATTAAGATTAATTCCTCGAATGATAGCTATGTAGGTAAATATATTTTTTCATACTGAATCTGTCAACAAATTACGCAGCAGTTTTGGGATTGTTATTTGAAATAAGATTTATGATCGACCCGTGTGGAATATCAGAAGATTGAAACACAACAATCGTAGTTCGTCTAAAATGACATGAGGAAAAGTAAATACGCACCTTGTTATTAATGTACAAAGACAACAAAAATCTATGTTTTGCGAGGCCTAAACTAAATATTTTCCTTTTCTTTTGTAGTTTTTTCCAAGCTTTATTTTTATTAGGAAGTATTTACTGGAAATCCCTAATAAAATTCGTGCTCCATCAGATGTTTTGACAGGATTAATGAGGTTTTTGTCCTTTCAATCTCGGATTTTATTTTCCGAATGTAATTCTTCACTTATTCGCATATGACTGGGGAATTGCAATATTTTTTGATTTTTCTTCTTTTTTTAAGAAATACTTTTTTAACATTGTTTCTTGATTTGCTACCTACTTATTGCCCCAGAATACCCATCTCAGCTCTTTATCTACCGACATTGTTATCATTATGAGACCACAAATCTGGCCTAGCACTCGACGGTTTGTTTTCAGAATTTTGAGGAGTAACATAAAAATACAAACCTTGACGAGTAGGGGTTTAATTGACTTTCATAAATACTAATTGCCATTCCAATGAATGATGTCCTGCTTTTTGCCAGTCCTTAAAGAATCATACTATCGTAGATATCTTTTAATTTTAAATTAATTAATTTTCTTAAAAAAAAAACTAAATTTTGTCTTAAATATATTCTAAGACGCAAAGGATCAGTCTCCCCAAAGTTTTTTTCCTATAGATTCACTCTTTTTGGAAGTTGATTAATCTCATAGAATTTGGTGAGTCTTAAATAATTGAAAAATGTGTTAATTAAAAACCGGACGAGTGACATACCAGGGCCTGGCGGTACGCTTCGAAATTACTTAGCACATTTTTGTTGTTACGTTATATTGCTAACGTAGCTCCATTTATGATATAGCTTTGCAGCTAAGAACACCCGAGACCAGAATTCAGAAATTGTGAATCTCAGTCAAAGTGAAGCATTGCAATGTTTTTTAAGAGTAATTAAGCATTTTAAATGAAAAAACTTTAAAATATTATCTGATTAGTGAATCCAGAACATATACTCCTCAATTGGCTATATCGAGCCGGCCTTTAAATGAGGCAAATATTTATTTGATGTAAGTGGTTTTCATTGTCATACGTTGATAATAACAAAGCTGTTGAAAAGTTTTACAGCTAAGCAGTTTACCTCTGTGTTTTGTTTAAAAATATTATACAGGGTTGATTTGTAGTCACCGGCCAAATTTTTTTTACACAATAACTATCATTTATAGAAGCGATTTTTGCAAAGAAAAAGTATTTTTATTTAACAAAGAAATTAATACCTATATCCGCTACCATATTAACCAAGGCATGGTCATTCTGAATTTCCATTAAAATAAAGATGACTACGCGCTACTACAAAGCACCTTGTAGTACTACGTCGTAGAATTATCAAAAAATGCCACGTTGTAGTAGCTATGTTCATCAACAGCGACAATTTTCAAAAAAGTTTGTGGTTCCATATTTCTACTTTTTCTTACTGAGCGACGCTAAAATAAATATGCAGGTACGTTTATATCGTTTCAAAGAAACTAACATTTAAATTAGGCTGGTGACTAAAAATCAACCCTGTATAAATATTTAATATAAATATTTTGATAAAAAATATAAAAATGACGAGAAAATAAAAAAATGGCAAAAGCTTTTCTAGCAGTTGCCAGGGTTACCATGATGTCCATGGGCCTGGGTACCATTGGTCACCAGAGCGCTGCATGAATTCATAAGTTTAACAGAAGACCACGTAGAGGTTGAGAATAAAGATCTTAAAAAAACCTGACCTATATTACTTCTACAAAATTGTCACGTCATTAAGCGGCCATTCGATGGTCTTATGATGAATACAAAAAATTCATTTCATTTCATTTCTATGCAATACTCCAGCTCTATCTGCTTAGTAGTTTTAAAGTGAAACAGTTACAAATACCTATTGAACCTTCTTTCCTCAAGCTCTATTACGTTGATATTACTCGTACTGAGAAGAATGTCTGTGTTTGAGTTTTTGAAGAATATAAAATCGTATATTCATGAAAATCTTGAGCATAAAGCTGAAGTTCTAAATGCCACGACTTAAAATCTACAGTGTGTCTGGTCACTGGTGTCTGACCCGTTAAGGCGAAGTAATATGATAAATTTTATCGACAAAATCACAATAAATAGGCATTTTTAGTAAAGAAAAAAATCAAATGGCCGCCGTTTCTAAACAGTAGGGGCAAAATGCCTTTTTACAGTGGTTTTTTCGATAAAATTATCATATTACTTCGCCTTAACAAGTCCGACACCGGTGACCAGACACATTGTATAACACTCTATGTAAATAAAACTTCATAAATCCTAAACAAAAAAAGAACATTATTCTAACAATAGTTTCAGTTTGCGATCCGGAAATGCGGCGTTTAAGCCATGCCGTGGTTTTTGCCATTGTTTCCTCTTCCGACTTTTAAGGCAGTGAGCAATTTATCACAGAAGACGTTGCCGAATGGTAAAAAAGATAAATAAGAAAATTGCAGAGGCGGGATGTAAGTGGTTTCATGGAAATCTGTTTTGTTCGGTTTTAAAAATGTTTTACAGAACTCACAACTAGGTTTCATTATTTTTAACTATTTTTATAGTTAAACATAACTAACTATTGGCTAGAGCTTATGGTTTTATGACTTTACGAGTGGAATTCAACACACTCATCAAGCCGTAAGGATCAAAAGTGTAATACTTCTCACTTACTTTACAGTTTATTAAGCTGGTTGGAATAAAATAAACTGTCAATATAAAATCTTAAAGTTGATTATTATATTTAACATTCAATAAGAAACAAGATTTAATACTCATTTAGCACGTTTTGCGTTAATGCTGCACGCTACGCTCTTAGATCGAGGAACAGATGGAGGTATTTCGAATGACCGCTTTCATTACGCAGCGGTCAAGTGACACAGCGTGAGAGGACTTGGTTTTGAATCCCAGCTGGGACAGTTTATGAAACGATCTTGCTGGAAATTAAGAAACCCCCTAGTTCGGCTCTGTGATTTCCATAACACAAACTTAAATAAAACTTTAATTTGGGGCCGCATAGTTGGTGTATCATTGAACATATTCATTTACTAAAAACTCCAGCTAGTAAATCCAATAAACTTGATTGAAAAGTACAACAAAATGGCACTAGATTAATATGGTATTAAAACTATTTACCAATTTGATGGAATTTGTGCTTTTTTCAATGCGCCTGAATAAAACTTGCATCGAAATCTTAACGTCCACTTAAACTGATAAATACGAAAACAAATAAAATACAGAAACAAGGTTTGTATTAATAATGTTTTTAAGTTTTTTGCATTCAAAATGCTCAATTATTTTTTAAATAAATGAAAAATGTGATAAATAAAAATTACCCGACCAGGATTCGAACCTTAGCAAAGCTTATACCATTAGATGGAGCTACGCTAGCAATATAACGTAAAAACAAAAATGTCGTAAGTAATTTCGAGGCGTAGCGCCAGGCCCCGGTAGCTCAGTTGGAAGAGCACTCGTCCGGCAAACGAGAGGTCCCAGGTTCGAATCCTGGTCGGGTAATTTTTATTTATCACATTTTTCATTTATTTAACAATTTAAGAGAACTATTAGGGAATCATAATGATAAAAGCCTGCTTTTACGTATTAGTTTGATTTTAAACTTTATTAAGATGGTAAAAGGGCGAGGAATTGAAGTTTCTCGTCATAGGTATGCTCGTATAATTTCATTTGAAATCACCGTGAAAGCTGCTCAGTTTTGATATGATATTAAGATGCAAGAATAACTGTTTTGTGTTATTTTTTTCATGTCTTAGTCGAGGGAAATAGCACAGATTTTGATATTTTATTTATTTCACAAAAAAGATTACAAGAATAATAGCTACCTAATATAAAAAATCAAGAGAGTTGCAAACCATATTTAAAAAAATATAAAATTTTGCAATTACCCTGCCTGTATATCTTGGAAGTGTGCAGAGCAGTGCTTTAAAATCCAGAACTACATAAAACTAGAAAACAAATTATATCAAAATATGAATTAAGACATCCAAAAAAAGAAGAAGACATTGGTGGATAATGGGCGATCATTATCTTTATAAGCTGAGAGACGCACACTTCTCGACGGAGGCTTTCCCCAGGATTCGTCATGTTGTCCGGACCCGCGCCGCCCTCATCCAGCATTTGACGTAGGTATGCTTGGTGGTAGGATCCCTTCTGGGTCCGCCTGGCTAGCGACCACCCTTTATATAAAGTCTGGCGCCAAATGTTACCGCTCCGGCGGTAATGTGTTCCGGCAATATTGTATAAAGAGCCAGTTCCTTCCTAAACCCGTGTGCTTTCATCTTCGACCTCATCGTCACTTACCATCAGGTGAGATTGAGGTCAAACGCGGGTTTAGTCACTAATAAAAAAAAAAAAAACGTTCGTAAAGTGTATAAAATTACCTACTACGAATAAAAAAGTTTTCATTTCATTTTCATTTCATTTCATTTTCATTTCAAATAAACTTCAATTCCCTAACTCGAAATTAACTTTACACTCCTCAAGTCCTCAAGCTATGTCAGTAAAAATTTTCAACAAACTACCACATAATATTGAAAACATTAGTAACGAAAAAATATTTATGAAGGAACTTAAAATCTTTTTGCCATCTAAGTGTTACTACATTGTAAAAGAATACTTAAATGATAAAATAAAGTAGTCTTCCTCTCTTCTAATTTTTGCAGCGCCCAACAGGGTCCTTAATTGTCATTTTTAAATTGTACCTACTGATTTATTTTGTATAGGTACCACATGTATGACTTTTAAGTGCAATAAACTGATTTGATTTGATTTGAGTTCTATGTCTGCAAAATTGAGTTTTTCTCTGAGTCTACCTTATATTTGTTTTGAAAGTCAGGGGTTATTAAGAGGAACTCTGCCGTCCGAATCGTAAACGCAGTAAGTAATTTTTTTCGAAAATTAGTTTATTTTATACTCTGCATCAGCGCGAGAAGACCTTACCGGCAATCTTTTCCGTTTTTCGCTAGCTATATTAGAAATAAGAAAAACAAAACACATAAACGCAATGGGTCAATCATCGATATCGATCTTACTAAACATGTGTGGAGTAAGTGATCTGACGATAATCGAATTTGGAAAGTGCCACCTTTTTATTAATGTTTCCTTAACATAAATGACGTGGATGCCGTAAACACTCTTTATGGTTTATACTTACGTGGTTGCTAACTTCCCTATCCGTAGCATAAACGCAATGAGTGCTATTTTAAAGATAAGAGTTTTAAGAATAATGGCAAAGTCGATCTTTGTAAAAGCTAACACTCATAACAGAAATACAAAAACACTTAGAAAATAATCGAAAAGGCACGAGAGAAACATTTAAAATAATAAATAAACAAAATGAAACCGATAGTGCAGATAGAAAATTACACTATACTTGCGGTATTCCCTTATGTTCTTGTATACGAAAAACAGAAGCCGTACATAGTGAAAAAAACAATTTCAGGGCTGCTTTTTTTGTCACCAGCTAAAATGTTATTTTCTTTGATACGATATAATTGTACCTGAACATTTATTTAGTAACGCTCAGTAGAAAAAAATAGAGATATAGACCCACAAACTTTTTTACAAATAGACGCTGTTGATGAACACCGCTACTATAACGCGACATTTTATTGTTAATACTAAGATGTAGTACTACAAGATGTTTTGTAGTAGCGCTAAAAAATGACTTATCTACGTAAAAAAGTTTTTGTGGTAGTCGTGATAGCATAAGATTCAGCTCAAACGTTTAGCGTGTTCATCTCAAAACTATCAAATGGTCGTTACTGCGTGTATAATTTGGAGCTGATGAGCTTGATGAGGTTGTTTTTTTGTAAATAAAACGTATATTCGGAGTGAAAGTCTTATAAGTATTTTGTGAAAAGCTCCCTTCAAGTTCTGGCTCACCTGCTCTGTGTAAAAACATTATTGTGTTGCAATAGCTGTCCGTTCTTGAATTAAGATGAAAAAATTGAACTTATTATATTTTTAAGTTTTTATACTTAATAATGCTCAATTATTCTTAAATAACTGCAAAAATATGCAAAATAATCCGACAAGGACACGAACCTGGAACCTCACGCTTGCCGGACGATTGCTCTTCTACTGAGTTACCGGGCCTGGCGGTACACCTTGAAATTACTTAACACATTTTTTGTTTTTACGTTATATTGCTAACCTCCATCAAGTAAATGTTTTTCGTGAAACAAACAAAACTAAATTATCTCAATAATTTAACACAATCCACGGAATCATGATCAATGAACATCTAATAATTTAAGCCCAGAAAACATCTAAATTATCCCAATTGCCTGATACGAGAGTTTTTTGCTGCCATAAGATGAGTTGTGATAGATGATACAGACAGGGATATAATGGTATCGAAAAAATAAGAGTTTTAAACTTAACGAATTGAGATAGACGAAACGTTTTGGGTACGGTTTTAACGTATATGCCAAAATAATATCGGTATTTCAAACAACCCCTTTTCACACCCCCTTAAAATGGTTTTACGATAAATTTTATACTGTGCATAAGTGAGAAGACTAAGGAATAACGACGAAGACAAAAATTTGAAACCGGTATTTCAGTTCTTTTAACGTTTCCCCTAAAAACTTTTATAATAAGGTAATAACCCAATCATTTCGGTAACCTTTTTATTCGGTAGCTGAAACAAACAGTTACCGTTTTAAAAAGATAACTTTTTAAATGGGTCTTTGAATCCCTTGATGCATTTATCTTTGAGTTTTTTCTATTAATTCATAAATGTATGGTTAACTTGTTAAAGTCAAATTATTAAAAATTATATTATTGATTGCATAAATGAATTGTTTTGCTTAAGTTTTTATTGATTTATTGAATATAAATAAATAAATAAATATTTCTGACACTCACACAACATTATCTAGCCCAAATTTATTGGGGACTGAAAACTGCTCGCGTCCGCAAGGTTTAGCCCTCGATGCCTTGTACGTGGTCCCTGGGTGGCGCTAAACGAGCGGTATCATCTGGTGGTAGGCTTCGGCCGCGGCTTGTCACCACCCACTAGACAAAACCATGCCGCCAAGTGACTTAGTCGCGTTCCGGCATGATGTTTAGTGTAGCCATTTAGGAGGGTAGGTCTGAGTAATCGTGCTGCATTGGAGAACTGTTTTCAACTCGTAGGATAGTGACTCACCGGGTAACTCGTTTTGGAGGGTAGCGGGATCCGAAGCACGGTGCACCGCTGGCCGACCGCAGGTAGTAGGGGGCCCAAGTAGCATGCCAGCCACATGCGAAAGGCTGCCCCGCCACCTCGCGAAAAATCCCGGGAGGCTCCATCGTGCCGGTTGGCGACCGGTTGGAGAGGACCCGATGGCGACCTCGGGGGGGTTCGGGCGTCCCCGCAGTCTCCAGGCGAGTTCCCCAATGGTGCGTTGTTCCCTACGAGTATCTTGGTCCCATTTGCAGCGCTTCACTCAACTTCTATTCTCCTCCCTATTCACTCCACTACCAATTCACAATGAAAGGTCCTAAAAAGAGTACGGTTCAACAGCGGTTGCACTTCCTCTCCCTTAAAGTGCACTTCTGTAACATCCGAGGAGTGCACTCCAATCTGAATGATGTCCACCACCATCTTGAGACGGAGAGACCACACCTACTCTTTCTAACGGAGACGCAGATCTGTGATCCGTCAGACTCGGCATACCTTGGTTACCCAGGCTATATCCTGGAGTCTCTTTTCCGCCCGCACGCCGGGGTGTGCATGTATGCCAGTGACGCGATCTGTTATCAGCGTCTCCGTTACTTGGAAGTGCCGGACCTTTCAGTCATGTGGGTTCACATAGATACTGGCCTAGACCAAGTGGTTTACGCCTGTATCTATCGTTCACATAGCGGAGATCGGGAGACAACGAGGCTTATGGAATACCTTGGCAATACAGCAGATAAGATTCAGCAACGTTTTCCCACGGCGCAGTTGGTGTTTCTGGGGGATTTTAATGCTCACCACGGGCAGTGGTTATACCCGTATCAGGACACTGACCATGCTGGCAGAGAGGCCTTTAAGTTTTCGCTGACTTACGGTCTCTCACAGCTTGTTAACGAGCCTACGCGCATCCCCGACGTTGCTGGCCACACTGCGTATTGCTTGGACCTTCTGCTGACAACCGATCCTGACAGATGCTCGGTGTCCGTCACTGCACCTTTAGGGACATCCGATCACTGTATGGTGAAATCTGTATCGCTGTACTCGCCACCTGACACCCGCCCTAAAGGCTCCAGGTGAGTATGGCGTTACAAGTCAGCAGATTGGGATGAAATGCGACATTTCTTCGCATCTTATCCATGGCGGCAAACATGTTTTACATCAACCGATCCATCGTGCTGCGCTGATGCTGTCTCAAGTGTGATAGTTCAAGCAATGGAGTACTTCATTCCCCACGCTGACCTATCCCTTGAAACCAAAGCTTGCCCATGGTTTAATAGTGCTTGCCTTGCCGCTGAAAAGCGAAAGCGGGAAGCATACAAAGCCTGGGCAAATGCTCGCAGAAGCAAAGCCCTGGATTCGCATGAACTTAAGAAAAGATACAATGCTGCCGCCAAGTCCTGCAAGAAGGTGATCAAAAGCGCTCGTTTTGCCCACATAGGCCGTATCGGAGACAGAATAGCAGCATACCCTTCGGGAAGTAAAGCTTTCTGGTCCCTTGCCAAGTCGGTCGAAACGAACTTTTGTCACCCGTCGCTGCCACCACTGAGGAAACCTGATGGTTCTCTGGCCCATACTGCGAAGGAGAAAGCAGATTTATTTGCTAGTATCTTTGCAGAAAATTCTCGTCTAGATTGCCAAGGAAAAATCCCACCCCAATTACCTCAGTTCGGACCTACAATGGGTACCGTTCACATTCGCCAAAAGGAGGTTCTTAAATGCTTGCTGCACGTAGACGAGAACAAAGCTAGTGGTCCAGACGGTATTCCTGCAGTGGTTCTAAAACGCTGCGCAGCTGAGTTGTCTCCCGTTCTGACGCGCCTCTATAGACTTTCATTGGTATCGGGTAAGGTACCCAAGTCCTGGAAGCTTGCTAACGTACAGCCAATACCGAAGAAGGGAAGCCGTGCCGATCCTGTCAACTATCGACCAATTTCAATCACCTCCATACTTTGCAAAGTCATGGAACGTGTATTGAATAATCGACTCCTGGCATACCTCGAGACCAACGAGCTCCTAAGCGATAGCCAATATGGTTTCCGCAACGGACGCTCGACCGGCGATCTTCTCGTGTATGCCACTCACTTATGGAGTGAGGCCTTGGAGGGTCATGGTGAAGCAATAGCTGTATCCTTAGACATTTCCAAGGCCTTTGACAGGGTCTGGCATGATGGTCTCTTAAGTAAGCTTCCATCATATGGCATACCGATTAGGCTCTGCGACTGGATATCTGATTTTCTGAGGGAACGGTCAATTCGAGTAGTCTTAGATGGCTACTCCTCCGACCAAATGGCAATTAATGCCGGGGTACCTCAGGGATCTGTTCTCTCTGCAACATTATTCTTGCTGCACATTAATGACCTTTTAACACCGGGCATTATTGGTTATGCTGATGACAGCACTGTTGTAGAGAGATACGTATCCAATGCGCGAGCGAGCCCCCGTGAAATCCAGAGTTTAAGAAAGTCAATGATTGAGCGCGTTGATTTGACCTTACGAAAAGTATCCGAATGGGGTGAGTCGAATTTGGTCAAATTCAACGCGTCCAAAACTCAGGCGTGTCTATTCTCCGCAAAAAAGAGCACCTTCACATTTGCGCCCACTTTCCAAAATGTATCTGTCCCCATCACTGACCATCTAGGGCTTTTAGGCGTAACTGTAACATCCAGTTTAAACTTCGGTCAACAAATTGTGTCCATGGCTCAAGTAGCTTCGAAAAAGTTGGGAATCATCTCGAAGGTACGGCGGTACTTCGGCCCTGCACAGCTTCTTAACTTATACACAGCACAAGTGCGATCATGCATGGAGTACTGCAGTCATCTTTGGGATGGTTCTGCCAAATATCAACTAGAAGCGCTGGACTCCGTTGACCGAAGAGCCCGTAAATTAATTAACGACGTCGACCTTACAACCAAAAAACTGCAGACCTTAGAGCATCGTCGTAAGGTTGCGTGTCTAACCGTGTACTACAGGATACATTTTGGTGAGTGCGCCAGTGCTCTGTTTGAACAAATTGAACCCTCACCCTTTTACCATCGGACTACTAGACGCAGACAGAACTTCCATCCGTATGTGGTAGATATTCCGAAAAGTCGAACTAAGCGCTTTGACAGTTCCTTTTTGATACGGGTCGCCAAGGTTTGGAATGAACTGCCTGCGTCTATTTTCCCTGACCAGTATAGTCCTAGTACTTTTAAGCGTCGAGTGAATAGGTTTCTCATGGATGGACGTGTACCACCTTAGTCTTCATGTTCACTTAACATCAGGTGGGATGGAAGACAAACGTCCTATCCATAATTCATAAAAAAAAAAAAAAAAAAATTAAGTTTCTAAAAAAACTTGTGTTATGGATACTAGATAACTGATATACTTAAGAAATATATAAACATACATATTGAATAAATACATATTTTTTATTACAATAAACTAAAAATAAACATATAAACATCCATGACTTGACGACTAATATCTGTGTTCATCACACCGATATCCGCCGCCGCCGGGATTCGAACCCAAGACCTCTGGCATAGAAGGCAATGTATGTTACCACTACACCAGCTGGTCGTCAGTTAAGTATATAATTTTTTCTTAAAACACGTTTCCTCTTTTTAAAAGAAACAAAGTCCTTAATAACCCTTAAAGTGTCGCATCTGCTCGGTTTACTCATCTGAATCCTCAAGGAATCTGCCGGGATGGCACGTTTAACCCGCCGGGGAAATCCGACTTATGTCTAGCTATAATAATTTATCAAGAAAAAAAAAACTTTCCTGTAAAAGCATCCTGTCTTCTTTGAGTGTATGTGACTTGTGTACGTAATCTTAGAAGAATTATTTCGTACTGCGTCTCTCGCTCACATTACGTGGATTATACTGTAATTTATGTTTTTTTTTATTATTTATCTCTGTCTGGTGGCTGCTGCGACTTTTAATTTTTGATGGACTTTGTTGAAATAGTTTTTTTGGCGTTAGGTCCACTTGATGGGAAGTAATGAGGTTGAAGGTGACAGCAGATGGGTTTAGAAAAGAACCAGCTCTTCATAAAACATAGCCAGAATACATCACGCTTGAGCGATGATATTTGGCGACAAAACTTATATGATGGTTGGTCCCAAGCAGCCATCTAATTAGTAAGGGCGTGGATTACCGCTCAGTGTTTCTTATTTGCTCTTTAAATTATCTCTAACATAGTTCACTATACAAAAGAATGCCGTATAACCATAATAGTGCCGTACGGTGCAAATCAAAGTTTTTCTATAACTAACCATGATGGAGATAATTTTAAGAGTAAATATGAAGCGCTGAGCTGTGCGCCGTGCACGACGCCGTAGAACCGTGCGGCGCCGCACCGTGCCACGGCAACGGCGCCGTGCCATTGTTTTCTCTCTGAAGTAACTTAAATTTAATCCTGTATTTCTCATTGGCTCTAGTAGTCAATGTTTAAAAATATATGTTTGTAACACGTTTACCTTATGAACAGATTGTACTTCTATCAGATTAGTTGGAGGAAAATTATCACATCCCTTTTTGTAACGGAAAAAACTGTACATACGTTAATCCTAGAATTATCCTTGTGTAAAAAATATTTTGAATGATATGCACATACATAATGAATGATTTAAAAAGTAGTAGCATTATTATTGAGACTCCTATGCCTTTAAATTTTCAACCGACTTCCAAAACTGGAGGATGTTTTCAATTCGTTTTTTTTTGTCTTTGTTACACGATATTTCGGACAATTATGAATTGATTTTAAAAATAGTTGTTTCATATGATAGAGAATACTTCATAGTTAGTCCCATATAAATTCCCATATAAATTTTCGAAATCGGTTGAGTACTACATTGATAATTTCAAACTTTTGAAAAAATATGTATGATTTCGGCGAATGTTTACGTTGATGACATTCTCAACTTAGCCAAAGTTTTGACGTGAAGTCGGTTTTTTTAATGCTCTGCATTCGTTGATTATACCAGTTCAAGAGGTTTGGCTCAGTATTCCAAACCAGAACTAAAATTAATCTTTTACATTACTTCGAAGGGCAGCCGGAGTTGTATGACTCTCGAATCGACACGCGTCATGGCTTAGAAAATTTATATTACTGCTTGAACTAGCATGAGACAGAGCAAATTTTTATGACTTCAATGATGCATTATTAGACAAAGCTGTGTATTTGTATACAGTCATATTATATTATATTTAACAGATGTGTATATTCGTAAGTGTATCTAGGAAGCCATTGCGATGCCTTGAAAATATTGACATCCACCAACCATCACTAAACAGCCTTCACCTCGCCTTACCTTTATATTTCTTAAGTAGTAATTTATAATTGTCTGAAATATCGTATAACAAAGACACAAAAAGAAACATACAGACGAATTAAGAACCTGCTCCTTTTTTGGAAGTCGGTTGAAAAAAAGTATAATCCATTTTTTTTTATTCTGTTAATAGATCGTGAAACTGATGGCCAACCTTTAATAGTGGAGAGACACTTGAAGAAGAAGAATCTATTGAAAGACAGAGGAATTCTCCATAAACAATATACAGGGCGTCCCAAGGCTATTTCCGACACAATAACCTCATCACAATTCTTAAGCATTACCACAGACACCAACAAGCAACGTATAACGTTATAATAATGACAAAATAGTAGGGCATTTTTCCAATTAAATAATTTCGAATTCCCCTCTATACAAAGGGTGGTCAAATTATAACAAAGCAGCACACTGTATAGTGATGCAACAATGTTATTACGAGTTGTCGCGCTGCATCTGTCATGGCAAACAAAAACATGTCCTATTTAGAATTTAAAGGCCTTACTTTACTGCTTGCTAAGATATCGATATCGAATATTAATTATGCTTTGAACGGTTAACGGAATAATCTACGAATGCTGAGTATTGCAAAACCGACTTGACCCACATTTTTAAGGCATTTCTATTTATGCGTTCCTTTCTTTATATATTTTGTATTACCTTCTTGATTTTGATGAAACTTATAGGGAACCCCAAAAGTCTCTTCTATCAAATAAAAAAAAAAATCATTTATTATTGACAAATAAATCTACAAAAAAAAAACATTTGAATTGAAAACCTTCACTTTTTGGAAGTCGATTGATAAGTGAGTGCTTGTCGTTTTTACTATTATAAAGCCAATGTTTATTTTTTTAGTCATTTTTAGCACATAATATACAGACGTAGAAATTAAAACAACAAAAGATTAAATGAGTTCCAAATAATTTGCTTTTTTCCACGAAAAAATCTTTCAGTTGTATTGTATTACAACTGAAAGATTTGAAGGAATGCTTTTTGAAGATTGTCTGGAAGAAAAAAATATTTGAATAATAAATAACGTTTTTCTTTCGCTCCCAGTCCAGCATGGAATAAACATACATATTAATAATAAGCAATAGTATAACTTTTTTTTTTTTTTTATAAATGACTAAACCCGCGTTTGACCTCAATCTCACCTGATGGTAAGTGACGATGAGGTCGAAGATGAAAGCTCACGGGTTTAGGAAGGAACTGGCTCTTTATACAATATTGCCGGAACACATTACCGCCGGAGCGGTAACATTTGGCGGCAGACTTTATATAAAGGGTGGTCGCTAGCCAGTAACTCACATAAATTTATGATATTGTTATGTCTTTGATCTTTTTTACTACGAGTAAACTTGAATATTGACTGCCCTAAATGATATTATACTTCGTTTTTGGTATTTGAAATCAAATAATGAAGTAATGGAATTTTCGAAATTTCAATGTGTGGAATATTTCACTGAAGAAAATAAATTTCTTTGTACACACTTACTTTAGTTGAGATGAAATACTTGTGAAATTGCTTTGTCTAGGTGTTTCCTTTGTTAAATTTAACGGCTTCTTATTTTAATTTAGAATCTACTTTCACAATAAAAAATTAAACATTACAGTGTTGAAGAAAAATGGTAGCTTATAATTGGACATTTCAAAAGCTACACGCCTTTTTAGGCGGATAAACCCGATATTTTGATTCGGTTAGGAATCAGGGCAAAAGAGACAGATACTCATTAATAACAAAGTTAATACAGAAAAGTGAAATATTTAGGTAAATATATATATTCTGCCTAGGTTACCTGGCAGAAACCGCTCTTAAGCGATAAGGTCGCCTTTGTTTGTATAAATATATTTTATTGTCAGCATTTAATGTTTTTTTTCCTCAAACCGTCATCATATTATAACTTTAAGTAAATTCATTTATAACTCTTCTTGCGCGATTTAATCAACGTACAGCGACATCTATAGAATAAAAGCAAACTAAAATTTTGTATATTATAAATATGAAAGTTTGGATGGATGGATGTATGCATGTCTGGATGTGTAAAACGGCTTAATGAATTTGTATGAAATTTGTTTTTTTTCCAGACTGAAAACTATTGAAAATTGATAGTCTGGAATAGCGAATAGGCTACTTTTTATCTCGATATTCCCGCGGGAATTAAAAGTGCGCGGGTTAAACCGCGGGAACTAATTCGTATTCGAATAATTTCCTGTGGTGTAGAACTTGCGCGGAGATTGGTAATTTATCTTCCAGGACAACGAGACAGGTGTGAATATGTCCTTAGATTACAAGAGTTTTAGTGTTTACCCACAACTCTGTACTATAATACAGGGTGACTGGTGGGTCACTTTTGAAATTCAAGGACGTGATAGGTAGTTTGAGATCATACACGAAGAGAAAATTATTTACTGAGTATACTTTACCGAAAGTTAAAGAATTGATTTCGCAACGCATGGTTACGCTAGCTTTGGCAGCGATCCGCATGCCAGGTCACGTGCTGCGATTGACTCAGTATATGTAAAGTAAGTAGTATTTGTTTATAGGGAATTCTTGTGAAAAATTAAGTACCTACTTTTATTTCATAATTATGACCAGAGTCGGGTACAGAGTGCTCTCCTTAAGCATCTTAAATTTGTCACCAGTCACTCTGTATAATTTAAGCATATAAGGTTTTTTTTATCACCTACACGGTTTCTACAGCAAAAGTTATCTATTAAATATAGTTGAATAAATTAAAAATAACTATTTATCTAATAGATACTCGATACGAATTGAAATTCACTCGCTCAGCTTCGCAAACCTCACTGCAACAAGGCCTTTACTCAGAAATAGGGACGCTACACTTTCGGGCGTCATCGTTTTTGTGTGTCACTATTTTGTGATTTAAATGGAAATATGCTCATGCAGAGGTTTTGCTTTTGTCGTTGGCACAAAATTAAAAACCCGCGACAGCAGCAGAGAAATGAAATAACAAAAAGCTGTAAATTAATTTTTTATAAGCTTATACGGTGTAAATATTATTATTTATGTCAAAATTCACGATTTACTATCTTTAAAACTTTTGTGTTCGTTTATGCATAGACAATAATAAGTAGAACGTTAAAACAACAGTTTTATGTGTGGTTGATGTTTTAACAGTGGCTAAGACTTGTATTGTTCGAACTTATACATATCAAAGAGCCCACTGCAGGGCTATGAGTCTCTCCCCTGGGTGACGAGGAGGTATAGGCCATAATCCACCAAGCTGGCCCAGTGCTGGGTGGTGGATGTCAGAATTTTCAGGGCGCCGAAAATGGCTTCTGAGAAACCCTAACGACTACTGTATACAAGTATACAGCACCCTGGACCGACGGCTTAACGTGCCCTCCGAAGCAAGGAAGTCGCCGTGAGAAATGAATGTTCGGCGGTCACCCATCCAAGTACCGGCCGCGCCGAACGTTGCTTGATCTGTGATATCGTTTGATACACACAGTAACCACGGCGCCACGACGATACCTACACAGAACTTATACATACCTACACATAAATATAATTGAATTGTCCGTTTGCAATTTAAAATTAACAGTTTTACACTCAATGCATATAAAAATATCTATGGTAACTTAGCTTACTTACATTTTGAAGATTTTACAAAAGTAGGTTCAAAGTCATTTTGAATGGGGGGTAAAGCCGCTACGTGAAAAATTATTTACTTAAGACTTAAGCTAATATTGTCTTCAGGTTTCTTGGTTAATACTATTAAATAAAACACTATCAATCCGACGCTTGACACCTCAGTCGCTCGTGACCACGGGGTCAGCAAAGACACCGAAACGTCGAGTTAAAATTTAAAATATAAATATGCGCAATAAATCCTATTGCAATTGTTTTATTTAAAGCACTTGAGCTATATTCGACGGCCACTTTGGCGATGGGGTAAACCTGTCTGCCTCAGACGCCAGTGGTTGCGGGTTCGATTCCCGCACGGAACAAGAAAAAAAAATGTTCCGTGTCTGGGTGTTTATCTATTTATGTATTTATATTGTAGGTTGTTCGCTACATGGTATCCCATAACACAAGCTATGCTTACTTTGGGGCCATGTAGTTGGTGTGATTGGCTTAGGATCTTATTATTATTATTATTTTATCACATAACATAATGTACAGCTACACGTATAATCTAGTCTCGTTGTTAGTTTTCTTGCTTTATAGGGATGTCTGGCTATTCATTACTTTCCTAAAGTAGTTCTTATAATGTAGGCAGTATCTTACATATAAATAGGATTTAAAAAAAATTGTGACAATAAACGTCTGAGTATAGTGTTTGTGTATGTTTGTGCAAGCGAGAATATCAGACAATTTAATTGTACCGCTTAATATGTTAATCTTCTACCTACTAATTGAACTGATAGAGTTTCATTTCATATGGCATTAACACCCCTAAATATGAAAACACAGCTTAAATGTGCTCCAAGCTATGATAAATAAATAATATTTGATAGAGGTGTCATATATTTTTTACCTTCAATAATCAATTTTGTTATTATGATATTGTTTGTTTTATTTTAAGATAATTCTTTCATATTTATTAGTCACTAGCTGACCTGGCAAACGTTGTTTTGCCATATAAATAAAAAAAAATAGATGTTGGCCGATTCTCATAGATACCGGATAAGCACAAAAAAATTCATCAAAATCGGTCAAGCCGTTTCGGAGGAGTATGGCAACGAAAACTGTGACACGAGAATTTTATATATTAGATGATCATCATCACAACTCCGTGTAGTGAGCTCACTGCTGGGTTATGAGTCTTTCTTATGGGCGATGAGGAGGTATTTGTTAGTAATATGCTAAAAATATCAGAATTCAAAAAATCAACAGTGCGACGGGGTTTTTGGGTCACTTAATGGAGTGGCATTACATGGAATATTCGTAAAGATAAACCTATAATAAGACTGACAACTCAAATAGTCTATGAGAGATGAAAATTAATAATTTTGATCAAGATTGTTCACTTTAGTGTGAAATTTATAACACTATTTTGTTGTAGAAAATAATTGTCTGTTTGTCTCACACACAAACATTGGTCACATAACACACGTGTATAACACACCAAATATACACTAATAAAAGTGCATGCAATGTCAATTTCCATGCATACAGACAATTTCACGCCTGTATCCCTTATGGGGTAGGCAGAACACCAGTGGTTATAAGACCGTCTGATGTCACGTTTGACAAATGAGGTATTATGATGATGGAGAGAGGCTATTGCAGTGACAGGGGGTCACCCTATTGCCCACAAGAATCCAATAAAACCTCTGTCCCTTAACTGACTTTTACAGTATGACCGGGAAGAGAAGCAGCTGTACATTTTATGTTTTTCTTTCGCTCCCAGTCCAGCATGTCGATTTTAAAAGTTTAAAGTTGTAAATATACAGGGTGACTGGTGGGTCACTTTTGAAATTCAAGGACGTGATAGTTGGAAATCATACATGAAGTGAAAAAATATAATAAAAAATAAATATTAATTATTTACTGAGTAAACTTAATCGAAAGATAAAGAACTGCTTACGCAACGCATGGTGCTGCGATTGACTCAGGCAAATGACTAAAGTAAATAGTAACATAGTAGTATTTATTTATAGGGAAGTCTAGTGACATATTAAGTACCTACTTTTATTACATAATTATGATCAGAATCGAGTACAAACTGCTCTCCTTCAGTATCAAAAATTTTTCACCAGTCATCCTAGATCTTTCGCGTGGTTTTACCCACGCAGTGTTAAATCCCGCGGGAGTATCGTGATAAAAAGAAGCTATTCGCTATTCCAGACTGTATACTATCACTATGCCAAATCCGTGGAGACGTTCTGGCGTGATTGAGGAACAAACATTCAGACATCCATACATTCATCCATTCAAACTGTCACATTTATAATATTAGTAAGAGAAAGACTTTGCCTACTTCTTTTAATACAACCTACTTGGTGTTTTTATGCAACGCATGTTTCAATAAACTATGCATGTATCCATCAAATTAAATTATACAAGGTGTTCCTGTTGATTTTCCATAACTTTAAGTTTTTGTTCCTTACTAAAAAACAATAGTTTTGCCTAAGAATAGTTGGTTTCAAAGTGCATAATTTCCAAGATGTCATCTATCTTAATATAATGATCTCATAAATTATGAACCTTGTAAAATCTTTTTAACATTAATTCAATAGACAAGTGTCACTGAAGCCATACAATAAACAATACAAACATTGTAAATTTTGAGGAACGTTGCATACAATGTACAACGAAAAGCGTTGCAAACTGTACCTGTAAAAAAAGGGAAAGAAAATGCCACGTTGTCATACGCATAAAAGGTGTTTTACATAAGATGTTTTGACTTAATTGAATTATTTTGTATGAAAAATAAAAACCAAAAAACATTAAAATAGAAAAATTATTCACATGTTATTTGTTCTATTACATGGTCCCATTAATACCTACCCTAGAGTTATGGGAAATCAACAGGACCACCTTGTATAACCGCACAGATCTAGATTAAGTATTAAATAAATAATGTTATATAATATAATGTTGTGGTTTGTAGAGCTTCAGATAAATTTGTTTTATTTATGAGTGTTAATAATATTCTTCTTTATTCATTTACAGTGGATTTTAATATCAATTCTAAATCTTAGATGCTAGATCAAAAACATAACAGTAAGTATTAAACCAAAAGAAAACTATGAAAATACTATAAATTTCCTCCACTTAAAAGGTTTTCTGTTCAAAGTCAAAGTCAAAAGAATCTTTATTTCGTAAGTATTTAAATACATTTGAAATAAGTCAAACAATTTACAAATTGAACTGAATGTACCACCACTTCGGAAAGTCGATCTGTTGAGAAGAAGTGGCTAGAAACTTAACAGCAATTTGGTATACCAGATATGCCAGTACAAGCCCTGAAAAATGCCTGTGTAAAATAACTACCGTATACTTGCTTATAATTTTAAACTATTTAGGCGTCTACCATATAAAACGCGCTAAGGGGCTATTGTTCGGTCTTTCCTAAGTGTTCCATTTTCTCAAGAAAAGACCTCCTTCCTTGCACTGTCTTGTAAATTATGGTTTCCTAGTACTTCAAGTCGGTGAGAAAGCACGCTATTTCTACGAGTATATGCAGGGCTGAACAGCTGGTTTGTTTGTTCGCCGTAGTAGATAAACACAATGTAAATTGAGTACTTAGAGGCCATAGAAAGTTTGCACAGCAAATTAAACTTAGGTATTTCCAGTTGATTTGCTTATTTTGTTAACATTGTTATCTATGTTGTTATTTTTTAATTTCTATATAATACAGGGTTAATTTGACAATTTTAAAAATTTTAACTCTTCACATCAGTCCCACCAACATTTTTTCTACAACTTCTTAAAATTAATATTTGTTTAAATTTAAGTTTTCCCATACAAAAAATATTTATAGCCTCTGTTTAGAGGTGTAACTCTATTAACTTTGAGCGTAGGTATACCACACACCTTGCGCGATAAAATATCGCTTCAGAATAATAATAGGTACTTCTTACACAATGTAGAGTAAGGAGCAAAAATTTTATTGTTTTTATTTTATGTATTATTTATCAAGATTTATAAAAAGTCGTAGAACAAATGTTGTTGGTATTGATGCGGAGAGGCCGCCCGCAAGAAGCGATGCGTTAATTAAAATTAACCCTGTACTGTTATTAGTTATTATTTAAGCCGATTGAATCATAAAGATTGTAAGGTTTACAAATACAAGAATAAAATAAAATAAAAATGGTGGTTGACACAAATTTTATGGAACAATCTTGGCTCTAAGCTTGGCTAGGCCACCAAACTATTTTATATGCTTCCAAATAAAATTTGTTTTAAAAGACATAGAAAGAATAACTTGGAAATAATATTCATAACAACTATTACGTTTATTTCGGGCAGCATAGACCCAATACTCGTAGTAAACAATGGCTTGAAAGGAAGTTAAAAAATGGGTTAGATTAAAATGAATAAGGCATTTATTTTTGACTAAAAAAATTACCTGTTTTTTGGAAAATACATTTCGTTCCAAAGTTTTCAAAACCATGTTCAATGAGTTTATAACACTAAACATAATTAAAATCGAGGTGGCCCAATATGTATACAGCGACCTTACAATTAAACATATCACCACAACACTCTATTGCAGTAAATCAAAATTTAAACAATAAAATTATACAACAAATTGAATTGAGGACCTCGTTTGTGACGTACTATATTTATTCGTAAGAACAAAATTTCCATGAAAATTAAACTCGTAGTTTCGAAACAGAGAACATTTCCATACAAATTGTGCATTTAGCTTGGAACTACCGACTGTATGTTGTGGATCCTGCGAGTTAGATAGTTTGTCTTTAAATGTAACGAACTACGTACATACTCGTATGTAGATTATGTTTCTATTGTTACACAATCTATTTCGAGTTATGTAAAACTATATGAAAACGTGAAAACTATAAGTGGCTTGAAGAAGAACTCCTGGGTAGTAATGTCACCTAGACTGTCTAATACTTCGTTGTTTCTTTCATTAAATTATATGAGATTAATATAGATTACTAGCTGACCCGGCAAACGTAGTGTTGCCATATAAATAAAAAAAAAATAGATGTTGGCCAATTCTCATAGATACCGGATAAGAAATTTGAAATGAATGAAATTTTTTGTGCTTTTTTATTTATTTATGTATGAATAAATAAATAAATAAAAAAGCACAGAAAATTTCATCAAACTCGGTCAAGCCGTTTCGGAGGAGTATGGCAACGAAAACTGTGACACGAGAATTTTATATATTAGACTAGCTGACCCGGCAAACGATGTTTTGCCATATAAATAAAAAAAATAGATGTTGGCCGATTCTCATAGATACCGTATAAGCACAAAAAATTTCATCAAAATCGGTCAAGCCGTTTCGGAGGAGTATGGCAACGAAAAGTGTGACACGAGAATTTTATATATTAGATTTATACAGAACTATTTTTAATTACCCATCAATGTTTATTTACACAATAAGTCTCATTATAAAAAACGATTTTTACAACAAAAAAGTATTTTTTTTAATAAAGATTTTAAATAATCGCTAAGCAAAGCTACCATAGCTTTAAAATATGAATGAATACCATTTAATAAAAACGACTTCGATTCCCACATGGAACAAGAAAACAAATTTCCGTGTCTGGGTGTTTATATATTTATATTCTAGGTTCCCCCCTAGTTTGCTACATGGTATCCCATAACACAAGCTATGCTTACTTTGGGGCCATTTAGTTGGTATGACTGTCTGGGGATTTAATTTTTATTTATTTATTTATCTTGTAGTAAAACGTCGTAGTATTATGAAATGTCATCAATGAAATGCCGCGTCGTAGTATCGTTCCGTGCGTAAGCTGTACGTCAACAACTATTCGTAAAAAAGTTTGTGATGCCATATCATTTTTTTCTACTGTGCTCTACTAAAATGAATATGCTGGTACGTTCATGTTGTATCAAGAAACATAGTATTTAAATTTGGCCGGTGACTAATAATTAGAGGTGTGTGTATATTTGGTATATGTAAATTAACTTGAGCAAAAAATTTTTTTTTAAATTTGATGTTTCCCCTGGGCCAGTTTAGAAATATGAGACCTCTTAACAGTCCCTCGTATACAAGGCTACTACTTATGAATGATTACATCTTTTTCACTGTTTGATCTTCACAATGCAAATCTCAGAGATCGTTATTACATTAGTTTAGTTTGGGACTGCATAGTTATCTGTGTTGGATTATGTTATGATCGACTGTTTCTCAGAATAAAGTATTCAATTGATACCCTTTACAGTTAAAACTTTTCATTTGTTTTCTAAACTTTTAAGATGAAATCTATGTTAAAAAACCTAACACGTTCCATCTCGTGTCTAGAAGAGAATATAAAATAAAGTTTACTTAAAGTAATTTACCAACTTTGACCACTGCCGTTGAATATTTCGGCTCACTTAGTGACTTCTACTGCAGTATTCCCTTTAACGTTAAAGTTGGTAACAATTCTAGTTTTGATAATTCTGCCTAAGTGTTGCTTTGGTATAACTGCACTATTACAAGGAAAATATATTTTTTAGCAATTTAATATTATGAATAACAATTTAAGCCTGCTCACTTCTTCGCGATGTATTAAAAATTAATCGTAATGAATCACGTATGAAAACATTAATGAACGTGAAGGAAGCGAGATAGGTATGTCTGGATTGTAGCAATTGACGTTCTCCAAAGGGAGACAGGCGTGATATTATTATGTATGTATGTACTAATCAATCTATCAAATAATCCAACTTGCAGCCCCAAAGGAAGCTAGGCTTCTATAGCCAAATATTTTAACTCAATGACACTTCAAAACTAAACTACTATGTCGTATTATAAAACATTACTCTTATATTTAGTGTGCCTACGATGTAAACTATAATAAACTATAAACATGTTGCCAACAAATTGTTTAACTTTACCTACTGTTTTTTTTCAAATCCAAAATTTTTTGTACTTATAATATTTTTCATAAGATTCTAAGTAAGCCCAGTATACTACTGTCCTAATATCAACATAATCTTAGCATTGAAATTAAATTCTACCCTCTTTATAATAACTAATAAGATTACACATAGAAAAAATTCAAGATTGATCGAATGATGAGGATATAATTAATTAGCCTAGATACTCGTATTTATACATTATACCTACGTGATTTGTGGCCACCAGCCAAATTTAAATGTTAGTTAGATTCTTTAAATTTACTTTCTTGTTATTACTAAGAAAATTGTCCTTATCTTGTCGAAAAGGTTGCCTGGAAGAGATCAAATTTTGTTTAAAATATGTAAAGTGTATAAATAATAAGAATAAATAGGATAACAGTAGAAAAAAAATATAATAATAATAAAATAAAACTAGATATGGTATATGAAATGTGAGTTTCATTGGTGTTCTGAATATGTATTTGTGGTGGTTGTGGGCATCATACTATGAAGTCCGTTACCAAATACCCATGTGGATTATAAATTTTTTGTTTGTCTAAAAGGAATTATTTAAAATGAATTACTTATATGTTTTATTCATCTTTTACAAGGAAATTAATATATTAGCTAACATTTTAAGCAAGACTAGGTCATTCTACATTATGAATGAAGAACATTTTAATAAAGACAACTACGCTTTACTTCAGAACTTCTAGTCTACGTCGTAGTATTATCAATGAAATGCCGCCTTGTATTACTCGTAGCTGTATTCATCAACAGCCCTCTTTGTAAAAAAGTTTGTGGTGCCATCTTTATTTTTTTCAACTGAGCGATACTACGCCATACATATAATTACGTTTTTTTACTATTATTTTTATTATTTATTTATTTCACAAAAACTTTTTGACTTACGAACTAGATTAACTAATTTACAAAATTTACAAATTGTACTGGTTGTTCTAGCATAGCAGCACTGGCATCTGAACTAGGCCGAGCCTGTATCTCAGACACCATTTTTGTCCTTCCCTATGACAAGATACAACAGTTTAAGTTTCTTTACAAAATCATTCCAACACGGTACAAAAAAAAAACAAAATAAAACAAAAAAGAAAGCATCTTGCATCAAGCAATTACAATTTAACAATTAACCGTACCTTATTTCATACTTATATAACACGAAATCCATTCAACAATATTTTTCATATTTTTTTTTGGCGGTACATTTAAAAACTAATGCCATACGTCAGGCAAGCAGCTCATCCATCGAAATAAAAGAGAAACAGGTATCTGCAATCACATGCGATTTTAGCCCGTTTATACAATTGTATTGATGGAACTCAAGCGATATTTGTTTGACAATACAAGACAGACAGTTAGTCCACAAAGACTGTGGACACGTAAAAACAAAAAAATGTGTTAAGCAATTTCAAGGCGTACCGCCAGGCCCGGCAGCTCAGTGGAAGAGCACTCATCCCGCAAACGAGAGGTCCCAGGTTCGAGTCCTGGTCGGGTGATTTTTATTTCATAATTTTTTTCAATTATTTAAGAGCAATCTATTCTTCATCGTACACATTATATACTGCCTGCAAATCTGTACAAGGCTTATTAAGGTAGAAAACTTATTGATGTTAATTAAAAGCTTACAATAATTAAGCTTCTTTTGTTAAAGGCGGAAGTACTTAATATCGCGCTTATCAAGCCTTTTCGTCAGTAAAGAACAAATTAAAACCGTTTTAACAAAATGTAATCCAGCTTATGAGTAAGGCTCGGGACTATAACGGTATGCAACTTTATACCGATTCTTTAAATGACTTATAAACCATGAGTTAACCAAATGTTTTTTTTTTATTTTCTTTTACTTAAACACTACTTATACTTTTTACACTGCTCTATACTCAGTACATTATAAACTTATCAACAATACACACAACACAAATTTCACAACAACATACCTAAACCCACAAAATACATAAACAATACCACAACAATATACCACTATACGAACACCCCACTCGATTGCGCTCTCTACCTTCCTAACCTTCTTTTTATGTTTACTCCCAAGTCTGGCCCTTGCTGAAAACCAGCGTCATCTAGATAGTAGTCTATCTAATGACATATGCTGAGCATGTGGCCATTTACCAATAAATAGTTTGTTATTTATATCTATATGAATAAGTTAATTTCTTATAAGTATTTCTTTTATGAGTAAGTTAATTTTAAGTTTCATTTTTGTATGATAATAATTGAAACATTATTTTTATTCTGTAACAATTTATTTTTTTTGTAAAACGTTGTATTTTTTTTTAGTTACCTTCACTCGTATATCACACTTTTATATTAACTGCAAAGACTCCAATATTTTGTCCATATAGGGTCGACTTAGAACAGCCCTAAGCAGCCTAAGCTTAAACATTTCGTAAACTGCGACTAATCCGAGTGCTTACGCTAGATCCCAATCCTTTTGGTAGTGTTATCTCGTCTGGTTCCGACTGGCTAGCTACCACCGTTCTTATAAACTATGCAGACAAATATTACCGCTCCGGCGATGATGTGTTCCGGCTATATTCGAAGAACAAACAGGGGCCTGATTCTGTAACTTTTAACACTATGTATGGTGACGTGAACGTCATTTATTTAAAGATGGTTCTCCTAGTGTCATTGCATTGGGAAAATAGTGACAAAATGTCACATGTTAACAGAATGCACCTTAATGGCACATTATGTGGCTAAAAAAATCGGGGCCTATTGCTTTAGTAAGCCCGTGTGCTTTCTTAGAATTCACTGTTACTTACCATCAGTTGAGATTGTGGTAAATTGCGGGTTCAGCAACCAATAAAAAAAACAGAATTCGTTAAATAAAACTGGTCACCCGTGGTCACGTAGACTCCGCTCGTGACCACGGGGTCTGCATAGACACCGAAACGTCGAGTTAAAATTTAAAATATGTAAATATCCGCGATAAATCCGTTTAAAAAGTGTTTTATTTAATAGTATGAATCGCGAAAACTTAAGAAAATATTACCAGAATTCATTCAGTCACAATGCCTGCAAAGACAACAAAACTTCGAAATACGAATGCGCCAAAATCCGATTAAAAATGTATTTTATTTAGATGTTTATTTAATCGGAAAGCACTCAAAATATCAATCAAAACGATTTTCGTATTGTATCCATATCTAATCTCCATATCAGACAGTGTACCTAATTTCGATTCAGGTAGACCATAATTTCGATTACACATTCGAATCGGCTCGATTGAAAATCTGCGGTTGAGGTTCACGTGAAATTTAGTAGGCTCAAAAATATCAGGTTTAATGACATGTGATAGTTTTGAACTAATCTAATCATTATTGTTGCTTGGAATAGATTTCACAATTTATAATTTCTAAAATATAAGTAGATGGCTATGCGAATTGGTATTGTTCATTTTTTTTATTTACCTCATATAAAAAACTGTTTCGAGGAATAAGGTTTCTGATTAATTTAGTCGATTTAGAACATTTAAAAACATTGGGGGTTTATAGATTTTAATAAAATATATTTGACCTTTATTTAACCTTGATGTTGAAAAGTCGCTTAAGATGTTGATCTAAATCAAATTTCGAAATGTTTTGGTGTACAATCCATTTGGTGACATTACATGACTTTAGCACACAGACACAGTTAATGTTTTTTTTACTTATTGACACATGTTCATGAAGATAATGTCACTGATGATGTCATTACGTATTTATTTAATAAAATCAATATTTCATAGACACACAAAAATATAAAGCTGTTAAAATTAGCCTCTCAAAATAGGTTAAAGATTAATATAACACAATGAAAATAATAGGTAAAAAAATGAACAATGCCCATTAAGAGACAGTTTTATAGAAATACATTATGAGGCTCAAACATGTTTACTTATATCTTGAAATTTCATATTGATGATTAGTTAACGTTTTGTTCAGAAAAGATTCCGCTCTATCTACGTAACGAACGAATAATCTTAAAAGAGGTCAAAATAATACAACCTCCATCGTAGTGTGAATTGACTTTTGACCATTGAATGGATTCGATTTCACTCACAGCTTACGTCGTGACGTCACAAGATGATTACTGAGGCTTGTCGTATGAAACATTACTTAGAACTCTACTGAAGGCTTTAAAATTATTGACAGTTTTCTATGGATATTTTTTCTTTGAATAAAACCACAGACATACAACTACATAGATGACGCAAGTGTTACGATTTGTATTGAAACAAAGCATGCCGACTTTTTAACACCTTCTGTGACGTCACGGCCGAAATTTTGTGATAAAAAATACAAACTGATTAAAAGACACCGATGCCGCCAATGAAATTGATTATTAGGAACGATATTTATATTGTGATATCGATTTTTTAAGAGACATACATACGCGCAACTCAGTCTAGCGGTGACCGAACTTGACACTTGGTCGGGGTTCGGGGTTCGGACACGCGAAGTACAAGCATTTGCGTTGTCTATGTAGATGTATGTCTGTGGATGAAACAAATCTTTGCTTGCATCATGATAAGCGCTCAAGGAAGCTTCCTTCATACAGGCCTTAGAGGTCGTTTTCAGCAACTTCGCTAATTTCTTGGATGTCAGCGGTCTAGCATAGATCAATGATTTATGCTCGAGGTGTACTGTGAAAAGTAAATGAAAGATTTTTCTTTTTTTTTCATTTTCACACATTGTTTTTTTGTAAATACACGTTGATAGAAAAAGAATTTTATTTCGGTAACAAAAAACTCCTAAATAACACAAGTAGATTGGGAATCTGCTTTTAGGCATAGTGGCTGTGCCAGGAGACCCTGCTCCTCCATACCTTAGTAATAATATTAATTTATCAATATTAAAAATCTGTAAGTAAAATATTAATAACTAATAACTTAAATAACGAGTTGATAGGTTTGATATGAACCAAACCTGATGATTAGTGTTGCCGACTACAAAGATGAAACAGCCAAGTCTAGGTCTATTTTGTACTGACTTGAGTCAGGGAGCTTACTTACCGGGGCAGCACCCAGAAGTGAAAGAGGCCAGCAGACTGGATATCATTTCTGCAGTTACTAAAGCAGCTGAGTTGTCTCCCTATTCAACGCATATCGACTTCGTTTGTTTGTTTAAGTAATTAGCTAAAGTTTCGCTTAGCTGACCACAACCTTTCATATGAAATATGCTATCAAAATTCACCAATTTTATGTGAACCTCGACCTGATCTTCACTTACCGCTTTTTGACTTTTGACTTTGGGTTAAGTCACCGGTTGAAATGAAAATAATTGGATGAGCTTCAAAATATAAATAGAGATCATTCAATCAAAAATAAGTTACAATAAAAAAGAATTTGTTAATAATAGGTTATTGCATCGAGCACAAAGTAATTTATTATTGCCCCGAGTGCCTGATTTAACAGGCACGAGGGCAATATAAATTACTTAAGGCGAGGTGCATAATCTGCTTTTCTTTCAACTATTACCTATAGGAATAGTAGATAAAATTAACAAAATTCCCGCCAAATCACTTTTTTAAATCAGAGTTAGCCACAAATCATTTTTTAAATTTGGAACAAGTAGGATAGAAACGAATAATACGTACGTAAAACAAAGTATTGTTATCGGCTGGCTGGATAGAGCTAATCCATTGAGATTGGCACCTTTTGGTGCGATTAAAAAAAACTGTGCAGTAATGAAATTTCATACATTTTTATTGCTCTAGAGCATTAAAGACTTGCTTTGTACTGAGTTTTTAGTGTGATTGTGATGAAATTAAAGCATAGTTGGAAGAAAAGGTATTTTATCCATCGCTGAAAGACAACTTGCCTTTTTCACCCTCTGGTTCAAGCTACAAGGAAAAAGACAATTTAAGCCCTTATTGATATGTCAGGTATATATACACGTCTCTAATTGAGGGACTTTGTCCTTAGAGATAAACTTTGTCCACCAGGAGTCCATGTTCACAAAGGAGTAAAATTGACAAGCGATATTTGAACTAGTATATCCTGGGTGTGTATACTAGGTGGGCACGATATTTAAGGTAAGATAAAGATTTAAGAATCACGCTATTCAAAAATAGTTTTTTACGCAAATTCTTGTTTTGTTTCAATTCTCTCCCGTTGCTATAGTACCATAATATTATAATCTATCTAGTATATAAATAAAAAGGGTAAATGTGACCTTATAGTGAAGAGAGAAAACTTTGAGTGCAGAACTATCGTTAATATATTGAAAGGAAAAAAAGGTCCAAGTAATATAATATAAGATCACTGGAGGTATATTAGGTTAATAACATACCAAATCTTGAAGAAAATAATACTACATCTATAGTTAGAATATATTCTGAAAAAACTTAGTCAATATACACGGTTTTCCTGTAATACTTAACAACTTTATAATTCATCAATTTTTTATACAGATTTCATTATAAAAACAAAATTTATTTAAAGGGAAATAGGAAACTGATTAAAACAAGTATTTATTTTCATGATACGTTTATTTATCGCCAATTAGACCGGACACTCGATGACAATAGTTAATTTATAATAATATACTATAATATTTTATGTAAAACTAAGAAACACATTTATCACAGAACATTTTGATAGTGCTCAAAATTGACCATAATATATTACAATGTGGACGTTCACCAAAAATAACAAAAACGATAAATATTCTCTTCCATGTGGGGCTATGAGGTTTTAAATAATTTCTTAAATAATAATAATTGCATATAATAACTAGACAAACAGTATTAAGTAATAATAAAATAAGGTACAATAATAGATCCTATTGAATACTCATCATTTTTCTAAATAATGTTCTTGATTTAAAATTATAGTCAGTTTAAAATTATAATGGTACAGCAAAAGGCAGGGTGGAGAAAATGAAAATTTAATGGTGTAAATTTGAAAGTTAGAAACTTTTAGCTTGTGATAACGAAAATAAAGCTTCAATAAAAATAAAAAGTCTTTCAATAGCGTATGATAATATTAACATGTTTGATTTTGTATCTATCATCACATAATAACATACATTTTATTACTATGTACGAAAATGGCTTTTTTGCCACAAAATCAAAGCACCATTTACGAATATTCTGAAGCATTTTACATCTGTTTCTCGGTTTTTCCCCTTTGCCTTTATCTTGCTGTCGTATCAAAGAAAATTGGATTCTGTACACCTTTTCTTCATATTACGTTACGGGCTGAAAGCAAATTCATCCCGCTTCACTGCTTTATGAAAATATAAATACGTACTTTTTAACGTAGGTATACTTCAAGGTGACTAAATTATATACTTTCTTTCTTGTATGATGTTCCACCATGTTTCCAAAAGAGTAATGTTCATAGCTGACCTCTCAGATTTTTGACAACTCATGTAATGTATTTAAACAACGTATTATAGTGCAAATAATAGCTCATGTTTGGTTAATCTTAAATCATTTACTTATATTAGAAACCGCAGCAAGGATTTTAATATTTCACCCTCTCAAGTTTATCAATAGACTACTAGTATCGTCCACTTGAAATGAAAATCCCGATATTGTTTCTGAGAAATAAAATCAAGTTTGCAATAGTTTAGATATAAACAGGCAGCGTTTCAATGACAATATCATCTTTATACATTCACATACCTAACAAAAAGTAGTTTTACAGGTCAGAGACTGTATGGTTGTTTGTAATATTTCGAAATTTGGGACTACCTTCTTTTTAGCAATTCTTCTAAATAGATCAACCTTTTTGTAGTCCTCATATAAAAGTTTTGTTGCTCAAACACCAGTGCAAAAATTTCTACGAATAGTTTTATCCCGTAAACCTATTAACCAAAGGTACACTTTCATCTGAAGGTGAACAATTTTTTTGAATTCATCTGCACGGTGATTAACACAGTAAAATACGAACTGCCAAAATATAAACATTGCAAATCTTCAGCATAATCGAATGTTTCGTTGTATAACTGTCAGAGCCTTGAAAAGCCCTGTGCAAAGACAAATCACTGAGCAGACTCGCCGACAGAACAATTTAGTTACAGCGCAAATCTGTTAAACTACCTTGGACATGCGTATTGGATTAAAGTTAATCCTGGATGATTCCCTTTCTAAGGAATAAATAGGTATTAGTTCCAAACAAAAAGTGTGTCGTAAAAGGTTGGTATGAAGAAATAGTTTTGATCTAAAGTTTTCTTATCGTAATCTTAGTCACCATTTTGGCATGTCATAGAAGTGAGTTATCTAAAAATGATAATAAAGATTTAAAAAATACATACGACGGCAAAGTTTGAAATTATCAAAGAATCATAAAGATTTAGTTAAGTCGATTATCACTTGCACTATAGTGGTACTGAAAATCAAAATGATTTTCAATTTGCGACAATCTGAAAAATTATTGAAAATTACTTCTTCTCATAAGAATTATGAAGTTATTTATTATCTTCTAGAACTCCAACTTTGCCATTACGATTTGAACCTTATTTACGCGAATCTGAAGTATCAGCTAAAAGGATTCCAAGAATTCTTATTGGCTTTAGATTTCATGCTTAAGATTATTGGTAATCCCAATGCAAACCAGGATTATTTTACTAATAAATGGGAAACTTTGGATGGATCTATGGATGTTTCTTCCTCAATCACGGCAGAACGGCTTAACGGAATTGGATGAAATTTGGTAAAGTTAATGGGTACAGTCTGGAATAGAACATCGGCTAAGTTTTATCCCGATATTCCTTCGGGATTAGAAATTGCGCGGGTTATACCGCGCGAAACAGCTAGTCTATTATTAGAAGTTTAACATGTATATCTATATGTTTGTGTGTCTGTCTTAGAAACCATTACTTTTGAATGGACTAGTCGATTTGGGTGTGGGCTTTTTTAAGCTATTGCATAGCTTCTATCGCGGGCCTTGAGCGTGGGGACCGAATCCCGAAATTCCGTAACGAAAAAAACCTAACACCCCCACTCCGACCGGCACAGCGGTGATACTTTGATTTCATAACTTTACATGCGGTCTTTAATAAACAATCAGCGCCATCTACTAGGAACTTGTGGAACTTCATATTAGATCAAATATTACTGCATTAATAAAATAAATAAATAATTATAATTGCATGAGTTGATAAAAAATGATATGCAATAGCTTTACCGCGGCAGTCTCCGAGTGCCACACGTCTTTTTAATAGAAATTCATGAAAGTTTAGGTCTGTTAATTAAAAATATAGCAACCGTCTCAATTTAATTTACCTTTCTTTCTTTAACATTTTGTATTATACTGATTTGGAGATTTTCTAATACGTTATTTGGGATAGTCATTGCCACGATAAGGCTTCTCAAGCGGCTGTTCAGAAATGCGAACACAGATTGTTCTAGAATATGAATTTTCGTAATCATATTCCATCAGATTTGGCTTTACGAAAAAGACATCAGAAATGCATCTAGGTAGTCAAAAATAACGAAACAGAAAACGAAGAAAATTTAATTAAAAACATTTACATTCGGTTTTAACGCTTAAATAATCCATTAAAACAATAAAATCTGTAAAGCCCCACAATATTGAAACAACAATATACACATTTATATTACATTCATTCCTAATAACATAAATATTATATTTATTTCTTCATTATTTTTACTTAACTAACTAGTAAATTTATTATTTACAAATGCACACTTAATTTTTTTTACAACAAAATAATTTGCCTAAAATGTTATTGAAACAAAAGAATAATATACACCAAGTTATGCCCAACAAAAACAAAAGTTAATTTGATTCAACCAGACTGACACAATCATAAAATAACAGGTGATTGTAGAAATAAAGAACAAACTTTACCAAACTTTCTAATGCATATCAAGAATAGCAATTGGATTTATTTGAAATTAGCAAATATTCAAAAATAAAATTAACAAGTTCTAAAAGAGATCTGACCAGAGGGATAAGACCGCCTCCTTACAATTTTTTTTGTTAAGTTCTTATATTTTCCTGCCCTTATGTTGTAATGATTAATTAATACAGTAATCAAGCAATATAACGCACATCACATTACGGATCAAAAAACGCTTATGGGCATACATCTATCCATATGGCGCAGTACTTGTTAAAAAGATTCAAGATTAGTAGAATAAAAGCTTTACGACGATTGAAAAGTCGTTTTAAGTCAGATTTACATATGGCATTATTTAAAATACTTAATATATTTTAAAGGCATAACTTAGATATAAAAATCAAAACATAGCCACTCACGGTTAACAATTTACGCATAACAATAATTTTACAACATTATAATAGTTAATTATTTCTTTTACAACATTACAATATTAATACACATTTGTGAGGAAAAACATCGAAATTCAGTGCTCAGTAATGTAAAATTTTATCAAATTATGTCTAGCTTAAAATAGTAACAGAATATAATTTTAAAATTTCATTTTTAACTACAGCTTGTTTCTTTAATCAAACGTACAAAAAAATATTGAGCGTTGCATTTCAATTTTTTTGCAAAAGTATGACTTTTCTTGTAGCAGACGAGTCATCATCAACTATTAACAATTTGTCGTTTAGGACTCAGATCGTCTTTACATTGTACAGAAATCCTAAAAAACCTATAAAATTTACCTTTTTATAGATTTTCTGCTTCATTCTAGAATGCAATTGCCACCAAAAACAATTTATCTCCAAATCGAATTTCACTTTAACGATTTTACGTCTACTGACGGCTAAATAAATAAACTTTTATACAAAATAATTATGCCAAATTTTTATTTAAGTTAACAAACTTAATTAAAAAGCTACAAATTGAATGAAAACTGATCAATGTGTTTATTTTAACTTTGAACATATTTTTAAGGTCCACATTTTAGAACAGTTTTCAAACTTGTATGTACCTTTTACCTTTTAAAACTAAATTGGAACTGTTATATAGCTCGTGGCCATAAAAGACAACAAAACCGAGCAACTTCGGGATAGCACTGGATGATCAGGAAGAACTTCAGGATAACATGGATGTAAAATCTGTCGCCTAATATCTTTAAAATAGGTGCATATCTTTGCCTTGATGTGTTGCGGCAATACTTTATGAATAATAAAGGAACGGACTCTTATCCCGTATATCTTTATTTAAATATTTACTTAAAAGTGAATTTAATAGCAAACGCGAGTTAAAGCAAAAAATACATGACATTTTGTTCAAGATCATTAAAAAATAAAGAGGGGAAAGCTAATCTTGTTTGGGGTTGGTCGTAACGTTTAAGCATTGTGCTAAAATATGAACCATAAAATAAATATAATTTACAGCCCTACAAAAATAAAGATAAATTCATTTAATGTCGTGAATTTTATGTAGATAAACTTGAAGTGATGCGCTTTTTAAGTAATTTTTTCTTTCAAGCTTAAATAATATTAAAAATGAAATGCCCAAAAAAGCAGTTTTAGGCTGCAAGCTGGATGGCAGTGTCAGCGAGAGCGACAGCGGCGCGGGCAATCTGGGTCGTTTTCGACGCCAGCGGGCACTCGTGCGATGTGTCGCGGTTTCATACAAACTCAATACTTTCTATCGTGTAGCAGAAATCGCTGCCAGCGCCGCTGCCGCTGTAGCTGCCGTCCAGTTTGCAGCCTTAAATTTACTTGTAACAAAACTGAAACTGTTTATTCCGAAAAAGCATTCTGCGCTATTAATATAAAAACTAATGTATCAACTGACTTAAATACAGATAGGATTTTCAATTATTTGACTAGCTAGCTTCTATTTTGTTTAAAGTAATTTACAATTTCATTTTTTGTGGATATCTGTTAGATTCCGCAAAAGGCACTGATTTTGTTTAATACGTAAACTATTATATAAGTAGACATACCCATAACTAACTCCTTTTGAATTGAGCTGCCGCCTGTAAACAAAGTGTTATATTAAAACAAAGGATTACAAAATTTATAACTAAACAAGTTTTAAAGCCATTATAAAATCAAGCACTTATTTGTTCATAAAATAAACATCAAAGTGCGCGTCAAGACAAGTAAAACGAGCCCAAACTCGGTAGGGTTGCGTCATTTTTGATTACGAAGTTCCTATGGCCACCTTCAAGTTCCATCATCAGGTAAGATATTTGTTATAATAATATTGCATCGGCATCCGATTTGTACATTTATACATGGCAAATTTTAGCTCAATCGGAAACCGGGAAGTGGATCAAATTCCACTTGCAAAATTTGATCAACGGACAACGAAACAGATGAACCTGAATAAAAAACTTGTAAAAAAGTACCTATTCTATTTCATACCGCATTAAAGTCCGACAAGAAATACGTGTAAAAGTTTTTATATAAAAGAGTACTAAATTGTTATTTTTCATTTTTATTTTTAACAATTATTTATAAAACAATCATTCGAAATGAAACTCTTGTTTATAAAAATATTTTCAGTTCATTTGCCAAAGCGCTTGTTACACTTTTTTTTTAAATATAACAAAGAAAGAGATTCAATAATATGTACCTATATGTCGCAGGGATATTATTAAAGCCGTGGTATTAAAAACTCACTAGTGACATTACATTTTGTCAATGCGTTATATTTCTTACAATATAACGTCCTTGTTTAAGTGAAATTATAATTTTACTACACCGATACAGTTAAATTGATATTTTAAAAATATGTCATAATTAAGTAATGTTAGGTAATTCGCAAAAATAAAAGTCTCGAGGTTACATAATTGAGTAAGTAACTTAAACGATAAAATTTGGACAATTTTGAATTGTTTCAAATTTTTAGTGCATATTTAAATTATCACAAAATTTTGCGTTGCCGGCCAATTTCAATAATGGCGCTTCGCCGGGCCCTGCCGCACCACGCTAGCTTCACTCGCTCTGCTCGCTTATGCGATAAATACAGCCTAACATTAACCTAACTCAAATTTACCTATT
Source organism: Stenoptilia bipunctidactyla (assembly GCA_944452665.1). Taxonomy (NCBI): domain Eukaryota; kingdom Metazoa; phylum Arthropoda; class Insecta; order Lepidoptera; family Pterophoridae; genus Stenoptilia; species Stenoptilia bipunctidactyla. The sequence goes on from OX101730.1 coordinate 3,123,925, forward strand.
ATCATTCATACGCATTTTTAGATTTAAATGGCTATGATGAAATCTTAAGCCATTAATTAAATGAATTTAAATAGTCTATTTTGTAGTTGAGATTGTAGTAACATTATCAAGAAATCTTAATTTTTAACAATAAAGTTATTTATTTAATTTTGCAATTCAATGCCTTGGTGACACTTGGAGTTGCATAAAACTTTGCTTTTTTTACATGCACGCGGAACCCTTCCACAGGTAAGAATCATAATACGCCTACGGTTATTAAAAAATCACTGAAAAGTGGCTTTGAAATTATAGTAACCAGTCGTTATTTACAATAATTTATGTAATTATAAACTCACAAGTGAAATTATAAAACCACGTCTCTGACAAAATCTCTGCGACATATACAATACATGTAGTTCGTCAATTTTTTTTTTGTAATTCTGAGTAGATACGTTTACCTATAAATTTATTTTCTACTCTTGTATTTTCGAATAACCTGTGACTGTGACCTTTTAACGAAAAAATCTATTGTGTCTAGACTTAAGCCTAACACGAGTATAGGGATTACGGCCCTATATTAAATGATATTTAGTCTATTGTTGAGATAAGTTAAACACAAAACACTTTTTGCACAAATATAGTTTATTTCGTTAAGTATCGAAAGTTGGTTCACAAATGACAATAGGTTAGGTTCTAATTTTTAACTCAAATGTTTTTATAAATTACTTTCACAAAATCACTGTATTTTAAGTAGATAATATTACTTTTATTAAGCACTGAAATTACGCACGGAAAACAATATATTTTAAGGGAGCGCGCGACGCAGTTTCGCCTCAGAACAGCCAAATTCTCACTGAATTCAAATTTCATTTTGGCAAGCTAATTATTATGCGCAAACGCAGACAAAGGATACGGTTCAGGCGAATAGATATGTAAGTTACATTTTATGTTTTTACTTAAGTGAAATTTATATTGATTAATTTTGTTTACAAATAAAATTATGGTTTTTGTTAGCTATTATGTTTATGTATTTACAATATTTATTTACTTATTATTTTACAATATTATTGGCTTTATATTTTAACTTGATTTATGTACTATATTTAATTGCTTCAGCCTTTTACAATATTTATGTAGTTTCTTAATTTACTATATTAGATAAATATAAGTATATGCATGTAATAGATATATAATATGACTTTATATAACTTTGGTTTCTTATTTACTTCCAGGGCTGCCACACGAGCTATTTCAAAAGTTTGTTGAGCAGATTCACTTTTAATTTTAATGCGGTCTTTCATAGCCACCGTCCTTTGACCTCAGTGGACAAGGATTTACTGAACTGTGACCGTAAAATCCATTACAGACGGAGCCAATGTTTTGCGAGAGACATAAAATCAGTAGTCCCAGTGCCAGTAATTGCCTACACTGCCTCTCTTGCCTTTTCATCTAGAGTACATCAAAGCTATTTAGCAATGGCAATAAGCAGTGTATAAGTATACCTAAGCAGATGAATCACAAAGCATATTTACCCTGTGTACTGCTGGGTAACATTTTCTAGTTATAATAAACATGTTTAAACAAAACTTTTGTAAAAAGCCTATTATAAAATATATTTATGTAAAAGTCTTTGGTCGTAATTGTCTACTCTAATTTCTGTGACCTATTTCAAGAGTATTTAAAAGTACCTACGAAATATTTTGACGTTGACTTTATATATATTTAAGTATTGAAATATTGACTTTTACTGATTAATCAGTTTAAATTTGTGCTTGAAAAGTTAATAGAATTAAAATGGCTGCGCGCAATTGGAGCCGTGGTTTCTGCAGATTATTGTGTCAATACGATGAGGATATCAAATTTTAATATTATGTAAAAACATTTAAGTAGTTACTGAATTGGCAGTGTTTATGAGAATTATACCTTATTATAGTTCTTTTTGTATTTTACAATTAGGGTGTTTGAAAATTAGCGTTATTCTCAATAAACCAATTTTAGCCAATACATAAAACATACATAAATGTAGGTTAATTTAATAACCTTTGTATGCAAAAAAAACATACTTTGAAACTGACGAAAAGAAGAAAAGTTTTCAAGATGACGTTATATATGCTAAAATGATTTCAAGTTTTTGAACAGATACCTTAGATGCAATTACAAAATAAATCTACTTCATTACCGCAACTAACTAAACTCATCTAAGTAAAATTAAAACTAAAAAGAAACTTGAAACCACAAATATTTATTGCCTATCAACGTTAAAATAACAAACACAAATAATTTTATATAACTCCTACAAACTTGCGTCTGGATAGAACAGTTATACAGCAGTTATTATTACTTGATATACCTTTTCATTACACAAAACCTACGCACTCTACATAATATTTATGATTCATGCCTCAATACCAAACGAAAAAAATAGAGAGTATATCTATAGAATCAACCTTCCCACTCAAGTTTTGATAAAAAATGTATGGGCCTGTCCATGGTTACGGACACAAAAATAACACATGGAAATATCAGTGACTGAATATTATGAGTGTATACTTTTAGATTTTTCAATGGTTAGACAAAAGTTATCTAATAAGTAAATGATTACTTGGCAGCTTCATTTTAGGTTTCATCTGTGAAAAAGTTTCTAGTGAGCTGAATTTTTCTATACACCTTTACTGCGGCGTTATAAAGAAGATGAAAAATTCGACAGATATCATGCCAGTTAAAGAAGTAACAGAAGTTAAAAGGTCACAAAAATATCTCGCGATTTATTGCTGAAAGGCCTATAAAAGTCATTACAAAATTATTTATCGCGCAATTTTCTAGTAAAAATATCTATTGTACTTTTTGTGAAATTGACGATTTTCGAAGTAGAACGCTGAGAGTGACTGTATAAGAAAATGCAGTAAAAGAGGTTGAACTTTAAAATTGAACTAATGAATTATCTCTCCAGAAGATCACCAACTTATTAATGGGTCAATGTGTACGCTTTTATAATAAAATTCCAATATATTTAAGATTAACCCTTCGATAGGTTTAAGGATAAGTGTTATATAAAAATTTTTACTATAAAATATCCGGATGCAAGAAGATGGGATTCCCTGGTTGTAAATTGTTATTGTGTATTTTTAAAAGATGAGTTCTGGCCACTTCTTCTCAACAGATCGACTTTCCGAAGTTGTGGTAGATTCAGTTCAATTTGTAAATTGTTTGACTTATTTCAAATGTATTTAAATACTTACGAAATAAAGATTCTTTTGACTTTGAATTTGATAAAAAGAATAATACATATTATTTTATCATTCATTGTCGGTTTGTTCAGTTTCATCAACAATTACTGACAAAACATCCAGTGGACTTATTCCTATAACTAAATTGACATTTGCATCATCTTCATTATTGGTGAACTCAGCGTTTAATTATGACGGACCACGGCAATGTCCACAAACTTTGGACCACGTACAATTACAAAGCTTGTGTTTAGTGAATCATCGGGTGCTGGTGGTATATATAATAAATAAATAATAATATAAAATAAATATTTCTTACACTCACACACTCAAATTAAGTTTCATAAAGAACTTGTGTTATGGATACTTGATATCTGAAATACTTAAGAAATATATAAACAAACATATTGAATAAATACATATTTTTTTATTAGAATCAACTTAAATAAACATCCATGACTTGACGACTAATATCTGTGTTCATCACAAAAAAAATCCACCGCCGCCGAAATTCGAACCCAGGGGCCCTGGCATAAAGTCGTACTTTTTCACTGAATAGGTGTGAGGCGCGCTCGGAAACGGACGTGTCTCGCTACACTACCGTATTGAATTTGATTAAATTCGCGATCCGCGCGGCTTATGCCGCTGCACGTACTATGGCTTTGAGTTCTGAAAAACTCATAGCCAATGAGTTGTTGGCGTTTATTCAGCACGCCATAGACACCATGGATGAAGTCAGCATCTTGCAAATCTGCAAGTCTGGCTTCTCACAGGACGAGATAAGTAGCGGTAAGGCGCTGCTCTATCAGACGCTCGGCAAGACCGCGCAGATGCCTTCCCGCAGGAGGGACGGTGGTGAAAGAAGCCTCCAAGACATCGTCACCCTATTGAAGGAGACCGACCCGGACGACGTTCCCGCATTCGTGGCGAAGGAACTTCATAAGTTGCCTAGCATCGGGTTCGACCACGTCGACGTAAGCAGGTTGCTGAAGGACATCACGTTCCTGAAATCAAGCCTTGCTGATGTTCAACGGAAGCAAGAGGCATCGGATTGCATAATTGGTGAACTTCGTTCCGAGTTATTACATTTAAAAAGTAATAACTTCTTATGTAGGTCACCAGAGTTCGATGCGTCTAAAGTGAACACGAGCCGTCGCGGAGCGCAAGTTGCATCGGTCAGCAGTCCCGCGCCGGCGGCGTCGCCGATGACGCAGTTTGCTGCATTCGACGCCCCGTGCCCCGCCACCGGCTCCCCCGCGTGCCTCGCCCCGCTCCCCGCCACCCGCTCCCTCCCTGTGACGGAGTCGATGATTCAACGCGCACCGACTTCCCGCGCGTATGCCACCGCCGCCGCTGCCACTACATCGCAGCGGGTGACACCAGAGAAGAGGAAAAGTTGTAGCAGGCCCGCTCGCAAAACTGAACCTCCGCGTCCTCGGCAGGACAAGAAGTGTGATGAGGAAGGCTTCATAAAAGTTGAGAGGAAGAAGAAGAAGCCTACCGTCCGCAACCATCGCGGCACCGCACCGCCCGTACTAGGCCAGCTGATGCGCGGTGAAGTACCATCGACGCAGTTGTATGTATCGAGAGTACACTGGTCTACGAAGGTCGAGGAGGTCGTAGATTATATAAGAAGAAAAACCACCTTTGTACTGAGGGTTGAGCGTTTGGAACCTCGTCATAAAGTGAGTTTCAACTCTTTTGTGGTGAGAGTGCCTACCCAACATCTACCAACCTTCATGAAGGAGGAGTTTTGGCCGCAGGGAGTCGTCTTCCGGAGATTTCGAGGGCGACTGTCTCATGACTCGCGTCACACGTCGCCGAATTTACGTGCTTAAGTGTAGTTTGAAGTATATTTTATATATGTTAGTTTAAGGTATTTATCTATGGGCCCTTTGTTTTGTATATACCATCTTTATAAACTCTGTGTTGCCTGAAATAAACGATTATTATTATTTTTAACTTCCGACCCCACCGTTGTGGATCAATTTCTCTTCCCAGACAGGTTTGTATTTTGATAATAGACTCGATAAATATGCTGCTGAGCTGCTGAAGAAGTAGGTGGTAATGATGGAAATTTCACAGCTGTGCTAGTTTAGCACAGCTGTGAAATTGTTACTTTTTTAGCCGTAATAATGATGTATACAAAAATTCAGCTCACTAGGAATTTTGCCCAGATTGAGGTTTAAAATGCGTAAAATGACTTGACTACAAGTTTATCGTTATTCTATGTTATTATCAATTGTCATACAATAGTAAGAAATCGTAAGACAAAATTTATTTCGACTAGAGTAATACATTATTCTTAAGATAACTTTTATCCGAGTATTGAAGTTCAGACCTCAATGCTAAAGTGCATAAGTAATTCTTAGGCCCGATTTTTCATTGGTCAAATAAAAGTTACGATTTTAGCTTCACGCCGTCATGTAAAGTATTACATGACGGCGTAAAGCTCGTCCAAAGTTAATTGTCATTCCTTGTCATAGTCATACAATTTATTGATTTGTAAAATAATATTATTTCGCCGAGTAATACGTCAGATAACTTTTATTCGTTTGTTGAAAGATCAGTGAAAAAAAAATTCCGTTTACTCAGCATTGTACATACACTAGACAGTATTCCTTTATTAAATTGTAGGTATAAGTTACGTAGTTATCTCGATATGATACAATATTTATAACTGTAATAAAAATAACATACTAACACCTATACCTACATACATCATCATTAAACATTATAAATATACAACAGTTAAAGTATAAGTTGGACTTTCTAAATTAAGATTTAAAAAAAAGTATAAGTTAGAATATAAAATTACCAGGAGATCATAACTTACGTGAAGCCATAAACATGGAGAGGTGTGGAGTTTGCGCAATGATGAGAGTGGCGTTGGCTGCTCTTAAAAATGGAGGATTCGTTGGCTGCGTAGCTTCGCACCTGAAGGGATAATCTCTGCTTAGATATTTATGGAAATATTTTACGGAAACCTTTCAAGAGAAACAAATTAAATTACTTTTGATATACATAAATGTGTACTCAAATATATTAAAAATGTATAGCGACAGTTTACCCCAAAATTAAAGCTTAAAGACGCGTTTGGTGAATGAAAGTTACGAAATAATGGTGGTATGTGGTGATATTACGTATCATTGTCATTGTATGCTTTCTCAGTATTACAGCGTGGTCTGTAGAAATATTTATAAATATTAATATATGTAAATTATTAAACCCTTATGTAGTGGTAGTGCAGAAAAATGTACCTACAATAAACTAAACTGTATTACCTACCGATGTCAGCATCAAAGGGAAGCAGCGACGCTGATATGTATCTTATAGAGCGAAGTTAGATTTGTATCAAACATTCTAGAGCAAGAATGATTAAGTGATTCGTATATGAAATCATGATTTTTGTATCTCTCCCAGTTGAACATTTTATAATGAAAAGGTGGCTAATTTAAACTAAATAAGACGTGTGGCACTGGGAGACTGCCGTGGTAAAGCTATTGCCTAGCATTTTTTATCAACTTATTCAATTATAATTATTTTATTAGCTATTGCAGTAATGTTTGATCTAATATGAAGTTCCACAAGTTCCTAGTAGATAGTGCTGATTGTTTATTAAAGCCCGCATGTCAAGTTATGAAATCAAAGTATCACCGCTGTGCCGGTCGGAGTGGGGGGTGTTAGGTTTTTTTCGTTACGGAATTTCTGGATTCGGTCCCCACGCTCAAGGCCCGCGATAGAAGCTATGCAATAGCTTAAAAATCTGTCGGATATTTTATGAAGAACCAGTTCTATTTCGATTCTATGTTCAAATATCCACGTTACAAAACATAAGGTGAGATTGATGTCAATCGCAGGTTAAAACAATATCTTAAAATCCACATTTATGTTATTTCTGGAGCTTTATCAAATCTTTACCGTTTTTGAGTTTCCATTTATTAATATAAACTCACGCTAATTAGTCTCAGAGAGCGAAAGAAAAACATAGAATGTACCAACTGCTTCTCTTCCCGGGCATACTGTAAAAGTCAGTTAAGAAACAGAGGTTTTATTGACGTTTTTGTGGGTGATAGGCTGACTCTCTCTCACTGCAATAGTCTCTCTCCATCGTTACTATTCCTCCAAATGTGTCAAACGTGACGCCTACCCTTTAAGGACACTGGCGTGTTAAAGTTATGTACGTATGTATGTATAAATACGAGTAAATGCAAATATTGACATGAAATTATTGTCTTTCCATTAATTTGAGATATCTTTGATATTTATTTCAACGTTAGTTTTCAGCGGAACTTAACAGAGTTGTCGAAGTCGCGCAAATGTTCACTTCAATTTTGACCAATAGAAGAAATGGTTCTCTAAAATAAACATTTTGATTGTTATTTTTTAACATCATCGCTTCAATAATAAGTACCGGAATATGCGACACCTTTTCATGACTTGTAGCATATACATTTAAAAAAAAATACCTTTATTTGCCACTTTAATTAAAAAACAAAAACCATATTTGATCTCAATTTACATGAATGAAGTATTTTATTCACATCCTAAATATCAAAATATTTCACTACAAATAATAAATAATAAATAAATAAATATAAATAAATATTTCTGACACTCACACAACATTATCCAGCCCAAATTAAGTTTCTTAAAGAACTTGTGTTATGGATACTAGATAACTGATATACTTAAGAAATATATAAACATACATATTGAATACATACATATATTTTTATTAAATAAACTTAAATAAACATATAAACATCCATGACTTGACGACTAACATCTGTGTTAATCACACAAATATCCGCCGCCGCCAGGATTCGAACCCATGACCTCTGGCATAGTAGGCAATTTTTTATGCTTTATTAAAACTACAGCACATGTAAGTTTAAATAAAGCATAAAAATGGATGCATGCACTCGACGATTCGCTAGATGAAAGATTATGAATCGCCAAAACTTACGACAAATAGGTTTCAACAAGTACCTGATGGAAACTTGATTCTTATGTGACGTGACCTTCAGCTGCAGCGGTCGCCAGCTGCGCCGCAGCCCATCAGCGTCTGGTGGTGACACCTCCGTGTTGTTCAGCAGCCAGGGTTCCCTCTGACAAATTAAAAAACGTTATTAAGGCGAGGATTTTCGAGCGCCGTAGGCATTAACGCTATATGGGACTGCGTGGCGGGCAGTCGCGTAAATAAACTCGTCAGCGCACAGAAATGTCACAGAGTACCTAATAGTAGTTATATAGTGGTACAGTGCTATTATTATTATTACACGAAAAACGTTTTTACGATAACGAGGTTTAGTTTTTAAGTAAAAATGTCAAGGATAATATAGGTAATATAATCTTTATATTTTATTTATCTGGATTTAGTATTGCGATACCTATACTTACTATTACATTTTTTATAAATATTGTAATGATCGAATTGGTTTCATAGCTACATGAAGAATACCTAAAATGTGTCCTATAAACTAGCTGTACTACCTGGCTCCGCTCGGGCGCAGTTTGGCTTTAAATTGTTACTGATTTCTGTCGTTAAATTAGGTAACGATAGTTAACCTACAGTTCTTTCCTAGGCCCATGTGTTTTCATCTTCGACCTCATTTTCACGAAAAATCAGGTAAGATTGAGGTTAAACGTGGGCTTAATTTTTAATAAAAAAATACAGGGAAACAGATAGAAGGCAATTTACTGACTTAGGTAACCGAAAATGTGCTCAGGGTTGCCGGTAAACGGTAGATGTGAGCAGCGTAAGGCTGCAAACTATACGGCAGCGACAGCGGCGCGGGCAGGGATGCGGGGAATCTGGGCCGTTCTCGACGCCAGGGTGAGAGCGATTTGTCGCGTTTTCATACAAACTCAATACTTTCTATCGTGTTGCGGAAATCGCTGCGCGCGCTCTCGCTGATGCTCTCGGTGCTGTCCAGTTTGCAGCCTTAGATGGAGTGACTTGATGAACGTTGGAAGGCCTAACTCTAGTCGGCGTCTCCAGCATCATTATGATGATGATGATGATTAATTTCGTTATCCATATCAAAACTGAATATCATTTGCCAAAACATTATGTTAATATCCTTTGCACTCTTTCCATTTTTCCACCCAGAAATATCCGATTGCATATACATGATTGAACCCACTTAACACGAAACTGTAGTAACCATAACTCTAAAAGTATGGTTTGCAATAAACGTTTATTATTATTACTATGGTGTGTACTGATTAAAGAAGTACTTTTATACGGGGTGTTCTATGAACGCTGCCTCCCAAATACTACCGTATACCAGAATACATTACAGTTCTAATATAATATGAGAACCGTTCGTAATACTCGTACAGCTTTAAAGACCTCGCAGTTATTCAAATATGTAGGTACTTTTGTAAGCTAGATATGTAAGTAAATAATAAATAAATAATTAATTGTTGCAGTGAGAAAAAGCAGCTTAATAAATATAAATATATACGTCAGCTAAGATTTGTAAATATGATTTGAGTTCTAGTTTAACACTTCCCGTTGTAATCCCTAACCACAACAACGGACGGATCCTATTAATATTTATTAACTGTTTTTGTTTTCTTAGAATAAGATTTAGTTTAAAAAACCTGCTTGTAGTACGTTCGCCCTATTTTCAGGACCAAAACTTCAATACATTCACATAGATATAAATAAATAAATAAATATTTCTGACTCTCACAAAACATTATCTAGCCCAAATTAAGTTTCTTAAAGAACTTGTGCTATGGATTCTAGATAACTGATACAATTAAGAAATATATAAATATACATACTGAATAAATACATATTTTTTATTAGAATAAACTTTAATAAACATATAAACATCCATGACTTGACGGCTAATATCTGTGTTTATCACTCCGATATCCGCCGCCGTCGGAATTCGAACCCAGAATCTCTAGCATAGAAGGCAATGTATACCACTACACCAGCCGGTCGTCATGTTCCTTAAATATATCTTATTTCTTACTTTAAAATGACTTATAGGCTTTTATAACTTACCCTGTCTGGCTTATCATCAATAAACCACATGATGTTAGCAGGCGGCATGGCTGGCCCGGTGGAGCAGTTCACCACAATGTCCTCACCACGCTGCACGCTGGCTGGTAATCCGGTAATCACTGGATCTTGTTTTAAGGCCACTGATCGGGAAAAATATCTTGTCAGAAATAAATGAATTAGCCAAACTAATATAGGGTCGCCTTATAATATTCAATAATATGTTAATAACAAATTAGGACTGATGAGTGGGTCATTATTACGAAAAAAAAAATGTATATATTTTTCATAAATTAAAATTTGAAAATTCTTCTAAATGATCAAAATTTAAGTAATATAGAGTAATCTTTAATTTTACGCACAGAGTAGAATTTTGAATTTTATTTTATGAATTTTATTTTATGAAAAATAGTTTTTTCAAATATTTTTTTTCGACATTCAGACCCACTCATCATTCCTAATCTGCTATTAAAATATTATTGACTATTGAAAGCGGACCCTGTATAACAACTATGCAGCCCTAACATAAAGTAAGCTTAATTAAATAAGCTTGTTTTACGGAGACATCACATCGCATTATGAAAATGAAAATGAAAACTTTTTTATTCGTAGTAGGTAATTTTATACACTTTACGAACGTCAAACGCTGGATGAGGGCGGCGCGGGTCCGAACGACATGACGAATCCTGCAGGGCTAGCATGCAACCATCGTTAAATAGTCGAATCGACAAAATAAATATTATTTTGTTATTTTATCCTATCATGTAAGCTAATATGCGCACCATAATAGATAGAATTACTCGAGTTGATACCATGATTAAGACCACAGAACCAAATATGTCATAATCTTAATAAATTACATACACTAAATACCATATTCTAAGAAAATATCGATAAAAGGCCCGATTTATCGTTGTCGACGGTAGCATGCTAGCCCCGCTGGGGGAGGCATAGAGATGCACACTTCTCGACGTTTCACTTCTCTCGAAGATAATGATCGCCCATTATCCACCAATGTCTTGGTGTTGTCTACTACTACTTCTACTTCTTCAGCTTACGTCCTCGGGGTACTTATCCTGGTATACGCTTAGACCTGAGCCAGTATACTAACGTTCGTTTCCTAACTTTTTCCCATAAGGTCGGCTTAGATAGCCCTATTTCCGAATAACTTCAGAATAAGTGTGTCGTAGAATACCTTTTCTCAAACATGCTGGGAAATTTGAGCATTATTTTGACAACTTTCTTTGAGATAAATCGAACTTGCTGTACTAAATTAAAAAAATTCTATGTAAAATCATATTTGTCGTGTAATTTAAAAATGGAACGATCTTCTACTTCGCAACATGGCGACCAAAGAGGTTGAACTGGCTAACACAGAAAAAAAAATAGAAAAAAAACAATATTCACGGAAAATCCACATTAAATTTTAAGAATTGTACATTCAATAGTTCTTTTTTCAAATAAGAGTTCTAAATCGTACTATTTAATTCGATTTCCGCGCATTATTTGAGAAAAGTAGAAGCCTTGGCTGCAACTGGGCATTGATGGACTTGTGATAGACCTGTGAATGTGGACCCACATTCACACGTTCGTCCTTCACTGCCTCTCTTGCCGGCCGCTGCACTATAACTAACCAAGACTAATCCTTGGTGGTAGGAACCGCCTAGCTAGCAGGCTCCCTTCATACAAAACCTACCGCCAAATATCACGTCTCATGTTGTGATGTGTTCTGGCAATATTTCAAGAAGAGCTAGGTCCTAAGATGATATCATCTTCACATACCTTCAGTGAAGTCAAACGTCCGTTTATTCAATTCAATTCAAATCATTTATTTCAATCAATTAACAGATCATTGGTACACACAGGTAATTTTATCAGGATAGATACAATAAAAAGAAAAATAGTAATAATGAGAACATAAGAATTATCAATCAAATTACAAATTGAATGTTAGTATGAAAAATGTCAATATTAAATAATTAAGAATATAAAAATAAAAAAATAAAATCCCCAGACAATCACACCAACTACATGGCCCAAAATTAAGCATAGCTTGGGTTATGGGATACCATGTAGCGAACTAGGGGGAACCTAGAATATAAATATATAAATACCCAGACACGGAACCTCTTTTTTTCTTGTTCCGTGCGGTAATCAAACCCGCAACCACTGGCGTCTGAGGCAGACAGGTTTACCCCATCGCCAAACTGGTCGTCAAATGCAACACGACCGTCGAAAATTCACGGAACAATAGAGTAGACTTGAAAAACTTTAAAGAGCCATCTTTTGTACTGTCTATGGTTATTCCTAAAATATTTACAGAAAAAATTGCGACTCATTTCGGATATAAATACTAATAAAAATATATTTATATCAAAGTACGATGTAATTACATCATCACGATGGGCGGTAATATCAAAAGATTAAAATAACGACGCTACTCCAATTAAAACCAATATTTCATTGAGTTTTAAATAGATACGGATAATATAAAATCGGTAAGTAATAAGAACAGAAAATAATTATACATATTGAAAGGGGAAAGGTACAAAATGTAACTATAGAGGACAATTATCATCCCTTTTTTAATGATAAGAATATTTTGATACATTTGATATTTATAAAACTTATATTTTATACTTTACTAGCTGACCCGGCAAACGTTGTTTTTTAAATTAAAAAAAATAGATGTTGGCCGATTCTCATAGATACCGGATAAGCACAAAAAATTTCATCAAAATCGGTCAAGCCGTTTCGGAAGAGTATGGCAACGAAAACTGTGACACGAGAATTTTATATATATTAGATAAATTTTTTTGAAAACAACTTTATTGAAGCAAAACTTTTAGAAATATTGGAAATTATGTTTAGTTTTATACCAATTCACTAGCTAGTCTATAACTATTTAAGTCATAATTTTTTGATAGAGCATATTTCGATTTTTACACAGTGGCTCCCCCATCTGTCTTATCTTAACGAAACTAATGAAAAAGCTACTGAACGAATTGTTTGAAAATGCAGTGTTGAAGAAAATATTATTTATGTAGACGAGGTGTCTTTCTTTGGTATCCATATGGTTTTGACGAACACTGATGGTGGGGCCTCTAATGTGGAATTTATTCCCAATACTCATTTAACAAACCACATGCAGCAGCTATCTACATCATTAAGCACCAAAAAAACTTGTGAAACTTGTTAAATTCTAAATAAAGTTACCTGTTAAATAAAACAATTAGTTTTTAAGCCAACGAATCTTTTCATCAATATCCAAGCCTGTTTATGTTGACAGTAGTTACCAAATGTATGAAAGGTGTGGTATATAAAATAGGACTCACCAGCTACGCTCAAGAGCTTGGTCTCCTTCACCACAGCGAATCTTGGACCTTCAGTCGAAACTTCGCACGTGAATGATATCTGCTTGTTATACCTCCTTGGCAGAACCACGCTTATCATACAGCTGTGCATGTTGCATGATCCCCTGGTAACTGTGCCAGATGTGGTGTTGAATGTTCTTGTTGGAGGCTAGGACAATTCAAAATTACATTTGATTATCGTTTATTGAACACAAATAAATATATATATAACAAAGATAAAAAACAATTATTTACTAAGAGGCAACCTAGTGAGCTGTTTATTAACAAATTACGTGAGGTATTTAACTGTAGGAGGGACAACATTAGGATACATAGTAATATAAATTACAAAATTAACAATAAAACTACTATTTGAGGCGTTGTAAACACAAAAATTCTTATTTTACGTGTATATACAGAAATAAACAAAAAATTTAACACATATGTATTTAGATATAATATAAATATAGGCTACAAACTTCAAACTAGTTTAGCTAGGGTTAAGGGTTTTTGGTCTTTTTTTATTAGCGTAGATTTTAGTTGAATCTTCTCATAAGGATACAGCGTGGATTTTAAATCCATGACCAATGAAATCCGAGAATTGAGGCGGTTAGCTTAGCATTAAGTTGTCAGATGATAGTAAATTACGAGGGTGCTGACCATATCGATAGCTAAAGTAGTTTATAAAATAGCTAGAAACTGTATTATTGAATGGAATTCAGCAAAGTAGAGAAATAACTGATCGATATCTAAAGTGGTATTGAAAATTGCTAGGAACTAGGTATGGAACAGAATTCGGTAAAGTGGACAAAGATCTTGAATATAGGAAAGCAAATTGAAATCCAGCTTAGTGCAATATTCGGAGACATGATCATATTTCCGCAGTCCAAATATAAATTGTCTACAAAGATTTTGGCGGCGCTCAAGTTTATTAAGTCATTTACTGTAATATTCAGATAGCAGGCATCCGCTTAATCAAGTAATTGGAGAAAGAGAATTATCTTCACCGTTGATCGAAACGACTTGGTTTAGAGTTACTGTGTCAGGTATATGGTTTGAAGGTAATTAAATTTTTACATAGGACCAGAAAAGTTTAGGACATTTCCTTATATTATCTTCACTTAATTTTATAAATTATTACACATATTCTGTTTTCTGTAGCCTACACTGCCTCTTTCGAAGTATTGAAAAAATCTGGTTATCCAAAGGATTTCCGTATTGCTTCCACTTGGAATGATATTTTTGTTTTTCCTTACGTTTTAAGGAAGGTTCCTGGAAAAAAACCTCAAAAGTTATTGAATTTTCCGTCTCGCATTTTTTAAATAACCTGTTTTTAATATTTTTTATCAATCAAACGAGAAAGAAATTATAAAAAATGTATGGTTTTTTTAATACATTTTGGTGTTGCATTTTTGGCTTATTTTTTCACTCAATAAATAAAAATAAACTCAATAAGAATCGATTTTTGCAAAAAAAATTATGTATTTTTTTTTCAAGGAAATTAATATATTCGCTTACTTATTAAGCAAAGCATGGTCACTCTAAATTATGAATAAAGACGACTACGCGCCACTACAAAACATCTTGTAATACTACGTCGTAGTATTAACAATGAAATGCCGCGTCGTAGTAGCTGTGTTCATCAACAGCGACTATTTTTAAAACAGTTTGTGGTGCCGTATTCATACTTTTTTTTACTGAGCGTTAATAAAATAAGTATTCAGGTACGTATAAATAGTATCAAAGTAAATAACTTTTAAATTTGGCTGATGACTAAATAAAAACCTGTATTAAAAATCAAGAAACATGATATCTCAAAAATGGAACACTTTCACACAATGCAAATAGGAGTCAGCATTTTTATCGCAACTATAGTTGAATTCTTTTCAAGTGGTTTTTGTGATAGTTCGAAATTGTCAATCTTTGTGACGTTACCGTAATGAAATTGTTCGATCTTCCATTCGAGGGCTTTGACGTATTGAATCAGTTAGTGAAAAAAATGTATACAAACTTCCGATTACAAGATGGCCGCTCATATTCATCGATTCAATGTCGATTCAGTAGTGTCCATCACTATCAACTGAACGTTCCGTTTCTTTGAATCTGTCTATTTAAGATGAATATTGTTATGACATTTTAATAATAACAATAACACTTTATTAATAGTTCAATTTATAATTTTAAAATAAACAATTTTATTGACATAGTTTTTATTTTCTTAACGGGCCAATTTATATTTTATAAGTTGTAAATAGTTTGCGCGTAATGGAAAATGAGAACTGTCAAGAAAATCATTCGAAAACAATTCAACTATAGGTACCCCACAACTTCTAGCAAAATTATTAACTGAAAATTCGTATAAAGTAAATTATATGTCTATTAACGATAATGGATATCAAACTAGCCACAACGTCTCTGGGGGTGTTTTATAAAGAGACGGTTTCTTTATTTATTGTTTTTCTTTATTTTGATAAATACTATACTGATTTTGAAAAGGATTATTACTTATATATTTTTGATGTAACTATTAAAATATCCTTATAAAAAAATGACAAAAATATGCTAAATATCCCGTTTCTAAACATAACTTGCACATTAATGACCATGACACTTTGGAAACCTTTATTTATATTGTATTTAAGTAAACAAGTATCGTACGAAATTGACTTATAGATAAGTTCGCTTTGGATTTAACGTTATTTTTCTTTGTCTTGGGTCCTCAGGAAGAAATATCTGTATAAATTAACTGTACTTTTGTTCTGTCATCATTTAAATGATATCTGTAGATACATTATTAACCTTTAAAACTGCAAAAACTGACCAAAAACCAATGCGGAAATATCAAGAGTATAATTAACTAAATATTATTCAAAAGTGTTGACTTTATCAGTGATCGTTATTATCATCAAACAACGAACTATCACAACAGCCAAATATCAACGCGGTCATTTCCATAAAATTAAAACATGCTCAACATTACACAAGATTGCTAAATGATTGGTGCTCAAAATCGAATATTTCAGCACCAATATTAATGATGGTTATTATATCATTATAAGACCTCATTTTGAAAACCAATTTCATTAATTACTACATGTTAATCAGCGTGAATGGTAATGAAGCTGGGAGCACGCTTTTGTGAATTTTTGCTTGTCAGCCGGCGAGTTAATGAGCTTCGGGAAGATGTGTTTATCTATAAACATGACATCAAGGACACTTGAAAGCATGATTAAAAGACGGCAATATTAGAAAGTTGCATGATATTTTGGACTTATTTTATAAAAAGTATTATACTTAAACTTTATTTTTATTTTAATACGACCGCGGTTGTTATGGTGTAACACTATCCGTCTTAGATGCCAGTAATCGTAGGATCAATATCAATATCCCAAGAATAAAATATGTGGGTGTTCGAACTTGTTTGTTTTAAGTGGTGTGGGTGTTTTGTTTACGATATGTGTTTTTACGCAGCACAAGGACTTCATAAAGACCTAGCTCTTCACAAAATATTGCCAGCGGGGTAAGCATACTACCGTCGACAACGATAAGTCGGGCCTTTTATCTATATGTTCTTAAAATATGATATTTAGAGTAATAATAATAATAAAACTCTTTATTGTACACCAACATGGTTACATAGTTTAAATGAAACAACAATTACAATTAACATACAAAGGGCGGCCTTATCGCCGAAGCGCGATTTCTGCCAGGCAACCCAGTAATGTAATTTATTAAGATTATGACATATCTGTGTTCTTAATCATGGTATCAAATCGAATAATTCTATCTATTATGGTGCGCATATTAGCTTATATCTATCTTCTATATACTTATAATAAATCTGTAGAGAGGTCAATTCTGTACATGAAATATATTTTCAAAATAACTATCAGGGGGTGATTAGTGATCGATACTGATGCCAAAAATGCAATCAGTAAAATTTTTGTCTGTCTGTCTGTATGTTCCTTATAGAAACAAAAACTACTCACACGGATTTTAACGAAACTTGGTAAAATTATTCTTCATACTCCTGGGCAGGTTATAGTATACTTATTATGACGCTACAATCAATAGGAGCAGAGCAGTGAAGGAAAATGTTGGAAAAACGGGAGAAGTTACTTCATTTTTCAAGCTTCCGTCGCGTGTGCAGCCTTAATGGTTAAAGCTACATAGAAATTATGAATGACGGAAATATTCTACATAAAATTATACAAAAAATGTCTCACAACAGTATATGTCTATATTTTATGGTTGACTCACGCGTAAATCCCGATAGCTTAGCAGTTCGGAGCTTTCTGATTATATTTGTTTACTCTTACGTTTATAATACTCTCACTCATCCCTAATTAAAAAAAATTAACATTATTACCTATTCAATAAAAAAAGAATCATAGAAATCGATATAGAAACACCCAACTTATACATGAAATACGCTAATAAGCCATCGGGCGTGAATACTGAATCATGCTATAAGGATTATTTTTGCGTAACGGTTGCCGCGCTCGACGCGGCTCGCGGCGGTAGGGTATAAAAAGGCGGGTGGCGAGCGCAAGCTTACACAAACTAAGAAGGATAATAAATAAATAATGCTTATCAGCGTGACCTTTAGTCTTTAAATAGTTTATTTTAATTTATTTTGTTGTTATTTTATTAAATGGGTATTAGTTGTTTTGGTAGTGTTTAAATATTCGGTCAAATTCCAAATTTTGGCTAATTTATGTTCAGTCTTTTTTTTGTTTTGAGTAGGTAAAAGCGTAGGTACTTTTATTGATTATAGTAGTTATAAGTATTTATTTTCAAGTGAAGTAGGTTTAGGTAGATAGCATTGCAAAGGCGTTTCAGCTTTATTTTCATTTCTTACGCCGAGTGATTCTATTTGAGATTATTATTACAAAATAGCGACAAAACTAAGGTATTACGTGAGTGTAATTTAATTATATGGGATGAATGTACGATGGCCCATCGAAAAGGAGTAGAAGCGGTAGACAGAACTCTAAGGGATAAGAGACAAAATTATCGACCAATGGGCGGTATCACGGTTTTATTTTGTGGTGATTTCCGACAAACCTTACCGCTAATACCACGGGGAACCCGAGCTGATGAGGTTAGGGCTTGCCTGACAGCTCTTATATGTGGCGTGATACACAATCGGTGCATTTGACTATAAACATGCGAGTGAGAACTGGAGATAACCCGAATGATCGTGAATTTTCTGATATATTATTAAAGATTGGTGAAGGTGCCTATCCACAACTACCTAACCAAGGAAAACTTATTCTGACGCCTGAGTTATGTTGTATAGTGCAATCCCAACAACATCTTATATCATCGGTTTACGATGACTTAACAAATATATTAAATAGGGACAATTCTTGGCTATGCGAAAGGTCCATTTTGACTCCTCGCAATGACCAGGCATTTGAGAGTAATAATAAAATACTGTCTAATATACAGGGGGAAAGCAAAGTTAAAAGTTCAATAAATATAATGGTCTATGAACAAGAAGCCACTAATTACCCGATACAATTTTTAAATTCTTTAAATATGCCTGGACTTCCTTCTCATGAAATTTGTTTAAAAATTGGCATTCTGATGATTCTGCTCCGAAATTTAAGACCACATCAACTTTGCAATGGAACTCGGCTAAAAGTAACCCAGTTGCAACAAAATGTAATCGAGGCTCAAATTTTAACAGGTTGCGGTCCAGGAGAAACCGTCTTTATTCCACGAATTCCCATAATACCGACTAATTTTCCATTCCAATTTAAAAGAACGCAATTCCCAGTATCGGTGTGTTATGCAATGACAATTAATAAGGCTCAAGGGCAGACATCTCGTGTTGCTAGAGTAGATCTCGGTCAGTTGTTTCTCGCATGGTCAGTTATACGTCGCTCTTTCCCGGGTTAGCAGTTCTAGAAATCTTCATGTTCACGTGCCGGATGGGTCAACTTTCAACATAGTTTACTCGGAAGCTTTGCCTGAAGTATTTTCGTCCATAGATACTTATGCCTCATGTGAAAGTGATCTAAACAATTAATTGTCAAATATTATAAAATGTAAATCCTTATCCTTACTAATATTATAAATGTGAAAGCGTGGAAATTTGTTCAGCTTTCACGCAAAAACTACTCGACGAATCATCGGAGGTACTAGATGTAACATAGGATACTTTTTATCCCGAAATTATCGCGAGCGGAGCTGCGGACACAGCTAGTAATAGGATAAAATAACAAAATAATATTTATTTTGTCGATTCGACAATTTTTATCGATGGTTGCATGCTAGCCCTGCAGAACACATCACCGCAGGAACGCTGTTACTTTGTGGCAGATTTTATATGAAGGGTCGTCGCTAGCCAAGCCAGGCGGACCTTGAAGGTATACCACCAAGCGGAGCTCACTCGGATTAGTCGCCTTTCACGACACGCTTATCCAGAGAAGGAAGGGCTATTCGAATCCGACCCTACACAGTTCAAAAAACCACAGCACAAGCCGGATAATAGCTTCAACATTATGAACGTTTATTCAATATTGTTTATAGCTTGGTAGCATGTCATTCATTTGGTACCTGTATCACTATACAGGGTGACTGGTGACAAATTTTAGATACTGAAGGAGAGTACTCTGGGCATAATTATGTAATAAAAGTTAGGTACAGTAGAATCCGTTTATTATGACTCCGCTTATATTGACCAATTATGATGTGTTTACACAGTGAAGTTTGGTTTTCATATAAATTATATAACTAAGTCGGATATAATGACTTCGCCTATAGTGACATTTGTAACCCTTTTTTATCAAATTTGTCCGCTTATAGTGACCGACCGTATGATTTCTAAAACCTTTGGCAGTGTTCGGGAGAGTCACGTTATACCCAAAGACTTTCGGCGCGTGAAAGGCTTTTTTGATTTGAGTATCAGAGCGTCGATTTACTTATTGAGTCTACTTATTAATATCAACTTTGATTTATCTCTATTTTATTCCTCTGTCTTAAAATAAATCACATACTTACTTAAACAGTTTATTTATTCTTGCAGTACCTATGCTTTGTATGACGTCCGTTTAGTATGACTTGTTACTTATTTCCCTTCGATGTCATTATAAGCAGATTCCACTGTACTTAATTTTTCACTTGAATTCTTTATAAACAAATAAAGTTTAGTTTCTATCTAATTTACTTAGGCCTGAGTCAATCGCGTCACGTGACCTGGCACTGGGATCGCTGCCAACGCTAGTGTAACTATACGTTGCGTGATCAATTCTTTAATTTTCGGTTAATTTTACTCAGTAAATAATTAATATTTATTTTGTATTATATTTCTTTCTCTTCATGTATGATCTCAAATTAACATATCTTCGAATTTCAAAAGTGACCCACCAGTCTCCCTGTATAATTAAATGATTAGTATTCGAAGGATAAAAATTTAAAGAGTCTGCAAACTCTTTAATTATGTAAAATATCCACAACATTAGCGCACCTGCAGTTCGATTGAATAATTAAAAAGCTTTTAAGTCTATTCAGCCGGATTAACCAACATCTGTCAGCGTAAATTAGGTCAGCTAAATCTCTTTTACTTAATTTATATCAGGTGAATGTATATTTTCAACAAATCATGATATTAAGTAAAATACGAGTCTCTAAAGACGACTACAGACAGTGTCTTTAAGATACCGAAGTGAAGTTAAAATGTAAAAGATGAAATCGAGTAACTTCGTCTTTTGTTTAAGCTCTGGTATGATTCAATTGAAATTGAATTTAATACGATAGCTTTAAGTCCTTGGAGACGTGTATCCTAAATTCGTGAGCTCAAATATATTCAGGATGTCTGGTTTGGTAACAAATATCAGTACTTAAGTATACACTGGCGGCCAAATAAAACAAGCTTTGTTCAACCCTTGGCTTCAAAACCGAATTCCATTAAATGTGTTTTATTTAAGATTATGAATTATGGAAACTTAAGACAATACTATGTAAGAAGTAATTTTAATAATTTAAAAAAATGGTTAGAAGTGTTACTCCATACTTTGGCACATATAAAAGATAATGTAAATTAATGTTTTGGCGGAGTTTTTCATCCACAATACTAATGATTTCGAGAATTGAATAACAAAAAAATACAGAAATGACACTGATTTCAACACAAAATCCACCCCAACTGGGATTCAAATCCAGGTCTTTTGGAATAGTAGGTACTTGATTTTGACATGGAAGGTAAAAAGGAGTTTTTACAACTTCACCTACACAGGGTCACTGGTGGGTCAGTTTGAGATCATATACATATGAAGAGAAAAAAAAAATACTAATTATTTACTGAGTAAATTAAACTGAAAGTTAAGGAATAGATTACGCAACGCATGGTTACACTGGTACGGAAGTACGCACGGCACTATCAACACAGAATGGACGGCTTCATGAACAGTCGTCGAACTAGTAAATTTCTTTATTTATTTAAAGGGAATTTTGCTGAAAAATTATGTACCTACGTTTATTACATAATTTTATTACGATCAAAATCGAATACAGAGTGCTCTCCTTCAATATCTAAAATTTGACACCTGTATTATCGCAAACGCTATACCACAAAACTTTATTCTACATTAAACAGTGTGACTGGTAACAAATTTTAAATACTGAAGGTGAGCACTCTGTACTCGATTCTGATCATAATTAGGTATGTGTTAAAAGTAGGTTCTTAATTTTTCACGAGTATTTCCTATTAATAAATAAAGAGACCTTACTACACTTTTCCTGACGCGCTGCCTCAGTCAACACGCACACAGTAGTATTCCCGCCACACGCACATCACCACCCGCTAAGTACCTATTGTATTACGCCTATGTAACCATGCCTTGCTTTCTATTTTCGGTTAAGTTTACTCAGTGAATAATTAATATTTTATTCTATCACGGCTTGGAATTTCCAAAATGACCCACCAGTCACCCTGTATATTATCGTATTATTTCATTTGACCTGAACTCACCTGCTGTCCAGGAGTAAACCTGAAGACCTCATTGTTATCTCTATACCACTTCACGGAGTGCAGCGGAGGGTCCCCCTGCTCATTGATGTAGTGGCAGACGAGGTCGACGCTGTGTCGCGGGTCGCCATATTGCGGCACTTCCAGAAACGTTATGTTGTGGCCAGAGGCTATCACTGTGGACAAAAGAGAGAATTTGTTGTAGAAAGAATGTTGAATGTAATAATTTATAAAGGGTGACTTTTGAAATTCGAGGACGTGATAGTTTGAGATCATAAATACATACATACATACATAACTTCACGCCTGTATCCCTTATGGGGTAGGCAGAACATCAGAGGTTATAAGACCAACTGATGTCACGTTTGACTAATGAGGTGTTATAATGATTGCGAGAGGCTATAGCAGTGACAGGGGTTCAGCCTATCGCCCACAAAAATGCCAATAAAACCTCTATCCCTTAACCAACTTTTACAGTATGCCCGGGAAGAGAAGCAGCTGGCACATTCTATGTTTTTCTTTCGCTCCCAGTCCAGCATGGAAAAAATGAGATCATAAATTAAGAGAAAAAATATTATAAAAAATAAATATTAATTATTTACTGAGGGTAGTTCGTGCGCGTGACGGGACTGGCTGTGTTTTAATGTCGTTCTCAGTTTTAAATTTCTAACAACTCCAAAAGTATAATCTATGAAAATAAAAACGTATCAAAGTCTTCCTTGTGATTTAGTGCATCGAATGATATATAATACTATACGCAAAGTGAAGTGCAGTGCAGCTAAAAAGTAAAAACAAATTCAGTAAAAACCGTTTTAAAAGTGTCTAATGCGTGTCGATGTCTGGCCATGAACTTACGGTCGGTCGGTCATTAACCTTACCCAAAATCTGCGAACATACTGAACTCTTAATTCGTTATCACCCTTAAGTGTCTCGGTGGCGGAGAGGTCGTGGTGTCTTAGATAGGGACTTGTATAGTCGAGTTCAAACCCCAGCCGTGCGACTTTTTTTTTTTTTTTTTTCTTTCTTTTAGTTCTGTCTTTTTGTTTTTTGTAAACATTTAAAATGGCAAAGTGCGGGGGGTGTGGAAGATTTTTATCGTCAACCAGCACAGATGGAGCCACTTGCTCCAAATGCAAATTAATTTACCACCGCGAATGCGTGTCTATACCCGATGGCCATAAATTAACTTTAAAATGGTCTTGTCCTGCCTGCAAATGTCAAATGCCTAAGGGCGATAACTCTCACACACCTGTTAAGTCGCTTTATACGAACGAAACACCTGAAACAAACCTTAGTCCGACGACGCGAGTTTCTGATACTGAAACTGATATAAAATACTTGTGTAAAGAGATGCGGGGACTTCGAGAAGATGTGTCGGTGATTAAATGTGAATTCACCGATTTAAGAAAATCTCTCGACTTTCTTTACAACAAAGTTCAAGTGCTGGAAGAAAGAATAGCGTTGTTAGAGAAAACAGATAGTTCGGCAAAAGATAGCCCCTGTAACCAAAGCATAGAAGCGTCTATTGAAGACTTAAAATCCCAACTGAGAGAACGAGATCAACGATTCCTGCTTAATGACGTAGAAATATCAGGGGTCCCCGAAGTCAAGGGAGAGAACTGTATACATTTAGTTACCTTAGTTGCAAAAAAACTTGGAGTCGAACTGGATGATAGGGATGTCGTCAGTGTAGAAAGAGTGGGATCGACCTTTAGGAACCGCTCAGGTAATGATGATGATTCGTTAAAACCTAGAACCCTGGTAGTGCAACTGGCGCGACGCAATGTGCGCGACGAGTTGATGCAGGCGGCGCGCGTGCGTCGTGGCGCCACGACAGACGGACTGCAGCTGCCGGGCCCGGCGCGGCGCTTCTACGTCAACGAGAGGCTCACGCAGTTCAATCGGCAACTATTTGCGAAGGCGAGGGAAGCAGGGCGCGGTAAAGGATGGAAGTTCATCTGGACGAGAGGAGGTCGTATTTACGCCAGAAAGGACCATGGCCTTACCGTGCACAAAATTATCTGTGAGAATGATGTACAAAAGGTTTTTACATAACAACTGGTTGGTGGACATCGTTTTCTTTATTATTTAAAACATTCTTTGTAGTTTACTCTTACTATCTTTTATCAATGCATTTTTTTATTTATTATATCAATTGTAGTGTCGTACCTTTTTATCAAGTAAAACAGAAAAAACTGGCCCAAGTTTTGAACTTAATATTATGTTTTTATTTAATAATATTTTATAGTATTTTAACATCTCTTACATTAAATAACATCGAGCTTCTTTTTTTGGTTAGTGTTTATCAATTAGAATGGAAGTATAGTATAACTGAAGTATTTTTAATGTATGTTAATATAATTTTATATTTTTATACAATTGTAGTTTTTTTTAATGTCTTTAGTACACATTTAGGCTTCTTAAATGATAATTTTTATACTTTATTATATGTCAACCCTACGGATGTTAATT
Source organism: Stenoptilia bipunctidactyla (assembly GCA_944452665.1). Taxonomy (NCBI): domain Eukaryota; kingdom Metazoa; phylum Arthropoda; class Insecta; order Lepidoptera; family Pterophoridae; genus Stenoptilia; species Stenoptilia bipunctidactyla. The sequence continues at coordinate 3,148,957 of OX101730.1, forward strand.
TTATTTTAAAATTGTGTTTACTCGTAGTTTTTTTTTTTTAACCGTTTTCATTAGATGTTTGTTCGTTTTCATTAGGTTCTTAAACAATATTTTTTATATATCATTATATCCTTTTTCCAAAATTTTAAAAATTGAACATCCATTGTCTGATGTATATTGTAAGGCAAATCGTATTGTGTGGATTTCATGGTATTTTTTTATTGTGGTGCTTATATCAATTACACTACAATGTGGCAGTGAATATGTCATAACATTTAAAGTTGCATTGTCATATTTCTTTGTGTACTATTTAGTAATTATTATTTTTTGTTTTACACTTTTTTATACAAATAACTGTACCAATTATTATTAACTTATATTATATTTATGAAATGTATTTCCATGCCTATATATTTTTACTATATATTTATGATAGGGTATGTACCTCTGATGAGCCCATCTCTCTACTTATACAATTTGAATAGAAAAGAAAATGTTCCTTTTTTTTCTCTTTAGTCAATGCTTGGAACCAAAAATAGAAATAATAGTTTAAAATTAGGCCTTATTAACGTCAGATCACTAAATACTGGTAAGGATGAGTTTTTGCACACAATATTAACACATAAACCTGATCTATTAGCGCTTAACGAGACATGGCTGAAAGATGGTGAGGAGAGGTTCGCTACGGTGGTGCCCGGCTACACCTTGCGGCACAGCGCGCGACGCGGGCGGCGTGGTGGCGGCGTCGGGTTCTACGTGCGCCGCGACCTGAGCGCGCGCGTGCGCCGCCATCCGCCCTCGCCACTCGAGCAGCTGTGGCTAGAGGTATCGCTGCCCAACAATATTCGTATTGCAGTGTGCTCTGCCTATAGATCTGAGTCAGTCTTACCGGTGGGTGGTGCTATAGAAAGCCTAAGTGAATCTATAAGTGCCTTTAGGAATTATAATCATATTTTTATTTTATCTGATTTTAATGTTGATTTGCTTAACCCTGTAAAGAACAAAGCACCAGAAGTCATGACCTTTCTGAGCCAGGAAGGGTTAGATCAGGTGATTAAGGAGCCCACAAGGATCACAAAAGACTCCGAGACCCTTTTGGACTTGGTGATTACTGATTCCCCACAACTTTGCAAACACACTCAGGTACATCATAACCGACTTTTAAGTGACCATGGATTAGTTCTTGCTGAATTTAACATAAAGAAACCAAAAGTACATAAAAAACTGTATATTGGGCGAACATTGTCAAAAATTGATACTGAACTATTCTCTAAAGAAATAAAATCATGTTATCCATGCAGTGAGTCATTGACTCAGAAAAATATAGATGATATGACCTCTCAGTTTAACAGAACTATCATTAATGCTTTTGATAAATTCGCTCCTGAGGACAAGTCATATATCAAAGATAAACCACAACCATGGATCACCGATACCATCCGTGAAATGATTTATTTGCGAGATAATGCCTTAAAAAGAGCTTTAAAAACCAAAGTAGAATCACACTACTTGTATTATAAAAATCTTAGAAATTACATCACGGGAGCAATTAAGCGAGAAAAAAAAGCTTATTTTGATTATTTTGTAAATAGTAACTTAAAATATCCTAATAAAATGTGGCATCATCTCCGCAAAATATCTACATTTACTTCGAATACCCAATCCATACCGCAACACCTGAAAGACCCAAACAAAATAAACAACTTCTTTTTAGAAGTACCAGGCAGTAATATACTTCATTATGATACATACAGCTTTTTCAATAACAATAAAGTAGGCCGAGCAGAATTCTCACTACATACACTTACCTCTAAAGAAATTGAAAAAATTATAAATTCTGTCCATACTAATGCCATGGGACATGATAAGCTATCGATGCAAATGATCTGTTTAACACTACCTTACACACTGCCTTCAATAACTAATCTGGTGAACCAATCTATAACTGATAAAAGCTTTCCTGAACAATGGAAATTAGCGAAAGTCGTTCCCCTCCCCAAATGCCCAAATATTGATGAACTAAAGGACCTACGTGCAATCAGCATTCTGCCAGCCTTGTCGAAGATCATTGAGCGCGCCGTCTGCTTGCAACTAACGGCTTTCCTTGAAAATGAGAACATATTACCACAGGTTCAGTCCGGTTTCCGAAAAGGATTCAGCACATCCACGGCACTATCGGAAGTAACTGATGACCTTATCACGGCAAGCGATGCAGGTTTAAGTAGCATCATAGTTCTTTTAGATTTTTCACGGGCTTTTGACTGTTTGAACATCGACCTTTTAATGGCAAAACTATCATATTATGGTGCAACTAAGCCTACAATAGAGTGGTTCAAATCCTTTTTAACAAACCGTAGGCAATATGTGGTCTTAGATGATGATAAAGGATATCAATTGGAGTCTGAAAAGAAACAAATGTCTAGAGGTACCCCTCAGGGTTCTATTTTAAGTCCTATACTATTTATATTATACACGGCTGATCTTCCAGCAAAATTAAAATACTGCAAAATTCATTTATATGCAGATGATACTCAAATCTACTACTCTTTTAAACCATCAGAAACTAACGCTGCCATTGAAAAAATAAATGAAGACTTAGAAGTCATAAATGAATGGGCAACAAACAATAATTTAGTCCTTAATCCAATAAAATCAAAATTTTTGATTACTGGCACTAGGAATCAAATCAATACAGTAAAAAGTTACAGCCCTGTTATAAAAATTGCTGGTAAATTAGTAGAGCAAACAATCGCCACAAAGAACTTGGGGTTACTCATGGATGAGGAGTTACGATTTGAGAAGCATATAAATGAAAAAACCAAACACTCTTTCTATAAACTCAAGACTCTGTACGGTATACGAGACTTCCTTTCAGAAAAAGTTAGGGTACTTTTGATAGATTCGTTAATTTTGTCAAACTTTAATTACTGTGATGCAGTGTATGGCCCACGTATCTATGAAAAAACAAGCAAAGTAATTCAGAGGGTTCAGAATGCAAGCATGCGATTCTGTTTTAATATACCAAGAAGATCACATATTACTCCTTTTCTAAACAAATACAAAATATTAAATATGGAAAACCGCAGAAAATTACACCTAGCTACCTTAGTTTATAAAACAGTTCACACACACAGGCCTACTTATCTATTTGAAAAAATTTCCTGGGTACATGAGAGTCACGTTTTTAACACTAGAAGTAAGAATTTAAAAAAGATGTGTATACCTAAACACCAGTGCCAAGGTTTTAGAGGAAGCTTTAAGTATTCGGCATCTAAAATCTGGAATAATCTACCTCCACCTCTTCATGAAAGTATGTCTTTGCAAACCTTTAAAATTAAATTAAAAGTAATTCTTTTGGAAAGACAACTTACCATATAGATTCCAGGTTATACAGAAATCAGAAGTTCTAGCAAACATAAGTATATCTATTAAAAGAAACAGTCCTAAGTATAAAGTGTATTTTCTATATGTTGGTATGTATATATAAATATATATTTAATATAATAAATATGGAACTATGTATGTATGTAAGTAATATTATTTCTAGTTTTTAATGTACCTACCTTTTTAAGAATTCTATAATTAATTAGATAAGATAATCAATATATATATAAATTAGAAAAGTAAGTTTTTATTTGTGTAAATTAGGTTAAGTATTTGTTTTGTTCTGGGACTGACTGAAAACCAGCGCTGGTTATTAAGTATGACTACATACTTATGCCAGCAACATGCTGAGTCTGTTCCTTTTTCCCCACTGTACACAATATTAAATATGTTTAAATGTAAAAAATAGAAGTTATATGTCTGTGTTGTCTTTGTGGGAAATAAATGTTTTCTTTCTTTCTTTCTTTCTAAACTTTACCAAATGTTAAAGAATTGATTACTCAACGCATTTTTACATAAGCATGGCCAGTGATCCGCGTGCCAGGTCAAGTGCCGCAATTAACTCAGGCGTAATTAGAGTAAATAGTAACAAAACTTAATTTATTTATAGGGAATTCCAGTGAAAAATTAAGTACCTGTTTTTATTACAAAAATATGACCAGAATCGAGTATACAGGGCACTCCTTCAGTATCTAAAATTTGTCACCAGTCACCGGGTATATTTGAAGTAATCAAACTGACTCACTAAAATCAAACCTCAAAGTAAGTTTACATTTGACGACCGGCTGGTGTAGCGGTAACATACATTGCCTTCTATGTCAGAGGTCCTGGGTTCGAATCCCGGCGGCGGCGGATATTTGTGTGATGAACACAGATATTAGTCGTCAAGTCATGGATGTTTATATGATTATTTAAGTTTATTCTAATAAAAAATATGTATTTATTCAATATGTATATTTCTTAAGTATATCAGTTATCTAGTATCCATAACACAAGTTCTTTAAGAAACTTAATTTGGGCTAGATAATGTTGTGTGAGTGTCAGAAATATTATTTATATTATTTATTTATTTACATTGTAAGCTTGTGGAGACTATACAGTAGAATTAGGGATACACTTAGACCCAATAAAGAAAAGGAAGACTCGAACGCAAGACCGAGACTGCAAACAAATATAAAACTATAATGTGTAAACTACATCAAACTTTCGATGGAACAACACACTTTAAGGAATAAACATGATAAAAATATTATATGAGCTTTTAAGACAGTAAATATAATAACAATATACAGGGCGACTGGTGACAAATTTTAGATACACTGACTCTGTACTCGATTCTGATCATAATAATGTAATAAAATCAGTTACTATTCTTTAACTTTTGGTATAGTTCACTCAGTAAAAAAGACGTGTGGTACTCGGAGACTGCCGCGGTAAAGCTATTGTATAGCATTTTTTATCAACTTATGCAATTATAATTATTTATTTATTTTATTAATGCAGTAATGTTTGATCTAATATGAAGTTCCACAAGTTCCTAGTAGATGGCGCTGATTGTTTATTAAAGCCCGCATGTAAAGTTATGAAATCAAAGTATCACCGCTGTGCCGGTCGGAGTGGGAGGTGTTAGGTTTTTTTCGTTACGGAATTTCTGGATTCGTTCCCCACGCTCAAGGCCGGCGATAGAAGCTATGCAATAGCTTAATAATTAATATTTGTTTTATTCTTTCTCTTAGTGTGTGATCTCAAATTATCACGTCCTCGAATTTCGAAAGTGACCTACCAGTCACCCTGTATATTATTTCAAAGATCGATTTATATAACCATCCTTCGATGTGTGCTAAAAATCATTGACTTCATCGTTAATTACATTCAGTTAGTGACAATGAAATGTACAGGGGCTTAGGAAGTAAGTAGTCTCTATACAACATTACCAGAACATTTATTGACTGCAAACTTTGTAGAAAAGGAAGTCAGATGAACCACTACAGAGTCTACCGCAATGTAGCCTGGCTTAGAGGCCTTTTAAGACATGCTTATTCAGGTATGTTAGAGCTATTCTAACTCGATCCTGCCCAGGTCAAACTATGCAGCTTGACCAAGTTAAAGGGCTTATTCAAAATGGTTTTATTTTGTAAACTATTTTCGACATAATTGAAACTTGTTTTTTATACAGCTGACAAGGCTACCTTGCGATTTCATAAGGAGAGGTTTTCTGACAGCTCATTAAAAATACAAACGGTACGAAAGGCTTCGATAGATGGCGCTTTACAAAAGGCAAAGTCTTGTCTTCGCCTTTTGTAAAGCGTTCATTTAGGTAGCCATTTATTCCACACTGCGTTTTTAAAAGTAAAATAAATTAATTGACGTCTGTATCAGAAATTGAACTTATAAATAACCATAAATGATAGGTTCCTATTATACAGACTTACCGCCTTCGACTTTTTAAAAGTACCATCTATAGAGGTTTTTTGAACTAATCTTTATGAGCTGTCAGAAAATTCCTCATTTTAATATTTTTTTCACCCCGCCATATTTTTACTTTTATTAAAGAAAGTTCAAACCTGCATTCATAATTTTAAGTACATACATAGATTCCCATTTTTATTCAGTTTAAAAAAATAGCGAGGCGATGATATGTTTTTATATTTCTATCGAGAAATAAAAGGATACGTTACTCTTTTTTAGTTAATTGCGATTTTTCTTGTACGATTTTATTTTATTAATAAATTTCGTCCTGGATTGGCTTCTATCATAGACGACCACTTTGGCGATGGGGTAAACCTGTCTGCCTCAGACGCCAGATTCTCGCATTGAACAAGAAAAAAAAATGTTCCATGTCTGGGTGTTTATCTATTGATGTATTTTGTCCTAGGTTCCCCCCTAGTTCGCTACATGGCATCCCATTACACGAGCTATGCTTACTTTGGGGCCATGTAGTTGTTGGATTGTCTAGGGATTTTATTTATTTTATAGACTAATGAAATGTCATTGTGGAAATGACATTTTATTGACATTGACAGTTTGACAAGTTAAATGCTACGTCAACTGTCACTAAAACCTCAAAGTTACCGGAATTTGTGACATTTACGAATGGCGCTGGGATGCCAAATCATTCGCAAATTAGATCGGTATTTTATATAGAAAAAATGGTGAGGCCTTAAAAATATACTTTTTCAATTCACGTAGCTTGCGTAGCTGTTAAGAGTCATAAAAAGTTGAAAACCACGATATATGAAAAAACTGAATATTGCCTTTAAAATAATAATAGACAGTTTTTTAAACAGATGGCCGTTCGGGTTGCACTGAGCTCTAGGATAAAAAGTCATGGTCGAATAAATAAATACGTCCCAATAAAATGACGACCGTCTGGTGTAGCGGTACCATACATTGCCTTCTATGCCAGAGGTCCTGGGTTCGAATCCCGGCGGCGGCAGGATATTTGTGTGATGAACACACATATTAGTCGTCAAGTCATGGATGTTTATATGTTTATTTAAGTTTATTCTAATAAAAAATATGTATTTATTCAATATGTTTGTTTATATATTTCTTAGTCAGAGAGTGTCAGAAATATTTATTTATTATTTATTTATTATTATTAAAACGTGTATCACTAGAAGAGGTCTAAACAAGAAGCTTCATTGCAGAGTTCTTAACAAACAGCTTTTGATGGTTTCACTGAAGAAAAATGTTTCCCATCTCCTCATTAACCCTCAAGAGAAGTTAATTTTAAGTAAAGCAGTAAAGTTCCAGTTACCCATAAAGTTAAGTCATATCACGCGAAGTAAAATTTTAAACTTTATTAACTAGAAAATCTATATTATGACGCGGACGCTGCAAGTCGTTAAACTCAAGTGCGAGAAGCTTTACAGTCTTGTTCATAGAATAAACTTACCGATAGTAAAAGATTTACATCCTTCCAATATCATATTACATGTCATTGATTTTCTTTAATGATATTGTATTAGAAAATAGTATTATTATTACTTTATATTATTAAAAATTGCATTAGTATTAAGTGTAAAATTGTGTAAAGTTACGATGGGGTTGGCATGTCTAAATAGAAAAAAAACCCAAAATTTAATAAAGATAAAAAAAAATGATACCAATTTTGCCCATAATCGACAAAGTCGAACATTTTCAAAATTGTATCTACATTAAACTATGTTTAGGTACGTACCTGAAGAATCACTTTCTAGCACTTTGTGGTTCGTTTGTTTTTCTGTCAGTTGAGTTTTTTTTGTACACGATATAACGGACAATTAATAATTGATTTTGAAAATTGTGGTTTCATGTGATAGAAGATACTTCATAGTTTGTCTCATATAAATTTCATCGAAATCGATTAGGTACTTCATTGAAAATTTAAAACTTTTGAAAAGATATGTATGATTTCGGAGAATGTTTACGTTGATGACATTCTCAACTCAGCCAAAGTTTTGACGTGAAGTCGGTTTTTTTTATGCTCTGCATTCGTTTATTCAGTAAAAAGTTTAGGTATAGGTAGAGCTGAAACTATCATAGCACTTTTCTTGCATAGTGTAAGGTAGATTGAGTACTCAAAATTATTATTTTTATCGTATCAAACTAAATAGGACTAGAAACAAAAGAAAAACTTAGAATGTGCAACTGCTTATCTTCCCGGGAATATTGTAAAAGTCAATTAATGGACGGAGGTTTTATTGACGTTGAGTGTGCTATAGGCTGACTCCATGTCACCGCGATACTCTCTCTCTCCATCATTTTTATACCTACAAATTTGTCAAACGTGACATCAGATGGTTTATTAGCCTCTGTTGGTATGTGTGTATGTGTATTCCAAACTACTACCTTTTATATATAAAATATGGACGGGACGTTTGTCTTCCATGACACCTGATGTTAAGTGAACATGAAGATTAAGGTGGTGCACGTCCATCCACGAGAAACCTATTCACTCGACGCTTAAAAGTACTAGGACTACACAAAGGTCAGGGAAAATAGACGCAGGCAGTTCATTCCAAACCTTGGCGACCCGTATCAAAAAGGAACTGTCAAAGCGCTTAGTTCGACTTTTTGGAATTTCTACCACATAAGGATGGAAGTTCTGTCTGCGTCTAGTAGTCCGAAATTCTTTTTTAAACCATAGCATGATAATAAATGCTAATAAATAAAACCGCTGAAGACAGTGTTTGGGCGGCGTCCACTCTTTATGTGTGCAAGTTACGTCTGTCGTAAATTCATTTGTATTTCCGATGTTCTTATATCGTGGTTTCTACATGCAGCCAGTGCACTTAATTTCCTAATTTAAAAGCCTTTGTACATGTATGTGTCATGGAAGACATGTGTGTGACATGATGTGTCATACAAACGTACCATCCTTAATTTAAAAATAACAACGAATGCAGAGCATTAAAAAAACCGACTTCATGTCAAAACTTTTTCTGAGTTATAATGTCATCAACGTAATCATTCTCCGAAATCATTATTTTCGCAAAAAATTCAAATTTTCAAGGAAGTTCTCAACCGATTTCGATGAAATTTATATGGGACCAACTATGAAGTATTATCATAAAAAACAAGAATTTCAAAATCTATTCATAATTGTCCGAAATATCGTGTAACAAAGACACAGAAAAAAACATACAGACAAATTGAGAACCTCCTCCTTTTTTGGAAGTCGGTTGAAAAATGCATCTAGCTTCGCTTGAGTGCACTTTGAATTTAGATTGTTATTGTAAGTGCAGTTGAAGTTTTTTGAAACCGATATTTTTCCGACTTTCTTGACAAAGTCCGTGACAACTACCGAGCCGTCACAGGTAATGTTTCGTGATGAAATAATATTTTGATCTGGTTAAGGTCGCTAGTAAACGATTGAAAAGGGACGTGTAGAACCTCTGGAGAGGCTATGTCCAGTAGTGAGCGTCACGGAGGTGGTGATGATGTTAAATAAACAATTGTGAACCTCACGAACTAATCTAATACTAGTGTAAATCAGACTAAAATCTGTTCAGTAATTCCTAACAGGTTGATTTATGTCATTATATTATGTAGGTATATGCAGATGAGTTTTTAATATTAATATACACTTTTATTTTCTATTTTATATATTATTATTATATTTTTACCTATAGTACCCGACCCAAGTTTCGTTGCTTGGATATATTGGTTTTGATTTTACTTGTTATTGTTATTAAATTTTAGTGATCTTGAACAGTAACACTAAAGCAGATCTCTCGGCCAATAATATGTCCCCTTCCCCCTCATTGGGACGGAGGCGCTGCCTGGAATTCAGCGTCGTGGCCTTTTTTTTTTACTGGAGGAAAACGTGCAATCACGTCCCCGACCGCCCAAGGGGGAACGGCGGGGTATGTGGTGATAATCCGGCAGAAGTTCGGACCTACCCACTAAAAACCTCCAAGTGTACCTTACCCGCCATAGATGGAGCTCACGGTACCGCCATTGGCATTACCCGCGAGCCCCGGCGGACTGCGCTCAGCCTCAGCCGAGCGCCCCCCACGTAGGAAATGGTCTAGTACACGAGACCATTTCCCCTCACATAGCCCTATGCCGCAGCAGGTCCCCTCACCCGCTACGGCTGGCTATCGGGAGGGAGAAGGTGAGCGTATCTCGTTCTCCGTCCCCCCCTCCGCGACATTACGTCCTCGCAAAAGGAGGTCATGGCCGCCCAAGCCTCTCGACTCCCTAACATGGCTTTAACCACGCTAGCTGCGACATAATGCTGAGGCGGTTTGCTGTTTTCACATTCACAGTCTTTTTTTTAACTTTTATTTATTATTTATACTTTCAATATTTTGTTTTAATTTAAGTTTTTTTTTCTATTTCAACTTTGTAAACAGTTTCTGTGTTTGTGAAATAAATACTTTTTCTTTCTTTCTTTCTTTCTAAAAATACCTCGAACTTATAGACGGGCTTACGTTTCCTTTTATAATGTAGTCACCACGACTTGATCCAAGTTTGACATAAAGGCCAATTTTGCGTCAAGCGTATCTACGCGCGTGTTCATACAAAACTGCCACGTCCGTGACGTACGAGCGTCCGACACGGACGTACGGCATGCGACACACGCGCATGGGACGTAGCTAGCTACACGCGCGTACATCGTTTTTCGATTTTAATCTAAGTTTAGCCAAATAGTAAGAAATTATTTAAGCCCCGATTTCACCGATTTCGTCCTGATCCTAGATTAACAAATCTAAGATTTGACTGAAGAATATTTAAAGGTGGAACTCGTTTTAACGCGTAAACCAAGTTCAACTAGACTTGATCGCGTTTTATTACACGGTGAAATTGGGGCTCATGAAATTTTACTAGCAAAATTACGTCCACGCGTGCGCAGCGTTGGCCCTAAATGACATTTGATGACTAGTTTCATGGCTGGCCTACCTAGTAGTACCTTTTGTTTATTTAAGTAGGTATATGCAGTAAAATGTACCTGTGTGCCTATTTTTCTATAATCTTAAGTGTTTATTTAAATAAAGTTGTAGTAAGCGAGAAGGTATGCGTCTGTATGTTTCTGCAAAGGGAGTCCTATGTTAATACAGTCCGCGCGGGGTGTGAAGGCCTTTACCGAGGGAAGATCGGCAGCGCCCGCACATCTACGAGTCAGTCAGTTGCGTTTGACACTTCGGAACATGCGTTCGCGCATCTATTTGCGCTAGCTATTTTGAATTCCATCAATGTATTAATTATTCATCTCCCGTCGTCTACAGTGTCGATGAAATCAAAGACGCTCCGATGCAGTGTCTTCATAATATATAAATTGAGCATATTAACAACGGCATTATAAATGGCGGTTCATTAAAGGGTGATTAAAGGGCGAACTCATAATGGATTCTTCAACGAAATAGAAGTTCATCCCGATTAATTATTACTCTCAGCTATTCCTGGGGCGATATTTTTATTTTTAATATAAAAAGCGATAACTTTGAATTTCAGTTGGCAATGCATATATTTAAAAAAAAAAAAAACAATAAAATAAACTTATTTTTAACAAAGTTATTACCTCGTCATATGTTCAGATTCTCATAAAGTTGATTTGCTATGCGACATCCCGTAAAGAGATTCACATTAAAATGAACGTGGCCTTATATTGGAGACGCTTCAAGAACTGGCTTATGAACCAATTTTCTTTGTCATATCTATATAGTTCTAAGATTTCACCATCGCAAAGTAAACGATGTTATAAAAAGTATATTACTATGTGCTTGCAAAGTACTGTGTGGCTGCATACGTAATATCATTAAAGCTGCAGCAAAATGCCTTATTAATTCACTTCTTCGGTAGATAAAATAACTTACATACCTATAATAAGATTCTGTTTTAACGTATTAAATATTTTTTGGTGTAAACAAAGTTTTTCCTTGTAATCAATCACCTGCAATCGGCTACTCAATTAAGAGAAGTTCTTTTTCCAAATTGGCTTGACTAGGAATCGATTACCCCAAAAATTGAATCTACGATAGTGAATGAGTAATCCTCTACTGCCACTCAACCATAGTAACTATAACAATGGAAGAAAAATACAGTTAACTTTTAGGTATTTTATTCGAATCAACTAATAAAAACTGATCCGACATTGATGAGCTACAATGGCGAAAACATATCTTTATAAAATGATTTTTCAAATGACAATCGATATTTAAATAGATTTTCTTTCGCTTCCTCCACGTTCATCAATCTTTTCATACATGATCGCCGGATACGGGTACTGTGACGAGGCCCTTTTTCAAAATGTCACCAATTTGATCGTCATGCGTTCGCCTAGGGCGGCCCCTTCTGACATTACCATCCATTTTTGCTTTGTACACCTCTTTCGTAAATCTACTTTCACTCATCCTTTCTAAATGCTCAAACCACCGTAGCATACCCTTTTCAATCTTAGTCACTACATCTTCTTTCAATCCGCATCTCTTTCTTATTTCAGTTTTGCGCACCCTATCACTCAATTTCACTCCACACATGCTCCGAAAGCTCTTATCTCCACAGCATTAATCCTGCTTTCATGTCTCTTCTGCCACACCCAAGATTCCCTACCGTGCATAAGTGTTGGCGCCAAAACTCCCTCAAGTACGGCCAGACGAGCCTTATTCGGTATAGTTTTGCTTACCATTATCGAGTACAAGCTCCATTAACACAATTTCCTGCTTTTACCCTTCTTTCTATATCACCAAGAGATGAAAAATGATGTATGAAACTTCCCATCTCTTGTAAACAAGGAACCCAAGTATACACTTTTGTGATCCACTGTTCCAATTTTTCGTCTCCTATCATAATATTGCAGTTGTCATATCTTCATTCCTCTCCATAACCATGACTTTCGTGTTTCCGAAATTCACTCTCAAACTTTTCCTTTTAAATGACCCATACATCACATTGACCATTTGTTGCAATTCCTGCGCTGACGATGCAAGTAGAACCTGGTCGTCGGTGAAACGCAGAGTTTTGATCACCGTCTCATTCATTTCTAAGCCCCATTTAGATTCTTTTAGATCTTTCAAACAGCTATCCATGAATAGGTTGAATAGCCATGGAGACGCTACACAGCCCTGTTTAACACCGCGTTCGATGCTTAACCAATCCGTGTAGTCATCATTCAACTTGACACAGGCTCTCGAGAGTTTGAGTGTCCGTATCAAGTCACTATCCACCCCATACTCGGATAGAGTTAACCACGGCTTATTTCTCACCACACTGTCATAAGCCGTAGAAAACATTACTGATTTATGAATTAAAATTAAATAAATTTGGTAATGAAACTCAAATCACTCGCCATTAGTAAAATTACTTCACTTAGTGTAAGCGATGACGCTTAAAAAATACGATAGAAATAATCACAAGGCAGTTACTCAGTCCTGAGAATGTCGGCTTGGTCATAATACCGGCTTATTCACAATACAATCTCTAATCGCTGTTACGTTCCGCTATTACTTTACCATTACAACGCTAAAACCAATGAATACCGTGCTACTATAAACCGTCCGTTTGAGACACGTCCGCACGCCTAGCCTTCCTAACCGAATATGTGTCACTTGCCATCACCCTACCTCAAGATATAACCTATGGCGCGGCAATCGGATGTCAGTCATTTATTGCATTTAGCGCCCTCTTTAACAGTACTACCAACATACTTCCGCTACCATGAAGTCATACAAACATCTTAATATCGCAAACTCATCGTTATCGCCAACATTAGCAAAACAGCAAAAAATTATACATGACATTCAAATTACTTATAAAACGTAAAATTACGCTCGTTCAAACACAAATTTATTTCAAAGTTTAGTACGCAATATTTTACCTAAACAACTTCCTTAAGTAACTCATTAATGATAATGATAAAATTGTCTCATAATATATGTAACATAAATTAAGCTAATATTTTGCTATTCGAAAGCGTATTGGGGTCTTGAATTTTTTATGTATAAATTATAACTTTTAGCCTTATTAACCGTACATCAAAGCTTATTTCTAAGTTCATTGGATTTTCAGAGGGTGTTTTCAATATGAAATATAAAGTATGAACTTTAAAGATACACTCTGCCGGGTCGCATTGCAGCGCAAAAATCCGCGTATGAGCCTTTCATACATTTTATATGAAGCATCGCACACTATGCCGGTCTACAACGGATATCTCCCCGGGATACAACTCATCGTGTTCTCTAGCAAGTGGACTACTCAAGACAAACACGTCGAGATCTAGACTGTACTCAAACAACACATCACCCATAGAGTGCCAAGACATACTCGACCTTACCATCTAAGACTTAAAGCTGAAATCGTATTTTTTTTCAGCATACACGCTATATTCAGACGCAGGCTGCACTCCGACGATGCGCTGCGACCCGACCCATCATAATGTGCTATGCCAGTGCTATGCTAAAAATTTTTGATAAAATCCGGCGCACTCCGTCGTCGCGTCGCTGTGCGACCAGGGACCGGAACCGGTTACCCTTAAAGAGGTTTTTGATTGGGTTTTTCATAGACTTGTTTTAAAAAACCCTATCAATAAGGTAACCGTATCGAAGACTTACCCTAATTTAAGGCTTACCATATCAATAGAGTTAGCTTCATGTAAGCATTAAGCCTATCGAAAACCCTATTCAAGGTTACCGATTCAATAGGGTTTTAAAACCTGCAGGCAAATTTAATCTCTAAGAATATCAAATTATCAAAAATATCACCATCTATTCAATCTCGCACTTCGAATTATACTTCCGAATTCAACAGCATGCGCGGAAAAGAGATAGAAATAAGCAACCCTATCACAGGGTAAGCGCATCCGAAAGTAGTTAACTTTATTCAAAGTGTTACCACGTCGATAGGCTTACCATATCAATAGGGTTACACTTCCATATGGTAAGATTTTGATAGGGTTACCCTATCAATAGGCTTAATCAAATAAAGGGGTTTTCCGGTCCCTGTGTGCGACCCGGCTTAGTGTGCGTGTACCTTAACAGCACTCTTACTAATGAATATAGCATACGATTTAAAGTGGGTATTACCATAGAGAACATTCATACTAACGACAGTAGGTATATTGCAAGTTATATACCTAATTATAATTATTCCTAGTAATTTCGAGGCTTGCCGCCAGGCCCCGGTAGCTCAGTGGAAGAGCACTCGTCCGGCAAACGAGAGGTCCCAGGTTCAAGTCCTGGTCGGGAGATTTTTATTTAACACATTTTTCATTTATTTAAGGGTAATTAGGCATTTTAAATGTAAAAACTTTAAAAATATTATGTTATACCGGAGGCAAATAGTATTAAGAGGTGTTTTTTTAACATAAGAGCGTTGTTATTTTTTTTCTGATAGATATCAATGAATATAGATACTCGTATATGTTATTTTCAGTGCCTAAACCCGTGTTTGACCTCTATCTCACCTGGTTGTAAGAGAAGATGATGTCGAAGATGATGAAGCACATGGGTTAAGGTTGGAAGGTACTGGTTCTTCAAAAAACATTGCTGGGACACATTGCTTCAGCGGTGACATTTGATGGCAGGTTTTCTATGAAGGATGGTCGCTAGACAAGGGGTCCTACCACATGCTACCAACAATACGCTTGTCCAGGGGCGAGAGGACTTTTCCCGACCTTTTTTTTTGAACAAAATTCTTTTTTTCATTATCATTTACTAATTTGAAATGAAACTTCAAAGACAAAGTTTGCTTTGAAAAAAGTTATAAAGTCTGTAAACTTTTTACTCAAAGGTAAAGAAATAGGTCATTATTAATCATATTTTGATTTCGTTTGCTTTAATACTTTCTTAATGGATTTATTTTAAGGTTTTTGGTGAACTACTAATATCCTACTAATATTATAATCCTACTTTACTAATACTATAATTGTGAAAGTAAGGACGAATAAAGGTAGTCTACAAAGTAAATATAGCTAAGTCATTTATAACACTTCTTGCGCGATTTAATTGACATACAGCGACATCTATCGAATAAAGGGAAACTAAAATTTTGTATATTATAAAAGTGAAAGTTTCCATTTTCCATTCCATTTAATTTATTTAAACTCGCGGTTTAGGCGCTGCCAGTGTGGTATGTGTACCATAGTGAAATGACAGGTATAAATATAAAATTAAATGCAACAAATTTTAATTGAACCTGCAATTATTTTGTATGGCAAATACGAGTAGTAATGTTAAGAGTGAAATAGTCTAATTATTCTTTTGGTTTCAAGCTTAAAACGAATGGTTATTAAAAATAGCAAAGAAACAATAACTTTACTTGTTCGTTGGTTAGTTATTGGGTATTTAATGACCTTTATTTAAGATGAAACATTGAGAGTTATTCTATTGTCTCCATAACTAAATAAATAAGTTACAGCCATGTCGTTGTGCTCAAGGACAAACAAATATTTGTTCTATGTTTTTTTCATTGTTGTTTTACTTAGAATCAAAATCCGTTCCCAAACTTAATATCATGACTATTGTAATAAATAATATAATTTTCAAGAAAAGAAATACATTGCTTTCTTTGCTAGATATTGTAGTTTTGTTTGTATTACTTTGGGTATTAAAGAAAGATAAACATAATTAGTTATTTTGAGTTTATTAGTTCAACTCAGTATTTTTATTAGATTATTTTACCTTATCCTATAATTATTTGTGATTTCACGTACTCGCTCTTCTAAAAGGGAAATAAATCATAAATGTATCATGATAATTTATGAAGTACTTATTCATGATTTAATTTGTGAATGTTTCATTACTAATTGGTAAATTAAAAAGCTAGAAATTTTGGTCTTTTATATAAGTACACACTTTAATCAAATGATTGTTTGAACAGCTTTAACCAATTTAACCTAGATTTTTTTTTATAATACAAGAAATTTAAATCAGGCGATTCATAATATTAAATAACTCCATAACTACGTTTTAGGGTATACTCGGCCCCAGGGTCTGTGAAGACACCGAAATGTCAAGTTAAAATTAAAATTGTATTTAATTACACTACATATATCACATTTATTAAACAGGTTTGTTTTGTAGTCACTGGCCAACATTTTTTTACACAAGAATTATAATATTTATGGAAACGATTTTACAAAAAAAGGTATGATTTTTTTTTTAAAGTAAATTAATATATTCGTTAATATATCGAGCAAAGCATGGTAACATTAAAAGTTAGACGACTACGCGCTACTACAAAACATCTTGTAGTACTACGTTGTAGTATGATCAATGAAATGCCGCATCGTAGTAGCTATAGAAATAAATAATAATAATAAATCCCCAGACGATCACACCAACTACATGGCCCCAAAGTAAGCATAGCTTGTATTATGGGATACCATGTAGCGAAATAGGGGGGAACCTAGAATATAAATACATAAATAGATAAACACCCAGACACGGAACATTTTTTTTTTTTCTTTTTCCGTGCGGGAATCGAACCCGCAACCACTGGCGTCTGAGGCAGACATGTTTACCCCATCGCCAAGTGGTCTATGTTCATCAACAGCGACTATGTGTAAAAAAGTCATTGGTGCCATCTTTATTTTTTGTACTCAGCTATACTAAAATAAATATGCAGGTACGTTTATATTTTATTTAAAAAAGTAATATTTAAATTTGGCTGGTGACTAAAAACAACCCTAATATCATCTTCTCACTTTAACCACTATCGCCTTATTTCACTGCACGTATCGCACTGAACATGCATTTAACAATTTCTCAATTCTCAATTCTTTATTGTTTTCATAATATACACAAATCATTAGGATACATTAGGACCCTATTGGGTATTGCAATATTAGGAAAGAGGAGGCGTAAAAATATTATAGATAAATTAAATTTACTGTCTTATTACAAGTTTATCATTTAAATATTCTTGTACTGTATAATAGCTTTTTGTAATTCATAAATTTTTGAGCTGTTTAAATAATATTTATTTATTTGTTTGAGTTTTTAATACATTAGGCAGATTATTGAATATTTTTACACCCATAACAGCGGGACTATTTGCGTGTAGTTGTAACCCGGATGTGGGGAGCATCAGTCTAGTAGCTGTATTTTTCCAAAGTATATATTTAGTAGGTAGGTCCTGTCTGTTAGTGAAGAGTTCAGAATATTTTCTAACAAACTTACACATCTCCATTATGTACACGCATGGCATGGTCAGTATCTTTTTACTCTGGAAGACAGGTTTACAGCTTTCAGTTTGCTCTATATTTGAGATGATGCGTACAAGTTTCTTTTGCATGATGAATGTGGACTGTGAATCTGTGCTGTTTCCCCATAGTATGATTCTGTAAGTTAACATGTGCATATGCGTAGTAAGCAGCTAATGCTGTTTTTTCATCAGTAAATTTTGTTATTTCACGAAGGCCATATGAAAATTTTGATAATTTAGAGTTTAACTTATGTATATGTGGTTTCCAAGAGATATGTGTATTAATGGTAAGTCCAAGAGTGCAATATTCATTTACTTGTTGCAGCTCTACATCACGACAGTTAAGTTTAATATGTAATGGCTCTTATTGAGATGGGTGAAAAGTTATTATTTTAGTTTTTGAAAAATGTATCTTTAAATTATGTGAATCTAACCAATTATTTACGTTACTTAAAGCTATTGATAATTTATTATGTATATTATCATTATTCTGGTAAGAAGTGATTAATGTTACATCATCCGCAAACAATACGCAGTGTTCATTAACCACTTTTGGGAGTTGGTTTATGTATATTATAAACAATAGACAACCTATAACACTTCAATTTTGTCCTGTTATGCATATCTAATTGCACTGTATGGAGGTTACACCCAAAAACACGTACAATACAGCGACCCACTGCGTAACATTTTATAGAATATTTTGTTCATACGCTCTTCAATAAGAATAATATCATAGACACGTGCTTACATTACAAAATATCTATAGATAGGCTTTTGTTTTTGACAGCATCGTTTTCGCTATTGTTTTCTGTCACTGTTTTCTTTGGCGATGACGTATTTTTTGGTCAAATAATGAAAATTCTCAATTCACATAGAATTTCCGTACTTTCTCATATTTTTCCTCGTATGTAATATTTATTTCAACAATCATAAATAGAAAAATGTGGAGCGTATCTAACAATAAGAATAAAAAATTTGCTACCTTTTCGTTTATCAAAGTATATTTTTCTGCTCTGCCTACCATAATTTTGGCAACACATGATACTGTAATATACACTATATTTACCTCTGGGCTGGAGTATCAAATACCAGCTCAGTCCATTAAACCTCCATTATAGGGAAATTTGTCGCAAACTGCGAGATCTTTGTAAATACGTAGCACTTATTGTTATTTTTTCCCTACTTATTACTGGAAGTAGAACGGAAATTTTACTAAAATTATCCTTATAGTTAAGACGTTTAAGTTTGCTTGGGCCCTCGTCCATCTTTCAATGTTTATTTTAAAACCCCGATATAGACTTTTACTTTAAAAGTTTTTCAAAGTACATAATTACTAAAATTTGTTTTAAACCTAGATGAATGCAGTCACAATTGAGGCTCAGCTTGTACTCGAAAAAAGACTCCTTAAGAGTTCGAAATAAGTCGGGGATCTTCGGTAATTCTTTTTCAACATTTTACTGATCTATGATAGATGTAGCTCACCTCACGATGTCTTGCTATATCTCTGCTAGCAGATATTCTTGAGCAGTCGTGTAAGAAGCCGCCCACCACTAACTTTATTTGGTAGGTCCATCTCATCGGGATTCCTCCGTACGGCCCAGTACCCTCTACTTTCCGTTGGGCGACAAAACGTTCTTTGGAGTCATTGCTCCGCTTCAGACGCATCCAAATAGTTTAAATAAGTATGCGAGTCTGTACTAAACTTGAGAGACGCCACTAGATATTGAGTTCTTGCAGTAAAGACACATTCCTTCGACAGCAGCGTATGAGTTAAAGCCGCATAATTAATAATTGTAATGAGTCACCTAACATTTCTATATTAATTACTAGCTATTTCACGGGAATATTGAGATAATAAGTATCTTTTATTTTATTTTATTTTATCCTGTACTAGTATTCCAGCCTGTAACATATCCCTACGCTATTTAAATATTGAAAAATAAAAACATGTATACATCCATCTATATGTGTGGTTGGTCACTTTTGAAATTCAAGGACGTGATAGCTTGAGATCATACATGAAGAGAAAAAATATAACAAAAAATAAATATTAATTATTTAGTGAGTAAACTTAACCGAAAGTTAAAGAAATGATTACGCAACGCATGGTTACGCTAGCGTTGGCAGCGAGCCGCGTGCCAGGTCACGTGTAGCGATTGACTCAGTTGTATGTAAAGTAAGTAGTAACATAGTAGTATTTATTTATAGGGAATTCCAGTGAAAAATTAAGTTCCTACTAAAATTAAGTCACCCTGTATATCCATTTGCTAGTACTACGATAAGTTTAGTAGGATTGGAATAAGAACAAATTTGAGGTGCTTATACAATATACAACTTACGTTAAATAGCAATAGAGATCTTTATCTCATATAATGTTATAAGCATATGCATCTTATAGCATTATATATAACCGGCCTAGCTTGCGTAATATACACCATTAACCTATTAGGATGCGGTCGTTGCCACTTTAGTTTAAGTGGTTTGACAGTGAATTGACATCATTTCAGACTAACTTGCTTAGTAGCATGTTTGTCATGTAATAATTTTACTAACATTTGAATATATTTAACTTCCATGCTGGGCTGGGAGCGAAGGAAAAACATAGAATGTGGCATCTGCTTCTATTCCCGGGCATACTGTAAAAGTCAGTTATGGGACACAGATTTTATTGGAGTTTTTTTTGTTGGCGATAGGCTGAACCTCTGTCACAATAGTGTGCAATAGTCTCTCTCCATCATTATAATGCCTTTAAATTTGTCAAACATGACTTTAGATGGTTTTATAACTTCTGGTGTTCTGCCTACCCCATAAGGGATATAGGCGTGAAGTTATGTATGCATGTATGTTGAATATATTTAACTAAATTTAATTTTCAACTCGTAAAAAATATTACTTTCATTTCGATACAGAAGTAAATGTCTTATTTGTCATATCAGATGTCGATTATGAACTTTATATTTTCTCTTTAATAAAGTGTTTCGTCTTAAATAAGGCATAAAGTAACTATTGAATAGAATTTTTTTTCCAGGTTTTCTTGTCATTTTTATGTCTTAACTTTGGACTTAGCATGCATTTTTCTACACAAATTAAGTAGCCCCATAGCTTGTCTGCTTGGAGTCAAATACCACAGTAAAAGTATAATATTTTTTTGCCTATTGAAAACCTATATTCTAACCCCAATTCAAGTAAATTTATCAAATAAATCATCATATTTCAATATTCCGTGTTCAGTGGTATCTCTGTGTAATGTGTCATTTATTACATTATAAAATCTGCAAGTATAGCGTTAAAAGTACAAAATCTAATTTAAGTCATATTAGTTGCTTTTATTATGCTATCAAATGCAATTTTGTACCCGTGAGAGTTTAACTGTAGTAAAGCTGTTGAAATTGGTAAGGGTGGTGATACTCTGTGCACAACGTAAACATTAGTTCCGTAAATAATAATTTTGTAAATAAAGTTTAAGCGTCTTAAACATATAAATTAGTGAAACTGTTCATAATTCAAGTGATAATAACTATGTGAAATCGTTTTAAAAAGTTAATAAGTGCTAAAATAGGTATAAAAGTCATACAACACTTTTCTCTTTGTCTGCTACTGTTTTTGAAAACAGCAACTAAGAACAGTTTTAACAAATTCTACAATAAAAGTTTTCTTCTATAAAAACTAAGTGAATCGCTTAAATATTGTGTATTCTTAACAAACTTTCAATTGGCTGAACATATTGTAAAAACGTAACTGTTTAAAAGTAGAGATTAAAAACCGTTAAGTAGGTACACTTCTTGGGCTTTGTTAACAAAGGAAAGTAATTTGTGAGTATAGTTATTGCATTATAATAATATAGTGTAATTAAATTGACTGTAGGTATCAATAGTAAAATCACTGTGTAAACCTTTTTTGTTCCAATAACCTCAACTCTTAAGTAACTGCTCACTTGATAAATTCAAATTTTTCTTGTATTATCTCTTAACAAGACCTAACTTATTATCCAAAATGATGACTCGCCAGGCTGCTGTTCGTCAGCTGGAAGACAAACTTCATCTGACATTACAGGAGCTAAAAGTATCTAAGTCTGTGTGTGAGCAGTTGCTGGAAGAGAGGAATGAGGCAGAAAAAGAATTTCTCAGTATACTCAACAAAAATAAACATTTAAAACTGGAACTATCAAAAAATCATATGGAATTTTTAGAAGTTGTGGAGCAAAGAGACCAACTTCAAAAAATAGTAAATGAGTTAGACGGTAAAAGTGATATATTAGAAGATGTTATTAGGCATAACAAACATCTGAAAAGCCAGTTATGTGATTCATTCTCACAAATTTCAACTTTAGAATCTAAAATTAATGACACCAAGTCAGCACAGTCTGAGACTCTATTTGAGGAGTTGGTAGACCGTGCCCCCTCAATGGTATCTACATGTAAAAATTCATCCATTACTATCGACCTCACTAGTGATTGCTCGATTGATGCAGAGTTGGTGGTTAGTCCTACAACTAGCTATAACAATAAACTAAACAGTAGTAAAAGTAGGTCTAAATCAAACAAAAACAAAGCTAAGAAATGTTTAAAGGTCAATAGTAGAAATATTAGTAAGAATAATAATAACTTCCTTTGTAAAAATAGCCAGTACAGAAAAGATCGTTTAAGTTTATTAAGTAAGTTAAAATTGTGTAGTTCTGAATTGGAACAAAATAGGTTGTCTTATGAAAGTGACACAAAACATCTTGAGTTGGAAATAAACAGGCTCCATGAACAACTTCATTGTTTAAATAATAAATATAAACTTGCACAGAAAGAGATAAAAGAACACACTATAGCTATGGACAATTTACTAGAACTATCTAGATATAATCTCAATCAATTTGAGTGCTTGATTAATTGTTCTGAAAGTAATTGTGAACAAAGTATATTAAGTTCTCCTCAGCCTGAGCCATGCCAGTCCCAGTCTCAGATGCCTTGTGTCATAGAAAATAATGTAATACCTATACAATCAAACCCATCTTATATATGTAAAAATAAGTTAAGTCAACCACAAGTTATCATGTACAGCGATGAACTTGGGAAACAAATGGGTTTGCAACTAAGTAAACATGTGAGTCAGCCAATAATCAATAATTGCTTCCCTGGTGCCTCATATTGTAATATACTAAATAAAATTTTTGTGACTGACTTTAAAGTCAACACAGTTTTAATAATTTTAGTTGGCAGACGGGATAATGCAAATAAAAAGGATATGATTCACAATTTCTCTAAATTGTATGAAAAGAAGAATATATGTACATAGGATAATTTTGTTTGCATTACCCTTCAGCCCCTCTTTTTCAGAGCAAGAAAACAATATAAGGCACCACCTCAATACAATGTTACACACTTTGACATGTAGACATAGTGATAAATTTCATATGATAGATACTAACATTATAGTTAGTAAACCTTTTTATTTTAAGAATGATAAGTACAATTTGTACAATTATTATATACGACAAATAGCAATATCGCTATCATATATTATTAGTAATGATTTACCAGTCATTTTGACTGGAACCTCTGCTTCTATTGAGCAGCCACTTTTATTTATAAAACCCCTGGAATATAACATTCCAAGTAATAGTATTAGGACTAGTCTAGTTAATTTAAACTAGAGGCAATGACAATAGATAATAAGACTTCTAGCTATAATCAAAATGTAATTAGCACTTGTATCCCAGCTGCAAAATTAAAATGTAGTAAAAATTTTATAAATGTAGCTCATCAAAATATTGAGGGCATGCTGGGTAAGGATTTACAAATTGAACTTTTCATGAATCAGGAAAAAGTAGATATTTTGTGTGTAACGGAGCACTGGCTAAAAGACCATCAAATGATATTATCGTTCAATAATCATCAAATAGCTAGTTCATACAGTAGAATCCAGGCCAATTGTGGCGGCTCCTTGATTATTACACACAAAGGAATGAAATTTAAAGAACGAACAGATATTGTTAGTCTTTCTGTTGAGCAAACCATTGAAATGGCATGTATTGAGCTAGGGAAAGTTATTATAATAAGCGTATACAGGAGGCCAGCTTCATCCTATGATTTGTTTGAAAAAATCATGGAGGAAGCTTTACTTAAACTTAGTAATACTAAAAAAAATATCATTGTCTGTGGTGATTTTAATATTGATTTACTAATTCAATCATCCCTTAGCCAAAGGCTAACAAATTTGTTTCTTTGTTATGGACTTAAAAATCTCTTTTTAGAGCCTACACGAGTAACATCCACTTCAGCAACATGTATCGATAACATTTTCACAGATGCATCCCCCAACACCCAATGCATAATTAATAAGTTAAAATCGGATCACAGCGGGCAACTAGCATCTTTTAACATTGGCACAAATAAGGCAATAAGAAGAGAGTTTAAGTTTGTACCCATGAACGACGGTCGGCTGGAGAGATTCAGAAGTAATGTCTTGGATAAGTTGTGGGAACTTAAATGTTATGATGACCCCGCTATGGAATATAATTGTATTTTTAATTTAATTAAATGTGAGTATAATACAGTATTTACATCAAAAACAATTAAAACAGATGATAACTCATTTAAGTTTAGTGACTGGGCAACAGTAGGAATATTTAAAAGCAGAGACAAATTATATGAGTTATATGATGAAAAAACATACAATCATAGTGAAAATTTTAAGGAGTATGTAAAGAAATACTCCAAAATGTTCAAAAGTGTATGTAGAATTGCAAAATCAAATTTTATTAATAATAAAATTCAAAATAGTGTTAATATTCCTAAAACTACTTGGCAAATTATTAACAGCGAAACTGGAAAGTCAAACATAAGAAACGCGGAATATAAACTGAAAATTGGTGATCGACTGTTGACATCAGATACAGAAGTTGCTGAAGCTTTTGAAAAATTCTTTGCAGACATTCCAGTTTCGACTACGAAGACATTAAATTCATCAGTCAAAGCTGCACAGTCTTTTCTTGAAAATAATGTAAATAAGTGTAAAACTAACTTTACTTTCAGGCATGTTACTGAAAGTGAGGTATTGAAAGCTTTTAAAAGTATAACAATTAAGAACACTGCTGATCTGGATGGTATTTCTGTTAAAATCATCCAATCTATCATTGACGGTATTGCACCTTATTTAGCCAGTATATTTAACAATTGTGTTGATAATGGTGTGTTTCCGGACTTAATGAAACTTAGTAAAATTATTCCCGTATTTAAAGCAGGAAGCATGACTGACCCCAGTAACTTTAGACCGATCTCTATATTACCAACACTCAGTAAAATTTTTGAAAAACTTATTTTGAACCAACTAGTGGTACATTTCTATAGCAATAATATTATGAATCCGAATCAATTTGGTTTCACACGGGGTCGCTCAACAACTGATGCCGGTGTTGAGCTTATCAAACATATATTTGATGCCTGGGAGGAGTCACATGATGCCTTTGGTGTCTTCTGTGATCTGTCCAAAGCTTTTGACTGTGTTCACTACGATACACTCCTCATGAAGCTTCACCACTATGGAATCAATGATAGGGCACTTGATTTTATGAAATCCTATCTATGCAATAGAATGCAAAGAGTTGATATTAATGGAAAGAGATCATCGGGATCAGCAGTACATATGGGAGTGCCCCAGGGATCGATTCTTGGGCCTTTCTTATTCTTAGTTTATATAAATGATTTGCCGTTTGTGGTAAAAGACAAGTGTGAGGTCATTTTGTTTGCTGATGATACCTCTTTTCTTTTTAAAGTGAGTAGGCAATTGAAGCATTGCTTTGAAGTAAACAATTGTATTGAAATTGTGGAAAATTGGTTTTCAGCCAATAACCTGCTCCTCAATGAAAATAAAACTAAATTTTTAAAATTCTCATTGCCTAATGTCCGGCATGTAAATACTAATTTAATTGTAAAAGGACAAGAATTGAGCCCTGTAAATTCAGCAATGTTCCTTGGCATTACCCTAGACGCTCAACTACAGTGGGGACCACACATAGAAAGGTTGGCGAAGAGACTTAGTTCTGCAGCATATGCCGTCAAAAAGATGCGAAATATTTCCAATGAAGCTACTGCGCGATTGGTTTATTTTGGTTATTTTCATAGCTTAATGACATACGGCATTCTCCTGTGGGGAAATGCCGCCGATATTAAAACTATCTTTGTGCTGCAGAAACGGGCTATTCGCGCAATCTACAAACTTAATTCCAGAGCGACGCTTAGAAATAAGTTTAAGGAAATAAATATTCTTACGTTTGCATCACAATATATCTTTGAAAATCTGATGTTTGTAAAAAAGAACTTAAACATGTTCCGTAGAAAATGTGACTTACATAATGTTAATACTAGAAATAAGTATAAGCTAGCCGGCTATGATAGTAGACTTCATAAAGTCACTAAATCATTTATGGGTCAATGCATACGTTTTTATAATAAGGTTCCCACAAATATTCAAGACTTACCACTTGATAAATTTAAAGTAACTATTAAACAAAAATTGTGTAATAAAGGCTTTTATACAATATCTGAATATATGGACGATAAAAGTCCTTGGTTGTAATTGTTTTTCTAAAGTGCTCAATCTCCAACTCCACCTTCAACTCCATCTCCATCTCCAACTCCAACTCCAACTCCAACTCCATCTCCAACTCCATCTCCAACTCCATCTCCTTCTTATCCAACGCCATCTACATCTCCTTCCATACAACAGCAAGAACGTCATGCTCCCTCAGGCGGCATGGCTAGCGGTAGCGTCGGGTGTCGGGTCACCCTCTTCCCTAAAATATGGTTGAGGAGGGTGATGGCTGGTGCTTGCGTTATACTCGTGAACGGGTGCTGCTAGCGGTGCCAGGTCGTTTTGCTGATGACTTTATGACTTTTTTTGAACTTGACTCTGACTTCCCCATTTCCGTGTCCACGTCCTGTCTATGTCCACGACTATCCTCATCTCCATCCACATTATCTGTTTTCTCTCTCACCTCTATCGCTACGTCTATCTCTGCTTCTATCTTTGCCTCTATATCTATGTCTACGTTTCTCTCTAGTACTTGATTGCCTATTGTATAAATATAATAAGTAGTAGACTCCAGAAGATCAACTCGTTCATGGGTCAATGTGTACGCTTCATTTTATAATAAAATCCTAAAATATTTAAGATTAACCTATTAACCCTTCGATAGATTTAAGGTTAAGTGTTATGTGAAAAGTTTTACTTTAAGATATCTGGATGCAAGAAGTTGGGATTCCCTGGCTGTAAATTGTTACTATGTATTATTTTTCTCTTATTTTTAAAAGATGATTGCTGTTGAGTTTCTTGCCACTTCTTCTCAACAGATCGACTTTCCGAAGTGGTGGTAGATTCAGTTCAATTTGTAAATTGTTTGACTTATTTCAAATGTATTTAAATACTTACGAAATAAAGAATATTTGAATTTGAAGCTCTATTAATAAAACCAAGGTACCAAATGGGTTTTTCATTTAACTAGACTTCTACATTTGATCCACTTTTGATCCAGGTTTATTTGATTATTAACATAGTAACGCTATCTCGGGAGGTGTTATGTACTTAACTGGTGTTTAAGTTCATGCTTATTGTTATATTGTATAAAATGTAAAGGTAATGTAGTAAAAACCTCAGCTTTTTACGCTAAAACATATATTTCGTATTATATTATTATGGAAATATCTCAAGAGAGAAGGCGGTTTCTGTAACTATCATATCAATATCAACAATCAACCATTTATAATTTTCTACAATTAACATTATTAACTTATTTAATCTAAATTCATTTTTTGTAGTGATGATTCGTTTCCTTGCCTCTAGCATATTTCTATACAACGGATCTGGTTGAAACAGAATCAAATAGCATTTTTGCTCTAATAACAGCCTCTTTAACACTTAACTCCTTTTTGTAGGTATCCTTAAAGTTGACACAGAGATTAAAAATAGTCGTATTTTTAATCTCTGGAAAAATCTCAGGAGGTGTTAATAATGCAATCATTGCTTTACTCTGGAAAAACAAGTGAATAATATGAATAAATTTATTACCAACGCTGGGCTGGGACTTATAAGTACTAAGTGGGTACTACTGACTTCACTCATATGTTAATTACTAGCAGTGCCCGCGACTTCGTTCGCGTGGACGACGAAACTTATCAATGAGTTTTTATGTAAAGTGCCATTTGTGTATAACGTTATTTATTGAGCAAACCGGTATTAACACTTGTGGCTTATTACAATAGAAAGCCAATTGTGTCTAATTAGCAGTAATTAAGAGGGTATATGATATCTTTTCTCGCGGTATCGCTAGTAGGATAACCGATAGCGAAGCTGGCGTTCATTACAACGAATGCTCACAAAGATAATGGTAACGACAGATAGTCTACGTACGACATCAATTGAGAGCTTTAGCATACACGACATTATCAGTGAACCCGTCGGAATATGAACATAAAGGCTCCTTGGACTACTCACGCTATAGCTACCATGTGAAAAACAACTCACGCTAAGTTCGACGCCAGCAACGCCTAGAGTCTGTCCTTGTGCCTTATGTATTGGCATAGCGTATCATAAAGCTACACTGTACTGTCTTAAACTGAAATGGGATATTATTCGGAATTAAAAGAATTCTATGTATAAAAACACTATCCCCGGTACCGAAAGCGGTTAAAATATCTGCCTTAATTATGTGAACAGTCACAAATAATCTGCGCTTTATCTAGTGATAAGATATTCCTAGTAATGCCACATACCGGATTTTCTGTGCGATCAAGATCGATAGGTATTTTAAACACAGTATATGCTGTTTTTCCTCCTGGTTACAATGTCTCTTCTATCCCTGCTATTCCTAATTGAATTTCTCCCAAAGTATTATTCACACTATGGCAGACACGGTCAAATAAAATTTTTGCTCGGACGTCATATTTGAAACTCTGTTTTCCAAAATTTATAATAGTGCTGCAGGGTTATAGTTAGTTTCTGCAGCGTACTACCTAAAAATACGTTGGAATAACACTCAACACTGATTTACGGCTAAGCTCAAATATAAAATCTATACCACAGTAGGTACAGATATCTACCTGACTGATCTCTGTACTCTGTCTATACGGTCTACGCCTTATAATAGTAAACCTAAGTATCTACCTAATTAAAACAAGCTCAATAACAGAAAATAAACTAAACCTATTTCTGATGATAACTAATCTAAACTCAATAAATACCTAAGCAAAATCCCTAAAAACTAATATCTAAACGAATGACTAATCCTACCTTCAGTATTATAGAATAACCTACGGTCACTACGTACAATATATAATACTACCTATTCTTTAAATTAAAATCTATACTTAGGTACAACTTATAGAAATACAACTAAATAACTCTACCTTAAACTGTACTTAGTAAAAACTAAAAAGGTCGCACTGAAAAGCACGGTTTAGAATTGTAAAAGTCGGTTAAGGGACAGAGGTGTTATTGGCATTTTTGTGGGCGATAGGCTGTCCCCCTGTCACTGCAATAGCCTCTCGCAATCATTATAATACCTCATTAGTCAAACGTGACATCAGATGGTCTTATGAGCTCTGGTGTACTGCCTACCCCATAAGGGATACGGGCGTGAAGTTATGTATGTATGTATGTATTTATTATAAGTATATATAAACATAGATGTGTTTCGTTATAACTGGAAAAATTAATGATGCATAATTGGAAAAGATGTCTCTTCGAATTGTGAATAATTAACTGACAAAACATTTTGGTGATTTAAAATGACTTGTACCTACTTTGAACAGCGATCATTTTTCCTTGCTAGAAGTGAAAACATCGATCTAAGTCCGTTGATCCTTTGTAGGAAAGAAACGGAGCAATCAGAGACCCTGATATATGACAAAAGAGGATAAGTTAATACTGCCGCAAATTGGGTCCCTAAAAATGGACAAGTTTTGTGTCTAAAAGGGATATAACAAGAGTGGTTACGTTTCTCGAGTATACGAGTTTCCAGTTATGTCTATTTCTTTGGCATTAACTTTAGCCTATAAAATAAATGGAATAATTATCTTGATCTGAATAGTGACAGCAAGTATACAATTACATAATAGATATTTTTAATAACACCATTTAAAAATCTTTCACCTAGTCTCGTTTATAGTTGACGTCTGCGTTGGAGACTGAAATGAGAGGTTTTAAAAAAAAAAAAGAATATTGAATTATGACTGCGCAGGAGCGCTTTTATAACGCGGCGTTTTTTCCCGGCGTTAGCGATTTTTCAACGCTTTACGCTCGTGTGAATAAGAGTATTGAGTTTCATACGAGGTATTACATTTTACCGCCAACGTCTAGCGTTGAAAATGGAACAGTGGGCGATAAAAACGCCGCGATTTAAAAACGCCGCCGTGTGAACAGACACATAGAAGTACATTAATTGTACTTCTACGTATAAAAGCGTTTGAATAGAACAAATTTTGTTTCTTTTTTAACTAGGGCTAAAAGCAGTATTTTTATTTTGCTTTTTACAAAATAAAAAAACTGCTTCTTACGAGACATCTACTTAATATTAATACGTTGAATTTCCTTGGCTTTAAAAACGAATAAGAAGCACTCTGAGCCCAATACTAGACGTTACTCTTTTGAAAAAAGTAGGCAATACTAATAAGTCTTCCTTGCTGGACTGGGAGCGAAAGAAAAACATAGAATGTACCAGCTGCATCTCTTCTCGGGTATACTGTAAAAGTCAGTTAAGGGACAGAGGTTTTAAAGGCGTTTTTGTGGGCGATAGACTGACCCCTGTCTCCATCCTTATAATACCTCCAGATTTGTCAAATGTGACATCAGATGGTCTTATAACCTCTGGTGTTCTGCCTACCCCATAAGGGATACAGGCGTGACGTTATGTATGTATGTATGTATGTACTAATTATTCAAATTAGCCAAACTTTTTTTTTATAATATACGGATGGCACCTTTGTATTCCATATCACCAAATGGTAAGTGAACATGAAGACTAAGGTGGTACACGTCCATCCACGAGAAACCTATTCAGTCGACGCTTAAAAGTACCCGGACTACAATGGTCTGGGAAAATAGACGCAGGCAGTTCATTCCAAGCCTTGGCGAACCGTAACAAAAAAGAACTGTCAAAGTGCTTAGTTTGACTTTTTGGAATATCTACCCCATAAGAATGGAAGAAGTCGTCGTGGCGCCGTGGTCACTGTGTGTATCATACGATATCTCAGGTTAAGCAACGTTCGGCGCGGCCGGTACTTGGATGGGTGACCGCCGACCATTCATTTCTCACATCGACTTCCGTGCTTCGAAGGACACGTTAAGCAGTCGGTCCCGGGTGCTGTATACTTGTATACCGTAGTCGTTAGGGTTTGTCAGAAGCCATTTTGGCGCCCTAAAAATTCCGGCATCCACCACCCAGCACTGGGCCAGCTTGGTGGATTATGGCCTATACCTCCGCGTCACCCAGGGGAGAGACTCATGCCCTGCAGTGGGCTCATTACAAAGAGTTGTGATGATGATGATGAAGAATAGAAGTTCTGTCTGTGTCTTGTAGTCCGATGGTAAAAGGGTAAATGCAACTCGGCTAAGACAAGAATGAAATCAAGACGGTTATTCTTACGTGCTAATGTCATGTCCTAGGCAAGCTGCTACCGCACTCTTGTTTGTATTTATGTATACACATAATTTGATTTTCTATTTATTGCACAAATTATTTTTAAATTTAATATAAGGCAAATGTCGCAGGCTAAACATGAAATAAACGTTTTATTTTTAGCATTCATTATTACCACCTCAAGAATTTGCAATATAAATATAAAATATTAATAATTTTCTCATTTTACCTTAACCATTTTAATTTTCATTAACTAGCTAAAAATTAATGAGAAATTAATTTTTATGAGTATGATTGTAGATTCGCTACTGTTACACATGCCCATTTCAAGCACGAAAGCATGCTTCAATTGAGCATTTGCTGCGTAGTAGCGTTGAGCATGCTAGTATCGATCAGTCGTTCTTAATTAAATATGAAAGCATAGTTAAAACTAGCATGCCTATTGCCAGAAAATGTAAACTGCTCCTAGGGATGCTCGAATTGAGCATACTAAATAGCACGTTTTTAGCATGCTATTTTAGAGCATGTGCAACAGTAGCTTAAGCGTGATACTGGGGATGATAGTCTTTGTTTGCCTGGTAGAAATCGCTCAATAGCCACAAGGCCGCCTATTCGCACATTGTGTTTTTATAATAACTGGAGGGTCACTTTTGAAATTCGGGGACGTGATAGAGATCATACATGAAGAGACAAAATATAATAAAAAATAAATATTAATTATTTACTCAGTAAACTTCACCGAAAGTTAAAGAATTGATTACGCAACGCATGGTTACACTAGCATTGGCAGCGATCCACGTGCCAAATAGTAAATATAATTTGTTTCTTTATAGGGAATTCTAGTTAAAAAATGAGTACCTCCTTTTATTACGTAGTTATGACTAGAATCGAATACAGAGTGCTCTCCTTCAGTATCTAAAATGTGTCACCCTGTATAGTGGTTTTTGTACATACCTTTCACTCGATATAGCCGGTTAAGCAACGTTCGGCCGGGTCGGTACAAGGATGGGTGACCGCCGGTCATTAATTTATTACGGTACTTCCTTGCTTCGGAGGGCAATATAACGACGTCAGTCCCGAGTGTTGTATTCATTAAAAAGGGCTGTGATGATTATAGTATACGAAAGACCCAGCTTGATAGTGAGACCTTTTCAGGATCCGCCTGGTTTTCGACCCCTAAAGTCATAAATATTTTATAACCAGCCAATCTCTTTCTGAACCAGTGTGCCAAATCTACGACTACAAAATCCTCAGATGGAATTTATTTGAAACGCAAATTTAGCCTGAGACGGGTAGTATTTAATCAAGAAACTGTAAATTAAAATTTTAGATGACAAAAATAATGAATTTGCCTTCCTAGTTTCATTAAGTGAGCGACTAACTGCGAACGAAGAGAAATCAATGAAACAGCGATTTAAAAACATTCAATTGACAGTGACACGACAATATCTGTTTTTGGTCGACAGACGATATTCAAGAAAAATACCGTGCACCATACCTATATACAGGGTGACTGGTGGGTCATTTTCGAAATTCAAGGACGTGATAGTTTGAGATCATACATGAAGAGAAAAAAAATATGAATTATTTACTGAGTAAACTAAACCGAAAGTTAAAGAATGCAAAAGTGCAACCGCGCAAACATTTATGAAACAAAAAATATTCACTAAAACGACGCAAGAATCTCAGTTAGCTCAACTTCTATCAATTCACTTTTGCTGCTTTTTAGAGCCAGTGACAATACCCAATTCTACGAAATTTTATTAAGAAATAGTCGTATATCATTTCTAAGAAAACGCGGTAACGAGAAAAATATCTAGATAGTGCTGCCTGAAATTACTAACGCAGAACAAAAGAATGATGAAATTCACAAGAAATATGAAGAAAAATAAATAAAAAAAAAAACTAAAAACGAAGAGCTGAAAATTGAGAGTACTTTTATCACAACTTTTCAAAAATCTGAAATAAGATATCGCGTGTTTCTTACATAAATGGATGTCGTATTATTATTTTTTTAAAGTAATATTTTTTTGATCGAAGAAGGTACTTAAATCTTCTTTAAAACTAAAGATTCATCATCATCACTCTTTAGAATTAACCCACTGCACGGCCAAGAATCTCTCCCCTGGGTGACGAGGAGTTTGATGCAGTAACCCACAAAACTGACCGAGTGCTGGTTGGTGGATTTTATACAGGGTGGTGCGCTAATTAGCACCACCTCTTGCAGGCAGCCTCTCCACATCAATCACAACATTTGTTATAGAACTTTTTTAAATTAATAATATGGTGCTAAAGACTAAAAATGTAACTTAAGTTTAATTAACTCGTTATTTTAAGTAAAATGAAATAAAAAAGTAAATTTATGTATACTATTTTTGTTTGATTTAACCCTATTTATTAAAACTTAGGCAAAAATTAACACCTTATCTAAAGAAAACCCGTATAACAGAGCCATTATGTACGGGGGGCCTCAAAGACCCCACGTCCACAGCTGTAGTGTTATAAAAAAATGACGTTCATAGTTATAGGTTAAAGAAGTAAATTATTATGTCGGAAGATACAGTGTTTATCAAACTTTCAAATAAAATCATTGGTTATAATTCCACCATACGTTTTTTGTTCAATAATCAGCTTATTCCGAGCCCTACCGAAAACGCTCTGAAATCGCGCTAAGTCCTACCGGCAGACTCGGGTAGGCACGGTGCTCGCTCTTAGCAACTCAAAAGGTTATAAAACTTACTTCTCTATGAGCCAATTAGAAGCACTATTTACAATTCCATTTTTTTTTAAATCTTCTTTATTTTTACAAACCAAACTTCAACTATCTTTAGATTCAATTTGAATTCAATTTCAAAGCGATTCTCAAGGAATTCAATTTGTCATAGAGAGAGGTCGGCTTGAGATGCTCTCACCAGTATAACGCACTGGTAAGACGTCACTCTAAACACCACAAGCTACACAGAGCCACTCAATTACTCTAAACAAGGGTCATTGCATGATTGCTTGAACAACCTCGGGCATTGACCCCATGAAACAGCACACAAACCTACGTTAAAGACAGTAAGACTAAACTCAATTTACTTAGGACCAATGCAAATATAGATAGATTGCTTTGTAAATACAGTTGATAGAGTTCAATAGTGAAATATCTGATATGTCTGTCGATATTGTTTCCAACTCGACCTCTTTTTTACTCGACTAAGGTGAAGCAAAAAGGAGGGTTATGATTTTGACGGGTATGTATGTGTGTGGGTATGGATGTTCATCTGTTCCCTCAGAACTTATAAACTAGTAATCATAATTGGACAAATTATAGTTATAGGCTACATAATAATACGATCACGGCTACCCTTTCAACACATCTCTATAAATATGACGTAAATACATAAATATTTCAGCGGAGTACTTATTTCCTACTTTTTAGAGCGCGTTAACAAAATTAAATCTGAGTTCTAAGCAAAGTGTTTGGCGATATTATTTAATTGACTATCACAACATTAAAAAAACATAGAAAAGATAACTTGTCTGAAAATCATTGGTGTGCAACAAATTTTGTACGTTTTTTTTTGTATCCGTGAAAGGATCTAATTAATGACTTAGTGCAAAAAATGCTATATTAATAGAATGACTGATAAAAAAGAAGCAATTTTTTTTTATTTATTTTTTTTTATTCGCTTTAAACAGCACAGGTCATTAGCGACTACAGTAGTTACAATTAATCTTAAACTAGGTTGTACACATTAATTAATTTGAGAAACGTGATTGTCGCGGTATATCCATTTTGATTTAAGCAATCTTTTATGTTATTTGGTACACCGCATAATTTTTTTTCTCTTGTATAAATTTGACATTCTTCAAAAATATGATGTACAGTTAGCTCCTCACCACATTTGCACCTGGATTTATTGTTTTTTTTTTTTAAATAAATGAATATGGGTTATACTAGTATGCCCAATACGAAGCCTAGTGATGACAGTATGGTCTTTTCTAGATTTGAAGCTATTTCTGATTTATTTCATAATGTTATAATTTTGATGCAAAACTTGACGCCTGTATCACATATGGGGTAGAAAGAACACCACAGGTTATAAAACCATCTGATGTCACGTCTGACAAATTTCGAGAGAGACTATTGCAGTTACAGGACTAGGCTGCTGCAGGTTCCTGATGCAATACTGGCATACAAGACGACACGAAAGATGGAGCACACTCAAAGTCAAAGTCAAAGTCGAAAGAATCTTTATTTCGTAACTATTTAAATACATTTGAAATAAGTCACAATTTAAAAATTTAACTGAATCTACCACCACTTCGGAAAGTCGATCTTTTGAGAAGAAGTGGCAAGAAACTCAACAGCAATCATCTTTTAAAAATACACAATAACAATAACAATTTACAATCTTCTTGCATCCGGATATCTTATAATAAAACTTTATACTTATCCTTAAATCTATCGAAGGGTTAATCTTAAATATTTTGGAATTTTATTATAAAAGCGTACACATTGACCCATGAACGAGTTGGTGACATAATTTGGGACCGCAACCCAAATTATGACAACATGACTTTTCCCAATACCTCCACAGCTTTGAAATAAAACAGGAGCCGTCGTGTATATGCGCTTCAAATACAGCGGAAACCGTGCCCCACATTCTCTTCGACTGTCCCGTCTTCGGCAACCAGAGATACAGTAAAGAGCAGGAGTTAAACATACACATAGAGAGAGACCAAATAGGCCAACTAATGTCAACAAAATATAGGGATAAATTTCCGCAAGATATTGCAAGTAAAGTAATATTGATTACAAGCATATTGATTTATATTTTTTCAATAGGTACTATAGGTTAAAGTTATACGAAATCTTTTTGTTTAAATTTTGGTTCAGATAAACGAGACTTTTTATTCTTAAATAAGTTGGATGACTTAAAATTAAAAGCTTTAAATGATAGAAACATAGCTTAGGCCTATACTTCAAAAATAAAACCGAGCAAAAGCTACTATTTGTAGGAACAAGCCCAAAATGAACATCACAGAGTGTTGATGTTTTAGTTTTTTTTGAAATACCTATAATCTCATAACCACACAGCCAAATATTTATTTTTATTTTTTTTGACTTGTTGATTTTTTTTTTTATAAGTGACTAAACCCGCGTTTGACCTCAATCTCACCTGATGGTAAGTGACGATGAGGTCGAAGATGAAAGCACACAGGTTTAGGAAGGAACTGGCTCTTTATAAAATATTGCCGGAACACATTACCACCGGAGCGGTAACATTTGGCGGCAGACTTTATACAATGTGTCCCGGCAACAGTGTCGGAGCCTTAAATGGTATTAAATATGGTATTTTTTATCGACAAATCACCCTTCAATTTTTTTTTTTCTGTCACGGTTGTTAAATGGCGGCCATTTTGTTTTTTTTGTAACCAAGACCCGGGTTCTCGTACTAATTCGACCACCACTACTTATGTAAATGTCCTAGGAACATAAAAAAGGTCTCATTTGATAGCTAAACATGCAGACATTTATTCACAATCATTAAGTTTAAATACTCTTCAAATAAAAAAAATAGAAAAAAGGGTAATCAAAAAAATTTAGTTTTTTTTGGTGTGTTTTTTTTAATTATGGGCTTTTTGTGAAAAATCTAGGCAATTAAACTGCAATTTTTTTATCCCAAATCGATAGAAGAGGCAGTTTACTAAAATAAAATGCTAAATTTCTTTGCTCTCAGTGAAATAGTTTAGAAGTTATAACAATTTGAAAAAGACCTTTTTCATTGTTTATCTAGAGGTGTGGTTGGAAAAGAAATGCATAATTAATTACGAAAGTAGTTTAATAATACTAAACAAAAGTACAATTATAACAATTGTTCAAAATGACCACCGCGTTGTTGCAAGCATGTAGACCTTATTGAGACATTTCTTGTTGATCGTCGAATCATATCTTTATCTTGTTTTAATTCGTTCCCAACCTGAAGAATTTTGTCGATTAATTCGTCACGCGTATTCGGCACGTCGACGTAGACTTTTTGTTTCATTGTGCCCCACAAGAAATAATCTAGTGGGGTAAAGTCCGGCGACCGCGGTGGCCATGCGATTGTTCCACCGCGCCCAATCCATGGAGTGTAATTTTCATTTAAATAGTTACGGACATTTACTGCAAAGTGGGCTGGAGCACCGTCCAGCTGCAGTATCATCCCAACCCTATAATTTAACGGCACCTCCAGGAGTGCGTCAAGAAAATCCGTTTGGAGAAACTCCAGAAAACTCGGGCCATTCATTGTGGCCGGTAAAATTATCGGTCCCATCAAGACATCGTCGATCATTCCTGCCCAAACATTGACAGAAAACTGATGCTGGAAGGAACTCTCTCTTACTGCATGTGGGTTTTCTTGAAGCCACAGATGTTCATTCCGATGGTTGATATAGCCCGATCGTGTGAATGTTGCTTCGTCAGTCCACAAGATTTTTTTACAAAAGTTTGGGTCTAGACGCACTCTTCTAAGTATCCACGAAGCGAAGACTGACCTTCTTGAGAAATCTGGTTCAATTATTTCTTGAACTCTTCTAAAATGATAGGGATGTAATCCCTCCCTTTTTAAGACTCTCCACACTGACATTTTAGTTAAACCTAGTCGAGTTGCTATCCGCCTGACACTCAACCTAGGATCTTCTGTGATTAATGCGAGTATCTCTTCTTCATCTTGCGGCGACAAAAGACGACCACGTTCATTCGCAGGTGTTCTTATCCCATTTTCAGCTAGACGCAAATTAATCCTTATGAAGGTGCGAGCATTCGGCGTAGGTCTGTTGGGAAATCTTCTCGCGTACTCTCTAACAGCTTCATTGGCATTGCCGTTGCTGAATCCATAGATGAAATGGATGTCGGCGATGTCCTGATTCGAATAGCGTTCCATTTCAGTTAGCTTTCGAGCGCTAATAAAATAACAACAGTCCAATAACAACACAAAACAAAAACGTAACAGAAAGTTCAACAATAACAACGCACGATATGTTGGTTTAGAACAGCAAAATTATGTTATCACAACGCAGAGCGAGGGACGACTGGCGGGCCCCCTGCCTGAGATGATACCAACGGGAAGTACCACGACCGGTTATACCATTTTATTTCTCGCTCCTACCTATTGTACCATTCATACCATCGTTTCTACCTGCCGGCGAATCGCATTGTACCCGATCCCACCGTTTCCTAGAATTCGGTAGTTGATAAACTAGTATTTTGAAAAAAAAGCGTGTTCGAAGGTTCATTTGCAAATTGTTATAACTTTTAAACTATTGCACTAAGAGCAAAGAAATTCAATATTTTATTTTAGCAAACGTCCTCTTCTATCGATTTAGAATAACAAATTAGCAGGTTAATTGCCTAGATTTTTCAAAAAAAGCCAATAATTAAAAAAATACACCGAAAAAAACTAAATATTTTAGTTATCTTTATTTCTATTTTTTTTTTATTTGAATTAATTTAAAACATAATACTTGTGAATTATTGTCTTCATATTTAGCTATCAATTGAGACCTTTTTTTTGTTCCTAGGACATTAACATGAGTAGTAGTGATCGAATTAGTACGAGAGCCCGCGTCTTGGTTACCAAAAAACAAAATGGCCGCCATTTAACAACCATAACAGAAAAAAAAAAATTGACGGGCGATTTGTCGATAAAAAATACCATATTTAATACCATTAAAGGCTCCGACACTATTGCCGGGACACATTGTATAAAGGGTGGTCGCTAGCCAGGCGGACCCAGAAGGGATCCTACCAACAATCTTGCTTTCGGTGTATCATTGAGTTTCAGACACCTTTTATAAACAATTCGTTTAATAAATCAATAACCGACTAGAAAATACACAGAAAAAAGGTTTCTTAGTCTACTCACGCCATGTAGTGAGGAGATACAAAAATAATTATACTTCATAACCTCTAATCTCTGAAACTAAAGAAAATAACCGTGATATGGGACGTAGAATATAAACACACATATATATATAGGGTCCGTCTATAATAGTTAATAATATTTTAATAGCAGATTAAGTTTGATGAGTGGGTCTAAATTACGAAACAATTGCTTTTTTTTTAAATATTTTCATTTATTCAAATTTCCAAATTCTTCTCAATACCTACTTAATCGAAATTTAAGTTTAATCTGTTGTTTGTTGCAAATACCTAATAAAAACGTTTTCATTTCATTGTATGTAGTCATAAAATGTAGATAAAACCTAAATTTTACTCAAAAAGAAGAATTTTGAAATTTGAATTTATGAAAAACATTTAAAACAAAAATTTTTTTCGAACTTGAGGTCCACTCAGCGTTCTTAATCTGCTATTAAAATATAATTGACTATTATAGACGGACCCTGTATATATAGATAAATGCCCAGACCCAGTACAATATTTTTCTTTTTCCGTGCGGAAATCAAACCCGCAGCCACTGGCGTCTGAGGCAGACAGTGTTATCCCATCGCCAAAGTGGTTACACGGATAAAACCGCGCAAAGCCCCTCTAAACCCGTGTGCTGTCATTTTCAATCTCATCTTCATTTACCTCCAGGTGAGATGAGGTCAAACGTGGGTTTTTGGTAGTATGTAAAACTGAGCGTTTTGGGTCGAGCGTTGAGCGCCGAGTCGACGCTTTTGAGTATATAGACTCGCGAGCGTCGAAGACTTGGCCTTCGACGCTCGAGTTGCGCGCTCGAGAGTCGGAGCGTTAACATTTTTAATGAGGGTATGTGAATATTTTTTTATCTATTCTATACTTAATATATAAAGCTGAACTATACTTTCTATACTTAATATATAAAGCTGAAGAGTTTGTTTTTTTGTTTATTTGTTTGTTTGTTTGAACGCGCTAATCTCAGAAACTACAAGTGGGATTTGAAAAATTCTTTTAGCATTTGATAGCCTAACTCTTGAGGAAGGTTATAGACTATATTTTATCCCGAAATTCCCACGGGATCAAAAGTTACGCGGGTAAAACCGCGCGCGGTGGCTAGTAAGGAGATATTCTGCATTTATTATGACGTGTGACATGTTTACATACTTTGTTAACGCTCACGCTCACGCTCGAGCCCGTGTCAAGCGTGGAGTTCCGCGCTATTATTGAACTTCTTTATCTTAACGCTCAAGCGCTGGGCTCGAGCGTTTTGGAACTGACTCGAGCCCGACACGAGCGTTTTAGCGCCAACTCGAGCATTTTTACAACACTAGTTTTTGGTGATTAAAATTTTAAAATGAATGTGAAGAGGATAGAGAACTACGATTAAGTACAAGAAGCAAAAATTTTAAACTTATTATTGAACCGAAATTGAATGTAGTTGCGCATTGTTCAATAAACCAAGCAGTATTATTATTTAAGCGGTTGCCGATGGACTTAAAAATAACAAATTGTTTAACATTATTTAAAAAGAATCTCAAAAGTATCTTGTTGCAAAAATGTTGTTATACGATTGACGATCTCTAGTTTATAATTATGAATAATGTATAAATAATGTTTGTGTATGTACCCACCTAGTATTAATAATAATTGTTACCTTTAATTTTAAGACATTCGCATACAATGTAAATTGTTTTATGAATAAGTGAACTTGACCTTGAACTTAAAAAGAAGAAGCTGCTAGTAAAAAATTAAATCTAAAATCTCGAAACAACTGCAACTCAAATCAAATCATGTCATGAAACAAAAAGCTGAATTTCCTTGTATTTTAAACCATCCGTGCTACCGGATTAACGCCCATCACATAGTTTATTCTATTAATTAATTAAATCAGTTACGTTATGCAAAAGGGGAATAAGCAGAACTGTGTATGTATTTGTTGTCTCTTTTATTTACCAAATGATTAATGAGTCAAAATGTGAACAACTGATTTTGAATGTAAAAAGGGTTACCTAGAAAGAGGTTATCCTGTTTTACTAGGTATTTCAAAGAGTTCTGATGGATTTAAATAGATTATTTAAAACGTGTTTAAAATTAAATTAAATGAAAAAATATATATACAGGGTGGCTTATTAAAATCGGTCAGTATGGAGAAGTGTCAAACTAGAAGACAAACGAAGATCTTAGGAATCATGTTATGGATTTTGATGAAAAAAATAACCCAAATTAAGTGTATTATAACTTATTTTTGAGTTTTTTAACTTCACTTAACCGATAACACATAAATATGATATTAAGATTTATAAAATAATGTATGTATATGTATAAAGTATATATAATAATATGTATATGTAT
Source organism: Stenoptilia bipunctidactyla (assembly GCA_944452665.1). Taxonomy (NCBI): domain Eukaryota; kingdom Metazoa; phylum Arthropoda; class Insecta; order Lepidoptera; family Pterophoridae; genus Stenoptilia; species Stenoptilia bipunctidactyla. Next base: position 3,190,815 of record OX101730.1, read on the forward strand.
TGGTATGTATATTAATTCATATGTATGTATATTTAGTACACACTATTATTGCTTTTCAAACCAAACTCTCCAGTCATGGGTCTGCTGTAAGAAATTTCGTAAGAGATAAGCTGTACCTTTGTACTTATTTTTATTCATTGTCTCTTAATTGTATCTCAACTGTGTGTACATAAATTGTTAAATAAATAAATAAAATAAATAAATAACACCATTGAAGGATACATTGAATAAAAAGTAGTTTGTTTTTGGTGATTTAGAGACAGAGATGACGATCGTTGCTGTTGATAAGGTGTTTCTACTTTTGAAATAAACTTTGATACCACGATAAAGGACACTTATATGCTACTCTTGTTGTTGCTATAATGCCCTTATAGATATTTTCCGAAACGATACGAAAATTGCTTAAACTGTATTTATTTGCTTAAAACTATGAAAAAAAAAACTTATGACACTACATTTACATAAGATGATTTAATAATGTTAATTGTTTCTTATTTATTTATTTACACTTCAGTTTATACAGGGTGACTGGTAGGTCACTTTTGAAATTCAAGGACGTGATAGTTTGAGATCATACATGAAGAGAAAAAATATAATAAAACAAAGATATTAATTATTACAAGCACAGGTCAAGTGCCGCAATTGACTCAGTTGTATGTAAAGTAAATAGTAACATAGTAGTATTTATTTATAGGAAATTGTAGTGAAAAATTAACTACCTACTTTTATGACAAAATTATGATCAGAGTCGAGTACAGAGTGCTCTCCTTCAGTATATAAAATTTGTCACCAATCACCCTGTATAATACAGGTACAGTAAAAGAAAAAAAAAACAGTTACATGAGACATTAAAACTAGGCGCTCTTATTGCTGAGGAACGATTTCTCCACCAGACAACCATGAATATCAAAAAAAAAGAATTGAAATATTTTAAATACTTCATGGCATATTTGTCTTGGGTTCGAGTTCCAGCCGGGCAAGTTAATAAAATAATAAATAATAATAAAATCCCCAGACAATCACAACAATCACATGGCCCCAAAGTAAGCATAGCTTGTGATATCATGTATATAACATGTTTGACGACCACTTTCGCGATGAGATAAACCTATCTGCCTCAGACGCCAGTGGTTGCGGGTTCAATTCCCGCCCTGAACAAGAAATAATATAATAATATATGTATTTATATTCTAGGTTCCCCACTAGTTCGCTATATGGTATCTTATATCACAAGCTTCTCGCTTACATTGTAGTCGGTGTGATTGTCTGGAGATTTTATTTATTTATTATTTATTTAACTAGAGGGGAACCTGAAACATAAATACGTATACACAGGGTGACTAATAAAGGTGTGAAAATAATGAAATGTGTGAAACTATAACTGATTTTGAGTCATATACCTAAATACATATACTATTTCAAATCTTCTTTTTTCATACAAAGTAAAAATATTTTTTGATTTATTTTGTGACAGCCCTAACAAGCTGAATGAACTAGTGGGACTAAAATATAGTTAGACAATACGTAGGTACCTATTTGCTTGTTCCGGGCTAAGAAAGTACCAACATTTATTCTAGTTTCTACGCACCTATTAATTAGTCTTTGACAGTCAATGCCGTAAACGTCAGCCTATAAGAATTTAGGGTTGCACATTTTAAAGTTTGACTTGGGATAACTTGTCATCTGAAATGCTAAGGGTTGGGAGATCTGATGGGATGGAATCAATTTAGCCGTGCGCTGTTTCAATATTGCCACACCTTTTTGAATCACCCTGTATAGGTAGTTAAACACCCAGAAACGGTTTTTTTCTTGGTTTGCGCTGAAATATGTAGTGATCGTAGTATTAAAAAAAACAAATTTCTTAAAGATATTTCAAGGTATTTTAAAGGTAAAAAACATTAATGGAGTACATTTTATCTCGATAATGCAATATCAATATCGAGATTTTTTATGTTTTGTAATAATGTTTAGAATTTGGTTAAAAGGGGATAAGCCAAGAAAGTTTTAATTAATGTTTCTTTTTATTTTTTTATTGCAATGTCAAAAAAATATCTGATGTAATTTTGCCTCGCGCTCGAGATTTTGTTGACCCATAACGTTTTTTGTTCTCAAATTGTTGCGTCAAATACCCATTTAGTTATAATAAGGCTGTATTGGAAACACGAATAAAATTTATTTTGAGAAGATACTCATACAAGAAAAACAGTTTTTTTTTAATTATGAAAAACAACCATATTTACTAAATTATAAGAGATAGGCTAGTTGAAGAAAGTATGTTTAGAATAGGCTCCCCTAACCCCCATTTTAATTTGGCCAACTGAATACCAAACACCCTGTATATTGCATTTAATTTACAAAATAGAAACAACCAATATAAAAAACTTTCCAAAATTGTAAGCAAACAACATATTTCTCTAACTAAATGTAGAATAAAACAAAATAAAACATTTGGAAAATAAAGCTCGTCGTTAGTACAATCAATATTTGTACAATTGTGGATTTTTTCACTTGTAATTTTATGCAAAATCAACAGTTACATTCTAAAAAGTTTACACTGGTTGTTTTAAAACTTTTGATTTAACCCTTTGTTAACATATCAAACGTTGTTTCAGCGATTAATTTAATACTATGGTTGAATAAACAATTGCGAAGTCTTTTAATATTTAAAAAAAAAGCTTTGATCCTATCGGACCAATGCGCGCCCCAAGCTGGTTTAATTTGAAAGACAATAATGTGAATATGTTTTCTTTTTCATCATCATCATCATGACCAGCCAAAAGACGATCTTTGCTGAACAAAGACCACCCCCAAGGTTCTCCACACCGATCGGTCCTGCGCTGCACACATCCAGGGTCATCCATCAAATTTTCATCCATTTTGATGAAATTTGTTATAGTGATACAGCCTGGAATAGGACATAGGCCACTTTTTATCCCAATATTCCCTCAGGATTTGAAATTGCGCGGGTAAAACCCCGCGTAAAAATAGTTTGAAAATAAACTAGCAAACGTCAGCCCGATGGAAAAAGAGTTTTACTTGCTCAAAAAGAGCTTTCACCCACTACTATTTTGTAATTTGCGACCTTAAGGCACTATTCAAGACTTTTCAGATGTACGGAGAAGATGTTCCATTAGTGATGTTTATGTTTCATAAAAAGCCACTTCCTATGAAAAGTCACTTGTTTTCCTTAATGTTTTCCTTAATGTGTAAGGATTTAGACTTTTTTTTATGAATAATTATGATGTTAGGTGGCATTATATTGACTTATGCACAGCTTTCATCCTTACTGGGTTCCACTATCTTCCTGAATTAAACGGACTCCTCTTCGTCTTCACTTGTCAGGTTTGGTTTAATTGCTGTTGAAATTAAATCCCTAGTGTGCTTTTTCACTTGTACGAAACATCGTGCCCTTTCACATTCGTTGGTTTTGAGAAAAAGTATGCAATGTATGTGATGGAGCCACCAAACGTGTACTATTGGATATTATTTTTCTCTAGCAGAAGCCAAGCTTTCGACGACCGGCTAGTGTAGCGGTAGCATACATTGCCTTCTATGCCAGAGGTCCTGGGTTCGAATCCCGGCGGCGGCGGATATTTGTGTGATGAACACAGATATTAGCCGTCAAGTCATGGATGTTTATATGTTTAAGTTTATTCTAATAAAAAATATGCATTTATTCAGTATGTATGTTTATATATTTCTTAAATATATCAGTTATCTAGTATCCATAACACAAGTTCTTTACTAAACTTAATTTGGGCTAGATAATGTTGTGTGAGTGTCAGAAATATTTATATTTATTTATATTTATATTATTACGAGTATATTATAGCAATAAACTGAGCCACGAGGTAAGCAATTCCAGTTTCTTTTTATTAGCCTAAGTCCTCGTTTCACCGTAATTTCAGCTGATGGTAAGAAACGATGAGGTCGTAATTGGAGCCCACAGTTCAATATGAAAGTTAACTTTTGATATATTGCCGAAGCACATCATAGATGGATTTGAGACTCTAATAGGTTCTATTACGTGGCTGATTCTGAAATTGATCAAAATTTGTTTGTAATTGGGTTACAAAAATCCAAAATCATAGAATTAAAAAATTAAGTCAAATTAAATTTTGAACTTTTGAAACTGTGTCATCTTTGCAACAGAAGATAAATCACTTAAGCATATTTATTTGTAGATTACTAATAATTTTATTTCTCTATATCATGCATATACCGTGGGTGCTCAAATTATTAGAGCCACCTATAAAAATAATTAATTTTGCATTTCAATCATATATATTGTATTGAACCTATATCTGATATGTTTATATTTTGTTGTTTTTGTTATTTATGGATGCAAGAAGATATTGTTTTTGTAACATGCTACATTTTTGGCTCTAATTTGTGACATGGTCAGCATTTTTAATAAAATTTTCAGTGACCGCTTCAAAGCCACGATGTTTTGGTAAGTTTTTTTTAAGGTTATTAATGCATTTTGATGGATTTTACTGTATTGTTGGTGTATTTTTACAGTTTTCTGTACTTTAGTTGCTTGCTTAAAATATATCTGTCGCTATTAATAGCTATATTCTTATAAATTTTGTTACTTTACTTGCAGGATATATTTTAACCATGAGAAAAGCTACAGACATTTCTCCAAGGAAAATTTCTAAAATTTTAAACCTTGCTTTTGCGCACTGGGCATTCCCAAAGGAAAATTGCATCGATAGCAAATGTTTCGAGACCCTCAGTTGACAGAATGAAGAAAAATTTTGACACAAATGTTGAACTGACTCCGAAGCGAATTACAAATTGTGGACGAAAGAAATTGACCACGACACGTGATGAAAGAAAAATTCGCGAAATCTGTGTCAAACACAGGAAGGCACCTCGCAAAATAATCACAAAAACTGTACAGGAAGCTGGAATAGACATTTCCCAACCAACCGTTCGTCGACGTATGAAAGATTTAGGGTTCACCTGTCGTCGACCGGCAAGAAAACCTCTTCTCACACCAACTATTATGGCAAAGAGTCTAAAATGGGCTAAAGAACACCAACACTGGACTGCTGACTACTGGAATAAGGTAGGTGATTACTTCTGAAAATTGCTGGAAGGATAAAGTTACATTAAAATTAATTTTACATAAAAAAAGCATTCAATTCAGTTGTATCAACAATTTGAGTTTCTGTTTGCTAAATTATAAAAAATATTTAAGGTTTGTTTTTTCGATGAATCTTCTGTGCAAATTTTATCAGACAAATCTGAATTTGTGAGAAGTAGTAAGGGGGAGAAATTTAAGGAGACTGCTTAGTCAAGAGAGTCAAGCACACACTGAGCATCATGGTGTGGTCAATAATAAGCAGCGAAGGAACTGGTCGCTTTTACATTGTGGAGGGAACGATGCGGCAGGATCAATATATCCAGGTCCTAGAGACCAAGATGCTACCCCATGTCCAGGAGTGGTTTCCAAATCATGAATTTACATTCATGCATGACTCCGCACCTTGCCACAAGGCAAGAAAGGTCACCAAATTTCTCAATGACCAAATAGTCAAGGTTCTCCACTGGCCCGCAAATTCGCCGGACCTCAATCCCATTGAGAACCTTTGGGAGTTAATGAAACGCGAAGTTTCTAGAGAAATTATAACAAATAAACGCCAACTAATCGAGCGTTTAATAGATGTTTGGCACAGGAATGAATCAATCAAAAACAACTGCTATAATTGCATCGAAAGTATGCCCAGGAGAATTCAAGCGGTTATGGAAGCAAAAGGCGGTGTTACAAATATTAATTTAATGGGCATTTGGTATTCTTTTGTTATAAGTTCATGGTAAAGTAACCTTTGGTAAGTGTACCAATAAATTAAGATACCTAATAAAAACTTTTCTTTACAAAAACCTTTCACATTATGATTTTATTTCTACCCTAACTGATAAAATCGACTTTTTTCTTTGTGGCTCTAATAATATGAGCCCCCACTGTATTTTACTTTTTCATTGAGAAAAAAGTCTATGTTCGTATTTAAGATCCATATTTTATTTTATAGAAGTTATATTTAATTTGAATGATTTTTAAATGTTATTTCAGCACGCTCCAGCCTGAAAAACAGGATTATCCAATTCAGACACCAATGTTCTATCCTTATTTATGTATTTAAGCCAATATTTGTAATTTATGCTTTTCTGAAATTAATAAACATTTTTATTTTTATTTATTCATTTTATTTGTCTGTCTTAATAATTGTAAAAAACAAAACATTTTCAATTTGCTTTGTGCCGGGACTGACTGCTTAACGTGCTCCCGAAGCACGGAAGTCGTCGTGAAAAATAAACGACCGGCGGTCACCCATCCTTTAACCGACCACGCTGAACGTCGAATATCATATCCACAGTAACCACGGCGCCACAACCACAACCAATCACATGACAATCGAAATAGCGGCAACGCTGAAGAAAAACCGAAAACCGTGCGATTCCCGTGAAATCATTAAATCTTAGTAAAAAACCCGTCCAGTTTACCCTAAAGCCTACGATCCTGATAAGCGGGTTGTATAAAATCGACTTATCCAAGTAACCCCAAGTTAACAGTCGGTGGTAGAACCCCTATAGGTGGTAGGATATAAAATCTGCTGACAAATATCACCGCTCCGGTAGCGGTATGGTGTTCCGGTGAGGTTTGTGAAGGGCCAATTTCGTCCTAAAGCCGTGTCCTGTCGTCTGCGACCTCATCTGTGCTTACCATCTTGAAAGATTGTGATTAAAAGTGGATCTAATCACCAATACAAAAAACTTACGAGTAACTGAATTAAACCAGCCAAAGCTATAACTAAGTACACGATAAATCAGGTTCAAAAGTGTTTATTTTAGATAAAGCATAGAGAAAAGAGTAATGTTCACGGTCCATACAGTCTCTGACCTGTCAAACAAATTTTTGTTTAGTATGTGAATGTATGAAGATGATATTGCCATTGAAATGCCGCCTGTTTATATCTAAACTATTGGTGCAGATTTGATTTAATTTCTTAGAAACGATATCGGGATTTTCATTTCAAGTGGATGATACTAGTAGTCTATTGAGTAACATGAGAGGGTAAAATATTAAAATCCTTGCTGCGGTTTTTAATACCAGTAAATGATTTGGAATAAACCGAACATGAGCTATTATTTGCACTATTTGTTGTTTTAATACATTTCAAGAGTAGTCAAAAATCTGACAGGTCAGCTATGACCATTACTCTTTTAGACAATATTACACTAGTCATTTATCCAAACAAACTTTCACATTGAAAGTCATATTTGTATTACAATGTGGTATATGTCAACGTAGGAAGCTAGTACTCTGCAAAATATTTGCGAGCGATTTGTAAATGTCATGTGAAGTTCTGACATCGCTCAACGATAAAGCGACGCCCTAATGAACAATCTCAGTGAGCGTGATAATGTTTTAATGGAATATGTTCAAGTAAGATCCTCAAACAACCTCACAATAATAAGAGGAAAACGGTCTTACAAAACTACTTGAAACATCGGAATTAATTCTAAAATCTTTCCTTTTCTTTTCTGTCTTTGATCCGTCGGGAAATTCAATATTTGCTTTAAAATATAAATACCTATAAACCCTTACTTAAGGGGATTAGTTTTATTTTATTAATTATCTTAATGAATTGAAAATTGTGTAATTGCGGATCTTTAATCAACAGAATGGTCGTTAAAAATTATTAGTTAAAATAAACTACGGCGCTACGGTTCGTAGTAAACCGTAGTCAAAAAGTTCACGTAGCAAAACTAAAATGAACAAAATAAATTATTAATAAATTTTAAAAGGTACTTTTAATTAAAATAAACAACCAAGCACTTACCAAAAAACAGTCCAAAAATCAGCAGAAGAGCCATTTTGCTACAAATCATCAAACTCATAATCACAATTCCAATTTACACAATTTCACATTCCGTTTCTACCAAATATCGTGTTCCATAATTCACAGACACTATCAATATTTCGTCAAATTGCTTGCTCACATTCACGATTAATTTTCAACTCAACGAGAGAAAAGTTTACAGAGCGCTCGATCGTCGTAAACGGGAGAATCGAAGAGAAGTGCTCTCCTCGAGAGTTGGATGCTGACTGCGGTACAGAGCGTTGTCTTTATCCCCTCCCCAACGCCCCCCTTCACTCTCCATATCGCGATCCCGTAATTAGATAAATGTCATTGCTGTTGTCTTTGCGTTTTATTTTGCTCTCCCCTATGCGAGATTTTGTCACACGATGTAATAAACTCGGAGTCAGTTCTAAATGTTTATTTACTTTGGATGTAGTTTGTGAGATGCTCTTTCTCAATTCACATTGTTACGTGCGAAGGAGATAAAAATACGGAATTGGTGGAAGAAATATGTCCTGAATTGTTGCTGTTTTATGAGAGTTCCGAGTGTAACTTTCAGTTTGTTTTCATCCGAGTTTTCTGACATTTTTTACGGTTGTGGAGAAATATGATTGATATATTTTATTTTAATTTTAGGTTTCTTATTTTTTTATGGCCTTAGAGTTTTAGGTCCTGCTATAAGTATGTATGCAATGAGGTTTTAATGCCCTTTCAAAGTTTTTTATTATACTTAGAAATAAGAAAAAGTAATGTCTGAACATATAAATCATTATCAAAATACACAGTGTTTTTGTGTTAAGAATGAGAATCGTTTCAGGGTTGATAGATAGCACAAAAAGATGAAAAGTAATATTCACTATTTGGCTCAATTCAGCGTAGAAAAAAAGTAATGACTTTTTTTCAATTTTATTCAAATATTTCTGAACACAAAAGAACTTTGTGAAATTTAATGTTTTTATTCTTAATTTGCAGTTCAATATCTATACTTTTAAAATAACAAAACATATAATATGCGAGTGAAATTAATTTTTTGAATTTCAATAAGATTATCGATAAACTAGACGTTTTGATGCTAGAGCATCGTCGTAAGGTTGCTTGTTTGAAAGTATTTTATTGGCTAATTTTGTTGAGTGTTCGAGACTTTTTACCACCAGACTACCAGACGCAGACTGAACTTCCATCCCTATATATTAGATTTACCAAAAAGTCGAACAAAACGCTTCTATAGTTCCATTTTGGTACGGATTCCAAGGTATGGAATAATCTGCCTGCGTCTGTTTTTCCTGACCACTACAGTCCTGAAACTTTAAAGTGTCGAGTGAATAGGTTTCTCGTGGATGGACGTGTAACATCATAGTCTTCATGCGCACTTTCCATCAGGTGGCATGGAAGACAAACGTCCTATTATTACAATATAAAAATAAAATAAAAAAATAGAATCCTCAGACAATCACACCAACTACATGGCCCCAAAGTAAGCATAGCTTGTGTTATGGGATACCATGTAGCGAACTAGGGGGGAACCTAGAATATAAATACATAAATAGATAAACACCCAGACACGGAACATTTTTTTTTTCTTGTTCCGTGCGGGAATCGAACCCGCAACCACTGGCGTCTGAGGCAGATAGGTTTACTCCATCGCCAAAGTGGTCGTCGTAAACTTTTATATTGAGTATAAATGTTATTACTTTTCATCTTTTTGTGTTATATACCCTGAAACGCTACTCAATCTTAACACAAGCACCCTGTTTATTACTAAGTAGCTATTACTCTTATCCCGTAGGAATATAAAATAATACTTCATCTTAATTCTGCACGAAATTTCATCTTAAAACAATAGCAAACTTCCATCCATCATTACAAACTTATATTTATTATAAAAGTACATTTATCATACATCTGTAGGCTACTAAATTCTTACATTGTATCTTTTGTCTCATTTTCGCATAGTGTTAATCATTGTTTTGATGATAACTCATAACTAATAGCGTCAATAAACTTTCCTAGTTAGGATAAATTAATAGAAATCAGTCAACTCACAATAAAGATCAGATTGCTGCCTACCCCAAAGGGCGACAGGCGTGAGGTTATGTATGTATGTTGCGATGGTTATAGTCATTTTCGTTGTTATAAGACTTTTATGGGGTAAATATTAAAGGGTAAATAGCAGTCTCAGATTAAGCTGTGTCTTTATGTTGAAATTAAACACTCATGTATTTACCATTTAGAAATCTATTTTATTTCTAAATTCAAAATAATACGTAATTAACCACGATTAATTAATAACAACCTTCCATGCTGGACTGTGCGCAAAAGAAAAACATAAAATGTGCCAGCTGCTTCTCTTCCCGGGCATAATAAAAAAGTCAGTTAAGGGACGGAGGTTTTATCGACATTTTTGTGGGCGATAGGCTGATCCCCTATCACTGCAAGTCTAGAGATCATTTTAATACCTCCAAATTTGTCAAACGTGACATCAGATCGTTTTATAGCCTCTGGTGTTCTGCCTACCCCATTAGGGATACAGGCGTGACGTTATGTATGTGTATGTATGTATGTAAACATATTACAATTAAATAAGTTTAATTAAGTTTTTCATGATGATCTAAAATAAAAAACTTTTAACCGAATTTTACATTTAATCTTTAGATTTTGTCCAGAAGTAAATTGTAAAATGTACTCTAATGCGATAAATAAAGAAATTCGACGACACCACGTTCGACGACCACTTTGTCGCGGGTTCGATTCCCGGATGGAACAAGAAAAAAAATGTTCCGGGTCTGGGCGTTTTTCTATAATATGTATCGATTTATATTCTAGGTTCCCTCCTAGTTCGCTTAATGGTATCCCAAATGACAAGTCCGCTTAGTTTGGGGCCATGTACTTGGTGTGATTGTCTGGGCATTTATTTATTAAATCTTTAAGGTATATTAATAATCGGCGGCCACCGAAACCTGTTACATCGAATGATTTTCACAGAGGCCACTGCGTCACGATAACTTCATGAAGCACTCCATGAGAGCCCCAAACTAGTCGAAAGTCCAACCTGTGACTAAAGGTCGCTTCACGATCATCACAACTCCTTAAAGAACCCACTGCGGGGCTATGAGTTTACTACCAGGATGGTTCAGTTCCTGTTGGTGGAATTCAGAATTTTCAGGGCGCAGAAAATGGCTTCTGACAAACCCTAACGACTATAGTATACAAGAATACAGCACCCGGAACCGACTGCTTAGTGTGCCTTCCTAACCTTGGAACATGCTGTGAGAAATTAATGACTGGCGGTCACCCTGCCTTATCGATTGATATACACAGCCTACTTCACGAAGGATTCCATAAAAATCCGTAACTGGTCGAACGTCAAACGTGAGACTAAAAGTCGTTTAATAATCATCATCATCATCATCACAACTCTTTGTAATGAGCACACTGCAGGGCGTGAGTCTCTCCCCTGGGTGACGAGGAGGTATAGGCCATAATCCACCAAGCTGGCCCAGTGCTGGATGGTGGATGTCAGAATTTTCAGGGCGCCAAAGTGGCTTCTGACAAACCCTAACGACTACTGTATACAAGTATACAGCACCCAGGACCGACTGCTTAACGTGCCCTCCGAAGCACGGAAGTCAAAATGAATGGTCGGCGGTCACCCATCCAAGTACCGACCGCGCCAAACGTTGCTTTACCTGTGATATCGTATGATACACACAGTAACCACGGCGCCACGACGACTTCAAATGTCAATATCAAATATAGTTATCAAATATAAATATCAAATATCGTTTAATAAACACTAAAAATATTATTCAGCTTTTATTTAAGAAAAACATTTTTTAAGAAAAATATTTTATAATAAAACCACAATGGCATTCGCACGGATCGCTGAAGACACGGTATTCTCGCAAGAGCGTTCCACTAGAAATTAGAAAAGTACGCTTTATAATGACCTACTTTATTCTTTATTGTGTTTAAGGGAATCTTTCCAACACACTGGAATCCGTTTTCGTTTGAGTAATAAGGAATAAGATTGGAGTGGGACTTAAAGGAGAAGAATAGGAAATAAAATTTAAAAACTGTGTGTATCTAAAATAAAAAACTTTTGCACGTAACCACAATCTTGAAAAATAAATAATTTTTAAATATACAGGGTTAATTTTAATTAGCGTATCACCTCTTGCATACAGCCTCTCTACATCAATCCCAACAACATTTGTTCTACGACTTTTTACAAATTTTGATAAAGAACGCAAAAAAAGAAGAACAAAAAAACTTTTGCACCTTTAATGAAACAAAAAAAAATATGTCCGCCAGCTGCACTTGGCGATATGTTGCCTACGCAAGGTAATGCAATCAGAGGAGGAGTTCTAATTAAAATTAACCCTGTATACAAGGTAAATATTTTTAATTATTTTTAGTTTTTATTTTTCATACCAAATAATTAAATTAAGTCAAAACTTCTTATGTAAAAATCTTTATGCGAATTATGACAACGTGACATTTTCTATCCCTTTTTATCACTATGCACAGGTACAGTTTGCAACGCTTGTGTTTTTAACCTCAAAGTTATGAGATATCAAAAAGAACACCTTGTATTTACGCAGTAACCTCAAAATAAGCACATAGCTGCGTCTGAGGCAGATATTGTTTCCCCATTTCCATAACCGCACCACGCCAAGACCCGGGATGAGTCATGTCAAAAATATTTATTATCTGACAAATTCAATAAAACTCGGTCTAGAAAGAATTGGTAGATAACATTTTTTACTCTTGCGTCATAGATTGTATGTTCCAATAAATATCTTTCTAATAATATCTAAATTCATGTTGATATATATTTTAAAGTTGTTATATTCGCTATGTGCTTTGTTTCCATAATTTTTGTAACGAAACTTTACTTAGGCTACATTTTGTGTTGTGGATTATCCACCATTGTGTTACTTTTTTATCAAGTTATTAATATTATTATCCAAGTAAACCTGCATTTCAAAATTATTCTGCAGGTTTTCAACAAAGTTTAAAAGAGCCACATACAAAGAACAGATTTGGGGAATACTAATCGAAGATTTCAGATAATTAATCAAGATAAATACAGCATCAATCTGCACAGACAATAAATGCCAGCATACCCACACACGACCGGAAATGACGTTTCCGAACCCTGCTTTAGAGGTTATTTATAGCCATTGTGAATCTATTCTCTAGTTTTAGTATTCTGAAAATGTCATCAATTTTAATTGAAATAACAATAGCATTTGACCGTAGACCTAAATTCCAGACCACACAAATTGATACAGCAACTTGCTGATCCGAAGTTAACTTAACTGAGCTTATAATAATAATAAATAGACAGGGTGACTGGTGGGTCCCTTTTGAAATTCAAGCACGTGATGGTTTGAGATCATAAAAAGAAAAAATATAATAAGAAATAAACATTTATTATTTACTGAGAAAACTTTACCGAAAGTTAAATAATAGATGATTAAACGAACTTCTAAGTGAAGTTCTATCGCTATTATATGAGTCGCTTCATTCGAAGATATTATATAACAGGTAGTCCTTTTTAGGTACTAGGTAACTTCGCATAATTTAAAGTATCATAAAAAAACACTGTGGTGGGGCGCCGCGTGGCATGATCCACCCGGTTCGCGCCAAGCCCTCATTTTTTAGAGACCCTAAACGAAACTTTTAAATGGGTTCTGGGGTGGGTGGGTACGTCATATCTTCGAATGAAGCGACTCATATAATAGCGATAGAACTTCACTTAGAAGTTCGTTTAATCATCTATTATATTTCGTCGCTTCATTCTTCAGATATTATATAACAGGTAGATTTTCAGAGATAGAAAGTTTTGTTTAGGTATATACTTGGAATTGAAATAAGTAAAGATATAAATATGTAATTACATATTTTATTATTATAGTACTTAATAATTAGTATTATTGCATAATGAGCTTCAAATAATCTTACTTTATTTGAGTTGCTAGAAATTATAATCAGCTTAAATTAATGAAACTTAGTGATAGTCTATTTATAGACACATAATTTTTAATGTAGTAATTTACTTAATATCAAAATACGTAATATTCAATAACTATTTTTAATATTAGGTTAAGTATTGTTCATGTCTCGATTAAGTATCGACAAAGCAAAGTTATTTTGTTGATCATCTAAAGGCCGATGGTAAAACTTTGCGAACACCTGTGAGTTTTGTGTCCACCCGGCCGTTTTTCGAATGACATCGACACTGATACCGAGCGCGCGCGCGGCTGAGGTCGACGCGTGTCGTGTGCTGTGCGCACTAAAACGCTCATGTCAATGCCGCTCGTGGCGAGCGTTTGCTTAATCCATCGACTTAGCGTCTGACTTGATGCAGTTCTGTGGGGAGCTTTGAATGTTACGAAGAGATTCCCGGAGTTTGAACCTCAGATATTTTTTGTAATAAAAATATATTATTTTAAAGTTGATACTGGGCATATGTTGATATTGCTTTGAAAGTTTGGGAGAGATAATAAGGGCTGTTCACGATTTGGAGCGGAAGTCTTGATTATATCTGTTATAATAATATTTACTTTATAAGATTGAAAAACAATATTTTCTAATTTAATTAAAGACAATGTCTGTACTCTTTGACCGGTACATAAAGCTAATAATGTAACGAGTTTTTTTTTTTGTAATATTTTCTAATGATAAGTTAATATTTGGATACCAAGAAGACAGTTGATTTAATACTAAATTTGGATCCCAAGTAAATGAATATTTAGGCTTAATATGTTTAGTTTTATAGGCTCCTATTAAGAGGCGTTTAACACAACTATTATCACTTATCTCTTCTCCTAATAAAAGAGATAATGCAGATCGATGTGTATTTAATGAACCGTAAGAACATCCCTTATTAAATTGCTCGTTTAAGAATCAAAGAAATAATGGAATGGATTTTTCGAAACTATTAATTCATAACCACACTTCTTGAAACCATAACTTCAATGAGACGTTGTACTGGCGAACAGTAGTGTCTGCGAGCGAGGCGAGCATCAACGTGAGAGCCTCTGGTGGGCAGCTGCGCCGGCTGAACGACGCCCGGAGAGCCTCGCGGCACCCAGGGTAAGGCTGGAGTGCAGTGGATGCTGACTCCATGGCTGGGAAGGCCAGAAGGGGAATACAAGTACCCCTTCGGCTTTATCATCAATGATTTTTCGTATACATTTTAATACAAGAGAAAAGGGAGGAAATGCATAAAAATCCAAGTCAGCCCAGCATATTGTAAATGCATCAACTGCGACTGCATCAGGTTCAGGCTTCCAGGTGACAAATAATTAACATTTGGCATTGGCTCGACTTGAGAACAAGTCGATCTTAATGGGCCCGAAACTATTTACAATAAGTTGGAAAGCGCTATCCGAGAGGGCCCATTTCTGGACTCTAAATCTGCTCGATTTTCTTTGGTGTTAACATAAGAAGCAAATATCCATAAATTGCGTTTTTCACACCATTGCCAAATTTCTCTACTTAAAATATTCAAATGTGGGAACTGAATACCTCCCATCCTATTAATGTAGCTAATGGCGGTAGTATCGTCAATACGTAATAATATTGCACAATCTTTTCCTTCACTAGCTATACTTTTGAGACCTAACAAAACCGCGAGTAATTCTAAAAAGTTCATGTGATTTTCTTTTTCACTGTTCGTCCATGAACCACTATATTTATTATTTTTGCATACTGCTCCCCAGCCTGTCCTAGATGCGTCGGTGTAAATTTCTGACTTATAATTTTGAGTAATGATTGGACAAGAAATAATATTAATATTATTTTTCCACTACCATAAATCTTTTAGTAATATCTTATTAAGATTCATTTTCACCTCATAGTTTCCTCTGAACTTATTTAAGGCTAAAAACTTTTGTCTCTCTAATATTTTTGTATATAAGAATCTATATTTTGTGGCTGGACAGGCTGCGATCAATACACCTATAAGTTTAGCGAAATTTCGTAATGAACAAGTTTTAAGATTAATGTACCTATTTATTAACTGTGCAATGTTATGCCGCTTATCGCCAGGTAACGTAATAGACATCTGTTCTGTGTTGAACATAAAACCTAAGAATTTGATTGACTTTTTTGGTACAATGTGACTTTTATCGAAATTTACAATAAAACCTAGACAATGTAATAACTTCAAAGTTTCTCGTACATTAATCATGCATTCTTCATATGTATCTCCAATAAGAAGATCGTCTTAATAGGTAGTAGACTTAAAACCTTGTTTTCTCAAATGACTCATTACTTCACGCATAATTTTTGTAAATACCCACGGAGCTACCGATAATCCATACGGCATTGCTGTGAACTCGTTGTGATCGGCTCAGACGAATCATTTTCTTGGAATTCGAATCGTAGGTACTTTCTGTCACTAACAAAAAACGGTATAAGTAGATATGATTCTTTCATATCTATGTTGGCTAAGTATCCATTACGAGGAATTAATTTCGAGGCTGTTTTATAAGATTCCATTTTAAAATGTACTATTGTTACGAACTTGTTTAAAGATTTTAAATTTAGTATAAACCTTTTTTCTCCGTTAGGTTTCGGAGCTAAAAATATATTTGAAATAAATTGATCATTTGAAGGAGAACAAAGTTTTATAGCCCCTAAGTCTAATAATTTATTTATAGCTATTTTCATGTCTCTTTTTTCACATGATGACAAATTATTTTTAGGAATAGAATACTGACAAATTTGAGTATCAAATGGTATTCTAAATCCATAATTTATCCACTTCAATATAACTTCGTTTTTAGTTACTTTTGTCCAACAATCATAAAATAAATTACTTCGACCTGCATGTACCTTGATTAATGTTGGGTCGGAGCACGCGTCCTGGATTAAGTCTGCGGCTGGAACTTGGCGTTGAACGCAGAGTTCGATTGAGGGCGCCGCTGTGTTTGAGCTGCTATCGGTTTCCTCTGACCTCCCCGCCCCCCCCTGAACGACGGGTAACGAGGAGGTCCTGTCCAGTTTCCCTGCTGAGACGACCGGTTGACCGTTGATATTTGAGGGGAGACTGTTTTGGCTGGGCCTTTTTTAATTAGGGCTCCCTACTTTTCGATGGCTTTACTTGCCTTTATTTTTTCCGGCAACGAACTTCCGAATAAAGTTTCGTCTCTTTCGGAGTCTTGTATAACATGTTTAAAGTTTGTATCCAAATTAGGTAAAATCAGTTTTACCCTATCTTTGGTGAACATAAAGTGGAGGTCTGATAATAGGCAGCATCCATCACTTACGTGACGGAAGGCCTTCATTTTGTTTTCTTCCGTCTCAGGGAGGACGTCCATCTCTCGATTTATGGTGGTAATACCGTACCCCAGCTGTTGCTGAAAGTTTTGGATTTTTGTTTTTTTTTTGTCACGTGCTCGTGCTATGTCAGTTATGGCTGCTGAGATTTCAGCATTTATTTCAGCTGTAATCGTATTGAAAACAAAAGGTGATCGATAAGATCAAATAAAATTTATTAAATTTTTCATCATTACGATACTGAGCGGATAACGTGATATATCTATTATAGATTACACGCATTTTCTGCTCTGATTTTTTAAATAACCTTGGAGGCGACATGTTTATGTCTAATTCATATCAATATAACGCCCATAACGTATTACAGACAACGAGATAAATCTCCTTGAGATTACCCGCATTTTCTGTAATCGTATTGAAAACAAAAGGTGATCGATAAGATCAAATAAAATTTATTAAATTTTATATCATTACGATATTGAGCGGATAACGTGATATATCTATTATAGATTACACGCATTTTCTGCTCTGATTTTTTAAATAACCTTGGAGGCGACATGTTTATGTCTAATTCATATTAATATAACGCCCATAACGTATTACAGACAACGAGATAAATCTCCTTGAGATTACCCGCATTTTCTGTAATCGTATTGAAAACAAAAGGTGATCGATAAGATCAGATAAAATTTATTAAAGTTTACATCATTACGATATTGAGCAGTTAACGTGATATATCTATTATAGATTACACGCATTTTCTGCTCTGATGTTTTAAATAACATTTTTAAACCGAATAAGTAGGTCTTACCTTGTAAGATTTCTTCTTCATCGGAAGAAATAATTCGCTGTTTCCGTTTTTTATTTATTTTTTGTTCCAACTTTTTTATCTTTATATTATAATGTTGAAGCTGTTCTTCTGCTGTACGTTTAGGCATTTTGTAAAAACTTAAGTAAATGATTAAAGTAAATGACGTATGCTTGTTACCACGCACGAAAAAAGAATGAGGGCTTGGCGCGAACCGGGTGGATCATGCCACGCGGCGCCCCACCACAGTGTTTTTTTATGATACTTTAAATTATGCGAAGTTACCTAGTACCTAAAAAGGACTACCTGTTATATAATATCTGAAGAATGAAGCGACGAAATATAATTGATTACGCAATGCATAGTTACGCTAGCGTATTTTTGTATTTTTTTTATACCAATTAGTTTGCGCTCTACGCCATTTTTTGTAAAATTTCGAAAATTCTTAATTTTCTTTACATTCATAGCAGTTTAAGCCCGAGACAATTTTTTTTTTATTTAATGTGTTCCCTGATAATGGTATCCCTACTATAATCCCTACTATATTACAGTTCAAAAACTCAACTACTATTACTGGTAATTTACAAACCGTCACTGAACATAAATTTTATTTTTAAACTTTATTGAACTTGAAAATTTGAGCACCTGTGGTGTAAAAAAGATGTATGGGATCTGTGTGTCAAATGACCTAGAAATTTTGCCTAGTTCATGAGGATTCTAGAATAATAGCACTTAATTTTATTGTTTACTACGCTATAACCGCTTATGTGCATTAGTAACCATTTCATTACAAAATTTCAAAATAGTTAGCAGTTATTGTTTTTAAGCTATTGCATAGCTTCTATCGCGGGCCTTGAGCGTGGGGCCGAAAAAAAACCTAACACCCCCCACTCCGACCGGCACAGCGGTGATACTTTGATTTCATAACTTTATATGCGGGCTTTAATAAACAATCAGCGCCATCTACTATGAACTTGTGGAACTTCATATTAGATCAAACATGCATTAATAAAATAAATAAATAATTATAATTGCATAAGTTGATAAAAAATGCTATTCAATAGCTTTACCGCGGCAGTCTCCGAGTGCCACATGCCTTTTTTTAGTATATCATGTAATTTTTAGATAAGACCTGTTGACCTTGAAAAATTTTACTTTACTACTTGCTCAGCTTGTTCAGACTAATTCTAAGCTGTGTGAGCCAGACAAACGATGTTATGGATCCATAGGGCATGGGTCCATCTCTACGGTGAAACGGCACGGTCCACGCCCTTATGGTATTCAATTTAAGTCAGTTCAATTTGTAAATAATTTGAATAATTGACGGCGTAAAGTCACCTACGCACTTATCTTAGGGCGAAAGGGATATTCAAAACCAATCGAAATAAAACCGACCGAATAAAAAAAATATTGATGCGGTTTTTTGTGTTGATTACTCTATTTATTTCTATATGCTGGGTTGATTTGCAGTCACCGCCCAAAATTTTTACCCAATAGGTATCATTTATATAAATATTTTTACATGGAAATTAATATACTATCCGCTAACATATTATGCAAACCATGGTCACTCTATATTACCATTAAAATAAAGACGACTGCACGCTACTACAAAACATCTTGTAGTACTACGGCGTAGTGTTATTAATGAAACGCCGCTTCGTAGTATCAACAACGATTTTTAAAAACATTTGTGATTTTATACTTCTACTTTTTGTACTGAGCTATACTAAAATAAACATGAAATATTCAGGTACGTTTATATCGTATCAAAGAAACTAACATTTCAATTCGGCTGGTGACTAAAAAACAACCCTATTTATAAAGGTAAGCGTGCACGTGGGTTACTTGTTGTTTAATCATTTACAGATACCAACAGGGAACATACATTTCTGTAGGATCCTCGTGTGGAGGTTGGACCCATTAAGATTCAGATTACTAGCGACTGATATGTTTCGGAAATATCTTTGAAGAGCCAATTCCTTTCTAAACCCGTATGCTGTCATCTTCGACCTCATCTTCGCTTACCATTAGATGAGATTGAGGTGAAACGCGGGTTTAGTCACCAATAAAAAAGATTATACAGTTAATTACTGGTAAACTAAACCAGTTGTATAACCCGAAGATTTTTAGCGCTAACTGTCCTGCCGTTCTATCGACCGCTGCCTTGGTTCAAGACTAGCGGGACCGCCGGGGACTACGCGCTGGCTAGTGCTTAAGCAGTCGGTCCCGGGTGCTCGTCACACATGGGAAGACTCATAGCCCTACATTTGGCTGATTACATTGAGTTGTGATGATGATGATGAAAAAAAAGATAATACGGTTCCTTACTGGTGAACTCAACTCCGCTAAGGCTTATTACGATGATGAATCGACTTTATGAGCAGTAGTTGATAAGAAACATTACTTCTTGACGATAACTGATACTATCAAAATAAGATATTTTGTAATAATCTGACCTTTACAATTTGCGCGCTCGTTCGCGTAGACTTCAATATCATTGATCTGTGAGAAAATTATTAGTAACACTTTGATCTAGCAACATCGCTTGTAAATAAAGTTATAAGTATAACTTATAAAAAGTTTCAAAGAAAAGGGTAATTCCATGGTTACAAACCTTTAAATTAATTGACTTCCACAGAGAACATCAAAATAAGCAATCTTGGCTTTAAAAAGTTATTTAATTTGAGAAGAAAAAAAGCACTCAAAGAATGGGGCTCTATACAGCAGCTAAATTAGCTTAATTATTTATGCATCATATTTCTTTCATAAATTTCTTAATTTTCTTTCAATATTTTTTTTTAGTTTGTTTTTATTTATTTTTTATTCAGAATTTTCTACTTATTGACAAACAAGTGTTTCTTAGATAAACCGGTAAAGTTACACTCGGTAAATTCTCCGTACAGCTTCAAACTTCAACTGTGGTCAGATTTCCCTTGAACTATACTGCCCATCAGTGTGGATCAGTTTTCATTGGAAATTCTCCGCAATGCTGATTCAAATATTGCCCAGAAACCTCGATTGTGTATCGAGAAAACGTTTTTGAATACAAAATTGCTGAATCGTTCCAAGATAACGTTATCTCCCGATCTTCGCTACGTACTTGCAAATAATAATAATAATTAATGCCTCATAACTCATGTATTCTATTACAGAAAGCTGCCATAATGAACACATGCCGACTTGTCCGGAAATTTTTATCGCTTTGATAGTTTATAACTTTATCTGTACTACTGTTTGGCCACAAGCTCGCAGTAGTGCAAATCCCACCCTGTAAAAAGGAGGTTCTTTTGAAGAATATGATGAAAATAATAATAATAATAACTCTTTATTGTAAAACTATAAATATACAGATAATTCACAGAATGGTTGATACAAGAGGTGGTCTTATCGCTAAAAAAGCGATCTCTTCCAGACAAACCTTAGGGTAGAGGATATTATATGCATCAAAGGGTGTCATTTGGGGACTCAAAGGGCACTTCGACAATCCTAATAGAATCAACGAACACTTTTTGGATCTTCCTAACTATGACATGATGTCAGTCACCTCGGAAAAAAATAAATATGAGGGGTCTACGTTTGGTGGCCCATCGTTTTCATTGCAGCCGGTATCAGAGATGCAGATTTCAAAGTATATCATGTCAGTAAAATCAAATGCAATCGGATGTGACGGAGTGAGTAAGGACATGATTTTACTAACGCTTCCTAAAACACTGCCAATAATCACTGCTATTGTCAATGAGTCAATTCGTGTTTCAGATGTTCCAAGCCAATGGAAAGAAGCTTTGGTTACCCCGTTACCAAAGATAGATAATCCCACTAATCTTGAGGATCTCAGGCCTATCAGCATTTTAACTTTTTTGTCGAAAATACTAGAGAAGGCTGTTTATGACCAACTTTCCGATCACGTAGAGAAAAATAATATCTTGCCATCTCTTCAATCTGGTTTTCGTAAGGGTCGTGGAACAGTGACAGCTCTCCTGGATATTGTGGATCATATTTTGACAGAACAAGACGTTGGCCATGGAACAATATTAGCACTCCTTGATTTCTCTCGTGCCTTTGACAGTATTGATACGTCTCTTCTTCTGGCCAAATTATCATACTATGGTCTTGACCCAAAGAGTTTGTCGTGGTTCAGAAGCTATCTGAGTGATCGATGGCAATCTGTTAAACTAAAGAATAGTGATGGCTGTGCTCTTGTCTCCGATCCTAAGCTGATTTTGCGTGGCGTACCGCAGGGTTCCATCTTGGGGCCCCTGTTATTTGTTATTTATTGCGCTGACTTAGCCAATGAAATTAAACATTGCAAATATCACTTATATGCCGATGACGTCCAACTTTGTATATCTAATTCACCTCATGCAATATTACATTCCGTGCAATTGCTTAACAAAGATCTTGATAGTATTTCTGACTGGTCAAATAGGAATGCACTGATGCTAAATCCAGGAAAATCAAAGTACATGGTTTTAGGTTCAAAGTCGCAAATAACTAAAATCGTTGAAAAAAACCCAAAAGTTAGCATATCCGGACAAAGTATTAGCCAGGTTGAAGAAGCTAAGAATCTGGGAATTTTGTTAGATAATCAGATGAGGTTCGAGACTCACGTTGCGAATCTGGTCAGAAGCTGTTTTTATAGGCTTAAAGTTTTATACAAAATACGCCCTTTGCTTTCGGAAAAGGCTAGAATTACTGTTTGTGAATCCCTGGTGTTATCTCGACTGAATTATGCGGATATTTTATATGGCCCTCGTTTACTATTCAAGACCAGTCGACTTATACAACGAGTACAGAACGCATGTTGTAGATTTATATTTGATGTTCCACCAAGAAACCATATCACACCGTTCCTAAACAAGGCTTCAATACTCAACATGGAATCGCGCCGCCGTTTGCACGTTGCTTCATTGATGTTTGACATAATAACTTATAAAAACCCTGCATATTTATTTGCCAAGCTGAAATTTCCCCAGTTAAACTCAATGCGCAACTATGAACCTAGACCATCGCGGCCTCCGCTTAGTATGCTACACCACAGAACTGAAGCATTTGCTGGCAGTTTTCGTTACAGTGCGGCAAAGTGCTGGAACAACATTCCACCACCGATAAGAATGTTAAAATCTAAACTTAGTTTCAAAACCAAGCTAAAAGCATTGCTTTTAGAAATTCAAAAACTAAAAATTCCAAATTGCTTTGCCCGCACCTAATTTCTATTATATATGACATAAGCGTTGTTATTTTGACATTTTTAATTTATTTATTTTTTGTGTGCTTATTAATCACATCAGAATTTCTTTTATTATAGTTTAATTCCAATTTCTTTTATTAATGCACTCATTTATTTGTTATTTTTTCTTATTTATTATAATTTTTTTTTAAATTATTTATGCATGCGTTATTAATTTATTTTATTTTTGTGTCAATGTATAAATATAATATATTAATATTATTACTGTATGTTATTATTAATCCAATTTAAAAATTTAATATAATTGTTTAGTTGATATAGAATTATTTCCCATTTTTCATTATTCCCTAGTACTATTATTATTATTATTTTTAACGTTTAATAACGCTCCCCTGTTTCCAAGCTGTAGCAGAATATCAGCGCTTTGCTCTCTGAGCAAAAATGACGCTGAGCTACGGCTCTTTGCACTGCTACAACGCACTCTTTTTGTTGTAATCGTACTTTATTTTTTTTATTTTTCCTGTAAGATGTTAAATTTGTAATTAATTTTAATTTTTTTCTTGCTGTAATATGTGTGTGTTTGTGGCATCAATAAATGAATTATCTATCTATCTATCTATCTATCTATCTATCTATCTATCATTTCGTACAATATATGTAATAAATATAAAGTATAATTAAGTTCTTATTTAAAAATATACGTACACACATATATATCTATATACTTACATACATATACATAATATGTACAATACATAAAAAAAAGATATATATTTTTATATAATACAAATTAAATAATATTAATACATGAAAGAATAAAAAATAATTAAGGCAATTCTTCAACTTTTGACAAGTAATGAATCTTCACGAGTTTTTTTAAAGTAGGTAAAGTTTGTGCAGATTTAATTTTCAATGGTAATTCGTTCCATAAACGTATTGCATGGATGGTAAATGATTTGCCATAGAAATCTGTCGAACGGATCGGCGTCAATAGTTTCAAATTATTACGAGATCTCAAATTTAGCTTATGGGCGGAGTGAATGTATTCAAACTTTTCAGACAAATACCTCGGTGAAGCAGGATTGAACAGATTGAAATAATAAATTGACATAAATATTCGGGATTTTAAATAAAGAAAACGCTATTAAAGATGGCGTCATTGGCATAAGTGTAAGCCCTGAGATGCAGGCAGGCACTTTTTTATTAAAATTCTCTCAAAAAAGTGTAGCCACTGTAGAACTTTCTGCTTTTTTAGGCACTTTTTTGTAAGGCAAAAATTACATCTTAAGGCCAAATTGACGACCAACTTTTCGATTGGGTAAAACTGTCGCAGGTTCGATTCGTGTACAATGCAAATATTCTATTGCGAATAGCATTTTTATGTGTGTTGGCCTGGGTGTATTATATATGATATGTACGTGATGTGTATGATCTGTATGTATTTACAAAAAAAGTAATAGTATAAGTATGTATATCCGTTAGTATCTAACACAAGCTATGTGGATCTTTAGGGCTAGATGGCGCTGTGTGTGAATTAAATAAATAAATAATGAATATATGTCCAAAATATTTATTATTTATTTATTTAATTCACAGAGCACTATGAACTCAGAGTGAGGTCGTAAGTGAGTGAATTTCATACGTTTAGCGGAGCAGAAGTTCGCTCGCAAGCTAAGGGAGCTTAATACAGACTAGCGAATGGACCTGAAATTGTCGCAGTCTACTGACATTTCTCAGTATTGAAGTAAGCATCGTTTCTCGGTATCAGAGATAGCTCCAAGACCAATACAAATAGTTGCTGTCGACTCATAGATATTTGTATGTTTATTTCTGATATTGATTTCTTTGATATCGCTATGAAGTTGGTGTCTGGCTTGTTAAGGCTTGTAAGTTTTGGAACAGAGCAAAATAGCTATTAGCTCATTCTAGCTCTGGCCAATTAGGAGTGTCTTTGCACGTGACAAAAATGATATTTTTGATAAATTAACTTAACTCTGACAATAATTAAAACATATTTTTTTTACATTATCAATATCACTTATAACTTCAAAAATCAGTGGTATCTCATGAGTGTAGAACACTAGTACGATATTTCGAATTGTTCCCACGAAGCCGCTACGTCCAATATATGTCATTTTACGTCATTTTGTACAGTCATAGTAAGAAATAAATCATTCAAACTAAATTCGCTAAGTATCCAAATTAAAAGTCAATTTATTACCGTGGTTGTGATTCGCGTTCCGATACTCAACACATCTATTAATTGCGTTTTAGATGCAAGCTGTACCATGGTGCTGCTGAGTTTCTTTCTATTTGTAGTCATATGCAGGAGTGTACGGGATTTATACATATAAGTAATTATTTGCTGTTGCCTGTAAATTACTCTTTATACTTTTATTTTACTATAACAACTGTTGATGTTGTTTGTTTTGTAAATAAGGCATTAGTTTGTTCTAAGTCTGAGATAGTCGAAGCTCAGTGAGCTGAGATATGATACATTGATTATGCAAATGTTGTACGTTGTTATTGTATTGGTTCCTGTTTAATTGATATAATAATACTTATTTATTAACAATCTTATACGGTTATATTGAACATATTTTTCATTTAAAAGGAATTTTTATTTTATTTATATTTCTATACTTTGTTTTGCACGAGTAACAAAAAACTTGCTCAAAAGAAAACATTATTTTAATATCGTATACAGGGTTAATTTTAATTACCACATAAATTCTTGAAGGCAGCCTCTCCACAATAATTTTAACAACATTTGTTCTACGAATTTTTACAAATCTTGATAACTTACACAAAAATTAAAGAAAGAAAAGCGTTTTCTCCTAACTCTACATTTTGTAAGAAGTGCCTATTATTATTATGAATTGATGTTTTACTACGCAAGGTGCGTGGCAAACCTTAGCTCAGAGTAAATAGAGTTACGCCTCTAAACCGAGGCTATAAATATTTTTAGTATGGGAAAACTATTAATTTAAACAAGTAGTAAAACAAATGTTGTTGGGATTGATGTGGAGAAGCTGCAAGCAAGAGGTGATGCGCCAATTAAAATTAACCCTGCATAAAAGATTTATCAAGTTTTCTGAAAGAAGCTAAAATATAATAAATTGGTAAATTACGCGAACGTGTCGTCGTAGCTTGGTAAAAGCCGCTTTAATGGCTGTTCTTATTTCAGCTTTTAAGTTTTAGATTTAGGAAACATAGGTATTTGGGAAAACTAAACGCTAAATACTAAAAAAGTTATGACAGATGGTTGTATCTTTAATGGTTAAACTAACTTATCTTCGTCCTTGACGTTTGACCATAAATTATATGAGTTGTTGCATCCAAAGAGATCTATATATTTAATTTACTATGTAGTCCAATGTTCATTGTACAGGGCATTAGCACAAATTTCAGAGCTGTCAAAGTCAAAAATATTTTTCCCGCCATCTGCCCGATGGCGCCACCATCCGCCGATATTCCTCATTTCTTTAGAGCAACTTCCATTCTGCAGTCATGTTAATTGGGTTATATGGGCTTGGGAGGGTTTTTTTGTATTTGATAAAAATTCTAAGATCTTTAGCTTTTTGCTAGTTGATAGAATTCATATCTAGAGAGACTTCATATTAATATCTAGAGAGTAGAGTTGAACTCCGAAGAATATCATATTTAATGTTAGAACTCTATTCTTATTAGTATCATTTATAAATGAATTCTAATTTACTTAATGATTCAGTAGTTTCGGTAACAGAGTTCAAGCCCATTCTTCATATAATTTACCAAGGGAAAAAAAACTTAGTAGTATACTTCTAGTAATTGCAGATATGAAATAATAGGTTTCAGCAATTTTAAGAAACGTAAGCAAGTGACGGGAATCTAAAAGGTAAACATTGTAATTCAAAGCCTAACGATTAAATTTAAAGCAAATATTATTACTATATCCCTTTTAGGTTTCAATATAACAATTGGGGTGCTTTAAGTCAATGGTTGCCATAACGCAATTTTTTATCATTAACTAAAAGGCTCTTCTGTTATTCTCAATCTTAAAGTGTTGCCTGTCATTATTATTTCGTATTTTTAAGGCTACAGGCTTTTCAGGCAAAAAAATTCGACACAATTTATATAATTATTATTAAGTTTCAAAATGAATCATACATTTTTATCCAGTTTCGATATAGTAATTATTTTAGATAAGTATTGACTCCATACAGATATACGAAGCAAGATAATTATACCATGCTGGACTGGGAGCGAAAGTAAAACGTAGAATGTACCAGCTGCTTCTCTTCCTGGGCATACTGTAAAAGTCAGTTAAGGGACAGAGGTTTTAAAAGCGTTTTTGTGGGCGATAGGCTGACCCCCTATCACTGCAATGGTCTCTCTCCGTCTTTATAATACCTCCAAATTTGTCAAACGTGACATCAGATGGTCTTGTAGCTTCTGGTGTTCTGCCTACCCCATAAGGGATACAGGCGTGACGTTATGTAGGTATAATTATTATATAAAATTTAATTTTTTTTTAGGTATTGCAAATTGCAAAACATTTTCAACAAATGGTAATCTACATCTATTTTGATTTTAAGATAAGTAATTTGGTCACTGTAATTCTATTTTTAATGATTATGAAATAACATTACTCTAGTTGAATACTTTTCTTCTATGGATGTTTCGTCAGAAGTCGTGCAAAGATGCGGAAGTCGAGTCTTTGGGATCTCGTCGTGTCTTGGTACCAGTATGAAACCTGAGGTGTTTTTCTCTTAGGCCTTTATATCCGGTTCTTTATTTTCCGACTGGTTTCTGATTGTTTTTGTAGAAAACTTAGTTTTTAGCGCAATCTTTTTCATTTGCAGTACCTACTGGTTTTTATCTTTAAGCGGTAAGGTATCTGATTGACTTCGGACACACAATTTTATTTACAATAGTTAAATTCTCTGCGTCTTTGCACTAAGCAGAGTAGAAGCCAAAAATGTAAATACCTACTGCCATTTGCAACACCACGTAAGTATAGACTGAGTTATTTCGAAATAATTATCTTGCTTCTTCTGCGCGTCAGATAAAACAGTAGAGCAGTGTATTATTTTCCGTATTTTAAAATAGAGTCAAATATAAAATACTTCTGTGATCGGTCGAACCGTTTAGAATCTTACTAATGGATATTCGTCCCTTTTTTATTGCTATGCACAGGAACAGTTTGCAACATTTGTACACAACACTGCGTTGTACATTGTATGCAACGTTCCTCAACATAATGTTTTTGTTGTTTATTGTATGGCTTTAGTGACACGCGCCTATTGAATGAATGTTAAAGAGATTTTACAAGGTTGATAATTTATGAACTCATTATATAAAGATTGATGATGAACCACATATTCTTTGGTAAAAAGTATAATTTTTTAGTAAGGAACAAAAACTTCAAAGTTATAGGATATCACAAAGAACACCTTGTGTAAACATAAGGTAAGCATTTAGCATTTTAATATGCTATGTAGTAGCGTAGTAGATTGCTAATGCTCAAATAGCGAAATTAAGTATTTTTAAAATACTGTGACTCGCTTATATCAATGAAAATTTTCCATTATGATATGCAAATATATAACAAAGTTTCATCTCAGCGTGATGACTTAAAGTTTGTTTTGGTTTGAATGTGACTGAGACTTTCATAAAGTCAATATTCTAAATTCACAGTAGCGTAGCGGCTCTTGTAATGTGTTGTTTTAGCTTTTTTAAATTTGAGAATTCTTAAATAGCTTTGATACTTAGTTTACAACCATTACTACGGCGATGGGGTAAACCTATCTGCCTCAGACGCCAGTGGTTGCGGGTTCGATTCCCGCACGGAACAAGAAAAAAAATGTTCCGGATCTGGGTGTTTATATATATTATGTCGACGGTGTCTAGACGGTGTCTAGAGTCTTATAGTTCATTTGGATTGACTTCGGATGCCAGCACCTTCTTGGTGTTTGACAGAGTCTACATCAAGAGTTGGTCACTGGCGAAGAGAATCATAACAATATAGAAGATGGACACGAAAATAAGAGGTCTCAAAACAATTCTTCAAGGGAAGATGATCTTCAAGAGAAGTTCCAACTATGAAGTGTCACGCCAGTGAAATTGTAGAAACTGCCATTCACCGAAGATAAATCGGTTTATCACCACGATCATTATAGACAGTAGAAAATCCGACTCGCCCTAAAGACGCCCACACAAAAGACTGTATTAGAGAATCATGATTATGAAATCCCCAAGAATACCGTTGAATTAAAGAGAGGAATCACCCCGATCCCGACATATACAGGCTAACATTTATATTTCGAAATTTATTTTTCAATTTTTGTTTGTCAGCAATAAATTTCGACATTTTTTTCATACAAAAATTGAAAAATAAATATTGAATTTTTCTTTTTTTATATTTTTTCTGTTATCCTTATGGGTAGTAGAATACCTCCGAGAAGGTATTCTATAGGGTAAGCGGGACGCCCTGTATTTATTTAGATTTATATTCTAGGTTCTCCCCTAATTCGCTACATGGTATCTCATGCCACAAGCTTCGCTTGCTTTGGGGCCATGTAAAGTCGTTATCATAAAATATGTCCCGTGTATTGCCCTTACGTCAAAAACATAGGGTGTATTATCGCTCAAATCGCGGGACTTTTTTCATGAAAAGGAATAAGTTGGTGTGACTGTCTGGGGATTTTATTTAATTATTTATCCTATAATTTACGAACGGTCACGCATGAATCTTCTCGCTTAACTTTTGTTTTTTTGTTATAGATTTAATGATTTCATGGCTTTCCCTAAAAGAGTTCCAATTTATATCTCAAACCTAACTGATCTAATCGAAATACTTGTGTTTATACAAATAAACGCTAAATTTATTATATCAATACTAATATAGAACAAAAGCTAGATTCATAGTTTAAAAATATTCCAGCTTGAAGTACTTGATAAAACTTAATTAGAGTAAAATAATATTAAAGTGTGAAACGAAATTAATTATAGATATCGACATCATAGGTTCAAACCAGGCCTATAACACCCCTGCTCCGTGTCTATAAGATGTAACTTAACATAATCAAAGTCAGGATAACAAAACCAACATTTAAGGGTCGGTAATACGCGGTTACCCGATGTAATGTCTAAGTTTATGGTAAGGAGGGAATAAGCAGCATTACGATAACGTTTCTTAACAACAGTTGCTTTTGTGGGTAGCCATTAATAATCGTTACGAAGTATATATCGCTACTTATATCTTTCTTGTAGAAGTTGTGTGGATGTAACACGCGTTTTTTTGTTAATCTTAAGCGCAATACACACTGAGCCCGCCGGGCCGCCGACAAAGCCCGGCGACACAACCCGGCGGCGGCCTGTATGAAAAGAATCATGTCGGCAACATGCGCCCGCGCGTGCTACCCGCCGACATGTTGGCGGCTTGGGTACGCCTGCGCTCAGTGCCCTGCGACATGATTCTGACTGCCAAATAAATTTCTCATCTCAAGTCGCCGACATGCCGCCGACCAAATTTTCCGACTTGTAATAAGTGAAGCCGCCAACTAGACCGTCGACAAAAAGTTGCCGACATATGTCGGCGGCCCGGCGGGCTCAATGTGTATTGCGCTTTACACTATTCTAATAGTAACTTAACGTGTCAGTCTGTTGCTTGTATATCTTTCAAGAAATATACTTAATAAAAACAAACCCCAGACAATCACACCAACTACATGGCCCCAAAGTAAGTATAGCATGTGTTGTGGGATACCTTGTAGCGAACTAGAATATAAATACATAAATAGATAAACACCCAGATCCATCATTTTTTTTTTAAACATTTTTCATAAATTTAAATTTCGAAATTCTTCTAACTGAGTGACTGGTGACAAACTGTAGATACTGAAGGAGAGCACTCTGTACTCCATTCTGATCATAATTATGTAATAAAAGTAGATACTTAATTTTTTCACTAGAATTCCCTATAAATAAATAAAGTTTTGTTACTATTTACTTTACTTACGGCTGAGTCAATTGCAGCACGTGACCTGACACGCGGATCGCTGCCAATGCTAGTGTAACCATGCGTTGCGTAATCAATTCTTTAACTTTCGGTTAAGTTTAATCAGTAAAAATTAATATTTATTTTTTAATTATATATTTTCCCTTCGTGTTTGATCTCGAACTATCACGTGCTCGAATTTCAAAAGTGACCTACCAGTCACCCAGTATATGTATTTAAATCCAAGTTTCCCCTCTTTTTCACTACATGTATCTCATATCACAAACTTTGGTTAGTTTGGGGCTATGACATGGCCCAACACAGATGGTCAAACAAATACACGAACTAAAATTCAATATTCAAAAAAATTCAAAAAGTTTTATTCATCTTAGGAATTTCACAAAACACTTGATGAAGTCAGTCATCACATACTTCGGCTTTAACTAGTTGTTGGTAGTTGTTAAATAAGATATTACAGTAGACCAAGAGACAAAAAAAGACGGCGGAAAAAATCTCTTGGCACTCAAATGTTTGGGAACGTTTGATTTATTAAAAAACGAAATAAAAGAATATATAAATATGAAGACTTTGTTATCAAGAACTCTAACGGAATTTAAAATTATCCGAACAAAACCGTGCGAAGCTTCCATTAAATCATATAGCAGCGTCCCCTACCGCTCATTAATTTTCAGTCACTCGCGTCGAGGCGAGTTGCTATTTAATAATAAACTTACTGTGTTTCATTAACGGTTCATTATCCAGTTACACATAGCCACGACGAATGAAAATCTTTTAATCATATTACTCGGACCACTTTATGATACGTAAAGGAGTAATTAATGTTTACACTAGCAGTTTCACGTGGTCTTCTTACCCGGATAACTTTTGATTCTGAAGTAATTTCTTAATAAACCTTTTACCTTACTTAAGAGATTAGCTTTCAAAGGCAATAAGATTTTTTTCGTACAAACTGTTAAACAAACAAACAAATTCTTAAGCTTTATTTATTAACTTAATTCGCAATGTTTCATGCAGTACTTACTACTTTTCATGCTATACCTGGGCGGTGAATTTCGGTATTAACTTCAGAAACCATGAGTTGAGAATGAAAAATGCGGGATTAGTCACCAATAAAAAACATTTATTTATCGTAACCCTAATTTAAATAAAATGAAATTACATTTATATGAAACAAAAGGGTTCTTGATAAATAATATAATAAATCATCATTTTTATTTCAATTTATTAAATTTATCTAAAAGTTCCAGCCCGATTTCATTGTAGTCACAATTATAATTTAATGAATTTAGGGGATTCTTACCACGATTTTTGATTTTATTT
Source organism: Stenoptilia bipunctidactyla (assembly GCA_944452665.1). NCBI lineage: Eukaryota > Metazoa > Arthropoda > Insecta > Lepidoptera > Pterophoridae > Stenoptilia > Stenoptilia bipunctidactyla. The sequence continues at coordinate 3,223,298 of OX101730.1, forward strand.
TCGCACGTCCGACATTTCGATGCTGTTACAAGCACCATGATCGCGGACTGGCAGATGTAGGTAGGTGGCGATTACAGTTAGAGGCAGTTGTTCGTTTTGACTACTACTGGAACTCATGGTCACAATTATGTTCATAATAGTGCTCGCAATAGAAACCCAAAACGTAGATATATAATTATATTTGTTAATAAGATTAAACGTAAAAATGTTACAAACTTCTAAAAAGTATAATATTCATTTCATGTTGAATGAAGTTGTCTAAAATGAATACGCAGCTTTTAAGTCGATATATCACGTTGACGATCCTTGTTAAAACCAAATAAGTAAATAAATAATTTTTCCATTCATCGAGTAAAAACAAATCAACCAACAATCCGAAATCCAAATCTGATTTGAAGCTCACCAAATAGAAGAAAAACCACAACTTTTTGTTAAAAAAAATGGCCGACCCGCTGTCACTTGGCGGATTTTCCCGCTGAAACCGTTCCGAACCCTATTGGAAAAGTAAACGTTGGTGCAGCGGAAAAATTGATCTTGTCTCGTACATCCTGCAGATTGATGTTTGCCTGGTACATTTTCGTGCAGTTTCGTTGTGGTTGTCGCTGGATAGGTTGGTTGATTGGAAACCCCGATATGTCAAAAGAGAGTTGTGTTTTCTTCATTTAAAAATTGAACTGCTTTAAGCACTAGATTGATACACAAAATTACCTAATTGCTATAGTTCTACTATCAAATTGTCTCTTTTATTGCAGTGATTTAACCGGCGTTGATATCAATTTGATGTTGAGCAAAAATTCGTCGAAAATAAATGTAAATTAAAGTATATTATGGGCTCGATTCAAATGTCAAATAAGGCTTCAAATTCAAACGTAACAAACAAAAACTGATTTTGAAGCTCAGTTTGATATTAGAGAAACTTAAAATTAGTATCCGTCAGAATGGCGGGACCAAATCAATAATTTAAAGGTCTGTGAGTATGGAAAGTGCCAGCAATCTACTTCTTATCACCTTTCATTAAATTATTAGTTACGTACCATTAAATATATTTTTTTTATAAAGTGGCCGGCCGTTCTGATGTCAGGATGGCCACGTAAAAAATTTACAACTCCAAATATTTAAATTCAATTTATGTTGTAATGCGAAAAACTGTAGCATTAAGACTAACGAGGTATTACCTAACTTATGAACTCAAAATATTGTCTTAAATAATAATGTATCATCAGTAACTTTACATGGTCCCCACGTAATCCTGACGTCAAAACGGCGGGTCACTTTATAAAAGATATCTTCAAAAAATATGTAGGTACCATTAATTTAATAAAAGGTATTGATAGGTAGATTTCTGGTATATATTAACGTCCTATACATACAGACCTTTAAATTATTTGTTTGGCCCCGCCATTTTTACTGATAGATACTAAAATTAGAGATTGTAATATCAAATATGGCCCTATTTTTATCTTATTGCAGATAAATCTGGCAATCTGTCTCAATCTATCTCAGACACCATAGGTCTATGCGCCCAATGTATTTTATTGTTTTATGTTTCTCGTTTTAAGAATCTGTTCCTACTTCATAACTTATCATCAGTTGAGATTGTGGAGAGAGGCAGTTTACAATAAATATGAAATTGTTTTCATTTATTGCCTAGTCAATTCAATTTCAATTTTTTAAACACAGTTTGCTCATGACCTCACCCTTGTATCAATGTCAGACAGAAAAGTTCAATACATTTTACTAATATTTTTCTTCGAATACCATGCTGGACTGGGGGCGAAAGAAAAACATAGAATGTGCGAGCTGTTTCTTTTCCCGGGCATACTGTAAAAGTCAGTTAAGGGACGGAGGTTTTATTGACGTTTTCGTGGGCGATAGGCTGACCCCCTATCACTGTATCACTCTCCCGTCTCTCTCCATCATCGCAATACCTCCAAATTTGTCAAACGTGACATCAGATGGTTTTATAGCGTCTAGTGTTCTGCCTACCCCATAAGCGATACAGGCGTGACGTTATGTTTGTTTTGTTTTACTACAACATTTGACAATATTCGAAACTACATATTACTCCATTTTTGGCCTAATATGCTTAAGGGCCTCAAGAAGCGCGGTGCATTTCGATATCGCTAGCGTATTTCACCGACGAAAATACGTACATACATACATACATAACCTCACGCCTGTCTCCCCTTGGGGTAGGCAGAGACAAGGGACCACCAATTGCTGCGATCCAAACATACCTCTTTCGCTTCTTCCAAGTTCATCAATCTTTTCATACATGATCGCCGGTTACAAGTACTTTTGACTAGGCCCTTTTTCAAAATGTCACCAATTTGATCGGCATACGTTCGCCTAGGCCGGCCCCTTCCAACAACACCATCCATTCTTGCTCTGTACACCTCTTTCGTAAATCTTCTTTCACTCATCCTTTCCAAATGTCCAAACCACCGTAGCATACCCTTTTCAATCTTAGTTTAATTTAGACAATTAAATCTTATTGAATTATCATGTTTAAATGAAATATGATACTCATTTTGACTTAATTTTAGATCCGGTTAAAATAGTTCAGATTATATGACTAATTTAAATAATTTAAATGATTTTTGCACAAACACAAAAAAATGAAAATAAATATTAACATGAGAATTAAACATCACCTCGAAAGGCCGTTTTGCGTAGAATGTTTCAAAGTTTAGTTATACGCTACGTTGGTTTTCAAAACAGCCTTTGAAATGCGAGATTTAAAGCGATGAGCGTGTCTCTACTACAAGCTTGTCTCCATTTCACTCAGTGATTACTGTTCATGCCGCAGTAAACCTTCAAATGACATACCCCAATACATGCAGGGGTGATAATTTTCCATCACATTACAATAAAAATGTTGAATTCCTCTGACTTATTTTGTTGAAAAAAAAACACCAATATTAAACAGGCAATCTTAATTTTGATATTTGTTATATAAAATCTACAGCCAAATATTACCGCTTAGGCGGTGATATTTCTTCCTAGGTCTTCCGGTAATATTCTATGAAGAGTCAGTTCTTTCCTAAGCCCGTGTGCCGTAGACCTCATCTTTACATACCATCAGGTGAGATTGAAGTCAAACACGGACTAAGTATAAAATAAAATAAAAAATAAACCGAAAAACCTCGATAGACATGACTTAAAAAAAACTAAATACCCCAAATAAGTATAGTCCGTTCATCGTAAGATGTCCCCTGCCGTTATGTTGGCACTATTGCTCGTCAAGCTGTTGTCGGTATTCTGGGATAGTGAAGGAATCCTTTTTATTGATTACTTGCCAAAAGGGCAAACGATAACTGGATCCTATTATGAAAACTTAATCCCGAAATTACGTGAAGCGATTAAAGAAAAACGTCGTGGGAAATTGTCATTGGGCGTGTTGTTTCTCCAAGATAACGCTCCACCTCATCGTTCGGAAGTTGCGCTCACCGCAATCCGCAGTGCTGGCTTCGAAGTCCTTGATCACGCACTATATTCTCCTGACTTAGCCCCGAGTGGTTTTCACTTATTTCCAAAATTAAAGGAGCATATTCGTGGAACTAAATTTGACGATGATGACGCGGTTATGAGTGCCGTAGAGGAGATTATTAATAGTCGAGAAAATGATTTTTTTGCGGAAGGAATAAGAAAGTTGGAGATGCGGTATTCTAAGTGTATAAGATTAGAAGGAGATAACGTAGAAAAATAAAATATTTTTGTTTAAATTTTTTTTGTATTCAAGATTTTTTGATACGCCCTCGTATAATATAAATTGTGTCGTTATTCAAAACCTTCCTAGTCTTATAGTTGTTTATTATTTACAAATCAGCAGTGCGAGCACGGTTCTTCTATCACGATCGTGTTTACGCTTCCGAATTAAGCGATTATTGTCTATGATCGGTAGCACGGTTCTCCATCACGATCGTGATGTCGTGTATTTAAGTAAACAAAGGTCCGCTGCCTTATCACGTAAATATTAGCGATCAGCTATAATGGCGCAGTCATCACGCCATGGACGCGCGATCCATTGCTTTACATCGTATTATGTAAGCGATATCAGTTCAATCATTCGTTGATCGCAGCATGCATTTATTGCTACGATACTAGTGCCAAAAACAATTTAGTAGCTAAAAAAGAAACTAATCAAATGTGAAACAGATGTTTGCTTTCAAAATTTCGCAGAAAAGTACATGAAAAGTAAGAAAGTCAAAGGGATTATATGCACTTTTAGTACATCAATTGTACGATAGAGGCAGCACAGTCGTCGGATTGCTATAGCTTTGTTTTTGCTGTAACGTCATTCGAATTGGTTCTTTTTTAGCAAATCTTGCGCAATTCATGCCATCGCTTTGCTCTTGCAAGTTACCTGATAAGGCAGCGGGTTTCATAAAAACATAATTTCAATGTTGCCATACGGTTTTTCAATTATCAATGATGGTTTTCAATCTAATTCACGAGTATCCTAGCAACAAAAAACTGAATTAGGGACTAAATTAAAAACTTAAATGTCATCATCTAAAAGACATATAAATAAGAAACAACCAACCATATGGCATATTTCATTGTCCCAACTTAACGGATACCGGTTTCGTTACTTTCGCGCCAATTGAGTACACCATTTGACTATACTATTAATATATTACTTTAAGTTCCTAAGTTTTAATTTTCTATCATCTTTGTTTTAAGTTTATTTAATTTTTTAAATAATTTGATTATCAATAATGTCGGCCATTAAGTAAGTACATAGATACAATAGCTTTCAGTTTTAAACTTATACAGGTACAATTTACTTAAATGTTTTTTATTCAAAATTTTCAGAAAAAGCAATCGATGCTCACAACTTCAGAAGGAGCACCTGATTAACTTTATGTCGAAGCATCGGAGTATCGGCCTGAACTCCTTCAATTGCAGCATGGGCCAACAACGGCATGCAGAGCTATGGGCAAAACTTACCCACGAGTTAAGCGAGCTCGGTCCATATAAAAGCGTAGACCAGTGGAAGACTGTAAGATACATCTGTAGCTTTATAACAGGCTATAATATGCGAAATACCGATGATAAGCGAATAACTTTATGAAGCGGGATATTTTGTTCATCTAAAACATATTTATGTAAGTATACTTATTTCACAGACTTGGCGTGACATGAAGTCCAGGGCGAAAGCATCAAATGCTGCAGTATACCGAGCCCAACGGCAAACAGGTAACTCTGTATCAGTGCCGAGTTTGTCATTTGCTGATGATGCCATATTATCAGTAATTGGCAGAACATCATCAGAGGGACTACCCAATGTTCCTGAAACTGGACTTGGAGGTAAGTTACTTGATCAATGTAAACAAATACTAGCATAATATTATTTTGTTTATAATATTAATGCAGCTAAATGTATTTATTTTAATAATAATAATAATTTATTCAATTTCTCCAATTAAGTTTGTGTAGAAAACAGTATTTACCTTATAACTAGTTACAACAAAATAAGTATTGTTTTTTTAATTATTTGAGCACACTAGCCCCCACACTAGGATTCCCTGTGTTGTGGGTGGCTAGTTTTTTTATAAATATTGCAGTACTTACTAATTATAGTTAAAATAACGACATTAAATTGACACAAATCAAACAATCCAAAGAGATAATAAACATAGTACACATTAATAAAATTGTTAAGTCGTCTAAGTAGGCAACCCAAAAAACAATGTACAATAAAGCCAATCCAAATTCTTAATATGCTATAGTATAATGTAATATAAGTATGGTATAAAGTATATAAGCTAATTAATTCTCATCATTCGATCGATCTTGAACATGTAATTTTATTAGTTATAATGATGAGGGTAGAATTTCATAATATAAGGATACTGGGCTGAATCTTATGAAAAATATTATGTGTACAAAACATTTTCGAATATTTAATTACATTTAGAATTAATTAAACATATTGTATTGCAATACCTTTTTCTCTTTTTTACCAAGCTGTTTCTATGGAGCCGGCCACTGCCACCTCTTCTACAACAACTCTTGCATTTAGTAAGTATATCATTGCAATCATACAGATTTGAATACAAAGTTAATTTGTCTATTCTTTCATAATATTTTACAAACTGATTAAGACTTGGAGTTAAATCTTATTCCTTAAGTTCATGGATGTGATACTTGGTATTATTATTCAATAAGTTTCTATTTGTATACTTTTCCTTTTTTGTTATGCAAAAAGCTCTTTAATAATAAAGTAATTGATCAATGCATAGGTAGCCACGTACCACGTATCAATATCTGCAAAGTACTTTAATAGTATTGATATAGTTAAGATATTCATAATATTATATTAATATTTTTTCTCTTTTTTACCAAGCTGTTGTTACGGAGATCGTCACTACCACCTCTAGTATGAAGCCTTCTTCATATAGTAAGTGCATCATTGCTATCATGCAGATTTTAATAGAAAAATCATTTGGTACTTAATCTTTTCATAATATGCAGCTATGATTGATGTGATAACATATTTTTGTCTTTTTTATTAAGCCGGAGGTTTTCACCAACCAAATTATATGGAGACAGCCGCCACTGCCACCTCTAGTATGAAGCCTTCTTCATATAGTAAGTGCATCATTGCTATCATGCAGATTTTAATAGAAAAATCATTTGGTACTTAATGTTTTCATAATATGCAGCTATGATTGATATGATAACATATTTTTGTCTTTTTTATTAAGCCGGAGGTTTTCACCAACCAAATTATATGGAGACAGCCGCCACTGCCACCTCTGCAATGACTCCTTCTTTAGTTATTAAGTGCATCATTATTATACAGATTTAAATAGAATGATGATTTATCAATTCTTTCATAGTAATTAACATAAATAATTGATTAGTTTGTGTATAATTTTTAATTAATTTACTAGGAGATAAGAACCCGATGCCAGAGCCCCAGGGCCATATCTCCCAGGCACAGTCTTCACACCAATTATCTGGGAGTAAGTCCTCTGATGACAGAATTCACTTTTACAGATTCATCGAAGAACTCTATATAAAACTGTATATTATTGTTTTTATTGAATAGATGACCTGCCACTGCCAGGGACATCTCCCTTGAGGCGTGGAGGATCTACAATAAAAAAAGACTTGGGCCAGATATACGAGTCATGTACAAATGCACACCTTGCTGTACTGACCGTAAGTTGGTTTAATTTTACTTAATATTTATAGTTATTGGTATGATTTATAAAAAGGTTGTCCCCCCAGGATATTTTCTGATTGGTTAAAGAGTGAAATATTAATATAGAGAAACTTAACCCTCCAGTTAGGTATTTTATACTTTATATTTTTTAATATAACCATCAATTAAAACAATATACCTAATTACCAGGACATATCCAATCACTTGGCAAACCTTCAGGCAAACCAACATGCCAACCAAGTGGAGAGGAATAGGATTGAATCGGAGAGAAATATTCTTCTCCAGAACAAAATTAAAGTTCAATCCGAGAGAAATACTCTTCTCCGGATTAAAAATCAGCTTTTGGAGCGGTAAATTATTATAAGTCTAGATTTTCCATATTAAGTAGCTAAATAAGTAGATAGTGTAGTGTACTAAGTTAATATAGATTAAAGAATACGTAGATTATTTTTTCCAATTAGCTAGAGGCAATAGAAATTTATTTTGAAATTTTAATGTACTAATTTACAGGTTGCTGGCCCAGGGCGCTTCGAGTGTTGTGCTGCAGTCAGCCTTTGATGAGGAGCACTAAAGGACACAATCCACACCAAGTAGTAAAGATAGAGAAGTTATTTATATTATAAATTAATATTAATATAAGGAGAAATTAAAAAGTCCTCTCCGTTTCCAACATCAAATTTGTCATATTGTAGGTTCCTGATGGCAGACATGGATGTGGATCAATGCAGAGGCTGAGGATGCTGAGCCGCCACAAGGGGACACAAGCAGACCTCGCCAGGCAGCATTGCAAAGGCAGAGGGAAGTTATTGAATTTATTTATAGTAACTTGTTATTTACTATTTTACTTCTCACTTTTAATTTATGATATTTCAGAATGAGGCTGTCGAACGAGGCCGGGAGGTGAAAGCAGCAACATAAACATGGAAAGTTATGTAAATTTTTAATTGTAACTAGGTTTTTGATATTTTACTTCTTAAATTGTTTTTTTTTTATGTTTCAGAGTAATGCCGCCGATAAGGACCGGGAGGATGACCCCTCCCATTGATCAGACGAAGGCCGAGGAGGGTAGGGAGAAGGTGCCAAGCAGCCCGCGCAGAGCAGCATTACAAAGATGGAGAAGTTATGTAGATTATTGTTATATAGTAACTAGGTTTTTGATATGTATTGTACTTCTCACTTAGATTTTTTTTTGTATTACAGATCGAGACTGCAGACTGGGGACTGTCAGATCATCCCCACATATCCTGGAGCTCCCCCTTGGGCGAAGGGAATGTGTAGGCACATTTTCCTCCAGACAAAAAAAAAAAAAAAAACCAAATCCTTTACAAATGTCGAAGTTTAAATATAGGCTATTTATTTACAGGTTGCTGTCCCGGACCCTATAAAGTTGCGAAAGTCTGCTATGCTTGTTATACATTAATCTACTGAAAATATACTCACCTCACAAAATTCTAAAATTCTCGGTAACTTCAATTTTCTTTACTAAACCTTACAAGTCTTGGTTAATTCCGATAGGTAAAAAAATGGTAGATTAAATATTGTGCTAAGACCTGTAATTACTGTGGTATGAGAACTATTGTTGTCTTAAGTACTGCCTAATTTAATATAGATCAATAAAATAAATAATTGAAACTATAAATGTTTATTTAGTAAGTAAGCACTATACATGTAAGCACTATACATGGTTGTCTGTAAGAAATCGCTCGTCAGCGATAAGACCGCCTAGTAGTACTTACACAACACACTGTTTTTTTTTTATCATTTACTATCTGTACTGTATACTGAAGTGTAAATAAATAAATAAATAAGTGAATGTTTAATTACATGTAACTGTTTACAGTTTGGCAATGTTTGTAATTTATAATATTGTTTTAATATTTAGATCTAGTTTTCATTTAAATAATAAATAAAATTACATTTAGTAAACGGTCTATATTATTAACTATTAGTGGCCTAAATTTTTGAATATTATAAATGTAAATTGCAGCTGTTATGTTGTCCAAATAAAATTATATTAAAAATAGAATTGTTTTATTGAAGTCCTCTGCTTTCCACACAGTATATTATGGCACGAAGAGAGCTGTGGGCCAGTAACCCCCTGTAACTATTATCTTTCACGGGCCTGTTTTTTAGAATTAAGAATCTTACTTTTTGGTCCATCCAATGATTTTCAACCCTTTTAGCTTGAAATTAGACATAAGACATAAGACTAAATTAATCACTGACCATGAAACAATGCAGATTGAACTACAGAGTACTAAACAACGCCTTAGTGAAGCTGAAGGTCTTCTCACGGAGTTGAGAGATCAATTATCGAAGCAACAACAATGGGCGCGACAAAACAATTTGGAAATTACAGGCCTACCTGTCATACAAAGTGAAAACCCGATCGAAGTAGTTGTTAAGATAGCCAAGCACGCAGGAGTGCAACTTGCCACAACAGATATTGAGTTTGCTTCCCGAGTACAGCCTATGCAGCAAATCCCTGGAAGACCAAAACCCTTGGTTACTAAATTGAAAAACCGTCTGCTAAAGGACAAAATTATTGCAGGATTAAGAAAAATCAAAGGTATTACCACAAAGGACTTAGGCATGCCAGGAGTCTCTAAAAAAATCTATGTTAACGAACATTTAACGCCAGATAACAAAATGCTACTGAAAAAAGCAAAGACTGCTGCTACTGAAAAGGCCTATAAATTTTGTTGGGTGAGAAACTGTTCAATTTTTTTACGAAAAAACGAAGAGTCCCCTGTAATTTTTATAAACAGAGCCAAAGATTTGAACAAATTAACTTAGTACTTAACTGCATAACTTTAACATACAATTCGATTTTAATTAATTCTATAAAAACTGTATTTACTAACACACACCTACATTACATAAACACCTCTATACATGCACATTTCTCTGGAATAAAACTTAGGGTTTCCTATAATTTCAAAAAAGATTTCAATCACCGTTTATCGTTTCTAGATTTATTATCATTATCTCGCAATAATATAACTCATTTTGACAATACTCTCCACATTATTTTATTTTTTATAATGCTTCGCTTTATTCTTATGACATACAATTATTACATTTTTACTTTATCAGACTGCTATTTTGAATGACTAGCCAAGGCTTAAGCGTATTCTATCAAAACGTTCGAGGTTTACGTACTAAAACTACAGAATTTTACCAAAATCTCTTAAGCCAAGATTTTGACATCATATTAATTACGGAAACATGGTTAAATAATAGTTTTTATGATAACGAAGTATGTGACGACCGCTACGATGTATTTCGTTGTGACCGTACCTCTAACACGTCTGCCAAGTGCCTTGGCGGCGGTGTTATGATCTGTACACACAAAAGATTACATGCTCAGGAACACACTGAATGGAAGGTTGATGGAATTGAGTGTACCTGGGTGACGGTACCTAAGAACTCTTTTGGCAGCCACGTAAGGAATCCATTGCATTTGGCAACTATTTATATCCCACCAAATAGATCACAGGCAAATCTCTTAAAGTCTACAGTAAATATGTTTAATTTAGTATTTGAATCTTGCCCAAATGACCACTACCTAATAGTGGGTGATTTTAACTTGCCAAATATCGATTGGACCTCGTCAGGACCTATTTACCTCAGACGTGGCTCTATAGATCTCCAAGAACTATCTATTGATCTGATAAATACATGTAATATGATAAACTTATCTCAGCATAATCACTATAAAAATATAGCAAATAATACACTAGATTTAATATTCAGTGACGTCACATTTGATCTGAAATTAAGCGATAGCCCACTGGTATCCCCAGATTTATATCATCCTCCGATGGAATTCGATATGTCTGATCTTGTCATAACTCCCGCCCCGCCACAAACTGAACCCAGGCGCAACTACCATAAAGTAGATTATGACAAGATAAATACTTACTTGGAGAGTACTGATTGGTCGAAACTATTTTGCATAACTGAGGTAGATGAAGCGGTAGATTGGTTTTATGATGTTTTAAATAAAGTGATCGATTTGTTCATCCCATACAGTCCTGGATCGCGTTCTTATAATTATCCAATTTGGTACTCATCTCCACTAATAAATGTCATAAAAGAAAAAAATAAAATACACAGACGCTGGATTCGGTTCAAAAATCCAAGAGATTATGATGAGTTTTCGTTGTTGCGTGCAAGACAAAAATATTTACAAAAAATGTGTTACGATAACTATTTAATCCGTATGCAAACTCAAATAAAAAAAAACCCTACACAATTATGGAAGTACGTTAAGAATATTAAAGGAAACAGCTCAGGGTATCCCAGCAAGTTTACCTATAACAATGACGTGTTTCAAATCGTTCGAGATTCTTGCACCGCATTTAATAAGTATTTTCATAGCGTTTTCATCAAACCATCTTTTTCATACGATTCACACCTTACTGATTATCCAGAAAATCAAGAACATTTGCATACGGTGTTATTGGATGAGAAAGATATTTATGATCTTTTGAAGTCCCTAGACGTTACTAAAGGAGCGGGTACCGACTGCATTCCGCCGATATTCATTCAAAAATGTGCAATGAACCTTGTAAAACCACTTCTTTTCATTTTTAGGCTTTCAATTAAATCTGGAACTTTTCCGGCTAAGTGGAAAGAAGCTCTTATAGTTCCAATTCACAAAAAGGGCTCAAAGATGAAAATAGATAATTACAGGCCTATCTCTAAACTGAACTGCTTTAGCAAGATCTTTGAAAAAATTGTGTACAAGCAACTTTATCCCGTTCTCACGAAGGCTATACCAAAGGAACAACATGGATTTCTAGCCAAGCGCTCAACTGTCACAAACCTGTCTGTTTTTACACAAGATGTTCTTCATGGTATGGATTCTGGGTTTCAGGTTGACGTAATTTATACGGACTTCGAAAAGGCCTTCGATAGGGTAGATCATGTCATTTTAATGCACAAGCTCAAGGCTATAGGTATTTGTGGGGATTTACACCGATGGCTGACCTCTTATCTTTCTCGGAGGTCACAGGCGGTAGTACTTGGAGGCATGAGATCGGATTATGTCTCCGTTGACTCAGGCGTACCTCAGGGATCGCATTTGGGACCACTTTTGTATAATGCCTATTTATTTGACATTAATAATTGTTTTCATAAATCAAATTTCTTACTCTACGCTGACGATAAAAAAATTTATAGCTATATTTCTAATTTTGATGACTGCCTGAAACTCCAGGATGACTTGAATAACTTGTCTGAATATTATAAGAAAAATAGAATATCAATAAATGTTAATAAATGTCTTATTATTACTTTCTCTAGAAAAAAAAAACTAATTGAATTTCCGTATAAGTTTGGCGACATTGCAATTAATAGGGTCGATACGGTTCGTGATCTCGGCATAACCCTCGATGCAAAACTTTTGTACGATAAACACGTTGACATTATTAGTACCCGAGCATATCAAATCTTAGGCTTTGTAAGGAGACTTTGCAAATCGTTCAATCGAGTAGACTGCATCAGAACTCTGTACGTCACTTTTGTGAGAAGCATACTAGAGTATGGTAGTAGTATATGGAACCCTCAGTATACTCTCTACATACATAGAATCGAACAGATCCAGAGAAAGTTCTTTAAGTTCCTGCGATTCAAAGAATATCGGATAGACTCCACATATGCAGAGGACCTGGTACACTACCGCCTTGACTCCCTAGAGTCGCGTCGCCGGCAGGCGGATGTGCTGCTGCTGCACGACGTGCTCAGTGGCAGAGTGGATTGTCCGCAGCTGCTGAGCGCCATACAGCTGCGCGCGCCCAGCCGACGCACTCGCCACACTGCCCTACTACATGTTCCCCACTCTAATACCAATTTCCATAAGAACTCAGTCATCTGTCGAATAATGCGGCTCTATAATAAATACTATTCATCCGCTGACTTATTTCAACTGTCACGGCATTCTTTTAGAAACGAAGTTATAAAATTAAATCGTGTATAAAATATATCTACCCAGACAACATACACTCACACACACGCACACACTAAACACACTTTCACCTACTCCACACCCACCACTAACCCAATGTTTATTCGCCTGTACCTGTAATAATTTCCCAATAATTCATATATAATAATTTCTAATTTAATTTGCCCTTGGTTTGTTTTATGTTTTTTTTTTCTTCTTTAATTTATTGTGGATCACTTAATTTGTTATCTTTTTGTTTTTTTTTATAGTAATATTTTTTTTTGTTTGTAGTAATTTAAATTTAAAATAATTAGTTTTGTTAATTAATTAATTCACTTTATTTTATTTCTTTTGTATAATGGTGTATTTCTTTTATTGGCTAAATGTTATAACTATATGTAATTTTAATAATGTTCATGTAAAAGCTGTTGAAATACCAATCGAATAAATAAATAAATAAATAAATAAATAAAGAAATTTGAGGTGTATTGTCGCATACGGCCCTATATGTTTATTCTAGTTATGACAGAAGTAGCTATTCGTGGAAGCTGTGAGCCTAAGATACTTTATATTACTGCTACTTGCGACTTCATTCGCTTTGTATCCCATCAGCACACTTGCAACATTGGCCGCCAACAAAGCTTCCATTAATAGCTAAAATTTATTGGGCAGTATTCGACTCTCAAATTTTAAGTCTCTTGTGAAACTAAGAGACTTCAAAATCAGAATTTGGTTTCACAGTGGTAATACTATAAATTATTGTGCTTTAACTTTAAGAAATAAAAAAAATATTCTTTAATAAAAATCATATATTCATACTTTGTGGTACAAATGGAGTAGTAAACAATTTGATTATAATAATCATACAGGTACAGAGCCAAAATATTGAAATAATGATCCAGTATAGGGGTCCGAAGAGGTCCACAACAGCAACCTGTAAATAAATAGCCTATATTTAAACTTCGACATTTGTAAAGGACTTAGTTTTTTTTTTTTTTTTTTGTCTGGAGGAAAATGTGCCTACACATTCCCTTCGCCCAAGGGGGAGCTCCAGGATATGTGGGGATGATCTGACAGAAGGCCAGACCGACCCACTAAAAACCTCCAGGTGTACCCGCGAGTTGTGCGCCATCCCAGGAAAGGATGGTCGGGTACACGTGACCATCCTATCCTCTCCATAGCCCTCGAGCCGTAACAGATCCCCTCATCTGCTACGGCTGCCTATCATCTGCTCCTCTTCCCCGGCTCCCGGCCCCAGTCTGCAGTCTCGATCTGTAATACAAAAAAAAACTAAGTGTGAAGTACAATACATATCAAAAACCTAGTTACTATATAACAATAATCTACATAACTTCTCCATCTTTGTAATGCTGCTCTGCGCGGGCTGCTTGGCACCTTCTCCCTACCCTCCTCGGCCTTCGTCTGATCAATGGGAGGGGTCATCCTCCCGGTCCTTATCGGCGGCCTTACTCTGAAACATAAAAAAAAAACAATTTAAGAAGAAGAATTTCTACATGGTCCTTCTCCCTCGAACTTTGAACCCGTGAGAACAAAGGAAGTTTGGATCAAGCAACGGCTATTTCCTGACGCGTTCCTGCATGAAGAATCTTCGTCGGACTTCTAGAAGACGTCTACGGGGTTATTACGAAATATAACTTCGCGTCTGCGGGACGACAAAGAAGATTTTATCTACGTGCAGACTACGTGAAATCAAAACTACGCTACGAAATCTTTTTTCTGGTGACTTCTAAAATCAAATTGGAACCAAATACGAAGTAAGATCGTTCAATTATCCTTAATCATCCGTCATATCCATTCTTTAATCCTTTTCATCATTTAAAATTACCATCTAACAAAAAAAAAAAAAAAACTTGATTAGTGCATGGTCATCTCATCTCATATTTAATTTTCATACCATTAAATAACTTCATAAATGTGCATTTATAAGTATTATAGTTTGTTTTTAAAATAGTTTGCTATTTTCGATAAATAGAATAACATTTATTAAATTAATATTTGCACGGTTGCTACGAGCTTGCCCCTGCGCTTAAAACAGAGCAAAGTTAATGTTTGATTGCCTTGCTTCTTATTTTAGTGTGTGATATTTTATTGATTTTGCATCGTATAACTTTTGATTTTGAATGTTTCTTTCAATTTAAATTATATCTAAAGCCTAACTTTCTTTTACCTTTTACACTATTATTAGACACTTGAATACAGTTTAGCTTTTCCTTTTGCAAACTTTAAATAATAATGGCTGAATATAAAAATTTAATAAAAAAGCGGGCTTCAATAAAAGCTAAGCTTACTCAGTTTTCTTCCTATCTTAATCTTTCGAAGTCATGTGAGAAATTAAGTGATTTACAGGTTACAGAAATAGAGTACCGACTTCATACATTTGAAAGCTTATACGACAAATACGATGCGTTACAGAATGAGCTGGAGGCGTTGGCGGATAACCCGGACGAGCAATATGCGGAGCGCGAGGATTTTGAAAAGCTGTACTACAGCCAGATAGCTGCCGCTCGTCAGCTGACCAGCACCGCGCGAAAGGAGCAGACAGAAGATAAACATTCCGAGGTTAGTTCCGGTAGCCAAACGCATATTCATAATTCTATACGTTTACCAAAAATTGACTTACCAAAATTTTCGGGCAGCTATCAAAATTGGTTGGAATTTAGAGATACCTTTATTTCAATAATTCATAGAAATGACAACATAGATAAAATAAATAAATTGCACTATTTACGAGCGTCATTACGAGGCAGTGCATTATTGGTTATCGATAACTTGGATTTTAAATCGGATAATTACGATGCGGCGTGGAATCTCCTCTGTGACCGTTTTAATAATAAGAGATTACTTGTTAACAACCACGTACAAGCCCTGTTTAACGTTGACTCTTTACAAAAGGAGTCTAGTCGCGGTTTACGTTACATTATCGACACTTGTAACAAAAATCTACGTGCACTTGCTACTTTAGATCAGCCGGTCCAACATTGGGACACGCTCATAATTTACATGATGGCAACTAAATTAGATAATATTACGAACAGAGAGTGGGAGCAACATAGGAATAACCTTGTTGATCCGCCGACACTTAACATTTTTGTGAACTTTTTAAGCAATAGAGCAGACCTGCTGGAAACGCTCGAAGAATCAAATTTTGTTAGAGGTAAGAAGCATAATAATAGTGATTTTAATAACTCTAAACCTAAAACTTTTTTAACTAATAATATTTCTCAAAAATCTAATTTTCAATGCCCTATGTGCAACGGGCCTCATTATTTATATTCGTGTAAAGATTTCAAAGAGCTTTCCGTGGAGTCACGTATTAAAAAAGCAAATGATCTTAGAGTTTGTTGTAATTGCCTTAGATTGGGACATGATCAATTAAAGTGCAAATTTAGTCATTGTAAATATTGTCAGCTTAAGCACAACACTCTATTACATGTCGATAAAGAGCCTATCTCGATTCCAAATGTCGCTTTCACGGTCAACCAGTCTGTTAATTCGCGTGTCGTGTTACTTTCCACAGCTATCGTGAATGTTGTGGGCGCGGAAGGCAAGTTGCACCGAGCGAGAATACTGCTGGATAATGGAAGCACCGCGAGCTTCGTATCTCAAGATTTTACTCGTAAGCTTTCTTTAAATCTATCCAATATTCAATCCAAAGTAGCGGGCTTGAATAATCAATCAAGCAATATTTCAAAATCATGTTCAATTTCAATAAAGTCAATCAATGATGACTACGAATTTACGATCGACTGTTATGTTTTACCAAAAATAACGTCGTCATTACCTAATACACATGTCGATATAAAAAACTTATCTTTACCTGTAGGTATACGTCTAGCCGACCCGTCGTTTAACTGTCCGTCGTCTATCGACATATTAGTCGGCGCGGAAGTGTTTTGGGGAATTCTCGGCGCGAATCGCTTACATCTAGGTAAAAACAAGCCAACACTCTATGAATCTAAACTAGGGTGGATTATATCAGGTGCTTTAGAACAAACACAACCCACCTCGTCTATGTGCTATGGTATGTTTGCTTCTGAGTGTACTGACTCACCTATAGACCTTCGGAGGTTTTGGGAGCTAGACTCGGTGTCGTCTAAGCATCAGTTTAGTGCTGAAGAAAGGGCTTGTGAAGAAATTTTCACAAGTACTACCTTTCGTAATTCTGATGGTCGTTTTGTAGTAACTATTCCTTACAAAGATGATCCCAGTAATCTAGGCGACTCTTTTAATAGAGCTAAACAACGTTTTATTTCTCTAGAATCTCGCCTAAATAAAAATCCAACTTTAAAGAAAATGTACGTTGATTTCATGGATGAGTACAGTTTACTAGGACATATGACAGAAAACAAATCTTTATGTCATTCTAGTCCATCGTACTTTCTACCTCATCATGGGGTTCTCAAAGAGTCGAGTACTTCTACAAAGCTTCGGGTAGTGTTTGACGCGTCAGCCGTCACCACTTCAGGCAAGTCATACAATGACATTCAAATGGTTGGGCCGACCCTACAAGACGATTTACTATCTATTTTGTTACGTTTTCGCGAGCATAAAATAGTAGTAGTAGCCGATATCGAGAAATTTTACCGACAAAACCTCGTAGTGGAAAAACAACGTTCTTTACAGCAAATATTATGGAGAAAACATCCCTATGAACCTATAAGGTCGTACACATTAAACACGATCACTTACGGCACAGCTTCGGCGCCGTACTTAGCTACGCGGTGTCTTATTCAGCTTGCTCGTGATTGTGGCGATAAACGTGTACAATTTACAATAAGCCACGACTTCTATGTCGATGACTATATTTCCGGAGGGTCTTCAGTGAATGAGGTCCTATCCCAGTGTGAAGGTGTGATTTCAGTACTTAATTCTGCTAAATACAGTTTACGAAAGTGGAAGTCAAACTCTATTGAGATATTAAAGGCTTTGTGTGGCTCTACTGAAGTGGACTCTCAAGTAAATCTAAGCGAAAATGAGCAATCTAAAACGCTTGGTTTGAGTTGGAGATGTTTAAGTGATACATTTTATTTTTCAATTGATATTACAACTAATGAAAGTATTACGAAACGCAAAATATTGTCAACCATCGCACAAATATTCGATCCTCTTGGCCTTGTTTCTCCCAGCATTGTGGAAGCCAAGATTATCATGCAACAGCTTTGGATTGCAAAATGTTCATAGGATGAATCAGTTCCTGAAAACATTCACAAAGCTTGGCTCTCCTTTCAAACAACTTTACCGCATTTAAATAAAATCGATATACCTCGTTGGGTTACTTGCGACTTAGCAGTAACAATCCAATTACACATCTTTACCGATGCCTCGGAGACCGCATATGGAAGTTGTGCTTACGTTCGCAGTTCGTTACCAAATGGTTTATATTTTACACAATTACTATGTTCAAAGAGTAAAGTATCGCCAATCAAACCCACTACCATATCTAGACTTGAGCTTTGCGCGGCTCTACTAGGTGCTAGGCTTTATACAAAAATTATACAAAGTTTAACTTTAAAAATATCGAATTGTTTTTTCTGGTGTGATTTGACGATAGTACTTGGCTGGTTATCGTCATCACCGGCTTTACTTAAGCCGTTCGTTCGTCATCGAATTTGCGAAATTCAAGAGACTGTAGGGCAATTTACGTGGAGATACGTTCCTTCACTTGAAAATCCTGCAGACATCGTTTCGCGAGGACTTTCAGCAGATAAGCTATCTCAATCAAAGTTATGGTGGTCGGGGCCAGAATTCTTACTAAAGGATGAATGTTACTGGCCAGAGCTTAATAAAAACATGTCAAATTCAAATAGCTCACCCGAAATTATTCAATCATTATATTTAAATGAACAATCTTGTACCGAACAAAATTACATTAATAATATAATTCTAAAATATTCAAACTTTAAGAGGCTACAGCGTGTCATGGCTTATATTTTGCGTTTTATAAAAAATCTCAAAGGTGAAAAACACACAGGTTTACTAACAAGCGAAGAGCTTTCGAATTCGTTATTTTTATTAATGAAAATTGCTCAACAGGAATCTTTTCCTGAAGAGTACAATCTGTTAAAAACAGGCAAGGCGTTACCAAATAAAAATAAATTATTATCACTATCACCTTTCATAGACGATCATGATGTAATGAGAGTTGGTGGCAGGCTGAACAATTCATTCTACGAGTACGATGTTAAGCATCCTATAATAATTTCCGGTAAACATCATATTACCATTATATTATTTCGAATGTTTCACTGTAATTTACTACACGCGGGACCTCAATTATTATTATCTACGATTCGTCAAAAATACTGGCCCATTGGTGGTAGGAATTTAGCCAAGAAAATAAGTCATAAATGTATAAAATGTTGTAGAGTTAAGGCTAATACTATCCAGCCAGTTATGGGAAACCTTCCAGAGCAACGCTTACATCTCGAATTTCCTTTTATTGACTCTGGGGTTGACTATGCAGGACCGATTTTGATAGCTGATCGAAAAGGTAGAGGTTGTCGATTGATTAAATGTTTTATATGTGTATTCGTGTGTTTGGCTACCAGAGCTGTCCATTTAGAGCTGGTGTCAGACATGACAAAGGAAGCTTTTCTTGCCGCATTTAAACGTTTTATTGCTCGTCGGGGAAAACCACGCAACGTATTTTCCGATAACGGAACCACCTTTGTCGGAGCCTTTAATGAGTTGTCTAAACTATTATCAGAAAATTCAGAATTAAGTAATATCGATGCATCAATCAAATTTTCATTTATACCTGCGTATACGCCCCATTTTGGTGGCCTATGGGAGTCTGCAGTAAAATCTGTCAAATATCATCTTCGACGCGCATTGGGCTTAACGCATTTAAATTTTGAAGAGATGACTACTTGTCTAGTTCAGATAGAGGCAATTTTAAATTCCCGTCCACTGGTTCCCCTATCTAATGATCCACAAGACCTTGTACCTCTAACTCCTGCCCATTTCCTAATTGGACGGTCGTTAGTCACAACACCGAGTGAATTAATGGTCGATGTCAACATATCGAGTCTTCAACGCTTTCGTCGCATCGATTACTTAAAACAGCACTTTTGGCATCGATTCTCCAAAGAATATGTGCTGTGGCTTCAAGAAAAGACTAAATGGCGACACTCAAAGGGCACGCTTAATGAAGGAGCACTAGTGCTTATTAAAGACCGAAACACTCCACCTCTACTTTGGCCACTAGGCCGTATTACACATGTCATTACAGGTAGAGATGGCGTTGGACGTGTCGCCGACATCTACACACGAAAAGGAGTGGTACGACGAGCCTTCAACACCATTGTTCCGCTTCCCGTCACTATTGAAGACCATGGCTCTTCAACGGGGGGAGTATGTTCAAGCAACGATCCGTCGACGCCGGCGCAACCCACGTAACGGGATTTCAAACCGGTCGCCTTACCGAGCCGCCCGCCCGCGCCCCGCCGTCGCTGGCGCCCGCCGCCGCCGCTTGGGCAGCCGAGTTCCGCCGAGCAACGAACAAGCAGTCTCGCTATTATAAAGCTACGCGAACGACGTACTACGCTCGCGCACAAATACCTCCTATCTACGAACTACACATTTATTATCGAATATATACTGTACGCGTCATTAAATAGTTGTTGTGACAATAAATTCCTGTACCTACTCAAGAAAACTACAGTCCACTTATTGAAGAGCACCCATTTCTACAAAGTAAAATATCAAAAACCTATTTACAATTAAAAATTTACATAACTTTCCATGTTTATGTTGCTGCTTTGAGGGGCCTTTGCTCCCGGCCTCGTCCGACAGCCTCATTCTGAAATATCATAAATTAAAAGTGAGAAGTAAAATAGTAAATAACTAGTTAGTAGAAATAAATTCAATAACTTCCCTCTGCCTTTGCAATGCAGCTTGGCGAGGTCTGCTTGTGTCCCCTTGTGGCGGCTCAGCATCCTCAGCCTCTGCATTGAAGTCCACATCCATGTCTGCCATCGGGAACCTACAATATCACAAATTTGATGTTTGAAATGGAAAGGACATTTTAATTCCTCCAATAATAAGACTTACGTTACTCCTATAATACCTGAAGTGATGCATCATATTGTATACAGTACAGCAAGATAAAATTATCATTGCAGCACTATCAGGCTGGTAATGCAGCACCCTGTCTTTCCGAAGACATCTAAATATTGATTTCAGAATGCCGTTTGTCCTCTCAATGCAGTTTCTGATGGAAACTATTTTTTTATTATATAAACTTTCTGCAGTTCCTTCAGCAGGGGCTGGATGTATGGGAGTCAACATATATCTCTCCTTAGCATAACCAGAATCACCTTAAAAAAATAACTGTCACTAAAGTAATTTGAAAAAGAAATAAAGTAATTTGACTTCTTTATTTATACTACTTGGTACTTTACCGATAAGAAAATATTTCCCAATTCTGTCATATGTCAACCTTTCCATTTCCTGTTTTATGATGCTAAGGTTAAATATATAAGCATCATGGCTTGACCCGGGGAACCTTGCATTCACATTTAATATTTTGCAATTAGCATCACATATCTAAAAAAAAGTGATATGAATAGAAAAAAATATAATATTGCAAATTATATAATAAAGAGGGAGCGAAGGAAAAACATAGAATGTGCTAGCTGCTTCTCTATCCAGGCATACTGTAAAGTCAGTCAAGGGACAGAGGTTTAATTGGAGATTTTTTGTGACCCCCTGCCACTGCCTCTCTCCATTATTATAATGCCTTCAAATTTGTCAAACCCCTTCAGATGATCTTATAACCTCTGGCATTCTACCTACCCCATAAAGGAACAGGCATAAGTATGTATGAATGTATGTTGCAGTATAGTTATTGTACTATTTGAACACTGTAAGTACTTACTATTTGGGTGTTTAATGAATAAAACCCTTTTCTGTTCCTGTAAGCTTCAGGAGGATTATTAGGATTATTTCTGTAAGGTGTGACAACAGAAATATGGGTGCAATCAATACAGCCTAAACAATCTGGTAGACCAAATTTATTGGCAAACTCTCTAGATACAGCCTGCCTATTGGCTGTAGTACTCGGAAATGATATGTAGGTTGCCATCATTCGCTGAACTATAGCATTGGAGACATCACGCACAATCTTGCTGATGGTGGTCTGACCTAATGCCAAATTAAATTCCTGTCCTATGGAGCGTTGATAGCTTCCAACGGCATAGAAGCGTACTGCAGCGAGTACCTGGGAAAATTAAGAAAGTTCAAATTCAAATGTACCTATTTATTGTTCCATAGTATTCAAATTTGATGTAGGGACATAACATAGTAAACTTTGTACTTATATAAGAACCCACCACCTTGCTTGATTGCTTATAGTGATCCATTATTACAATGTAAAACTTATTCACACTAAAGAAACTTTTGCTTCCATCTTATGGAGAACTTACTTTTAGGTTATAACTTAAAAATGATATATAGGTATGTGCATTGTGGAGTTTAACAGACACTGCATAACATAGCCTATTATATAGCTACAGATATGGGAAATCTTTATAAATTAATCTTTCTGCATGTCCAGTAACTCTTGTGACATTCCCAGCCTTAGTAAAGTACTTAGTTGTTGGAGGTTGAGAATTTTAAAGGTTTTATGGTATTCCATCACAAAAACATTAAGAAAAACAAATCAATGTTTATGTTGAAATGGGTAACTGACAGATTTTATAAATATTGTATCAACATTGTTTTGGTGTTACTTATTGTGTAAAATTTGATAAATAATGTTTTAGATTACTTG
Organism: Stenoptilia bipunctidactyla; assembly: GCA_944452665.1. Taxonomy (NCBI): domain Eukaryota; kingdom Metazoa; phylum Arthropoda; class Insecta; order Lepidoptera; family Pterophoridae; genus Stenoptilia; species Stenoptilia bipunctidactyla. Next base: position 3,246,218 of record OX101730.1, read on the forward strand.
TGAACAGTATTTTATAAGAATTATAATCATGTAAAAACAATAGCATTACATCCAATAAAGTTATTATGAAGCCATAAATCACTTTAATTTATTTATAAAACGGATTCCCCTGAATGGCAATGAGAAGAGGCCATCAAGAAGTTACCTACATTAAAAAACATGCTAATTCCATTATGTACATTGAAGGCATGGTCATAATACTTAGAGATAAACAGTGGTTTGCAAGGTTCGTAAGCTTGCCTTGCCTAAAATAGCTCTCACACACGTTTTCTAGGCAACAAAACAATTTCCAATGTCCGTCGTATTTCCCCAAATTAATAAACCACACCTTAGTATTGATGCTGCAAAACACTTCAAATAATAGTAGTTAAAATACACGTAGGAACTTACCATTAAATGAACAGGCAATCCATGAGATCGTCTCCGCTGTAAATCTTCCTGTAAATTTAAGACAAGGACATTGGCGATGTCTTTGTTAATCCGAAATAGTTTACTAAAGTCATGGTCGGCAAGCTCAAAAGGATTGTTTGCGTCCCGTATTAATCTCCTGGATAACATTCGTGAACTAATGTATCTCCTCCTCTCTTCCTCGGCAATTAATGCGAATCCAAAATCCATTATTTCACTAAGTATGAGCGCGAGTCAAATGGCGGCTTCACGATTTTTACTCTACAAACTTTTTGACAGTCGCCACCAGGTCGTCTTCTATGAGTTCCATGCTACTGAATTCGGTTTACTCGGTAATTTCGTGATAGATTCGAGATACATTACCAATCGTGAGGAATCGTGTTGTCTATGCTACAGTTAACAGCTATCACGATAAATAACCGTCGTTTATGTCAAATACACGATCGTGAAAAGATCCGTGCTAGCACTGCTGAAGATTAAACATATATTTATTCGTGGTAGGTATAAACAAAATTAGATTACGGGGTTAAAATAGACACCTATTATTGGTAACACTGCTGCCACAATGCTGCCAACATCAGCAGGCAGGGGACATCATAAAGTGAACGGTCTGTAATACGTTTGCGATGCCATGATGTGTCAAAATATGTTAAACTTATAACCCCTTTTGCGTCGGGGCTAAAAAGAGCATTAACCTGTGCAGACAAAGAACATAAAATCACGCCGTAAATGTACTCATAAACTGTAGCAATTACCGCGCCATACACAGATCAAAACAGTACTTTTAGGTATAGCAGTTATGTGCTAATCTCTTTTTTGAAGGTTTGTAATGGTAATTGAAGTAATGTCATTACATGACGCAAATAAAACTTACTGAAACTAACGCTATAAAATTTTATGGCTCTTTACTCGCAAGAGTAAAAAAATTTAAGTACTTGGGCCATTACTTGACGGAGGACCTTAAAGATCAGGTAGACATAGAAAGAGAACGCAGAGCACTGGCGGCCAGGTGTAATATGTTGGCACATAGGTTCGCGCACTGTAGTGTTGAGGCAAAAATCACACTATCCATTTAGAGCATTTAGTGCTGTTCTCGAAAACAGCACTAAATGCTCTACGGGTGCAATACAATAATGGTCTCAGGATTCTCTTAGGTCTACCGCGATATTGTAGCGCCTCACTCATGTTTGCGTCTCTGAGAATAGATGATTACTTCGCCATAATACGTAAACAGAACGCTTCACTCATGGCCAGGTTGAAATCTAGCACTATCAGTTTATTGAGAATGTTTGCTATTAAACTGGAGCTTTCAATATTTATTTATTTATTATCATAAACAAATTTGAAGCACTTTATGTCTGTTTTTGGTAATGTATAATTTTCAGAACTATTTTTATTCCCTTTTTTGTATTACTAACAAGTGGGCCAAGATGCCACAATAAATGAAATACATTATTTTTATTAAAAAGGACTAAATACTGATATGACATAATGATTATGAATCATCCCAACTAACACACCAACCACAAAACAAGTCTGGCTAACGAAAGCAGACACTCGATTTTTTTGCAAACTTTTTATATGGCAGTACTAGTATAAATGTCAGTCATTTTTCTGGTGTCACTGTTTTCAATCGAACAATCGTTGGAGGTTTTTATAATAGAGTTTTTGCGATTGTCGTATTAAAAATGAGTAAAATATGAAAATTTAGGTAGTTTCATAATCAATGTAGGAAACAGCGATACCAGTGACTGACGATTCCTTCCATATAGAATTGCTGGATTCAGATTTTGATTTCAATGAATAAAATTAATTATTTTATTTTGTTGTTTTGTTTTTAAACCTGATTGATGCAAAATATGCTTTATTAGAAGCGAAAATCTATTGTTCAATAGAATTAATTGTGATAATTATTTCTGCAACGTTAAGTTTGGAATCAATCGTCAACTAAAACTACCATATATTTTGACATAGATCATTCATTTTCATTATTATAATTTTTATTTCTATTATTTTTGTTATTTTGTTGCTTAGAGTGTTGCTTGACTAATTGATACATTCTAGTGCTTCGCGGATGGTCATTGGTTTTGGTTCTCGCTTCTTATTTTCTTTTTTTTTCGTTTTTGACATTTTGTATTTTAATTTATATTTTAATGTTGTATGTTTTAATTATGTATTATTTATTTCGATGTTATTTAAATAAAAAAAATAATAAATTTTTAGCTGTTAAATATCTCGTCTCGTTAGGTAGGGTATGCGCAAAATATTGAGAATGCTGTATGTGCCTAGAATTGACTTATAATTTACAATTGAATTATATATTAGAATTAAGACATTTTAGACCTATGATTGTGATTGATTGTATATATGTTGTTGGCATGTCTTTTTGAATAAATAAATAAAAAAAAACATTATTTTTTTAAATTATTATGTAAATATAATTGTCTAGTTGGATTTGATGCTAGAAACTCGGTAATTTTAAGCTTTAAATAATCACTGGCTCATAATCTATCAGTTTATCATGGTAATATAATTAGATAGATATCAATTTCAAGTATCAATGTCTTACTAAGTACCGTGTCATGTCCAAGCATTTAATTGATCTATGGGTTTACTGTAAAATTCCCACGGTTGCAGGAGTCGTGAATATCATAATAAGTTAATATTATTGGGCGCACGAACGGCCACCATTTGGTGATGGCATTTTTTATAATAGATTTGGAAAAGCACGAAACGGGTCTAACTCGCTTGTTTGCTAAAAATCGGCGACGCACGAACGGCCACGAGACCATTTTATCAAAACTCTTTCAGCTTGCTAGAAATCTAGAAATCTAGCAATTCCAAACTTAACGTAGCAGAAATAATTATCACAGTTAATTATCAAATCAAATCATTTATTTCAGCCAGAGCCATATCAAAATTTACATCATCACAAATCATAAATATTAAATTAATGTAGGCACATACCATTCAACACAATAGGTAGATAATTACAATAAAAACAGTAGACTAATAATAATTTTGTAAGTAATGTCAATAGGAGTTAAATATTATATGAATGTCAAATTTAATTATTATACATTTAAAAAACAAACAGTAAAATTATTAATAAGTAGGCAAATGTCAGTAGAAATTTAAAAATATGTAAAATTAAATTATTATTTTACTTTCCGATGTAAACATAATAAAATCACAATGAATATACATAAATAGGTGATAGATTAATAAAAAAATAAAAAAAAGCAGTTAATTAACGAAAGCGCCTGGCTGGTTGCCAGTCGCATGAATACCTACTATTTTCTGGAGTAGGGGAGAATCCCATCTGTTCACCAAAAGCTTTTCGCTTATAATTATACTTTGCATTTCAACTCGACGTTGTAATCCGAGTGACCCCCGCTTGGTGGAAGGATCCCGTCTGGGTCCAGCTTGATGCAAGAAGTTGGTATTCCCTGGCTGTAAATTGTTATTATGTATTTCCTTTTCTCTTATTTTTAAAAGATGATTGCTGTTGAGTTTCTTGCCACTTCTTCTCAACAGATCGACTTTACGAAGTGGTGGTAAATTCAGTTCAATTTGTAAATTGTTTGACTTATTTCAAATGTATTTATATACTTACGAAATAAAGAATTTTTGAGTTTGAGTTGAGTTTGCTAGCGACCACCCTTCGATTACCGCTCCTTCGGTGATGTGTTCCGGTAATATTTTATGAAGAGACAGTTTTTTCCTAGGCTCGTGTGTCCATCTTCGACCTACTCTTCATTTATTTTTCTCTTTAATAAAAGAAAACTAAAGCAAAATAAACATAAAGATACAACTTATTCTTAGGTTGTCAAGAATAAACCCCCGCTGCTCGAAAACTTCCTGACACGTGGACATCCAACCTCCAAGTTTATGACCTTTTCAAAATAACACGACACAACTTTGTTCCGTATGAAAATACATTTATGAGACCCCAAATTTGAAGCAAGAATGATTGACAGATCTGAACAAATATAGCTTTATTTTTATCAGTGACCCATCACATGTGACCTTGACTTTTTATGTAATGATAAGTGACAACAGAGTCGAAGATACTTATGGGCTTAGGATGTGGAATTGCAAGAAAAATCTCTATAAAAGGTATTTTAGTTGTATTATATATTTTTACGATTACAACATTTATCGAATAGTACCGTGAGTATTGTCGGTCATTTTCCTGCAACGTAAACGGCTTCTTTTTACATGCTTTAGGCTGCGTTTCCACTGACGCGGAACTATGCGGAGAGGGACGGAGAAGAGCGGTGAAAAGTGTTGAGTGGAGTCAAGCTGAGCGGAGTGGAGTTGAGAGGACCATACTTTTGCAATTTTAATTACATTTAACATGAAAACTAAGACTTAGATACATATTCCCTATAATTTAAAACCTATTATTAAAACTTCATTAAGTACAAACTATAAATACACTACATAGATCATATGAAAAACAGTATGTCAATAAATTACTCAGACTAATTCACTCAGTGATAATTGATGCATTTTTTATGTTTACATAATATATTAACACCCTTTCAATCACTACACAACCTAGCTCTGCACCACTCCGCTGCCCTCCGTTCCACTCCTCTTCGCCGTATTTTTATGAATATTCTTTCAGCTCTGGTCCACGCCGCTCGTGCTCTTTCCATTGAAATAGAGCGGAGATTTCGAGCATAGTGATTGGTCTATTGAAGTCGTCGTGGCGCCGTGGTTACTGTGTGTATCATACGATATCACAGGTTAAGCAACGTTCGGCGCGGTCGGTACTCGGATGGGTGACCGCCGACCATTCATATCTCACGACGACTTCCGTGCTTAGGAGGGCACGTTAAGCAGTCGGTCCCGGGTGCTGTATACTTGTATACAGTAGTCGTTAGGGTTGGTCAGAAGCCATCTAGGCGCCCTAAAAATTCTGGCATCCACCACCCAGCACTGGGAGAGCTTGGTGGATTATGGCCTATACCTCCTCTTCACCCAGGGGAGAAACTCATGCCCTGAAGTGGGCTCATTACAAAGAGTTGTGATGATGATTGGTCTATTCAGGCGCCGCAAAGATCTGCTCCACCCAGCTCTGCGTCAGTGGAAACCCAGCCTTTAATCCCGGTAAAAGTGAAGGGTCTCTTGAGCAAGCGCATATATGTAAAAATGTTTTATCAAGAAATATATACAACTATTAAAAGGTTTTTCTTTACCCATCGGATAAGAGAAATATGCTTTATGTTTTTATGTTACTTTCAAGGTGGCAACTGATTGTAACATTTTGTCGTAACGTAACGTTACATTACGATTAAATGTTCCAGGTCAGTACAGCGAGCCGAGCCGCTCGCTGTGAGCGCTGCGTGCTCCACTCGATTGTCGGTGTATTCGCGAATCCCTTTGAGTGTTACTTTTGCCTTAGGTCAATACAACCCAGAGCGTCGTTGCGAGTGCATGTTAAAATCAGGTATCACAGTTTTGAAGTGGAAGTGGACAGCAGTCGAGCACAGCCACGAGCAAGTTTACTGGTCAGTCAGGTAATGTCGTAACGTAATACGCTCGCCGCGAATGTTACGATACGGCGAAATTTTCAGGTCAGTTGCCACCTTAACATTAATCCATGATGTCATTTTATAGCAATATCCGTTTAAAATTGTAAATTAGTGTTATATTTGTGACTTTTTTGAATCGAGACAATTTTCATAAGTCATGTTTCTATTTTTACACATCGGTTGGCTATGATAATATGTTTGGTTTCTGTGAATATTCTTTTCAGGCACAACATATACATATTAATAAAGTTTTTAAGTTTTTGCATTTAAAATGCTCAATGATTCTTAAATAAATGAAAAATGTGATAAATAAAAATTACCCGACCAGGATTCGAACCTGGGACCTAACATTATTGCAATGCTTCACTTTAACTGGTATTCAGAATTTCTGTAAAGAAATTGGTCTCGGGTGGTCTTAGCTGCAAAGCTATACCATAAGATGGAGCTACGTTAGCAATATAACGTAAAAACAAAAATGTGGTAAGTAATTTCGAGGCGTACCGCCAGGCCCCGGTAGCTCAGTGGAAGAGCACTCGTCCGGCAAACGAGAGGTCCCAGGTTCGAATCCTGGTCGGGTAATTTTTATTTATCACATTTTTGTGTGCGTACAGTGACGACGACTGCAGCGCACACACATATAACGCCGCGCGCACAACTGAGTTGAACTATCTATATGCAGTATCCGTTAGGGTTTGAGAGAAGCAATTTAGGTGCCCTCAAAATTGAGACATCGACCGTCCAGCACGAAGTCAGTTTGGTGGTTTATGGCTGTGGGGTGTAAACGTATGCACTTTGTTAGGTACAATATTTATTTGACCATGAGTAGGTAGATACTCATGGTCAAATAAATATTGAACTCAAATAACTTTACTTCATTTAATAAGCTTTTTCATTCAGTACCTAAAGTGATGACTCCGACGTGATTGACCACTTTGAAATCATTCTGAATCATCTTTATTTTATGTACCTACAGAGATTAATAAAAACTAAAAATTAACCGAAATATCTCATTCAAGCAATAAAGAAAGAATAAGAAAGTCCCATAGAATATATATGCTGACATATACAGGGTGGAAATTTTGAATGCCCCCTGGAGGGGAAGTACTCTAAATAATAGAGATAGCAAGTTTTACTCCAAAGAAACATTCCTTTATTTTGGAAAAGAAATAACACTGCATTCAAAGATTTTTCGAAAATTTGCTTGATTCACCTAGGAATCGAACCGGCTAAAATCAAAAAATCAAGATTTCACAGTTTTCCTTTCATGAAATTAACCTTGTATATTAGAGACATTTCATTCATGTAATAAAATTAGAAGGTGTCATTTTTACAGATTTTAGTCGGTTCGATTCCCGGGTGACGCGAGCGAATTTTCGAAAATATTTGAATGCAGTTTTATTTATTTTTCAAAATAAACGAATGTTTCTCTTGAGTTAAATTTGCTATCTCTATTATTAAGAGTACTTTCCCTCCAGGGGGCATTCAAAAATTCCACCCTGTATATTTTAGCTGACATACTATCAAATCTATCAATCTGCCTAAGTAATTGAATTTATACAAATGAAAAACACTCCTTCCTGGAGCAATTAGGTAAAAATCTATAAAGGATCTATGACGCTTATGTATCTACTCTGAATAAGATACCGATTGGCTCAATAGTATTGAGTAGGAGAGAGGGTCGAAACGCAATTACTTGTTCAAACACTGAAAAACAAAACACTACATAGTAATTACTGTCATAAACTTACTTAAATAATGGAGCAGCCTGTATAAACAATCAGTAACAGAATTAAAAAGAAGAAACTAATACAATAAGGCTTCGACATCAAAATAGGCAACACAATACACATAATCCCATGATTTATTCTAAAAAGCCTTCTAAAACTCGATTTAACCAATGAAAGCGGAATTATTTCAACATTTTCGCAGACATTACCATAAAAAACCACTTAAGAAAGCATAAAAAGAAATTTATACTTATTATAACAGATAGCAATGTAACAGGAAAAAATCATTGTGTTTTCTAAATTCTCATTTAGAACGGTGGCGGTTGTTTTTCGGTTCTGGTTTATGAGTTCGTTGGGGTTTCCACTAATGTAATCTATGAGCTGCGAGGGATGAAAATGTAGTCACCGATAAATAAAATAAAATGCGACTATCATTTTAATGACCATATTATACTGCTGTATACATAAAGGTTAATGAAACCATTGAGGCGCCCTGAAAATTCTAACATCCACCATCCAGCACTGGGCCAGCTTGGTGGATTACGGCCTAAACCTCCTCGTCACCAAGAGGAGAGACTCATAGCCCTGCAGTGGGTTCATTACAAAATTATGATGATGATGATACAAAGAGGTTTGCTTTAACATTCACACCACCTTTTTTTTTTTGATTTGGGGAAATCCTCCATGGATACGATGACGCTCGGGGGAGCGTCAAAGTTATGCCTGGACTTTAACCGGCTAAAACCCCAATGTGTTCCTCCTCCACGCCTAGTAGCGGGATCACGGGCAAGCCGAAGCATTCAACCGCGAAACCGCCGGCGCCATCCGCTTGCGCGGAACCCACAACATGCAGCGTGCCAAGAACACCAGGCACGCCGCACCTCAGCGAACTCCCTTGAGCAGGGCGGCAGATACCTCCGTATCCACCACCCAGGGACTTCACTATGGCCGGAAAGGGTTAGGGACCGGTGAAATCGCGTCGCGTTAGACCACCAGTATCCGGCTATCTGGCCTGCCATCATCCGGGGAAATCCTCTCACGCGTTAGATCCCCGAAATCCGGATGTCCGCAAAGGGGATTCGAAAAGGTGTACGGCCCTTTCGCTTCCCCTTGGCAGACGACCACAGCCATCCATCCCACGGATGAGGCACCTCGGGCACCCGGAGATTGGGGTAATTTTTACAGAGGTTATCTTCCTCGCAGCCGTTAGGCCCCCGGTCCTATTTCTGCCCAGGATTACGGGTTGGCCGACAGCTCGGACGCCGAAGCAATCCAAGCCTGCCGTCCCTCCGAGCAGCTGGTGGCTCAAACCAGCGCTCCCCTCCTCATGCCCTCATCGATTCCCCAAAGTGAGCTGCTGATACTCCTTTGGGGAACCGACAAGGGCCCCGCAGCTGATTTTGGTCCGCGCCGTCGAAACGGTACCCCACATTTCTGGAGGGTATTCCCCTATCCGCCACCTGGGGACGCGCCCGATAGGAGACCAGCAACTCCACACGGGAACATTCACACCACCTAATCCAAATAAAGTTCTGTTAAGAATTTGTCTCATGAATAAAGAAAACGGATAAGCAATGTGCTTTTTTAGGGCTAGTTGGCGCTGTGCGAACATATGTCCAGCAATATTTAGAGTCTCGCTAACGAAAGTAGAGAATTTGCAAACTTTTATATGGCAACTTATTCTAGTGTCACTGTTATCAATCGAACGGTTGTTGGTGGTTTTGGTAATTGAGATTTTGGAATTTTCATATTTGAAAATGAAAAAAAAATAACCAATTTGATAGTTTCATAACCAATGCAGGAAACAGTGATACCAGTGACTCAGACGACTCATTCCATATAGAATTGCTGGATTCAGATTTTGATTACAATGAATAAAATTTATTATTGTATTTTATTGTTTTATTTTAAGCCTAGTTTTAAACCTAGTTTTAAAACCTATCATTTTAATTATATACTTCTCATCAGAAAGTAGGACAGTACCAACATTGTTATTTTTTACGATGATTTTATAAAAAAATTAATCAAGAATCATGTTTTTTAATCCATATGTGTCGTACTATAGTCGGGGTTACCTTAATGGGATTTTTTTTATATTGACCACATTTTTCATTCTCTACTTTTAGACTATATCTATTTATTTGATCTAGAGTGAAGAGGCTGATGTTCAAACTCAAACTCAAAAATTCTTTATTTCGCAAGTATTTAAATACAATTGAAATAAGTCAAACAATTTACAAATTGAACTGAATCTACAACCACTTCGGAAAGTCGATCTGTTGCGAAAAAGTAGCAAGAAACTCAACAGCAATCATCTTTTAAAAATAAGAGAAAAAAAATACATAATAACAATTTTTAGCCAGGGAATACCAACTTCTTGCATCCGGATATCTTAAAGTAAAACTTTTTACATAACACTTACCCTTAAATCTATCGAAGGGTTAATCTCAAAGATTTTAGGATTTTATTATAAAATGAAGCGTACACATGAACCCATGAACGAGTTGATCTTCTGGAGTCTACTATTATATTTATACAATAGGCAATCAAGTACTAGACAGAAACGTAGACATATATATATAGAGGTAAAGATAGAAGCAGAGATAGACGTAGCGATAGAGGTGAGAGAGTATACAGATAATGTGGATGGAGATGAGGTTCTGTATTACAAAACCTTTGTTATTTTTAAGTTCATCGTAATTTACTTGAGAGAACAATTATAACTAATTGTCTTATTCAGCATAAAAATCTGAGAACCAAACTAAAACGTTAAAAAACGAGTTTTACAATCGAGTGTTACAAATTTGACAATCGCTGGATAAAAGTATCGAAAAATACGAGAAAAACTAGAGTGCCGCCACGCGAGCTAACCAAATGATCAATTTCAACAATATTTGATGAAGAACTTGTACCTTACCAAACCCATCTTCGACCTCATCTTCAACCTCATTGTCACTAACGATCATATGGAATTGAGGTCAAATGCGTGTTTAGTAACTGACAGAAAAGGTTTGTTTTTATTGGTTTAATACTTAGTCTACTAGTTTCACTTCAAGTATAGTCAGTTTTGAATAGGCCTGTCATCCCTTGATACGTACGCCCTTAAAGACGATTACTTTGAATCCTTGGTGGTACTATCCCTTAGGGTTCGTCTGGATAGCGACCACCAAATAAAGTCTGTCGCAACATTATACAGGGGTTTTCTAGTGACCAGCCAAATTTAAATGTAATTTGTTATTACCTGCACATTTAATTTAGTATCGCTCCGTATAAAAAAATTAAAATATGGCACCACCAACTTTTTTACAAATAGCCGCTGTTGATGAAATAGCTACTACGCCGAAATTCTAGAAAATGTTTTGTAGTAGCGCGTAGTCGTCTATTTTAATTATTTTCATAATTTAGAGTGTCCATGCTTTGCTTAATAAATATGTTAACGAATATATGAATTTCTTTTTAAAAGAAATATTTACCACTTTTTTGCAAAAACTCGTTTGTATAAATGATACTTATTGTGTAAAAACAATTTGGCCGGTGACTAAGAAACAATCCTGTATATATCAACGCCGGTGATAGGTTACGGCAATATTTTAATGAACATGCTCCCCTGTCTGATCCTGTGTGCTATCATCCTCCATCGATTTTGTAACAGACATACATAAGCGCGACTGAATTTAGCGGCGACCAACCTTGACGCTTGGTCGGTTTCGGACACGCGAAGTATGTACATGCACTTGCGTTGTCTATGTGATCCTACCCTAGTTTCCGAAACTCAACAATGTTTGACGGTGAAAATGTGCAAGAGTATTTTCTCAAACGAACGCGCTTCACAAAGCGCATATAACTTACCTCCAAAATTAACCCAAACTTACACCTTGCTGTTGAAACACGAAGCATACTCATATTCTATTAAGTTACATTGTTCAAAACTTATCCCAATTACTAGTCATATCTGTTAAGCTAAGTCATTAAACGCGAAGACGTCAAGACAAGAGAAATGTTCAATTTAGACAGACTTAAAGTAACTTGATTTAACTAAATGTATGTAAGTAATGCTGGAAATCCTACAGTTAATTGAAGTTTACGTATTTTGGTTAGTTGGAAAGTATTAACATAGTTTTACAAATCTTCTTCGCAGCTTCTTCCGCTTGGATCCTGATATAATGATCAGAATGAAAAGTAAAACATTTTGTGATGTTCTTAGCTACACTCTACATGTTTGTGAAATTTCACCTTAGTATGTTTATGTTTGTTTGAAGAACAAAATAAACAGATGTAAAATGAAGAACATACTATATATAGACGACCGGCTGGTGTAGTGGTAACACACATTGCCTTCTATGCTAGAGGTCCTGGGTTCGAATCCCGGCGGCGTCGGATATTTTTGTGATAAACGCAGATATTAGTCGTCAAGTCATGGATGTTTATATGTTTATTTAAGTTAATAATAAAAATTATGTTTTTATTCAATATGTATGTTTATATATTTCTTAAGTAAGTATATCAGCTATCTAGTATCCATAACGCAAGTTCTTTAAGAAACTTAATTTGGGCTAGATAATGTTGTGTGAGTCTCAGAAATATTTATTTATTTATTTATATTTAAGATCTACTTATCTAAATAAATAGTTTGAAAGAAAAATGTCTTTTTAAGTAACGTATGCGAGAAATACCACTTTGGCGATGACAACCACTTTGGCGATGGGGTAAACCTGTTTGCCTCAGACGCTAGTGGTTGCGGGTTCGATTCCCGCACGGGACAAGAAAAAAAAAATGTTCCGTGTTTTTTTTTTTTTTTTATAAGTGACTAAACCCGCGTTTGACCTCAATCTCACCTGATGGTAAGTGACGATGAGGTCGAAGATGAAAGCACACGGGTTTAGGAAGGAACTGGCTCTTTATATAATATTGCCGGAACACATTACCGCCGGAGCGGTAACATTTGGCGGCAGACTTTATATAAAGGGTGGTCGCTAGCCAGGCGGACCCAGAAGGGATCCTACCACCAAGCGTGTCTGGGCGTTTATCTATTTATGTATTTATATTCTAGGTTCCCCCCTAGTTCACTACATGGTATCCCATAACACAAGCTATGCTTACTTTGGGCCCATGTAGTTGGTGTGATTGTCTGGGGATTTTATTTATTTATTTATTTATTAAATAGAAGTCCATAGAATTTGACAGAAGCCATTTCGGTACCCTGAAAATCCTGGCATGACCTCTCGCTGAGATTGCTGTTCAAATGTAGTGAAAGCGTTAACTTAACCTATTGATCGCGTTCCTTAAGAACTTCAACCTACTCAGTTCACCAGTCCCTCGAAATTAAAAGACAAACAACCATCCATACTGTATTAATAATGTTAGTAGAATTCAATTGTTTACCTCCTAAATTATTACCAAGTTCGCATATTGTCACAACTCGCGAACCTAACTTAATCTCTCAGCTAGATAGTTTTGTCATATCTCAAAAGTTTGCAACTATGTTGAAAGTGGAGCTTGTTGCTAAACTCAAACTGAAAGTTATAAATAAGTAAAGAAATGTTCTTCCCAACAGTGTATTAATGAATGTTTTAGAAACTCAATGTTAAATATGACTTTAATATATATTTAGGGTATATACAGAGTGACTGGTGGGTCATTTTTGAAATGCCAGGACGTGATATTATGAGATCATAAATAAAGATAAAAAATTAAATAAAAAATAAATATTAATTATTTACTGACTTAACCAAAAGTTGAAGAGTTCATTACTGTTGACCACCCGCTATGTATCTTTTGTATTACGCCTATGTAACCGTGCATTGGGTAATTAATTCTTACCTTTCGGTTAAATTTAGTCGGTAAATAATTAATATTGTATTGTTATTTTATCTTTTCTCTTCTCTCTCTTCTCAGACTATCGCCTCCTCGAATTTCGAAAGTGACCCCCCCGTCACCCTCTATAAATAAACGCCCAGACCGGTTTTTTTTTGTTTCGTGCGGGAATCGAACCCGCGACCTCACATACGTAAGTTCATCAATGCCTTGTTGCTGCCAACAAGTACTTAGTACTTGTTGGCAGCACTTACTTTTCTCAAATAAGTAAGGCATAGTACTTTTCTCAAATAGTGCGCAGAAATTCAAATAAATAACTTCATCACACTCATTGTTGCACTCATTTTGTCAAATACAAACGTATTTAAAACCAATGACGAAGTAATTATTTTTTTTCAATTTTTTTTTCTATGTGCCCGCCGGTTCGAAAATCAAATTAAACCTTTGGTAAGTTACCTTTTTGGTCGCCATGTTGCGGAGTAGAAGATCGTTCCATTTTTATTTACACGACAAATTTAATTTTACATAGTAATTCATTGGGCCGCTATACAGGAAAGATATGGATTTTCATACAACTATGGCCAGCCGCTGCTCGACCAGTACACCAAGTTCGATTCATCTCGAAGAAGGTTGTCAAAATAATGCTCAAATCCAAGCATGTTTGAGTAAAATATGTTAGTGCTTAGTAATAGTTGTAACAGAAGTTCAACATCATCATCAGCCCACTGCTGGACAAAGGTCTCTCAAAAGGTTCTCCACGTTTTTGACAAGTGTCTGATAGAGATCGCTCTAAAGCGATAAGACCTTTTATTTTATGTTGTTTGTTCCCCAGTTTTGTTCCTGTACAATAAAAACCAAATATATAATAATAATATTTTTAAGGATTTAAGGTTAAATTATTCTTAAATAACTGAAAAAATATGAGCTACCGGGGCCTGTTTTTTTTCATTTATTTAAGAATAATTGAGTCCTGATCGGGTGATGATTTTATTTTATTTTTATTTAAAATATTTCAGTTATTTAAGTATATTATATTTTATTCAAGTACCAGTATTTAATTTAACTACAATCTTCATTGTGTTTACTACCATGCTGGTTCATTCCTGCATCCGCATGCTTTCATCATCACCTCATAATTTAACTTCAGCTGAGCTTAATTATAGAGGCTTTTAAAATAAATAGTACTAAAGTCAGTCATAAAAAACATGACGATTTAAAATTCAACTCGCCTACAAACCTGTGAAGTTAAAAACTTTAATTCTTAAACAACTTTATAACCACAAAAGCCTGTTATCAGTAAACTCCATCTTTTTGTCACGAAGCATTAAATAAACTCAGACACGTGTATTCAGCTATCGTTTAAAAGCAGTTCAAAAACAAGGATATGAGTATGTGGTGGATAGTTCTGTCTCTTTCTCTGAAGGGTTTTTGTATGGATTTTGAATCGTTAACTTGGTACGATGAGATGACATTTTGCTGTTGAGGTAGGCTTAATTTCCGGTTGTCTATGTGAGCGGAGTCAGAAGGGAAAATTTAAACAATTCATATTAAAAAAGAATATCTTTTTTAATATTTTAGGTGCCTTTTAACATATGTCATGTAACGCATGAGATAAGTTTTTTAACACAATGGTGTAGTAGCTAGATACTTTGATTTGATAACAATTATTTATGGCTTAAAATACAATTATTTATCTAATATCAGATTCAAACAGACTCAAACTATACTTACAAGTTTTATGAAACGAGCTGGTTTTGAAATTTTTTTGATATAAATAGTTAATTTTGTTCATTGAAATCCATTAAGAGCCAACACTGCGTCACGTGTTCGAACGCGCGTTTCACACAAAACTGCAAAGTCCGTACCATTACGCGCATTCGATACGGACGTTCGAAATGCGCCAATTGCCGCGTATGATACGCGCGTACGGTACGGAAAATGTTATGAAAGTTTGTATGTTTGAATCTCTCTTAGTAGGTGTTATACAGGGTTGATTTTTCGTCACCAGCCAAATTTAAATGTTAGTTTCTTTGATATGATATAAACGTACCTGCATGTTTATTTTAGCGTCGCTCAGTACAAAAAAGTAGGAAATATGGAACCACAAACTTTAAAAAAAATAGTCGCTGTTGATGAATATACCAACGACGCGGCATTTCTTTGATAATACTACGACGTAGTACTACAAAATGTGTGTAGTAGCGCGTAGTCATCTTTATTTGAATGGTAATTTAGAGAGACCATGCCTTGGTTTATATGTTAGCCAATTAATTAATTTCCCTGTAAAAAAAATACTTTTTTTTGCAAAAATCGTTTCTATAAATGATACTAATTTTATTTAAAAAAATTAGTATCGTTTATAGAAACGATTGGAGAAATGGCTACAAATCAACCCTGTATAAATCTATGGGTAGGTGTGCCTATTTGAAGATACTGACGTACGGTACGCGCCTTCGAACGCGTAACGCAGCGTTCACACTAAAATGTTAATTACCTACGTCAATTTCAATACCGTAACTGAAACTAAAAATACTTAAATTAAGCACATTTTGTAATGTCACCTTTTAACCCAAATGAATCCAAAATCACACTGATGATATTGATTTAAATTGAGAAAACAGTTGCCCAAATATAGAGCGTCGAGTTTCAGAGCTTGTGATTTATTTAGGAAGGCTGTGAAAGTTTGTTTTCTAATTTGACCACTCGTTATTGATTTTTGAAGTTAAATTACAGAGTTTCATTTCCGGTTTGGTCGAACGATTTTCTTACAAGAGTATAATAGTCTTTTGATTCCTCCATGCTGGACTGGGAACAAAGAAAAACAAATAATTTACTAGCTGTCTCTTCCCAGCCCAACTGGTAAACTGACACATGTTCATAAAGTTAATGTCACTGATGACGTTATTACGTACTAATTTCATTAAATCAATATAAATTTATAGACACACTTAAAAATAAAACTGTTCAAATAAGTATCTCAAAATAGGTTAAAAATTATTATAACACAATAAAAATAATAGGTAAAAAAATGAACAATGCCCATTCAAGACTGCGAAAATTCTAAACAAATACGCCTAAGGCGGGCTAATCCAATATTAACTTCTTACTTAATTTAGTGATACAATTTAATTTTATTGAACATTTTAACTGGGCTGGTTTAGCCAACTAGCTAGATCTTAAATATAATTCTAGACACGTTTTGTGTACCGCTAAACAGGAGCGCTACGACGCGTAGATTCTACGAGACGCTACGGCGTGTAGACTAACGCGTAAACATCACTCAGACGCACTAAAAATATTGTTAAACGCTGAAAAATACAGTTATTAACAAGTTGTGGCTCGATTCTTACTGCTTGGAATCCAACAGTACATAAGTACCGTTTTTGAAATTTTACAGTGGCATCACTATATAAAACTGGTTTGTAAAATATATGCAATAGTAAGCAAATAAAATAAGCTAAATTCTTTTACTGGTACTCATTTTAAGTAATCAAAACTAAAACCTGTTTATTCTTTTATCTTTTATTGGGCTTCAAGGCTAAATTGTAAAATCAGTGACGTGGAGTGACGTGTGACGTCATTAATTTGCCATTCGATGGTCTTATGATGAATAAAACTTTTTTGAATTTTGAACTGTAGCATAGATGGTTATTAATTTAAAGAAACTACAGTATTAAAGAACTAAAACTATAGGATATTCTAAGTACTAAACAGTTTATTAGTTTTTTTATTAGTATAGCTAGTCTTAAAAAATATGTTTATTATGTGTCGTAATAAGTAAAGAATTAAACATTTTCGTATTTCAACTACAGATACCACCTTTGTGTACAAATCGAACCTGTACTTGACAGTCTCTCTTTCCATGAGAAAACCACTTGACCATCTCATTTTCCATACCTAATGCAGTCCATTTCATTGAGTCTTAAGTCAAACGTTGCGCTGTTTCATAAAGATGTTCAAAGGTCCACAGAACTTCATTTCCTATCTGTCACTACCAAAGCAACAGAAATCAGTAACAAATTCAACTGGAAACTATTAATGTCACAAATATAATTTCTGTCCATTTTGAAAACGTATTTCAAATATCGTTGAATAATGTAACGAATGAACAGTACATTTAATTGATTTCTAAAATTAAATGTACTGTTCATTCGTTATTCTCCAGCCTTTTAAAATGGAAGACTGGATGATAAGATAGTTTAAGCTGAAATTAAACCAACACTGGGCGTAGATTACAGTATCCGAAGGCACTAATTAGTTTTCTGATAAACCTTAACCCTTAATTTGACAACGACATTTTTTCAAGCAAGCATTATTTTGATACCTTTTAATCATCAAGGGTATGCTAAAAACTCCTAAAAAATTTAATCTTTTTCCATAGTTGGGAAAAAATAAAGTTAGTATAAAATTAATATTTACCAAAAAGTAACATAAAAAATTATTTGGTATGGATCTAGTTAGAACTAGCAGTAAGATGGGTGGGTGAAGATGGAATCGAAACAATTGCAGATAATTATTTGTAGATATACCCCCTTATGCATAATGAAATGTAAAGTTAAAGGTTAGAAACATAAAGTGTTTAGTTTAGAGCTAGCATATTTAAACAATGTTTAAACTAAAATAGGTTTATCGTGCGATTATGAGTAAGAGGGTAAGTGTTGTCAACATAAAATTTTATTTCCTACCCATATTTTGAGAGATTTTCATAATAAGTAATCGTGAAAAATAAAAAATAAAAACATTTATAGCACACACAGGTTTTTTGAAGATTGTGTCCGCTCCACCGTACAACGTCAAATTAAGGGTTAAAATCTTTTATTGAGGGTTCAAATTGGAAAGACATCTTCTCT
Organism: Stenoptilia bipunctidactyla; assembly: GCA_944452665.1. Classification (NCBI taxonomy): domain Eukaryota; kingdom Metazoa; phylum Arthropoda; class Insecta; order Lepidoptera; family Pterophoridae; genus Stenoptilia; species Stenoptilia bipunctidactyla. The sequence continues at coordinate 3,264,560 of OX101730.1, forward strand.
AACTGGCTTATTTTAGGTTTATAAATAGTTGTCGTTTAAGTTAGGTAATTAAATAGATTGTAAGAGATTTTTCTAGATTTATATGAAATAATCTATACATATAATAAAATGGTAGGAAAGTCAAAACTGTACATTGAATATTTTTTTAAAAGAATACTTGTGGTATGATCTACAATCTTAACAGAAACAAAAAATATAGTTTTTAGAATTTTTGTCTGTTTGTCTTTCCGGGATAAACTCAAAAAGTACTGCATGGATTTACTTCAAATTTGGCATGAAGATAGTTAAGAAGTCGGGTCAACATATAGGCTACATATTATCATGCTAGCAGTGTTATAATCGTAGGTGCGTTTGGTGCTGCATAGCGTTCACGCAGACGACGTCGCGGGCAGCAGCTAGTTAGTAATAATATTATAATAAAATCCCAGACAATCACACCAACTACATGGCCCCAAAGTAAGCATAGCTTGTGTCATGGAATACCAGGATACCATGTAGCGAACTAGGGGGGAAATTAGAATATAAATGCATATATAGATAAACGTCGAGACCCGGAACATTTTTTTTATTGTTCCGTGCGAGAATCGAACCCCCAACCACTGGCGTCTGAGGCAAATAGGGTTACCACATCGCTAAAGTGGTTGTCAAAATAATTTGTAGCTAAAATTATACATACACACGATTGTATACGTTGTTCGCTTAATTTTAACACTGATAACAAAAGGAAAACATCTTAAAAGTTCGTATTAGAATTGTTTTGACTACGCAGAAATAACTATAAGATATAACTATAGAAATAACAGAAAATACCAAGCGTCAGACGTCCCGTATTTATATTATAAGTATATTTTTGGTATATTTTTGATAAAAACAAATCAGCAACTCTGCCCACGATTGCTGAAAGTCATATTAGAATTGTTTTCTTGACCTTTATTTTATTTAAAGGACGCTGAATTACTAATGAGTCTATATGTGGGACGTTGTTTTGACTATCATTATATTAAAACATTGTTATAAATTAAATGGTATTTTTTTAAAGATAACATTATCAATGTAAGTTAACTTTTTCTGATTTTACCCAAAGTCAGTTTGTACTGAGGCATCGAGAGAAAATAAATACAAATGTAAATAAACAAACTTATCAGCCATACTAAATAAATAAGCCCAGATTAAGTTTTTAAAGAACGTGTGCTATGTATAGATAACTGATATACTTTATAAATATTTATATAAAATACATATTGAATAAATGCATATTTTTTATTGGAATAAACTAAAATAAACATATAAACATCCATGACTTGACAACAAATATCTATGTTCATCACACAAATATCTACCGCCGCCGGGATTCGAACCCAGGATCTAGTATCTAGAATACATAGAAGGCAATGTATGTTACCACTACACCAGCCGGTCGTCAACATTAGAAATGATAGTAGATTAATATTTTTGTTCTAATGTTTTTATTTTTAGGGATGTATAATCATCATCATCATCATCACAACTCTTTGTAGTGAGCCCACTGCAGGGCATGAGTCTCTCCCCTGGGTGAAGATGAGGTGTAGGCCATAATCCACCAAGCTGGCCTAGTGCTGGGTGGTGGATGCCAGAATTTTCAGGGCGCCAAGATGGCTTCTGACAAACCCTAACGACTACTGTATACAATTTATAAAGCACCCGGGACCGACTGCTTAACGTGCCCTCCGAAGCACGGAAGTCGTCGTTAGAAATGAATGGTCGGCGGTCACCCATCCAAGTACCGACCGCGCCGAACGTTGCTTAACCTGCGATATCGTATGATACATACAGTAACCACGGCGCCACGACTACTTCGGATGTATAATACTCTTAAGTAATTCCAAGGTTGTTAATGTTAATTTAATAGGGCGATTAAAAAACCAGGCGCATAAAACTCACATTTTTGAAAAAAACGGAAAATCTTTATCTTAATCTTTGCATCAATTAATCTCACAACCCTTTCTACCAAAATAAATACCAAAATCTTCGAGAACCCAAAGGAGGCATACTGTAGTATCCAATTAAGCCTGTACTCTATCAAAGAATTAACAGATAGCCTAGGAAAATGGCAAATGATATCCGTCCCGCAGAATTACCATTCTTTGACAGTAGACTGATTGTTACTGTCAACCGTGACGGTCACCACGTGATCTATCAAACGTCGTAGAAATAGGCCAGGGCGAAGGAGATAGCGGCTGAATTATTAGGGGACGGTTTAAGATGTTGTGTTTTGTGATAAAGCTAAGAGTTTTCTGTGGTTAACGAACGGGTAATTCGCTTTTGATATCTTAATTTATATATATAAATAAATTATAGTCTATATTCTTCTTTCTTATTTTTTGTTTTTTTTTTTTCAAAAGTGCTCAATCGATTTCTATGGAATTTGTGTGGGCTTTCTTAAATTGGTCAAACCAAAAGAAACTTATCGACCAACGTTAAAGCTGATAATTAAAATCGAAGGGCTTCAAAGTCTGCAGTTTGTGGGAATCCCATGGACAAGCCCAACCACTACTTAAGGTTTGACTCTGTAAAAAAATTATCTAGAGAGAAACAATACATTCTTAGAATGATCAGAGAAGCCATGGAAATAAAAAAAAACATCCAAATTTCTATAGAGAATATGGCTGAAAACTATCACCGACATAGGACCCTATAATGAAAAACATTAAATCTAACATCTATCAAGCTGCACGACCTGAAACTCAAGATACTGTCAGCTCGTTTTGTGTCAAATACTATTAAAGAACTAATTGATTTTAAAACCGGAATTTATTTGAATATCTCATAACTTTAAATTACGATCGCTGGGTGCAACTGACAGCCTAGTTTGAACAATCGCACTATTTTATCTGAAAAGTATCGTAATAAATAGATTAGTAAGAGATACACAAAAGATCTCTATTGCTTGCTGACTTCGATTTATCGGAAGCAAATGCTACCAACAATACGACGTCAGTAACTTGAGCAATGTCGACATCACACTTTGTAAAATTAACACCTGGATATACAGGGTGACTGATTAGTCGAAACAGAAATATGTTTTTGTTACTATTTAACTCCACTTTTCATTAAACAATAGGCAAAAATATGCAGTTGTTTGATAATTCGTTAATTTAAAAAAAATACCAGCACAATTTCGTGTCGCGTGGATATATCGGGAAAAAAACTATGTGTTATTCCGTAGATCCGTTCTGCCGTGATTGAGGAACAAACAGCTATACATTCAAACTTTTATATTTAAAATATAAGTAAGATACATTTTTTTGAATCTCATGGCCACCCTAATTGCTTACTTAAATTGGCATATACCCAAAGTATGTTGGTACGATTACTTAATAATGGTAATCATAAGGTTGGTGTTTTGCTATTTGTAAATTAAATTTACTTGTTTGCTGCGTAAGTTAACGCAATGGGTTCGCATTACAATACTGCTAATGAAACAAAACATACTGTTTGATTACCTAGTATAACATTAGTTTGCAAGCCGAGTTGTTCTAATTTCACACCAGCTTCATGAGTCATTAGTAAGATGTGCCAAAATAAAAAAAAACAAGGAAATGGATGAAAAAAATATTGGTGGCCTTCTTCCCTATGTTTCCTAATCATATTCCCATAAGACTGATATCACGACGCATAATTTAATGATTGTAAGGTAAATAAAAATATAACAAGGAAGTATCATATCATAAGTTGGGATTTCTATCTATATTTTTATGTGTTTATCATCCTTGAATTAAAACGTTTTTTGTTTCCTAAATCTTCGGTACTGTTTTTTTCTCATAACATATATCATGTGAAGTTAAAAATTCGATGCTAGTCTTATTTGGCTACCATAATAGTATTATATTATTTATTTCAAACCTCATAGGGATATTACAAAATCCTAACAGCAAGCCCTACGGGTCAAATATTCCCAAGGGGGAGAGGCTAAGCGCTACAGTGGGCTTATTAAAAAAAGGTTGTGAGGCGGCAGCGAAGCACAATTTGGGTCGTCCTGTCGATTCTCTGTCAAAATGTTGTCATTTTCCGACATTTTCAACAATCCTCATATTTTAGGTAATTTACACAAAAACCCTAATAATTTGTACACTTGATAATAAATTTGTCCATTAGTCAAAAGCTCATGACAAGTTTTGCCCTCGCAGCTTTTGATTTCATAAGAATTTCTTGATTTCCTAAAAACTATAAACTTTGCCTATAAAGAGCTGAGCTTAAAAAAATTGTTTACTATATCAAATTAAACTAGTTTTTAGTTTTCAAGACTAACCCGTTTAAACAAACAAATAAATCCTTTAGCTTTGTTAAACAATCAAAGGAATTTCGTTGTAAATTATATCAATAAGTTTTAATTCAATAAAAATAATAAAGCAGCAGAAGGTCAGATTTTGGTTTGATGGTTAATTAACTTAGAGAAATCAAAGTTAAATACTTAATAAACCGTAATAACCAATTACATGGATGACTGCTACCAGGCTTGCAGATGAATCTGTAGTTCCTTTGGGATCTATGACTGTTGACCACGGAGGCTTACCGCAAGTAATTAGAGGTGAAAAATAGTTGATATTGTAAAGTGTATAAAATATACAGGGTTGATTTGTGGTCACCAGCCAAATTTTTTCTACACAATAAGTGTCATTTATATAAACGATTTTCGCAAAAAAAGTGTTTATTTTTTTACAAGGAAATTAATATATCCGCTAACATATTAAGCAAACCATGGTCACTCTAAATTACCATTAAAATAAAGACAACTACGCGCTACTACAAAATATCTTGTACTACGTCGTAGTATTATCAATGAAATGCTGCTTCGTAGTAGCTATGTTCATCAACAGCGACTATTTTTTTTAAAGTTTGTGGTTCCATATTTCTACTTTTCTGTACTGAGCGACGCTAAATAATTATCCAGGTATGTTTATATTGCATCAAAGAAACTAACATTTAAATTTGACTGGTGACTATAGAGCACCCTGTATATGCTGTATATCCTAGATGATGACTAGATATTTTTACGACTCCTTTTTATATCAAAAAGTGGCATTTTGTGAATTATCAGGCCCCGGTTATTATTACTGCAATACTTACAAAAAATAAATTGAGCAGTATATTTGTAAAAAGTATGTAGAGTTCTAAACGAAGAAAAAATATGGGTACTAATCATTTTTCTGACTTGTGTCTTTTAAAAACTCTACTCTAATTTAAGAATACATCTGCCTTGTAAGTCGTTGTCAAATTAGTTTCTTATGTACAATAAATATACGTATACAATGTTTTATTAACGTCAAGTATAAACATTTACTTTATCTCAATACAATGTCTTTTAAGACCGACCTAGATATTTAAAACACAACTTCAATAAAACTACAAAATTTTACATATCAGTTCTCTCCCTTTATAGACAAAAGTTTCCGATCTCTGTGGCTCAGGACAATACAGTGGCGGTATATTACGAACAGGCACCATTACGATTGGTCGTTATGCCAACACAAATTGGGGCTATCCCGACCAATTGCTAATTGTTGTGGTCCCACGTCTGTACTCGAATGGTAATATGCTCTTGAATATGGTTATTGAAATTATACCTGGTTCACCCATTGATTTCTAACTTTTGGTACTAATAGGTTAATTGATATTGGTATTACAGCGGTCAGCTATTAGTGTTTGATAAATATTTAGCAACAATTGGATATTTTAGGTAATTATTGGATTAATTGGCACATAGTTCTAAGAACAGATGGGTGTGGAAGTAGAAAGATTTTTGATTTATTGGGCATTCTAAATGGCGAAGAATAGCGCAGCAGAAAAAAAAAATCCTTTCAAATAATACACATCCAAGTTAAGAAATTCGATTTTAATCCACTTTCATTTCTTTTCATTTTATCCTATTACGTCATAACACTATTGTGTCATATGAACTCAAGAGTAACAGATCCAAAGTGTAATAACTCCACCGAACGAAAAAAAATTGTAAAGAACGGATTTTTTATCCATTACAAACATTTAACCTTATGTCAAATTATGACGCATCAAACTATTTGTTTTTATACTAAAAAAGAACCAAAAGTAGAAATCTTTCCAAACCATATTAAATCCAGTACATTTTTTCTGTTTTCTTCCTAAAACAAATCATGAATTATGCCTTTATCTTGAAAGTTACATTGACGGAGTTAATACACTTTGATCTCTTAGTCCTCAATTGGCCAATAGCCAATAGAAGCTTTTGTTTAAAAAATATTTGGATTTATTTGATTCTTGTTTAGATAACTTTATTTTTCGGTTTTGGATTGATTGCTGTAGTATCTTGCCACTTCTTCTTCTTTAGACAGATTGAATTTGATGGCTGAGACTTACGTATGTTTTTTTTTTTTTTAAGTTTTCACGATCCATTTCATTCAATCAAAGTCCTGGCGATGGGGTAAACCTGTCTGCCTCAGACGCCAGTGGTTACAGGTTCGATACCCGCACGGAACGAGAAAAAAAATGTTCCATTTCTGGGTGTTTCCCAGGTGTAGTTCGCTACATGGTATCCCATAAAATAAGCTATACTTGTGATTGTCTGGGGATTTTATTTATTTATTGTTTTTAACGCATTTTGTAACGTATGTTATTTAATTCAGTTACTCATGACTATGTGGCCTAGAAGTAGAGTTAAAATGTAAAATAAAATACGCGATAAAAAATGTTTTTTATTTAATATCTTTCATAGAAATATCATGAAACTGAATAGCTATTCTCTATTATGAAAACTAAGGATTGAGGATCCGGGCCCGTTAACCTATATTACAGGTAAATTTTAGTCCACGCACTAAGCTCTCACAAACATTACTAGAGGTCAATTAATTTAGTCTTTGATAACGGCAAATAGGTCGTGCAAACTAATTTACATGTTTGTGGCAGAGTAAATTATTTTCATTATATTATGAACCCGTCGTGGCTCCTGGGCATATTTCGGTAATGCAGGTTAAATAACGTTCAGTCTTCACTGGGATGGATGAATTATGTATCACTATGACTTTCATGCTTTGGAGGGCACGTTGAAGAATCGAACCCGGCTGCTGTATACTTGTATTGTCAGAAACCATTTCAGCAAGCTGTAAATTGTTACATTCACCAAATAGTATTTTGATTTACGGCTCAAACCTCATCGTCTCCTAGAGGAGAGGCTCATAGCACTGCAGAACACTCATGTTCAGAGTAGGAAGTGGCAAAGAGGCCCTGATTCGAAAACTTATAGGCTGACAAAAAAAATGTTTTCTAAATCCCCGACTCTAAAGCGGATTCTTTGCCATGTTTAATGTGTATCTGTATGTCTCTGTTTGGTGTCTTCACTCTTCATGAAATATTGCCGCAACTCATTACCGGAGCAGTAATATTTGGCGACATATTTTTTAAGATGGGTGGTCATTAGTAAGGCGAATTTTAAAGGGATCCTACCACCAAACTGGGGCAACTCGGAATACGCCTTTTCATCATCACAACTCCATGTAATGAGCCCACTGCAGGGCTATGAGTCTCTCCTCTAGCTGACGAGGAGCTTTAGGCCGTAATCCACCAATTCGGCCCAGTGTTGGTTGATGAATATCAGAATTTTCAGGGTACCGCCTCTTACGACAAGCTAATCCAGGGGCAGTAGGTATATTCTAAGACGATCCTACTTGGTTTATTTGGACTAAATAAAAGCAGTTCCAATTAGAACTAGTGACTAAGAACTAGTGAAGTAGTAAAGTGAGTAGTGACTAAGAACTAGTGAAGTAGTAAAGTGAGTAGTGACTAATAACTAGGGAAGTAGTAAAGTGAGTAGTGACTAAGAACTAATGAAATAGTAAAGTGAGTAGTGACTAAGAACTAGTGAAGTAGTAAAGTGAGTAGTGACTAAGAACTAGTGAAATAGTAAAGTGAGTAGTGACTAAGAACTAGTGAAGGAGTAATTGTTAATGCTCTTCGTTAAGCATTCGTTGATGATTGAAAAATATACAAAAAATGCAGAGCATTAAAAAAACCGACTTCAAGTCAAAATTTTGGCCGACTTAGAACGTAAGCATTCTCTGAAATCATACAAACTGTTTCAAAAATTTTAAATTTTCAATGAAGTACTCAACCGATTTCAATTAGATTTATATGATACCAACTATGAAGTATGAAACAATAATTTTTAAAATCGATTCATAATTGTCCAAAATATCGTGTAACAAAGACACAAAATAAAAACATACAGACGAATTGAGAACCTCCTCCTTTTTTGGGAGTCGGTTGAAAATCAGGCATTACCGAGTCAGGACTTTCTAAATTTGTAATCTTCGTTTATTTCTACTGTAAAAATAAATCAAGGCAATCGATTAAGAAAAAAAAATAACAGTATTATTTACGAACTATTGAACTTTAAAAGAACCGACCTTATTTATTTTTAAGTTTTCAACGTGAGCAAAATAACAGTTTCAATAACAACAATATATCTTAACAAGATGAATCCCGCAAGCTCAATAAGTTTATTCCACTTGCAGTGTTTACGCTACGACTATTAAATTAGACTAAAACCCCAGAAAATAAATCACAAAGTAATAAAGTATAAATATTATTTTACGTGAAAATCGGTGTGAATGTATAGGACTAAGGGTCAGAAGTTTTATTGAAGTTTTTGTGGTCGATAAGCTGACCCCCTGTCACTGCAATAGTCTCTCTCCGCCATTGTAATGCTTCTAAAAGAGATGTCTCAAGATTGTATTGGGCCTTGGCTAGGAGTATGTACACCAAGCGAAATTATAGCCATAAACGAGAAGATCAGTTTTTAACATCAATTACACCAGAATTACTTTGTATTTTGGTTCAAACAAAAAATTAACAGTATTATTGCACCAAAAACAAAAAAACATGACGGATAATAATATGATAATAACGTAACCACAGAATTATTTGGTATATCGCATTATTAGTATTTTTCGTAGAAAAAGTAATATTCACTAAATTTTTTGAGATGTACAGGTTCCTAGCCGAGGCTGGGACATCTCTTTTGTCAAACTTGACATCAGATGGTTTTATAACGACTGGATTTTTGCCTAAGCCATAAGGGATATAGGCGAGAAGTTATATATGTCGGAAAACAAACAAAACGAAAAGAACCGTTACTCATAAAACACGATAGAATTAATCACTGGACAGTTACTTAGTACCGAGTCTGTCTGCGGGCTTGGGTATAACCCTGGCTTAGTCACAACACAACAAAATCTTTATTCGCGAGTCCGTTCAGTCAGTTACAATGCCAACTCAATTAATACCGAGCTACTATCGACCGTCAGTCCGAGATACGTCAGCGCACCTAGCCGTCCTAACCGTATCTGTGTCACTTGCCATCATCCTACTTCAAGATATAACCTATGGCGCTGCAATTGAATGTCAGTCATTCATTGCATTTAGCGCCCTCTTTAACAGTGCTACCAACATACTTCCGTTACCATGAAGTCATACTAACATCTTAATATCGCCAACTTATCGTTAGCCCCGACATATATGTATGTATGTATGTATAGGACCGAGTTATGCAATAAAGATAGAACAGATTAAGATGAAACTTATTAAGTTATTTTCTGATCCCATGTTATTATCAACTTCGTATTCATTGTCACTACCCATCAGGCACAACGTAGGTTTAAGTAATAAAAAATCAATAAAACTCATTATTGATATATTATGTGTTTCAATTTGAAAAATCGAGTCCAAAGCATAAAGACATAAGATAAGCACTTATTTTGTTATTATAAGTATTCATTTTAATGTAGATAGGTAAGTATAAGATAAAATCGGTCTTAAATGTCTTAAAAATACAATTTTCAAATTAAATACTTAGCCGGAGCAGTGTGGAACCAACTCAAACACTATATACTGGGTGTCAACCTCCGGAGATCAAGTCTGTACCGCTGCTCCGGAAATGAAACCGACTTAGACAATCCCCTGTATAAAGGGAGTTTACTAGTTAATATTATTGAACTTATTAGTGTCAGCAAATATTGCTGTGAGGATATTATGTTGCGTTACACGTCATGTTGTTACTTCGATGCTGTATAAGGTAAGGAGATTATATAAAAGGAGGCGACTAAATTTGACTTATTATTTATTTTAATCATGTGGAGTTTTAATTACTTGTGGTGCATATGTACCTACATAAAGACTGCAAGCTTACATCTTGAAGATATAACATATAAAGATAAAAAAGTAATAATACCTTAGATGAAATAAGGGGTCATGCTTACCTAAATAACTCTAAAATCAACTTACCTGATCAGTGTGGAATCATAAGGATACAAACATATTAAAATATTGTTCACTAGCTGTTGCGCGCGATTTTACCCGCGCAATTTAGATTCCCGCGGGATTTTCGGGATAAAAAGTAGCCTATACGGATTCGGAAGAATCCCTCTAAGTAATGGTAAAAGAAATTTTGAAATCGGTCCAGTAGTTTTTGAGCCTATTCAATACAAACATACAAAATACAAAGGTTTCCTCTTTATAATATTAGTATAGATAGAAGGAAAACTGGATTCAAGATAATTTAGGCAGCCGTATCCCTCAAGAGCGATCTCTTCCAGACAACCTTTATTTACAAGAAAAGAACGTACTACAAATAATAATTTGGTAGGGTTTGCATTGTCATTATAATAATAAAATAATATAATATATACATATACAATATTAATTACATAAAATTATAATAAACTTATATAGGTACAAATAGATACATATTTCTTAATACATATACATAAGTACAAAAATATATTTGGAGAGCAGTTAAATTTATGGAGAAGTATTCTGAAGGTTCTTAACATTTTTCTTAAAGGAGTAATATATGGCCATTAATTTAAATATTCTATTCGATTGAAACACGATTATCTTTCTCCGGGTAATTCGAATTTCCCGTCATTAAATTATAAATACGGATACCTTTCTAATTCACGTAGGTATACGTCCCAGTGGTAACTTTCACATATAATCAACAATCTTCATCTTTATACTCTATACAAGGTGTTCCTGTTGATCTTCTATAACTCTAGGCTATTAATGAGACCATGTAATAGAAACAAATAACATGTGAATATTTTTTTAATTACATTTTATAAATTAAGTAAAAAAATCTTATGTTTACACCTTTATGCAAAGTATGACAACGTGGCATTTTCTATCTCTTTTTTATCGCTATGCACAGGTGCAGTTCGCAACGCTTTGCGGTTGTACATTGTATGAGTCACCGGAAAATAATAAAAAATAAATAATATAAAATAATAAATATAATATAAATTTATAAACTTACGTAGGATTCTAAACGGTAGACAAAATGTATTATTTTACGCCCATATTTCTGCAAATTGATAAGCTTACCGAACTCACTCGTAAAATAATAAGTAAGCTCTGATTGGTTTAACAAGTCACGTGCTCTAATTTCAAAAAACAAATGCACTGAAAGGCCTTATCGTAAGGGTTAGGTGCGACGACGAGCGCAGCAAGGATACCATAAGCATACCATAAACCATTAGTGTAGATAAGCCAAATTTTGTAATTGTTTGTCTTCTCGACCAATCAGCGAGCAGTGTACTATATTCGAATTAAAAAAAAGCGTAATATTAAAAGCTCTTCTGTGATAGGTCGAATAGTTTAGAATCTTACGAATGAATATCCGTAAGTTTATAAATTTACCACAAGACTTCGTAAATTGATAAATTTGCGAAATGTGAGCGTACAATTTATCTCACGTTTAGAATCTTACGAAAGTTTATATACATGTCCGCGTAAATTTATAAACTTACGGTACTTATTATTTTCCGGTACCATATGCAACGTTCCTCAACATTTAAAATGTTTTTGTTGTTCATTGTATGGCTTCAGTGATACGCGTCTATTGAATTAATGTAAAAGAGATTTTACAAGGGTGATAATTTATGAACTCGTTACATTAAGATTGATGATATAATGGTACGTATGCACTTGTAGGAACTTGTAGCTACACACTTTTTAACTACATATTCTTTGGCAAAAAGTATTGTTTTTTAGTAAGGAACAAAACCTCAAAGTTATGGTAAATGAAAAGGAACACCTTTTATACTTACGCAAATTTTCAATCAGCCCTAGTAAAAGGTACAGAGGTACTCAGAGTGTCACCTACTAAGGGTAGGACTCAAAGTCCACCTGGTTAACGACCACACCTCACATTTTTTTATATTGTAAGGATAGGACGTTTGTTCTCTATGCCACCTGAAAGTGCGCATGAAGACTATGGTGTTACACGTCCATCCACGAGAAACCTATTCACTCGACACTTAAAAGTTCCAGGATTGTAGTGGTCAGGAAAAACAGACGCAGGCAGATTGTTCCACTCCTTGGCAATCCGTACCAAAAAGGAACTATAAAATAAAATCTACCTGCAAGTATCATTGTTCCGGCAGTGATGTGCTCCGCCAATATTTTATGAAGAGTCAGTTCCATCCTTAAGGCTTCAAACTGGATGGCAGCGACAGCGACAGCAGCGCGGGCAGCGGTTTCCGCGACACGATAGAAAATATTGAGTTTATATGAAACCGCGACAAATCGCTCCACTACCCGGTGGCGTCGAGAACGGCCCAGATTCCCCGCGCCGCTGTCGCTGCCGTCAAGTTTGCAGCCTAACAGTGTTGTCATCTTCAACCTCATCCCCATCTTTCATCGGGTGAGATTGAGGTCACCGACAACAGAGTTTTGTGCCCTTATTTGAGCAGTCAAATTAGACATTTTAATTCGCAACAAATTTGGTTAGATTCATCGATAAACATGCCCATGTACCTGATAGTTTTTTTTAAATTATGTTTTGTCCTGCGAACAAGCTCTAGGACATGATTAATGAGGTGCCAAGATTAATGATGCGTCACTAAACCAAAGCTTCAACTAGAAAAGTCTTATTTTCATTTTATTTTTGTGGGTTTTTAGATTATACAGGGTGATACAAAAGTCGTAAAAAGAATAATGTTTTTTACGAGGTAACAGGTACAAACAACGCTGTTTGATAATTTATTATTAAAAAAAGTCCTTTATCTCATGGTCACCTTAATTGCTAATGTATAAAGTTTAAACATTCAACTTCAGGTTGTCTGGGTTGCCTGGCAGAAATCGCGCTTCGGCGATAAGGCCGCCCTTTGTATGGTAGTTGTGATTGTTATTTTAATTTAAACTGTGCAACTACGTTGGTTACTAATACTTATATTCACACGCCTTTCGGCGGAAAAGACCCGAAAATCGGACCAGTCGGTCGGGTATCAAGGGAAGAGAGAAAGAAACCGGCGAACCATTCGGGCAGTATCGAGCATTATTATTATTATTATTCAATGTGACTGAAAGCTTGGTGATTTTGCCATTTAAAAATATGTTACCTCTAGAATCTATTATCTAATATAAGTATAATATTATAAATGTGAAAGTTTGTACGGATGTTTGTTCCTTTGTCACGGCAGAATGGCTCAACGGATTTGGATGAAATTGGGCATAGTGATAGTGTACAGTCTGGAATAGCACATAGGCTTTTCATTTCGATATTTTCGCGAAATTCGAAATTGCGCGGGTAAAACCGAGAAAAACAACTAGTTATGAGTTTTCTGCTTCTATAATTAACACAATAAATTCGTAAATAACTGAAAAAATGTGATAAATAAAAATACAACACAATAAATTTGCTTTAAAATACTGCTAGTGAAACAAAAAAATATGTTTATGCTTTACTTTTAACCCAGTATATTTTGTATACAGGGTCCGCATATAATAGTCAATTATATTTTAATAGCAGATTAGGTATGATGAGTGGGTCTGAATTTCCAAAAAAAAAAAATATTTTTTCAATATTTTTCATAAGTTAAAATTTCAAAATTGTTCTCTATGAGTAAAATATAAGATTAATCTAGATTTTATGACTATGCACAATTAGATGGACAAGTTTTTATTACTTGTTGTGTAGTCATACAGATCAAACATAAATTTTGATCACATAGGAGAATTTCGAAACTTTAATTTATGAAAAATATTTTTGAAAATATTTTATTTTTCGTTATTATGAGCCACTCGTCAGTCTTAATCTGCTATTAAAATATTATTGACTATTTTATGGCGACCCTATATATTCCTAAATCGTAAGTTGTCGTTCAAATCGAACGTTACATTTTAATACTCCTTAATTAAAGGATATCAATACGTCTTATAATACAAAAGGCGATGTCTTCCGATATCAACCGTTATGTAACCATTGAGATATTAGTACTACGCATAGAGAGGACATCCCATACAATTTTATTCAGCCTCGAGTTAGGACTTTCTGCCCTAACTACTCGGATAAATTCGTGTATGACGAGCGCTTGTCACAACAATTAAATATTTTTGTGTTTTCTGTTGAATATTTTTCAAATATGCCTAAAGAACAGTACCCGACATACATATAAGTCCCAACGAGTCACTTTTAACGTACTAATACACGTAAAGTATCTACTTAACAAGCAAGTTGTAGTTATTTCACTATGTTTTTTCGAATTGCATAGAGTAAAAAAGCTTATTAGGATTTTTGATTTTTTATATTAACCTGATAAATAATTTATTTATTAATAATATTTTAATATTATCTTAATTCTTTCCGATTCATACTGTTAAATAAAACATTTTTAATTTTCTGAATTTATTTTTTTGCAGACCCTACTTTGTACTTTTTATAAAAATATCCAAATTTTTTAACATTCATGATAGTAAACAATGAAAAATTATAGTGTACTTCAAACTATGTTATGTGTAACTCGATATTCCCATCTCTTTACAAACATCTTAATCACAAGAATCCAGTAGATCCAGTAGATCAGGTAGATTTCAACCTAAATAAATATGTGTTGAGATAATTTCAATATTAAAACTTTATGACTTAAAATTTATGGTTTTTATGCTGCACTCAAAGCTATGCATTTCGAAAATTAAATCGTTCTATTTAATTCTGTTCCTCCCATGTTTTGTTCCAATTTAAACCTTATAATATAGCTTGCAAAGCGTAAACTGAGTTTTATATACAAGAAAAACTTATGTACCTACCCACCGGCGAAGTACACAGGAACTTATATAAGAATGCTCTTTAGTTTCGTTCGAGCGAATAATGCCCAGGCGAAGTAATATCAAGGGTCTTCTTGACTTAGAATAATTTGAAATTTAAATCCCTTTTAGTTAATTCTAGGGCCATTATTGGAGGACTATGGGAGTGGTCTCATTTTAATGTGGCGTGGAGATTTGAAAGAAATGGCGTTAAAGCTGTTTGGCACGATTTAATTTATTATGATTTTTTGCAGCGTCTTCAGTAATGGTTTTTAATTTATTTTATGTGTATATTACGTCTTTTTACACCAAATTTTAACCTATTTTCATGATGCGCTGGACTAAGAGCAAAAGAAAAACAAAGAATGTACCATATGCTTCGCTTCCCGGGCATACTGTAAAAGTGAGTTAAGGGGTTTTAGTGTTTTGTGGGCACTGCAATAGTCTCTCACCATCATTATAATACCTACCTCCAAATTCGTCAAACATGACATCAGATGGTTCTATAGTTTCTGGTGTTCTGCTCACCCCATCTATACTAATATTATAAAGAGGAAACCTTTGTATTTTTGTATTGAATAGGCTCAAAAACTACTGAACCGATTTCAAAATTTCTTTTACCATTACTTAGAGGGATTCTTCCGAATCCGTATAGGCTATTTTTTATCCCGAAAATCACGCGGGAACTGAAATTGCGCGGGTAAAACCGCGCGCAACAGCTAGTAAAAAATACACGCGTAACGTAATTTATGTTGCCAAAACAAAGTTTTGTAAAGAACTCGTATTATGGATAACGGTAATGATAACTAAGAATACAGTAATTATGGATATGTATAAATATACTATTTAATATATAAATACTAGAAATAATGTAATTAACGTACTTTTATCATTGTACAGTCACGTCCAATAAAATGTATACACTTCGCAGCTTATTCGGTTGTCTTATTTTACGTAACTGTGCATCACACAAATGACCACCCCACCGGGATTTAAACACAGGAACTTTAGTATAGAAGAAAATTTTATTACCATTCGTTTAGCTGTCCGTCAGAACTTCCTAAATTTAACACAAATAAATGTATAAAAATATATGTCAAATATTTTGGAATAGATCCAATCGAACCTTTTTTCTAGGAAACATTCGAACAATATTTTTACTTCCATAGCCCACTAAAATAACCACAATTTCGATTTACCGAAAAAATAAAGCCTTCTCGCATCGCAGGCGAAACCTAGCAAAAACTCGCAAAAAGAAAAATTTTTGAAACAAACAATGCAAATTTCAAACAAATACTAAGGTTTCAGAAATTCTTATTAATTTTACTTCGTGAGGAACATTTTTGGATTATTTTTAAGTATACGTATTTGTTTTTGAACAAATTGAACTGTAGTAAAAAATAGACAGTTTTAGTTGATCGCTTAGATATTCTAAAACTGTGTCGTTAGTAATCTTTTTAGATTTAAATCTACTCATACTTTTTTAAATTATTTTACGAACATGAAATGTACAAAAGCTATTACAACAGACGCGCCCGACCAGCAGCGCTCGCCCAGTGCCCGCTAAGTGCCCGCCCAGCAACCGCCCAGCGCTCTCATCACACGCTTTGCACTTTGTTCATAATTTTAGTCTTATGTAAATATTAGGGTTAGGGGCTCTCGGTCATGATGTCGGTTTTGTCGTTTTTTAACTTTCATACAAAGAGTGTTGTTTCGTCATTTAAAAAATAATTTAAAAATATTTAGGGGCCATTCGTCATTGGTACATTCTACAGTCAAAAAACAAAATAAATGAAACAAATCAGACTGAGTAATATTTACATTTCTGTAAAGGGGCAAAAAATTTAAGTTCTTAAACTACATCGTCATGTTCACAATTATAAATCAAAATATGAATCACATATGCAACGTTCATTATTAGGCAGTGTATCAAAAGTGTAGATAGCGTATACAACTAATCCAGGGCAAAAAATTTTAATGCAACAGCAATGAAAACTCTGTAAAATTATAGTAGATTATTGCATCGATCACAAAGTAATTTATTATTGCACCGAGTGCGTGATTTAGAGACTAGAGATAAGAGACTTTAATCTAACAGGCACGAGGGCAATATAAATTACTTAAGGAGACGTGTATAATCTGCTTTTCTTTCAACTATTACCTATAGGAATATTAGATAAATTTACAAAGTTCCCGACCAATCACTTTTTTAAATTTCTTTCATTTTTAAATCAGAGTTAGCAGCAATCATTTTTTAAATTTGGAACAAGTAGAATAAAAACGAATAATACGTACGTAAAAAAAAGTATTGATATCGGCTGGCTGAATAGAGCTAATCCATTGAGATTGGCACAATGATTCGGTGCGATTAAAAAAAACTGTGCAATAATGAAATTTCATACCTTTTTTATCGCTTTGTACTGAGTTTTTAGTGTGATTGTGATGAAATTAAAGCATAGTTGGAAGAAAACATATTTACACAATTATTTTAGATATTAAATATAAAATGTGAGAAGACCTGAAACTCGAGACACTGTCGGCTCGTTTATTGTTAATCTTGAACGCTTTGCTCATAGACTGGGAAAAGTTGGAAGTGATTGATCGCTTCAAATCTGATGCTTGTTACCTTATTTATTCATGACTACACCAGACATCCACAAAAGATATTAAGAATTTAATTTTAAAAATAATCAAACAAGATTACTATCCTTTTCATAACTAATTGTACAATGTAATTGGTAATAAAGCAATAACTAAATAATTGGCTCATAGAAATAATAAAGTGAAACACAGAATATAATTCCAGGTTAATATAATACCAATGTGTTATTTTCCGGTTAGAGAATTCAAAAATCAATATATAATGCTCTCACTATGTTATAATTGTAAAAACAAGTTCGTTTCGTAAAAAAATGCTAAAAAAATTGAAATAATTTTATTTGAAAATCAGGACAATTTTATGCAATTTGAGAGTTTAATTCACAGACAAAACATGCAACTTTATTGAACTAAACTAAGTTAGCTTAACGCAATTAAAATACATCTATGTTTTAGTAAACTTATAAATCAATAAAGTAAGTTCAAAAATAATTTTTAAAAACAAGATTTTATTTACATGTGCTTGAAAGAAAAAAATATGTCACAGCCAAGTTGCTTACATGGTTTATAGTATTGTCTTAATTTTTCACGATTTATTATTTAAATAAAACTACTTTTTAACCGGATTAATCGCGTATAATTTATATTTCACATTTTAACTCGACGTTTCGGTGTTTTTTTTTTTTTTTATAACCGCGTTTGACCTCAATCTCACCTGATGGTAAGTGACGATGAGGTCGAAGATGAAAGCACACGGGTTTAGGATTTTGCAGACCCCGTGGTCACGAGCGACTGAGCGACGTCGAGTTAAAATGTGAAATATATATTATACGCGATTAATCCGGTTAAAAAATAGTTTTATTTACATGGTTTATATTGTACATTTAATATTTGGAAATAACCTGTGGAGACATCAATCCCACGCTCTTTTATCATCTAAATAATCTTTGAGTTATAAAGAGCCTTATTCCTTTATAACTATATAGGATAGCCTTTTTTTCATATTTATTAATGATTATTTAAAGGTGATTGATTGGTGATTGATGGTGAAATGATTTGTGAATGAAATGATTTTATCTTATTTGATCGGACCTCTTTCTTCTTTTCTCTTTTTTTTTTACTTTAATACTCTTTATAGGGATTATGTAGCGTGTAATCCCTACAATGCGTGAATCGAGAGTGACGTCACATTGAATTTAGAGTGAAAATACATTTTTTCGTGTTACTCCCAGCAAGCCCTTTCATTAGATACCCATATTGTTGGAATGCATAAAACTACTCCGCCATATTCAATTAAGAGTTATATCACATTGAATTTAGAGTAATGACACATTTTTTCGTGTTATCCTCAGTAAGCACTTTCATTTGATATCCATATTGTAGGCATGCACTAAAAATAATTGGACCACCATCTTGGGGGTGGCACCATGTTGGATTTAGAATAGCGTTACTTCATTTATCATCCATTATCTTCCAAACTGAACGTGTATACAAAATTTCAAATCAATCGGCAAGATTTCACCCGAAGACACAAGATTTCGTATAAGTGCTTACATACATACATACATTGCAAGTTAAATAAATGATTTTAAAAATAATCCTAACAACTAACAAATTAAAACAAAAAAAACCCTTCCAATACTCGTTTAGTTTTGTTTGTTTTATCTGTAAAAAGTTGAAAAAGATTAACATTTTAATATGCGGAGTTGCTGATCTCCCATCGGGCGGTCCCCGGGTGCCGGATAGGGGAACGCCCTCCAGAACGCCACAGTCGAAATGGGGGGGTACCGTTTCGACGGTGCGGACCAAAATTAGCTGCCTCTCAGTACTCCTTCGGGGGACCGATGAGAACACAGAGGAGGGGAGCGCTGATTTGAGCCATCAGCTGCTCGGAAGGGTGGCAGCTTGGATTGCTTCGGCTTCCAAGTTGTCGGCCAAATCGAAATCCTGGGCAGAAACAGGATTGGGGGCTGCGAGGAAGAAAAACTCCTTAAAAAATTACTCCAATCCGCGAAAGTGGACGTCGCCGGCGGTTTTGCGGTTACATGTTTCAGCTAGGCGCGGTGCAGGAACACCTTGTAGTTTTAGTCGGTAAAAGACCAGACATTATCTAGCCGCTCCCCCGAGCGACTGGGATGATTTCCCCAAGTTTAAAATAAAAAGGATGGGTGAACGCCGCCCATTAATTTATCGAGATGACTTCAGTGCTTTGCAAGCCACGTCGAACAGTCGATCCTAGGTGTTTAGTACTTGTATACAGTAGTCAATTGTGCATGTCAGAAGCCATTCCTAAATTTGCACAAAGAGGTCGTAGCGTGTGACAAAGGACTCACCCCTCTCAATCTGGGCCTAGAGACATGGCAGACACCGGTGGTACTGAGCATTTCTGATTGTGAGACGTATGGAAAGAGAAAGAGCTGCCCGGAAGGTTTTACAAGAGTCTACACGAGCCACACGTGGAGCTTAAAGCATCCGTGCATTGGTTGCCCGTCGATAACCTCTTTGGGAAATCCGAAGAGTTTGTCTTTGCGATACAAGACCAGGTTATCCAGATGAATAATCCTGGACAGTACAGTGTATCATGCTATCTATCCCGTTGAAGATGAGACAAAATTGTTCAAAATACTCATTGAGCATTGAGACCTCAATGAACCGCATTGAGGATACACGGCGTATTCATTTGAATCATTCGTTTATGTTTATTTTCCTCAAACTTGCTTGGAAATTTGACAACTTTCTTCGAGATAAATTGATCTTGTTGTCATCACAACCCCAACGAAACTGACACGAACGATCTAAGGATGATATAGAAAATAACAATTTACATGGATTAAAATGTTAGATACCATTTACAGTCGGAAAAGATAGGTAAGACCTTTGGTCCAGGAGGAAAAATAGGCTCCAATAAAGCATGCATTTTGAGCAAGAAATTACTCTGTACCGAACACGTGAGGTTCATGTGCTGTATATGGCATGATAGATTCATATCCCAAGATTACATGGACTACTAAAATTTTTGATTTTACTCATTTTTATTATTATTTTTCTGTATCATCTAACGATTAGCCAAAAGTTAGAGCCAAAGTTTAAGTGATTCTTAGTTGGTTCATAAGTTTGGATTTTTGTTAGATATCAATTCAACAATTTATTTCATTAAAACGAGACTTTTAATTTATTTTTTAATTTAACATACATAAATACTCAACGTCACGCCTGTATCCCTTATGGGGTAGGCAGAACACCAGAGGTTACAAAACCATCTGATGTCACGTTTGACAAATTTGGAGGTATGATAAAGATGGAGAGAGACTATTGTAGTGACAGGGGGTCAGCCTATCGCCCACAAAAACGCCTTGAAAACCTCTGTCCCTTAACTGACTTTTACAGTGTGCCCGGGAAGAGAAGCAGCTGGCACATTCTTTGTTTTTCTTTTGCTCCCAGTCCAGCATGGAAGCAAGTTTTTTAATTTAAGTTTTCAATAAAAAGTCACTTGAAAGGCGGTGAGCATTTTGAATACTCGTTACATATTTTCATTGCGAAGAGCATTTACATTAATGAAATAGTGGAAATAACAATAAATGATTTATTGTAACACGCACAATTATTTGTTTACAGTATTACAAGTTGTTTACTTATACATATGTCACACACTTATCAATACCTGGAAAATAATTCAATGTAGTAAAATGACAGATTCAGTGTGCTCACTTTAGTTTTTAAAAAATAGTGATGTGGTTTAAGTGAATGAAAGTAATTATTTTTTAAATATTGGTGGCTCACAAGGTATTATTTTGATGGTGCTGTTAGCAAAGCTCAACTGTTTTTGAAATTTCATTTTTAATGACAAATGGCGTTTAAAAACAGCGGCCGGCAAAAGTTGTATGAATATCCATATATGTCGTGTTTAGCGGCCAAATAAATTATGTAAAATCTATTTAAAATCATATTTGTCTTGTAATTTAAAATTGGATCGATCTTCTACTCCGCAACATGGCGCCCAAAGAGGTAACTTATCAAAGGTTTAATTTAAATTTTGAACTGGCTTGCACATAGAAAAGAAAATACTTTAGGGCGTAAAAAAACTATTAATTTTAAGAATTGTTCATTCAATAATTGTATTTTTAAATAAAAGTTCTGAATTGTACTACTTAGTTTCATTTCCGCGCATTATTAGAGAAAAATACCATATAAGCCTTGGCCGCAACTAGGCATTGATGGACTTACGTATGTCCATCATTCACACGTTCGTCCATCAATGCCTCTCTTGCTGGCCGCTGCAGTAATGGTCAAAAAATACATTTGAACATATGGTCAAGAGCCTTCTTTTAAGCTCGAAGAGCCTGTGCCAGGAGACCCCGACCATCCACAGCATAATTCATAGATTACAGTTTGAAATAAGAAGTAAATATAATTCCATCTTTAGTTAAAAATGCATAGCATAAGAAGCTAAATACTGTATAGCTAGATTTTAATTAATAATTTGTGCACGAACCTCGAAAAATATGTGTTTCAAACATTAAATAAATTGAATGCTGTTTATTTTTCCTAAATACTGTTTGATATTCTTTTCAGACTCAAATATACTTTATTTCTAGAAAAAAAAGCTGGCAACCCTAACTCCAAACAAAAAAGTATTTTTTCTTCTCTTATACGTAATTGTTTTGGAAGTAAGAATAGCAAGGATAATTTTAGCCACAATGGGACCTCGCAACAGAAGAGGATAGATTGAAAATGTTAACGAAAACACAAATTACTATATTCTATGAAAAAGCCTTAAATAACAATAACAAATATTGTGATTCAATATCAAATCCTCCGTTTCACGAATTCTACGTATCAATACGTAATCATAAATATATTTCCAGCGCCACGTTAAACAAATAAAATAATTAATATGTTTTCGGCCAGAAAAAATTGCGGACGATACCATATTATAAACATACCAATTAATTAGAAACAATAAATCATTTTTTATCAACATGTTGGCGCCTATGATAACTCCCGATAAATATCCTTCTTACGTTTTTTTCCCGCTTGATTCAATAAGTTATGTTCTCTCTATAGAAATAATGTCAATATTAAAAATGCTTGCTTGTGATAAATGTCATTATATTCTGTGTCTTGAACTAAAACAGCAGTTTTATTAAACTCTAAATCCAAATACGAAATAGCAATTTATTCAATTTATGTTTTAAACATAAAGTTTTTTTTTTTAGAAGGGGACGTGGCGCAAGATTAATTAAATGCTATTTATGTTTATTTATATGTTTACGTTTTAAATTAAAGTATTGCAAAAGCAATTACAATTTTTTTACTTTTTTTTACATTGTTAACGAGAAACATTTCGTGACATTAAATTATTACGAAAAATTCAATAAAGTGTAACCAGAGCGAGGCCGATTATAAATAACAGATTTTCGCAATCACTCACTTTCAGAAATGGAAATTCCTTGATTTAATCCGCAGAACAAAATGCAACAATTGGTACCAGGCATCCATAAATAACAAGGAGTAATTTTACAAACAACCTCTCGCCGCCCCGCCCTCCGCCGGCTGCGTATTTACAATTCCCGCTTTCACAATGCAGCGGATATATCAAGTGAATGCCAGAAACAATCATTTTAAAATTTTCAACAATAAGGAGTTATAAACCCTGATTTTCATCTGTGTAAATTTAATAATTATCGGTAGAGTTTGTTTGTTTAAACACACTTATAAATTAAACATAAAGGTTTGGTTAGATATATTTTTGAACAGATTAAAATTTACGATTGAGGCGCCTCAAAAATTTTGTGCAGAGGGCAGTTTCAAAAGAGCTATATTTTATTATGGAGTTGGTAAATAGTTCCCAAAATTCATATTTATGTATGAAGTTATTATGCAAACTTTGTTATTGATAGGAAAAAGCCATCCCTTTTACTTCGCTCAACTTTTATCAGATTCATTTTCTATACATTTTAGGTTGAAAGGTATGCCAGTAGTGGCTTGCAAACCTCCCTCAAAGCCTTATTAAGAATGCTCGAGGTCACACAAAGAGCAACGGAATGAGCTTATATTATATCGTGCTTAGAATTTCCTGAGAAATCGGAATTAACGAGATTTGTAGGTTAAATTCATAGAAGGGTTTCAAAAGATTGCTATTCTTAAGTTGTAAGGGACGTATTTCACCATTTCACCAATTACAATTTACTTCATAATAAAAAAATTGGATTTACAAAGGGCCGTTCAACAACTGATGCTGGTACAGTATAATATTTCTTTAATTATATATTCATTGAAAGCGTATACATATATAAATAAACATCCAGACCCGAAACATTTTTTTTTTCTCGTTCAGTGCAGGAATCAAACCCGCGACCACACTGGCATCTGAGGCAGACAGTGTTACCCCATCGCCAAAGTAGTCGAACAAATCGAAAAAAAAAACATAGCTCAAAGACGTTTTCCCTTTTTAACTTTTTTTTTGAAGATGTGATCAAATAGCGTCAGGCAGGTCACAGGTCAAGGAACAAGCTCTTTGATAGCAAACTGTATGTGAAAGGTTGCTAACCTGACGAACCCTAAAGGGCAACCCCCCTGTAACCAAGGGGGGTTGCTCAGAATAGTCGCCTCCTAAAACACACTTATCCAGGGGTGGCAAGACTAGTCTAAGGCTACCCTTTTTTTACTTGGGGAAATCCTCCATGGATACGATAACGGGGGAGCGACAAAGTTACGTCTGGGCTTTAACCGACTAAAACCCCAGGCAGTTCCTCCACAGAAGCATTCAACCGCGGAAACCGCCGGAGCCATGCTCAACATGCAGGGTGCCGTGAACACCAGGCACACCGCACCTCAGCGAATTTCCTTGAGCAGGGGCGGCAGAAAATCCGGCAGAACACCCTGAAGTCATCGTGGCACCGTTGTTACTGAAGTCGTCGTGGCGCCGTGGTTACTATATGTATTACACGATATCACAGGTAAAGCAACGTTCGGCGGGGTCGGTTCTTGGATGGGTGACCGCCGCCGTCCATTCATTTCTTTCGACGACTTCCGTGCTTCCGATGGCACGTTAAGCAGTCGGTCCCGGTTACCGTATACTTGTATGGGCCAGCTTGGTGGATTATGGCCTACACCTCCTCTGCACCCAGGAGAGAGATTCATGCCCTGCAGTGGGCTCATTACAAAGAGTTGTGATGATGATGATGATGCAGATGGCAGGTAAAATAGCGTCACTTTAGATCACCACAATATAACTCCCCCCCTAGCCGCGCCTTAATCTTGTAGAATCGTGTCGCGTTAGACCACTAGCATACAGCTATCGGCCTGCCATCGTCCGGAGAAAACACTCAGGCGTTAGATCCGCACTGGAGTCCAAGCCGATCTTAAGCCAACCCATCGATAATCATCATTTAGCCAGGATACCACCACTGCTTGACATGGTCCTCTCTTAAGGTTCTCCAGTCATCCAGCGTTTACCGGTATCTTTGACCAGATCGTCGGTCCATCTAGCGGGGAGCCTACAGCTATATGTACCCTTTCAGCTTTGTAACTCTTCCAGCTATGTCCGTGACTTTGGTTCGCCTGCGAATCTCCTCATTTCTATTTCAGGAAACTCCGAGCATAGCCCTTTCTATTGCTCACTTCAGCTTGTTTATAAGGTCCACGTCTATAATATAAAAATAATCATCATCAGGTTGGGATTACGGTCACAGGAATATAATTGATATAGGCAGACTGAGTAAGGTGTAAATGTAAATCTTTTGAGCGAGCTTAACTCAGCTGAGACGATAACTAGGTACTTATATCCGCTTTTAGAAAACTACATTTTCTGTAAATGGGTATTTCTCTACTAAATGGAAAATCGGTGTCCCAAGCTTTCATCCAATAAATTGCAATAATTCTCAGTTTTTTGTATGTATAATGGTATTGTATTCGGTGTGTACCCACCTATTTAGTAATTAAAAAAATTGATGTTTTAGTAAATCCACATCAAACAACTCAAAAACAGTTCCCTGGTATGTCCCACTTCCCAAATTACAAGCCTTGTGAGAAATATTACCTTTTTTTTCGGTGAAAGCTGTATAAAAAATATTAAAGTACTTTAAAAAAGCATTAACTACCATTACAAAACATAATTATATTTTTATTGTAAATATTAAATAAAAAAATCTATTTGTGAAAGCTGTCCTAAATTTTTTTAAACAGTCCCCTGATAAAATTTGAATCCTGCAATTAAGTCAAATTTTGTATTGGCACGAAACTTTAAAATCGTGAAACGGAAAGCAGTCAGAGGTAAGTTCGTTCAGGTGAATCGTTCAGCAGGCAACCGCCATTATGTTAGTGCTATTGCTGCATCTGCTGCTGGTGAACCACGTTAGGTAAAACAGTCCCCTGGTAATGAGTAATTTCTCTTGAGTTTTAACTCCTAATATTTGTTCAAATAATTTGATTAGTAAGTACCTATAGTAATATAGTTGTTTTTTTCGTTTACATTCGTTAACATTTGTTTCGTTAGTATGATAAGTTATTTTTATTGTAAAATAGTAGTAGTTTTATACTAAAATAGATGCTTTTATTCATAAGAACATTCCCCTGTGCATTTACAATAGTCTCTGTCACGAATTTTAATAAAATCGTCTATAACTCCAAAACCAGGACGAAAATCAATTGGCTTTTCAAAGATATATAATTCATTTAATATTGTCCTTCATTTTATGAACAAAAACTCTCATAATTTAATAAAATTTGCTTAGGGACAGTCTTGTATGGGCCATTTTCCAAATAGCAGAGAAACACCCAAATATATTCCATATAAACTCTTTGTTTTGCCAACAAAACTAGAACTAAAACAACACTCGACATTTCATTTAAAGCAAAAACTCACAAACTTACCTTTCCTTTGTAAAACTTTTCCCAAACTGTACTCATATTTTTTTATGAAAGTGAAATCCTGAATTCCATATTCAGTGGTCGGTGAAGGCTGTATACAATATACGAGGGAATTTCAGAGGATTTTGTTGTTGACTAAAGAAATGGGAACTCATAGCTTGATCCCGGTGACTGAGACTTTAGGGACTTTTGTTAATGTTGTGTGAGTTTAATTTAATAATTGTGCGTTAAAAAATCTGCGGTGTTGCAAATGATTTTTATTTAATTATTTTAGTTAGTTTTGATTTGTATAAAAAAATATTTTCCTAACAGCACTTTTATATGTATGATAAAATTTTTACTTACTTACTAGTATTTTAAGAAATAAGTATTCACTGAAGGTTATTTTTTTCTTAAAATAATTCACATGAAAAGCCATTCACCACGCTGAAGTAGGTATATTAAAAAAAATAACAAACTAAGAAAAATCTAAAAATGAAATGAAAATCCCGGAATGTCTATTCAAATATCTTATTTCTGGAATTCAAAGTCAAAATAATTTATAATTTATGCGTACTAGCGGGTTTAAAAGTCAATACCAAATTATCTATCTTCTATCTATATCTATCTATATCTATACTTATAATAAATCTGTAGAGAGGTCAATTCTGTACATGAAATATTTTTTCAAAATAACTATCAGGGGGTGATTAGTGATCGATACTGATGCCAAAAATGCAATCAGTAAAATTTTTGTCTGTCTGTCTGTCTGTATGTTCCTTATAGAAACAAAAACTACTCGACGGATTTCAACGAAACTTGGTAAAATTATTCTTCATACTCCTGGGCAGGTTATAGTATACTTATTATCACGCTACAATAAATAGGAGCAGAGCAGTGAAGGGAAATGTTGGAAAAACGGGAGAAGTTACTTCATTTTTTAAGCTTCCGTCGCGTGTGCAGCCTTAATGGTTAAAGCTACATAGAAATCATGTATGACAGAAATATTCTTCATAAAATTATATAAAAAATATCCCACAACAGTATATATCTATATTTTATGGTTGACTCACAATAACACGTGTAAATAGCTTAACAGTTCGGAGCTTTCTGATTATATTTGTTTACTCTTACGTTTATAATACTCTCACTCATCCCTAATTTAAAAAAAAAAAACATTCAATAAAAAAAGAATCATAGAAATCGGTATAGAAACACCAAACTTATACATGAAATACGCTAATAACCCATTGCGCGTGACTACTGAATGATATAAGGATTATTTTTGCGTAAAGTTGCCGCGCTCGACGCGGCTCGCGGCGGTAGGGTATAAAAAGGCGGGAGGCGAGCGCAAGCTTTTGCGCGATTTAATATAGGTAGGTACAGAAGAAACAAGCGTTACATTACCTGTCAAATTTCCCCAACCAATTTTAACTTATTATCGAAGGCATAGAGTTCAAATTCAAGTAAAAAATTTTGACAGATTTGTAACGCTTGATGTACTTACTGCCTTCTGTAAATACAGAGATAAAATGGAAATCAAGGTTTTTTTTATTTCATGATCGTTTCTGCCTCTTGGAAGTCAGAAACCGTAGATTTCTTCGGAATAAAAAGTAACGTATGTGTTGACTACTATACCAAATTACATTAATATTGGCTTAGCCGTTTGGCAGTGAAAAGCAGCCATACATAACTATAGGTAGTATTGTATGTACACTGATAATGGCTGGATGGATGGATTTTTGCTATTCTTTCACGCAAAAACTACTAAGCTAACAATAAGCTAAGTATAATTATAATAATGAAGATATTGCATGAATTAAGTAAAATTGAAGGCATTAAATAAAACACTTTTTAACCGGATTAATGGCGTATAATTTATATTTTACATTTTAACTCGACGTTTCGGTGTCTTTGCAGACCCCGTGGTCACGAGCGACTGTTAAAATTTAAAATGTAAATATACGCGATAAATCCGGTAAAAAAGTGTTTTATTTAATAGTCATACATAATAGTCATCGCGTAAACTTAAGACAATATTAAAATTTAAGGCACGTTGGCACCCGATTTGTTTATAACGCTATGTGCCTTTGTAATGTACCTAATAGATAGTTACCTACCTATGTTTGTCGTTAGGAGTTATACATATTATATGGGCGAAGATTCTTCATTTTTATTTTTGTTATTAAAGATAGTTAGGACCTTGGAGAAGAAAATAACCTACTCGAAATACTAATTCAATACAGACGAAGTCGCGGGCATCATCTATGTAATATACCTACCTACCTATACTTTTTCACAAAACCTAGGTGAAACTGCGGATCACTGCTTTGTTGAAACAGTTTTTGAAGTAATTCTGTCTGTTTATCTATCAGTAACGCTTTCACAACTTAACTACTGAGTCGATTTTGACGAAATTTAGAATAAGGTAAGTTTTAACTTCAAGGAGGATATAATAATAGTATTTATCCAACTCTAATAAACGGTATCCACGTGGACGAAGTCGCGGGTCACAGCTAGTACTTAATAAATTATTTAATTAGCATTGTAAACCGGCATATATCTGTTATTCATTGAATTCGATGAATTCGATTGAATTCGACAAGCACTGAGGGTTCCGTACGTAAATTACAAACTTTTCGAGATTTTCCTTTATTTAAGTTCTTACTTCTTGCCAAATTTCATGTTTCTAGCTCCACAGGACTGAATATAAGTTTTGATTACCTTGCGGCACCTCTGCGGCATAAACGGC
Source organism: Stenoptilia bipunctidactyla (assembly GCA_944452665.1). Classification (NCBI taxonomy): domain Eukaryota; kingdom Metazoa; phylum Arthropoda; class Insecta; order Lepidoptera; family Pterophoridae; genus Stenoptilia; species Stenoptilia bipunctidactyla. The sequence goes on from OX101730.1 coordinate 3,293,850, forward strand.
ATTACCTTTTCAATACGTTGACGTATGACTTTTTTCTCTGGTATAAAGGATTGCAGGCTTGGTATACCATCTGACACGTAGACCGACAGGTTACCTTATGTTATAAGAGTTCCTTAAAAATAAGCTAGATGCAGAAAGTCTATTTATCGAACTGTTGAGTCATCATTTGGCATTAGGTACTGGGAGGATTGGAGCTTAGCTGCTTAGAGGTGGTCCGGTGCATTTGAGAGCTGGTCGAAAGGGTCCGAAAATACAACTGCATATTATACAGGGTCCTTGGTGGATAGGTGCAAATGTTAAAGGAGGTGATAAACGAGGTATTTTTGAACATTTATAGCCATATCGTCTTTGACGAAACTTCCTATATTTTTTAATGTTTTTTTTTTTTGGAATTTTAGAAATATACCCAGAATTTGGTAGGTACGAGTTAGTAGTGCCCGTAATACGCGTTAGTTTGTAAACACTATCTTTTGTTTTCGATAATTTAATATATGTCAAACCAAATACAACTACTTTTTTGTGTATTTATGGCTTCTAAACTTTAAAAAAAAATAATGCTATGGTTGATTTGCCTATGGTTTTATCAGAGTCGGTCTCGATACGCAGCCATCTTGATTTCCTAATTGGTTTAGGTTGAACTATATTGATATGGAACTCCGTCTTGTTCTATCTGCAGTACTCGAGCTTAACTTAGATCCCGATGTTATTATAACGAGATTGAATATTAATTCGAAATTATATTTTTTATTTGAACCTGATTTCCGGATTGTAGATCTGGAAATTAGGATTACATATAACAAAATATCCGATAACAGTACTGGCCATATTATCATCATAACTTGTACCTATGCACGTTTGGATATTTTTATATAAAGATGTACAAAGACACCTTACATCTGAATCGTTCTGGTGATATAAAAATGTGTTATTCACGATGTGGTTGACCACCACATCTCTACAGACTTTTCAATGGTTGTTATCAGATAAAACTTATTTTCTCTATTAAACAATTAATACACAATTTAAATGATTTAAGTGAATGATTGATTTATTGCAGTATTACAAAGATCCTCAAATCTAAAATCCCTGTAGCCAGTGCTAGTTACACATAACTGTTTTAATACTGTGTTATAACTGAGTTACAGACTACAGTATTTTTCATATTACATTAATTGTAATATAAAACAAGTACGTAAAATGTAGTAGAAATAACAAATACACAATATGTTGCATGAGTTTTTAAAGCGTGTGAGTGTGTTCGTGTATGTGTGGATGTTTATGTGTTTGTGGGTGGGTGCGTGTCCGCAAGTGCGAGATTTACGTTTACAACCAATTAGATTGACATAGTTTTTACAAGGAACAGATTTTTGTTGGAAAAAAAAATAAGTAAAGTTTTAGAATTGAATTATTTATGCAAATAAGTTTTCAGTACTTTCATAGTCATGCTTTGAAAGCCATATTTTAATTTTTTTTTAACTTTACTGTAGATATAGCGTTTACTTTATTAAGCATATAAATTTGGCGCATTGCAATCAAAGTAGGTATCTTTTAGCAAATTCACTTTTACATGTTGGTTTAGGAGCTCGATTAATTCTCTTTCTGTTTTCAGGCAGAGTCGGAACTACGATTGTAACTTCGTAAGCATTTCAATATATAAAGTTTTCTTATTGAAAGAAAGTTGCACTTTGCATACTGGTCGATCGTGGGGTATCTGTACGGAAGTCGTTTCATAACTTTAAGCAACGCGCGTTGGGCTCTCTCGGCTTCGATGAGATACATTTTGGAAGCTCCACCACAAGCACAGACGCAGTAAAGAAGCAGGCTTTCGGCTAGCGCTTTGTACATTCGCGACATAAGCTCATCTTCAACATTATATCTCAGGTTTTGGAAAATATGTATTAGTTTTCTAATTCTGTTGGTCAAATGTGATATTTAATCTATAGTCTAGTATCCCTAAGTATTTCACACTATCCCTTCTTATTAATGTAATACAGTTACAGTTATTAGTATTCAATATGTTTCTGTTACATGGATATCTTTGTGTTATTTAGACTATCCATTGGCTTTGTTGAATTACTCACTATTCACGACAACCTTTTAACAGAACCTATTCGTACGAGAAGAAGTTAGGTATTTGGTCGTAAAAGTATTTTATTAAAGAAAAAAACTACAGTACGCTTTTTTCACGTATATTTAAATAAGGATAACGACTGAGGATATGTACGTATGTATTATTCAGTCAAAGGGATGTAAGGAAGCGGTTATCGTCTCTTATTTAATTATTTTTGCGTAATTCATAATTTCCTGGTAGTACGGTAAAACTGCTTTATTTAGAATCTCGGTCTTAGTCGGTACCACGAAGCATCTTGATTCTACTATCAAATAGCTTTCTGTGTTCCAGTAGTTTTAATTAGGTAGTCTTAGCTAATGGCTACCGTGTATAGGGTCCGTCTGTAATAGTCAATAATATTTTAATGAGTGGGTCTAAATTACGGAAGAACATTTTTTTTTATATGTTCATTTGTTAAAATTTCAAAATTCTTCTCAGTACTTAATCAAAATTTAAGGTTATCGCTTATGACTACACTTTCCATTTCATTGCATGTGGTCTTAAAATGAATATAAAACTTAAATTTTACTCAAAAGGAAGAATTTTGACTGTTATAGACGGGCCCTATATCCTTAGTTCCCTGACCATTCATTAATCACAAAGATTTCTACGCTTCGGAGTTACGCCTTCGGCCGCAGGTGCTATAAAACTGAATACAGTGATCGTAAGCATGTGTCAGAAGCAATTTTTGATGCCCAGAAAATTCAGATCTTCACCAACCTTTTAGTTTTTATTTTTATTAGTGACTAAACCCGTATTTGACCTTAATGGTAAGCACCAAACCTTCCCAAACGTCCCTCACCAAAAGTAAAAAGCTCAAAATAGTACATACATTACTTCACGCCTCTATCCCTTATGGGGTCAGCAGGACACCAAAGGTTATAAAACCATCTGATGTCACGTTTGACAACTTTGAAGGCATGATGGAGAGAGACTATTGTAGTGGCAGGGGGTCGGCCTATCGCCCACAAAAAGCCTCCAATAAAACCTCTGTCCCTTAACTGACTTTTACAGTATGCTCGGGAAGAGAAGCAACTAGCACATTCTATGTTTTTCCTTTGCTCCCAGTCCAGCATGGAAGGCTCAAAATAGTATTCATTGCTTTTCTTACCTCCAATTTACATTTTTAAATCGGGGAAGTTCCATCTAAAATTTCGATAAGTTTCCAAATAAGGTGATACTTTAAAACTACTGATCCTAGTACAATAACATTAAGTGTGTTAAGTAGGTTTACGCGTTCAGTCTTGTCTATTAACCAACATGATGTTAATCCATTCCTAATTAACCACACAGTGCAATACTGCAGTTAATAAAAAAACATTGAATAACTCTTATTTAAAGACTATATTGTTGAAAACTGTGTTGATTTATTATTTATCCCCAGGCGTTTCAATTAGTATAAAAAATAGGTCACAAATAATGATGTGCAGGAAGTGTTAGAAGCACTTGACTGATACAGTTGGACTTCTGACATCTCATTTAGAATTGTATTTATAAGCAAGAAGTCTTGTTATGTTATGTTTTTTTTATAAGCTTTTTAATGCTCAAATGATGACATATTTTCACGGGATTAAAGGTTGTGAGGGTAGAACTTCGCGAAACTGCTTTTATAGCAATAAAATCTTACTAATATTGTAAACTAGCTGTGTTGTGGAGTTTTACCCGCGCCGTGTCAAATTCCGCGGGAATATCGAGATAAAAAGTAGCCTAATCGCTATTCCAGACTGTAAACTATCACTATGCCAAATTTCATCCAAATCCATTAAGCCGTTTTGCCGTGATAGAGTAACAAACATCCAGACATGCATACATCCATCCATCCAAACTTGCACAATTATAATATACAAAATTGTAGTTTGCTTTTATTCGATAGATATCGCTGTACGTCGATTAAATCGCGCAAGAAGAGTTATAAATGACTTAGCTATATTTACTTTGTAGACTACCTTTATTCGTCATGACCTACGCAATTATAATATTAGTAGGATGTAAAAGTTTGTTTTCAAAACTGCAATGGCTTGGGATGAGGCATTGTGTATAGCCTGTAATAGCACATCTCGATATTCCAGCGGAAAAACCACGCAAAAGAGCTAGTAAACTGTGAATTTACTTAAAATACACATGCAGACATATAGTGTTTTTGGAGACATACCTGCAAAAAGAACTTAGGGTTCTTAGTTCTTAGGTTCATTAAGGAACTCATCCTCATTGAACAAAAGCTCACGTATGTTTCGCAATTCTTCAAACTGATGAACCTTACCTTATCAAATTTAAAGTTCTACGGAAAGTAATACAAAACCCATTCATAGCCCCCTCCAGTAGAACAGTACAGGTCGTAACTTATCAATTCCTCGGCTTTAGAAACTTTATAATCGCCATCACGATGTCCGGGTACATTTTCGTATACTATTATTATAAAAAATCAGCAAGTTACAGTCAGTTAGCTTCTTTAAGTTCTTCTTTTATCCAACGTACCATAAGGTAACTTTTTGCATCGAAGGATCACGATTTTAGGTTCTATAGAGATATTGAGTTAAAATATAACACGTCACAAACAATCGCAATCAATCCTATTACTGACTCTGAACAAACAGTTTTCAGATTTCGTAGAAGCAAAGAAAGTTGTATCATTATAGTTATATCAGATTTAAAAAAAAAATACTATTTGCATTATACCATTAAGACGTATCTACGTTATTGTTAGGTATTTTTGAAATTTAAGATTACTTATGACAGCAGATTTCGTGTATTTTTAAGTAGTGAGAAGTAACTAATAAAAAAAATGAAATTTATTTTTAGTTTTGTACGCTACTAACATAAAGCAAGCTATATTTACCTATAATTAGTTGGTAATCATTCAGTAACTGTTGATAAACCAATAAGTTAATAAGTTTGACGACTGGCTGGTGTAGTGGTAAGGTAACATACATTGCCTTCTATGCCAGAGGTCCTGGGTTCGAATCCCGGCGGCGGCGGATTTTTGGGTGATGAACACAGATATCAGTCGTCAAGCCGTGGATGTTTATATGTTTATTTAAGTTTATTCTAATAAAAATATGTATTTATTCAATATGTATGTTTATATATTTCTTAAGTAGGTATATCAGTTATCTAGTATCCATAGCACAAGTTCTTTAAGAAACTTAATTTGGGCTAGATAATGTGGTGTGAGTGACAGAAATATATATATTTTTTTATTTATTTAATAAATAGAAATCCCTATTAAAATGGGTCAAACGTCATAAGGATGACGTCACGTAATGGATGATCGAACTTAGTCCGGCGCAGACCAGGGAATAACGTTTTGGTCGCAAGTTCGGAAGTCTATTACGGCTCTAATGTTTGCGCTGAATAAACTGTACCTTTTCTTTGCTTTGATTGCATTTACAATGCTGATTCGAGTTGAATATTGAATAGTTAAAATAAATCAAATAGATATTAAGATTTTATTTATTTTCACAGAGTGTTTTCACGATTCGCGAATCGTGGGTTCCGTACAACCCTGTAGGTAAGGTAAGGTGCTTGGGGTTTTAGAAAATCTTTTTTAACCGATTCATTCAAATAATAATACTGCAAATAAAACCATTCTTTTTTATACTTTTCGGCGTTGATTCTTTTTTTAATTTCCTGTCCTTGAATCTACAGGGAAGCCTATGTTAACCCTGTTCAATACATGACTAAATGAACAAACTTTTGAAAGAACTTGCCAGAAAATCTTACTACATTTTTTTTTCAGTACAAGTTTAACTTGATGCAAATCTTATCTTTAAAATTTTGGAGCAGATAAACGAGGCTTTCTTATCTAAGACTTTAAATAATAGAAGCATAACTCAGGGCCATATTTCAAAAATAAAACCGATCAAAAGTTTGTAGGAAGAAGGCTGAAATGAACATTACAGGGTGTTGAATTTTTGTATTTTTTTAAATACCTATAATTATAATTTTTATTTTTCCTGTAGCTGTTATTACTTGTTGTATTTAGCTTCCGGTATATCGTCGACCTTTGGGACACCCTGTATAAAAGATCCATATTTCCTTTTGAGGTACGATGCTCTAAAATTTAACCATTTGTTTTTTATTCCATCCTTAATGCTTTGTTAGGATGAACTTTTAACGTCGAGTATCTTATGTGATAACTATGAAACTTATATTCAACTGCATAATAATCTTAGAGTGGTCAATAGTTCATGATTTCGTCAACTTAATTACGTAATTTCTTCAATATTGACTTACATAAACGTTTAGAATCAAAAAGCGCGGGCTGCTCATGAAGTAATGCATGACTTGCATGACTCTGCGTCGACGTACGCTATACGCCGATGATAATATTTATCTTAAAAATATGTAAGATAAATGTTTTGGGATACACAGGGTGACTGGTGACAAATTTTAGATACTGAAGGAGAGCACTCTGTACTCGATTCTGATCATAATTATGTAATAAAAGTAGGTACTTAATTTTTCATATAAATTCCCTATAAATAAATAAAGAGACATTACTACACTTTTCCCGACGCGTCGCCTGAGTCAACATGCGCACAGCAGTATTCCCGCCACAAGCACACCACCACCTGATATGTATGTATTGTATTACGCCTCTGTAACCATGCGTAGCGTAATGAATTCTTTAACTTTCGGTCAAGTTTATTCAGTAAATAATCATTAATTATTGTTTATTTTTTTTTTTCTTCATGTATGATCTCAAACTACCACGTCCTCGAATTTCGAAAGTGACCCACCTGTCACCCTGTATATGTTCTAAGTATATATGAAAAATATACTTAGAACACCAACTAAATGGCCCCAAAGTAAGCATAGGTTGTGTTATGGGAGACCATGTAGCGAACTAGGGGAGAACCTAGAATATAAATACATAAATAGATAAACACCCAGACACGGAACATTTTTTTTTTCTTGTTCCGTGCGGGAATCGAACCCGCAACCACTGGCGTCTGAGGCAGATAGGTTTACCCCATCGCCAAAGTGGTTGTCGATGTATGTAACAGTTCCTCGCATCTTCTACAGCGTTAATCTCGATGTCGTGGGAGTATTGGAATAATTGCTCTGCGCTATTCCAAGCTATGCATGACCTGTTTCAGTCGAATCAAAATGATAGACATACGAGGAATAACGCGATTTTATTTAACGTCATTCAAGTCATTGCATATGAAAGAAAACTGCAAGAGTTTATGTCCGTATAGCGTCGGCTTAGAATGGCCCTAGGTGTCGTAAAAAGCAACTTTACTTCAATGCAGTAAACTGACAGTTCGTAATGTCAAAAAGAAAAATAATGTTACCAGTTAAAATCTTCGTAGTGTAAGGCACTAAATGAGAATCATTGAAATCGAAGGGTTCTTTTTCATTCGTTTAGAATAAAACAAATTTGAATTGTTAATTTTTTTATTCTAGTGAAATAAGTTGTCTGAAATTTTTTAAAGACAACGAAAAGGTAAGTGACGTAAAGCATCTCCACTCTAGAAATAAGAAAATGAAAGTATAAAATATTTTGTGAGTCAAAATTTAGATTTCAGAAAAAAAACATTTATTCACTTAAACCGCATCACTATTTTTTTCTTCCCCAAAGTGGGACTGTCATTTTACTGCATTGAATTATTTGCCAGGGTATAGGACATGCCAAGCGATCCTTGCTTGGTGGCACGACCCTTTCACTGTTCACCTGGCTGGCGACTGCCCTTCATATATATTTTAGTTATTTTATGTATAATGTATAGAGTCAACTGTATTGTTTTGTGTCCAATTTTTTTTTTATATCCTATATAATTAAGGATAAGACTGAAAACCAGCGCTGTCAGGTATTTTTTTTTTACTTGTCAGCAATACGCTGAGTCTTGTCCAGTTTCCAAAATAAATGTTTTTTTTCTGTATGTTATTTGTGTGTTTGTGGAAATAAATCATTTTTCATTTCATTTCATATACCTAAAGTCTGCCGCCAAACACCATCGGCGGTGATAATATAGTCTGCCTTTTTATGAAGAGCCAGTTCGTGTCCAACCCGTGTGCTGCCATCTTAGTGCCAACCACAGACATATATCTACATAGATGACGCAGGTGTTACGATTTTTATTGAACCAAACGTGCCGACATTTTGACACCTTTTATGACGTCACAGCTGATATTTTGTGGTATAAAATACAAACCGATTCAAAGAGACTGATGCCGCCGATAAAATCGATTATTAAGATAGATATCTTTATTGTGATATCGATTTTATAACAGACATACATACGCGCGACTAAATTTAGCTGCGATCAATCTTGACGCTTGGTCGGGGTTCGGACACGTGAAGTACATACACTTGCGTTGTCTATGTAGATATATGTCTGTGGTGCAAAGCTGTGTCACGCGTTCGAACGCGCGTTTCATACAAAACTCAACATCCGTACCATACGCGCCTTCGATAAGGACGTTCGGAATGCGCTAAGTACCGCGTATGATACGCGCGTACGATACGAAAAATGTTATGAAAGTTAGTATGTTTTGAATATCTCTTAGTAGGTATTACATAAATACAGGGTTGATTTGTGGTCATCGGCCAAATTTTTTTTACACAATAAGTATCATTTATAGGAACGATTTTTGCAAAAAAGAAGTATTTATTTTTTCTACAAGGAAATGAATATATCCGCTAACATGTTAAGCTAAGCATGATCACTCTAAATTACCATTAAAAAAAGGCGACTACCCGCTACTACAAAACATCTCGTAGTACTACGTCGTAGTATTAACACTGAAGTGCCGCGTCGTAGTAGCTATGTTCATCAACAGCGACTATTTTCAAAAACGTTTTTGGTTCCATATTTCTAATTTTTGTACTGAGCGACGCTAAAATAAAAAGGTACGTTAATATCGTATTAAAGAATCTAACATTTAAATTTGGTTGGCGACCAAAAAGCAACCATGTACATAGATAGGTGTGCTTATTTGAAGATACGGACGTACGGTACGCGCGTTCGAACGCGTAACGCAGCGTTGGCACTTAGACCTCATTTACACTTACCATCAGATGAGAAGGAGTTTAAACGTGGGCTTAGTAACAATAAAATGAAAATTAAAAACACAGCTAAAATACAGTTCGCTTCATTCTTCATTTAAATTTATCGACAAATCTTCTCTATAAAAGAATAAACGTTTTACCATTAATCATACTCGAGCAAACTCCAGTAAATATCTAAAACGAAAGATTCATGTATTGTATTGGACGTGTATTTGGACGTGTACTGCGCAGAATGTTACATTACAAGTTCCATTACAGCAATCTGTACGCAGTATAAGGTGAGGTTGTTGTGGAAACTACAGACAAAAACTGAAGCCAAGTAAATTAAAGCCAAAGTAAGATAAATAGGTATTGCTTTGAAACTGACCTTTGTAGAAACGATTGCTGATCTGTTCTTGATATCTGCCCTAGATAGGGTTAATTTTCAGGAAAAGGAAGGAAAAATTAAGGATCAACATTCACTTCAAAGCTACTAATGATAATACATAATTATATTAAAACAAAAAAAAAGCAGGCAATAAATTATGCCATTTACAAGTTGAATTATTGTATTTAAGTTGAAATATGTGCGGCAGCTGTGAAAAAGGAACTAATTTAACAATCTCTTTACAACAATGATTTTCACACAGCACCATTTTCAGTAGTGCCTAAAAATCTAGATCTTCATTATTAGAATTTACGATTTAATGTTAACGTTTTTAATACTTGATATGATTATATTTTTTCTCTGATACCCAATTTATACAGGGTGGAATTTTTGAATGCCCCTGGAGAGAAAGTACTCTAAATAAAAGAGATAGCAAGTTTTACTCCAAATAAACATTCCTTTATTTTGGAAAAGAAATAAAACTGCATTCAAAGTTTTTTCGAAAATATGCTTGCTTCACCCAGGAATCGAACCTACTAAAAACTAAAAATGAAGATTTCATGGTTTTCCTTTCATTTAATTAACCTAGTATATTAGAGACATTTCATTCTTGTGATTGATGCTAACGATTGATGCAATAAAATTGCAAGGTTTGATTTTTACAGATTTTCGTCCGTACAATTCCCGGGAATAATCTTTGATGCACTTATATTTCTTTTTCAAAATAAAGGAATGTTTTTTTTGAGTAAAATTTGCTATCTCTATTATTTAGAGTACATTTCCTCCATTCAAAAATTCCACCCTGTATATTCTTACTACACATTGAAGTAGGTTTGCAGAGAAATCCTAAGAAAACGAAATAAAGAACACAACATTAATCCCGATATGAAAAATTCTAATCTCCTCATATTTTCTAAAACCTTAATTCCAGAATCAGCAACAAAAACTGTAGTCGTATAGATATTTTTCGCTGAAAATATTTTACGAAGAAAAAAGTTGACAGCGTTCGTGAATAAACAAGGACTATACAATAATGCTATTTTCTGAGCACTTTGATAAATGTGTTATTATTTTGGAAGTTTCTTTGTGCTCATTGTGTCCTCATACAACAAAACCTGCTATCTGGCTAAGTTACAAAGGGCATTGGGAGATAACGTGGCCCTTGGCACGTGAGACGCAAGGAAGGGTTCCTTCCAGTGTCCCATATCTTTACTTTTATACTTCAAATATTTTATGCAACCCTGGTAGCAAATAATAATAAGCATTTACTCTGGATATCTAGGAAATGTGAAATGAATTGAAATTAACCCGAGTTCTTGTAGCCGACTATGGTGAGGCAAAAGGAAGATTATGATTGTGACCTGTATATGAATGTGGGTATATCTGTTTCCTCATAACTTTAGAAAGGTAGAGATGTCGTTGGAAGCGCCTTGATTGCCCGTTGGTTAAAGGCTACATGACATCACTTTAAATTGACTACAGCGCACTCTAGATAGTAAACTATTTATATTTACTTTCACTATTTTCAACCGACTTCCAAAATAGGAGGAGGTTCTCAATTCGTCTGTATGTTTTTTTTGTGTCTTTGTTACACGATATTTCGGACAGTTATGAATTGATTTTGAAAATTGTTGTTATGATAGAGGATACTTCATAGTTGGTCCCATTTAAATTTCATCTAAATCGGTTTTGAAAAAATATGTATAATTTCGGAGAATGTTTACGTTGATGTCATTCTCAACTCAGCCAAAGTTTTGACGTGAAGTCAGTTTTTTAATGCTCTGCATTCGTTGATTATATTTTTATTCTTAAGATGCGAACAGATGTAACATATTATATAACTTTTGTTTTATAGCACGTCCACCTTATGTAACCTTGTTATTCAACATTGCAACATAAAACAATAGTGAAAACATTAGAATAACAATACAATATAACAATGTTACATAAACCTTGCTAAACCTAGCACAGACCATGGTCTATTGGGGTCGCTTTAGTTCCCACCTTAATTGCAACTGTAAGCGCTTACCTGAGTCTATTTATCTAGTGGTGTAAATGTGTAATTATTATTGTGTATAAAACAATAAATAAATAAAAATAAATACATTATCATTTATCGTTCTTCACGTGGCTAAGTTATATAACATGTTATACAACAGTTAGTGTCCACTGTCCACATTACCTATCTGAAACTTGACATGGTTGTATAACGTGTTATGTTACATAGTCTATACGCACCTTAGTGATAGTTATCTGGTTATTATATGACGTGTATCTTAATAATAAAATAAGCTAAATATCATGTTCTCAAATGGTAACACACCGATTGGAAACGAACTTACACGGCCGCTTGGCAGCAGGCGACAAACTTTCGTTACAACGTGAACGAGACTCAATTGTTCAGTTTAAATGTTGAAGTAGGCACGGGAAGTAATGCCCTACTTTATAAATCGATGTCGATAAGTTATTTAAGAAGGAATGAGTAAGACAAAATTTTTGTCTTTCTTGACATGAAATGTTTTAGTTGTAATCCAGCTTTAGCCTGAAACTGATATAGAAGAAATGAGAATACTAATTATAGTCCCTTAGATGTAAAATATTGGTAGTTACCATGGCACACTGTAAAAGTTTGGGCATTTGGAAAGGATGAGTGAAAGTAGATTTACGAAAGCGATGTACAGAACAAGAATGGATGGTGTTGTTGGAAGGGGCCGGCCTAGGTGAACGTATGCCGATCGAATTGGCGACATTTTGAAAAAGGGCCTAGTCAAAAGTACCCGTAACCGGCAATTATGTATGAAAAGATTGATGAACGTGGAAGAAGCGAGGTATGTCTGGATCGCAGCAATTGGTGTTCTCTTGTCTCTGCCTACCCCAAGGGGAGACAGGCGTAAGTTTATGTATGTATGTATGTAGTTATTTGGACTCGTACGACGTATATGAAAAGAATTTAACTGCAAAGTGTTATTTTTTACCAGTAGTTTCGCATGCGTATCGATAGGTACGAGTAACAAGGGTTATAGCGGTACACCGAGTCCTGTAGTGAGTGATTTTCGAAGGAATTGAATGAAATAACTGAAGTCGTACCGACGACGCAGCTCCTAGCTATAATGCAGATATAATGCACTTTCGCAGATAAATTAAGTATTTCTAATTTTACGTTCTGAAATATTTTCTGCCTGTATAAAAAAATTTGAAAATTAATGTCCTTCATTTCAATTTATTTCTCAAGTCTCTTAAAATAACATAACGGGAAGAAATATTTTGCCCACTCCTCGATTACAATGATGATGATGATGATGACATATTTGTTAGGAAAATTCAGATTATTAAGAGCGCTAAAATGGTTTCTGAAAACCCTAACGACCACTGTATTCAAGTATACACCATACCACGAAGTTAAGACCTAAATCAATGATTAGAAATATCTTGCATACATTTAACTATTCTAATGATTTAATGATTTAACGATTTAAAGAACAATAAGTTAAATTTCAAAGTAATCCTTTTCCAATTTTGAATCGTTACAACTTAAGTACTTTCTTAAGTATATTTCGGTCAGCGAACTCAGGCTAGATATTAGTAGTCACTGTAACAATGCTCTTCGCAACAAAGCGAAATACAAAAGTGCAGTATGTAAGAATAAAGATACAATGTACGGTTGATACGTTCTTTATTTGCCCGGGTAATATGACTTCTTAAGTTTTCAACCTTATTTTCATGTATTGTAATGTTTAATATTTTAAATTTTTGCGTTAGTGTGCTGCTTTATCTGTAAAATAATGACTTCTTTAAGTTACAGGTAAATCAGGAAATTATCTTTATTTAAATGTCCATTGCCAAATATGAATCTCGCGCTCTAGGTCATTTTTAAATAAAGGTTCTGCACATATTTGTTTCAAAATTCTAGAGGGCGTAAAATTACTAAGATAACCTGATGTTATCATAGTCGTCCAAGAAAAAAGTGCTTTTTGCTTTTTTGCTGACTGTTTAGTCTCCGTACCATTATATGTAAAGGAACAATGCGTGTTCGCTTCTATTTATAAAATACTAAAGCTGATTAGTGGTGTTAGTAAGAAATACAGATACCCTGATACTGAGGGAGCTTAGTCGCTATAGATTTCTCCTCAAAACTTTAAGTATATGATACAAACACCAAGTTCTTAAAACTTTTTGTGGGCTTTGGTATAACTGTATGAAAAACATAAATTTTATTCGAAAACTACATATTATTATCTTCAAACATAAACTTTAATTGAATTATTACTACGCTACTATTATTTTACGAGCTTTCACTTGCAAAATACAAACTTTCAACTACCAAAGTTACATTCGCGATTCTGCAATCGAATTACATTTACTTATTGCATTGAACAACCTCGATAGCATTGAAACTTCACTCAAGTCATACCAACTTATTAATATTGCTGATGTATTAATTCTGCTTAGCATTGTGTTAGCTACCAGTAAATAAGCAATGAAGTAAATATAACACATATAATATAGGTGACTTTGAGGTCAAAAAGGAATCAATCGAGCTAAATAAGGAAATCATGTGATAAATGACAAGTGACAGAAAGAATAGTTAATGAAAATTACAAGCTATTAGAAGATAAGATCAACATATGAGAAAGTAGTTCTCAGGTAAAACAATTCTCATGGAGACACATTTACACTAAGGGTTGCTGAACAAATTCCATGTCCATGCCTGTAAATAGCCTGCAAATAAAAAAAAAATTAAAAAATTAAAAAATTCTGACACTTACACAACATTATCTAGCCCAAATTAAGTTTCTTAAAGAACTTGTGTTATGGATACTAGATAACTGATATACTTAAGAAATAAATAAACATACCTATTGAATAAATACATATTTTTTATTAGAATAAACTTAAATAAACATATAAACATCCATGACTTGACGACTAATATCTGTGTTCATGACACAAATATCCGCCGCCGCCGGGATTCGAACCCAGGACCTCTGGCATAGAAGGCAATGTATGTTACCGCTACACCAGCCGGTCGTCGAATAGTCTCTGGGCAAAAGTCCTATAGAAAATATATCAAAGCTTCTAAAATAGTTTCTGTAGGAAATATTGCATAACTTTACGTTCTTCTTAAAAAGTTTTGTTATGCATAGTGAAAGTAAAAAATTATGAACTGCCGGATTTTTTTCTAAAAATCTAGCCGGTTTTAATACTTGTTCGTTTGAAAAAATACTTATGAATAAATGAAAAATGTGATAAATACAAAAAAAACTGGGATTCACTTTAACTGGGATTCACAATTTCTGTAAAGAAATTGGTCTCGGGTGGTCTTAGCTGGAAAGCTATACCATAAGATGGAGCTACGTTAGCAATATAAAGTAAAAACAAAAAAAATGTGGTAAGTAATTTCGAGGCGTACCGCCAGGCCCCGGTAGCTCAGTGGCAAACGAGAGGTCGCAGGTTCGAATCCTGGTCGGGGAATTTTTATTTATCACATTTTTCATTTATTTAAGAATAATTGAGCATTTTCAATGAAAAAACTTAAAAACATTATTAAATACTTACGAGTTAACCTATTGTCAATACCTCAAGCGCCCTCGATATTTTCTTTGGGTATTCAGATAATGTTCTATACAACTACTTTTTACTTTCTATAAATTTACAAATTAACAATCACTCATTTAGTATCAAACAAATTATCAAATTAAGTATCAACATAATTCTAAATTCACAAGAAAAAAATAAAAACCACTATTTCAAAAACAGTTCTATTTATATTAAAACTGGAATATTCGAGCTGAAGCGGGCTAAAGCGAAATATACTCTGAAGATTGCACTTTCGGGCACTTAAAGTGGAAGTCAAAATGTAGAACGAAACGTATAAGCTACTGCTCAAATTGTTCCCCAGGGTCCCGGGTGTGTCGCAGAGCCGAGCGATGTCGAATTGTCACGAATTGTCACGAATCAAGACCATTGTCATGTGGTGGTGCAAGTTGAGAGAGATTGAACCAAATTATCTATAGAAGAAGTTCTCGATGTTGTTGTTATTTTTAGGCTGCAAACTGGACAGCGACAGCGGCGCGGGCAGCGATTTCCGCGACACGATAGAAAGTATTGAGTTAGTATGAGACCGCGACAAATCACTCGAGCGCCCGCTGGAGAACGGCCCAGATTCCCCACGTCGCTGCCTGCGCCGCTGTCGCTCTCGCTGTCGCTGCCGTCCAGTTTAATTACCACATACTTTTGTATGTGTGATGAAATAAAAATATGTAATTTAATTTTGAACATCGAAAACTAGAACTACTAAAACAAAGGCGAAGAGTTCGTTTTAATGCTACAAGTGCGTTGAACTATCAGTCACATTAAAAATACTCGTATCTGTTTGTAGTTGACCGTCCAATTCTCAAGAAAAAAAAGAGCTTTTTATGTAACTGGGAATTCTTATGGCATCAGAATTTACGTAGATAAAACCGGGATATTAGAAATAGGTCTACCACTTGACAAAAATTGCGCTCTGTCTTAACTTGCGTGCAGAAAAATCGACCGAAATCGATTTGTGATCGCAAAGCAACTGTTGATTCCCACAACATTGAAGATACGTATTGATATGTATTTAGTACATATCAATACGTATTTCATAAAAAAACTGTAAATACCTTAAAGGATATCTTATTAGTCATTCATGAATAACTCATGTTGCTGTGGAGCTTGGGATTCTTGTGACTTTCTATAAACTGATTTATATTTTTGAATAATCGACTTAGCCCGTGTTTCACCTCAATCTCACCAGATGTATTGTGTAAATGAAGTCGAAGTGCTGCCAGTACAAGAATTTGGGAAAGAACTGGCTCTTCATTTTTTGGTGGAACTCATCACCGCCGAAGTAATATTCGGCGGCAGATGTTATATGAAAAGTGCTCGCAGCCAGGTGGACTGGTGCAATCTTACCACCATGCCGGTCATATTTATTTATTTATTTATTATTATTTATTATCCTACGCTAATTCGTCGCTCGGCCGCTCTTATTCGGCCAATTGTGGAAATTATATTGCCATGGAAAAGACACATTATTTAGGCTGCAAACTGGACGACAGTGACATCGGCGCTGGCAGCGACGCGGGGTAGCTGGGCCGTTCTCCACGCGCCTGCGTGAACGGTTCCTACAAACTCAATACTTTCTATCGTGTCGCGGAAATCGCTGCCCGCGCCGCTGCCTGGGCCACTGTCGCTCTCGCTGTCGCTGCCGTCCAGTTTGCAGCCTTAGAATGACAGAGCAAGGTACACTGCGAGCACAATATTGAGTTTTTGCTACGATTTCTCTCAGTATAATAATCTACACGTTATGTCAAAGCGCAAGAAACTGCTAGTCAATAACAAATTAGTTCATTTCATCATTAATTATTTTATCTTTTGTACCACAAGCAAATTTTATATCTTTCCCGGTCGGTTCATTACTTAAATAGACATTTATCCCATGTTACGGAGCTGTTTATCTCAGTACTAATCTATTTGCTGTTAAATGTTTCGTTTTATATTTACTTTGGGTTATATATTCCGACGTTCAATAGAAATTGGTTTGACTTTTATCTTATTTGCAAGTAAATTGCGTCTAGTAATTATCGCAAGGTTATCTGTGTTCAGTATTAATTGTCATGGCTACATCTCTGGAACTTTTCATTTTAATTTTTTTTTTAATATTTCTGACACTCACACAACATTATCTAGCCCAAATTAAGTTTCTTAAAGAACTTGTGTTATGGATACTAGATAACTGATATACTCAAGAAATATATGAACATACATATTGAATAAATACATATTTTTTATTAGAATAAACTTAAATAAACATATAAACATCCATGACTTGACGACTAATATCTGTGTTTATGACACAAATATCCGCCGCCGCCGGGATTCGAACCCAGGACCTCTGGCATAGAAGGCAATATATGTTACCGCTACACCAGCCGGTCGTCAAAACAGGGTTCCATCTAACAGGGTTCCATCATGGGTTGATGGAACCCTGTTAGATGTTTGTTAAATTATATTTTAAATTAAGTTCTTGTTAAGAGAGCGAGATTGTATTTTTAATTTTATAATTAACATTTAACAATCACTGTAAGTACATTAAAAAAAACCTAACAATTTGTTAGTCAGAGTTTAACATTGTAACATTGTTACATAGCAACGATGAAAACATAAATCATTTCCTATCACGTTATCAATGTGGGCATAAAAGATAACTATCAAATATACAAAAACTAATGTAGGGCAGTGGGCTGCGGAAAGTCATCATTTATCTCGTTATTCGTATCAAGCAACAGCCCTCTAAAAATACGTCTGAAGTAATATGCAAGTTGTTTCGCTTGGCAAAAAACTTTGGAAAGCACCATGTCCTCAAACACTAAAATGACTTAAATGTAAATGACAAAAGAATGCGTCTATACTTTTCTTTTACTGCCCACTACAGACTCTTTAAAAGCCTTAATCAATAAATACTACGACGAATTTAGCTTACCCACACCGTCCTATAGCAAACAGTGTTTTTCATGTGGTTTACACCATCTAACACTACGAGCACAATATTGAGTTGCCTCACTCGAAATGTATAGTGGTATTTATTCGGGACAGCGTAAACCAACCATCTATGCCATAGACCATCAAAGTAATTTTATTTGGATTGAAATAAAAGTAAACGGCTGCTATAAATGATTCATTCCAAAGGAACTGAACCAAAAAATAACTATTTGTCATTCTGCTGAACATTGGAAACAATAAACGCTGTGTTATTCAGCGAACCAAACCTACTGAAAGCAAAACCAATAAACGACACAAACCAGGAAAAAATTACTAGGAGTGCACAACTGCATAACAGTTTTTCCGTGCTTCATTGGAAAATCGTCGAAAAAGAACCAATTTGAGCAGAACTTCGTGTAATTCTAAAACAATTCTAGTGACAGCTCAGAGTATTTTGGATATTGAATTTAGATGGGCAGCGCGTTTCGAATAGTGGCCGTGCTTTCCGGTGTTAGAAAGTGCTCCTCTCTTTTCAGCTTTTCTGGTACTTCGTGGACAACCGACAGCCCCGGAAACAGGATTTCCACCAGTAAAAAAGTTTTTTATTCTCGCCGAGAAAATTTTGGCAGCGAGAATATGTTGGTTGGGAAATTTGGAAGCAAATTACTCGAAACTTTGGAACAATGACTTTATATTACGCTGCGGAATTTATATCACGAAACATTTCTAGAACAAAAATAATATGAATGCAAACGAATTCCATGCTACCTATATTTGTAATAAAGATTTAAACAATTTTCGGAGAACGAAATAACATTGGTTTTTCAATTTTTTTAACTTTTCTTATGAAAAACGTTTCGTTTCATTCTATATCCTTTGTGTAATAGCATCAACAAACAAAGTTTAAAATTATCATAAAATCAATTTAAAGTTAATTAAAATTAATGAAAGAAGCTAAATAGCAGTGCTTATAGCTTTTGACTTCAAGATACAATATTATTTTAGTAAGGACCTGTGGGAAGGACAGCTGCAAACTCATTACGTATATCATTTAAGATAAACAATAGATCTTTCAGATTTTCATCGGCAACTACGTCAAATATAGTTGCTTCTAAAAACTTGCTTCTTAAATAGCAAGTTTTTAGAAGCAAGGTGCAACAACTCAGCAAGGTGATCTCCACACTACTCCAGAATGTGTGAACGAAAAAGGTACTTTTAAAATTTCCAAATTTACTGATGTATGTATTGTTCCAGACTATGCCCAAAATGTGTACTTCATGTGTTATTTCAACTCAATCTAACAAACCATTTGTACGTCAAAGATTAAAATAAATAAATAAATAAAGTTATATAAAGTCTGCCGCCAAATGTTACCGCTCCGGCGGTAATGTGTGTTTTTTTTTTTTTTTAATAACTGACTAAACCCGCGTTTGACCTCAATCTCACCTGATGGTAAGTGACGATAAGGTCGAAGATGAAAGCACACGGGTTTAGGAAGGAACTGGCTCTTTATACAATATTGCCGGAACACATTACCGCCGGAGCGGCAACCAGAAGGGATCCTACCACCAAGGAAAATTTCAAGGAAATTCCGGCAATATTGTGTAAAGAGCCAGTTCCTTCCTAAACCCGTGTGCTTTCCTCTTCGACCTCATCGTCACTTACCATCAGGTGAGATTGAGGTCAAACGCGGGTTTAGTTACTTATAAAAAAAAAAAAAAAGAACGTCAAAGAATATAATCAACGAATGCAGAGCATTAAAAAACCGACTTCTTTTAAGGCTTATATGGTTTTCTCATGGATACCATTATCACTAGACTAAAAATGGGACCGCATGGGAAGCGACAGCTTTCTAATAAAAAAAGAATCATCAAAATTGGTTCACCCAGTCAAATGTTATGAGGTAACAAACAAACAAAAAGCATACGGTGCGAATTGAGAACCCCCTCCTTTTTGAAGTCGGTTAAAAATATATAATAAAAGAGTAAAAAAATATCCATATATCCATCTATCTTCACGATACTTCATTTCATTTACAAGGCTTTTAATTTTCTTCATAGATTTTGTGCAAATTCTGGGTTCATCAATAGTTGAATGTTGAAATTTGTTTATGAATGGCTTATAAATATAATAAATATAATAGTAGACTCCAGAAGATCAACTCGTTCATGGGTCAATGTGTACGCTTCATTTTATAATAAAATCCTAAAATATTTAAGATTAACCCTTTGTTAGATTTATGGATAAGTGTTGATGTGAAAAGTGATATCCGGATGCAAGAAGATGATTTCTCTTATTTTTAAAAGATGATTGCTGTTGAGTTTCTTGCCACTTCTTCTCAACAGATCGACTTTCCGAAGTGGTGGTAGATTCAGTTCAATTTGTAAATTATTTGACTTATTTCAAATGTATCTAAATACTTACGAAATAAAGAATTTTTGAGTTTGAGTTTGAGTTTGAGCTTCTTTCAGATTTTTATTAAGTTTTCATACATAAAGTTCTTTGAAAAGGATGTCTGTTTGTCACGTGTAGTTTAGTTTATAATTTAATGAATTTACGGGATTCTTACCACGATTTCCGAGTTTTACTTCGCGCGTCCGATATTTCGATGCTTAAAATATTTATTAGGTTTTAGTTTGCTCAAAAAGTATTGAACGAGTTGTGTACTTTAATGAGGATGTTTGTAAACACATGGATTTATGTAAAATATAAAATTCGAGTAATTTATTCATCGAGTGATTATTATAAACTTCATGCAGTAATCATCGATCGTGGATGTTTTTTTTTTCGCACAAGACTACGCTGCATTTTCCTGCTGGAGAGACAATAGAAATCGCAAGAGACAATAGAATGAGAAAAAGATTGCCTTCATTATAAGAATATCGAAAGGAAGAAGTGCAAAGCTGAAAAAAAAAAATTAAGGCTGAAACAAAGTGATTATCGCACATAATTTGGATAAAGCCTGCGGCGAGGATAAATGACGAAAAGATATTATGACTTTCAGGTATGCTGTGGTATGCTAATAAATAAGCCTTTATTCTAAATGAAACCTAATTAAATTACTTAAATAGTTTCTGGGTTGCTCCGCTTAGGCCCATGAGCCTCTTCTCTAGGCGACGAGGAGGCTCTAGCCGTAAAACACCAAGCCAGCTCAGTGCCGTTTGTTGAATATTGGTAAATATTAAGGTTCAGGGTCTCGGGTGTTGTTTGTATATTTGTAAACAGTAATCATTACAGGTATTCAAACATTATCAAAAGCCATTTTTACGTACTAAAATCCAAATCCTTCCATGCTGGACTGGGAGCGAAATTCCTTCCATGCTGGACTGGGAGCGAAATTCCTTCCATGCTGGACTGGGAGCGAAATTCCTTCCATGCTGGACTGGGAGCGAAATTCCTTCCATGCTGGACTGGGAGCGAAATTCCTTCCATGCTGGACTGGGAGCGAAATTCCTTCCATGCTGGACTGGGAGCGAAATTCCTTCCATGCTGGACTGGGAGCGAAATTCCTTCCATGCTGGACTGGGAGCGAAATAAAACATAGAATGTGCCAGCTGCTTCTCTTCCCGGGCATACTGTAAAAGTCAGTTAAGGGACGGAGGTTTTTTGACAATTTTGTGGGCGATGGGCTGACCCCCTATCACTGCAAGTCTCTCTCTATCATTATAATACCCCCAAATTTGTCAAACGTGACATCAGATGGTTTTATAGCCTCTGTTGTTCTGCCTACCCCATTAGGGATACAGGCGTGACGTTATGTATGTATGTATGTATGTAAAATCCAAAATACATACATTAATTAATGTATTTAATACGCCCACATGGAAAGACTTCGAAAGCTCGAGTTATAGTGTAAATTATAAGAAAATTTTAAAATATAAATTTATTACAGACATTGACCCGCTTTAAACCAAAGGCTATTTAAATTTCTAAGTTTCCAAAAAAGTTAACATTTTAAGAAAACTTTCTTAAATGACGAGACATAATTTAAATTCTTTCCAAGCATTAAATATTTTCCCACAAATTGCTCAACGCTGTCTGTACAGTTCGAGACGTGGGAATGTGTTGTAAACAGTAAACATTCTGCCCGTGCCTTGGAAGTCTGGCTGCAAGGAGTATTCAATAAAAAGAATGAGTAAAACGTGCTCTAGGAGATAACTATGAAAGCAAGCACGTACAGTTTGTTGTGTCAGCTTTTTACTGTACATTTGTTAATTAAATTCAGGCTCAAGTGTCGATATCATACTTTGTAAGTACCTACATACTGTGTATCGTTTGAAACCAAGTGACTGAATCAATAGAAATATCCATATTACTATCGATTTGTGTTAATTTATTTTCTATTGTCTTTATACGACTACTTATCATCCAACAGGCTTAACTAATAAATATTTTGTTTATAATGTGCTTTTAGCTACAATAACTATGTGTGTGGCTGTACCTATATTGTTTTTTTTTATATCATACTAGCTGACCCGGCAAACGTTGTTTTGCCATATAAATAAAAAAAACATAGATGTTGGCCGATTCTCATAGATACCGGATAATCACAAAAAATTTCATCAAAATCGGTCAAGCCGTTTCGGAGGAGTTTGGCAACGAAAACTGTGACACGAGAATTTTATATATCATATAAATCCTCGCATCGTGGTCTATTTTCTCATATCTAATATGTTTCGTTGGTCAGTTCGGTACAAGGACACCAAGATCTATATAATTTTCACATTGTTGCCTTTTGTATAACTGTTTAGGTAATTAATTTAAAGCCTGTATCAGACACAGATAGACCCAATTTTAGTGTTTTAGGCTGCAAACTAGACGGCAGCGATAGCGAGAGCGACAGCGGCGCGAGCAGCGACGCGGGGAATCTGGGCTCGAGCGATTTGTCGCGGTTTCATACAAACTCAATAGTTTCTGTCGCTGTCGCTGCCGTCCAGTTCGCAGCCTTAAACACTTACTAGCTCCGCTTGGGTGCAGTTTGGATTTTAGTTGTTACTGTCTCTGCAGTTGAAGTCTTTAAATCCATATTTTCAACAAACTCATTGACAAAAACCATGATAAGGCGACTCGTAGATGTTTAATAGCATTCCTATGGCAAGCCCCAAAGATTTGCAAATATGATCAAACTTTGTTCCGCAATTCCGAAGATTACGCGTATCCCAACATTTAGAACTGCCTGTATTCTATTAACTTTTATAAAATTCAAAGATAGAATAAAGAGAGATAAAAATATAAAGTAAACGAAAACCAAGAACGAAGCTTAGTTACAAACATTTGCATATCATTGAGCAAGGACAGACAAAATCTCATTTATATCTCGGATAATCTCGCGATCACAGTACTTGGCGTTCGCTAAGCAAACGATGAATGTAATATTTCTGCGAGCAGCATTAAAACATAACAAGAAGGACGAGCGGGCTATTCTCAGAACTTCGACTTTAGCTTTCCTATTTTCATAAAGTTAAACAATATTTGCATAATTTTAGTTTTCATTTAGTTCTTTGCAGCTTAATATCCAGTTGAAGAACCTTTTTAATATTGTGTTTATAACAGCTTACTAAGTTTTTAAGTAGATATTTATTATTTGAATAAATAAAATACACTTTTAACTTGAACTTTTTATCATATATGATAATGTTTGCATAAAAGTGTAATTAGGTTTAAATAAATAAAATAGTTATAAAGGTAAATCTCTTAAATTTAAAATGGTAAAAATTTCCTATTTTATTTTTATTTCATAAGAATAGTTAAATAGATTCTACTATGTTTGTTTGTATTTAAGATCCATATTTTATTTTATAGAAGTTTAATTTTTTTTAGTACTCTCCAGCCTGTAAAACGGGATTATCCTAGTTCAGGCACCAATGTTCTATCCTTCCTTTTATATTTAAGCCAATATTTGTAATTTATGCTTTCTGAAAGTAATAAACATTTTTATTTATTTGTTTCATAATATTTTAAATTTTAATTGGACGTTTGGTTTTCGTACATGCTTGTAATACTTAAAGCTAATATCTATTTAATTTCCACTTCCGTTGTTGCGCAGGATAAATATTTGCCACGGACGCCAGTGTTCGTGACTTCGATCGACAATGCAATCAGTTGTTTGTATACATTGGTCCGTGTTTATACAGTTTAACAATAAAAAGTATTAGGTAATGTAACATTCTTTTTCCGTTGTTGTAAAAAAAAAGAAAAAAATGTATAAAAATTGTGAACCTTTTATTGGCAGTAAGTTTTGTATATCTGATTCTTTCTATTGTAATCTAAAGTGCTGTTGGTTCTGTGAGAATTAAATAAATAAACTTATCTATTTATACAATAGTGCTTATTATATAGTTTATTTATGAAATTATAGTTTATATATATAGTCTTTAATATAGTTTATTTATACAATTTTGTGACTGATAAATAAATAAAATAAATAAATAGTTATATGATAGTAATTGAGAAAATTTTTGAAGCGTTTTTTGTAACACAGTTTTTAGCAATAGCTTTTTAGCATTAGATTCGTTAAGAGACAAAATAGCAGCCCATAAAGGATTTCTTTGTTGGCCATAATTATATCTGCGATTCCTAACAGAAAAGAAAAATCAAACTGCTGAGTAATAGGAATTAAAAGATACGTGAGTTTTTGGTCCATAGTAATGCTCAAATTTCGTTGACCTAGAATCATGAAATTTGTCCAGGAATTCAAGCACAAATCAAGAAGGCACAGTAAAAATCAAAACTTATATTTATGTTTTCAAAAAAAAAATTAACAATTTAAAGTTCGTCATGCTTTTACTTATTTACAAAACAAGCGTTTTACAAACCTACATATGATACAAGGATTCCCGTTACCATTACGTTTCGCGCTTGCCCAGTATTTTTGTAACTGATACGAAACTCCGTCGAGAATCTAACGTCGTCGTCGTAAGAGACTATCATTATCTAGCTAATGGTTATTCACTTTAAGAACGTAAAAGAATATAGGAAGTGTAACGCTTGCTGATTTTATCTCTGGTTATAACTTCAACCTTGGTGGCTAAAGGCGAGTGTTAAGTACAAATTAGGTCTTGACTTATAATACTGCTGTTCTATTGAACTGGTCTTTTAAATTTGTAACAGCTACCGTTTCACGTGGGGTTTTTAATGAGCGTATGAGTTTTATATTAAAAGCATTGGTTCTATCTTAGCAGCTATTCACTTGCTTTAGGGTTTGTTTTGTTCTGTATGTTCGGTAAAAGTAAGGAGATGATCAGTGAAACCCTGAATAATTTAGACACTACCAATAATATTATACCAAAAAATACTCAAACAATACCCAATATCGATTACGTGAACAGGTTTTGTCCTTATAACGAAAAAACCTACCTGAATATATGTAATTTATTACAAATTAAAATAAAAAATTGCACAGTCTGGACAAAATGCGGAGTCATATAACTCGCAAATTTCATTATCCTCAAAAATAATGTTTTTATAATTAATCTTCTAAATATAGGATAATCCATGATAACGTTTTCCAAACAAAATAGTGCTCACAAAAAATTAAGTCTAGACATTGTTAATACCCCCCTCCGGCACAAATGACAATTGTACGCGCCCCATTACGGAAAGTCAATTTACTTTGAGATGAATAAATAAGAAGATACAAGGAAAACCACGATGAATTTAATATTTTATTCCAATTACAAGTTTATTATCTGAACTAAAATATGTTGTTCCGGAAATATACAGGGTGTGGCGTACTGATTGGATAACCCGGTATAAAATGGTTCATTAAAGAAAGGAATTGAAAATGGCGGCGCTTATTATGTTCTCTCGCTCGCACACTAGTGCCGTCTATACTCACTCTCGCGCATACGGCTAGTAAAAAAAAAACATTTCAGTTTAATAAATTGTTATATTTATTTTTATTGTAAATTTAAATTATTTTTTATTAATATTGTGAATTATGGAATACACGCAACTGGGAGAGATTTTCTGTCAATCTTTTAATTTCATAAATAATTTTATAATTTGATTAATAATTATTATGAAAGATCTATTTTTATTTACGTTTGATAAAGTCTAAATAAATTAATGACGTTAATAATTTAATTAATTATTTTTACTAAAACTGAAAATAACTCAATAGAATATTTTATTTAATTATAATATTGAGGTAGACATTCAAATCAAAATTTCAATAGTGTGCTTTAAATAAAAAAATACCGGACAAGAAATGTCCAGAGAACAAGAAATAGAGAATTTTAAAAATTCAAAAAAATTCAAAAAAAATTCAAAAAGTTTTATTCATCTTAGGAATTTCACAAAACACTTGATGAAGTCAGTCATCACATACTTCGGCTTTAACTAGTTGTTGATAGTTGTTAAATAAGATATTACAGTAGACCAAGAGACAAAAAAAGCCGGCGGAAAAAAACTCTTGGCACTCTTTTTCTGTCAGAATTATCAAATTAATACAAATAGGTACAGTACAAATTGACCGTGACATGAAAAAAAACAAACACAAGACAGCTAATTGTGAGAGCCAATGTCATGCCACAACCAAATTGCTTACATAGCAGATGCAATGAGCTATGGATGCACAATACGAACATGACATACTGGGACCAGAGTATTTGAACAAGAATGGAATAAAATAGTCATAGTATCATTTGCAAAACGACCTGGCACCGCTAGCAGCACCCGTTCACGAGTTAACGCAAGCACCAGCCATCACCCTCCTCAACCATATTTTAGGGAAGAGGGTGACCCGATACCCGACGCTACCACTAGCCATGCCGCCTGAGGGAGCATGACGTTCTTGCTGTTGTCTTGACAAGAAAATAAGTGAGTGGGACAGTCACCAGCATGTCATATATATACCGCACAGTCAAGCCGTAAACAAAATTATTAAGTAATTGGAAACTTTTAGAAATATCCTGTTGTGCTTAATCCCATGCCTTTTTATCATCTAAGTAATCTTTAGTTTTATAATAAGCTTTTCGAGATAGAGTGTTTTTAATGATTGATTTAAATTTATTGAATGGCAGGGATTGAATTGACTTCGGAATTCTGTTATACAATGTGTTAGGGTTCCGACTTTTGATACTTTACCTACGTGATATACATCAAATTTCATCGACAAAAGTCACCTTAGGGGGGGGCGCACCCCTCACCCCTCGTGATGGGGGTGATTTAAAAATTTCGTTTCTCTGGTTTGCTTTAAGTTCGTAAAACCATTTTTTTTTCATATTTATTGTGTGTATCTTGTTGAATTACATCTCATTTTAAAGCTTATTAAATTTACCAACTTTTGATACCACATTCACTAAAAAGTCATAAGAAGAAAAGAATTAATTTTAATGACTTAGAAAAAAAATCTTACTTTTTTGTAGTATTTTTTTAGTTTTTTGTCATTAAAAAAAAAACGAAGCCCTTAACAATGCATTTTTTTCTTCTTAACTAGTACTATTTGAGTTTATCTTTCTAACGATGCCAAAATTTAGGCCCGGTTCAGTAATTAGTTAAAAGGAAACACGAAATTAAAATATCAAAAGTTTATTTTACTAAGGTAATACGTCCTAGTTACAAAATTTAAGTACTATCAAGACTCGCGAGTTAGAGCGCGCGCGCAATGCGGTAGCAGGTTGCTTCAGGTTTTCGCCTGACTGCCTCTGCGCTCGCTGCGTTGGCGAGGGATGATCAGGGCGAGGCCCGTGCCGAAAGGCTAGAGCGCACCAATCACGTCGCCCCGCGCATCGTACGAGTCGAAACATGAATCTCTTTCAGTCTAATAGTGAATGAGATAACAATACTAAGGTACTGGTTAGGATTTCTACTTGCTAATCAGTTGTCCTTCGTTTCTCGTTGCGATTGCTACAAAGTTTTACTTTCGAATTTAGCTAAGTACTACTTACTCGATACTATGGCAGTTAATTATTCACCAAGTGAAGTGGCCGACATTGTATTTATTTATGGATACGCCAATGGAAACGCTGCGGCTGCTGTTCGGGAATATCGAATTAGATTCCCTACAAGGCGCATACCTTCTGCTCCAACTTTTGCAAGCGTTTTTGCAAGATTGCGCACTCATGGAATCCGACAGCCGCCTAATGAACGTGCTGTTGTGGGGAGACCAGACATGGAAGAAGAAATCATTGAAATGATTGCCAGTGACCCGCGACTTAGCACTAGAAATATTGCCAGAAGACTTGGGATTTCGCATTGGTCGGTGTGGCAAGTTCTACGTCGGGAAGGATTACGGCCGTTTCATTTTCGTCGAGTTCAGAATTTAATTGAACCAGATTATGCTGCTCGCTTTGTGTTCTGTGCGTGGCTTAATAGGAGACATGATGCAAACTTCGTACGGCGAATATTATGGACTGATGAAGCCAAATTCACAAGAGCTGGGATAACCAACCACCGAAACCATCATTTGTGGCTTAATGAAAATCCCCATGCTGTGAGGCCCGCCTCGTTCCAACACGAATTCTCAATCAACGTGTGGGCAGGCATTATTGATGATGAGCTGCTAGGTCCCATCGTCTTACCAGACAATCTTAATGGTGAGAGATTCTTGGAATTTCTAAGAGGGGATTTCCTACATGAGCTACCATTGGAGTACAGACGTGAACGCCGGTCTTTTTATTTGCAAATGGATGGAGCTCCTGCCCATTTTGCCCGGAATGTACGAGCATATGTGGATGAACACTACACCCCCTGGATTGGAAGAGGAGGAACAATTGCCTGGCCGGCTCGTAGCCCTGATTTGACACCTCTAGATTTCTTCCTGTGGGGGACCATGAAACAGCGGGTTTACCTAGAGGTGCCTACAACAAGAGAAGAGCTGCTGCAAAAAATTATGACCGCAGCTGATGAATTAAAAGCCGACAGAGCTATGATTAAAAGAGCTACACAACAAGTAGCATTAAGGGCTACTTCTTGTTTATTAAACAATGGTGGTCACTTTGAACAATTGTTAAATTGACTTAAAATCGGCAAAACTAAATAAAAAAGAGATTGTAAATTTCGTGTCTTTTATTTTGATGTCATTTTAGCTTAGCAGTTAGGACTGTTTCTTTGAAGTTAAACTGTCGTATTCTGTATCGTTAGAAAGATAAACTCAAATAGTACTAGTTAAGAAGAAAAAAATGCATTGTTAAGGGCTTCGTTTTTTTTTTAATGACAAAAAACTAAAAAAATACTACAAAAAAGTAAGATTTTTTTTCTAAGTCATTAAAATTAATTCTTTTCTTCTTATGACTTTTTAGTGAATGTGGTATCAAAAGTTGGTAAATTTAATAAGCTTTAAAATGAGATGTAATTCAACAAGATACACACAATAAATATGAAAAAAAAATGGTTTTACGAACTTAAAGCAAACCAGAGAAACGAAATTTTTAAATCACCCCCATCACGAGGGGTGAGGGGTGCGCCCCCCCCTAAGGTGACTTTTGTCGATGAAATTTGATGTATATCACGTAGGTAAAGTATCAAAAGTCGGAACCCTAACACATTGTATATACGTATTGACATTCCAATAAATGATTTGCTGCTTTTAGCCAGCCTTAATTTAGGAAACGCTAACTTATGGTCGTTCCTAGTTCTTACAGAGTAATTTGTATCATGATTATCTTTCCTAGTTTTAAATTTATTACTATTCTTATAAATATACATAATGTTTTCATAAATATATTCTGATGCAAGTGTCAAGATACCAATCTCTTTAAACTTTTCTCCAAGAGATTCTCTGTTTCCAAGTTTATACATTCCACGAATAGCCCTTTTCTGCAGTGTAAATATCGTGTCAATATCTGCGGCATTGCCCCAAAGTAGGATGCCATAGGACATTATACTATGAAAATAACTAAAATATACCCGCTTCGCTGTATTAACATCAGTCAATGAGCGAATTTTCTTTACCGCGAACGCTGCAGAACTAAGTCTACTCGCTAGTTGTGAGATATGGGCGCCCCATTGCAATTTAGAATCTAAGGTAATTCCAAGAAAAACAGTGTTATCTACTAGATTCAATCTGTTCCCATTAAGCCGCAGATCAGACTCAACTTGTTTTACATTTGGTGCAGAGAATTTTATACATTTAGTTTTTTTATCATTGAAAGCTAGATTATTTATATTGAACCACTGAACAACATTTGCGAGAGCATTGTTTACATCGTCGTAGTTTATTGTCTGTCTTATCATTTTAAAAATTAATGATGTGTCGTCAGCAAACAATACAATCTCGTGATTATTGCCTACCATATAGGGTAGATCATTTATATAGACTAGAAACAGAAATGGGCCCAGAATTGATCCTTGAGGCACTCCCATTCTCACAACCGACCCAGCCGACCTTTTCCGGTTTACCTCAACCTTCTGAATTCTATCACTTAGATATGAATTCAAAAGTTTGAGTTCAGTGCCTTTGATGCCATAGTGGTGGAGTTTCCTGATGAGAGTGTCATGCTGAACACAGTCAAATGCCTTAGATAGGTCACAAAATACACCTAGGGCATCCTGTGACCTCTCCCAGGCACCAGTGATTATTTCAAATAGTTCAACACCAGCATCAGTTGTTGAACGGCCCTTTGTGAATCCAAATTGTTTATTATGAAGTAAATTGTTATAGGTGAAATGGGCCAAGAGTTGATTAAGAATAATTTTTTCAAAACTTTTACTACAGGTAGGTAGAATTGAAATTGGCCTAAAATTAGTAGGGTCTGTAGTGCTACCCGGCTTAAATAAAGGAATAACCTTACTATGCTTCATTAAATCAGGAAACTCCCCACTAATAATACAGTTGTTAAATATTTCAACAGTTATGCCCCAGAGATCAGTTGTTTTTTTAATATCAATTGTCTTAAATGTTTTAATAATATCCCCGGTGTCTATGGGTTGGAACTTGAAAGACACCTTGCACTCACTCACATGATTTTTGAGCAATGATTCAGCCGCCACAGGTGATGAGTTTAATGATTTAGTAGTTGAAACTGGAATGTCAGCAAAACAGCTCTCAAATGCTGTGGCAACATTTTCATCTGCTTTAATTATTGTATTGTCAATAACAAGCTTAAACTCACTATTGCGATTCTTAACTTTCCCAGTTTCCTTATTAATTATATTCCAAGTAGTCTTAGTCTTATTAGCACTATTTTTAATCTTATTACCTAAATACATTGATTTGGCTGCGGCACAAACTTTTTTAAATAACTTTGAGTAAGTTCTGACATAGTTGCAAAAGGTGTCATTTTTGTTATATGATTTCTCATGATAGAGATCATATAGGTGCTTTCTACTGATATGTATACCTGTGGTAGCCCAATCACTAAATGATTTACACTGGTTTAGAGAGATTTTTTTTGGAATAAATACACTGTCATGTTGTTTATTTATTAATCTACTTAAGTTACTGTATTGTAAATTTACATTATTGGAGTGGGCTATAGTAGGCATATTGTTGATTAGACCACATCGAAATCTCTCTAAACGTTTGTCATTGACTGGAACAACCATTATACTCTTATTAACCTGTTTTTCTTTTGAGTATTTAAATGTAACCAACTGACCGCTGTGATCAGAGCTTAGTTTATTTATTACTGATGAATATACTGGAGTTGCATCAGAATACACATTATCTAGACAAGTTGCAGTGGTCTTTGTTATCCTAGTTGGTTGTAGAAACAGGTTAATAAGATTGTGACATTTAAATAAATTTATTAACTTTTTACTCAAGGTTGAGTTTTCTAACAAGTCAACATTAAAGTCCCCACAGACAAATATTTTCTTAGTTGTATTATTTAATTTACCCAATAATTCTTCCAAAGCAAATTCAAAACTATCATAGTTTGATTTAGGGGGTCTATATATGCAAACAATTATAAAATTTGTCAATTCTACACAGGATATTTCAATAGTTTGTTCAATAGATAGGCTCACTATGTCCTTACGTTCCTTAAATTTTAAAGATTTATTTAATATTATTAAAGAGCCACCATGTATTGCTGTCTTTCTATTGAACGAACTAGCAACTTGGTGCTGAGCAAAATTTAAAGTTAATTGGTGTTCTAATAAAAAATGTTCCGTTATACATAGTATGTCTATATGCTCAGCATTCAAAAACAATTCTATTTCCAAGACTTTTTCCGAGATGCCTTGTATATTGTGGTGTACCAAATTTAGATTACTTTCATTGTATTTTATTGACATATTGCTAGATGCTCCAGCATCTGTTGTCTTATACTCTAATTTAAAGACTTTGGAATATCCAAATTTGTCAACATAGTGGAACTATATGTTTCACTATGGCCCGCAAATACAGAAGACTGCTCAATAAAAGCAGAGTTATTAGCTAAATAATTAGCTGTTTTAAAAAATAAAAAGTTTAATAGCACTTTTGCTATTTATTTATTTATACTTTATTGCACACAATAAAGTATAAATAAATAAATAAATGCTATCTGTTTTAAAAAGAAATTAGATATGTTGTATCTATCTTTAGTCAAATCAAATTTAAATTTATAAATAGAATTAATGTCAAGTACATTCAATAACATGCTTGTGGTGCTATTAAGACATATATTATTCGCACCCACAAAGCCATACATGCTATTGTTAAGTTCATTAAGTTCTTTTCTCATTTTCACCGGTAGCATTCCTCAAATAAGGAAATGTAAACAAAATAATCCTGTCCACTTTGAGTGTTTGCAATTTATCTAAATATTTCAAGAATTGGTTTTTATTTACATTTCCTCTTCTCCCAAACAACAATACAAGTGTTGTTTTTGGTTGGAAGCTGCCCTTTAATACTTTATTTAATATTGTCTCCGCTGATGCTCCAGGCATACAATAATTTATTACATGACTTGAGTTGTTTAACAATTTAGCTCCCATATTTTTTCCTATTTCATCGCTATACATGATGATTGGGTTTTCTTCAATGTCATGGTTACTAACTATGGAACTGACATCATTTAAGCAAGTGACCCCACATGAATGAATAGAGGACCCTTTATAATTATGATACATGGTATCAGTCAACGATTGAAATCGCTCTTCATTATATTTTGATAGCTGTAAAAGCTCATCCATGTCAACCACATGCTGATTAATTTGATCTTGAGCAGCATTATATTGATGTGTCATATCCTGTAATGAGAGTTGCAGACAACTAATTTTCTTATTTAAGGAACTGATGTCAGTTTCATACCTTTCACTCATGATATCCACCTCACAACTGGACTTCTTACATTCCTCTAATAATGCCTTATATTTTCTACATACATGATTTGTATTTTGCCTTTTTGTAATTTTATTGGCTTTCTTAATAAATCTTTGTAACCTTAAATACTTTTTATACTTGTTGTGACTAATCCTATTTTTAATTTTTCTATTGGATGTATTTGTGACAGACTCATCACCAGTCAAGTCAATAGTAATTGTTGGCGAGGCTGATGAGATAGATTGAGAGTTAGGGACCAACTCTTTAAATAAGAGTTGTGTATAGTCTGTCTGAGCCTTAATGGCATCCTTTTCTAATCTATCAATGCGTTCTTGGGCACACGAAAGTTGGGACTGTGATAACTGTAAGTTTTTTAAATTGTTGTCATATTCATTATAACAACCATCAAATTCCCTAGTTTGTCTTTTCAAACGATCTCTATCCTCTCTAGTCTCCAAGTATAATGCATGAATTTTAACTAACTCTGCTTTAAGGCTAGAATTCCTATTAATAATTTCCAATGTCTCAAATTCATTATCCTCCCTTTCCTTTAACAGCTGTTCACATTGCGTCCTATACTTGTTGAGCTCTTGGAGCGCGAGTTGGAGTTGGCTTTCCAACTGGCGGGCCGAAGCACTGCGAGTATTCATGTTTACTTTATATAAAAACTGTTTATTTCAAATTGACAAAAATTAACAAGGTAGGTATTATGCAATGTGAATTATGTGCTAGAAAAGCAATTCGATTTAAATATATATATAAGACTAAGGCGTATGAAATTTAAAGAGGTAAAACAATGAATTGAAACAAAGGATAGAATGAAACAATTAGAAAAGTTCGTTACCTGTCACTTGCAGGTTATGGTTACACTTTGAACTCACAATTAATAGCACGACACGATTAGCTTTTAAACATTGAGGTGGATATAGGTATACAATTTATTATACAACAATAATAATATTACCTAATAAAATAATTATCGAGAGTTTAAACTTAAGGTACAATGTTATAGAAAAATGTTAAGTCACTTTTTCACTTATTTTGCAAATATTAACTTTGAAAACGATATCACAGAGCTAGAATCACTTATCTTGTGTTTATTTTTACTAAATTCGATGTTTATAAAGCTTAAAACTTATTTACAATAATATTTTTTACGGAGCTAACTGTTTACATAGCACAGAGTATCGAACACCGAACATCAATATTTAATGTGAATTTATAACATATTTGCTCGTAAAGTGGTTTTAATTACACCAATTTCATTTATCGTAATGTATCTCATTACGTACTTGTGCGATAATGATTTGAATTTGAATTTGAATGTAATGTAAAACGCACGTGTTTTTTTTTAAATAAAGTTTTAAGATACTCCGTCTAAAAATGAACGATGCTTTTAAAAATCTTAGCAAAGAGGTTTTATGCCAAGAAAGTGGTCAATATTTTATGGATAAATAAAATATAACAAATAAACATTTAATTCTTTAATTTAATTAATTTTGACAATCAATTACAACTTTATTAGTAATACTGGCTGTTTTTGTACCTTTGCCTAAAAAAAAAGTTGATGCGCGTGCATCGCTTATCTGTGGACAAGTAAAAATAATATAACTGCTTTAACAATTAATTAAAGATTTATTCGTTTAACAAAATCAGAGTTTTATTAATTTCCTCGTAAATATGTTATAAAACGTCGTATGACATACGTGCGCTTTGAAAATTACAGCTGAGGAGATATTACTATAAGGAAGCTGAGGCTGTAATTTTCAACTTACCGCACTTATATCATAATGTACTATTAGGACCAGATTTTGAATTAGATATATCGAGTAATCATCTGACGATAATGAAAGCGAGGACTCTTGGGATGAAGAAATGGGAAACCCTCACCCTTTGATGATCCCGTTAAAGAGTTCTCTTGTTAGTTTTTGTCAGGTGCACAGAAACGAACATAAAGTCCTTTTATCGTAAAACAGCACTGTTTCTGATGGGTATAATAAGAAATTATGGCGCTTTTTTATCAACTACGTATTCCATCTGCACAATCTTATTTAAAGATCAAAAGTGTTAATGCCGAATGGTGGTCATTTGTTTACCCAGGATTGTTAACACTTCTTCATACACGGCCAACGAAACAATGTCATTTTTAGCTTCCGAAAAAATAGAACTCGTCGTCCATTCTACACACAGCCCCGACCTAGCACTCAGTGATTTCTGTATTTTCCCCAAAATCAAAGTTTTGATGAAAAGTTTCACTTTTACCAAATCCGAATAGGCAGTGACTGCGATCCATCAGCACATTGAAAGCTTGCATTCAGATCTGTTGACCTCCTGTTTTAAAAAATGGTGCGATCGCATGAAAAACTTGTTTAAAATATAAAGCAACAATCATATTTTTTGGTTATAACATGTCGTTTTTTAAGTTACGCAAAACTTTTAGTGTGGTCTTCGTATGTTAGCATTATATTAGCAAAGAATCACAAAATACACAGTTTAATATTTTATATTATGTTAGCGTGTCCCGCCTGCCACTACTACTTTTAATAAAAATATTATTTAACAGCTCTTATAGTCTTATGTGCTTGTTTTGTGCTTTTTAGCTGAAACTTACTATATTCCGCAGTCGGGTTTTTTATTTTATGTAATTACTTATTTATTATTATTTTTAAATTGAAAAAAAAATGAAATTATTTTTGCTAACTGTACTAGCTGTCAACGTAAGTACATGCCGCCATTTAAGATTCCTTTCTTTAATGGACCTAGTTATATCTGTGAGTAGAGGGCATTATGCCACCGGTTCAAAAAAACTAATGTTATGTTAAGTAAAAGTCTTTCCGTTTCCGGGATGTTCAACATTATCGATATAGAAAATTTAAAAAAAAATTCACTTCCACATTCTTTTTGGCCCCAAGAGTACAAATGAAGATTTTTTTGTATGTAATCTTTGGGTAGTACTCTTGGATAGTTGTGCTATCGAATGAAAACTATTTTTATAGTCATTAGCATAACTCGTTTTTAAAATGAGTTTTTACACAAACCTCATGGGTTTTTTTATATCGTTCTGAACTTTTACTCTGCCTTTGTTTAAAAAAAATGTATGGGAGCTTGAATGCCAATTTTATAAAAAATCTAGTTTATTTTACGCAAATTTCGAAATGATATGTTACATGGTTACATGTTACATTTACTTTTAAAATGAGGTAGACCAAATTTTCAATTCTAAAATTAACTTTATTGCCTAACTCAGCTTTAAAACCATTCAAATCCGCTTGACTGTCCATTATTGGTCAAAATAAGTACCACCAGACTAAAGAAAGACAATGTGCTCCCCTAAATTAAGAGGTTTAAGTTTAGATTACCTCATTTCCTACTTAAAATCATTTCAAATATTAGTTTCAGCGATTAATTAAATAAATTTTTGACAATAAATGTACAAAATAGCGGCCGCGCTCTCTGCGTGGTCTTCACCATCTAAGAAAAGATCTTTTAATACTGGCCGCAATTGTTAGTTCCAACATTTTTTTTTGCTCAGCTCAGCTGGCCCACTTTGTTCTTAGGCTCTATTAACTTTTATTTAAGGCAATAAAAAAGTCTAATGGGTTGAGTCTGGTGATCGAAGTGGCAACAAAATTGTCCCCAACCGCCCGATCTATTGTCGAGAATACGTTTCATCGAGTTATGCTCTTATATTTCAAGCGAAGAGGGCGGGGCATCCATCGTGCTATAGCCACATTCTTCTTCGATCTTCTGATGATAATCATTTAGTAAGATCGGGCCTTAAAAAGTGTAAATTTGACTCTGAGGTTGTTCCTGCGGAATGTTCCAGACAGCTCAACTGGGCAGATGATTTTTCTCATTTTTCACAAATATATTTTAGGCTGGTACTGTAACTGGACCTGTCTTCTCTGACCAACCGAGGGTATGTGCACTGCCTCTTGTGCAGATTTTGCATATTAAAATAGCAAAATCTTGTGGAACCTTGTCCACATACAAAACAGTTTTTTAACAAATATTTGATGTGATTTTAAATAGGGTAATCTAAGCTCAAGCCTTTTAATTTAGGGGAGCACATTGCCTCTCTTTAGTCTGGTGGTACCAATTTTGACAATTAATGAATACCTTTAGATGGTTTAAATGCGGTTTAAATGCGGATTTAGATGGTTTCAAGGCTGAGTTAGGCTACAAAGTTAATTTTGGAATCAACTTGTAATGTCATAAAAATTTTCAAATATTTCCATTTAATTAAGAAAAAATCCAAAAACATCACAGCACAAGCTACACCTATAACCAAAACACTTACAGCGTCTCAAATAAAGCTTCAAAATCTCAAATAAAATGGGAATTTCACTCATAGGAAATACTTTAACACTTTCAAAACAGTTTTGGCCGTGAGCGCCGGAACTTGCGACCCGTCGTATCTCCACGACACTTCCCTTCCTTTCCGAAATGTTGGTCGCACTCAACCAGGATGTGGGCAACATGAACACGACACTCTTTTGACTAGCTTTGTCAATGGTACGTTTTGTTGAGTTTGATAAGAATATTATGCCATTGATGTTTGACTAGCGTAACCTAGGTTTATCTAGCCCGCTATCATAGTAGACTTTATAACATCACTAAGTTATATGTAAAAGTTTTAGCTTTTATAACAAAATTAACCACTTAAAAGGTAAGTATTTGCAAAATTTCAGTAAAAGGTTTTTTGTTATAAAATTGATTGTTCACTGAACAGGATTTGTAACTGAAGTGTGTGACTAACTTGAGTTCAAGAAGACTAATTTTAAAGCGTTAAAAGTCTTTTATTCGATAAAAAACTAATACTTAAAACCACAGACATACATCTACATAGACAACGCAAATGCATGTATTTTGCGTGTCCGAACCCCAACCAAGCGTTGGTCGCCGCTAAATTCAGTCCCCGCGTATGTATGTATGTTAGAAATCGATTTCTCATTATCGATATCGTTCTTGATAATCGATTTCATTGGCGGCATTGGTGTAATTGAATCGGTTTGTATTTCCCAACAATAAATATCAGCGGTGACGTCACAAAAGGTGTTAAAAGTCGGCACGCATTCAATACAAATCGTGACACTTGCGTTGTCTATGAAGATGTATGTCTGTGCTTAAATCCTTCTTTCAAATTAAAGGTAAATCCCATATATCAACTAAATTTGCACCTCCATCAGCAAATTGGCTCAACCACGTCCGCTTCAATTCTGAGAAATTCCCTTTATTAGACAACGTGTTTCATTTGTTTTCTTTGACTAACTTGCTTATGTTTATTGCCAGGGAGATAGCGGGATTACCGATGACAAATGTGAATCTGTGATTTGGAAGGCAAATTTGTGTTCGGTTGTCCTGAATTTCTTCTTGTGAGGGAATTTATAATGTGTATAGGTACTTGGTTTTGTTTATTTTCTCAGCAGAATGGGTGTTAAAATGGTAGACAATCCAGAAATATAATCATTTATAAATACATACATAAGTTCACGCCTGTATCCCTAGTGGGGTAGGCCGAACACCAGAGACTATAAAACCATCTGATGTCACGTTTGATAAATTTGGAGATATTATTGTGATGGATTGAAACTATTGCAGTGACAGGGAGTCAGCCTATTGCCTGCAAAAACGCCAATAGAGCCTCAGTTCCTTAACTGACTTTTACAGTATGCTGGCAAAGAGAAGTAGCTGGCACATTCTATGTTTTTATTTTGCTCCCAGTCCAGCATGGAAGTAATTTATTAATATACAGGGTGTTTGGTATACAGCTGGTCAAATTGAAATGGGGGGTAGGTGGGCCTATACTGAACATACTTTCTCTAAGTACTGTTAGCCTATCTCTTATAGTTTAGTAAATATGGTTATTTTTCATAATTTTCAAAAAAATCCCAAATTTACACCTTCTAATCTAAATAACTTTTTCGTCTTGTATGAGTATCTTCTCAAAATTTAATTTTATTCGTGTTTCTGATACAGCCCTATTATAACTATGGGTATTTGACGCAACAATTCGAGAAAAAAAATTTAATGGGTCAAAAATGTCTCGAGCGTGAGGCAAAATTATATCAGATATATTTTTTACATTGCAATAAAAAAATAAAAAGAAACTATGATATTTTTAAATTCCTAATTTAAACTACTTCGGTTTATCTTCTTTTTAATGATATGCATAAAATTATTACAAAACTTCAAAAATCACAACTCTTTTTTAAAGTACTTCGATAACTCCGAATTCTTAATTAGTTCATATAAGAGTAGGCCAAGGAACATAACCATATAATATCAAATGTAGTACATTTTATCTACAATAAAAAACATCAATGAAGTACATTTTATCTCGATGATGCATTATTAAGAATGTAGCGACATGCGACATCAGCATATTTTGTAAAACCTAACTAAAGCGCCTACAGTGGGCAGTCGTGTCCCTCACCCGCTCTGTAACGCTAGTCTTTTATATATTGTATCACACACGTAATGTTTTAATACAGTGAATATTCTATTTAATTGATTTTAATTTCACGCACCCAGTCTACATATTAGCAACCTTCTGATGAACTAGAGTTATACCTATGATCGAGTGAATTAGTGACTATTCGTAAATACATACAGTACCCAAAACGGTAAAGTGGTGACCCCGACGTGATTAGGAGTAATCGGCGTATTTAAAAAAAAAAAGTCATGATTTTTGAAGTTTTGCTATAATGTGTAGAATATCAATAAAATGAGAAGTCGCCGTGGCGCCGTGGTTACTGTGCATATCAAACGATATCGCAGGTTAAGCGCGCTCGGTGCGGCTGGTATTAGGATGGGTGACCGCCGACCACTCATTTCTCAAGAAGACTTCCGCGCTTTGGAGGGCACGTTACGCAGTCGTTCCCGGGTGCTGTATACTTGTATACAGTAGTCGTTAGGGTCTGTCAAAAGCCATTTCGGCACCCTGAAATATCTGACATCC
Organism: Stenoptilia bipunctidactyla; assembly: GCA_944452665.1. NCBI lineage: Eukaryota > Metazoa > Arthropoda > Insecta > Lepidoptera > Pterophoridae > Stenoptilia > Stenoptilia bipunctidactyla. The sequence continues at coordinate 3,334,004 of OX101730.1, forward strand.
ACCAACCAGCACCGGGCCAGCTTGGTGGATTACGGCCTAAACCACCTCGTCACCCAGAGAAGAGACTCATAGCCCTGCATTGGGCTCATTACACGGAGTTGTGATGATGATGATATCATTAAAAAGAAGGTAAACCGAGGAAGTTTTTAAAAGTATTTTAAAATTCTCGTCGTTTCTTTGTAAAAAAAAATATCTGATAAAATTTTGCCTCGCACTCGAGACTTTGTTGACCTTTAAAAAAAAACTTGAATTGTTGCTTCAAATTCCCATTTAGTTATAATAAGGCTACATTGGAAACACGCATAAAAAATATTTTGAGGAGATTAGAAGGTGAAAATTGGGGATTTTTTTGAAAATTATGAAAAACAACCATTTTTACTAAACTATAAGAGATAGGCTAGTAGTTCTCGAAGAAAGTATATTCAGAATAAGCCCCGTACAAAATATCCCTCATTTCAATTTGGCCAACTGCGTACCAAACACCCTGTATATTTATGATATTCACGTAAAATTATCTAACTCTAAATAAATTTCTTAAGGAACTTGTGTGATGGAGACTAGATAAGCAATAGTAAACTTAGGAAATACATAAACATGCATATTGAACATATACGTATTTTTAATATAAAATATAAAAATAATATAAAACCCCCAGACAATCAAACCAACTACATGGTCCCAAACTAAGCAGTGCTTGTGTTATGGGATACCATGTAGCGAACTAGGGGGGAACCTAGAATATAAATACATAAACACCCAGACATGGAACATTTTCTTTTTTCTTGTTCCGTGTGGGTGCCGAACCCGCAACCATTAGCGTCTGAGGCAGACTGGTTTAGCCCATCGCCAAAGTGGTCGTCAAATAAACTTTAATAAACATATTAATATCCACGAATTGAAGGCTCTGTGGGTTCGATTAGAACTAAGAACCTCTGCTAAAGAAAGCAATGTAAGTTACTACCACACTAGACGTCAGTATACAATGCTCGTTATTTGTTTGTTTTCAGTGAGCTTAATAGCAATAAATAAAACAGTTAGCTCGTTGGTTTCAGTTAGCTAAATATCACCTAGTAGTAATGTCACCTTTTTGCACGATTTAATGAACTAAAACATTAACATACTTATCAAAACTTACTTAGCAAATCCTTAGTTAAACCTCTAGACACCACTATATTAAACTTATTATAAGAATATAGTCCTCTCGGCCTCAATAGTGTTTCAAAGGCACTGCACGTGGAGTATAATAAAACTTTTTAAAGCATTGTTAAAACCGTCGTTTGTTATCACCTGTTGGAGAGTTGCAAATGGGTTGAATTAGTCTTAAGTACTTAAACGCCAAGGGGTTACAAGGATATGGCTTTTCTAAGAATTAAGGTAACACCCAGTTCCGAAATTGTGAAAATGTTTTAAGTAAGGTTCAGTCAGCGAAGCTACAGGAAATATAGGAGTTTTCAACTTGAACTTTGGCTTTCCGTGTAGCATTAATACTACTAACTACTTATTTCATATTTTATAATCAAAAATCATTGACTGTGATTTAACATCAGATGATATCTACTGCCGGTTCACAAGAAAAAATAATGACACTGATTTCCCATGTCATATAACTATAAGCAAAAACTTAGCTATGACGGCGTTCGCAAAGTTATGACAATACACTAGTTAAAAAGAATGATGTTTATTCTATTAATATTCTACCAAGAATATTTCAAAAAAAAATAGAAAATTCTTTTCCCATTCGCTAGTTGGTATATTGACGAAACCTGAGCTACACAAGTTCCCACGAAACTTTATATACATATAGCATTCTCGTTGCTTTTCGATCATGTGACATGCCAATGAGAGGTTTTCTGACAGCTCATTAAACAAGCAAAACTGTACAAAATTGGTACAAAAGGCTTCGATAGATGGCGCTTTACAAAAGGCGAAGGCGAAGAATTTATTCCACACTGCGTTTTAAAAAGTAAAATAAATTAATTGACGTTTGTATCGGAAATTGAACGTATAAATAACCATAGTTGGTAGATATCACTTACCTACATTATAGTATACAGACTTAACGCTTTCGGCTTTTTGAAAGTGCCATCTATAGTGGTTTTTTGAACTAATTTTTATGAGTTGTCAGAAAACTCCCCATTCGACCGTCAGACAGGACAAATGACAATAAAAATCATTAATGTCAAATTCGGGCTGTATCTGTAATGAAAAAAAACCTTGATAATTGAAAAGAAATCTCAACTCTTCAAACTTAAAAACTCTTTCCTATTGAAAGAAACAGCTCATCAATTTCCCTGGCGCTTTATGCAACACATGCTTCAAAAGATCCTTAGTTATCGAATTATTTGCTCATTTCGTACCACTCTAGTAGTTATTCACCCTTCATAAATGAAGGATAAGGGTGATTCTCAAACTGCTAATTGGTTTAGTTCATAATACCTAAATAGAACCTTAATTATTGATAGTGCTGATAAAAGTATTTATAGAGTTAGTTTCAAATAAACAACTGTTGTTTTATTAGTAGAAACAAGTTGTTTGTGTGATATAAAATTATGACATTACTGGTGGAATGGGGTGAGCTACATTGATCAAAACTTTGTTTTGTTATAAAACTTAAATTACGCAATTTCCGAGCGCATCTTTTCGATTTTTTTAACGGTTGGGAGCATGAACGTTAATGTCAGCATGTGAATCAAAATGCAAAAGTAAGTAGTAATTTTATGTCATTCGAATAGGTAAAATAACTTCCAAATTACAACGTTGACTATCGCAATGACGAAAATCGTAATTGGTGATATTGGAAATATATTTGTTTATAATATCAATAATTCATAAAAATCTTAATCACAAAGATATTTTGATATTAGTTTTTTATTAGAGTTACTTTCAAATTCTGTAAAAAAGAGATCAGGTATAAAGAAACATAGCTTAATATTGTCTTAAGTTTTCGCGATTCATACTATTAAATAAAACACTTTTTAACCGGATTTATCGCGTATATTTACATTTTAAATTTTGACTCGACGTTTCGGTGTCTTTGCAGACCCCGTGGTCACGAGCGACTGAGGTGTCAAGCGTCGGATTGATAGATTGAAAAAGTTATACATCATCATCTCCATCTGTTTCTCAGTCTTCGAGCGTAGCGTTCTGGATTGATACAAAACGAGCTGACAGTATCTTGAGTTTGAGGTCGTGCAGCTTGCTGGATGTTAGATTTAATATTTTTCAGGATAGGGTCCCATGTCGGTGATAGTTTCCAACCATCTTCTCTATTGAAATTAGGGTGTTTTTTAATTTCAATCGCTTCTCTGACCATTCTAGGAATGTAATGCTTCTCTCTAGATAAAATTTTCACAGAGTCAAACCTTAAGTAGTGGTTGGGCTTGTCTATGGAATGCTCACAAACTGCAGACTTTGAAGCTCTTCGATTTTTAATATCAGCTATGTGTTCTTTTACGCGGGTTGATACGTTTCTTTTGGTTTGACCAATGTAGGAAAGCCCACAGCCGCAGTCAATCTTGTAAACACCTGGGTCTTGTAAAGGAATGCTGCATTTAACTGAGCGAAGATGTTGACTTATTTTTGAATTAGGTTTAAATATGTGTATATTGAAGCGCGCCTAAGAATGTTTGAGATTTTATCTGTGACGCCCTTTACAAAAGGTAAAAATGCAGGTTTGCGTTCGACTGTCTGCGGCTTCACGTGGTCACTGCGGCCGGCGGCGACGAGGTGGTTTGAGTCCGTTTTCACGAAGCACCTTGACAACATGTTTCAGTTCATCATCAATGTGCTGAGGATCGCAGATTCCATGTGCTCTCTGAAACAAAGAGGAGCCTACGGCGAGTAACTGGCTCGGGTGGTGGTGGGACTTCCCATTTAAATATCGGTCAGTATGGGTGGGTTTCCTATAAACTGTGTGACTGAGTGTACCATTTGGATTTCTTTTAATTAAAACATCAAGAAAGGCTAACTTATAATCTTGTTCTAATTCCATAGTGAATTGTATTTTAGTATTAAGGGAATTAAGATGGTTTAGAAAAGCAGTTACTTTATGTTGAGGTAAGATTGTATATGTATCGTCAACATACCTCTTGTAGATCTTCGGCACGAAGTTTACGACATAGTTTAAGATTGATCAGGAACATTTAGATTTGTTTCTCAAAATGTAGTAAAAAATTAATTATATTTCAAAAAGAAACAAATAGGAGGGCTATCCCGTATCACTACAATAGTCTCTCTGCATCATTATAATATCTCCAAATGTGTCAAACGTGACATCAGATGGTTTTATAGTCTCTGGTGTTCTGCTTACCCCATAAGGGATACAGGCGTGAAGTTACGTATATACAGGGTGTCCCAGAAACGACACCGTTTCGTGATACTAGAGGTAGATGGACCTAAGGCCTATCAGATAACATCAAAATACGTTTCGTAGAAGTTCTCTGGTTTTCAAGATATTACCACTTTTGTGATTTATTAAAAAATGTCCACTTTTTGTTCTATATTGCCTACAGCTGCAATTTATTTTTATTTTTATGCACATTTTATTTTTACAAGATTTATCTTTATTAGTCACTTGAAATAATCTAGTTACAATTTTGATACTTACTAGAACCCTATGCTGAGAAAAAGAGTAAAATATTCTCAATTTATTCCATTTCGAAAAACTCGACTAAAGTTTGTCGTTTCTGGGACACCCTATGTGTATTTAGAGGGTGTCTCGTATTGGACATAATGAAAATACTTCAGTATCTTAAATTTCTATTTATTCGATGAGTGTTACAGAGTTAAGTAAATTGATGCTATAGACCACGTTGGTAGCGATGGAATGAAAGAGTCTTCTAGTATGCGCACGAAATTGCACGATGACGTCCTTCCTTCGTTTTTGTACCAGGCGCCAACAGAGGGCACTTTAAGTCTCCAAGATCATTGAGCTTGTAACTGTGCGGATATATTCATCACAATATCCTGAATATCCAGATAGCTAAAGAGGCTTCTGACAAATCCTGTAGACAGACCTAAACGACATTTGCACAGGTCCCGGAACTGACTGCTTTACGTGCACTTTACGAAGCACGGAAGTTATTGTGATAAATTTATGTTCGGTCACCCGTATTTGTACTGCATAATCTACTGGTATACAGGAGTCACTCCGTTGCGACAACTTCTCAGAAACATTGCGAACTCGAAAATGAAGGCTGTAATTGGAGTTAATATCCACTTAATTCCCTTAATTATACTTAAATAAGTTTATAATATCTACTGAAGTGTGTTTGGAAGCCGCACTGGAACTTTAAAGCTCCTCGCAGTTTTAAAATGAGAAGGGGAACATAAGTTGAATAATAAATAAGTTACCAAAATGTATAATTCAGCTACCGTTACGGACACCAAAACACGAAACTACGATGTATGCTGTTATCAATTCAGATCCGACCCAGCAAGGATAAAATGCTTCCTAAACAAGAGCGTCTTCATCTCGGAATGGCCTTACGATGAATATTTTTTTTAGAACTCAGAACTCATACAAACAACAGACCAGTGACGTCATAAGTCGAAATCAAAAGTTAATAAAAATACAAACTCATAGATTAACCCAAGGCTGCGTTCTGACATATCTACATGTGTAATACTCGTACATCAGCCATCTTAAGCATCATTCCGCATTAAACTTCGATCGCTTGCAGCAGACGTTATCTCGCGCCAGGTATCTGGGGTGTCAGCCTCATTTTCTGAGTCACCGACTTGCAAAACGCAGCCAGGTAAATGCAACCTCAGCATGCTGAGTAGGAGGCATGAAAATATGCCTACAACTTGCTTAATTAGCATGCTGAAAACGGATTGTCTCTCATGCACGAAGTTATAAGAGAGACCTTTAGTGAGGGCGCTATATGAGATACGAATTCTTCTGGGTTTAATGAAATACAGCTATTTTCTCTCAAATCATGAATTAATTTATGTTTATTATAAGTGGAACAACCGAAGCAGCAAGGAGAATAAATATCTCCAAAGAATCTTCATGTCTACCGAAAGACAAATTTTCAATTACGTCTTTGTAATCAGCTCAGTGAAATTGAACAATGGAAAGTTCATGCTCAACTGGAGCGATCGACACAACCAAATTCTGCATTGCCTATTGCTACCAATACAAATAAATATAATATAAATTTGCTACCAATACAAATTTGTATCCTCCAAGGATTTTTGGTAACACTACAAAACAGCTTCAAATACCGCGGAGATTGCGGATATTGAAGTAAGTTTTGTGGCTTTATCTAAATAATTTATATCTAAATTTATCCACTGAAGCACTGTTCTAAAATTTTTGACGCAATGATTAGTTTAATGAAAAATAAAAATAAATAAATTGCCCGCACATCACACACCAACTACATGGCCCAAACCACTGGCGTCTTAGGTAGATAGGTTTACCCCATCGCAAAAATAGTAAAAAAATAGGAGCAGAATCCCTTATTCGAAGTTTAAAATATTTACATATAGTGCTATTTTTATCTATCCATATGCTCCATCTTCGATCTCAATTTGTTTTTTTCACATTTTTTATAAATTTATTAATTAAATCAATTATTTATTTGAGACGTTAGTCCATATGTTGTTAATTGAATTACAGAAACGTTTTGACCCTATTTATAACATTTAACATAAAAGACATGATATTACGAAAATGTGATATTATACTTTCTTTTTAATTATAATCAAATAAAAAATAAATTATGATACGAACTAAAAATATATATATTTTTCTTTTTATGCTTTTTTATCAAAAGAATTGCTACAAAATTTTTTAGGTATATTTAAGCGGGTTCGTCCGTTCTGTTTTGTTGTACTCTATGCCGCTACTTACATTATATTTCTAAACGAGAAGGTTAAGCTTGTACGGTTACTATGGTAATGGTTAGATATTTGCTTGTATTTTAATTATACCTTTTTATGTAAAGCTGGTATTTGTAAAATATAAAGCAATTTATAGATCACAAATGTAAAATGTATTTGTGTATTGTTTTTTATTGTTGATTTTTTTCATCTGGTAACTTATTTCATGACGGATATATTTCATGACCCCGTTTCAGTCTTGTGCAAGAAGATTGCGAATAGCTACAATTGGTCCTCATTTTGTTGACAATGCCTGCTATTTTACTGGGTATTATTTTTAATCTTGCAAACTATTAAAAAAAATTATAATTGATTTTAAGTTTGATTATATTTAATTCTATTTAATTTCATATTTGACTTTTCTAATTCGATTTTTTCTACTTCTTTTACTCAATAGGTACATGGTAAATTTAAATACGAGACATTACATTTTCTAATGCTGTACATACCTATTTAGACATATGTATCAGAATATTTTAATCCTTATGAGTGTTAATTAGTAAGAGTTTTAATATGTATGTTGTTGGTGTGGTTATATGATAAATAAATAAATAAAATAATTGACTACCCGTCAGCGGCTTGTAAAAGGCAACTGATCCGATTGAAGTCCAATAGTGGTAGTTATATAAAGTAGTCTGCCAAAAATCCCTGTTCCAAGTGGTTTATGAGAAGCGAGTTATCCCTGAACCCGTGTGCCTTGACCTCATATACCTAATTGATTCCAACCACCTCTTGGAGATGATTAAATTTAATATTTCTCGTGACCCTCCTTACCGTACAAATTATTCAAGAAATACATTTATGAGACGCTAATGTGACTTCTATAATAAAAAAACTTTTGGATGTTGACATATTCTCATTAAGCATTATATAAAATAAGTTTATATAAAAGAAAAGTAAGTCAAGTGATGCTTGTTCAATTTTTGTTAAATTTTATCATTAGAACAATTTATTTAGTTGTGTTGTTTTAGACTTGAAATAACATACATACACATACATTACGTCACGCCTGTATCCCTTATGAGGTAGGCAGAACATCAGAGGTTACAAGACCATCTGATGTCACGTTAGACAAATATGGAGGTATTATAGAGGATAGGAGAGAGACTATTGTAGTGACAGAGGGTCAGCCTATCGCCCACAAAAACGCTTTTAAAACCTCTGTCCCTTAACTGACTTTTACAGTATGCCCGGGAATAGAAGCAGCTGGCACATTCTACGTTTTTCTTTCGCTCCCAGTCCAGCATGGAAGCAACTTAAAATTAATATATAAAATATCTTTCCAATTTGGACATATTCTTATTCATCATTATCTAAGTAATATTTTAAGTAGATATAATTATTCTATTAACTACTTATCTAAAAATAAAAAAGGTTACCTTATTATTTTACTTGCCCTTGTATGAAGGTTTTTGGATCTACTAAGTTAACCATTTAATCGTATTTTTTTTATATTGTAAGGATAGGACGTTTGTCTTCCATGCCACCTGTTGGAAAGTGCGCACGAAGACTATGGTGTTACACATCCATCCACGAGAAACCTATTCACTCGACACTTAAAAGTTCCAGGACTGTAGTATTACATTTTATTATTATATTTTGTATTTATATTTTGTTGCTTTTTTTATTTTGTGAGAAAAGCGACCACTCTCTCTCATGCTTAGGGCTTGTACATTTTTATGCTTGTGTATAAACTTCAGGTTTTTCAGGTTCAGGTTTATTAGTGTGCTTAGTTTAAAAATGATTTGTAAAAAACTGTTTGATTTCCTAAATAAATAAAAAAATATACAGGGTTGATTTTTCGTCACCAGCCAAATTTAAATGTTAGTTTCTTTGATACGATATAAACGTACCTGCATATTTATTTTGGCGTCGCTCAGTACAAAAAGTTGAAATATGGAACCACAAACTTTTAAAAAAATAGTCGCTCTTGATGAAAAAACCTAATACGACGCGGCATTTCCTTGATAATACTACGACATAGTAATACAAAATGTGTGTAGTAGCGCGTAGTCATTTTTATTTTAATGGTAATTTAGAGTGACCATGCCTTGGGTAATATGTTAGTGGATAAGTTAATTTCCTTGTAAAAAAATAAATACTTTTTATTTGCAAAAATCGTTTCTATAAATGATACTTATTGTGTAAAAAAAAATTTGGCCGAATACTACAAATCAACCCTGTATCTTCCAATACATTTTCCTACACATCACACTAGCAGGTGTCGCGTCAAGTGACGCGTAGGTGCTGATGGAAGACCAGCGTTGCAACGTTCGCAACATTTATGCTGAGTCAGCGTCTCTTCGCCAAGCTTTTAAATGTATTTTTTGTTTTTATGTTTTATGTATTGTAATTGTAAGTGTTTTCTAATTACCTATTTAATTGTTTGTGTTAAAGTGTTTTTTTCAACATACGATTTTATTATAATTTAACTACTTTAACAAAGTTACCTTGCTAATTCCGCGACTTGTACTTGCACTAGTGATGCAGGATTTCCGTGCGTTGGTTCACCGCCCTCCCTCCCTTCAAGCAAGAAGCAAGAAATGCAATGAACACACACCTGGAACGACCACCACCGAACTGCACCTTGCACCCTGAAGATGCTTCTGGTTGACGCAAAACATGTGTCGGTGGTGGCTTGTGGTGTGGGTTACAGTTTTCCAATTGTTTGTTCATTGCATTTCTTGCTTCTTGCTTGAGGGAGGAAGGGCGGTGAACCAATGCACGAAAATCCTACGTCACTAGTGCAAGTACAAGTCGCGGAATCAGCAAGATAGCTTTGTTATAGTAGTTGTCAAGGATGTTCGCAAAGTAACGCCTGATTAAATCAATTATTATGATTTGTTTTTTATTGTAGCTTGGTGAATAAATGATCTATCTATCTATATCCTAATATCTTTGACCTCATCAGCATCATCACCATCTATATCCATTAATGGCGGGTTTCAATATTCAACTGACTGCTATGCGTAACCGGTACAGGTACAAAACTGGTAGGAAAAAAGTAGCGTTTCACAATATCTACTAGCTACGGGCTGTAAGTTCTCAAATTTGGCATCAATTTGGCAAAATTTCCTTGCGTGACGTTCTTCCAAGAAAATAGGTGATATGTGATTTATAGAATACTAGCTGCTGCCCGCGACGTCGTCTGCGTGAACGCTATGCAGCACCAAACGCACCTACGATTATAACACTGCTAGCGTGATAATATGTAGCCTATATGTTGACCCGACTTCTTAACTATCTTCATGCCAAATTTGAAGTAAATCCATGCTGTACTTTTTGAGTTTATCCCGGAAAGACAAACAGACAAACAGACAAAAATTCTAAAAACTATATTTTTTGTTTCTGTTTCGATTGTAGATTATACCCCAAGTATTCTTTTAAAAAAATATTCAATGTACAGTTTTGACTTTCCTACCATTTTATTATATGTATAGATCACGCATTCGCAAATTATTTGTATGATATTTGAACTAAAGAAATATATAAACTTATTCAATTTATGTTTACTATGTTTTAGTATTCGATAAATATATTATAGTATGTTTTTAGAGCTTTTTATTAATAATTGCGTTTAACTGCTTACGTAAAACGAAACGCCAATCCTTCGACTAATTTTGCCATTGGTTGAATCACATTTTTATTACGTCAAAGTAAATATTTAAAAGAAAAATTATGTCATTCAATAATATTCGTCCTTTTTTTTCAAAAACAGTTATAGATAAGTTAGAAAGAGAAAACTGGATTATTGATATGTTGAAAGATATTTGATAGGATATTTCGTTAAATGAATAAATTTTTACGTGGTTGGCTAGATAAAATGACCTATTCTTTAATTGGTCATACGTAATGAAAACGTAACTCTTATTGGCCGCAGCAGACTGCCATGCTACCTTTACCTCATTGGTTTAAATTAATAACTTGTTACGTCGTCGTTGGCTAGATATAATGACTTATTTTGTAAATGGTCGAATGTAACCTAGCAACCCATTACAGTCAAACAGTTCGTAAGCAGTGGTTTAGATGTCAAGATTTTGAATATGGAAAGGCATTTTGGCAAATTCTATTGTTCGTAGGCAAAACGAACAGTTTTCATAATATTGAAACCCGCCATAAGACGAAACACGGAATCATCACCGATAAATACAGTTATAAACAAAACTAATAAAAGCTTAAAAGTAGCCAAGCACAATATGAATATAGGAATTAGACTCATTTAACTAAAGTACGCTATAATTTGTTGTATTAACATTTTGCTGTTCGAAGTTCTCCCATTTAGTACACATACGATTTATGAGTTTTGTTTCACAGAATTCCAAAGGGTTTGGTAAGGGTTCAATTGATTTAAGGCGCTAACTTAGTCACATATAAGTTAAGTCTGTAATGTGAATTAAGATTCAGGACGACGGTCTATTCATAGCCATTCATATATTTGCTTTTGCCTAGCAAATGAAAGAACTTGTGTAAAGGATACTTAATAACGGATAATTAAAGTTAAGGTATATACAGGGTGTCCCTTCACGGTATTATATGCGGCATATAGTACCTATAAGGATTACAGAAAAAATACAAAAAAGAAAAAAAAAATTTTCAATTTAGCTTTCATACAAGGTTCCATATAGTGTGGCGGGACACCCTGTATAAATATACATAATTAATAAATAGATATTAGATAAAATAAACATTTGACACCCATGATTTGATGTCTAACATCTGAATTCAACGCACAAATATCTGCCCGCACCGAGATACGAACCCAATACGCAGGCATTTCATCTATACCCAGGAAACAGAAGTCAATGTTTTAATCGCTAAACCAGTACGTAGACCATCTTGCCGTCTTGCCGATTATGTTACCATTTTTAAATTATTAAGCAAAAGTAATACAAATCAAGAAACCACAGTATAACATTATAAAAACAAAATAAAATTGAATCTATTCAACCGCCTTCTGAAGAATCTAATTAGCGAATCACCTCTTGCATGCAGCCTTTCCGCATCAATCCCAACAACATTTGTTCTACGAATTGTTTTTAAAATTTTAGTTTTCCCATACAAACAAAACTAATAAAAGCATAGAAGTAGCCAAGCACAATGTGAATATAGGAATTAGATTCATTTAACTAAAGTACGCTTTACCACCGGACTACCAGACGCAGACAGAACTTCCATCCCTATATAGTGGATTTACCAAGAAGTCGAACAAAACGCTTCGATAGTTCCTTTTTGGTACGGATTGCCAAGGAGTGGAACAATCTGCCTGCGTCTGTTTTTCCTGACCACTTCAGTCCTGGAACTTTTAAGTGTCGAGTGAATAGGTTTCTCATGGATGGACGTGTAACACCATAGTCTTCATGCGCACTTTCCATCAGGTGGCATGGAAGACAAACGTCCTATCCTTACAATAAAAAAAAATATATCAATAGCCTTTGATTAGAGGCGTAACTCTTTTTACTCTGAGCGTACAGTATGCCACGCACCTTGCGCAATACAATAGCGCTTCATAATAATAATAAGTACTTCTTACAAAATGAGTAAGGAGAAAAAAAATGATTTTATTTTTTGTGCTATTTATCAAGATTTGTAAAAAGTCGTAGCACAAATGTTGTTGGGATTGACGTGGCGAGGCTGCCCGCAAGAGGTGATGTGTTTATTAAAATTAACCCTGTATATTACATATCAAGTTAAATATTGATAAAAGTATTAAATCAGGGTATAAATAAATATTAGCGAAAAGCGATTTAAAATCCTGTAAAAATAAACGTAAGATGAGGTGTAAAAATGTTTTTTAATACAGTAGTTATACAGTATATATTCATAAGATTGATGAATGATAATCAACGGCTAATTGAATGCCCTAACTCGGAGTTAACACCTCTTATACAAGATAGGGTAGTTACACTTAACAACTTGTTCTGAATCTCTCCCTGACATTGTACAGTATCTAAATAGAATTGTAAACTTTGGACTAATTGTATTGCATAAATTATATTCAAACCGCATAAGAGGGTGCATGAGTAGTGCAATATTGGGGATTCTGCATCACTTGCCCTCGCTGCGCTTGAGCTGCATGATGCAGAATCCCCAATACTGCCAGCTCAAAAACCAGATTTATCCTCTGCTTCAGTTACGTTATCGTAAAAAAAAGGAAAAAGTAGCAAAAAACCCTCGTCACCGTGGTGTGCTTTATAGTTCGAGATATTGTAAAAGCACACCACGGCAACCACCGAGTATGTTTTTATAATTGTTGTTTAATTGTTATAGAGACTTCTTCTGTGCTATATGTCATTGAAGGTTTTCAGATTGCCCAAGTCTTACTAACTTTCGCTGACAGCACGTGACTACATCAGACATGATCAACTCCATAGGATTTGGGCGAATCCGTATAGTGAATCTCATATCCAACTGCCACTTGACAAGCAATGTTATTTTTCTTATATACTAATAATCAATAAAAACAGTGATAGCGCGATTTAGGAATTTTGCGAATATCTCATTAAACGTAATAAATTGAATCATTTTTTTTTTTATTATAAATGCATCGCTTCAATATATTTCTATTGTTGAATAAATAAACTGCATAATATTTAAATAAGACGGGTTAATCATTAATAATTGAAATGTTTTCGTCAAATATCATTTAACGCCACCTAATGTATGCACTTAGTTCTAAGAATCATCATATTGCATGAAACATAGTAAGTATGTGAGAAAAATATGTAGATGGCACCACAAAATGTATCTATGCTTTCTAAAAAATTCTGATTTTAATTATTAAAATAAGCAATTATTTAAGATTTGACTAAATAAAGTAAGATCTCATGCAGCTTAAAAAAAAAATAAACCTACATTTTAAAAAAAATACACCGGTGCGCATGATAGTTGCAAGTATCGAATCCAAAACCTAGCGATCGGGAATTATCAAGTAGGCAACTACTACCTCTATACTGCAACTCACATACTGTTTGTAATAGATTTTTTTTATTTAACTTTATGACTATGTATAATGCATAGACATATTTTTAAGATAATATGAATGTCTGACGTTTTCTGTTTTTTTTTTTTTTACAATAAAAGTGTAAACTTTTAAAGATAATTATTATATCAAGTCCAAACATCTGTTACATTATTTTATTATCAGGCAGGGTCAGGATTCGAACCTGGACTGCCATGGTGCTAGCGCAAACAGAATCCGTAATTTCGCAGTATAAGATAGTTTGTTGGGCTGGCATAATTATCGGCGAGCGCAACAAAGTGCATTATTGCAATATTATGACGTTCTGTAAGCGCATGTACCAATATTGAATAAAAAAGATTTTTATTTTAGTTTTATTTAGCGTTCCTGCCCGCTAAGAATGAAAGAAAATGCATTTATTTCACACTACAAATTATGAAATAGAATAAAAGTGACAAACTTAAAACCAGATCGAAAGAGATCCTAGGTTCGACTCCTGCAACGAACAGTAATTCTACGCGGTTTCTTCGCTTTTATTTTATTAAGTTTGTATAGATGCAATCTGTTACCTATTATATTACAAACTTCAAAGGACCTGCACATAAAAGTTGTAATTTGAATTGCAAAGCAGCCAACTTTATTCCCATAATATTTCATAATCTTTCTGGATATGATTCTCATTTGTTTATAAACGAACTTTCAAAGATTTGCGGGCGAATAAATCTGTTGGCAAAAAATAAGGAAAAATATATATCCTTCACTAAATTTATTCCAATTGATACGCAAAAAATAGCTCAGTTAAAATTTATCGACTCTTTCAATTTTTTAAGTTCTAGTTTGGAAAACTTAGTACGAACGCTCGATTCTAATGACTTTGAAAATCTAAGATACTTTTATGCTGATCAAAAATCATTTGATTTGGCTCGAAGAAAAGGCACATATTTTTATGATTATGTGAACACTTGGGAAAGATATGAAGAAACTCAATTACCAGATATAAAGTGTTTTTTCAATAAACTATCTGGCGAGTCAATTTCTAATGATGATTATACTCATGCCGTAAATGTATGGGAGACATTTAGGTTTAAAAACTTAGGCGAGTATACTGATTTCTACTTGAAATGCGATGTTTTATTGCTTGCTGATGTGTTTGAGAAATTTAGGTGCATGAGTTTAAACTTTTACAGTTTAGACCCCTGTTTTTTTGTGTCATCAGCATCTTTAAGCTGGGATGCAATGTTATTGTATACAGGCGTAGAAATGGACTTAATTTCAAATGTGGAAGTTTACCAAATGCTAGAGCAAGGCATACGCGGAGGGCTTGCTCAGTGTTCTTTGCGGCATGCCAAAGCAAATAACAAATATCTGCCAGATTATGATCCTACATCTCCCTCAACATTTTTAGCATATTTAGATTGTGTGAATTTATATGGCTACGCTATGATGTCAAAATTACCTATTGGAAATTTCAATTTTTTAGATGATCATGAAACACATAATTTCAATGTTCAGTCTGTTCCGTCTGATGGTGAAAAAGGCTATATTCTTGAAGTTGATTTATATTATCCACCAGAAATTCATGATAATCATTCTGATTTGCCTTTTGCCGCGGAAAAGTTAAAAGTGCCAATACCATCAGGTACAAATAAAAAATTAGTAGCAAATTTGTATGACAAACATAAATATATTATACATTTTGTTCATTTACAAGAATGTTTAAGAAATGGTTTAGAGCTGCTTAAAATTTATAAAGTTCTTTGTTTTGACCAGACAGCCTTTTTAGCGCCATATATTAATTTGAATACTACTCTAAGACAGCAAGCCAAATCTGTATTTGAAAAAGATTTTTTCAAAAAACAAAATAACTCTATTTTTGGAAAAACTATAGAAAACCGAAGAAATCAAGTTGATGTGAAACTTGCTAATATTTGGACTGATCGTTTTAACAAAACAAATAAATTTTGCGGCGCTGAAAAGTACATTAGTGCACCTAATTTCAAAAATCTGTCAATTATTTCTGAAAGTTTGGTAGCAGTGCAACTAGATCCTACAAAAATTGTTCTGGATAGACCTATTTATATAGGTTTTACTATCCTTGAACTAGCCAAAACTCACTTATACAAGTTTCATTACTCTATAATGAAACATATTTATGGTGGAAATGCTCAACTTTGCTACACTGATACAGACAGTCTTCTCTATTTATTGCATACAAAAGATTTTTATAAAGATTTAAAAAAGAATAGTCAGTACTTTGATACCAGTAATTTTGAACCTTATAATGTACTAGCTGTGACCCGCGACTTCGTCCGCGTGGATACCGGTTGTTGGAGTTGGATAAATACTATTATTATATCCTCCTTGAAGTTTAAACTTACCTTATTCAAAATTTCGGCAAAATCGGTTCAGTAGTTAAGCGTTACTGATAGATAAACAGACAGAGTTACTTCAAAAACTGTTACAACAAAGCTGTGATCCGCAGTTTCACCTAGGTGTTTTGTGAAAAAGTATAGGTAGGTAGGTATATTACATAGATGATGCCTGCGACTTCGTTTGTATTGAATTAGTATTTCGAGTAGGTTATTTTCTTCTCCAAGGTCCTAAGTACTATCTTTAATAACAAAAATAAAAATGAAGAATCTTCGCCCAAATAATATGTATAACTCCTAACCACAAACATAGGTAACTATATTAGGCACCTTGCGTTATAAACAAATCGGGTGCCAAAGTGTCTTAAATTTTACATAATTCATGCAATACCTATCTTCATTAATTATAGCTTATTATTCTAAGTAAAGCTATATTACTGTAAAGTTTCAGAAGAATACATTCGGCAGTTTTTGCGTGAAATAGTAGCAAAGATCCATCCATCCAGCCATTATCAGTGTATAATGTGTATCTATCTATAGTTATGATTGGCTACTTTTCACGGTAAAATGTAATTTCTTTTGGTAGTTAACACATCTACGTTACTTTTTATTCTACTTCTAAATCTACGGTTTCTAACTTCCAAGAGCTAGAAATGATCACGAAATAAATAAAACCTTGAGTCCCATTATTTTAAGTTTAACTTTCTTACAATATATCTCTGTATGTACAGAAGGCAGCACATCAAGCGTTACAAATCGGTATTTTTTTTACTTGAATCTGAAATCTACGCCCTCGACATTACCTAAGTTAAAATTGTTTGGGGAAATTTGACAGGTAATGTAACGCTTGACCTGCTGCCTTCTGTAACTACCTGTATTAAATCGCGCAAGAAGCTTTATTAATGATTTAGCCCTATCAACATAGCAAAATTTTCTACTGCATACCAACTGATAAATAGTAAAATTGATAAATTTTTACCAGGAGAATTTCCTTAGAATTCTTATTCCCATGTTTATTTTTAGTGTAGTTCGGTTTTTTTTTCTTCTGGCTATCCGAACGCTTTAACATCTATCTAATCTACTAATGCCACGTTACAATATCAAAAACACTGTTCGTTCGTTGCTTCCACGCTGGACTGGGAGCAACAGAAAATCATAGAATGTACCAGTTGCTTCTCTTCCCGGGCATACCTTAAAAGTCATTTTAGGGATAGAGGTTTTATTGGATAGAGGTTTTATAACGAATAAAGGCGTGAAGTTATATGTATGTATGTTCGTTTATTCTACGAACAGTAGATTTAGCTATCATACACGTTGAATATTGAAGCGTATAAAGCGTTTCAATATTCAACGTCTTGTCAAGTTACTACTTACTATTCCTATAACTACCTACCATTCGTTTGTAGTAGGTTTTACTCATGTAAAATATTGAAACCCAGCATTCATTGATTTTGACGACAATTTAGTTATAATTTACCCCTAGAATAACCCTACCGCCTCTGAATAATTGACTATTCCAAGTGAGCCCCGCTTGGTGGTAAACTGACTGTCTCGGCTGACTGAAATTTGCCATCAAATATCACTACTGCCAGCGGTGACGCGTCCCGAAAACATTTTATAAAGAGCCAGTTCTAGAGCCGCAAACGGGTTTTTGATAGAACTGGCTTGGCTTCGGTATTCGACCTCATTTATACCATCAGGTGAGAATGAGGTCAAATTCGGACTTATTCACCGATTTGAAAAAAATCTCAGTATTTTTAATATTTTGGAATAGAAAGTTATAAAATTAAACTCGTGGGTAGTCTGACTCCCAACCGTTACAAAAATTTGGTGGTTCATTCAGAGAAATCTTATTTCCAAGTGAAATAATAAAAGTTGGGTGAATATGGTCATAGGCACCCAGAGTTTGGTAGGTATCTCAAACAATTAACAGCGTGAGTGGCCGGCCATGCCAGCGAATCACTCGCTCGCCCGCCCGCGTGTTATCGAACATACCTACCTACCTATTTTATTACGGAGTTATTTTAAAATGTATTAATGGTGTTTTTTATATGTTTAGTTTGAATTATTTTGTAAGTTGATTTCATATAAATGTTGACAGCGCCATCGCATTGGAATCATCTGTTAAGGTGGATCCTATGATTTTGTAATAAATAAATAAAATTATAACGATATCTCTTTGGATCTTGATTGAAATCAAGTGGTGTCAAAGACAATTTTGTTCACAATTAAATATTTATTGTAAACAAAATAAAAAAAAAATAATAAAAAAAAAAATTACGCGAGCAGGATCGAACCCACGACCTTAGACTCATGGTCGGTCTACGCGCAACTGAGCAATGAGTACTTCTGATTCTGCCGAACATCTCCACCATATTCTAGTAAAGTAAGTTTTAGGCATAACTTTTAAAAATCTATCACAATTTTTTTAGATCATAGATTTTTTTTATGTCTGCAGAATCTGCTCATCATCCTGGACAACTTTTGTTAAGGCATCATATCTATATTTCTTACGGTTTTGATGATCTCTTAAGGGTTCTGCATCAGGTGTTCCAGTAACCGAAACCAAATATACCCTATATGTTGCCCCGGCTTCACAGCTATACATCAAAAAAAGGTTCATTCAAATCCGTCCAGCGGTTCCAGAGATTAGCGTGTGCAAACAGACAAACTTACAAACAAACAGACAAATTTTTTTTTTCAGATTCTTACTCTTTTTTCATTTCTTTATAACCCTAGATAATTTTTTTTGTAAAAATATTAAATGTACAGACACGTTTTTTTTACTGTTTTATTATATGTATTGATATGGTGTTTCCCAACTCAATAAACAAATTCCAGGTTATTTTAAGGATGAAATGGGTGGTGAAGTAATATCCGAGTTTGTGGGCTTGCGAGCTAAGTTGTATTGTATACATACGAATAGGTCTTTAATAAAAAAAGCTAAAGGTGTAAAAAAAAGTATTGTTAATAGACTGGATATCAAAAAATTTAAGAATGCTCTTTTGTTCAATGAAAGTTTTAGAGATTCAATGTACATAATACGATCTAAAAATCATAATTTATATACGCAAAAAGTTGATAAACTTGTTTTAAATGCAAAAGATGATAAAAGACAAATAGTGCCAGATAGCTTTTCTACATTACCTTGGGGTCATTACTCCACAATATTCTAATAATTCGCTAAGAAACATTCTGAGACTTTTTTATTTTTATTTTGTTGTTGTATACTGTTAATAACAATTATAATTTGCATATTTAAAAAATTTAGAGATAATGTTACTAATCAACTTATGTTTATCTAAGTACTAGGCTGTATTTTGATTGATGTGATTAAAAATAAATATTTTTATTTTACTATTTTTGTAAAATGATACTTTTAAGGTTTTTATTTGAAATAAATTGAATGACCCTAAATAGAAACAGAGTTTTATTTTTATTTTATACATAAGTTATCTACACTCTTTTAAATAGTAGACAGTTAAATAAATATGTTACTTTTAAAACAAGTAAATTTTTACACATTTGATGAGTGATTTGAATTTAACTTAAATGCTTTATAATTATTAAATTATATCAATGTATAGAACATTGATATCATTCAAGTATTATATAGCACAGCGGCTATTGAAGTTCCAATTGGACTAACTACCTATCATAACTAATTTAAAAGAAAAAAAAAATGCTCCTCATGTTCATTTGTAATATTTATTTACATATAATTAAATAACAATATAACACACTGTAAACTAAAACAAACAAAAAACACTATAACTAACACTGATTGCCAGAAATCTTTTTAGATATTTTTCTAACTAATGCCTCAGTCTCGTCTAACACTTCATCATATAAATCCGTCACCAAATATTGTGCATGCACCGACCGATCACCTTCATTTTTGTCCATAGGAACAATGTTAATTTTTATAAGATATCTTCCTTTACTTTTATTCTCATCCTTCTTAATAAAAGAAGATGTATATTTTTTCTTTTTGCTAGCCAAAAGTATATTTTTCTCCTTTTTGGTGGCGAGCCATTCCATACGTCTTTTCTCTACTTTATCCAGCCATCTATCGACATCTTGAGCATAACCACCAGCATTAAATTCGTTGATTTCAGGATAGTCCTGGCTTACGCTGTATGGATCAAATTCTTTCTGCGACATTTTCTGTAAAAACGAAAAATTAAGTAGCATGAGTATACAATAAATATTAAACTTATTACATAAGTACTAGTACGAATAAATTTATAAATAAATATTACACTCACCAATAATACTTTAAATAGTTTTTTTTTTTTAATACAATCAAAAGCAATAACTGTCTTATTCGAAGTCAATCGTTGAAATGAATGGAAACGCTTTATTTCTTTCGCCAATAATACAAATTAATGATGACATAAAGAAAAATAAATGTTGTTAGGTATAAACTTACACACACTCCAAAAATATTAGGCACAAACATATACATTTTTAAATATGATACATAGCTCATATTTAAGAACGCATGATATATTATATCTTGTAAGATGAGACTACAAGCGTTCTTGTAGTGACAAGTCTAAAGTTAATCCAAAATAAAGTATATATGTCTATGTTAGGTAATAATTGAATTAATTGATAAGATGAAGCTGATCAAACAACCCCTATCACTAAACGTTAAAAATATAAATCTTGGCGAGACTCCTAAAAAAATTAGACATAGCGCTTTGTTGCCAAATACGATTCGTTGTATAATTTGCGGACCCTCAAATTGCGGTAAAACAAACGTTGTGATTAGTTTGTTATTACATGAAAATGGACTGAAATTTCAAAACCTGTACCTTTACTCAAAGACTAATTTTCAGCCAAAATATTGTTTTTTGCGAGAAGTATTAAGAAGAGTGCCTCAGATAAAATTCAATGAGTTCAATGACGATAAAGATGTCATATCTCCGAGTGAAGCTTTACCAAATTCTGTGTTTATATTTGATGACGTCGTATGTGAAAATCAAAAAAACATTCGTAATTATTTCTGTATGGGTAGACATAAACAAATTGATTGCTTTTACTTATCGCAAACCTACTCAAAAATCCCTAAACAGTTGTTACGTGATAATGCTAACTTTATTATAATATTTAAACAAGATGATGTGAACTTAAAGCATATCTATGAAGAACATATAAACTCTGATCTAACGTGGAATCAGTTCAAATATATTTGTAAAACTGTTTGGAGTAACCCTTATAACTTTCTTCTTATTAACAAAGAGTCATCATTAAATAATGGAAGGTACAGACAGAATTCTGATATATTTTTTAAATTTGAATGAAAATGCACTTACTTATAAATGAATTTTATACTTACAAAAATTATTAGTGTTATTCCTCTCCCAGTTGAACACAGTTGTGTTTGCATAAGATGGAGAAAAACGTTAAAATGGAATTGATTAAGTCTGTTGAATCCATTAAAAATAAAATAAAACAAATGAAAACTCAGGAACATACGATAAACTTGTCCCTTAATAAAATGCTAAAACCGGTGACTGATCCTCTTAAAACTCTAGTTGATTCAAATAGTTTTATAGAAAAAATAAAAAATAATGAAAATACAACTCTGACTACTTCTGAAGAAGTAGAATCGGATGAAAATAATGTTAGATCATCTACGAAGTTTGGTGATAATTACGAATCAAAATTTAACTCTGCTCAATCGTCGGAACAAAATTATAAAAGAGAGTTAACAGATAATGTGGAAATTTCATTAGAAGGTGACATGTATGGTATATATGATGGTGTTAATATTCCGTTCGGAATAAGAAGTGAACACAAAAAAATATTTATGGGTAATTCAATTGTATCATTTTCTACTATTGATGGTGTAAATAATGATGATATAATTTTGATAAAAATTGGTGATAAAGCTTATAATTTGACCCCTGGTCTGAAAGAGCTTCTACTACGAAAAAAACCTGATTTAAAGCTAATATCAAATAAAGATAAAATTGTCTATAAGGATATGTTATATTACACAAATGCGCATAAAAGAGATTTTAACCCTAAAGGTCAAATAAGAGGCGATAAAGGGATAAAATATCGTGAGATAATCAAGCCATTATTTTGTGAAACATTAAATGATAAAAGTGAGATTAAAATTGGAGGTAACTTGCCAAAACTAAAAAAATATAAAAAAAATGCTGATTTAGTATATTGGGACGATCCCAATGAATTGGTCGAGAGATTGAAGTTACTAGTAGCTTCAAGAGATGCTGGCAATACAAATCATGATAATGAAATTTTATCTATAATTGAGGAATTAAAAGAAGCTGATATAATTAAATAATAAATAGCGATATTGATAAGATTTTGATTTAGTATTTTATTCGTCAGGAGCATTGGCAAAGCCCGTTAGTGAATCAGCTTAAATATCATAATATTTACATTTTATGTAACACATGCAAGTCGAAGAGATTGTAAAATAATAAGAGTTGCAAAATATCATCATGAGCAAAGCAGATGTGGTAAATGAAATTCATAAAAACGCAAGAGTGAACTTTCCTCGAAGACGTGTTATGATGAGAGACATAGATGATCTATGGCAAGCAGATTTAATTGATGTGCAATCTGTTGCCACCCAAAATAAGAATTTTAGGTTTATTCTTGTCATTATCGATACATTTTCAAAATATGGCTGGGCCTTTCCTCTTAAAACCAAATCCATGGATAGTGTATGTGACACTTTTAAGATGTTGCTGGATAAAGGTCGAGTGCCTAAGAATCTACAAACTGATAATGGAACAGAATTTTATAATAATAAATTTAATAAACTCATGAAATGCTTGCACATTAACCATTATTCAACCTTTTCAACAAAAAAAGCATCAATCGTTGAACGATTCATCAGAACATTGAAGTCTAAGTTGTACAAAGAGTTTAGTTTAAAAGGTAACTACAATTGGATAAATGAAACTCTTAATAACGTTATTTATAAATATAATCATACTCATCATCGAACAATTGATGAAATTCCAGCAAATGTGAATAATATTAATAAAAAACGAATATTAGAAAAATATGTAAAGTTAGAAAAAAAAGTTGTTTTAAAAAGTAAGTTTAAGGTGGGCGTTTATGTGCGTATCAGTAAATACAAAGGAGCGTTTGAAAAGGGGTATACTCCCAACTGGTCGACAGAAATATTTAAAATTCGTAAAATACAGAATACAAGTCCTATAACCTATTTAATCGAAGACGCTATCAGAAGTCGGCCTATTTTAGGAGCATTTTATGTACAAGAGCTTCAAAAGACAAAATATCCTGATGTATATCTAGTTGAAAAAGTTCTTAGTCGGAGAGGAAATAAGGTTTTAGTAAAATGGTTAGGATTACCTTCTGCTGAAAATAGCTGGATTAATAAGTCTAATATATTATAACAATGAAAAACATTTTTACACTTTAAAACCATTGATGTATCGTTATATTTTATTAAGTGTTTAATCTATGATTGATCAGTCTTACGATGTGTATTGAAGAGAGCAGTCTTCTCAATTGGCTTATAAATCATTTACCATTTGAATTACATTTACCTGGATATAATTATTGTGGTCCCGGTACAAATCTGTTTAAAAGACTTAGACGCGGAGATAAAGGTGTGAATAAATTAGACGAATATTGTAAAGAACACGATATTGCTTATCATAAGTCAAAAAACTTGAGGGACCGGCATAAGGCGGATCTAGTTTTATTAAAAATGGCTAAAGAGCGGACCGTTGCCTCTGACGCAAGTGTAGGGGAAAAATTCGCAGCACATCTAGTAAACAAAGCTATGTTGACTAAAGTTAAAACTGGATCGGGCTTACAAAATCATAGCAGTGATAAAAAACGTTCAAAAAAAATAACGTCTGGCAATGGATTAAAAAATAAATTAAAAAATGTTATTACTAAAACAAAAAGACACATACGGAAATTGAAACCAAAAGGCAAGAAAATGGCAATTGAATTAGCTATGGCTGCTGCAAGAGAATTAGTTAATGATTCATCCATAGAACTCCCGCGTGTTATTCCTATACCAAAAACTGGCGGATTCCTACCATTGATCCCAATTTTTGCGGGACTATCGGCAGCAGGAGCTTTAGCAGGAGGTGCTGCTGGAATAGCTAAAACGATAAACGAATTTAAAATGGCAAAAAAGAATTTTGATGAATTGAAGCGACATAATGAAAAGATGGAGGCTATTCGCATCGGAAGGGGATTACATCTTAAACCTCATAAAAATGGGCTTGGAATTTTTGTATCGAAAGAAAAAAACTAAAATACCGGCTACCCAAGAGAGCCTTAACAAACATTGACATTCTGAAGTATGGTAATAATATTCCATATTTTCGAGGTGTCTTTATGAGAGATGAGCTCCCCAAAAAACCTTTCAAAATAGAGTGTGGAGTAATCAATTTAGATAATTCTGAAAATCCTGGTTCTCATTGGGTAGCCTATGTAAAATACAATGATTATGTAGAATACTTTGACAGTTACGGAAATCTTAAACCCCCTAAAGAATTTATAAAATACGTAGGTAATGAAGTTCGCTATAATTATGATAATGTACAACGCGATCACCCTTTCAATTGTGGGCATCTTTCTTTAAAGTTTTTAAATAATTTTTGGTGTGGTCAAGAAATAAAATAAACAGTATCGTTCAGAAGTGCTCAGTATGCGAGCATGTCTTTAACGGTTACCATCTCTGGAAATAAATCAGAACTGGATTCATACTTTCAACCACCTCTAAGTTTATCTGGTCATTACGAGTGCGGATTGCTATATTTTTCAGTATTAAATTCAACACCGGAAGGATATATTACGAACAATATTTTGCCTGTGATTAGAATTGAATGTGATCTAGTTCATGGTTCATACTCAAACGGATTACCAACCCATATAATACATGAATTCATATCTAATACTAAAGCAGCTCATCAGTACATAGAAATACCGAAAAACGTTATTTACTTTCCAGTAAACAAAAATATAATATCCTCTATATCTATTAAGATTGTTGATCAATTTGGTTATTGCATTAACTTCAAAGAGGCACATATTCAACTACAACTTCATTTAAAAAAACGATATGATATTATATTATAAAAACCCTGCAGTTAATATTAAGCACTCTATTTCTTCTACAGCCACTAAAGTGCAAAGACGTAAGAAAAAAGTTAAGAAATTGACTAGAACAAATAAAGATTTCCTTAAAGCCTTAGGTTTTAAAGTATGAATATGCTGCAGATTACTGAATCACCACAGTTCGATACTTCTATTGAAAGTTATGAAGTCCATTCTTACAATCCCTACAACAACAGCTTCAGAGAAAATGATGAAATCAGAATTCCAATACACCAGCAAGACATATACGTGCTACCATCGGCCAGTTCAATTTACATCGAAGGTCAAGCAAAAGTCTTTGGTAAAGATGGGAATCCGTTAAAAAAATCTATAACGTTTAGTAATAACCCTATTATGTTCTTGTTTCAAGATATCAGATACGAAATAAACGGTATTGAAATAGATCGTATTAAAAATTCTGGAATAACATCAACAATAAAGTCATACGTATCAATGAATGAAGGAGAAAATAAAGTTGCTGCGTTATGGGGCTGGAATATGGACGGATTTCAAAGTGATGGTCGTTTTAGTGCTATCATACCTCTTAATAAGATTTTAGGGTTTGCAGAGGATTACAATAAAATTGTGATAAATTGTAAACATGAGCTTATACTAAACAGAAGTAACTCTAACTTAAACAGCATCATATTGACTGATGATGTTGCTCATTTTCAAATAGATGTGCAAAGAATACAATGGCGTGTACCACACATAAAAGTGTCTGACCGTGAACGACTGACACTTCTAAAACATTTAGAAAGAGATAAACCTATTCAGATTGCGTTTAGAAATTGGGATTTATACGAGTATCCATTACTTCCTAAAACTACTAAGCATTCTTGGTCAGTTAAGACTGCATCTCAGTTAGAAAAACCACGATATGTCATTTTTTTGCTTACAAACTAATAGAAAAAATAATAAAACGAAAGATAGTTCGTTGTTTGATCATTGCGGAGTAACAAATATAACGCTATTTTTAAATTCACAGTATTATCCGTACGAGCCTCTAGGCTTAAAATTTACTGAGAGCAAATATAATATATTATACGAGATGTATGTAAAATTTCGTCAGACGTACTACAACTGTCCTGCGGACCCGTTGCTTGATATAATCAATTTTAAGGAAAAGGCTCCTCTTTTTATCATAGACTGTTCAAGACAAAACGATAGTTTAAAAACTGGTCCCGTAGATGTACGGCTGGAAATTGAATGCTCTTCGCCGATACCAGATAATACAACTGGATATTGTTTAATAATTAACGATCGGCTTGTGGAATATAAACCTTTGAGTAACATAGTGCGAAAATTGTCATGACTGCTATCGTAGATGTTCAAGGTTTTAAAACAGAAGCAAATGAATTCATAGTAAAAGAAATTGCAATATTGTGTGATGATAAAATACAGGTGTTTTTGATTAAACCGCCTTTTCCATATCATAAATTAACAAAACAAGAACGGAGGCAAGTAAATTGGATTCAACGTAATAGAAAGATATATTGGAGTGAAGGACTTGTATTCTATTCAGATTATCGGAAATTAATCACAGATATTGTAAAAGATAAATATATCTACGTCAAAGGTTTAGAAAAAGTGTCTTGGTTAAAATGTATTTTAGAAAATAATAATATATATAATTTAGAAGACGAAGGCTGTCCTAGTTTGTTAAGTCTTTATGATCAATATTTACATTCTCAAGCTGTATATAGTTGTATTTATCATGAAAAAATATGTGCTTTAAGAAATGTCCTATGTTTAAAAAAGTGGTGTTTAGAAAATAAATGTTTAAAATAAAAAATATATACGTTTTATTCCTGAACATACCTGTCATAATAGTTCACCTCCCCCCTAAACGTCCTAGAACGTCAGCTATTACATTTCTATATAAATTGTTAACAATGAAATGCGACTTCATTATATTTTCATTAATATTGGTTTGAAGTATTGCATGGTGAAAATGTTAAAAGAAAACTACATTCCTCGATATGATATGTACAATACACATGAAATGCGCAAACATTCATTTAAATATTATTGGGCAAGTGACACTCAGAAAAGGCTGGTGATGGAAATGGTTGATGCTGGATTATTTTATGGCGGTAATGGAATTAATGATAAAACTGTATGTTTCTCATGTGGAGGCGTTATTGAAGGATGGGAGATGTACGACGATCCTTGGAGGCAACATGCTATAAACTTTCCTGATTGTTTGTATTTGAACGCTGTGAAAGGAAGATATTATATCGATAAGTGTCTGAACCAATAGTATCAATAATGTGTCTGTCTCATATTAGTAGTGTTATTGGGGCACTCTCCATTTGCGAACCGAGGTCCTATAACTATTTAAATAAGGCAACTGAAGTTGACAGTGTAGGATACATCTGGTTTTGAGCGGGCAGTATTGGGGATTCTGCATCATGCAGCTCGAGCGCAGCGAGGGCAAGTGATGCAGAATCCCCAATATTGCACTACTTGCATGAAAGGTAAATTACATATTTGGGAAAAAATACCGCAGCCATGAGGCTGCAAACTGGACGGCAGCGACAGCGAGAGCGTCAGCGGCGCGGGCAGCGAAGCGGGGAATCTGGGCCGTTCTCGACGTTCTCGTGTCGCGGAAGTCGCTGACCGCACCGCTGTCACTGTCGCTGCCGCTGCCGTCCAGTTTGCAGTTTGGTAAAGCAACTTAGCAATTGATGTAGATCTAAACACTGACTTTCAGTCAACACTTAGAAAAACTGTCAGAAATTCATTATCGGAGGCTAGTATAAGAACATTCTATAATACACCCTTTAGTTCATATATCAAGATTTTTTTTTAAACCACGACTAAAGGTAAGCGCACACTATGCTAGGGCGCATCGCAGCGCAATGATCCGCCTGCGTCATTCTCATACATTTTATATGAAATGCGGCCCGCCCCGCCCCGGCATAGTAAGCGATAGTTCATATAAAATGTATGAGAGGCTCGCACCCGGATTTTCGCGCTGCGATGTGCCCCGGCATAGTGTGCCCGTACCTTTACATATACCTAAATCAATCCTCGATGTTCAATTCAAAAACCGCTTTTTTTCTTTAGAAAGAATTCCACTATTAGACCAGATATAATTAAAATTTAATTTTTATTGTTTTAATTTTGTTACTGTTTGTATTTGGGCGCTTTTATTTTTAAACTTTCATAAAAAAACTGTAGTCTCCCATAAGCCTAAAACATTCATTTTTTTTTGTTCAAAAACAAAACTTAATTAATATAATCTTTTTTACATTACTCTGATACGCATTGGGTTAATTTAAAAAATATAAATATTCATATTGAAACATTTTGATCTTTATACAAAAGCTGAATTCCAGAAAACCATATAACGAAACATGCAAATGGAATTTTATGTTAATTAAAACAGTGTAGTATTATTAGCTTGGTTCTGGTTTCTGATGTATTATTAAATTCGGGAATGTTATAATTTGTGGTACAAATATATTTTAATAACTTCGCTTTATACGTATTATTTAACACAGCTCAAAATAAAAATCTGTAATATTTCAACTGTAGATACATGGTATACATTTAATATACGTCAGAATATTTAATAAACTACCGAAATGTTATAAAACTGAAACCGAAAGGAAAAATAAAGTCAAAAATTTATACAATTAAAACAAAATAAAAATTCAAAATTCAAAAAGTTTTATTCATCTTAGAAATTAAAAAAAAAACTTGTTGAAGTCAACATATACTTCGGCTTTAACTATTTGTTGATAGTTGTTGAATAAGATATTACAGTGGTCCAAGAGACAGAAAAAGCCGGCGGAAAAAATCTCTTGCGACTCTTTTTCAGTCAGAATTTTAGAATTAATACTAATAGGTACAGAACAAATTGACTATCGCATGAAAAAAAACAAACACAAGACAGCTAATTGTGAGAGCCAATGTCATGCCACAACCAAATTGCTTACATAGTAGGTGCATTGAGCTATGGATGTACAACATGAACATGATAAACTGGGACCAGAATATTTAAACAAGAATGGAATAAAATAGTCATAGTATCATCAGCAAATATAACAGAAAGATATGAAAGAACAAACACAGGACAGCATTAGTGCGCGCTAATGTCATGACAAAGCTGCTTACATGGTGCTTTATATTTAAACTTATTTATGATTTTGACTCTTCTTGATTATAATTTCGAATATAACAGATCACAAGCTCATGTGTTTTGGCTTTTGTCAAACGACAGTTTGCAGGAATCACACTATCACTGTCACATCCTAGTCTCCAGCTCGGTCACTTACTCAGAAGAACAAACATATGGAAGTGAATTAAAAAATCTATTTGATATAGGACGACAAAATAGTTATGTCTCTTTCTCGCACGAATATTCTTGCGTATGAAAATCTGTTTTTTCGAATAAACACTCTGTTTGTCAGTACCGTCGTCAATATTTTCAATGTACTTTTGCTGCCGAATGACGCCATTTTAGTATCCCGTGTTGTTTACTTGTGGAAGTGCCGTCGAGAGATTTTTGTTATTTTAGTCAGAAATAAAGCGTGTGCCTATAGCGATAGCACTAAAAACATAATATTAAGAGACTATGAAGTGTTCTGTATTAGGTTGTGGGCTATACCAAAGCAAAAACAGGCCAAACCTTACCTTCACCGGTAAGAATCTAACTAATCCGCCATGTTTGTTACCAGATTTGTTTACGTAGGTATACAACAAAAGTACATGCTTAGGGCAGTTCCATAGGTTTGTTCTTCAGAGGTCACTTATCACTTTTCTTTTGACACTTAAAGCCTCTATATTTGACACGAACATTGAGTAACCAATGACAAAGATTTTTTAAAATCTTAATCTTTTGGAGTACTGCGATATCCAAGAACAGAAGAACCCCTACTTCATAGAAACCGGACCGGTAGAAAACCGGTAACGTCGTAAAACCGGTGTTTATCACCGGTAATGACCAGCGGTAATCTGAGTGCGGGGACATTACCGTGTTTTATGTATTTTATACCAGTAAATAGAGGTCGTTTGTAAATAATTTCTATACGAAAATGTTACGGTCAGGAAATGCTTTTGATATGGCTGATTTAGCTCTCAATAAACTCTGCCTTAGTTTTATGTTAAGTATACATACTGTATAAACGAGATCTAAGATAATAAAAATATATTTCAGTATCTGTTACTTGAATACTTACAAATACTTTCAGAAGAAGTTATCTTTATTTTATCACATCTTTATTAAGGTTATTTTAATGAACAGTAAGTAATGTTAATTAAAATAACTTGTTGCGTAAAATGGAGGTCCAACGCGGATCCCACCCTACTCATCAATAAATTTTACAAATATAAAAATTTACAATACAAAATTTATTGATGAGTAAATTTTTACTGTTCTAAATAACTTATCTTCGTGTGGGATAAAATCCTTCCTATACCTTCTAAGCCCTCAACTAGTCAAATTAGAAAGAATACAAAAAAGATGGCGCTGTACAGTCACATGCATTAATATGTACACACTTCGCAACTTATTCAGTTACAAAAAAATTTCATGATCGCGATAACAATTTCCCAAATAATAATTACTAGGTGATTAAAAAACCACGAAACAGACAGTTTTTCCCCGGCGTAACATCGACAGCGGAAATTTATTACCTGGTCAACTCAGCTTTCAGGGCATTGTGACCACAGAGTGCATGTTACAATTGTTGAGTTACAATTGAAAAGTCTAAACTAAATGGAGACTACAAAGTGTTCGCTTGTCTTTAGGGCAAAGCAGTCATGATGATTAAGTCGTCGTGGCGCCGTGGTTACTGTGTGTATCAAACGATATCTCGGTACTTGGATGGGTGACCGCCAAACATTCATTTCTCACGGCGACTTCCGTGCTTCGGAGGGCACGTTAAGCAGTCGGTCCCGGGTGCTGTATACTTGTATACAGTAGTCGTTAGGGTTTGTCAGAAGCCATTTTCGGCGCCCTGAAAATTCTGACATCCACCACCAAGCACTGGGCCAGCTTGGTGGATTATATGCCTATACCTCCTCGTCACCCAGGGGAGAGACTCATAGCCCTGCAGTGGGCTCTTTACAAAGAGTCGTGATGATGATGTGTCATGATACGCAGATTTTGTTGCGGATCCTGATCTCTTGGGCAAATACGGCTGTCTTACTGAGTTGGTAATCTTCTCTGGAAAACTGGTTGAGATTTTATGTTTTAATTAGCACTCAATAAAATGCATAAGTCCAAAATACTTACCACGTGTAAATGCAGTGTTCTGGTCTAGAAATACTACTGGAAACCACGAAAAGTTTGACACCAGGGCTTGATGCATCCAAAGACAATGCATTGAATTTTTCACTATGCATTAGTTATTTATCTGACGAAAATAAGTTTTTCTAGTTCTAGACAGCAGGTAAGTCTTAAAATTCACTGTAAATGATAAATAAAAGATAAAGATTTTTACTCGTAATCGTAAGTTGTAAAATTACAGAATTTGAAATCCGCTTAAAATGTATTTTATTACTTTCGACTTACTGATATTGTCTGGTCTATGGCTTCACATTAAAGTGACTCCAAAATTGTTGCTTTATTGTTGTTATGCCCCGTAAATTTTGGATAATAGGGCAAAAGATAGAATGATATTAGCATTAAAATAGACGATTTTAGCATTGCTAGTCCAACTACCAAGAATTAATTAATATTCTAATGCAATTAGTGGAGATATAATTCTTTGAATAACATCCAGATAAATAAATAAATACAATTAAACTAATAGTATTTAAAGTTTTTGCATTTAAAATGCTTAATTACTCTTAAATAATTGAAAAAAGTGTGTTAAATAAAAATCACCCGACCAGGACTCGAACCTGGGCACCAGGACTCGTTTGCCGGGCAAGTGCTCTTCCACTGAGCTACCTGGGCCTGGCGGTACGCCTCGAAATCACTTAGCACATTTTTTGTTTTTACGTTATATTGGTAATGTAGCTCCATCTTATGGTATAGCTTTGCAGCTAAGACCACGCTACGTTAGCATTATAACGTAAAAACAAAAAAAAATGTGATAACTAATTTCGAGGCGTACCGCCAGGTCCCGGTATCTCAAACCATCACATCCTCGATTCTAAAAGTGACCCACCAGTCACCCTGTACATTGTGCTGTTATAATTATAGTTGATATTCAGATCAGCAACCACGTATGTCGTAACTATGACAAAAGTAAGCTGTCGTATATCAAAGTATTTCTTTATGCGTTTCGTGCATTTTATCTTTTATTATTTATTAAACAGTTATACGGCTACCGTTGGTAAACTTTAGTGTCTGCGGTTCTGAATCCAACGCCAAATCGTTCCAATATGTTTTATATCTGCGCTCGTAACCAACGCTATAACAAAACCTAGATCGACCAGGAATAACGTCCAATTTCCGTTTCACAATGTCAAAATATAAGCTCACAAGAATAGAACCGGATACAGTTTTGAATATAGAATCTGATATCTGTCAGATCTATTGATATACAGTAGATACTCTTGATATATATTCGGAAATGTGGAAGAGAATTTGTCGATTGACTCGGGTTCAAATGTTAAGAAATTTAAATTTTAGATTGGTTATTTCATTAATACACATTATTTTTTATCAATATATGTAAAACTGTTCCGTTACTGACTGAGTTACTGAGTGACTGAGTGACTGACAGACAACGTACAGCCATAACTACTGGGCGTAGAGAGCTGAAATTTGGAACATACATTCTTTAGGGGATGTAGGGGTGCACTAAGGAAGGAATTCCTGAAATTGCCACGGGAACGGGAATAATTGGACTTTTTTCTTATTCCTTGAGTGCTCGGATATGATACTTGGCATAAAGGTTCTTCAAAAAACGAATGGTTGTGTTATGAAAGCAATTTCAAAAATTCCCACGGGAACAAGAAATATATGATGTTTTAGTTTGTGTGAAAAAAAAATATTCCTTGAGTGCGCGGATGTGATACTTGGCATAAAGGTTCCTCAATAAGTGTCTGTTTGTATTATGTAAGGAATTCCCGAAATTCCCACGGGAAGGGGTTGGACTTTTTAGTTTGTATGAAATATTTTATTCCTTGAGTGCATGGTTATGATACTTGGCATGAAGGTTCTTCAAAGAGTGACTGGTTGTGCTATGAAAGGAATCCCCGAAATTCCCACGGGAACGGGAAATATACGATTTATAGTTTGTATGAACAAAAAAATTCTATGAGTGCACAGATGTGATACTTAGTATAAAGGTTCCCCAGTGAGTAAATGTTAGTGTTGTGAAAGAAGTTCCCGCCATTCCCACGGGAACACGAAATATTGAACTTTTTAGTTTGTATGAACAATTATTTCTTCAGTGCATGGATGTTGTGTTAAATATAAACAATGTTTATGCGCGTACGAAGTTGCGGGCAAAAGCTAGTCTTTTTAAATAAACGCAGCCCACCGCAAGATAGACGGACCATCTGGTCAAAGTCGCTGGTAAACGCTGGATGAGGGCGGCGCGGGACCGAGCGACGTGGAAAACCTTGGGGGAGGCCTATGTCAAGCAGTGGACGTCTACTGGCTGATGATGATGATGATGAAATAAACCTTTACAAACATTGTTCTACATTAAGTGTCATAGAGGTCTTGACCAACAATGAGCGCTTTATCACATACCTCCGAAAATGTTAACGACCACTGCATAGAAGGATACAACATCCAACTAACCGTTTGAACCGAGGTTTCATACAAAATCTGCCGGAATTTTTTCAAATGAAGAACACCCGTGTAGGACTGGCTTAGAATAGCCCTACTGCCCCTGGATAAGTGTGTCGTAAACGGCGACTAATCTGAGTTACCCCCGCGTGGTGGTGGGATCCGTCACCCTTTATATAAAACTAGCCACTGCGCGCGGTTTTACCCACGTAACTTTTGATCCCGTGGGAATTTCCGTGATAAAATAATAAATATAGCCGTGGAATATAGCCTATAACCTTCCTCAAGAGTTGGGCTATCAAATGCAAAAAGAATTTTTCAAATCTCACTAGTAGTTTCTCAGATTAGTCTGTCAAACAAACAAACAAACTCTTCAGCTTTATATATTACTAGCCAACGGGCGCGGTTTTACCCGCGTAACTTTTGATCTCATGGGAATTTCGGGATAAAATATAGCCTATAACCTTTCTCAAGAGTTGGACTATCAAATGCAAAAATAATTTTTCAAATCCCACTTTTAGTTTCTGAGATTAGCGCGTTCAAACAAACAAACAAACAAACAAAAAAGAAACTCTTCAGCTTTATATATTAGTATAGATTAGTATTAGTATATAGATCTGCCGCCAAATGTCACCGCTCCAGCATGTGTTCCGGCAATATTTTATGAAGAGCCAGTTGTTTCCTAATGCCCGTGTGCTGTCATCTTCGACCTCATCTTCACTTACCATCAGGTGAGATTGAGGTCAAACACGGGCTTATTCTATAATAAAAAAAATACATTTTCCTTTCGATCACATTTTTACCTTCGTCAAGTCAGATCAGTCAAATAAGTTACAAATATAAATATGGTTACGCTAAATATTAGCCCAAATCTATCAAATTGGAATCAGATAACGTGTGGACTACGTTTTTTTAAAACATATTCCTAAATATAAAGGGTGGCTGGTGACAAATTTAAGATTTTGAAGGAGGGCAGCATTCTGTATTCTGATCATAATTATGTATTAAAAGTATGTACTTTATTTTTCACCAGAATTCCCTATAAATAAATAAAGAGATCATGACTTTTTCACGGCTCGACGACCGTTCGTGAAGTCGTCTATACCTACCTACCTATTCTGTGTTAATTGCGCCGGGCGTACGTCCATAATACATCATCGCTGGTGTAGTGGTAATATACATTGTCTTCTATGCCAGAGGTCCTGGGTTCGAATCCCGGCGGCGGCGGATTTTGTGTGATGAACTCAGATATTAGTCGTCAAGTCATGGATGGTTATATGTTTCTTTAATGTTATTCTATTAAAAATCGTTAACAGTGTAACCACGCGTTGCGTAAGTAATTCTTTAACTTTTGGTTAAGTTTTACTCTGTAAATATTTAATATTTATTTTTTATTTTATTGTTCCTCTTAATGCATTATCTCAAACTATCACCTCCTCGAATTTCGAAAGTGACCCACCAGTCACCCTGTATAAAGGCCCTGCCTGACTCATGACAAATATCTGCAGATCTGATACATTTGTAATACAGCGGTGATCAAACCGTCAATATGTATCATTATTAAACGGCGTTTCTGGTGTAGAGGTTAGCAACACTGCTAACCTCTACACCAATGCCTTTTATATTTAACCTAGAGTTTGAATCCCAGTTTCGGTAGATATTGGACTGACAATACAGTCAACTGCTCTAAGTCATATAGTATATTGAAATTTATTTTTAATTTATAAAAATTACAATATTCATTATAAATTTTCTTAAAAATCAAGTACTATGTAGTTGAATACAGTCACATTTAAATTACAAAGCACGTAAAATAGTTTGTTAAATCACTTGCAAGGAGCGTAACAAATACAATTTAACAAATATCGACATACGATTTTTTTGCCAAAAAAATGGACTGATGTATCGTGCACCCAATTATTTTTCGAAACTATATCAGATAGAAAAACGTGAGTCAGATCAAAAAAGGTAATTCTTTTTATTCCGGGTATAAATCTTATATAGGGTACAAGTAGAGTAAACTCTTTATGCACAGGAGGTGATCGTATAATAAACGAATGCAGAGCATTAAAAAACCGACTTCACGCCAAAACTTTGGCTGAATTAGAAGGTCGTCAAGGTAAACGATCTCCGAATTCATACACATTAATTTATTTTTTCATGAAGTACTCAATCGATTTCAATGAAATTAATATGTAACCAACTGTGAAATATCTTCTATCATATGAAATAAGAATCATCAAGAATCGGTTCACCCAGTCAAAAGTTATGAGGTAACAAACATAAAACAAAACATACGTGACGAATTGAGAACCTCCTCCTTTTTTGAAGTCTGTTTGATTTAGGAAAGCCAATGTGATGTGTATTATAAATGTGAGCCTTACGATAATGTATATATTGAACTTCAGCCAACAAATTATGTACATGGAATCTAATTTAGGAATCATCTCAATTGTCCAACTCTCGGTACTTTGGTGCCCTAATTTTGACTTTGAATAATATATCGTAGAACTGTACACAAGAAAATGCCTAAATGAGAACCACGAGAATGAGAGGAGAAGAAAAAGCTGTTGGGACTCTTTAATCATATATTTTTATCGTTTTTGTTCTTTTTTATGTTATGTTTTATTTTTTTTTTCTTATTTCACTTACTGTTAAACCTGTCTTATTTTCACAATGAACTATTGTTGTTCTTGTTTTCCATATAAAAGTTTATATGATAAGAGTAGGTAGGTATTTGAATATAATAACTAAAGATTCCACCATAAACTGTAACTAAAAAGAGGGACAATCTTCCGTCATTTTCCTTCAACATATCCCTTGTTTTTTTTTAACAACTTGACAAGGATTTATTACAATGTTGATAGATTAATCCGTTGAAAAAAAATCCCCGATCCAGCCGTTTGTTGTAACAAGAAGCGTCAACGGATATCCGCCGCCATGTTGCTACGTCATCTGATTAAGTTGGCCAATCACGCGCGTATGATTGATGAGACCTCGATAATTATCTTTTTAGTATAGTGTGTGATGATAGGATACAATGAAGAAGCGTTTTGTTATATTTTCTTTATAATTAATAAAATATGGTTTGACCCGAGATTACGTAGTCTGATTAAGAATATATTTAAGAGGACGTTTCATGATCTACATAACTTCCAAAGTTTCCCAAGGTTTTCAATTCATATTAATGTTTTTTTTATATTTTATTACTTGGTAATTAAGAATCGACTTTTTGATCCATTTAAAAGAAGCCATCTCAAAGGTGGTCCCATATTAATTTAGTCAAAAACTTTATGAAAAGTTTCCAAATATCCAAAATATCGGAAAATTAAAACGCAGACGTCTTTCACTTCAGCCAAAGTTTTGACAAGGACCTCAAAATGTGGGTAAAGTTACTTTGTTAATGCTCTGAATTTGTTATTTTTAAATCAATTTTATCTTTGAACGCGATAGAAGCTTTGTCGGCCGATTGCAAAACAGAGTAATGCTACTGCTCTAAAATATCATGCTTAAAAGCTTTCTATTAGTTTTAATCAATTTACATTTGCTAGAAGGCATGCTAGTTTTTAGTTATGCTTAAATAAAACACTTTTTTACCGGATTTATAGCGTATACTTACATTTTAAATTTCGACTCGACGTTTCGGTGTCATTGCAGACCCCGTGGTCACGAGCGACTGAGGTGTAGATGGAAAAAGTTATACATCATCATCGAGCAAACGAGCTGACAGTATCTTGAGTTTCAGGTCGTGCAGCTTGCTGGATGTTAGATTTAATGTTTTTCAGGATAGGGTCCCATGTCGGTGATAGTTTCCAACCATCTTCTCTATTGAAAATAGGGTGTTTTTTAATTTCAATCGCTTCTCTGATCATTCTATGAATGTAATGCTTCTCTCTAGATAAAATTTTCACAGATTCAAACCTTAAGTAGTGGTTGGGCTTGTCCATGGAATGCTCACAAACTGCAGACTTTGAAGCTCTTCGATTTTTAATATCAGCAAAAGTGTTTTATTTAATAGTGTTTTATTTAATCGCGAAAACTTTAGACAATATTAGTTATGCTTATTTATAAAAGTATGAAGGACTGATCGATGCTAGCATGCTCAATAAGCAAACCTGTTTGACGCGCTTAAAGCACGCCCCTTACACACGCACCGCTGGTAGCATGCTTAAAAATCGCCAGCCTATCGATCCACGAGCGTGCTCGAAATGAGCATGCCAATTTTGAGCAACATTCCCACACACATGCACAATTGAAGCAATTGCTCAATTTAAGCATGCTTTCGTGCTTGAAATGAGCATGTGTAACAGTAGCTTTAAATTTCATTTCAACTATTTGTTTATGCTTATTTTCTTCAATTGTCACTTGTTTCATTTAATAAAATGAAAGTAAATTTTAATCTGCTTTTTTGAGCGCTAAATCTACCAAATGTGAATTATGATCCGGCCTACAAAACAAGAATTATAATTAACGAATTAACGAGTACCAAACTCAAAAATAATATGTACATTGATTTAAAACCCTCCTCCTTAATATTAGTTTTTTTATTATTATTATTTTTGGATTATCTATTTAGAAGACTGACCTTGCGTAGGACTTTTGAATTTTCACTATTTTGACTTGCCTATGAAAGATGATTTATGTTTTAAATTCGTGTATGGATACTAAATTTAAATACGAGTCCTCGTAGTTAAATGTTAAAAATAATTATTTAATATTAACTTATAGATTTGATCATTACATCGCTATTTTATCAAATCTACTCAAACTCATAAAGTTTAACCTTTTAGTATTTGTTTTGTAAAAAACAATGGCTATGTAACCGAATTCTTTTTTCGTAAGAGCGGCAGACCCATTTTTCACATGTCCGTAACGCAGATAAAACGAGGCTTTTTTAATAATAATAAAATAAAAAAGTTATTCGTCATGGGCTTGCCTTTCAAAGTGGCGTCGGCCGAGCTATAAATTCAGATTAGCAAGGTAGAGAGTAGATAGGAGCGGAGCGATTTACCTTCAAAAAAGCTTTGCCTTTGAAGAGAACTCTGGTAACTACTGTGGTCTTAAGTTTTGACGAGGACGAAGATTGTCAAACCAAATACAATAAATCCGGTCAAAACTCGGTCTAAAATTTATTTAAACCAAAACAACTGATAATAATAAAGTGTATATCAAAAACAGCTTAGATATATCATTCAAATAATTATTCTATACTTTATATAATCTTGCGAAGTATGGTAGAGTCCGTGTTACACGTCCATCCAATAGAAACAGATTCGCTTGAAGAACTAAAGAACCAGGACTAATTGTCAAGTAAAAAGACACAGTTCATGTTAAATCTTGGCACACATCGACGCTTTCTTTCCAGTCTTTGGTTGGCATATGGTTTGACGACCGGCTGGTGTAGTGGTGACATACATTGCCTTCTATGCCAGAGGTCGTGGGTTCGAATCCCGGCGGCGGCGGATATTTGTGTGATGAACACAGATATTTGTCATCAAGTCATGGATGTTTATATGTTTATTTAAGTTTATTCTAATAAAAAAATATGTTTTTATTCGATATGTATGTTTATATAATTCTTAAGTATATCAGTTATCTAGTATCCATAACACAAGTTCTTTAAGAAACTTAATTTGCGCTAGATAATGTTGTATGAGTGTCAGAAATATTTATTTATTTATTATTTATGGTCTATAGTCAAGTTAAAATAGTGGAAGTTGAGACACTGCTCTAAGAAGAAACTGGATCTCAAAAGTATTTGCTGGAACACATCACCGATGGAGCGCTAAACGACGACAATGACTAAACAAGAATTATGATTTTGTCCGATTAGCTATTCTTAATAACAATCATAGTCCACTATGTGATGTCAAACAAAACAGAATTGTTCTAAAGTATTCTGAAGTACACAATTACAAAATACAATTATAGTCGGGTATTTGGTGCTAAACTTATCACGTTTCAATGAATTCACATGAATATAAAAAAAAATAGTAAACCAATGCAAAGGATTACTTTTTTATAAATAAGCTGATTACATAGTCCTATTTTTAGCTTCAATCACAATTTATTCACTCAATACCGTTGTGTAAAAAAACATCAATAGCTTCTTTTGCATCATACTTTCACACAATGATCGATAAACTAACGCGATTTATAGAATTTGTTAAAACGCTCTGCTAAGGT
This sequence comes from Stenoptilia bipunctidactyla, assembly GCA_944452665.1. Classification (NCBI taxonomy): domain Eukaryota; kingdom Metazoa; phylum Arthropoda; class Insecta; order Lepidoptera; family Pterophoridae; genus Stenoptilia; species Stenoptilia bipunctidactyla. Next base: position 3,374,238 of record OX101730.1, read on the forward strand.
CTGAAACCTGCCCTACGTGCATTCCGATCCACTTTTAGCACTCAATCATAAAAGCTATCTAACCGAACGAATTTTCCATACGTTCATAAATAGAATTAATTGTGTATGGCACTAACTAAATTCGGATTAATATTTCCAATTTAGATAAAAATTCAGAGATATATGTCACGATTCTCCTCTGTTCAATGTCCCTGCGAAATAGTTTTATGATTAGTGTAGGGTCGGGTTAGAATAGCCCTACCGTCCCTGGATAAGCGTGTTATAGAGGGTGACTGATCCGAGCGACCCCCGCTTGTTAGCAGAATTTCGTTAACGACCACCCTTTATACAGGGTTGATTTTTCGTAACCAGCCAAATTTAAATGTTAGTTTCTTTGACACGATATAAACGTACCTGCATATTTATTTTAGCGTCGCTCAGTACAAAAAAGGTGAAATATGGAACCACAAACTTTTAAAAAAATAGTCGCTGTTGGTGAACATACCTACTACGACGCGGCATTTCCTTGATAATACTACGACGTAGTACTACAAAATGTGTGTAGTAGCGCGTAGTCATCTTTATTTTAATGGTAATTTAGAGTGACCATGCCTTGGTTAATATGTTAGCTGATAAATTAATTTCCTTGTAAAAAAAAAATTTTTTTTTTGCAATTATCGTTTCTATAAATGATACTTATTGTGTAAAAAGAATTTGGCCGAATACTACAAATCAACCCTGTATAAAATTTGCTGTTATATATCACCGCTCCGGCGGTGATGTGTTCCGGCAATATTTCATAAAGATCCAATTCTTTCCTTTGCAACCTCATCTTCTCGTATCGTAAGTCCATGCTGGACTGGGAGCGAAAGAAAAACATAGAATGTGCCAGCTCCTTCTCTTCCCGGGCATACTGTAAAAGTCAGTTAAGGGACAGAGGTTTTATTAGCGTTTTTGTGGGTGATAGACTGACCTCCTGTCACTGCAATAGTCTCTCTCCATCATAATAATAACCCCAAATTTTTCAAACGTGATATCAGATGGTTTTTATAGCCTCTGATGTTCCTACCCCATACAGGAGAGATACAGGCGTGAAGTTATGTACTATTTTGTAATTTCAAATTGTGCAGATAGAGGGTCAATATCTGTGGCTTTATTCAATGCGTACCCCACGCAGTTGATGAGACACAATAGCCACGGTAATAAGAGAGAAAATCCAGTAAATTGGCTCTGCAATCACGACGAGGATTTAATTGGAATCCCCATTTGACCATATTATCCCTACACGTTTTTGTCAAATGACAACACACAAAACTACCGTTAGCTAGTTCAACTCTCAATTACTTATAAGTCATTCAGATGCAGTTCAAGATATAGATTCAATGTGGAACCTAGAGCTGCCTTTAAAGGTGTCGCGGGAATCTTTTTGCTCTACCATGCGCAAAAATCCACATAAAAAGCTCAATCATTATTTAATTAAATACTAAATGAGTAGAAATTAAAATTTATAAAACCTCGTGTTTCAATTCAATAGAGAAAATAATTGAAAATTGGCACCGATAAGCGACCGTTTGTAAAAAAAGTATTAAATCCAACAAGCTGCGAGACCTAAAACTCAAGACACTGTCAGCTCATTTTGTATCCTGAAGGCTGTATACTGGATAACCGCGGGCTTGGCACGGGCGTGTCCGCGGCGCGGATGGCGCGTACAAACGGCTCGCGCGATGCTCAAGTTTGAATCGCGGCATTGACACAATCAAAGCATTTTATTCAATATCAAGAGTTTGGCCATAGCATCATTTTAACGTTTGGTGGCGCCACTTATTATTGGCAATAACAACTTAATATGAATGAATTGAGTGTTTGAGACAATCATTCGCCATTTGATCGCTAAACGCTGCCGGCTTGTGAAAGTCCTATGCATATCTGTAGTGAAATGCACATATCTGCTGTGTTTATATAATTTCCTGCGAACTCAGAAGTAGCGTCAAGTGAACTTAAGTTTATGATTTATGTAACTGAATTGTTGTGATGCTTGATAGACTTCATGATTCACATATTTCGTCGAATAACTTTATGAGTATCAAACATGTGTTGGTTGTTGATTATTTTAGTTAGTGGTTCGTTTAAAAAGTTAGTTCGTTGCCATTGTACTGTAATATAAGCACCCTTTCTTTGACATATGCAAAACAATATTTATCAAAAATAATAATAAAAAACCAATATAGTGCATAGTCCACCCAAAAAACCTCAAGCAAACAACGCCAAGTGGCAAAAAAACTTGCATTCCAAACTCCCTATAATATTGATGATTGATAACTTTCTGGCTGTCAACCTGACGACCTCACGGCCCAATCACCACCTCATTCACTTGTTTCCGTTGTGTCTTTAAAGACGCCGAAACGATACTCGATACAAGTCGATTAAAAAATCTTTGCAAAACAGTGTTCTAAAAAATCAAGTTTAAATCGGTTGTCGGAATACAGCGATGCTTCGAGGGCAAAATCTCTTTAAATCCCTTTTAATTGGAAATTTTTCATATTTTTTTCCTGCTACGCGATATGCAACAATATTCCTTTTTAGAAATATTTATAGTGTTTCATATTTTAGTCTTTTAAAGTCAAGCTAAGATTATCCTTTCAACTCTATTTGTTAATGCGCTTTGTCTCGCGTTATCGTACGTTTTTTAGTGTCTTCACTCCACACATTAAATGATATATTATCATTGTCTTTATTACACTGAAAATTATATACAAAATTAATATATGTTTTATTGCAGCACGTGTGAAAGGTCGCTGATGAGAGTCGTATAGTTTTCTCATGTAAAATGTATTTTAGGATTTCGTCAACCCTTAAAATTGTGTATCTTGGTGGTAATTTTTTATTTTTTTATTTTATTTATTTATTAGGAGAACCAACAGCTCTTAAATAAGTTTATATAAAACAATAGGTTTCAGAAGGCCAATTAAAGGTTCCCACGGTTAGAAATTATATAAAATTAATGTGAGCAAGTAACATTAAGCTATGTACATACATTATATTAAGGTAACAAGAATAGAGTTAATTAAAAAAAGAATTGTTCAACCGCCGTCTTGCAGATTCGATACTGGTGTTAAAGAGATCTAAATCTATACTGTTGCTTAGGCTATTAAAGGTATTGCATGCACGCAGCATATAAGCATTTTGCCGGTAGTTAGTAGCTGATCGAGGCAGATATAATAGTGAATTGATACGCGTTGTGATAGGTATTTTAAGACTGATTTTGTTAAGTAAACATGGACAATCTATGAAATTTGAAGCTAACTTAATTAGAAAAATGATATCAGCAACTTCACGTCTTTTAGCTAAAGTTAAAAAGTGGAATTTTTTGCATAAATCTAGATAGTTATATGAGTAATAGGGGATTTTTAATTTAAAGCAAAGGTATTTTAAGAATTTCACTTGCACTCTCTCTATACGCGATACGTAAACTTCATAACGTGGATTCCACATTTGAGAAGCATATTCAAGTATGCTTCTGACAAACGCACAAAATAGTATCTTAAATGTTTTTGCACGCTTGAAGTCTTTAGTGCTTCTCATAATAAAGCCCAAGGCCTTAGACGCTCTTGATATGATATTGTTTATATGGTCATCGTACAAGAGTTTCGAGTCTAGGAGAACACCAAGGTCCTTAACACTTTCCACTTTATTTAATATTTGGCCCTTTAGAAAATAGTTAGAGGCAACCGTTTTACGTTTACGTGTGAATGTGATTACTGAGCATTTAACGGGGTTGAGATCTAACTTATTCATCAAACAGTAGGCATCCAGTCGCTCTAAGTCGGACTGAAGGTTTGCTACGTCAGTTAGGGTTTCAATAGTGCTGAATATTTTCATATCATCAGCAAAGCAAAGGAGTTGGCTATAATGAAAACATTTGTCAATGTCATTGACAAAAAAATAAGGAACAATAAAGGTCCTAATAAGGAACCTTGGGGCACGCCGCTAGGTATGGATACCCAGCTCGAGATATAATTGCTGATAACAACTGCCTGAGTTCGATTGCGAATATAAGAAGCCAACCACCGCAGTAAGTCTCCTCTTATTCCAATCAGCTGAAGCTTTAATATTAGTAGCTTGTGATCTATTCTATCAAAACACCTACTATAGTCGGTGTAGATTACATCCACTTGTCCTCCACCATCCATTGCAGCTGTTACGTATTCATTAAGGATTAACAAGTTAGATACAGTAGACCGTCCCTTCAGGAAACCATGTTGTGTTGAAGAAAATGAGTTCTTAGTAGCCTGATATATTTGTTTGTGAACTATCTTTTCAAATAGCTTGGCTACTATGCATAACTTAGAGATAGGCCTATAGTTGCATATATCCTGTTTAGACCCTTTTTTATAAACCGGGGTAATATATGCAGATTTCCATATATGTGGAAATGAATGATCCGAAATAGACTTTTGGAATAGTATTGAAAGGGGTAATGCAATGGTACTAGCGCAGTTAATGAGTAAAACAGGGCTTAACTCGTCCGGTCCAGCAGATTTACATGGGTCAAGCTTAGAGAGTAAGAAAGAAACCTCATCTTTATCAATAATTATTGTATGAATATCAGATACAGTATCTAACGGGTCACAAGAAAGTGCGTCTTCAGTTTGACCAGAGGACGTGGATTGGAAAGTAGAATAAAAGTAGTTAGAGAAAGCTTCACATATGTCTGAGCCTGTGGTGAAAATTTCACTATTATGAATTAGAGTTTGAGGTACGCTACTCGAATTTTTACGCGATTTCATAAATGACCAAAACTGTTTCGGGTTTGATTCAATGTTGTTTTCAATTTTAAAAATATAATGTTCATAACAGTATTTTTCTAGTTTTTTAGCTCTGTCGCGAAGGAGGTGAAACGTATTTAAATCAGATAGATTACCGTAGTTTTTATACTTTTTTAGATATTTGAATTTTTCATTTAATAATTTAATTAAAGCAGGAGAAAACCACGCAGGGTAGGTATTTGTATGTGTATATTTGTTCGGAATATATTTGTTTTTCAGGTTACTAATAGTATTATAAAAGAATGTTACTGCCTCCTCAAGAGATCGGTTGTGAAGTTCTCTGGGCCAGTCTATTAAGCTGATATCTCTATTCATAGCCTCATAGTTACCTTTATTATAAAAAAAGCGTAGATAATTTCGTGGACGCAACAAGGGTAAATTGAGAAGTTCAAATTCAATCAATAATGGTTTGTGGTGTGGATCAATAGGTATCAATGGTTCTAAGCATTCTACAACAGACACATCATCATTAGATAATACTAAATCTAAGGTTCTATTGTTTATATTCGTAATTCTATTATATTGCCGTAGGTCATGTGTGTTCAGTTCGTCGATAAGAGAGCGCCCGTTGTTGCAAGTTATATTAGTAGGAGTTAAGTAGTTATAAGAAGTTAGTTTCCAAATAATGTGGGGAAGATTAAAATCCCCTAAAATAAGAAATTTGTCACACGAGTTTAACATAATATTGTCTCCCATCTTTGTCAGGAAGTTGAGTAATTGTTCTGAGTAAGAATATCTATCACATTGTTGAATTACATAAACACAGCAAATGTGTAACTTAACAAGGTTTTTTAGGTTATCTTTGATAGTTAAAGTAAGCCATAAGTCTTCAGCGGACGAGTGGAATAGAGGCTGAGGAATATGTAATATATCCTTACGTATCGCTATCAACACACCACCGCCATACTTTTGGTGGGTGAAGTCATAGTTACGGTCGCGTCGCCATACAGAATACCTATCATCAAATAATTCCGATGAATTAATCGAATCGAGAAGCCACGTTTCTGTCAATACGATGACATCATGGTTATTAAGGCATACATTACTGTAAAACTCTGCACACTTTGTTCTCAGGCCCCTGACGTTTTGGTAGTAAATCTTTAAACTACTTTTGTCAAATTGAGCCATTGCATATAAATAAAGCATTTAACAGAATAATCACTTCGTATGAAAATATTTTGATGTAACCGACCGAAAACCTACATCTAACATATTCAGTGCTACAGTAACACTTCACACACAACCAAACTACCGTTAAATCATAATAGAACTCAATTAACATTATCCCTTCAATCATAAAATATATCAATAAAACTTCGCCACTTTCATTCAAGTGATAAAAATCTAAGCTGCCCATAAAATTTAAAAAACAACGCAATTCAAGTATGATACAATAAAGTGCAGTTTTATACAAAAAACACGATCGCATAAAATAACCTAGTAAAATAACGTTTATGTTTACACAGAAAATAAAGTTATAACTTCTATGAATTAGAAAATTAAGAATATGGATTCCATAAAATTTACAACTAGTTGGACGAATGTGTGATGAGTATTTATAATAATGTTTAAAAGAACAGAAGTTAAATTTAGTTGGGATTATAAAACTCAAAATACCTAATTGCGTTAGTTGATTTAGTAAAACTATATGATCACGTTTAAGCAAAACCATACTGTAAGCTTGTAATCTACAAATATCACAATAATTAAGTCGAATACCTAGTCTTAACGAGTTTAAAAAAGACACTAAGATAAAAATATTATTAATAAATAAGTAAAATACTATGATGTTCGTATTGCAATTTACGTAAGGCGCAAGTGAGAGAGCGAGTGATCGGGCAATGGCTAGCGCGCAACTGACGACGGCGGCAGCAGTGGAGCAATAGGAATGCGGCAGCGGGCCTAAGCAACGAGAACAAAAGACTAGTGGCAGGACGACGGTGACTGTAGGGAATCGAAACATTTTGTGTGAAATGATTAATAAAATAAAGAGTAATAGTACGTGGCTGAACCATTTAAGAAATATGCGATAAATACTGTAAGGGTTTAGATTAGCGTTTAAATTTGGTAATATTAAATTATAGAAATAACTTAAGCAATCTTGTTTAAATCTTCTTCTTTTTGTATGATGAAAACTGGTGATGTGTCATTTCTGCGAACGTGGATCTTGCCATGCTTAATCCATACATAGTCGAATTTGGAGTCCTTAGCCTTACTTTTAGCTTTATTTAGCAAGGTTTTTGAATTTGCATTGAGGTGGTCATTTACGTAGATACGTTGATTTGAGCTAGCGTAACCTAAGTCTGTAGCTGTTATAGATTTACAAGCCCTCGCTGCAGATATAAAATTCTCTTTCGTATATCTATTGAGAAAGCTAACTATAATGGACTTTTCCTTGGTTCCATGTAGTGGTGCTCTATGCAGAAAGTTGATGTGCGCTTTTGAGTACTCAAAATTACCCTTCGACTTAAGGATTCTACAACAGCGAAAAGATTTTCATCTTTTTTCACGGGCACGCCTTTAATTTCGATGTTGTTTAAGCGAGATCTCTGGTCCATTGTGGAGAGTTGAGTTTTCAGGTTGTGTATATCTAACTCCATTGTATTAATATTGCTCCTCAGACTTTCAATCTTGGCAATTCTGCCATGTATCAGGGATAGCTGAGTTGCAAAGTCATCAATCCTACCACTCAGGTACTCACTATTTCGCTTGAGTTCTGTCAGTTCATCTTTAATAGCTCTAACATCTTCAACTAAAGCAGGCAAATGAATCAATTGGGATTTCATTTCACGTAATTCCTTGAGAACGGTATCCATCGGTGTATATTCAGCCATAGGTGACGGTAAAGGCGAGACTTTACACGCGGAACATCTCCATGCCGATCGTCTGTCAGCACCAAGTTTCCTCCATCCACTTTCAGTGATTTGAGCACAGCCAAAGTCAAGATACTTTTTACACTTAGCACATTGCACGCCATCGTTAAATTCCATTTCACATGCATTACACTTCATTTTGATAATAAAGATTTACGACCTCTTTTTAGAATTCAATAGAACGCAAAAGACGCAGCGTACGTTTCAACTGTGTATAAGTATATAAGTTACTCTATGCACGCGACTGACTGATAAGTAGATAAACTGCTTGATCTATTGATTATATTATTATTATTATGTATTAGTGCGCGCTAATGTTATGTCAAAGCTGCTTACATGGTGCTTTATATTTAAACTTATTTATGATAATAATAGTGATTTTGACTCTTTTTGATTATAATTTCGAATATAACAGATCACAAGCTCATGTGTTTTGGCTTTTGTCAAACGACAGTTTGCAGGAATCACACTATCACTGTCACATCCTAGTCTCCATCTCGGTCACTTATCACTTTTCTTTTGACACTTAAAGCCTCTATACTTGACACGAACATTGAGTAACCAATGTCAAAGATTTTTAAAAATCTCAATCTTTTGGAGTACTGTGATATCCAAGAACAGAAGAACCCTTACTTCATAGAAACCGGACCGGTAGAAAACCGGTAACGTCGTAAAACCGGTGTTTATCACCGGTAATGACCAGCGGTAATCTGAGTGCGGGGACATTACCGTGTTTTATGTATTTTATACCAGTAAATAGAGGTCGTTTGTAAATAATTTCTATACGAAAATGTTACGGTCAGGAAATGCTTTTGATATGGCTGATTTAGCTCTCAATAAACTCTGTCTTAGTTTTATGTTAAGTATACATATTGTATAAACGAGATCTAAGATAATAAAAATATATTTCAGTATCTGTTACTTGATTACTTACAAACACTTTCAGAAGAAGTTATCTTTATTTTATTTACATCTTAAAACAATGTTAATGCAGTTTTATTACAGTAAGTAATGGTAAAATAACCTGTTGCGTAAAATTAAGGTCCAACGCGGATACCACCAGTCACTACTAAATTAAATTATTGTAAAATTAATATAAAATTTATTGATAAGTACTTTTTTTAATAGTCTCTCTCCATCTTTATAATACCTCAAAATTTGTCAAACGTGACATTAGTGGTCTTGTAACCTCTGGTGTTCTGCCTACCCCATAAGGGATACAGGCGTGACGTTATGTATGTATGTACTTTCTTTTATTTTTTAAATAACTTATCTTCGTGTGGAATAAGATCCTTCCTATATCTTCTAAGCCCTCAACTAGTCAAAGTGAGGTCAAATTAGAAAGAATACAAAAAAGATGGCGCTGTACAGTCACGTGCATTAATATATACAAACTTCGCAACTTATTCAGTTGTGATAAGGTTCAAATTCCAATGAAAATCTATACATCTTTAAATAAAACTACTTTTTAACCGGATTAATCGCGTATAATTTATATTTTACATTTTAACTCGACTTTTGGGTGTCTTTGCAGACCCCGTGGTCACGAGTGTCTGCAAGACGTTTCGGTGTCTTTGCGACACGAGGGGTCTGCAAAGACACCGAAACGTCGAGTTAAAATGTAATATATAAATTATACGCGATTAATCCGGTTAAAAAGTAGTTTTATTCAAATTGCGAATCGTGAAAACTTAAGACAATATTGTATACATATTATTCGACGTGACTGTACCCACCAAAATAATGTTTAACATTATTAACAAGTAATTATAGCTTTTCAATTTAACCTTGTACATATTGAAGAAAAAAAAAAACAAAAAAAATTCATGATCGCGATAACAATTTCCCAAATAATAATTACTAGGTGATTAAAAAACCACGAAACCAGACAGTTTTTCCCTGGCGTAACATCGACAGCGGAAATTTATTACCTGGTCAACTCAGCTTTCAGGGCACTGTGACCACAGAGTGCATGTTACAATTGTTGAGTTACAATTGAAAAGTCTAAACTAAATGGAGACTACAAAGTGTTCGCTTGTCTTTACCTGCAAAGCAGTCATTAAGGTAAAATGATGCGTAGATTTTGTTGCGGAGCCTGATCTCTTGGGCAACTACGGCTGTCTTACTGAGTTCGTAATCTTTTCTGAAAAACTGGTTGAGATTTTATGTTTTAATTAGTACTAAATAGTAATAATAATAAATAAATAATAAATATTTCTGACACTCACACAACATTATCTAGCCCAAATTAAGTTTCTTAAAGAACTTGTGTTATGGATACTAGATAACCGATATACTTAAGAAATATATAAACATACATAATGAATAAATACATATATTTTTTTATTAGAATAAACTTAAATAAACATATAAACATCCATGACTTGACGACTGATATCTGTGTTCATCACACAAATATCCGCCGCCGCCGGGATTCGAACCCAGGACCTCTGGTATAGAAGGCAATGTATGTTACCGTTACACCAGCCGGTCGTCATTATGTTTAAAATGCGTATTAAGTAATAAATGCGGTGTTCTGGTCTAGTAATACTACTGGGAACCACGAAGAGTTTGACACCAGGGCTTGATGCATCCAAAGACAATGCATTGAATTTTTCACTTTGCATTAGTTAGTTATCTGACGAAAATAAGTTTTTCTAGTTCTAGACAGCAGGTAAGTCTTAAAATTCACTGTAAAATTACAGAATTTGAAATCCGCTTAAAATGTATTTTATTACTTTCGACTTACTGATATTGTCTGGGCTATGGCTTCACATTAAAGTGACTCCAAAATTGTTGCTTTATTGTTGTTATGCCCCGTAAATTTTGGATAATAGGGCAAAAGATAGAATGATATTAGCATTAAAATAGACGATTTTAGCATTGCTAGTCCAACTACCAAGAATTAATTAATATTCTAATGCAATTAGTGGAGATATAATTCTTTGAATAACATCCAGATAAATAAATAAATACAATTGAACTAATAGTATTTAAAGTTTTTGCATTTAAAATGCTTAATTACTTTTAAATAATTGAAAAAAGTGTGTTAAATAAAAATCACCCGACCAGGACTCGAACCTGGGACCTCTCGTTTGCCGGACAAGTGCTCTTAGCTCCATCCAATGGTATAGCTTTGCAGCTATGGTAGCCCCTACGTTAGCAATATAACGTAAAAACAAAAAAAAATGTGCTAAGTAATTTCCAGGCGTACCGCCAGGCCCCGGTATCTCAAATTATCACGTCCTCGAATTTTAAAAGTGACCCACCAGTACAGCGCAATGTACAGTCACTCTGTACATTGTGCTGTTACAATTATAGTTGATATCCAGATCAGCAACCACGTATGTCGTAACTATGACAAAAGTAAGCTGTCGTATATCAAAGTATTTCTTTATGCGTTTCGTGCATTCTATCTTTTATTATTTATTAAACAGTTATACGGCTATCGTTGGTAAACTTTAGTGTCTGCGGTTCTGAATCCAACGCCAAATCGTTCCAATATGTTTTATATCTGCGCTCGTAACCAATGCTATAACAAAACCTAGATCGACCAGGAATAACGTCCAATTTCCGTTTCACAATGTCAAAATATAAGCTCACAAGAATAGAACCGGATACAGTTTTGAATATAGAATCTGATATCTGTCAGATCTCTTGATAAACAGTAGATACTCTTGATATATATTCGGAAATGTGGAAGAGAATTGGTCGATTGACTCGGGTTCAAATGAAATGAAATGAAATGAAATGAAATGAAATGAAAAACATTTATTCGGCAAACAAAACAAGGATACAAAAATATTACCACGGAATATACAAAAATTAGTTTTAACACCTTAAATACTAATTTGCCGAAAAGGCCACAGCTCAGCGTTATGTCACAGTCTATGACGCTGATTTCCAGCTGTTGCCATCACAGAGTGCCGGAGGGCGAGCAAACTATGCAATAACAGATACATTTACCATATTACAATAAACCATATTTCTTTAAGAATATAATAACATTTAAAACAAAACAAAACAAAACACATAGAAATAAAATATGTAACTTGAATGTAAAAGTTTTAGCAAATAAAGCAAAAATTATTATAATTATAAATTATTATAATACAATAATAATAATGAAATTAATACTTATTATAGAATAATACCACTCAATTGATGCTCAAGAACTAATTTTATATTTCTTTGCTTAAATAGCGAGACAGTTTCTGAAATTAGCGCGTTCAAACAAACAAACAAACAAACAAACAAAAAAAGAAACTCTTCAGCTTTATATAGTAATATAGATAAGTATTAGTATTAGTATATAGATCTGCCGCCAAATGTCGCCGCTCCAGCATGTGTTCCGGCAATATTTTATGAAGAGCCAGTTGTTTCCTAATGCCCGTGTGCTGTCATCTTCGACCTCATCTTCACTTACCATCAGGTGAGATTGAGGTCAATCGCGGGCGTAGTCTGTAATAAAAAAAAAAACATTTTCCTTTCGATCACCTTTTTACCTTCGTCAAGTCAGATCAGTCAAATGTCAAACGCGGGTAAGGTTACAAATATAAATATGGTTACGCTAGTTATTAGCCCAAATCCATCAGATAACGAGTGGACTACGTTTTTTTTAAATATATTCTTATATATACAGGGTGACTGGTGACAAATTTAAGATATTGAAGGAAGGCAGCACTCTGTATTGGATTTTGATCATAATTATGTATTAAAAGTAGGTACTTAATTTTTCACCAGAATTCCCTATAAATAAATAAAGAGTTCACGACTGCTTGACACTTCCCGTTTGCGTTCGCTCCCGAACGGTCGTGTCTGCGGCCGCTCCCGAGTGTTCGTATTGCGCTGCCCTTGTTCCCTCCCCCGCACTCGTGCGGGTCAGGTGCCAAGTTAAGCTCTTTCGGAAAGTTTTCTCTTGTGGAGGCTGTGTGGTGTCGGGGCTAATTAATCTGCCCTTTTCAGGGCGGACCCGACTGCTGCCGGCCGAAGCATCACTGGTCAGGTGGATACGTAACCGTGACAACTAAGCCTGATCGTCCGCCGTTCACCGGCAATAGGTCCGTACTAGGTCGTTTTCTTTTTCAGCGCAGTTTGTCTTCGTTAGACTTTCTTTCAGCCCAGCATTATGCCTCGTCACCCTGAGTGTACCGAGCATCAATGCGAAATCAACCGTCGTCGCATTCGTAATCTCCAAATCGAAAAAAGTTCCGCTCAAGAATGGTGCGATAAATTCCGCACCAGGATAGATAAACTGGAGGAGGAGTTAGCCGCTCGTCCCTCGTCTTCAGAATTTAGTCAGTTGTCTTTAGATCTCAGTCAGATCTTCAGCGATAAACAATCACTGGAAGCTCAACGTGCAGCCGAGAAAGATGCCTTTCTCTCCGAGAAGGATGCCCTTCTCGCTCAAATCGAGTCCTTGCGAGAGCAATTGTCCACTCGTCCTCAGGTCGTCTCTTGTTCACAGGGGTTCCAAACCGATTCTCCGGCGTCTCCAGATCCCTCTGAGTACGTCTAACCTTTTCCAGATTGCATGTCGGTAGACTCCACCGCATGCAAACGGAAAACTACCCCGCCGGGTAGTGATTCCGACTCCGCTCCTTTAGTTCCAGAATCTCCTGCTCCGTTCACCGAGGTTCGCAAAAAGTCCAAGTCTAAGAAGAAGAAGCAAGATGCTTCTTCGACTTTATCTCCATCCCTTTCAGCTGCTCCAGCCGCTGTTCCTGCCCCCAAAATGTCGCACCGGCGTCTGCTCCTGCGCCTTTTGTTTCAGCGATCCCGGCGTCCCAGCCTGCGTCGCAATCAGATTCGGCTCCGCCGAAAGTCAAGTCTCCGCCCCCCGTCTTCCTACGGGACAAGAGCCGCTGGACCGAGGTCTCAGCTCTCTGCGGAACGTACTCCCCGAAGATCCAGTATAGTAAGGCATCCAATGTGGGTGACTATATTAAGGTCGTTGTCTGCTCAATTTCTGATTTCAGGAATTTCACTCGGCTTCTTGCTGACAAGAAGCTCGAGTACCACACTTACGCCCTCCCTGAGGAGCGTAAGATTCGTGCAGTCCTCAGGAACGTGCCGTTCGAGCTCTCGAACGAGCAAATCCAAGAGGACTTGTCTTCTCAAGGCTTCCCCGTCGAATCTGTGCACAAAATGCACAGCCGCCGAGGCAAGCAGTTCCCACTTGCGTTAGTAATCCTAGCGAAGAGCCCGCAAGGGCAGTCCATTTTCAGAGGCAAGCTCACCGTGTGCGGCCTCTCCAACATCCGAGTCGAAGCTCCACACAAACGTGGTTTCCCAGGTCAGTGCCACCGCTGCCAATTGTATGGTCATGCGGCGGCAAACTGTTTTGCTTCCCCTAGGTGCGTCAAGTGCCTAGAACCGCATGGGACTAAGGAGTGCTCTCGCACCCCCGAATCGCCCACCGCTCCGTCCTGCGTCTTGTGCGGCCAGTCAGGCCACACAGCAAACTTTCGCGGCTGCCCCAAGGCACCGCGTGCCGCCAGGGCTACCGTGAAGCCCATCGAGAACTGGAGAGAGCGACCGCAGCCTAGCTCGGACGCTCCTCCAGTCAGTTCAAAGGCCCCCAAGGCCTTCACCTCTTTCGTTTCAGGTCAGCGCAGCCGGGACGCGACTCAATCGCAACCGGCCGCCAAATCGGCTTCCCAGTGCCAGAACGCAAAAGGTTCTCAAGACCGCATGGCGTTCTGGATCCAGCTCGCTCTCATCGACGAGATCCTGGCTTTCGGCGCCGCTCTCGACGCCAGCCCAGAGGGTTTCAACGGTGCTCTTCCGGTCCTAACCAAGTTCGCTCCCCTTATCAGGAAACTCCAGCAAGCTCAACGTTTCTAACGTAGTCCTTCTTTCCAGCATTCCTATCTCAGAGTGAGTCTGATCACTCTAGATAATATCTTAGTTTCAGCTTTGTCATTTCTGCTAATCTTAGCTTTGTTTTTCTTACTTTCAGTTCCTTTTGGTGGCAGCCGTCTGGATGCCGCTCACTACGCAGCCTCTCGCTCCAATTGGCTGTCGTTCCGACGATGACTAAGGACCTTAATCAAGGTGAGTCAAAAGGGGGATGTTTAGTGGGTATGCTCAGCCTATCTGAGAGAGTCTCCACACTGTCTGGGCATTCTATTTGCCATTAGCCACTTATGGTTAACAGCTTATAGAATGCCCATTCGTCCGTAATAGGATTCATCCTCCTCCCGCTAAAGCTAGCTTTACTGGTTAAAGCTGGTTTTAGTGGGTGCCAAACGACTTTCCTTGGCGGAAAAAAAAAAAAAAAAGAAAAAACGACTGCTTGACGGCTCGACGACCGTTCGTGAAGTCGTCTATACCTACCTACCTATTCTGTGTTGATAGCGCCGTGCGTAAGTCCGTAATAAATAGTTACCAGTGTAACCATACGTTGCGTAATGAATTCTTTAACTTTCTGTTAAGTTTACTCTGTAAATAATTGATATTTATTTTTTATTTTATTTTTCATTTTCATGTACTATATCAAACTATCACGTCCTCGAATTTTGAAAGTGACCCACCAGTCACTCTGTATAAAGGCCCTGCCTGACACATAACAAATATCTGCAGATCTGATACATTTGTAATACAGCGGGGTTCAAACCCTCAATATGTATCATTATTGAGCAGCCTTTCTGGTGTAGAGGTTAGCAACACTGCCTTTTATACTAGGGACCTAGAGTTTGAATCCCAGTTTCGGTAGATATTGATCTGACAACACAGTCAACTGCTCTAAGTCATATAGTATATTGAAATTTATTTTTAATTTATAAAAATTACAAAATTCAATATAAATTTTCTTAAAAATCAAGTACTATGTAGTTGAATACAGTCACATTTAAATTACAAAGCACGTAAAATAGTTTGTTAAATCACTTGCAAGGAGCGTAACAAATGCGATTTAACAAATATCGACATACGATTTTTTTGCCAAAAAAATGGACTGATGTTTCGTGCACCCAATTATTTTTCGAAACTATATCAGATAGAAAAACGTGAGTCAGATCAAAAAAGGTAATTCTTTTTATTCCGGGTAAAAATCTCACATAGGGTACAACTCGAGTAAACTCTTTCAGTACAGGAGGTACAGTATATCGTATAAACAACGTATGCAGAGCATTAAAAAACCAACTTCACGCCAAAACTTTGGCTGAAGTAGAGGGTGGTCAAGGAAAACGATCTCCAAATTCATACATATTAATTTTTATTTTCATGAATGGGACTGACCGTGAAGTTTCTTCTATCGTAAGAAAAAAGAATCATTAAAATCGGTTCACCCAGTCAAAAGTTATGAGGTAACAAACATAAAACAAAACATATGTGACGAATTGAGAACCTCCTCTTTTTTTGAAGTCTGTTTGATTTAGGAAAGCCAATGTGATGTGTATATTATAAATGTGAGCCTTATGACGATGTATATATTGAACTTCAGCCAACAAATTATGTACATGGAATCTAATTTAGGAATCATCTCAATTGTCCAACTCTCGGTACTTTGGTGTCTTAACTTTGACTTTGAATAATATATCGTTCAACTGTACACAAGAAAATGCCTAAGTGAGAACCACGAGAATTGAGAGGAGAAGAAAAAGCTGTTGGGACTCTTTAGTCATATATTTTTATCGTTCTTGTTCTTTTTTATGTTATGTTTTATTTATTTTTTTCTTATTTCACTCACTGTTAAACTTGTCTTATTTTCACATTGAACTATTGTTGTTTCTGTTTTCCATATATAAGTTTATATGATAGGACTAGATAGGTATATGAATATAATAACTAAAGATTCCACCATAAACTGTAACTAAAAAGAGGACAATCTTCCGTCATTTTCCTTCAACATATCCCTTGTTTTTTTAACAACTTGACAAGGATTTATTACAATGTTGATAGATTAATCCGTTGAAAAAAATCTCCGATCCAGCCGTTTGTTGTAACAAGAAGCGTCAACGGATATCCGCCGCCATGTTGCTACGTCATCTGATTAAGTTGGCCAATCACGCGCGTATGATTGATGAGACCTCGATAATTATCTTTTTAGTATAGTGTGTGATGATAGGATACAATGAAGAAGCAAAACGTTTTGTTATATTTTCTTTATAATTAATAAAATATGTTTTGACCTGAGATTACGTAGTCTGATTAAGAATATATCTTAAGAGGACGTTTCATGATCTACACAACTTCCAAAATTTCATAAGGTTTTCAATTCATGTTAATGTTTTTTTATATTTTATTATTTGGTTATTAAGAATCGACTTTTTGATCCATTTAAAAGAAGCCATTTCAAAGGTGGTCCCATATTAATTTAGTCAAAAACTTTATGAAAAGTTTCCAAATATCCAAAATATCGGAAAATTAAAACGCAGACGTCTTTCACTTCAGCCAAAGTTTTGACAAGGACCTCAAAATGTGGGTAAAGTTACTTTGTTAATGCTCTGAATTTGTTATATTTAAATCAATTTTATCTTTGGACGTGATAAAAGCTTTATCGGTCGATTTCAAAAAAGAGTAATGCTACTGCTCTAAAATATCATGCTTAAAAGCTTTTTATTAGTTTAAATCAATTTAAATTTGCTAGAAGGCATGCTAGTTTTTAGTTATGCTTAAATAAAACACTTTTTTACCGGATTTATCGCGTATATTTACATTTTAAATTTTAACTCGACGTTTCGGTGTCTTTGCAGACCCCGTGGTCACGAGCGACTGAGGTGTCAAGCGTAGGATTGATAGATGGAAAATGTTATATATCATCATCTCCATCTGTTTCTCATTCTTCGAGAGTAGTGTTCTGGATTGACACAAAATGAGCTGACAGTATCTTGAGTTTTAGGTCGTGCAGCTTGCTGGATGTTAGATTTAATGTTTTTCAAGATAGGGTCCCATGTCGGTGATAGTTTCTAACCATCTTCTCTATTGAAAATAGGGTGTTTTTTAATTTCGATCACTTCTCTGATCATTCTATGAATGTAATGTTTCTCTCTAGATGGAATTTTCACAGAGTCAAACCTTAAGTAGTGGTTGGGCTTGTCCATGGAATGATCACAAACTGCAGGCTTTGAAGCTCTTCGATTTTTAATATCAGCAGAAGTGTTTTATTTAATAGTATGAATCGCGAAAACTGAAGAAATAAGAAGATGAAATTAGTTATGCTTATTTATTAAAGTATGAACGACTGATCGATACTAGCATGCTCAATAACCAAACCTGTTAGACGCGCTTAAAGCACGCCCCTTTAACACGCGCCGCTGGTAGCATGCTCAAAAATCGCCAGCCTATCGATCCACGAGCGTGCTCGAAATGAGCATGCTAATTTTGAGAAACATTCCGACCCATATGCACAATTGAAGGAGTTGCTCAATTTAAGCATGCTTTCGTGCTTGAAATAAGCATGTGTAACAGTAGCTTCAATTTGCATTTCAACTGTTTATTTATGTGTATTTTTCTTCAATTGTCACTTGCTTCATTTAATAAAATGAAAGTAAATTTTAATCTGTTTTTTTTTGAGCAACAAAACAAGAATTATAATTAACGAATTAACGAGTACCAAACTCAAAAAATAATACATTGATTTAAACACCTCCTCCTTAATATTAGTTTTTAAGCTATTGCATAGCTTCTTTCGCGGGCTTTGAGCGTGGGGACCGAATCCAGAAATTCCGTAACGAAAAAAACCTAACACCCCCCACTCCGACCGGCACAGCGGTGATACTTTGATTTCATAACTTTACATGCGGGCTTTAATAAACAATCAGCGCCATCTACTAGGAACTTGTGGATCTTCATATTAGATCAAACATTACTGCATTAATAAAATAAAATAAATAATTATAATTGCATAAGTTGATAAAAATGCTATGCAATAGCTTTACCGCGGCAGTCTCCGAGTGCCACACGTCTTTTTTTTATTATTATTTTTGGTTATTTCTTTTTATTTAGAAGACTGACCTTGCTTAAGACTTTTGAATTTTCACCATTTTCACTAGCTTATGAAAGATGATTTATGTTTTAACATTCTTTGGTGTATGGAATATAAGTTTTCATACTATTTTACTTAAAATCGAGTCCTCGTAGTTAAATGTGAAAAATAATTATTTAATATTAACGCTTTTTTATCAAATCTACTCAAACTCATAAAGTTTACCCTTTTAGTATTTCGTTTGTAAAAAACAATGGCTATGTAACCGAATTCTTTTTTCGTAAGAGCGGCAGACCCATTTTTCACATGTCCGTAACTCAGATAAAACGAGGCTTTTTTAATAATAATAAAATAAAAAAGTTATTCGTCATGGGCTTGCCTTTCAAAGTGGCGTCGGCCGAGCTATAAATTCAGATTAGCAAGGTAGAGAGTAGATAGGAGCGGAGCGATTTACCTTCAAAAAAGCTTTGCTTTTGAAGAGAACTCTGGTAACTACTGTGGTCTTAAGTTTTGACGAGGACAAAGATTGTCAAACCAAATACAATAAATCCGGTCAAAACTCGGTCTAAAATTTATTTAAACCAAAACAACTGATAATAATAAAGTGTTTATCAAAAACAGCTTAGATATATCATTCAAATATTTTTTCTATACTTTATATAATCTTGCGAAGTATGGTAGAGTCCGTGTTACACGTCCATCCAATGGAAACAGTTTCGCTTGAAGAACTTAAGAACCAGGACTAATTGTCAAGTAAAAAGACACAGTTCATGTCAAATCTTGGCACACATCGACGCTTTCTTTCCAGTCTTTGGTTGGCATATGGTTTGACGACCGGCTGGTGTAGTAATGACATACATTGCCTTCTATGCCAGAGGTCCTGGGTCCGAATCCCGGCGGCAGCGGATATTCGTGTGATGAATAAAGATATTTGTCGTCAAGTCATGGATGTTTATATGTTTATTTAAGTTTATTCTAATAAAAAAAATATGTATTTATTCGATATGTATGTTTATATTTCTTAAGTATATCAGTTATCTAGTATCCATAACACAAGTTCTTTAAGAAACTTAATTTGGGCTAGATAATGTTGTACGAGTGTCAGAAATATTTATTTATTTATTATTTATGGTCTATAGTCAAGTTGAAATAGTGGAAGTTGAGACACTGCTCTAAGAAGGAACTGGATCTCAAAAGTACTTGCTGGAACACATCACCGATGGAGTGCTAAACGACGACAATGACTAACCAAGAATTATGATTTTGTCCGATTAGCTATTCTTAATAACAATCATAGTCCACTATGTGATGTCAAACAAAACAGAATTGTTCTACAGTATTCTGAAGTACACAAGGTGTATGAATAGGTACAATTATAGTCGGGTATTTAGTACTAAACTTATCACCTTTCAATGAATTTACATGAAAATAAAAATAGAAATAGTAAGCCAATGCAAAGGATTATTATTTTATAAATAAGCTGATTGCATAGACGTATTTTTAGCTTAGATCACAATTTATTCACTTCATTGTCATGCATCATTGTTTCACACAATGAGCGATAAAATAACGCGATTTATAGAATTTGTTAAAACGCTCTGCTAAGGTCTAAAACCTGCCCTGCGTGCATTCCGATCCACTTTTAGCACTCAATCATAAAAGCTATCTAACCGAACGAATTTTCCATACGTTCATAAATAGAATTAATTGTGT
This sequence comes from Stenoptilia bipunctidactyla, assembly GCA_944452665.1. Classification (NCBI taxonomy): domain Eukaryota; kingdom Metazoa; phylum Arthropoda; class Insecta; order Lepidoptera; family Pterophoridae; genus Stenoptilia; species Stenoptilia bipunctidactyla. Next base: position 3,394,559 of record OX101730.1, read on the forward strand.
ATGGCACTAACTAAATTCGGATTAATATTTCCAATTTAGATAAAAATTCAGAGATATATGTCACGATTCTTCTTTGTTCAATATCCCTGCGAAATAGTTTTATGATTAGTGTAGGGTCGGGTTAGAATAGCCCTACCGTCCCTGGATAAGCGTGTTATAGAGGGTGACTTATCCGAGAGACCCCCGCTTGTTAGCAGGATTTCGTTAACGACCACCCTTTATCCAGGGTTGATTTTTCGTCACCAGCCAAATTTAAATGTTAGCTTCTTTGACACGATATAAACGTACCTACATATTTATTTTAGCATCGCTCAGTACAAAAAAGTTGAAATATGGAACCACAAACTTTTAAAAAAATAGCCGCTGTTGATGAACATACATACTACGACGCGGCATTTCCTTGATAATACTACGACGTAGTACTACAAAATGTGTGTAGTAGCGCGTAGTCATCTTTATTTTTATAGTAATTTAGAGTGACTATGCCTTGGTTAATATGTTAGCTGATAAATTAATTTCCTTGTAAAAAAATAGATACTTTTTTTTGCAATTATCGTTTCTATAAATGATACTTATTGTGTAAAAAGAATTTTGCCGGTGACTAAAAATCAACCCTGTATAAAATTTGCTGCCAAATATCACCGTTCCGGCGGCGATGTGTTCCGGCAATATTTCATAAATAGCCAGTTCTTTCCTTTGCGACCTCATCTTCTCATATCGTAAGGTGCTTCCATGCTGGACTGGGAGCGAAAGAAAAACATAGAATGTGCCAGCTCCTTCTCTTCCCGGGCATACTGTAAAAGTCAGTTAAGGGACAGAGGTTTTATTGGCTTTTTGTGGGTGATAGACTGACCTCCTGTCACTGCAATAATCTCTCTCCATCATAATAATAACCCAAATTTGTCAAACGTGACATCAGATGGCTTTATAGCTTCTGGTGTTCTGCATATGGATACAGGTGTGAAGCTATGTATGTATATACTATTTTTTATTTCAAATTGTGCAGTTTGAGGGTCAATATCTGTGGCTTTATTCAAAGCGTACCCTGCGCAGTTGATAAGACACAATATGCACGGTAATAAGATAGAAAATCCAGTAAATTGGCTCTCCCATCACGACGAGGATTTCATTGGAATCCCCATTTGACCATATTATCCCTACACGTTTTTGTCAAATGACAACACACAAAACTTCCGTTAGCTAGTTCAACTCTCAATTGCTTATAAGTCATTCAGATGCAGTTCAAGATATAGATTCAATGTGGAACCTAGAGCTGCCTTTAAAGGTGTCGCGGGAATCTTTTCGCTCTACCATGCGCAAAAATCCGCAAAAAAAGCTCAATCATTATTTAATAAAATACTAAATAAGTAGAAATTAAAATTTATAAAACCTCGTGTTTCAATTCAACAAGTATTAAATCCAACAAGCTGCGAGACCTAAAACTCAAGACACTGTCAGTATCCTTCAGGATATAAAATCAGTATTATTTTGTATCCTGAAGGATGTATACTGGAAAACCACGGGCTTGGCGCGGGCGCGACCGCGGTGCGGACGGCGCGTACAAACGGCTCACGCGATGCTCAAGTTTGAATCTCGGCATTGACACAATCAAAGCATTTTATTAATTTTCAAGAGTTTGGCCATAGCATCATTTTAACGTTTAGTGGCGCCACTTATTATTGGCAATAACAATTTAATATGTAATATATGAGTGACAATCATTCGCCATTTGCTCACAAAACGTCGTCGGCTCGTGAAAGTCCTATGCATATCTGTTGTGAAATGCACATATTATCTGCTGTGCTTATATAATTTCCTGCAAACTCAGAAGTAGCGTGAAGTGAACTTAAGTTTATCATTTATGCAACTGAATTGTTGTGATGCTTGATAGACTTCATGATTCACATATTTCGTCGAATAACTTTATAAGTATCAAACATATGGTTTTTGATTATTTTAGTTAGTGTTTCGTTAGTTCGTTGCCATTGTACTGTAATACAAGCACCCTTTCTTTCACATATGAAAATGAATTTTTATCAACAATAATAATAAAAACCAATATAGTGCATAGTCCACCCAAAAAACCTCAAGCAAAAAACGCCAAGTGGCAAAAAAGCTTGCATTCCAAACTCCCTATAATATTGATGTGTCCTATCTGTACTTGTACATAATACTTTCTAATCTATGGTTTGAATGAACCACCCGCGCCGCGGTCGACTAGTTTGCAGCCGAAGAGTAAACTTGTAGAAACAGTGACAGATGATTGATAACTTTCTGGCTGTCAACCTGACGACCTCACGGACCAATCAACCACCTCAGTCACTTGTTTCCATTGTGTCTTTAAAGACGCCAAAACGATACTCAATACAAGTTGATTTAAAAATATTTGCAAAACAATGTTCTAAAAAATTAAGTTTAAATCGGTTGTCGGAATACAGCGATGCTTCGAGGGCAAAATCTCTTTAAATCCCTTTTAATTGGAAATTTTTCATATTTTTTTCCTGCTACGCGATATGCAACAATATTCCTTTTTAGAAATATTTATAGTTTTTCATATTTTAGTCTTTTAAAGTCAAGCTAAGATTATCCTTTCAACTCTATTTGTTAATGCGCTTTGTCTCGCGTTATCGTACGTTTTTTAGTGTCTTCACTCCACACATTAAGTGATATTGTCTTTATTACACTGAAAATTATATACAAAATTAATATATGTTTTATTGCAGCACGTGTGAAAGGTCGCTGATGAGAAACGTAAAGTTTTCTCATGTCAAATGTATTTTAGGATATCGTCAAACCTATTAATTGTGTATCTTGGTGGTAATTTCAAAAGTCACCACTCCAGCGGTGATGTGTTATATTTTTTTTCTAATGATTTAATTGCACACAAACTTTAAAACCCAACAAAGTTTGGAAAAACTATTATTAGTCATAACTACAAAACAAAAACAAAAATTTATTCATACTACAAACAAACACGCAAAACCATAGCTATACATATTTATCTCAACTAACGAAAAAAAAGCATTTTCCTACTCTCTGAGTAGAAAACCTCGCGTGCAACATCATAATCATGCTCATACATTTGAACCGGGTAATCCCCGACGCCATTTACAATCATTTTATACGTCACAGAGTTATGGAGGTAACAAACAAAGTTAGGGGTAACTCCGCGTAAAGGTAATCTGGATTAATTCAGTACTTGTTTAGTACTTCGTGATGGGTAAAGTGGGTGGATGAGCCTGTGCGGTGGTTATGTCGCCTTGGTACCTTGGAAAATGTTATGTTTAAATATGATGCTTTTTATGTTTATTTTTTTCATGATTTGTTTATGAGGTGATTCTTAGAACATTGCCTCAAAAGTTTTAAGACTCGGTATTTTAGGTCAAAACTAACAACATTAAAGGATCACTGTTAAAGGACACTTTTCCGAAAAGTTATGAAGGGGCTTGTAAAAACGACGATTAACATAAGAAAACAACAAATTAGTTTATTAATTATTCATCAAAAAAAATCGAGTTCATGGATACGCTTGTATATTTATTGATATCTATTCATTTGCTATTTGAATACCATTAATTACCACATGTTTAAGTTTTATGGCTGTAAGGTTTTAGTATTTTTTTTTCACACTAACACAAAAAACAAAATTGACCAATATTTCATCTATTTGCTTTGTTCATATAGGTATTTTCTACTGTAGACGTACTAAGTGTATGGAAATGGTTACTATAAATGTTTTAGCATATAAAAAAGTTAATGCTATCATTTAACACATTATGTAGAACGTGAAATCAAGCAGAATCTCTAATGTTGCTTGATTTCACTGCAATTACTTTTATACAGGGTGACTAGTAACAATTTTTCAGTACTGAAGGAGAGCACTCTGTATTCGATTCTGATCATAATTGAGTAATAAAAGTAGGTACTTAATTTTTCACCAGAAACCCTTAACTTTCGGAAGAAATTACTCAGTAAATAATTAATATTTATTTTTTAATTTATTTTTTCTCTTCATGTATAATCTTTAACTATCACGTTCTGGAATTTTGAAAATGACCCACCATTCACCCTGTATAATGTGTATGCAAATAATTATTTTATGTAAACCATAAGCACTCTGAACATTGCAATATTGTACGGCAGCAAACAAAAAATGTTTAAAACTTTTAACTAAGATTTACAATATTGTTACGGTTTCTGTGGTCAACTCAAAACAAGTCAATTCGTTCATTTTCCTAGTTCACTTTACCAATAGTAAGAGTTTTAATATACTCGTACATATGAACTACTGTCAAAATATATTCTCCTGCTAGCATAAAAAAATAGCAAAAATTATCAAGATCTCGACTTAAAACTGCAGCGAATTTTCGAAGTATCGATTTGCAACATTCTATCTCTCTTTCTGATATAAGTGTGAAAGAGAAAGAAATAAACATCGATTGACTTTCTTTAAACACGATTGACATAATAAACTCAAACTACGAAACTTTATGCCTTGCAAAATCTTTCGTAGTCAAACTACAGCGCGTGTTACCTTGTTACCTTAAACATCGAAACGACCAACCATTCACTCATTCGACTGAACGAATGAGTGAATGGGTTCATTATAAACCTCTCGGTGTGCAATATGACATTATCTGTACCTTATTCCGATTATATAGTGTATATTAAGCTTAGCCGTGATCTGAATAAATATTTTCATCATATCCTGCGTAACTTGATCTTAGTTTATATTAAACCCACGACTCGTCGCGGTTGTTTTCATTCAGTTGAGGGAAGCTGGGTACTTCCTTATTACAAAACGGGAAACAGGTTAATTTGCATTATAAAAGTCCGTAAAGGCCCTAATCTTGTTTTCACCACAAACATGACATTAAATGTGTACCTGCACATTAAATGTATTTGCTGATATAGTTTTAAGTTTTCGCAATTCATACTATTAAATTAAACACTTTTTAACCGGTTTCGATGTCTTTGCAGACCCCGTGGTCTCGAGAGACATTGACTACGAGGTCTGCAAAAATAATGCCAGTTAAAAAGGGTTTTATTTACTATATTTACTGATCATAAAAAAAAAAACATAAATTAAGAATTTAAAAACACAATAGTCTTCCATGCTGGACTGGGAGCGAAACAAAGACATTGAATGTGCCAGCTGCTTCTTCCTGAGCATACTGTAAAAGTCAGTTAAGAGACTGAGGTTTTATTGGCGTGTTTGCGGGCGATAAGCTGACCCCTTGTCACTGCAATAGTCTCTCTCCATCATAATAATACCTCTAAATCTGATCAATCAAAAGTGACATCAGATGGTTTTATAGCCTCTGGTGTTCTGCCTACCCCATAAGGGACACAGTCGTGATGTTATGTATGTATGTATGCACGTTGTATAGGTATACAACGTCGATACAAGCAAGAGGCATTAAATGAAACCACATATACTATGAGTGCCTACTCTACAAAACTATTAAAAATGAGTTTACGATAAGTATAAAATTTCAAATAATAGTTCATAGTTACATATTTTATGTATTTATATATTTAATTGTATGTATTTATTTAGTATGTAGTGTATTTAATGTACCTTTATTTGTTTGTAGTAGTTACGCACTTAATCTGTTCAATCTATTCTCATTCTCCAGCCTCTGGCTTATTGGTAGAAATTTCTTATAAGCTTTGCCTTTGTACATTTTTTTTTGATTTATCTGTTTCTTTAATTGAGTTTCCATGTGTGCACATAAACTATTAAATAAATAAATAAATCCTTTGTAAAGATTTGGACAGATATTTAAACGTTTGACGGTGAATGACTACTATTATTACTACTTTTATTATTTTTGGTTTAAGATTTTCGCTTCTCGGTTCTTGACCGGTGAAAGCTAACAACCACGGGCGTAGGCCAAGTGATTGTTAGTGTCAACAATGTTTGAAGTCGGTTCTGATTTTGGAGATTGTTCAGTTTGCAGAAATTTTCTTACAATCTTACATGTATATTGATAACGTGTCCTTTGTAACTTAGCCAGATAGCAGGTTTTGTTGTATCAGGACACAATGAGCACAAAGAAACTTCCAAAATAATAACACATTTATCAAAGTGCTCAGAAAATAGCATTATTGTATAGTCCTTGTTTATTCACGAACGCTGTCAACTTTTTTCTTCATAAAATATTTTCAGCGAAAAATGTCTATACGACTACAGTTTTTGTTGCTGATTCTGGAATTAAGGATTTAGAAAATATGAGGAGATGGGAAATTTTTATATCGGGATTAATGTTGTGTTCTTTATTTCGTTTTCTTAGGATTTCTCTGCAAACCTACTTCATTTTGTAGTAAGAATATACAGGGTGGAATTTTGGAATGGAGAGAAAGTACTCTAAATAATAGAGATAGCAAATTTTACTCAAAAGAAACATTCCTTTATTTTGAAAAAAAAATAAAAGCGCATCAAAGATTTTTTGAAAATTCGCTCGTTCCCCCGGGAATCGAACCGTACATCAATCGTTAGCATCAATCACAAGAATGAAATGTCTCCAATATATTAGGTTAATTTGATGAAAGGAAAACCATAAAATCTTCATTTTTAGATTTTAGTCGGTTCGATTCCTGGGTGAAGCAAGCAAATTTTTATATAGGATCACCTCTTAAGTATTCTCTATCATATGAAACAAGAATATTTAACATCGATTCATAATTGCCCAAAAAATCGTGTAACAAAGACACAAAAAAAACACACGAATTGGGAACCTCCTCCTTTTGGAAGTCGGTTAAAAATCTTGTATATCTACTCTTATTTTCAAGCTTTGACGACCGGCTGGTGTAGACGTAACGTACATTGCCTTCTGTGTCAGAGGTCCTGGGTTCGAGTCCCGGCGGCGACGGATATTTGTGTAATGAACTTTTTATTAGTCGTCAAGTCATGGACGCTTATATGTTTATTTTCAAATAAAAAATATGTATTTATTCAATATTATGTTTATATATTTCTTAAGTATATCAATTAACTAGTGTCCATAACACAAGTTCTTTAAGAAACTTAATTTGGGCTAGATAATGTTGTGTGAGTGTCAGAAATATTTATTATTTTCAAGCTCTGTAACGTAAGACAACATTTTCTGCTTTATTTAAACTCTGCAATAGTTTTTTCACACATTAAAGTGTTTTAAATGTTAAACTCAGTATTCACAGCGTACAACGCCAAGGTAAGTAGTATTTTATACAAGATAAACTGGGAAACATTCCATTTTAAGTCATTAGGGGTCGTTTTGTTTAAATAATCCAGGAGAGAAAGATAGCGATATAAGGGATGAACATTTTAGTACGGAATTTATGCTTTTCGCTTATTTTTAATAGAGGTTTTTTACTTATCTTGATTTTTATTGTTCAATTTTCTTGTCTGGGTGTTGTTTTTTTTACCTGGGTGGCCCCGTTAAAAGGTTGTGTTTTTCAAATGAACTTATAGCGTAAGCGTATGAGGAAGATAAAAAATTAATTAATGTTGTAAGATTAAATTTTAAATAGAATACTTTTTCAACTTGAAACCGTATTTTACATTTTAGCTTGACGTTTCAGTGTCTTAACAGATCCTGTGGCCATTTCATCAAAAGCCAAGTTTTGACTGGTTTATCCCCTTAAATAGCTCTGCTATAAACTCAAATATTTTATACCAGCTTTCCTTATAAGTAATCATTTGCTGTGACTGTTTGGGAAATCACAATCACAATGGTTTCTTGTGAAATTCTAGACAAAATATCATCATCATCACAACTCTTTGTAATGAGCCCACTGCAGGGTATGAGTCTCTCCCCTGGGTGATGAGGAGGTTTTAGAAAAATTATAGCCATGAATAATAAAAGATCTGGGTAAAAATATAGCTTTTTAAATCTAAGAATCATTGAATATGGTCAAAAAACATTGAGACCAATCGAATCACTTCTCTTTATTATAGACAACTGATCATTTTTGGACAAGTATTGGATATTAGAGCGTCGTCATGCCTAAAAGTAAGTTCATAGGCGTATACAGGGTTGATTTTTAGTCACCGGCCCAATTTTTTTCACACTACATTCATAGAAACGATTTTTGCAAAACAAGGTGTGTATTTTTTTAACAAGAAAATTAATATATTTGCTTACATATGAAGCAAAGCATAGTAACTCTAAAGTTTGAATGCATACCATTAAAATAAAGACGTCTACGCGCTACTAAAAAACATATTCCAGTACTACGTCGTAGTATTATCAATGAAATGCCGCATCTTAGTAGCTTTGTTCATCAACGGCGACTATTTGTAAAACATAGTGTGGCCATATTTTTTTTTGTACTGAGCGATATTAAAATAAATATGCAGGTACGTTTATATTGAATTAAAGAAAATAACATTAAAATTTTGCTGGTGACTAAAAAACAAACCGGTATAAATACTATCATTTATTTTCGTTAAGGTATAGGTAAATAACATTCATCATACACCCTGACCAAAGCAAACAAATAACCTGTTCATACAAAAAAATGTCTTCACTGTGTTGGATTGAACGACCCCTGAAATTTACAAAAGTATTAAATTATACTAAAGAACAGAAAGCAGATAATCTGTTTCTTCTCGAGATAAATAAATAAACAAACTAGCTAGGACAACTTTCACTTTTCGTAAATCTAAGTAACGCAGCCCAATGAGATCCGTCAAGACACAAACAATTTGTCTTGTCCGCAGAGTTGGGGGCTTTTGCAGGCGATATAAGAGGCGCTTCTTGACAAAATGTATATTTAGCTTTCTAGTGGACAAATAGATGTAGTTTTAATTAGCTGTTGACTTTCGTCTTTGGTAATAATCAGATCTAAGCTTTAATATCAATAAAATAATAATAATAAATAAATAATAAAAATCTTTATTTCCTCTACAAAAACTCAAGTTCAGATAGCACAGTAAAATACACACAAATACAGTTTTGCAGAATAAATAAATAACACTGAACAGTGTTGCAATTTACCAAGTATATCGAGGCATTGAATTAAATAATCTAGCTCTGTTACTTGTGTAATGTTTTTACGGTACCTATATTTATAACAAATAGGAAATATTTAATTTTTTGTTTGATACATTTTGTCAGAATACATAAACTAAAAAGCTATCGCTGCTTAGTCGGGTGCGCGCCACCTCGAACAGCATCCTGGATGCACTGGCAAACAGGTGGGATTCTCCATTATTAAAACGCTGCTGGGTTAATCTACATGCTACTGGGAATCAGCCGGGAGCATGCCTTAATTAAATAAGTAGATAATATTGTTTTATTTCATACTTTATCTCATAGCAAAATTGTATTTAATTTCATTTGTTTTTAATTTAATTTAATTTCAATTTCATTTAATTTATTTTTAATTTGATTTAGTTTATTTTTAATTTAATTTAATTTCAATTTAATTTGTATTATACCCACTGATGAAAATTATAATTCATAAATTTAATAAATAACTAGATAACTAACACTAGTCATTAAGGTTAAAATTTGTCATTACTAACACCTATGGATGTAACATCTGAAATAAATATATTTGAATTTGAATTTGAATATAAAATACTGCATCATTTAGGAGAAACATATAATACACCGTGATATTTTAGTGATCTTAAAAACGCATAAGGGTTGATATATTTGACCTATCGAATTACTTGAAAACCTTTAAAATATATTTAAAGTCGTAAATACTACTCAGATCTGTGACAAACATCATCTGTCAGTGGGAATAAACTCGAGACCTTTCGCGATTCAACCAGCTACGTATTGACTGCAGCAAAGACCATCAATTTATTAAAATATTATTATTTGTTGACAACTGGTTATTGCAGTATCTAATCCATAATTTACAAAAAAAAATATCTATCCTTCTATTTGACATTATCATCCTGATCATCATCATTCAGTCAGGCTGCCACTGCTGGACATAGGCCTCCCTCAAGGTTTTCCACGTCGCTCGGTCCCACGCCGCCCTCATTCAGCGTTTACCGGCGACTTTGACTAGGTCGTCGGTCCACCTTGCGGGGGGCCTGCCTACACTGCGTCTCCCAGTACGTGGCCGCCACCCGAGAACTTTTCTGCCCCAACGACCATCTGTTCTGCGAGCTATGTGCCCTACCCATTGCCACTTCAGCTTTGCAATCCTTCTGGCTATGTCAGTGACTTTGGTTCGCCTGCGAATCTCGTCATTCCTGATTCGATCCCGCTGGGAAACTCCGAGCATAGCCCTTTCCATTGCCCGCTGAGTCACTTTTAGCTTGTTGATAAGGCCCATAGTTAGCGACTACGTCTCAGTGCCATATGTCATCACTGGCAACACACACTGGTCAAAAACCTTTGTCTTCAGACACTGCGGTAATTGTGTCGAGAAGATTTTATGGAGCTTTTCGAACGCTGCCCTCATTTTCAAAGTTGGACCTACCCAACTGAATTTTATGTCCTAGGTAATCCAATAATCGTCGACTTTCTTCGAATAATCGAACTTCAAGCGTGGTGCTCCAACTACCACAGGAGCAGTACAACATGGACGTTCAACATAATCTTCGTCTTATCCATGTTCATTTTAAGACCCACTCGCTGCGAGGCTCAACTGAGGACATCGAGCATTTTACTCAGATCCTGCATCCGTGAATCGAAGATGAGTGATGTACTCGCCGTTGATGTTGTTACCGAGCCCATCCTAGTCCATAAGCTTGAAGACATCTTCCAACGCCGTAGGTAACAGCTTAGGTGATTTAACATCGTCTTGCCTGACACCCCGCTGCGGTTCGAATTCCGATCCTGAAGACGGACTGACATAATGGCATTTTTGTATAAAAACTTCAACGCTTCGATGTATCGATAGTCAATTTGGCACCGCTGCAAAGACTGGATTACAGCCCAGGTCTCGATCGAATCGAAGGCTTTCAAAATCATTGAAAATCTGTTTGAAAAGAATTAAAAAGAAGTCCTTCAGCATCTGGCCTCGGATGTTCCGGACTCCAACTCCAAATTGCCCCACTTTCTGCTCATCGCCGCTTCGTTTGCCTAATTTTTTTTATTTATTTATTTTTGTTGTCATTTGCAAAACATAGCAATGTACTATAATAGAAACATTCACCAACAAGAAGAGCAGTGGGCCTTATAAAGTCTAAGTTTAGTCGCTCTAAGTGCACACAATTCTAAACTGTTGGCTGTACAGTAGTTCACAGTGACTCTTTTAAGATGCTAGCATTAGAGTGGTCTAGTTGTACGCCTTTATTCAGCATTTATCATATTTTACTGCCACTAAAATATTTATATGAAACCAATCCGATAAGGGCTGTAAGTAGGCATTTCTAGAAACTACTGTAACTCTGATCCCGTAACAACAGTATCCGTTTCTACTTCTATGATGCTCTTGTACAGACCATAGCGTACTTCGGATCTCTAAGTTCTCGGTTGAACCATTCTAACTGTTTATTAATTCCTTAAGTTCAGAGTTATATTAAAGGTGATCTATTGTAATGCCACAAGTAGCATTGTTAGGTGTCCTCTGGATTGTTTTCAATTAGTCGCCTCTTATCACACCCACGGGAAGAAATGAGGTAGAGCTATTCTCAAGGCGGGGCCTCATGCCATCCGCGTGTAATCCATCTCCATCTCACTATGTAAGCGACGAAGACAAAAACTGATAAACCAATTTCGATGAAACTTACAATTAGGCATATGGATACATTGATTGAAAATACAGGCAAACTCTTCCCATTTTGTCTGAAGTTAGGAAAAGAAATCAGAAAACAGAATATATGATCTCATACATAAGCCGTTGGTCAAATTGATATATCCGCTTACATATTAAGCTAAGCTTGGTCACTCCATATTACCATTAAAATAAAGATGACTACAACACATCTTGTAGTACTACGTCGTAGTATTATCAATGAAATGCCGCGTCGTAATAGCTATGTCCATCAACAGCGACTATTTTTTTTAAAGTTTGTGGTTCCATATTTCTACTTTTTTGTGCTAAGCGACGCTAAAATAAATATGCAGGTACGTTTATATCGTTTCAAAGAAACTAACATTTAAATTTGGCTGATGACTACAAATCAACCCTGTATATGTTCTTGTTTGTGTCTTTGTTACACGATTTTACGGACTATTATGAATCGGTTCTGAATATTCTTGTTTCATATCATAGAGGATACTTCAGGGGTGGTCTCGTATCAATTTTGTCGAAAACGATTCAGTACTTTAAAAAAATATAAAAGACGTGTGGCACTCGGAGACTGCCGCGGTAAAGCTATTGCATAGCATTTTTTATCAACTTATGCAATTATAATTATTTATTTATTTTATTAATGCAGTAATGTTTGATCTAATATGAAGTTCCACAAGTTCCTATTAGATGGCGATGATTGTTTATTAAAGCTCGCATGTAAAGTTATGAAATCAAAGTATCACCGCTGTGCCGGTCGGAGTGGGGGGTGTTAGGTTTTTTTCGTTACGGAATTTCTGGATTTGGTCCCCACGCTCAAGGCCTGCGATAGAAGCTATGCAATAGCTTAAAAACTTTGGAAATAAAACAATTTATCAATATGGTGAATTGTACCTTGATAAACTAATACTTCAGCAAAAGCTTTAACAAGGATTTAATAAAAAAAATTAATGCTCTGCATTCGTTGACATCTTTGGTTGATATTGGTTGTTTATATTTTAAGTAGGCTTCTCTAGATAAGCCCGGTTTTCTCTCTGCGTTTTTGTGCCACAGAATCTGGTTTATTCAGGAGATTTCGTTGTTTCTGGTTTATTTACGATACATTAACGACGTCGCTGCGACTTCCACGGTAATTACTCAAAGGGTTTAACTGCTGAATTTTAACTTGGATTTAAATTATGTAGATTACGGAAAAAGAGTTTTTTTTGTATCTGCTGAAATAATAAATTAGTTGATTACACCTACTTCACAATTCAAGCTAAAATTAATTTATTAGTACGTTTTACGGTTCAATTAATAGCGATTTCTCAAAACCGTTTTTGATAAATATTGAGTTGTTAAAGGGAATCCACACAAAGTGTAATCTATACTAATATATAAAGCTAAAGAGTTTATTTTTTTGTTTGTTTTTTTTTTTTGTTTGTTTGAACGCGGTAATCTCAAAATCTACATGTGAGATTTGAAAAATTCTTTTTGCATTTGATAGCCCAACTCTTGAGGAAGGTTATAGGCTATATTTTATCCCGGAATTCCCACGGAATCAAAAGTTACGCGGGTAAAACCGCGTGCGGAGTCTAGTTTATGATACTTTTTATTGATTCGTATTAATTTAAAGGTTTTTATGTTTTACTAACAATGATTTCCCGAAGTATTAAAAGCTAAACTGTAAAATATTCATTATCAACATCCAATATCTCAATCCTCGAACATGATAAAAATATATTCAAAGAGTGTTGCTATCAGTAACAAAAACTAATTGCTGTCGGTTTAGCTACATATCTATATGCTAGTGAATTTACGTGCTACTATCACTATTTTGAATCTTAAATTCATAAACCATATTGGAGTACCAAAATTAAGTTTTAGTATTCCGTGATTTTTCAAAAGTTCACTTAATTTCATCTCCCAATTACAGTTCTTGTTTTATTTCTTGATTTTGTATTAAAACCTGTTTTCTCGAAACAATTTGCTTAAAGGATAGAGCTTAAATTCGAAATGCAGATTGAAGGACTATCATTGAAATCCTTCCAAATGAACACTTACAAGATTGAGCAAAATGAAACGCGGGAAATTTATAACGAAACTTAAAAACTGATTATTTCATTTTAAGTAAAGTCATAACACGAATTTCAGAGAAAACCTCTATGAAAAATCACTTCCCAATCTTTCCAATGTTTCAAATATTCTATTCCCTCTTTGATTTTTCGGCGAAATATTCGCCAAATCCGGCCAAATCCACCAATTATACGGGTTTGTTTACATTTTTCAGCCCAAATTTTGGCGAAATCTTAATCTTTGGAAATAAATTAATCCGTTACAACCCACATTGGATTTATTCGGGATTTATCGCGCAGAAATTTTCGGCTTTAAAGATATATTTCTTGGTTATAGATGCGATATCTTGACTTCTAAATCTTGAGGAATAAAATACAATGTTTTGAACAAAGATGAGTGAAAAATACCTGCTTTATACTTGCGGCTTTTTAAGACCGACAGGTTCTTAGTTATGAATGTAAGAATTATAATTTTTTGTATGTCACGTGATTTTTTAGTCTTTTTAAAATAGATGTTGATGATTATTGTTGTCATACTTCAGATGTAGTTCTATATTGATCAGATGACTCTAAGCTTTTAATTCATTGAGCGCTTTTTTATGGAACTAACGGTTTTCAAAATCAAATAACAAAATATTGTACATACCTACGAGTAGATGTCGTTTAGTTCCCTTCAGCAAAAGTAAAGTTCGTGAAGTCCATTTTCAATGCTTTTCGTACATTGATTATCCATGCAAAATGTTAACTGTATGGCTACAGATTTTCTAAAACAGTTAAGTCTTTCTAGTTACTACGCTTTATATGCCTACTATCTGAGTAGTGTATTGTGATCCCTTAATGTAATTAACTGTGTAAAATCCATAGTTCAGATAATATATTATTTTATTATTATTATTGTGTTATATTTTCATTTTTTTATCTCCTTTTTATTATTAAAATCACGCTTGGGAAATACTTCCTACCCCTGATGCCAAAGGTCAGGGGTTCGGGGTTGTAACCCTGCACAATGGAGGGATTTGTGTGCATAATCATGCTTTATGTATGATCTGCACATGTTAATGTGTGCATAGAGAAAGTAAAGTGAGTAGGTTTTATAAAACGATTCAATTATTAATTTGCTTTGCCTTATTATAGAGTTTATGAACTAATGCTTTATTTACAACAAAACTAACTGAAACATTGTCATTTCTACATTGTAATTTAACCTGTTTAAGTTAATGAAGGGTAAACTGAATTGTTTTATATAATAAATAAATTTATTGACACGCAAATAAAAAATATATACATTACAATAAATTAATACAACATTTCTGTGTCAAAAGGAATGCTTTCGTAAGTTTTGGATGCTTCGTGATTCCATTGTGGTCACAGGTTCAGTAAATTACATACAAAATGCACAGTCGTGTACGTGCTCGTACAACCAGCCCAGACTTACCATGTAAAATTCTAGAACTTAACTTAGAAAAGAACCTTACCAAAGCTTGTGTTTGCTGGTAATAAAGTGTATTTATTATTACAATCGACACTGGACTATCAACTAGACCAGACTTCAGTCATGAAGTAAACTACCTCGAAACACACCTTACTCTAAAAAGCTCAGCTAAGAAGCTTCCCAAATCTTACCGCTCTCTAGATTCTCCAAAGTTTTTTTCAATCATCAAATTGGATCCATTTAAGCTGAGTTCCTGGTAGTTCAACTTGAAATTATGGTACGTAATATCGAAAGTCCGTGGCAATATCGTCGCCTTGCACGTGCCGTGCCGAATGCAGTCAAGATGCCATTACAAAATAACGGAGGCCGTAGATGAAAGAACATCGGATGTGCTTTTACTGCACGCTGGGTGTATTACTGAAAGATATTGAAGTCTTGGAACAAGGATTATTTGGTTGGGTATCGATTGAGCGGGTTTTATTTGGCCTTTAATACGTCTTAACTCAAATGTTATCTTTTTAGAGGTTATGAACACTTTTTGATAAAAATCAGATGTATTTACTTTACCTACTGTCATAAAAGTAAATGAAAAAAACATACCTACCAATGCCATTCTAAGAAACATCTTCACACTTACTGATATAATTACTATTTAATATAAGTTTTTAATATAAGTAACTAGAATAGGAAAAAATACTTTTTAGCTTTTATAATGGTTATGGTTCATTATTTAACACATTTTATATAAGGAATAAGGTTTGTGTTTAATTTGGTCGATTTAAAGTATTTACAAACACTAGGGTTTGTTAGATTTCATCGACTTAGGCAGGTAATAGGTATGATACATAGATGGTGCCCGCGCCTGCATTTAAATAGTATTTCGAGTAGGTGATTTTCTTCTCCATTTCCTATCTATCTTTAAAAACAAAAATAAAAATGAAGAATCTTCGCCCACATGATATGTATAACTCTTAACCACAAAAATAACTATATATTACATTGCGAAGGCACATTGCATTATAAAGAAATCTAATACAGAAATCTTATAAAGAATATAGCTTAACCAGGGCCCATCTATAATATTCAATTACTTATATTTTAATAGCAGATTAAGAATGATGAGAGGAATTGAATTGATTTTTTTTTAATAATGAAAATTTCAAACTGCTTCTTTTTGACTAAAATTAAAGTTTTATCTTCATTTTATGACTACAATCAATAAAATGAAAACGTTTTTATTACTTGCTGTGTAGTCATAAGCAACAGATTAAACTTAAATTTTGATTAAGTACTGAGAAGAATGTTAAAACTTTAATTAATGAAAATATTTTTTATTTATTATTTGTTTCGTAATAAAAACCCGCTCATCATTCTTAATCTGCTTTTAAAATATTATTGATAAACGGACCCTATATATTAGTCTAGGAAAAGCTATGTTACTGCAAAGTTTCATAAAAATCCATGCGGTAGCTTTTGCGTGAAAGAGTAGCCAAAATCCATTCATCCCGCCATTATCAGTGTATAATGTGTATCTATCTATATGTTTCGCTATTTTTTACGGTCAAACGGCTAAGTCAATTTTAATATATGGTAGTTCATAAAGTCCTGTGTTTCGATTCTTTATATTCTGAAGATAAGTATCGAAACACAGGATCTACGATTTCTGACTTCCAAGAGGCAGAAACGATCTCGAAATAAAAAAAACCTAAACGATATTGAGTTTCATTATTTTAAGTTTAACTTTATTACAATATGTCTCTGTACAATACCTACGTACATTAAATCACGCAAGAAGCTTAGTAATGATTTAGCCCTATCAACATAGCCAATTTTCCCACTACATACCCACCAAACTTCCGGGTTTATTATTTAATAAGCCCCCAGTACTTACAGGAGCAGTTCCTGAAAATTCCTATTTTCATGTTTATGTTTACTAAAATTCAGTTTTTATTTTTCCGGCTTTCTAAAAGTTTTCACATCTAAACTACTGATGCCACGTTTCAATATCAAAAAAACTGTTCGTTCGTTGCTTCCATGCTGGACTGGAAGCAACAGAAAATCATAAAATGTACCAGCTGCATCTCTTCCCGAGGGATAGAGGATAAATAAAATACAATAAAAGAATAGGTAAAAAATGTGAACAATGCCAATTATATTTTACATTTCAACTCGTCCGTGATTACCGGATCTATAAAAACGCCGAAAATTTTCGTAATTTAGGCCCACTCATAATTTTTCATCTCATCATCATCATCATCACAACTCCGTGTAATGAGCCCACTGCAGGGCTATGAGTCTCTCCTCTGGGTGACGAGGAGGTTTAGGCCGTAATCCACCAAGCTGGCCCGGTGCTGGTTGGTGGATGTCAGATATTTCAGGGTGCCGAAATGGCTTCTGACAAACCCTAACGACTACTGTATACAAGTATACAGCACCCGGGACCGACTGCTTAACGTGCCCCCCGAAGCACGGAAGTCGTCGAGAGAAATGAATGGTCGGCGGTCACCCATCCTAATACCGGCCGCACCGAGCGCGCTTAACCTGCGATATCGTTTGATATGCACAGTAACCACGACGCCACGACGACTTCTAATTTTCATCTGCCAATAAAATATTATCGACTATTATTGGGAGACCCTATATGTAACAACAAACGTAAATATTTTTAAAGTTGTGAGGAGAACGTACTTGGTAATATAAGTTAATCCCATTTTTTTTGTTTTTAATAATATATTATTGAGCTTGTAAGAGTAAGTACAAGAATGGGAGACCGGGGCAAGGCCGTATAGCAAAAGACCTGGGCATGTAATTCCTCCTTTTCAAAACGCAAATGTATTAAATCAACACATACAGTGTTAATTTTAATTAGCGCATTACCTCTTGCAGGCAGCCTGTCCACATCAATCCCAAAAACATTTGTTCTACAAGTATTTAAAATAAATAGTTTTTAAAATTGTAGTTTTTTCATACAAATTTATAGCCTCTGTTTAGAGGCGTAACTCTATTTACTCTGAGCGTAGGTATTCCAAGACCCTTGCGCAGAAAAAAAACGCTTCATAATAATAATAGGTACTTACAAAATGTAGAGTAATAAGCAAAAATTTTTTTTTTTTTTGTGTTATTTATCATGGTTTGTAAAAAGTCGTAGAACAAATGTTGTCGGGATTGATGTGGAGAGGCTGCCCCCAGAAGGTGATGCTTTAATTAAAATTAACCCTGTATATTTAGTCAGACTCTTTAGGTACATATTACAATTAACATATTTGATAAAAAATGATTATTAGACAATAATTTCAATAAAATAGAAGTCTTCGTGGCACCGTGGTTACTGTGTGTATCATACGATATCTCAGATTAAGCAACGTTTGGTGCGGTCGGTGCTTGGATGGGTGACCGCCGACCATTCTTTCTCACGACGACTTCCGTGCTTCGGAGGACACGTTAAGCAGTCGGTCCCGGGTGCTGTATACTTGTATACAGTAGTCTTTAGGGTTTGTCAGAAGCCCTTTGGCGCCCTGAAAATTCTGATATCCACCGCCCAGCACTGGGCCAGCTTGGTGGATTATGGCCTATACCTCCTCGTCACCCAAGGGAGAGACTCATGCCCTGCAGTGGGCTCATTACAAAGAGTTGTGATGATGATGATGATGAAAATAGCAATTAACTACTTTTTCCGGTTTCGCCCCGACCCATGAGTAGAATCGTCTACTATATACGATATTGCCCCAAAATTTACCGTATGACATTGCATATAGTGCAAAAGAAGTCATCCAACTCCTCTTTATCACAGATAGTGCAGCCTTCATTCAAGCATGCCTTCAAGGGCCCATCCTTGACAGCCTGTCAAATTCACTAGGTCGATTTGTGTAGAGAGTGTTGAAAAGATCGGGTCTCGACCAACTTGCTGCGCAGTGAAAGTTGTCTTGAATGACAAATTGAAAGTTGACGGTGTTTGGTCAACGAACAGATATCTAATAATTAGACTTATCTATCTGAGTCAAAATCGTATATAACCATTTTTACCCCATTCGGTTGTGCCCCAATACTGATGTAGAAAAAAAACATCATTCACTCACACAAAGTCAATACAAACTTGCCGATATAAACATTGCATTTAAGAATAAATACATCACCTACAACATAAGTTGATTAGTAACTTACCTGTAGCATGTCACAATCACTGCTTGCAAATTCACGAAATTAAGATCAAGACTATCGAAAAGCAATAAAAACAATTAACTCCAAATTACGCTAGCCTACAGCGACAAGTGTTTGTTTACAAAAACTAATGATTGGTAGGCACCTCTGAATGGTTTGTGCGCACAGGCTTATTGGCGAAAATAGCTACGCGATACCATTTTACCCAGGTATACGGTTTTGCACACGTCTCCTCTATGTGTTTATTTAACACAACTTTCAAATAAAATACAAAAATATAAAGCGTGTTTTTATGGCAAGCGCCAAAAAAACATGAGGCCCTCTGTCATTTATACCTTTTTCAATAAATAATTTATCAATAACTAAATTCCATGTGCTTGTTATAAAATACAGTCTTTATACATCTACATCTTCGAGAACCGAATAGGTAAGCGTAGGGAAGTGCTATGAAAACAAATAGTATGTTGTTCATAATATGGCCGACTCTGTGTGAGATCAAGTGAACTTTTAAAAAAGCTTTTCACGTTAATTATCTCTCGTCACATAAATCATTTCAGTCGGGGGATTTTAAATTATTTTATTCTTTTTCAATTACTTTTTAAACGTCGCATCGTTCAAAATTTTTATTTTGTTTTTTTTCAGACAACTAGAAATACCTCTGAAAATCTTCTGCCTATTTCAGGCAAAGTCGGCGTAATTAAATATACTACGTGGCTTAAAATTGTCAAAACATTTCGCTATAATTCTAATTGAAAATTAATTTTATGTAAGGTTATTATTTAAAGACTCCAAAATTATTAAGTATGCACCGTCTCGTATCTTACGACAAGAAAAAGCCTTAAGGAATATTAATTAATTGCTTTCATCTTAACAAAAGAGGACGGTAACGACTGCCTTTGTTTTCATAAAATTAATAGAATATTCTAGAAAGGTATCTTGTTAACAATTCGTTTTTGGGATTCTTTGCGAAACTGGTGCAGAAAAACCTCTCCGTCGATTTTTCTTCGCATACCTTTATCTCAGAAAATTTCATAAGCTTTCATGGTTATTTCATCTGTAAAGGCCTAAAATTATTAATAGTTCAAAATAGTTTCAATACAATAAATAATATTAATAACGGTCTTGTGCTCAAAGAATGACGCTCCCAAGAATTGAAGGAATAGTCGATATACAATATCTCCACATAAAACAGATAAAAAACCTCAGAAGTTTCTTTTATAATCGTTCACAGCAATCAACACTACATAAAGCAGTTACACAGGCCGACAGATAACTAACTCCTTTGAATTTAAGAGATCAAGATTTTCTACCTGAGAATAAAACTAATCTAGATAACTGGCAACAAAAATCGTTACACGGTCGACATCGTCTTGACCTGATGAATCCTGATGTCGACAAAGTTCTGTCAAATGCTTGGTTTAAACGAGGAGGGTTGTTCCCAGAAACGGAAGGTTTCATGAGAGATATCAATACAAAACCAAGTAATTGATACTAAAATTTACCGTAAGCACATCATTGTCAATCGACTTGTAAGTGACATATGCCGCAAATATTATAGTTGTACTATAACCATCCCGCTTATAACCGGAGCTCGTAAATCAATTGCCCAGACTGACTACAAATATAGACACGATCAAGTAGCTTCAATAATTCATAAGAACTTAGCCTTTAAATATACAATTATTGATAAAAAGATTTCTTGCTAAAAATATAATCCTGAAGTTGTTTTAGATTCTACAGAATTTAAAATATATTGGGATAGAGCAATCATAACAGATAAAACAATTAAATGTAAATAGACCAGATATCACTCTCCATGACAAACGAAACAAAACAGATAGACATAGCGATACCAAACACTCATAAAATTCAATCAACTTACACAGAAAAAATTGCTAAATATACAGACCTGACCATAGAACTAAAAAAACAATGGTGTGCTACAACTATAAAAACAGTCCCTATAATAGTATCTTCCACTGGTGTTATCCCTAATTCAATTAAACAATCTTTAAAAACATTAGATATAGATCGCGGAGGGACGGCAGGTTTGGATTGCTTCGGCTTCCGAGCTGTCGGCCAACCCGTAATCCTGGGCAGAAACAGGAACGGCTGCGTGGAAGACAACCTCTGTAAAAAATTACCCCAATCCCCGGGTGCCCGAGGTGCCTCATCCGTAGGATGGATGGCTGTGGGGGTCTGTCCGTCTGCCGAGGGGAAGCGAAAGGGCCCTTCACGGACATCCGAATTTGGGGGATCTAACGCGTGAGTGATTTCCCCGGATGATGGCAGACCAGATAGCCGGATGCTGGTGGCCTAACGCGACGCGATTCCACCAGATTGAGGCGCGGCTGCGGGGGGGGTTTAGATTCTGGTGATCTAACGCGACGCGATTTAACCGGTCTCTAACTAACCCTTTCCGGCCATAGTGAAGTCCCTGGGCGGTAGATACGGGGGTATCTGCCGCCCTGCTCAAGGGAGTTCGCTGAGGTGCGGCGTGCCTGGTGTCCTCGGCACGCTGCATGTTGAGGGTTCCGCGCAAGCGGATGGGTCCGGCGGTTTCGCGGTTGAATGCTTCGGTTTGCCCGTGAACCCGCCACTAGGCGCGGAGGAGGAACACCTTGGGGTTTTAGTCGGTTAACTTTGCCGCTCCCCGGAGCGTCATCGTATCCATGG
The DNA here is from genome assembly GCA_944452665.1 of Stenoptilia bipunctidactyla. Taxonomy (NCBI): domain Eukaryota; kingdom Metazoa; phylum Arthropoda; class Insecta; order Lepidoptera; family Pterophoridae; genus Stenoptilia; species Stenoptilia bipunctidactyla. The sequence goes on from OX101730.1 coordinate 3,416,567, forward strand.
AGGATTTCCCCAATTAAAAACAAAAAAGTTTGTGTCGGAAAAAAAACTTCTAAGCTAGTACTTTGATCAAACACTTAAAAATCAATCAAAGTTGTATAAAAAACTATTTACTATTTATTTATTTTATTGAAGTAGGTAATTCTTGGAAATCTATTTAGACCGTTTTTGTACAAAAGCTGGAAGATATCAAACTCAAGAATGTTAAAGTTATTAGGTACCTAATGAAATGATTTGAATAACATAATTACAATCTATTTTTAAAGTTCGGGTATCACTGTGTTCATTCAAGACGATGGTAGATTTTATGATTGCTAGTTTTGTGATTTTTCTTACTTCTCTCTTTTTTTTAAAAAGCCTTTAATTAGAAGCACGATAAATAATCTAAAATAAAACACGGTCGCTCATGACCACGAGGCTTATAACAAGCAAACTTCGAATTAAAAAGTAATCATACGCGATAAATCCGGTTGAATTAATTCATTTGTAGTTTTTATGATGATAATAAAATCCTCAGACAATCACACCAACTATACCATACCATGTAGCGAACTAGGGGGAACCTAGAATATAAAAAATACATAGATAAACACCCAGACACGAAACATTTTTTTCTTCTTCCGTGCAGGAATCGAACCCGCAACCACTGGCGTCTGAGGCAAACATGTTTACCCCATCGGCAAGTGGTTGTCTAAAAGTTAGTTGTTGTATTGGCATTTCATGGACTTTTCGAGTCTTTATAGACGCTGTACTCAGTAGCGAACGAAGCAGTAAAATGGGGTCCAAAAATACTTTAATTGTTATAAGTTCCCCCCCCCCCATCCAGGTCATAACACATGTTATAAAATATGGTGCAACTGTAACTTCGTCTGTGACATTACTCTGTGACAACTGTCTAGTTAGCTATTCTGTGTATTGCCCGCCATATTCTCCAAGCTCTGTCTGCTGTTGTATCAATAAAATAAGAAACAATAAACGAAATATGAACTAATAACTCGTTTTTTCTGTCCACTTTCCACGTATAACCACTGCAAAAATACCAATAATAAAAACACAAACGTACATATTAGCTTATTTTGGAGCCAAATAGCTTGTGTATCAGTTTGGGTAGTTTAATTTGAATTAAATAATTTGTACCTCGCTACAAGCATTCTAGCTAAAACATCAATTTACTAATTTTGTTCCAATGATATTCCTAGTATAGCCGATCCTTTTGAGGATCTATATAGGCGTGTGAAAATGTGAATTTCTGTGTGCACCTTACAAAACAACCGAAATACTTGCCACGGGCTTTATTCACGTCTTAATGCTACAGCCATTTCATTTCGGGAATATGAACGGAATTTCAGTATTAATTTTGAATATATCCATTCGTTTTTTGAGCTCATAGTGTAGAATCATAAACAACTATGTCCAAATCCACGCAAAATTAAAGTCTAAAGTTAAGTTTTTTGCTTAGCAATACATTTTAAAGAAAGCACAATAAATTTTCCTTTAGAACAGATTGATAATTTACGTTATAAAGCAGAAATTTGGAAGAGTCAACAAATCATTTCTCCATTTGTTTTAATACGCGGTTTGCTCTGAGTAAGGGCGTGGATCCATCGCTACAGTGCACGGCGCACCGCTCAGCGCTTCATATTAACTCTTAAAATTATCTCCATTATGGTTCATTATAGAAAAGAATTGATTTGCACCGTACGGCACTGCGCCGCGCCGTCTCACGTTATACGTCATACTTTTTACGCCTCAACTCTTAGTCCCATAGCTACTTAGGACTACATAAAATAAAGGCGTTCTAACCCTTTTAACACTAATCGATGAGTCTATCTACACTGAAGACTTTCTAGGATAAAAGTATGTTTGGGTTGAAGTGGCGCTTTTTCCTTCTCAAAAGTTATTTATTTATTCATTGGTATTTCAACAGGTTTTACAAGAACATTATTAAAATTACCAACAGTTATAACATTTAGCCAATAATAGAAATACACCATTACTTATACAAAAGAAATAAAATAAAGTAAATTAATTGAAAATTACTATAAACAAAAAAAACATTATTATAAAAAAAACATAAAAAACCAAATTTTGTGACCCAAACAAAAAATTGAAAAACAGCATGAAACAAACCAAGTGCAAATTAAATTAGAAATTATTATATTATTACGGTTCAATTTGGCTTTCCAATAAAAAAGTATTCTTTAAAAATTGAACTGGTAGTTTCACAGATTAACGCGCTAAAGAAATAAACAAATCCTTCAGGATAAATAAAATACTAGCTTTTGCCCGCGGCTTCGCTCACGGTAGTGAAAAGTAGCCTATGTTACTTTCCAACCCCCAAACTATCTCCAAACGAAAAATAATTTAAAACTAAACGCTCCGTTGCGAGGTAAAAGACGGTCAAATAAACATACAAACAAACAGACTTTCACAGTCATAAAATTAGAATTCTTCTTTAATTGAAAACTGGATTGGTTCACTACAGTATTTCGGTATGTACCACATTTTTTTACCAGTTTTGAAGCTTGTACTAGAATGACAAATCTATTTGGAAACAATCATAATTCTTCACGTCAAAACTTTGGCTGAGTTGAGAATGTCATTATCGTAAACATTCTTTGAAGTCATACATATTTTTTCAAAACTTTGAAAGAATCATGACCAACGATGTATGGAAGTCCGTCTCAATTTGAATGACAATAAATCTTTATTTATTATAGACTACGTTTTATAAACTATTAAATAAAAGTGTTAATTTTCACACAAGTACCCGAGATTTGAAGTAATCCAACAAATTCTGAGATAACCTAGAAATTATGTCGTAACTACTCGCAACTTATAAAATGACCATAAATCACTCATGTAGTTACAAAAAAACAGAGTTAGGTAAAAACAAAACAAGAGTTTCTAATTGAACAGGTTCTTATTGAAAAATAAAACGTAATTATCGTATTTTTATGGCCTTACAGAATTGATGTGACAACATGGAAATAAAACAATTTCAGGCAGATAGAGATCATATTTTATTAACTTCGATTTATCCCAGATCTATAGGACAAATAAATAAGTTACCTACCTAATGTATACAAAGGTATAAAACACATAACTATGAACAGACTTTTCATGTAGGTGGTCATTAGGTGTATTTAATATTAGAACAAAAATACCGGGTGATTTCTGGGTATCAAAAGTGAACAATTGACACATATTCGGCTTCTCATTATCACCGGGATTGTTTGATCAGAATCAAGCATCGACATGATTGAACTAATGATTGATTAGGTACAGTAGACTCAAGAGTTCAGAAACACAACACAAAACGTACTGGCGTAATAAAAATTAAATTGAAAACGTTCTGTCGTAAGTTACATGAAACACGCTTAGTTTTCTAAAACAAACACACTAACGAATTTCCGTAAGGAATATTACTATTTAAGTGGAGAGATTAATCGCGGTGACTATTCTCAATCGACAAATAAACAGTAATGGCGGCTACCGCAGGCGCCGGCTTATGGATGATGACAGTGGAAGATGACATCTATCTTGACAGTTGCACCTGCGTGAAACGAAACACAAAAATAAATAATTTCGCAACGGTACTATAAAATAAATACATATACAGCCCCTACGTTATGTATGATATTACAAATTATTTAGCTATTTATGAGTCTAATATCATTTTTGTCTTGTTTTTGTGTAAAGGTTCATTTCAAATATTCTTTATTTCGTAAGTATTTAAATACATTTGAAATAAGTCAAACAATTTACAAATTGAACTGAATCTACCACCACTTCGGAAAGTCGATCTGTTGAGAAGAAGTGGCAAGAAACTCAACAGCAATCATCTTTTAAAAATAAGAGAAAAATAATACATAGTAACAATTTACAGCCAGGGAATCCCAACTTCTTGCATCCGGATATCTTAAAGTAAAACTTTTCACATAACACTTAACCTTAAATCTATCGAAGGGTTAATAGGTTAATCTTAAATATTTTAGGATTTTATTATAAAATGAAGCGTACACATTGACCCATGAACGAGTTGATCTTCTGGAGTCTACTACTTATTATATTTATACAATAGGCAATCAAGTACTAGAGAGAAACGTAGACATAGATATAGAGGCAAAGATAGAAGCAGAGATAGACGTAGCGATAGAGGTGAGAGAGAAAACAGATAATGTGGATGGAGATGAGGATAGTCGTGGACATAGACAGGACGTGGACACGGAAATGGGGAAGTCAGTGTCAAGTTCAAAAAAAGTCATAAAGTCATCAGCAAAACGACCTGGCACCGCTAGCAGCACCCGTTCACGAGTATAACGCAAGCACCAGCCATCACCCTCCTCAACCATATTTTAGGGAAGAGGGTGACCCGACACCCGACGCTACCGCTAGCCATGCCGCCTGAGGGAGCATGACGTTCTTGCTGTTGTATGGACAAGAAGGAGATGTAGATGGCGTTGGATAAGAAGGAGATGGAGTTGGAGATGGAGATGGAGATGGAGATGGAGATGGAGATGGAGATGGAGATGGAGATGGAGATGGAGTTGGAGTTGGAGATGGAGTTGGAGATGGAGTTGAAGGTGGAGTTGGAGATTGAGCACTTTAGAAAAACAATTACAACCAAGGACTTTTATCGTCCATATATTCAGATATTGTATAAAAGCCTTTATTACACAATTTTTGTTTTATAGTTACTTTAAATTTATCAAGTGGTAAGTCTTGAATATTTGTGGGAACCTTATTATAAAAACGTATGCATTGACCCATAAATGATTTAGTGACTTTATGAAGTCTACTATCATAGCCGGCTAGCTTATACTTATTTCTAGTATTAACATTATGTAAGTCACATTTTCTACGGAACATGTTTAAGTTCTTTTTTACAAACATCAGATTTTCAAAGATATATTGTGACGCAAACGTAAGAATATTTATTTCCTTAAACTTATTTCTAAGCGTCGCTCTGGAATTAAGTTTGTAGATTGCGCGAATAGCCCGTTTCTGCAGCACAAAGATAGTTTTAATATCGGCGGCATTTCCCCACAGGAGAATGCCGTATGTCATTAAGCTATGAAAATAACCAAAATAAACCAATCGCGCAGTAGCTTCATTAGAAATATTTCGCATCTTTTTGACGGCATATGCTGCAGAACTAAGTCTCTTCGCCAACCTTTCTATGTGTGGTCCCCACTGTAGTTGAGCGTCTAGGGTTATGCCAAGGAACATTGCTGAATTTACAGGGCTCAATTCTTGTCCTTTTACAATTAAATTAGTATTTACATGCCGGACATTAGGCAATGAGAATTTTAAAAATTTAGTTTTATTTTCATTGAGGAGCAGGTTATTGGCTGAAAACCAATTTTCCACAATTTCAATACAATTGTTTACTTCAAAGCAATGCTTCAATTGCCTACTCACTTTAAAAAGAAAAGAGGTATCATCAGCAAACAATATGACCTCACACTTGTCTTTTACCACAAACGGCAAATCATTTATATAAACTAAGAATAAGAAAGGCCCAAGAATCGATCCCTGGGGCACTCCCATATGTACTGCTGATCCCGATGATCTCTTTCCATTAATATCAACTCTTTGCATTCTATTGCATAGATAGGATTTCATAAAATCAAGTGCCCTATCATTGATTCCATAGTGGTGAAGCTTCATGAGGAGTGTATCGTAGTGAACACAGTCAAAAGCTTTGGACAGATCACAGAAGACACCAAAGGCATCATGTGACTCCTCCTAGGCATCAAATATATGTTTGATAAGCTCAACACCGGCATCAGTTGTTGAGCGACCCCGTGTGAAACCAAATTGATTCGGATTCATAATATTATTGCTATAGAAATGTACCACTAGTTGGTTCAAAATAAGTTTTTCAAAAATTTTACTGAGTGTTGGTAATATAGAGATCGGTCTAAAGTTACTGGGGTCAGTCATGCTTCCTGCTTTAAATACGGGAATAATTTTACTAAGTTTCATTAAGTCCGGAAACACACCATTATCAACACAATTGTTAAATATACTGGCTAAATAAGGTGCAATACCGTCAATGATAGATTGGATGATTTTAACTGAAATACCATCCAGATCAGCAGTGTTCTTAATTGTTATACTTTTAAAAGCTTTCAATACCTCACTTTCAGTAACATGCCTGAAATTAAAGTTAGTTTTACACTTATTTACATTATTTTCAAGAAAAGACTGTGCAGCTTTGACTGATGAATTTAATGTCTTCGTAGTCGAAACTGGAATGTCTGCAAAGAATTTTTCAAAAGCTTCAGCAACTTCTGTATCTGATGTCAACAGTCGATCACCAATTTTCAGTTTATATTCCGCGTTTCTTATGTTTGACTTTCCAGTTTCGCTGTTAATAATTTGCCAAGTAGTTTTAGGAATATTAACACTATTTTGAATTTTATTATTAATAAAATTTGATTTTGCAATTCTACATACACTTTTGAACATTTTGGAGTATTTCTTTTCTTTCTCACTATGATTGTATGTTTTTTCATCATATAACTCATATAATCTGTCTCTGCTTTTAAATATTCCTACTGTTGCCCAGTCACTAAACTTAAATGAGTTATCATCTGTTTTAATTGTTTTTGATGTAAATACTGTATTATACTCACATTTAATTAAATTAAAAATACAATTATATTCCATAGCGGGGTCATCATAACATTTAAGTTCCCACAACTTATCCAAGACATTACTTCTGAATCTCTCCAACCGACCGTCGTTCATGGGTACAAACTTAAACTTTCTTCTTATTGCCTTATTTGTGCCAATGTTAAAAGATGCTAGTTGCCCGCTGTGATCCGATTTTAACTTATTAATTTTGCATTGGGTGTTGGGGGATGCATCTGTGAAAATGTTATCGATACATGTTGCTGAAGTGGATGTTACTCGTGTAGGCTCTAAAAAGAGATTTTTAAGTCCATAACAAAGAAACAAATTTGTTAGCCTTTGGCTAAGGGATGATTGGATTAGTAAATCAATATTAAAATCACCACAGACAATGATATTTTTTTTAGTATTACTAAGTTTAAGTAAAGCTTCCTCCATGATTTTTTCAAACAAATCATAGGATGAAGCTGGCCTCCTGTATACGCTTATTATAATAACTTTCCCTAGCTCAATACATGCCATTTCAATGGTTTGCTCAACAGAAAGACTAACAATATCTGTTCGTTCTTTAAATTTCATTCCTTTGTGTGTAATAATCAAGGAGCCGCCACAATTGGCCTGGATTCTACTGTATGAACTAGCTATTTGATGATTATTGAACGATAATATCATTTGATGGTCTTTTAGCCAGTGCTCTGTTACACACAAAATATCTACTTTTTCCTGATTCATGAAAAGTTCAATTTGTAAATCCTTACCCAGCATGCCCTCAATATTTTGATGAGCTACATTTATAAAATTTTTACTACATTTTAATTTTGCAGCTGGGATACAAGTGCTAATTACATTTTGAGTATAGCTAGAAGTCTTATTATCTATTGTCATTGCCTCTAGTTTAAATTAACTAGACTAGTCCTAATACTATTACTTGGAATGTTATATTCCAGGGGTTTTATAAATAAAAGTGGCTGCTCAATAGAAGCAGAGGTTCCAGTCAAAATGACTGGTAAATCATTACTAAACTCAATCATCAATCTCATACTTACGTAACTCGTTTAAATAAAAACAATGAAAAGAACGAAACGTCAATCATGACTTTTTTTTTATATTGTAAGGATAGGACGTTTGTCTTCCATGCCACCTGATGGAAAGATATTATAATACGGAAATGTATATATAGCAATCGTTAATTTACTGTTTATCTCAAAATCATAATTCCGGATGCGAATACCAAATTCCTGACGTGAAAAGCTTGTAAAAAATAAACCAATAATTTCTATAATTATTTAGTTTTCATACGTGCAACATTTTGAGACTGCTTTTGGTCATGTCCTTTTCAATGAAGTACCGAACCGATTTCAATGAAATTTATATGGGACCAATTATGAAGTATCCTCTATCATATGAAGCAACAATTTTCAAAATCAATTCATAATTGTCCGAAATATCGTGTAACAAAGACACAAAAAAAACATGGAGACGAATTGAGAACCTCCTCCTTTTTTGGAAACCGGTTGAAAATCCTTACAAAGTTCGAGTCTCACCCATATACCTACCAATATGTTAAGGAAAATTATAGTAGCATTGTTCCAATATCACTAATACAAGCATTACTTAATTAATGTCTAAATGGTATTCGCAGTCGTTTTCTTTTAATTACACGGCAAACAGGAAACTCGATTACAATGAAAATATGGATGAAATTTATTGAATCAGGTGCTACCAAAACTTTGGTAATTACTTCGTGAATTCCGCGAATGCAAAATAACGTGCCTCGTATGCCACGATAGCAATTTCGTGTTTTGTAAAAAAAAGTGTTTGTACAGCAGTGTGGAAAAGTTTTTAATGTTTGTTTTTAAATTTTCTTTTCGTAGGATTTTATACAATATTAGTTCTCTTTTTAATGGACTATTCCTTTGTTATAGACAAAATTGTATACTAACAAAAGTGAATATTGCTGTCCGGAAAAGTAAATAAGACTATCTGGAAATAAATTTAAGGGCTTCCTGCATGAGTGTCAGGAACCGTTAATTCTCAATATGTGTTAACAATTGAAATACTGAAGGAGATCACTCTGTACTCGATTCCGATCATAATTATGTAATAAAAGAAGTTACTTAATTTTTCACTAGAATTTCTTCTAAATAAATACTACTATGTTACTATGAACTTTACTAATGCCTGAGGCAATCGCGGCACGTGACCTGGCACGCGGCACGCTGCCAACGCTAGCTATGCGTTGCGTAATAAATTCTTTAACTTTCGGTTAAGTTTACTCAGTAAATGATTAATATATTTTTTTATATTTTTTCGCTTCATGTATGTTTCTCAAACTATCACGTCCTTGCATTTCAAAAGTGACCCACCAGTCACCCTGTACATGTTGATATTTTTGTACTTAAGTGTGCTCTTTAAAATACAAAGCCAGAAACGTTTAAAGCAAAAGCTTTCAACACTACCTCAAAAGTACTTTTTGCAAAAAAGCGCGGAATAAATATCGTTAATTTGTCTGGAATTCACTTGGCCATTTAATGGATGAAGCAAATGGCGCTCATTGATAGGGCGAACCAATAGATCGTGCCGCTCAATTTAACTCGTAGTTAATTCGACCTTTTTGCTGCTGTGAGCCTTGTCCTACTTCCATACGCTTTATAGGTGCCTGGTACATTTTTTCAATTGATTGTTTTTTTACATGGAGATAAAAAGCAGCATTTTATTCAAATATAAAATTTCGTGAATCAATTAAGTACTGTAATCGGCTTATGTATTTAGAAAGAATTGTAGATTTCATTCAAAGTCAAAATTACGACTATTTGGTACTACCTCACCATTACCTAATACTACCTAACTACATACCTACCTACCTACTACCTACTACGTACCTAATACCTAACCTAACCATTTCTTTATGAGCGCAGTGCGTAACTCTGAAGATCTTCTGCAAAAAAATCTAAAAGGGGACGACACGCCGCCCTAAGGGTGTTTCCACACCAATCTATGGAACGTCGATCGACGATCGATGGCAGAATGGAATAGTCATACTCGATCGATAGTTTTTACTAGGCCCAACAAATATATATTTCTAACATTCACACAACATTATCAAGCTCAAAGTAAGTTTTCATGTTTTTCGTATTTTTTTATGATTGAGTGAAGTTTTCAGTATTGTGTTTTGAACCGGTAATTTATAAAATATATTGAACAAACTTCAACATATATTTTTATCCGATGGAAACAAACAATATTGGCCTGTTGTTATGAGTTTGAAAATGCATAGATTTCGCGAATTGGGGCCTTAAGGAACTTGTGTTAAGGATATTGATACCTAACGGGTAATAAACTTAAGAAATAAATATCCACTGCCGCGCCCCGCCGGGATTCGAAACCAGGACCTTCGGCATAGAAGGCAATGTAGCATACACTAGCTAGGTACATCAAATACATACATACATACATAACTACACGCCTGTATCCCTTGTGGGCTTAGATCATTTAGTAAATGATCTAAGCTTGTGGGATAGGCAGAGATTTTTAAACCATCTTATGTCACGTTTGACAAATTTGGAGGCATTATAATGGTGAATAGAGACTATTGCAGTGACAGGAAAACCTCTGTCCCATAACTGGCTTTTACAGTATGCCCGGGAAGAGAAGCAGCTGGCACATTCTATGTTTTTCCTACGCTTTCAGTCCAGCATGGACTACACGACGTAATATTATTTAATTATAATGGTCCATTATTATTCTTTACTCATCACAATAATTACAGTTCATAATGCAGACTTTTTTTACAAGTTTACAAACCTTGACTACTCGCCTTGCCAACTACAAACAACGGCCAATTTCCCACTTTTCGTGCATCGTGCAACGCTTCTGACCTGTCAATGTCAGATGCATAGTCCCGTCAAAAATGGTCTGTCGAAAATTGAGCAGTGCGGGAAACCCTTTGCACAACACAGGCTAGCTCTACCTTCATTAAATATCAAATATTTGTTCGGCGGTATTTTTAGGTTTTAGGTAATATTGTGATACTGAAGGTCGATTATTGTCTAACCACACGCAAAATAACTTAATCGGTAGTAAGCATCAAGTCTTAATGAGTTATTAAGACTTGATGCTTACTACCGATTAAGACTGAGTTATTAAGACTTATTTATTATTTATTTATTTATTTTATTATTTGGATGACGACCGCTTTGGCGATGGGGTAAACCTGTCTGCCTCAGACGCCAGTGGTTGCGGGCAAATAGCATACAATCTCTGTTGCGGGTTCGATTCCCGCACGGAACAAGAAAAAAAAAATCTGTGTCTGGGTGTTTATCTATTTAGTCGTGTCTTGTTCGCCGACCTCACTATAACCACAACACATTACTTAGGCTGAACGGCAGCGACAGCGACAGCGAGAGCGACAGCGGCAGCGCGGGCAGCGACGAGGGCAGCGATTTCCGCGACACGATAGAACTGCCGCCGTCCAGTTTGCAGCCTAACGAGCCGAGTTGTGTCGGTTTTACAATGTTTTAACAGATTTGAAAAGCTTGATCTGCTGCCTTCTGTACCTATAATTTTTTATACCGAGCCCAACAATGACTTTATAAAATAAAGAAATCTTACTAATATTATAAATGTGAAAGTTTGGATGTATGGATGTTTGTTCCTCAATCACGGGAGAATGGCTCTATGGATTTGGATGAAATTTGGCATAGGGATAGTGTACAGTCTGGAATAGCGCATGGGCTACTTTTATCCCGAAGTTCCCGCGGGATTCGAAATTACGCGGGTAAAACCGCGCGCTAAAGCTAGTTCTTTCTAAAATAAGATTAAAAAATAAGGACTCTGACTAAACAACCGGCAAGCTCACGTGTTCGTTTACCCCAGAGGTTCCCAAACTTCTTGCTTCGTAGACCCCTCGCTATGTTTTATGGCTTTGGGTAGACCCCCTACTTACCTGATATTGACTTTTGATTTTTTATATCGCATACATCCTACAACTTATAAAATTTTATAAACATATTTTACTTTTTAGGTAGGTACTTTTATAAATAATCTACATGTCTTTATATTATAACAAAATGTAATGTAAGTAAATAGGCACTATCAGTTTAAGATGAGATCCACTGTCATGGATTTCCATTTTCATTCCATGGACCCTCTAAATTTTTTTCGCAGTCGTATACCCCTTGCACGTTGTCATAGACCCCTAGGGGTCGATATAGACCACTTTGGGAATTACTGGTTTACCCTAAGCATTATCATTATCATCACGACTCTTTGTAATATGTAAGCCAACTGCAGGGTTATGAGTTTCTCCCCTGAGTGACACCTCGTCTAGGCCACAATCTACCAAGCTGGCCCAGTACTGATTGGTGAATGTCAGATTATTCAGGGCGCCGAAATGATTTGTGACAAACCCTAATGACTACTGTATTCAAGTATACGTAGGGTTGCCAAACATACTGTTTTAATAGTATTATACTGTTTTTCACTACATTATACTGTTTACTGTTGAATAAAAATAAAGTATACAAAATACTGTTTTCATCATAAAAAGCTAAAAAAGACTTTATGCTAGACTTTAATTAAAGTTTTGTGCAAGAAGCTCTTAAACTATGTGTTTAAAACATTCATCATCATCATCATCATATCACAACTCTTTGTAATGAGCCCACTGCAGGGCATGAGTTTCTCCCCTGGGTGACGAGGAGGTATAGGCCATAATCCACCAAGCTGGCCCAGTGCTGGGTGGTGGATGTCAGAATTTTCAGGGCGCCAAAGTGGCTTCTGACAAACCCTAACGAATACTGTATACAAGTATACAGCACCCGGGACCGACTGCTTAACGTGCCCTCCGAAGCAAGGAAGTCGCCGTGAGAAATGAATGGTCAGCGGTCACCCATCCAAGCACCGACCGCACCAAACGTTGCTTAATCTGTGATATCGTATGATACACACAGTAACCACGGCGTCACGACGACTTCTGTTTAAAACATTAAATAAATTGAATACTGTTTATTTTTCCAAAATACTGTTTGATATTCCATTCAGACTCAAAAATACTTTATTTCTAGAAAAAAAAGTTGGCAGGCAAAAGTTGGTAAGTATACGGTACCCGGGACCGACGGCTTAACCTACCCTCCGAAGCACGGAGTTAACCCTAATGGCATGAACAAAAGGATATAAATAAAAAGAGATATTTAAATCGGATTTATCGTTTCCATGTAGTTAACAGCGTCAAGCTTTAATTAGTTTAATTAAACACAAAAGTACAACCCCCGCAATGGTAATTACAGCCACTAGACGGCTGATGCTAAAACGGTCCAACTGATTTTTAATTAAATTTTATGTTGTTTTGTGAATTTTACTGTTAATAACTTAAACAGAAATAATTAGATATCTATTCCTATCATAAGTTTTTACTTGAATTAAATTACCCAAACTGAGACACTAACTTTGGGGCTGCAAAATACATGACTGGTGACAAATTTTAGACACTAAAGGAGAGCACTCTGTACTCGATTCTGATCATAATTATCTAATAAAAGTAGTAATAATAAAATAACAGAAAATAAATAGTTTTTTATCAATTATCTTTAAAAAAAATTATAATGGATAACGGATAAATAAACATACATATTGAATATATAAAAAACGGTAAATAATAATTAAAACCTCCATGACATGACGGATGTTGTCTTTTTTTTTATATTGTAAGGATAGGACGTTTGTCTTCCGTGCCACCTGATGGAAAGTGCGCATGAAGACTATGGTGTTACACGTCCATCCACGAGAAACCTATTCACTCGACACTTAAAAGTTCCAGGAGTGTAGTGGTCAGGAAAAACAGACGCAGGCAGATTGTTCCACACCTTGGCAATCCGTACCAAAAAGGAACTATCGAAGCGTATGGTTCGACTTCTTGGTAAATCCACTATATAGGGATGGAAGTTCTGTCTGCGTCTGGTAGTCCGGTGGTAAAAAGGAATGGGTTCGATTTGGTCAAAAAGAGCACTCGCCAAAATGTAGCCGATAAAATACTGTCAAACAAGCAACCTTACGACGATGCTCCAGCGTCTGCATTTTTTTATATCTGCTTTCATCACACAAATATCCCCCGCCCGCGCCGAAGAGATTCGAACGCGGGACAACCGGTATAGAAGGAATGTCTGTTACCAGTCGTTCATATTCAGTTTTTCAACCGACTTCGAAAAAAGGAGGAGGTTCTCAATTCGACTGTATTTTTTATGTTTGTTACGTCATAACTTGTGACTGGGTAAACCGATTTTGATGATTCTTGTTTCATATTATAGAGGATACCCATATAAATTTCGAAATCGATTTAGTAATTCATGTGTTTTTTTTCATATTTATGAATTTGGAGATCGTTTACCTTGACGACCTTATATTTCAGCTAAAGTGTTTTATTCGTTGTTTATATTAGCAACGAGGAAGTGCTGGAACTGGTGAAGGAAAAAAGTTTTCTATACTTACCATAGAAAATAGAAGAGGGAACATGATGTGCCACTTGTTACGACACGAATTTAAAGTGGTGTCGTACCGGGAAGCCAAGAAACTAGCAAATAACAGAGAAGAAATTAAATTAATCCACCGACAAGAGCTTAAGTTTGAAGAAGAAATTTCGAATTCGACTCTATTAATATTTTCCTACCAGACACATATAATAATAACATTTATGACATTTGAAATTTACCCAATATATTATGTAAAAGAAGAAAAGAACATTAATGATCATTTAATGATTGAGCACCTATCTGCCTCAGACGCCAGTGGTTGTGGGTTTCCCTAGGTATCTCATCATAACACAAGCTTTGTTTACTTTGAGGCCATGTAGTTGGTGTGATTTTCTGGGGATTTTATATTTATTTTATTTTGTTTTTACCATATGTAGCAACCTATTACTGTTGAATGATCATAAAATAAACACTTATACACATTTGAAATCGGAACCTTATTTTTTTTTCCATCGACGTATGAAGGAGAAAAGCTGATTTTGTGAAGAAAAAAAAAGGAAAAACCCAAATATTTTAAAAATACTTAGTCATGGATTGGTTCAGATTACTCAACTTGAGCTCAAATGATAGCAAATGAGCTCAACTTCGGCGCCTTAAAGGATTCCGGTCTGATTACTATAGTGCGACCGGTGGGAGTTAGCGTTCCTGACAGCTGTCAAAATCATAGCTTTTTTAACTTTCGAATCGGAAATAAACTTTATTCAGTGGATATAAGGAGCTGTCAGGAACGCATTCCCGCAACGGCCGCACTCTATTAGCCTTGTAAAGTTAGTCGTTTACGCTGACGTAAAATTAATTGTTTACGTAGAAGGTCATAAAACTACATTTGTTGTTGTATTCGTGTCAAATTTCTCGTCCATGATCTTTTCTCTGGTTAAGAGCTAGTAATTAAAAACGTATTTTATAGAAAAATCTACCGCTAAAAGTAATACAGTTCCAAAAGCTTTCGTCGCAGAGCTACAACCCAAATTACTGATACTTTCCTTTTGGTACTATTAAGTTAAAATTAGGAGGAAGTCATGATACAAATCTACATTTTATTACAAAAATTAAAAATGTTAACCGCTTATCATACAAGAAATTTAAAAATGTAAGTATCAACCTCTAAGACAAGGATTTTATACATACAGGACGACTGGTGGGTCACTTTTGAAATTCAAGGACGTGATATTTTGAGATTATACATGAAGAGAAAAAATATAATCAAAAATAAATATTAAGTATTTACTTAGTAAACATAACCGAAAGTTAAAGAATTGATTACGCAACGCATGATTACGCTAGCGTTGGCAGCGATCCGCGTGCCAGGTCACGTGCCGCGATTGCCTCAGTTGTATGTAAAGTTAATAGTAACATAGTAGTATTTATTTATAGGGAATTCGAGTGAAAAATTAAGTACCTACTTTTATTACATAATTATGATCAGAATCGAGTACAGAGACTCCTTCAGTATCTAAGGTTTGTTACCAGTCACCCTGTATAAGTATACAGGCTTGTTTTTTAGTCAACAGCCATATTTAACATTATTTTCTTTGATACGATATAAATGTGCCTGCATATTTATTTAAGTAAAGCTTAGTAGAAAAAATAAAGATATGGCACCACAAACTTTTTTACAAATAGTCGCTGTTGATGAACACAGCTACTACGACGCGGCATTTCATTTTTAATACTAGGACGTAGTACTACAAGATGTTTTGTAGAAGCGCGTAGTCGCCTTTATTTTAATAGTATTCATTGATAATTTAGAGTGATCATGCTTTGCTCAATATGCAAGCGAATATATTAATTTTCTTGTAAAAAAATACAAACTTACAGCTTTTTGCAAAGATCGTAACTATAAATGATAGTTACTGTGTAAAAAAATTTGGCCGGTGACTAAAAAGCAACCCTGCATAACAGGAGATGGGGAAATAACACATTAATTTTTCGTATAAAGCATATTTATTTATATTTCTTTTTTTAATCACATCTTGTATTATCATTTCCAATGAAGTCACTTAAAATATACTTAATTACAAAAAAAAATCGCCTGTATTTAAATTTGGCAATGTTATATGAAGTTATGTATGTATAACAGTTTATATAAAATACACATTTAAAATATGAGAACGAACTAATTTAAAGTTAGGGTTATAATAGTTGGTCATAATATAATCGAATATACTAAGGATCCTAGGAATCGGTCATTAAGAAAACACGCTTTTATAAAAAAATACTAATAATTTGATTATGAAGTGTGCCTAATAATAAATAATGCAATAATTACATAATTGTTAAAAGAAAGTAAATAAATTACAATCCTTCACACTTGAATTCTCAATTCCAGGCAATTTAGTTGTTACTCACACCTCAACCCTTATTAAAGTAAACTCTATTATAAACACATTTTCAAATCACAAATTTTTTCACCCTGATTATAACATGACTGTGTCTATTTATTACTACATAAAATCATTATTTTAATTATTTTATTAATAATTATTATTAATAATTATTTTTTCTTAACTTATTATGAATAACAAACTTTTTATTCAAACGTCGAATAAAATAACAATAGTATACATAATAGAAATTTTAAAACTAAAAACTCATTAAAATCTGCATAACTTTTTGTCATATGTACAAAGTTTTTTTATTTATTTTGAGTTATGCAGTGATTAGTATCGTCGTAATCATTCCAAAAATGTCGTAATATTGAGACGACCATTACTCAAACTAAATAAAAAAACATGGTAAATATCCCGTTTCTTCCTTATTTCAGTGTTAATTATATTCATTGATATAACATGGTTCATTAAAGAAAGGGATTGAAAATAGCGGCGCTTATCATGTTCTCTCGCTCGCACACTAGTGCCGTCTATACTCACTGTCGCGCGTACGGTCAGTAAAAACTATTTCAGTTTAATGAATTGTTATATAACATTAATATATTTTTTATTAATAATTATTTGTCGTTGTATTTTTCGGTATTGATTCGTTGTTTCTCGACAAACATCCGTTGTTGACATCGTTTTTCGCCAAAGATGTCGCTCACACAAATGTTAATGTTAAATAAGCTAAACGGAATGAAGTCGTTGCACATCGAACTAATGCCATACACGCAACTGGAAGAGAATTGACATCAATCTTTTAATTCTATAAAGATTGCTATTTTATTTCTCTATGATTGGTTAAGGCATATAAAAATTATAATTAAATAAATAAATAAAAAATCTAGTAGGTACCTTCTTTTTATTTATTTACTAGCTGCTGCCCGCGACGTCGTCTGCGTGAACGCTATGCAGCACCAAACGCACCTACGATTATAACACTGCTAGCGTGATAATATGTAGCCTATATGTTGACCCGACTTCTTAACTATCTTCATGCCAAATTTGAAGTAAATCCATGCAGTACTTTTTGAGTTTATCCCGGAAAGACAAACAGACAAACAGACAAAAATTCTAAAAACTATATTTTTTGTTTCTGTTTCGATTGTAGATCATACCCCAAGTATTCTTTTAAAAAAATATTCAATGTACAGTTTTGACTTTCCTACCATTTTATTATATGTATAGATTTTTATTTATGTTTGATAAACTGGTAATAAAATAATGAATATTTATTATTTTTACCAAAACTGAAAATAACTCAATAGAATATTTTTAATCATAATAATTCAGGTAGACATTCAAATCAAAACTTCATCGGTGTTTCAAATTTCGCGCAAAATTCTGGACAAGAAATTAATGTAAACAGAGAACAAGAAATAGAGAATTTTAATATGAATTTAGGAAAGCAGTGATTAGAAACAGATATCGAGTAGTCATCTGACGATAATGAGAGCCAGGACTCTTGGGATGGAGAAATGTTGGAGAAAAAAAATGTTTACCCTTTGATTCCTAGGATTCTCCTGAAATTTTGTTATATGTATACTTTGTCAGGTGCACAGAAACGGTCTTTTCATCCCAAAACAGAACTGTTTCCGATGAATGCAATAATACATTTTGGCGTTTTTTTTTTTCTCAACTACGGGTCTCATCTGCACATTTCTGCTCGAAGATCAAAAATGTTAAATAATTCCGAATGGTATTCTACCATTTGTTTACCCAATGTGTTAGAAAAAGTTCACCAAAGACCAAAAAGCCACGTTTTCATTCATCATGACAACGCTTCTTCATACGCAGCGGACAAAACAAAGTAATTTTTAGCTTCCAAAAAAGTAGAACTCGTCGCCAATCCTGCACATAGCCCCGACCTACCACCCTGTGATTTCTGTATTTTCCCCAAAACCAAAGATTTAATGAGAGGTTCACGTCAGCACGTAGGAAACATGCATTCAGATCTGTAGACCTGTTTTAAAAAATGGTTCGATCGCATGAAAAGAAATCTTTAAAATATAGTAGTTTGAAAAGCAATAATGAAATATTTTTTTTGTCTTTTTTTAAGTTACGCAAAACTTTTAAACATACTATATTCTGCAGTCGGGTTTCTTAGTTTATGTAAGTACTTTTATATTATTATTTTTTCATTTAAAAAAAAAATGTTTTTTTTTGCTAACTCTTCTATCTTGCCACGTAAGTACAGGCCTCCATTTAAGATTCCTTTCTTTATTTGTACACTTGAGCTATTACAGAATTGCTTTACAGTCATTTTTGTAGGTTCTCTCACTCGCACTTAGAGGCTTTTACGATAGAAAGGGATGCCAGATGAAGACTCTCGCAGTTTTGCAATAGCTCAAGTACAAGACAATGAACAGTTCATTATTTATAGATCAGAATGTAACAATATTTACTAAACATAGTTTAAGTTAAGTACTTATTACTGTCAAAGTATAGATATAGTTAGTGGTCTAGTAATATATTTTACTAGACCACTAACTGGAGGTAAACCGAAGCTTCGCCATATTGAATCCTGTTTTTTATCTGCAATGAGCTTTGTTTCCGATACTTTTTGGCCTTCAGGCGGTTCAAATTTCACTGGGATTGGAAGATCGGTATGAATTTGCCAAAATATTGTGGATATGTATGATTTGGTTTTGCTTAAAATAAACTTGTGAAATAAGAGTGTAAAACTACCCGTATAGTTTACTGATTGTATAGTTTACTTTCAAGCGCCGAATATTATATTAACATTTCGCGTTGGTCATCAATTTTGGTTACAATAATCAATTCTTTATTACTTTTCCATATAGGGGAAATCTGTACAAAACCGTATACCAGAGTAAAACCGCATAGCGTGTCTATTTTCACCAATAATTCGAATTTCGTGCGTACAAGCCGCTCAGAGGTACCTACCAAGCAGTACTATTTGAAAACAAACACTTGTCGTGGTAGGCTAGCGCAGTTTGGCGTTATTTAACTTTATTGTTTTTGGTAGTCTTGATCGTATTTTCGTGAATATACAAACACTGGTTGTGTGAGTGTACATACGCATCAGGTAAATCACTAATCAACTATGTTGTAGGTGATGTATTTGTTATTAAATGCAATGTTTGCACCGGCAATTTTGTATTGACTATGTGTGAGTGAATGGTGTTTTTGTTCTACACCCGTGTTGGGGCAAATACGTAGGGGGTGAAATCAGTTATATACGATTTTCACTCAGATAGATAAGTCTAATTATTATCATATTTTCAGCAGCACTGCTCGTTGACCAAATATCATCAACTTTCAATATGTCATTCAAGAAAACTTCAGCTGCGCAAAGAATTGATCGAGACCCGATATCATCAACATTCACTACACAACTCGACCTAGTAAAATGTATGGGCTGTCAAGGTTGGGCCCATGAAGGCTGAACTAGCTGTGATACACAGGAGTTAGATGAGTTCATTTGCACAAGGTGCAATGTGACACGGTAAATTCCGGGGCAATATCGTATATAGTATACGGTTTTACCAATGGGTCGGGGCAAAACCGGAAAAAGTAAATATTTGCTTTTTCATTGAAATTGTTGTCTAATTTCATTTTTCTCAAAAACATGTTGATTCTAATGAGTCTGGCTGAATATATATGTTGATTTAATACCTTTTCATTTAAAAGCGGATGAGCTTCATGCCCAGACCCTAAGCTATACGACTTTGACCCGGTCTCCCATACTAATCAGACATTTTAATAGTTCTCTATGGAGGATTGACAACGAACCTATGTTTTAGTCATAATCAACAATTTAGAACGTTCTCATAAAATCTCACGAAAGATATCTTATCTATCTTAGTATGAACTTGATATTACTACCTGGTATTACTTGAGTATAGATTTTTCACAAGTTGTGTTGCGAATTTTTGCTTGTTTACGCTTTAGTCAGCTATTATAATGTGGGTCCTAATGTCAATAAGTATTAGCGTACTAAATACTATAGAATAAATAAGCGTTGTTTTGTTACCTTATTTTTGTTGGATTCCTTCCTTCACTCTACATTTAACAAAAATAGAGTATGGTTTACATTTTATCATTATTAAAATTAAGTAGGTAAATAATAGTTTTTAAATCACTACCTAATTGCATTTTTTGTATTTATTATTAGATATAATGCCTATTTAAAAGGCACTACATATTCATTTACTCACTAACACAGAAATCGTAAAATAAAATGGAGGAGACCTGATGTCCTGAAATTCAAGTTCCTAGGAACTTCGTTTAGGCTTCGGGCTCTCACAATTTTAACCTTGTGTACTTGTAATTTATAAAATATTTAACCGTGTAAATTGTGATGAGAAATAAAGAATTATTATTATTATTTCACTAAAGAAAGAAGATATATATTATGGAAGAGCTAAGGAACCATACAGCATTGTTTTTGGTTAGCACCTATTTTTTTACATCAATGTTTCCGCAATTTCTGTGGCTGGAAGCTTTGTTATTTTGTTTATAAGAAATAATTAATACAACTCTTTAAGAAGTCAAGCAAAACGTGATCCAAGTTGAATATACCAATGTGGAATTACTATTTAATTTTACAGTTACATTTTGTTTCATTGAAACTATAACCTATTACTATATTTATCACCAAAATTCATAACCCGTCGTAAAGTGAATAACTACATATCTAAAGTTTTATACAATGCAAGCAATGTTTAATAACTTTTACTTCGTATCCCTTTGTCTTTAAAGCTTTGCTGGAAGAATACTTTTTAAAGGAGTTCCAATTCGTAAATGAAAATTGATATGTTTGTCTGGACGTTTCCACTGACGTAAGATCTATGTTTTACCTTACATACTTACTTACTTTACCTCTGTTTACAAAAGCAATGTTATAGTGACAAAACTTGAATTTTATTCATAGATATTATTATACCTACAGTGATGGTAGGAAAGCTGACTTTTCTAGTTTTATTCACTGGGTATTTTAAAAATTGTGTAGTTGTGTTGCATTATTCCTTTTTCCCTTACTTGTTCTATTTACTTAATAATATTATTATATATTTTTTACAAAAATATTTAACAAGCACAATCGAACTGACATTGATTTAGCAACTTATAAAACGTTGATACAAGCGAGAGACATTAAATGGAACCACATATACTATAAGTGCCTACTGTTAATCTGAAACTTTTAAGAACTTAAATAGCTTAATAATTAAGTTAAAATTTAAACATCCTTTGTAAAGATTTTGAGTAACAGTTTCGCGGTAAATGATAACTATGCCTATAGTAGATACTTACGCTCAGGTGATCGGGAAGATACAGGGTGTTTAAAATAAATTAACGAAAAACTAAAAAACATTCCTGTGACTAACAATTGCTTACATTGATCTGATTTTTGTTGTGTATCTTGATATTCATACACAAAGGCTTCATGCCTCTCGCTTGTATCAGCGTTGTATAAAAATAGTTTCTACCTCACATTTAAATAAAGATTATAAAAATATATTTCAATTCAGCTAAAATTCAGTACTTAATCATAACTTATTAACATGTACATACGACTAGGTTTAGTGGTAATAATAATATTGCATTGTCTTAGAATAATTCAATTTTCTAGTTAGTTCTCCGCCCAAAGTCTTCTGATAGACCTGCAATAAAAAATATACACGTTTTATAAACAGAGTAAAATAGCAGAACTAAATATTTAATACATTTTTTTTTATATTGTGAGGATAGGACGTCTGTCTTCAGCTTTATATATATTTTATAGTATAGATAGATATAGATTAGTATAGACAAAACGAGCCTTTTCATTACCTCTTCATTTTGATTTAAGATACATTATTATTGTGTTATGTGTTGTGTACTGTTTGTATAATGCGTTTAACTGGTTAAGTATATGGAATTAAAAAAATACGATAAAGGTTACCCATTCCGTATGTGTGTGATTACAAACTTAGATATTTTGTGTTTAATACCAAAAAATATGATTCATTCCGTCTTTACTGGTCTCTGGTTACTAGTCAGTGTAATGCTAATAGAATCCATTCTGAATCATTATGAAATTATGTTCCTTGAAAAATCCATATTACAACACCAAATTTAACGCAACTTTTGGAGTATATAACTTTTTGTAATAAGAAAATATTTGAGTTTCAAAAAACGGATGTAGTTTATTTATTGGTTACTTAAAAGAAATATTTTATTTTGGATTTAAATCAATTGATTTCCTCATACGAGCACAGATCTTTTTAAAATATTTTGAGTCCAGATTTCTGTAAGAATATATCGTGCGACTCAAACGGGTCAACCTGCGCTGGACGCTGAGTGAAGTATGTAATTATTATTGGACATGAAATTGTTTAATTTGTGTATGTTGGTCTTTTTAAAGTAAAATTGATTTGTATTGATAGAGTCTGGCTAACGAAAGTAGACAGTGGGGGTTTTTGCAAACTTTTTATATGTCAACTTATTCTGGTGTCACTGTTGTCAATCGAACGGTTGTTGGTGGTTTTGGTAATTGAGATTTTTGAATTTTCATATTTGAAAATAAATAAAATAATAAAAAAATGATAGTTTCATAATCAATGTAGGAAACAGCGATAACAGTGACTCTGATGATTCATTCCATATAGAATTGCTCGATTCAGATTTTGATTACAATGAATAAAAATAATTATTGTATTTTATTGTTTTATTTTTAAGCCTGATTAGTACTAGTTGCCTATCATTTTAATTATATACTTCTCATTAAAAAGTAGTACCAATATTGATAATTTTTACAATAATAATTAAAAAAAAGTAATCAATTATCATGTTTGTTTAATCCATATGTGTCGTACTATAGTCGGGGAGGTAAAAATACCATGATGGGATTTTTTCAAATTCGCCAGATGTTTTCATTCTCTACTTTCATTAGGCAGACTATAGGAGGTAGTCAACCATTAATATTTGCTTGTCAGTATCGGGCAGGTTGTGAATTGTAAACTATTTTATTGTAAACAAAACACCATATTATACACACAGTTTTGCAAATAAATGATTATTTATATATTTTTGTAAAATTTCTAATAGAATGAGTTTTAGTAACTTTTTCAATTGGTTGCACACTGTACTGCAGCAGTATGTGAATGGATTTTTTTATATTTAGGACCACATTGTTTAATAACATATAGTGACTAGAAAATAAAGTATTAATTTGATTTGACATTTTTGCCAACCCCACGAAGAGTTTGTCTTGGCGTAATGGACTCTTAAGTAATTTTTCTATGTCTCTCACCAAGTATATGCTGATCTATACTGGGTCCTGTGACGAATCTGTCTCCAAACCCTTGATGCAAGTCTTCAAACAGCTTCTGGTGCTGGTCGCTGAAGTTCCACAGCAGGATTTTTTGTCCTGAACTCTCCAGGTCCAGTATTGCCGATATTAAGTTCTGGAATAACAAAACAAATATGGAATTGAATTGGGGCAATATTACTGTAATATGGTTATTCGTTATACTTGTCAATATAAACTGTATTTTTATAGTGACAAGTATAACGTATAATCACGGTATTTGTATGTTTATATAAATTCAATTGTTAACATTCATATGTTCGATATGTACTTATAAGTATTTTTTAGTTTATCAACTATTTATAAGTATTTATTAAAAAGGTTTATTTACTGAAACTGTATTATGCACCCTTAGTGAAAAAGAAAAAGAGCAAAAAATAAGTATAAATATGGTCTCATGACTTAGCGACCAGGTCTCAGTGCCGTATGTCATCACTGGCAACACACACGTGTGTCAAAAACCTTTGTCTTCAGACATTGCCGTATTTGCAACGAGAAGATTTTACGGAGCTTCCCGTCGCAAATACCGCACTCGACTTAAAATCAATTTCATAACCTCTGGGCGCGACAAGGTAGAAATAATTAATTGGTGCTTTTTGGCGTCAGATGTCTTACGGGTAGAAAAGAAAATACCTGCTCGAAATATCTATAATCTAATATCTATCCTGTGCTGAGGAAGTCGCGAGCTAGTCATTAATAAAAAACTTCTTGCCCGATAAATTTATCTGTTTATAATAGCCCATTATTATATCATACCTTTTTAATAACTTAACGTTTCGGTTCATCATCATCACCACAACTCTTTGTAATGAGCCCACTGCAGGGCATGAGTCTCTCCCCTGGGTGACAAGGAGGTATAGGCCATAATCCACCAAGCTGGCCCAATGCTGGGTGGTGGATGTCAGAATTTTCAGGGCGCCAAAGTGGCTTCTGACAAACCCTAACGACTACTATATATAAGTATACAACACCCGGGACCGACTGCTTAACGTGCCCTCCAAAGCACGGAAGTCGTCGCGAGAAATGAATGGTCGGCGGTCACCCATCCAAGCACCGACCGCACCAAACGTTGCTTAATCTGTGATATCGCATGATACACACAGTAACTACGGCGCCACGACGACTGCGACTGTAACGTTTCGGTTACACGCGCTTATATGCTGTTAAAAAGTGGTTCATTTAAGAGTGTGCGAGTGCTCTTTTTGACCAAATTGAAACATTTTTACCACCGGACTACCAGACGCAGACAGAACTTCCATCCCTATATAGTGGATTTACCAAGAAGTCGTACAAAACGCTTCGATAGTTCCTTTTTGGTACGGATTGCCAAGGAGTGGAACAATCTGCCTGCGTCTGTTTTTCCTGACCTCTACAGTCCTGGAACTTTTAAGTGTCGAGTGAATAGGTTTCTCGTGGATGGACGTGTAACACCATAGTCTTCATGCGTACTTTCCATCAGGTGTAATGGAAGACAAATCCTATATAGGAATCCTTACAATATTTAAAAAAAAAACATAATAAATAGTCCAAACTCTATTTTATTTATTTATTTAAGACTAATCTCACCTGATTCTAAGTGTAGACGAGTTCGAAGATGACAGCAGACAGGCCTAGGAAAGAACTGGCTCTTAATAAAATATTGTCAGAACATCATCAACACTGCGACTTACCTCAGCAACGCCGACATCTAAGTAAGTAATCTTGGCGGCATCAAGTATGACGACGTCAGTCCTCGCTAGCACACGCTTCCTGACTTCCCTCGGTATGTGTTCCGCACTCGAGTATAACAGCGGACCGAGAAGAGTCAGCAGCAAGCAGTCTTGGTTTCCAACCTGTAAATTAATAGAAATTTCTAACATTATCTAGAATAAATAAAGTTTATTTAAGAACTTGGGTTGTCTACAGAGTTAATTTTAATAAGCGCATCAACTCTTGCACGCAGCCTCTCCACATCAATCCCACAGAAAAACATTTGTTCTACGACTTTTTAAAATTAAAAAAATTATAATTAAATTTCCCATGCAAAAAATATTAGTATAAATTAAATATAGGTATAGACGTGACAAAATACAGAGTAATAAATAACAGAGGGTGCAAAAATTTGTTTGTTTTTCTTTTTTTGTGTTGTTTATCAAGATTTGTAAAGAGTCGAAGAAGAAATGTTGCTGAGATTGATGCGGATTGGTGATGCGATAATCAAAATAAACAAGTGTAGATTGTAAGTTTTTGTAAATTGAATAATATCTATACATATAATAAAATGGCAGGAAAGACAAAACTGTACATTGAATATTTTTTTAAAAGAATACTTGGGGTATGATCTACAATCGAAACAGAAACAAAAAATATAGTTTTTAGAATTTTTGTCTGTTTGTCTGTTTGTCTTTCCGGGATAAACTCAAAAAGTACTGCATGGATTTACTTCAAATTTGGCATGAAGATAGTTAAGAAGTCGGGTCAATATATAGGCTACATATTATCACGCTAGCAGTGTTATAATCGTAGGTGCGTTTGGTGCTGCATAGCGTTCACGCAGACGACGTCGCGGGCAGCAGCTAGTCATAACATAAAATAATCTAGATTGTATTAAAATTAATTAAAAGATCTTTGTTTGTATGTATAACTTATTTTGATGTAACTAGTAATAAGGTAAATACTGTTTTCTAGGCAAAACTGAACTGGAGAAATTGAATAAATTATTATTATATTATGTAAAAAATCTGAGTTTTGTTTATATAAGAACTAATTTTACACTGAGATTGTTGTGCTCACCTGTAATTTAAAATCATTCCCATAAGTGATCAATTGTGCAATTAAATTAAGAATAGAATAGAATCAGTTTATTGCACACAAAAATTACAATTAAAGTTAAAAAAAACAGCATGCATTATAAACAAACAGAATGTCTTTATGATGTATTTTAGTTGGTAAGCCAAATAAAATAAATAAAAAAAAACATAAAATTATAACAATACAGGACAAATTATAATATCTTTATTTGACCACCATCTCACCGATGTTCAGTGCAGGTGAGGTGGAAGCTGACACAGCACACAGGTTTAGGGAGAACTAGCTCTTCAAAAAGCATTGCCGGAATATACAGCGCTGGAGCGGGGATATGTAGCGGCAGATTTTAAATGAAGCTGAACCCTGAAGGTATCTACCGCCAAGTGGGGTCTTACCACCAAAGCGAGATCATCGGGAATAGTCTCATTTTATAACATGATCATCCAGAGGTAGCAGGCTTATTTTAAGCCAACCCAACGATGCTATTCATGCGTTGGTCATATCTTAATCAAATCTGCTAGTTCTCGATAAAAAAACTCTCAAAAACTCTAAAAAACCTTAGGTTAAATTCAACGAAGCATTCATAAAAATACACGTACTTTTATACTGGGTGACTGGTGGTGTACAGTCTGGTCTGACCGTACAGAGTATTTACTTCTGGTTCGTAAATAAGACAACTAGTTTAAAGCACACCGGTACGGTTTATTACATAAAACTAGTCTAAGATGGTAAAATGGTTAAAATGGTTATGAGTACACGCCGAATGGTGACAGAACACGTACTAACTAAATCAATAGCTAATAAATCGCTCGTCGGCGGAAACGGCTGACAACGCACAACGTGACTGTATGATGCAAGCATCGTACATGCTCCCGCCGAGAGGAAAAGAAGAAGATAGATGGTGGTGATAAATGCGGGTGATGGTGAGACAAGGTGAAAAACAATAAAATGGTTTAACTAATTTATCTAGAGTCCCTATGTTTAAAAATAGAACCGTCGCCAAAGACATGTTTACTAAACATGGGCGAAGTGGTTTGGTCAACGCGAGCACTACACTCTGGTTTTGCACTTGCACACTTATCACTCACACTAGCACACTGGTCACTTACACTTAAACACTGGTCACTAACACTATACCGGAACGCAGCGTTGGTGAGACCGCGCACGTCCAAGTGCGCCGGTCCCGCCCGCTCCGCCGCCGTCACGCGGGTGGCGCGCGGCGCCGGCAGCGGGGCCTCCCGCGGCCGACGCGCGCGCCTCCGCCGCCACTGCTGCACGCCGTACGCCGCCGCTGCTATCCCCATCGCCGTCACGATTAAATAGATCGCGACGTAATGGTGAACGTCATGGTATGAGACGTCGTAAATTAAGCCCGTCTCCGACTTCATTTGCCTAACTTTGGTGCCTATATCGCGAAATTCGTTTTCGTGACCACTGACTACCGACTCTGGTTCAACGGTAGAGATTGAGATCGACAGGTTTTGGTTAAATATATGGTTGATGGGTGGGATACTGATTTGAGCGACGTCAGCTTGTATGGTTATATCATTAGATTGCTCTCTCTGAGCTGTTATGGTTAAATCTTTCCCTTTTAAGATGCAATCGGGACCAAGCATCACTAGGCCGCTATTGATGAGACGGTCAGAGGAGACTTGTTCTTCACACAAGATCCTTATTGGTCGCGGATCACAAGAAAAGAAAAAGAACGTATTTATTTTATTCAATCGAATCCAAGAATCACGACATGGAGCTGACTTGCAGGCCTATTATGGATCTCAAAACCATGCGATGATATGAAATAGTTTTGACGTTAAGGCGGCTCAACATTCTTGTGAGAATCTCCCGAGAAAGCCATACTCGTATTCTACTCAATTTCTCTCATTTTTCTCTACTTTTTGTGGGTTTTGGGGTTTGTGGGGAGTTTGAAGTTTTGTGTAGGAGTCACGATCGCATGTTTCTCAGTAACAAGCGAGCCGCCGATTTAAACGGTTACATCGCAGAGTATATCTCAGCGATGCGCGTCTGCGAATTATCATATCAGTAGAATAAACTACTAATACTGACTTGAATATTCGACTTGAACGATAGTAATATACGAACGTCCTGAGTCGAATGATACTTCTAATATTCGTAATTACTAACGATGGTTAACCTCAATATGGCCGACTGACCTTGAAAGAAAGCATTCGAATGGTTAGTTGAATGACTGAATGCATTGACAGGCAGCTTGTGTCCGCTGTTTCACCCGCATAACTCCCTTTAGAGAGAGAGAGAGTTTTGAAGTAACTCGTAATAGATTTTAAGAGTTTTTGTTAATTTTTTTATATTGTTAGTATTGAAAATTGTCCAGGAAGATAAAAACTAATATTTAATATGTTTTATTTACTAACAAATAAAGATAAATTGTGATAAAAACATATTGATCTCAAGGCTTTATATTCTATGTATGAAGATAATTATATTAACGACTCGCGAGATTCCCGCGAGAATGTGGAGCGGCCTTAAAATTTATCATACGATCATTATTTGGTATACCATGTAAATTGATCTGAATCAGGGTTGTCTGGAAGAGATTGTCTGTAGATGATAAGGCCGCCTATTGTGCACTGTACCTATTATATTTTTAATAAAGTTATGTCTTACTCCATGTGTACAATGAAGAATAAATAAATAAATAAATAAATTGAACACAATAACCCCCATATATAATAATTAAGTATTTATTTATGAAAGGAAACGAAATGGAAGAACACAAATGAAATCAAGAAACCAACATATCATAGAGGTGGGTGCGATCTCACCTTTTTCAATTGACGTTTTTACGTCATAGACGATGATTGAAGCTTGATTGATGATTGAATTTTAAAAGGTAATGCAACGCCTCTTGCATGCAAATGTAAAGGGAATTCGTTTATTCTTTATGTCACAATTGTTGATCATTATATCATAGAAATCTTGTTTATTATGTCATGTCATGTAAGAACCGTAATAGGCCTGTTGGTTTCACATATTTGTGGTTCATGGTGATTATTACACAAATTTTCATCAGGCTTCATGTGGAAGATTGGTTTTGTGATAGGACATAGCTGCGAATTAAAATCAAAATAAACACATTCATTCAAATCCGCCTGTGATAATGGTATATACGAATCCTTTCTTAAAGTAGGGACAAGATAATAGGTCACTTTTGACAGATGTCAATCTCATACATTTTCTTAAAACACAACCAAAAATGAACTTTATTTGGCTGATATAAGGAAACGTCAAATGTGACTTCTTAATATGGCCCTACTTTAGGTTTATCGCTATGTAATCCGAAACCGGGACTAGGGTGACCATGACTTTGCCGACCTTTTCTGGAACTGTGATTATTTTATAGACTTCATAATTATCTCGACTCACTAGAGGTATTCTGATTTCAAAAATGAAGTATTTCTTAGTGATTTTAGCTCGTACTTTCATGAGATGGTATAATTTATGAAGCTCTGTTCGAATGTTATCAATTGGTAAACATAACTCCTTAGGTAGTTTTCCAGAAATAATATTTAATTCTTCTAATAGCTGCTCAGGTTTTAAAAGATGCACATTGAACTTTCCATAATTACCCGCGGAGATGGTATCGAGTAACAAGTCTTGCACAGATTTCAAGTTGGTTAGTACACCGTTTGCTGCCATAGAAGATAATAAAAACTCATTGGTGGATTCGACATTGTTTAACTCCGATTTCATTTTGAAGGATTCGTTTTGTAGCTGACTCAGGTATTGGTTAAATAGTTTGTGTTGTTTATCTATAGAAAACTTCATCCTGTTCAACACATTGTACTCTGATTCAACTATAGAAGTTTGGTTTTTCCACAAAGCTGCCAAATGATGCTCATTCATTCTTACAAGTTCAATGTCGTGTTTATATTGTTCGGCAAATTGGTCGTCGAGTACACCGAACAAACTATTTGCAACCTGACCCACTGCATTGATAAGACCTCGCCGTCTGCGAGTCGCGTGCGCGCCTGGGAACTGCTGCGTCGACAAAATGTTATTGAATCGTACCAACTCATTGTAACTATGACGTAATTGTAATACAACCGATTCACAATGAACTTTAACAGCTGATTTTATGCAGTAACTATCTAAATGGTTTATGTATTTCATTAGTAAATCGGTGCCTTGCCAATATGGTTCAATGTCATAGTAAACTACTAACTTCCATTCATCTTGAGCAATATGCACTGTCGACATTTTATCTAAATAAAAGCGGGTGTTGTTTAAGTTTGCGATGTTATAAGCGCACTGAATAGGTGTTATAAAAAATGTAAACAACATAAGTGCCATTGCTATATAATGGAATAGGCCTTTTTTCGTCGCACCTGGTCGTCTGCGTTCCCTTTTTGGTGGATGGTCAGAATGGTTGGTATCATTTTTTACGATAATATCCTGGTTGTCTTGGTTGTTGTTATCATTAAGTGGTAGTAATGATAACTTCACTACTGGCCTCTTCACCGTTCCGTTTTTGGTTTTGACGGAAACTACGCGTACTAAGCCATCCTTCCCCGGATGGAGCTCCACAACTCGGCCCATGGCCCACTTTCCCGGTGGTAGGTTTGCGTCATGAATGGTAACGATGTCGCCGACGTTCATATTTGGTTGCGAACGCTGCCATTTGGACCGGACATTTAGCTGAGTCAGGTACTCAGCCCGCCACCTCTTCCAGATATCTTGGTATATCTTTTGTGTGAGCTGTCATCTAGTGCGTAAATCCTTTTCGGTTTCTACAATGGTCAATGTAGGACCGCCAGATAGGAAGTGCGCTGGTGTTAGGAAATCAAGGTCATCTGGATCCTCACTTATGGGGCATAGTGGCCTTGAGTTCAGACAGCCTTCTAATTGAGCTAGTAACGTAGAAAACTCCTCATACGTTAACTTTTGTTCTCCTATCACTCGTTTCATGTGGTATTTGAGGTTCTTGACTGCCGCTTCCCAGAGCCCGCCAGCGCTAGGCCATGATGGTGCGTTAAAGTGCCATTCTATCTGCATAGTTAATAGCTCTCTGTGAAACTGTTCATCTATAATGGTTTTTAAATTTACAATTTCTTCTTGCAATACTCTATCGGTTTTTATAAAATTGGTTCCGTTGTCACTGTAGATGTGACAAGGGGCTCCCCGCCGAGCAGCTAGCCTCCGCAGGGCTGCAATGAAAGCTGAGCTGGTAAGGTCAGATACAAGCTCTAAGTGAATGGCCTTGGTTGCCATACAAATAAAAACTGCTATGTATCCTTTGGTGCACCTCACCCCTCGCCCTTTGGCTGCTTTTACGTCGACAAAGCCTGTAAAATCGACCCCCGTATGGTGAAAAGGTCGAGTGGTGTTGGTTCGAGCTGCAGGTAAGTCTCCCATTAACTGGTAATGTTTTGAGGGGTTATTTTTCCTACAAACTATGCACCTCCTTAGTCGTTTCTTCACTGCATTATTGCCACCTACAATCCAGTATTGCTTACGTAGCCACGCTAGAGTCAAACGGGCCCCTCCGTGGAAGGTCATCATATGCGCTTGGTCAATAAGCATCGTGGTTATAATATGGTTGTGTGGTAATATGGCGGGATGAATCATCTCAATTTGAATGGTAGCTGATGAGATTCGTCCGCCGACTCTTAAAATGCCTTGGTTATCAATAAATGGTCTTAAGTTAATTAAATTACCTTTCTGGTTAGGTTGGTTATGTTTTCTTATAAAATCTATGTCTTCCTTAAACTCTAATTGTGCATATGTAATTAAAATATCTCTAGATTTTCTTAATTCTTAAATGGTTAAATGCTGTGGTTTATTATTAGACCGTGACGTCATACGTAACGCCCAGGCAATAATACGCGACGCTTTCATAAAGTTGCTGTTTCTGCTTAATATCGTGTCAATGACTTGGTTATCGTGTTGCATTGTTGATATTACGTTTACTTTAATAGATTTAGGTTTTTTAATCTCTTCAGTCGTATGGTAAGTCATGTTTTGACTAATGGTATCGTCGAAGCTTGACAGCCAGGCTGGGCCATGCCACCAAATAGGATGGTTATTTAATTGTTCAGCAGTGATGCCGCGGCTCGCACAATCAGCAGGGTTATTTTTTGACTGAACATAGCGCCAACATTCCGATGGTATTTCTTGTGTAATCTGAACGACTCTATTGGCGACAAATGGTTTCCATCGGCTGGTGTCTCCGTTGAGCCAACCCAGTACGGCTGTAGAATCTGACCAACTGAATATTTTTAAATTAAATTTTGACAAGCATTGACGTACGGTTTTCATTAAATTGCACAGTAAAACGGCAGCACACAACTCAAGCCTTGGTAGCGATGTGGTTTTCTTAGATGGTACGAGCCTGGTCTTAGATGCTACGATAACGATTGAGGGTTTATTCTGGTGTTTGCTGGTGACCTTGCAGTAGATGACACATGCGTAAGCTTTCTCTGATGCATCACAGAATCCGTTTAATTCTAAAATATCGTCTTTGTGACACTGAAGCCATCGCTGAACCTTAACTTTATTAAGATTGTGGATATCTTCTTTGATGGTATTCCACTTAGATGCTATGGATTCTGGCAATAAATCATCCCATTGTAAATTAAGTAGCCATACCTCCTGGAATAACAACTTTAGTTTTGTTACAACTGGCGATAGCCACCCAAGGGGATCGAAAACCTTGGATACGCTGGATAGCAAGGTTCTTTTAGTTAGCTTGGTTGGATGGTCGAAGGTTAAATTAAATGTGAAGTAGTCTTCACGGGGTCGCCATTGTAAACCTAATGCCTTGGTCGACTCTTGGTGTCTGAAGACGAAAGCCTGATCATCATCTTCTATTTGGTTATTGTCAACTAGCTCTGGATAATTAGACGACCATTTACGCAGGTTAAAGCCACCTGCCCGAAGAAGCGCTATTAAATCTGACTTCAACTTCATGGCAGATTCCAGGTCATGGTGTCCGTTTAAAAGGTCATCCATGTAAAAGCTGGAGTCCACTACTGCTGCAGCTTCAGGAAATCGGTCAGCTTCATCTTCGGCAAGCTGTTTCAGCGTCCTCATTGCTAAAAATGGTGCAGCTTTAGTGCCGTAAGTGACAGTGGTTAATTGGTATTCCTGAAGAGGCTGTTTAGGATGATCACGCCAAACAATTTTTTGCAAGGGCTGGTCATCTTCATGGACTGCGAGAAACCGGAACATCTTCTCAATGTCAGCTGTGAAAGCTATTTGGTATTGCCTCCAACTAATGATGAGAGATAACAAATCCTTTTGAAGATTAGGGCCGCTATACATAAGATCATTTAACGAATAGCCAGTCGATGTTTTTGCGGACGCGTTAAAAACAACACGAGTCTTAGTGGTCAATGACTCGGCCCGTACTACACAATGGTGCGGTAAATAATATGATTCCGGTGTCTGGTTACTGGCGCACTTCTTCATGTGATTTAATTGTAAATATTCATTCATAAATAACTTATAATCTTTTGCGATTACGTTATTTTTACTGAACCGCTTTTCTAATTGACGAAATTGGGCCACGGCTTTGGTTTTTGATTCACCCAATTTTTCAAATAAATGTGGTTTAAATGGTATTCTAACTACGTAACTGCCATCTGGTTTGCGTTTTGTTTGTGATGAATATTGTTGCAAACAAAAGTTATCTTCAGTAGACATGCTTGGTATCCTCTCGGAGATATCCTCGATCTCCCAGAATCTCTGTATGTCTTTGAAATCTATGATAACAACATTACAGTAGGATGGTGGTAAGTTGGTTCCGCTCAAAATCCAACCGAACTCAGTTTGTTGCGCAATTGGTTCTGCTGCAGTTTTACGGATTAGACCTGGTAGTAAAATTATTTCATACACTTCTACACTTAATATCAAATCTACTGCTCGACTTTTATAAAATTCAGGGTCCGCTAGTGGTAAGTTATTTAAATGCGGCCATATTGGTTTTGAAAATGACTGGTTTGGTAAGTTGCCTACAACGTGTTTCATGACGTAGGCTTCGGTATCTATGGTGAAGTTATTGTGAAGGGATGAAATTGAGATCTTTATAACCCCTCTACTGTTGTTACACTTCGATCCTACCCCTACGACAACACAGTTGCGTTTTACACGTGGAAGACCTAGAATTTGTGCTGCATTCTCTGTGATTAACGACGATTCTGCGCATGGGTCGATAAGGGCGCGCATGGTGTGATTGCAACCGTCGGCGGCTTTGATGTTAATTATCGCCGTTGCTAATAATTTAGGTATGGTATCTGTGGGCGCTGTTGAAATGCACACGTTTGACTTGGGTGTTTTTTCAGGTCGAGAGGTCGATGGCGCGTATGTCACATAAGCATTGTGCAACATTGTATTGTGAGCACCGTTGCAAAACCTACAAGTTTTTTCAGAATTGCAATCCTTTGCGTTATGATTGACCAAACAGTTTTTACATAAATTATTATTTTCAATTAATTTACGTCTATTTTCTGGTGTTGCAGCTAAAAATTCTTTGCATTTAAATAGAGCATGATGGTTATTGCAAAGTAGGCATATCCGTTGTTGAGCAATGTTATTCGGTATTGTAGAAGTATGGTTAATAACTGGTCTATGTTGGAAGCTTTTATGCATAAAATGATTGGTAGGTATTTTATTAAAATTGCGTTTTTGGCTGTCGATATTTTGAGATTGGTATGAGGGTGGTTTAACTGTGTCTTGTTTACGTCGTGAGGACTCTAAAGACGTAAACTTGGTCTCGAGAAACTCTAAAAACTCGGCAATGGTCGGCAAGTCCCTAGGGTTTCGTAATGACTCAATATAGTCGTGGTGGGTTTCGGAGTCTAATTTTTGGGTTAAAATATAAACTATGAGAGAGTCCCAATTAGTGATATCTACTCCCATGGCTTTAATTGCATTTAGACACTCATTGGTGGTGTCGTGTAGTTTTTTGATGAGAGCAGCAGTTTGGTTCTGAATATTTGGAATTGATAAGAGTATGTGGATATGAGAGTTAAAAATAAGTCGCATATTTTGGTAACGGTGGTTCAGTATGTCCCAACAAACTTGGTAATTGTCGGAACTAATGCGCAGGTGCTGAGTTATTTTCTCAGCTTCTCCTCTCAATTTACTCTTTAAAAATTGCATCTTTTGTGCATTAGGCATAGATTTATTGCTATGGATGGTTTCTTCAAATAAATCTTTGAAAGAGATCCATTGCTGGTAATTACCGCTGAACGTTGGTATGTCCATTTGCGGCGTAGACTTCTCCCTGTATGAGAGAGACCACATCTTACTATTTACAGCTCTCTTGGTGTCGCTATACTTCCTCTCTTACTCTTCGAAGGCTTGGTCATACTCTTCGTTATCTACGAGACCTTCACTGTCGATATCCCAGTGTAAAGAGTCTATAGCTGACCATCTAGACTGGAGGGTTCGTAAAACGTCATCAAACTCCCAGCGCTCAGATAAGCTCTCCAAGTTGACAGCATCTATAGTACGCATAAGAGCTTTGAAGTTGGTTTTTTGTCTACGAAGCATTTCATCTACCCGACTAGAGAAACCTCGACTGGTGTATGTAGCATGAGAAGCACTTGGTTCGACTGGAGTGGTAGTTTCCTGTCGATCTGACTTAAGTGATAACGGTGTAGCTGGTCTAAGTAGTGGTTTGCTAGGTTCAGTGGTCACGTTTGGTTTAATAATATTTCTAACCTCATTATAAAAATTAAGAGCGCTTTGGTAGTAATTTTCGCTAAAATATTTATGGCTAGGATCCTCGAATTCAGCACATAATCTGGTATGATTGAGCTTGAATTCGTTCCAATAGGCATCCAAAGTGGTAAGGCGTTTTTCAATGTAGGTGGGCGTCTTGCGCTCCGGCCCATCTTTCTTAAAATTAATGCGGAGGGTATCCATCGCAGACATAATTTGGTCTTGAGTCGCTAAGACCGCCTCCATGGTTAAGGTTATTGGTAAAAACTTGGTAAAAAAAGGAAAGATCTTACTTGAAAGACTGGCACGTGGTAGCCTGGTGGTCTCGAAGGTCGATCCCGGTCAGCTGGATGTCAGTGGAATTGGTTACCCACGTGACAATGGTTGCTGGTAGCTCCCCCGTGGATTTGGTAACCACAGAGAAATGGTTAGTGGTGGCTCCTCCGTGGATATGGTGACCACAGGGAAATGGTTGATGGTAGCTCCGCCGTGAAATTGGTGATCGCAGCGGAAATGGTAACGATTATTTGCCACGTGGAAATGGTGATCACGTGGAACTGGTTATGGTTATTTGTCAGTGGTATGATTGGTGAACCACTTGACAATGGTTATTGGTTGTTGTACTGGTTACTAAGCCGTAAAGCCGAATTCACTTTTGCGATCACTGGTTATTTGACCTACTTAAGCTGAATTCACTGCCACGAATACACTTCACTCGCGCAGGTCCCGCTTAACGACTTAAAGCTCGAAGGACCACGATGTACAGTCTGGTCTGACCGTACAGAGTATTTACTTCTGGTTCGTAAATAAGACAACTAGTTTAAAGCACACCGGTACGGTTTATTACATAAAACTAGTCTAAGATGGTAAAATGGTTAAAATGGTTATGAGTACACGCCGAATGGTGACAGAACACGTACTAACTAAATCAATAGCTAATAAATCGCTCGTCGGCGGAAACGGCTGACAACGCACAACGTGACTGTATGATGCAAGCATCGTACAGGTGGGTCACTTTCAAAACTCCAGGACGTGATAGTTTAAGATCATACATGAGGAGAAAAAATAAATTAAAAAATAAATATTAATTATTTACTGAGTAAAATTCTCCGATTCTCATTAGCGTAATACAATAAATACTTAGCGGGTGGTGGTGTGCTTGTGGCGGTAACACTGCTGTGTGCGTGTTGATTTGAGGCAGCGCGTCGGGAAAGTGTAGTAAGGTCTCTTTATTTATTCATAGTGATTTCTGGTGAAAAATTAAGTACCTACTTTTATTACATAATTATGATCAGAATCGAGTACAGAGTGCTCTCCTTCAGTAATGAAAATTTGTCACCAGTCCTGTATACACGTTGGGTGGTGCTAGACGGAGACGGCGGCGGCCTGCAATAGATCTGGGGATCCGCTCCCACCATCTCTTGATATCCGTCTCAGAATTACCCGTAACTCCTTACACCCGGTTTCACCGGTGCCACCATTTCGACTACTAGTCGGTACGTCGCGCGAAAACGGCCGATAGCAAATCGAGGTAAACTTTACATTACATACATAACTTCACGCCTGTATCCCTTATGGGTTAGGCAGAACACCAGAGGCTATAAAACCATCTGATGTCACGTTTGACAAATTTGGAGGTATTATAATGATGGAGAGATACTGTTGCAGTGACAGGGGGTCAGCCTATCGCCCACAAAAATGTCTATAAAACTTGTCCCTTACAGACTTTTACAGTATGCCCGGGAAGAGAAGCAGCTGGCACATTCTATGTTTTTCTTTCGCTCCCAGTCCAGCATAGAAGTAATTATTAAACTTTATATGTTAACTTTACGTATTAAAATAAACTTATTCAAGCAACTTTTATATAAGCGTAAGGTAGCTTAGAGCGGCAATAGGCTCGCAAAATAGGTCAGTGGCTACTCCCGCCACTATCCCAACTCCAGTGCGATTCTAGCAGCGCTCGGTAATCATACGGTGTACACTAGTAACTCTAAGCTCTGGATTTACAAATAATAATCATCCTCTTGGCCAGTTTCGACCTTCCGTCTCCTCGTCGGTATAGCGCTCGTACGCCCGAAAATGGCCGATTTTCTCAGTCTACTACCGTATGTGTACGAACTTATAGCGTATCAGATCAGCTTTCTTATATTGAATGGCAGTTGGTGGAACTTCAGCTCGTCGCGTTTAGTGTTTTGGAAAAGTTAAAAGCTTCTAGCAACATATACCTGCGATACTAGGAAGTAGCAATATTACGTCCATGACGACAATATGTTTGGACCTATAGATCGCATTATCACAATTTCTTCAACAACTAGGCTTCTATTCGATAAAACCTCTTTTCTTCTGCCATCTCTTTTCTTTGAAATAAAAACTAATAAATAAATAAATATTTCTGACACTCACACATTCTATATTTAGTCATAAGTTGTAATTGTTTCCTATTGTGTTGGAGTTAAATAAATGATTGATTGATTGACTCAGACAACATTATCCAGCCCAAATTAAGTTTCTTAGAGAACTTGTGTTATGGATACTAGATAACTGATATTCTTAAGAAATATATAAACATACATATTGAATAAATACATATTTTTATTAGAATAAACTTAAATAAACATATAAACATCCATGACTTGACTACTAATATCTGTGTTCATCACACAAATATCCGCCGCCGCCGGGATTCAAACCCAGGACCTCTGGCATAGAAGGCAATGTATGTTACCGCTACACCAGCCAGTCGTCGATTCAATAGTTTCCTACGAAGTTATTTAACTTACCTTTATGTAAGCGTAGGGCAGGCTCGGGCGGGCGGTCGCGGCGGCGGCTCTCAATAAGTCAGTGGCTACTCCCGCCACTATCCCCCACTCTAATGCGATCCCAGCGCCGCTCAGCAGGCAGACGGTGTAGACGAGTAACTCTAGCTCTGGAATAGAGGGAAGTGGAGACATTCAATTGCGGGTAGTTGACACGATTTGTACAATGTAATACCAGAAGTAATTCGGTTCGCAAGGGAGGGTCATGTGATAGAATTAAATAAAAAATATTTAAATTTAAACAATGCACTGCAAAGTTTTTTATGTCAGGTGAAATTAATGAAAGGGAAAGATATATTACTGGTTGTCTCTGTTTTATTACAAGATACAGCCGACACACTTGCAAATAGACACCATCACACCCTTAGAAGATCTCTTCAATTGTTATGATTACTTATATCCTTAGGTTATTTGTTTGTCAGTATTTTGATGGCTACATTTTTGTGAGTATGTGAATGCTTTTTTGCAAAAATTGAAACAGACCAGACGCAGATTTCATCCCTATATGTATAGTGGTTTTACCAAAAAGTAGAACGAAACGCTTCGATAGTTCCTTTTTGATACGGGTCGCCAAGGTATGGAATGAACTGCCTGCGTCTAATTTTCGTCATCGGTACAGTCCTGGTACTTTTAGGCGTCCAGTGAATAGGTTTCTCTTAAATGGACGTGTCCTTACTCATCTTAGGGAAATCACTTACTTTATAAAAAAAAAGGTAAATTCTCGAGTTTAGCAGTAGCCTACGTTTAAGAAATAATACTTACTGCTATGCCTCCACAGCTGGACGACCACGTGGAAGTCAATGAGAGACGCCATGGCTACCAGGATAACAGCGGCGAGCGAAGCGCGCGGGATGAAATAGAACGCCGGCGCGAGTAACGTCACGGCCAGCAGCACTAGTGTTGCTGCAGATCAGACATTAAAGAGATATACAAAAAGTCAAGTTTTTTTTTCAGCTCTGTGGAATACGACATCGTTGTATGCCACTGGCTAGTAATAATGTAATGACGCGATAGTTTTATTCAAATAAAGAGCCTTCAAAACGTCAATTATGCTTTTAATAATTTTATTAAGTGCAATGCACGGCAAGGTCCCTAAAATAAAAATAACATACTCTAAAATATCTTTTAATTTCAACTGAAGGTCCGCGCTCCGACCCCACTGTACCTATAAAACAAGCTTTTTGGAAGATTGGAAGAAATTTTACTGAAAATCCTACAATTCTAGCAACAATATCTTTCAACTTCATCCTCTAATGTCAGTTTTTAAAGGCTTAAATTTTCTCCAAGTGTAAAAAAGCGAGTTTGAGTTTATTTGTTTGACAGTGCCTGAAATTAGAAGTTAAGACTTTTTAATTGCAGAATTTGAGCAAGAGATGAGGTTAATTAATATTCCCGTATTCATATCACATATTTAACAAAGGGAAGCGTGACACAGAAGCCTTACTGTTCGTCTACAGGATAAAATGCTTTGCTGCTGTTTTAATATTTTCCATGATAGGAAAAGTCGTTGTTTTGTTTAAAGAACATCGAAAAAAACTATACTCTACATATAGAAAGTACAGATAATAATTATGCATAGTGGAGATTTTAGAAACATTATACAGCTTGGAATTTATAATGGCACCTGGACGGAAAGTATCTACTCTACATAAAAGAGATAGCATACTTTACTCCAAAGAATTATTCCTTTATTTTTGAAAAGAAATAAAACCGCATTCAAAGATTTTCAGAAATTCGTTCGCTTCACTCGGGAATCGAACCGACTAAAACCAAGTCAATCACAAGAATGAAATCTCTCTAATATACTTGGTTAATTCAATGAAAGGAAACCCATGAAATCTTCTTTTTTAGATTTTAGTCGTTCGATTCCTGGGCAAGCAAATTTTCGAAAAATCTTTGCAGGTGGTTTTATATTTTTTCCAAAATAAAAAAATGTTTCTTAGAGTAAAATTTGCTATCTCTATTATAAAAAGTACTTTCCTTCCAGGCGGCATTAAAAAATTCCACCCTGTATAATTGAAAATATTTTCATCTTATTTTACTTCAGAAAAGTTAGGTTGGCAGTCTGAAATGGAAGTATGAAGTTTGTATGAAAAAGTGTACTTCAGAAAACAAATGCTAGATTTGAAGAAATGCTTTCTATGCTAGCAATCTAGTCCAAACACTATGTAGTCCCAGTGCGATGTGGTCATATCGAGATTAATGATTGTTAACAATTTTAAAAACTAACAAATTAACAATCCTAATAATCACCTTTAAAGAACGCCCCAGCCGGCGTCATGACTCCACTCGCATGGTTTAATGCTGTCCTGGTAAAGGACCCGGTGGTCGGCATACTCTGGCAGAAGGAGGACACGAGGTTACACGCGCCAATAGCCAGCATCTCTTGCGTCGCGTCCACTGAAGTCGTTCCAGCTGAAGAATAAACGTGTTGCTTGGTTATCATATCCTGGTACTTTTTAGGTGATTTATTCTTAATTATTTCGAAAAGAGAAACGTTGTACGTGGGACACTCGGAAAGTATTGAGAAACTAAAGAAAAATAGTTTGGTTAAATCTTTTCAAAGAACTCTCCACCAGCCTATTTACAAAGTATCATGCGTCTGAAACAATTTTCAAATATCTTTTTCCAGTTCAGTTTAGTAAAGGAATTGTTGAGGACACAAAAAAGAGTTAATAAAATGAAGTAGTATATAGTAGCTTAACTCTAATATAATCAATTTATAATATACTAGCTTTATCCCGCAACTTCGTATGCGCTTAACTACCCTTCTCGTGGAAATTTAAGAAACTATACAACCAGACACCCACTGAAAGCTGGGAATGCATTCAAGGAATAAGTTTTTTTTCATACAAACTAAAAATCATATATTTCCCGTGCCCGTGGGAATTTTGGGAATTTTTTTCGTAGCACAACCAGTCACTCTTTGAAGAACCTTCATGCCAAGTATCACATCCGTACACTCAAGAAATAAAATTTTTCATACATTCTAAAAAGTCCAACCCCTTCCCGTGAGAATTTCGGGAATTCCTTCCATAATACAAACAGACACTTATTGAGGAACCTTTATATCAAGTATCACATCCGTGCGCTCAAGGGATGGGATTTTTTCATACAAACTAAAACATCATATATTTCCCGTTCCCGTCGGAATTTCGGGAATTCCTTTCATAAAACAACCAGACACACATTGAAAAACCTTTACACCAAGTTTCACATCGGTGCACTCAAGGAATAAGATTTTTCATACAAACTAAAAAGTCCTATATTTCCCGTTCCTGTGGGAATTTCGGGAATTCCTTCCTTAGTGCACCCCTACATCCCCTAAAGAATGTTTGTACCAAATTTCAGCTCTCTACGCCCATTAATTCCGGCTGTACGTTGTCTGTCAGTCACTCAGTCACTCAGTCACTCAGTCACTCAGTCACTCAGTCACTCAGTACCTCAGTACCTCAGTCACTCAGTCAGTAACGGAACAGTTTTATATATATTGATTTTATTATTATTCATATTTATATCAGTACAATGAGTCTACTCATTTAGTAAATAGTACTACATAATATTGTCATAAGTTTAGCGATTTATTTTCACTATTAAATAAAACACTTCTAATAACTCTAAATAACTCCTTTTAAGTTTTAATTAAAATATAGTTAAAATTTAATGTAATTATACGCGATAAATTCGGTTAAAACTGTTTTATTTATGAACTCTACATATTATCAACATGCCCAAAAATATCAATAATTCCAAAAGGAACGTTATCCTAGTTCTATAATCTTTATAACATACATATTGTTATAACAGTCTGAATATACTTCTAGTAATTAGAAATTAAATAAGAATGCAGACTCTACATTATAGAGTCAAAGTTACTACAAAACTCAATAGATGGCGCCACTAATACTATTAGCTCGCGCATGTGAGTTTACAAATGAATAGATGACTTTCGCAGGCAACGTCATTTTTGATAACTCTGGTTTCCCTTCAAAACGTATAAATCTTTCGCCTTTTACTAAAGATTTCCGTGGAGGGGAACACTCAAATGAGTCTTACTCAGTTTTTGAAAACTTCACTTCGGTGAAGTTAATGATTACTTAAAATATATAAAGATAAGATCGGTGTCATTTCGAAAGGTAAATAATGTTGCTTTGTATTTCATAGCATGCTTCTTTCATACTGTATTGGTGGTAGGATCCCTTCTGGGTCCGCCTGGCTAGCGACCACCCTTTATATAAAGTCTGCCGCCAAATGTTACCGCTCCGGCGGTAATGTGTTCCGGCAATATTGTATAAAGAGCCAGTTCCTTCCTAAACCCGTGTGCTTTCATCTTCGACCTCATCGTCACTTACCATCAGGTGAGATTGAGGTCAAACGCGGGTTTAGTCACACATAAAAAAAATTCGAATTTATTAAACTTTATTTTGACAATATTTTATTTAAATATAGTATTTATTTTTGATTTGTTTACGAATCGTTATATTATAAATTACTAGCTGACCCGGCAAACGTTGTTTTGACATTAATAAAAAAAAGTTCGGGTCATGTTCCATTGAACAATTTTGGTTACCTAATGCGCAAAACTGAAAGTCCCAATTGTGCTTTTTGTCATACAAAAGAGGATCTTTTCCATGTTTTAATAGAATGCAAAAATAATGAGTCATTACGAAATAAATTGTTAGTAGATACACAATGTCAAAAACAAGATATTATGTTTATGTTTCACTGTATATTTAGTTCCAAATTCACGAATGAGAATAGCCAACGCGTTATTTATTTTTATATACAATCGCTAGAGTTAAGGAAACAAATGATGTCTACCTAATTTTGTTCTATTGTCAATTTTTTTAAAAAGCTGTCTTAACCTTATAGGTGTATAGCTTTCTAAATAAAGATTTAAAAAAAAAAAAAATAAAAAAAAAAATTGATGTTGGCCGCGATTCTCATAGATACCGGATAAGCACAAAAAAATTCATCAAAATCGGTCAAGCCGTTT
Source organism: Stenoptilia bipunctidactyla (assembly GCA_944452665.1). Lineage (NCBI taxonomy): Eukaryota > Metazoa > Arthropoda > Insecta > Lepidoptera > Pterophoridae > Stenoptilia > Stenoptilia bipunctidactyla. Next base: position 3,460,720 of record OX101730.1, read on the forward strand.
CGGAGGAGTATGGCAACGAAAACTGTGACACGAGAATTTTATATATAAGATAAGATAACATTTATTGTCCAAAAATAAGTTTAAGTTCACGACATTTTTTTACAATTTTTGTAGCTACAACATATAAAATTAAAATTAAAACTTTTTTGAAGTTATTCTTAAGAGACTACAACAATAAAATACAAAAAAGCATGAGTAAACATAATAACAAAAGGCAAAAGGTACATACTCAGCATGTGCAGCACTTACAACGGAGTTGTAAGGCCACGCTGATTTTCAGTATGCCCTCTCATTCAACATTTACCATTTTGTGTTTAGGGTTTCAATATAAAAACTTAATATAAATTTACAAACAAAAATAGACCAACTTTGACAAACAAAAACATGTGAAGACAAAACCTCAATTACCTACCAAAATTATTAGTTAATTTACTATGGTAAAAATGTAAATACAATTAAAAATAAAAAATATTATACACACTTATATATATAAACATACACATACATATATATACCCATATACTTAACCAACACTGCATATTCTTATTAATTCTTATACCCAAATAAACCAAAATACTTATATTAGAATATACAATAATAACATACCTACAAAAAGTTATGCATAGCATACATTCAATACTCATACACAGATTATATAATCTACGCAAAATGATCATGGTCTCTTCACTGCATAGAATTATTTTAATTAAATTAGACGGGTTTGTTAAGCAATATCTTTTTATACTTCAGTTTAAATGTATATTGGGACATATCTTGTCGCATGGGGGGTGGTAAATCATTCCATATTTTGGAAGCAGCGAATTTAAAGCTACCTCGAAAGCCCACAGTCCTGTGTACTGGTACCGACATAGTTTTTGTTACCTTGCTACGAGTATTAAAAGCATGCTGGTCTTTCGCCCATGTAAATTTGGAATATAGATAGATAATGCATGTAAAATGCATGTAATATATTAGATGTGTTAGAAAATTCAAAATAAATATTTGCATAATAAATAAGGCTAGGAACCATGCTACCTATGTGTCCATAGTATTTTTTGGTTTAATTAATTAACTAACTTATGTTTTATTTTAAGTTGCTACATTTACTGACTATTAATAAATTTTTATTGTAGTCGTAATTTATTACTGGCAAATTCTTATTCAGAAAACACAACATTTTTAAGTTTTTTCATTAAACTTAAATTAAACTTTTTGTCTGGGGATTTTATTATAGATTTATATTTTATTATAGACCGTTAATTAAGCTTATTGTAATTTTTCGATATTCTTATCGATTCCAGCGTAATTTTAGCTACGTTGTGGTCTAGTATTTATTAAATATTCCGATTTGGAAACATATCCTTAAAAATTTTTGAAATAAATGTATCGTAAAAATATCGTATCGTAATATTTACGATAACGTATGATCTTAAAGGTTTACGATAATCGCCGATATACGATTATCGTATCGGTATCGTTGCATCCCTAACCTTTTTAAAACGAATCACGCTATAACAGAAAAACTTAATCGCGACATTAGTTTTTAACCAAAAAAACCCGCTACTAAAATAGATCGTTTTAAAAGCCGCTATTAGCGTCCGAAAGCTAGTTTCGTTTCGCTAATCATGAAATGCGCTATTACCCACCGCTATAAGGAAATTTAGACTATTGCTTATTGCTACAATATTACTTAATACTGACGTCATGTTTGTTATTAGATTTAATAATGTGCTGGCTGACGTTGTGCTATTAATTAAAATTGTAAACCTGTAATTTTTTTATATAGAAGGGTTCAAAAAACAACCACTCAGAAAGCGACAGCACCCCACGCCCTCTTGCGAGGGTGAACGATCATCGATGGCTGAAGGAGTGCCTCCCTCGCCGGCCTCACGCTCAGGGCACCGCGCCACGTCTCATCGTCGTGGTTGTTTGGAATCTCACAAAGCGTGGAATTCTGGTGAAGAGCTTACTATAGAAATGATCCTATGAAGTAAGGTCTTAACAAAGTTTGTTTGATGAAAACCCTATATAGTTTCATTAAAAACTCTTCATGCGCGATTTAATAGACTGATAGTGACATCTATTGAGTTCTTACGAAAGTTTTAGGCGCATAAAACTTTTGGTGTGCTCCCATTGCGATATTTTTGATATTGATAAAAGAACACTTGCTCTACTTTTGTTACAAAGGTTAGTTAGTAGTAATAGCTAATAAAAATATTAATTACTTTTTATTGATTTGTTATGATTTAATCCATTGTTACTTATTAGTTTTTATTTATTATTAATTAATAATCGTTTATTATTATTTCACTAATTATTATTTATTAATCCAAGCTGGAACACCAGGACTTAAGGTAAACTTAGACTTACAAGCTGTTTTTGTGACCCCACGCCACGCACGCAGCATGGTTACGGGCTGTCCAAGCAAACATTATAATTTAGTAATTATAATTTTAACACGTCTCCTCATATTAATTAGTAAATTTTATTGTAAGCGAAAAATTAAGATTCAATCATAAATTTTTAGACCTGAAGACGGCGACGCCGCCGCCGCGCCGCTCATAAAAAAGCGAAAAACTGGATATTACATCGATGAGAGCACGCCGACGACGTGACGTCACCTCAACACGTGGTGATTTGTGCGTAGTAACTACACTGCGCGCGCATGTAAAGCAAGGAACAGAACAGCTGTTCTTTATTACTAATAGTAATAGAGTCCGCTTTAGTACTTTATTTATTCAATAACGAACGATATTATTATCTAACTAAAGAAAAATAGATATGAGTTTAGTAAACATATTATGTCACATGGTCATTGTTATGAATTTTAAAATGTAGAGACTCTATATCTGGAGCAACAATAATTAAATAAAAGAAGTAAATTAAATTATTTCGGAAATGTTTCCGTGTGTTAAATAAAAATCGAACGTATTTATATTATCGTTATATGTAAATAAATTCAAGGTATCTGTATGTCCGTGGACATCGTGGTTAAGAAAAGCGGCGAGTTAAAATTTTGAATAAAATTAACAAAAGACTTATTTAAATCGAGTTTAGCCTCATTTTCAAAATTTGGCGATTTATCTTTACGATATAATTCTCGTTGTATTTAATATAAGTATACAAAAGTAACCTCAATTGTACCTTTGAATATTATTATCAGGCGGACTCTACATTGTGGAGTATGGATCTTTGATCTTTTATTCTAAAAATACTTTGTGCTTCTATATACAAATACAGATAGCTTAACAAATTAAAAACATAATACATATAAGGAAATTTAGACTATATTGCTTATTGCTACAAATGCTACAATACTTATTACTTAATACAGACGTCATGTCTGTTATTAGATTTAATAATGTGCTGGCTGACGTTGTGCTATTAATTAATAGTAGATTGTTAAACAAGGGTGGGATGACATCAATTCCCATACGAGGTGTTTAGACGCCCGAGCGCAGCGAGGGCGGATATAATCCGAGTATGAATTGATGTCATCCACCCGCGGGGAACACTCTACTTTTCATTTCGAATATAAGGAAAGTAAAAAAAAAAACATTTTTCTAAAATATTTATTTAAAATTAATGGAAAAATTCGAACAATTCGTAAAGTTTAAAGTTACATTTTTATTCACATATAAATCGGTGACATATTTCTATGTAGGTATAGATATCATTTTTTACATAAAACAACCCTATGTATTAAAATAATTATATATAATGAAGAAAATTATATATTTACTATCTTTATCCCGCAACTTCGTATGCGCTTAACTACCCTTCTCGTGGAAATTTCAGAAACTATACAACCAGACACCCACTAAAAGAACCTTTATACCAAGTATCACACCCATGCACTCAAGGAATAAGTTTTTTTCATACCTAAAAATCATATATTTTCCGTGCCCGTGGGAATTTTGGGAATTTTTTTCGTAGCACAACCAGTCACTCTTTGAAGAACCTTCATGCCAAGTATCACATCCGTACACTCAAGAAATAAGATTTTTCATACATTCTAAAAAGTCCAACCCCTTCCCGTGAGAATTTCGGGAATTCCTTCCATAATACAAACAGATACTTATTGAGGAACCTTTATATCAATTATTACATCCGTGCACTCAAGGGATGGGATTTTTTCATACAAACTAAAACATCATATATTTCCCGTTCCCGTGGGAATTTCGGAAATTACTTTCATAACACAACCAGACACACGTTGAAAAACCTTTACACCAAGTTTCACATCGGTGTACTCAAGGAATAAGATTTTTCATACAAACTAAAAAGTCCTATATTTCCCGTTCCCGTAGGAATTTCGGGAATTCCTTCCTTAGTGCACCCCTACATCCCCTAAAGAATGTTTGTTCCAAATTTCAGCTCTCTACGCCCAGTATTTGCGGCTGTACGTTGTCTGTCAGTCACTCAGTCACTCAGTACCTCAGTCACTCAGTCAGTAACGGAACAGTTTTATATATATTGATATATTTTTTAAATGATAGTGACAAAATATAGACAAATATAATTTTTTAAATTACTTCTTTTAACTTGACTTCTAAAATAAAAAAAAAAACATAAAAAAATCTAAATTTTTGACAGCTGGCTTCATAAGAAATACATTAGTTCTAGTTTTGAAATCCATTCCGGCCCTTGGTTCGGAATGAATTTGTATGAAACATTCCGACCCGCGGGTCGGATGAAGCATTTTCAGACCGATACTTGGATCAAACATAGACTACTTTCCGAGTATGAGAAATGAAAAATTATTAATGTATTTTTTTTATATAAAAGGGTTCAAAAAAACAACCACTCAGAAAGCGACAGCACCCCACGCCCTCTTGCGAGGGTGAACGATCATCGATGGCTGAAGGAGTGCCTCCCTCGCCGGCCTCACGCTCAGGGCACCGCGCCACGTCTCATCGTCGTGGTTGTTTGGAATCTCACATAGCGTGGAATTCTGGTGAAGAGCTTACTATAGAAATGATCCTATGAAGTAAGGTCTTAACAAAATTTGTTTGATGAAAACCCTATATAGTTTCATTAAAAACTCTTCATGCGCGATTTAATAGACTGATAGTGACATCTATTGAGTTCTTACGAAAGTTTTAGACGCATAAAACTTTTGGTGTGCTCCCATTGCGATATTTTCGCTCCTACAAATAATTTGATATCGATAAAAGAACACTTGCTCTACTTTTGTTACAAAGGTTAGTTAGTAGTAATAGCTAATAAAAATATTAATTACTTTTTTATTGATTTGTTATGATTTAATCCATTGTTACTTATTAATTTTTATTTATTATTAATTAATACTTGTTTATTATTATTTCACTAATTATTATTTATTAATCCAAGCTGGAACACCAGGGCTCAAGGTAAGCTAAGACTTACAAGCTGTTTTTGTGACCCCACGCACGCAGCATGGTTACGGGCTGTCCTAGTAAACAACATTATAATTTTAACACGTCTCCTCATATTAATTAGTAAATTTTATTGTAAGCGAAAAATTAAGATTCAATCATACATTTTTAGACCTGACGAGGCCGCTCATAAAAAAGCGAAAAACTGGATATTACATCGATGAGAGCACGCCGACGACGTGACGTCACCTCAACACGTGGTGATTTGTGCGTAGTAACTACACTGCGCGCGCATGTAAAGCAAGGAACAGAACAGCTGTTCTTTATTACTAATAGTAATAGAGTCCGCTTTAGTACTTTATTTATTCCATAACGAACGATATTATTATCTAACTAAGGAAAAATAGATATGAGTTTAGTAAACATATTATGTCACATGGTCATTGTTATGAATTTTAAAATGTAGAGACTCTATATCTGGAGCAACAATAATGAAATAAAAGAAGTAAATTAAATTATTTCGGAAATGTTTCCGTGTGTTAAATAAAAATCGAACGTATTTATATTATCGTTATATAAATACGTTATGTAAATAAATTCGAGGTATGTAAAAGCGGCGAGTTAAAATGTAAAATAAAATTAACAAAGGATTTATTTAAATCGAGTTTAGCGTCATTTTTAAAATTTGGCGATTTATCTTTACGATATAATTGTCGTTGTATTTAATATAAGTATACAAAAGTAACCTTTTATCATTCCAAGGTCATCGAACCGTCTTTTTTACTTTTAAATGCATGTAGAGCAAGTGAGATATGAAAGCCTCTTACTCTGCTAATTATCACAATACAAGTTTTTTTTTTTATTGTCGTCACAATAATTAAAATATATAATATGTAGAATAACAAATTTATAATACTTTTACGTAATGTGTACTCTACATTTCCCGGGCAATCTTACTTAATACTATAAATGTTAATGGTTGTTCCTTAACCACGGTGGAACGGCTCGACGGATCTGGATGTAATTTAACATAGTGATAGCGTGCTGGAATAGCACAAATGCGACCGTTATTTCCACGGGCTTAGAAAAACCAAAACTTAAACTGCGTGAAACAGATAGTTAGATTACACATACATATAAGATAAGAATTTTAGTTTAAAAATATATAAAATTATGGAAGCTTTACAATTATTACAGGAATATTTTTCATGGCAGCATGATAAAAAAAAAAACATTTACATTTAGAATTCGATTATTTTTATTGATACGAAACAAACTGTTAAAATTCTAAACGGGATCTTAAGACTGGTATTTTATTATGTTTTATATTTTATTAATCAGTATTCTCTTATTTTGAGAAAATATGTAATGTAGACAACATAAGGGCTAAAAGACATGGTATTTACTAAAAACAACTAGAATTTATTATGAGCCTACATTACTTATATGTTTAAGTATTATTTAGTAGCTTAATTCAAATTTACAACTTACAAGGATACCTAAAAAAATATTATATTAATTCTCAATCCTTAATTAATAGAACTCTACATATCAACTTTCCACAAAAAGATCAATAACTCCACATTTGAACGTTATTGTAGATCAATAACGTTTTTTCATATACATTAAATACCAGTTTTTAAGTCTTAATAAACTCAAGAAATTAGAAATTCAATACTGACACAAAATAATCAAAAACAAAATTGTTTCTACATTGTAGAGTCAAAGTTACTACAAACTTCAATAGATGGCGCCACTAATACTATTAGCTCGCGCATGTAGCTTTACAAATGAATAGATGACCTTCGCAAAGAACGACGGTTTTGTTAACTCTGGTTTCCCTTCAAAACGTATAAATCTTTCGCCTTTTACTAAAGATTTCCGTGGAGGGGAACACTCAAATGAGTCTTACTCAGTTTTTGGAAACTTCACTTCGGTGAAGTTCATAATAGGAAAAATATGTAATAGTATAGAAAAAGTTAATATATCAACGGACAACGTTACTTATATATGAGATTTGAGGAATCGCAGCGGATTTTTCAGATTATATCTGAATTCTACCTATTGATCGAGTTAATTTGATTTTATATAGAATAGAACACACATATTATCTTTGTAATTTTATTTATTTGTAATTAACTATTATATAAATTAATGTTAAAAATATTTTTTATTTAATTTTATATTATGAATTGTTAAATATATGGCAATATTATTAATTATCTACGATGGGTACATAATACTAATAAAATTAATAAATCTTTCTAATTACAAGGCTAGAAACAACTGCTTAGCAGTAGATTTTCATTTCTTTGTGTATAATAAAGGGTGTAATGTCATGTCCCTTTTACGACAATTACCAACATTTAATAGACATTTTGTTCTGATAAATCTCGTACGAATGCTTGCGTGGCGTGTCTACGATTTATAAATAAATAAATATTTCTGACACTCACACAAAATTATCTAGCCCAAATTAAGTTTCTTAAAGAACTTGTGTTATGGATAATAGATTACTGATATACTTAAGAAATATATAAACATACATATTGAATAAATACATATTTTTTATTAGAATAAACTTAAATAAACATATATAAACATCCATGACTTGACGACTAATATCTGTGTTCATCACACAAATATCCGCCGCCGCCGGGATTCGAACCCAGGACCTCTGGCATAGAAGGCAATGTATGTCCAGCCGGTCGTCATGACCGGTAATTATGACAAAATAAAGGGGAAAATAAATAAATAAAAGCTTAAATGAGTATAACACAAGCTTACTTATCTGCTACATAGCTGCGAATAAATAGTTGATTTATTTGTAATATCTGTGCATTGCAAATTAAATGCTCTGGCCTATTATAACTGTATTATGAATAGTCTAATTTGGGGTAGTCTAAAAGGAATCGCCTAAAGTGTAAAAGTGTTAAGACTATCCAAGATTTTTGTTTTCTGCAAAGGTAGTGATATTTTTTATGACAATAATATAATATGTTTGAAAAAAAAGTATTAAAAATTATATTTGAGTATAGGTACCACAAAAAATCATGGGAAGTACCTAAGCAGTGTTTTTGAAAGTAGTTGCACGCATAATGATCAAAAATATTCCCATTTGGAATAAAATAACAAAAATCCAATTAAACTAAGGTAAGTAGCAGAGAAGATTTTGTTGATATTTACGTAGTTGACGTTAAATCGGTTGAATAAGTATGTTGAATGTACCAAACATACAAGAAGTTCTTACATTGTAATGAAAATTGGTCTTAAAAAATAAAGTTGGTTCCACAACATTCTACCCACGAGTATTGGTGTGCAAAAGTGAAGTGATAAAAATAAATGTAATATTAACCATGTAATCATATTCAATTTGCCCTGATGTCAAAAAAGAATTAATCTAGTTACAATTGTATAAAATAATAATAACGTTATTGTCTATAAGGTCTGATCGTTTAAAAAATCTGTTGTTTTGTAATACAGTTTAAATAAAATACATACACATACATACATAACGTCACGCCTGTATCACTTATGGGGTAGGCAGAATACCAGAGGCTACAAGAGAATCTGATGTCACGTTTGACAAATTTGGAGGTATTATAGATGAAAAGAGACTATTGTAGTGACAGGGGGTCAGCCTGTCGCCCACAAAAACGCCTTTAAAACCTCTGTCTCTTAACTGACTTTTACAGTATGCCCGGGAAGAGAAGCAGCTGGCACATTCTACGTTTTTCTTTCGCTCCCAGTCCAGCATGGAAGCATAAATGAATAAAAATAAGTCATTTTTTTTTAAATAAAGTCTTTAGTAGTTTACTCTATATCCTATCTAATATCCTTTTATTCTTTTAGGTACAATACATCCAACAACAGTTACTATAGGTTTGTCGGAGATTGCATTAAATTCAGTAGCAAGTTATCATGTTTTGTTTGATTTTTTAATTTATTTTAATATCTTGCTTTTGTTTAGCCTTTCAGAAGTTTTCAATTAAATTGTTTTCGTGTTATATTGTCCTAGTTAAATATAGTTTATTTGCTTTTAAATGTATTTGAGTGCCCTTAGCTTTAAAAATATAGTTTTTAGTTTGATCATCTGATGAATGCGTTTAGAAATAATGTAGGTAGGTGTTCTTATATAATATGTTTTGGTATGTTTAATATATTGCTTTGTCTCTTTTTTTTTTTATTTGTAGACTTAGTTCTGCAGCGTTCGCGGCAAAGAAAATTCGCTCATTGACTGATATTAATACGGCGAAAATGGTTTATTTTAGTTGTTTTCGTAGTATAATGTCTTACGGCATCCTAGTTTAGGGCAATGCCGCAGATATTGACACGATATTTACACTGCAGAAAAGGGCTATTCTTGGAATGTATAAACTTGGAAAGAGAGAATCTCTTCGAGAAAAGTTTAAAAAGATTGGTATCTTAACCCTTGCATCACAATATATTTATGAAAACATTATGTTTATTTATAAACATAGTAATAAATTTAAAACTAGGAAAGATAATCATGACAAAAAATACTCTGTAAAGACTAGGAACGACCATAAGTTAGCGTTTGCCAAATTAAGGCTGGCTAAAAGCAGCAAATCATTTATTGGAATGTCAATATGTATGTGTAACAAAATTTCAAAGTCAAGTGAATCCCTGCCATTCAATAAATTTAAATCAATCATTAAAAACACTCTATCTCGAAAAGCTTATTATAAAACTAAAGATTATTTAGACGATAAAAAAAAATAAGTTCAAAATTATTATTTAAATTTTGAATTTATTTTATTATTAAAATGAATCTGTTTTGCTACAAACGGTGGCATACGACCACGGCTATCCTTTAACATATAAAAATATTAATAAATAGACAAAGATTTATGAATAAGTATATGGTATATGCAGAAATAAAGATAATATATTTTTGGCTGATTGTAATCTATCCTATATCGCAGGAGACGAACAACAATAATTAGTTGTTAATAACGAATAGCTACCGCAGGTCACTTCTGTATCCGGTTTTGAAAAAAGAATGGCACATTTTACTGTTATTTTGTAGGATAAGTAATTGTTGTATTTCATCGAACTGTTAATGGAAATAACATAAACATTATAACGCTGAATTTGGTGCATTGTGGGTTAAAACACGCGGTAGTATATAAAATCCGATTAATCTTTTATTTAATATTATGAAACATGGTTGTTAAAATATTTATTTCACAAGTGAAGTAGGTAGTTCCTATAACTTCTATGTTTTAATGTACCTATTTAGTATTTACTTTGTTCATGTATGAGTAAATATAGTATCATATATTGATATCTTTTATGGTAATTTAATTGTTTTTACTAACGTGCTCTTTGTCTTTTATAAAAGAATTTAATTTAAGCATTCTCCTGATTATTAACTTGTATATAATCTTCATGTTTAAAAAATACCATTTGTTGATCACACTGCTACAGCAATTTATAATTTGCTTGTAAACAGTATTTTGATTTCAGGTTTTTTGAAGCTTTGTCTTTAACAATATTTAATAACTGAAAATTCAAAATAAAGTTGTTGATAGTTGTTGAATAAGATATTACAGTAGACCAAGAGACAAAAAAAGCCGGCGGAAAAAAACTCTTTTTCAGTCAGAATTATCAAATTAATACAAATAGGTACAGTAAAAATTAACCGTGACATGAAAAAAAAACAAACACAAGACAGCTAATTGTGAGAGCCAATGTCATGCCACATCCAAATTGCTTACATAGTAGGTGCAATGAGCTATGGATGCACAATACGAACATGACAAACTGGGACCAGAGTATTTGAACAAGAATGGAATAAAATAGTCATAGTATCATTAGCAAAAACGACCTGGCACCGCTAGCAGCACCCGTTCACGAGTATAACGCAAGCACCAGCCATCACCCTCCTCAACCATATTTTAGGGAAGAGGGTGACCCGATACCCGACGCTGCCACTAGCCATGCCGCCTGAGGGAGCATGACGTTCTTGCTGTTGTCTTGACAAGAAAATAAGCGAGAGAAACAGTCACCAGTATGCCACATGTCATACCAATTAGTTTTAAATTTTCTATGAGTCAGTTCAATTTACAAAAATGAAAAGAATTGCTACTGGAAGAACTTTTTTTTAGATTTTAGCTGAACCGTATACATTCATTGGTCTATAAGTTATATTGTTATTTATTTTCTACCTTTGTGTGTACAGACTGCAACAGAATTATGTATACCACCTTGGACGATCACGAGTATGCATACTGTGTGTGTGCGGGAGACTGGGTGGTATACATAATTCTGTTGCAGTCTGTAGGTACATACATAAATGATTAACTAATCAAAAATCTTACCAAAAGCCTTAGCAATGGCGATGCTTTCCAAAATGGCGACCAACGGCATGACGAAGCCTTCGGGACCGAAGACACTCAGCATTCCTTCGAAGTCGACGGTGCTGTTGTTGACCGAGGTCGAGAAAGGAGGCGGCGCGAAGTTTGGCAGACCTCCTTCGATTTTACCTGTTGAAGGAATTAAAAAAAATGATTTTTTTTTCTTTTGTATTTAAAGTAAGGGGAAGCACGGCTGTCAACTCGATAGTTAGTTCAGTTTAAATTTAAGTAATGAATAAAACATAAACGACCAAGCCAGTATTTATTTTTTTAAAGTAACCAGTATTGATTTCTGAATTGTAGTATACTTTTAAAACAATGTTCACACAAAAATACACGATTTACCAATAATTTAAAGATTCTTTTTAATCGTCTATAATAAAATACGTATATGAATAATTTTAAGTTCTTGGTTGTAACTTGCTTTGAAAAGATTAAAGAAAAAAGAGTTTCTTGCCACTTGAAAGTAGAATTTGTAATAAGTGTAAAGTAATCTTTCCCCAACTGCTATTTACCATGGGTTCCATACCCATTTAAAAAAATATAGTTACAGATTACATCTCATTATCTAGCGAAAATTAAGGTTTTTTACCAACGACCACTATGGCGTTGGGGTAAACCTATCTGCCTCAGACGCCAGTGGTTGAACGGTTGTGGTTGCCTCAGAACCAGAAAAAAAAATGTTCCGTGTCTGGGTGTTTATCTATTTATGTATTTATATTCTAGGTTCCCCCTAGTTCGCTATATGGTATCCCATAACACAAGCAATGCTTACTTTGGGGCCATGTAGTTGGTGTGATTGTCTGGGGATTTTATTTATTTATATTTAAAGAACTTGTGCTTTGGAAGTTAGATAATACATAAATAAATTTAAGGAGCATACAACCATACCTATAACCATAACCATATATATTTAATATAAACATTTAGGTACTATAAGTTTGAACCTGGTGTCCATGAGGAAAACATTTTTATCAGTATTAATGTTGTTGAAATATTCTGGGTGCGCTGTGTGCATTTTGAAAATTGGAATATTAAAATAAGACCGGATTTCAGCGAGGTCTTAAACTTTATAGTAAACGGTTTAAAATTAGTAATGAACTTAAATAATGTATTGTACCAGGATACCAGCCAGCCATGGTGGTGTAAATAAACATACATAAAGTGAAACACTGGGCCGTATTCGACAGTAAAATCTATAATTTTAAGTATCTCTATTGTCTAAATTAAAAACTTCAACATCACTTTTAGTTAACAACTTTTGAATTTGAACTTTCATAATTTGACATAATATGATTTGAAATGAAAAACAGGTACAAAATTAATAGAAATTATTCGAATTAATACCCTCCGTTCAATACCCTTATATTCTCATTCATGTGGGGAACATTGCCGTATGCTTGGCAAGTTTGGCAATATTCCCACTATTTTCCCGGCAATATTCCCATTATTTTCCCGGCAATATTGCCAATATTGGTGGCAGCATTGGAAATTTTCCTCATAAAAGGAACACTTTATTGTAAACAATATAGCTTATTGTCTTGGAATACAAATTTTAATCAATGTAAGGACTATTTTCCGTACTTATTTTGACTTTTAATTAAGCAACATTCCCCAATATGGGGAACACAATGGGCAATATTGCCGGCCACGGCACATCTCTACTAGAGAGGCATAAAATTAGCGAATCTAATGACGAATCGAGCCCACTTTATAGTCAAACTTTTATGTAGGTACCAGGAATACATACCTGTAAGAGCAAAAGGCACAATCCCATAAAGATGCAGTGCATAGGCGATGAGCGCGCCAGCAAAGACTACAATAGCATTTCTTGCTCTGATGATGTATATCCACGCGTGGGCGAGGCGGCGGGTGTGGACTGTGGCCGTGGGCGAGGGCGTGGGCACTGATAGATACTGGGAATTTAATTAATTAATTGTATTAACCATAAATACTTTTACATATGTGAAAGAGTCGCATCCATTACGACTCTTATTTTTGATTTAAGTGATGACACTGTTTGTTAATGTTGGAACTATTTTGCAATATCACTTTACTCACCAAAGGAGGCAATTGAACATTAGATAATCTAATACTTTTTATAGAAAAGACAGGAAAAGTCGAGTTCAAATCCGGTTAAAAAGTTATTTAATTAAATTTTGTTAATTGCTTAAATTTAAGACAATATAAGACAGGAAAAGCTATAGGAAGGATTAATTTAATATTGATAGTATGGAAATATAATGAAAACATAGATAAACTTAAACAGATAAAGATCCATGTAAAAATGGGAAATGTCATTGATCATCTCACAAATATCTACCTCGATCAGGATTAGAATCCAAGACCTATGCTAAATTATTCTGTGGCATAGAAGGCAACGTTACCTACACAAAGAAAGCCTTAAAATATTGTTTTTTTTTATGTATTTCTGCTACAATTTTTGATAAACCCTGTCTGTTTAGATAGGTTTCTCAAAATTCTATGGAAAAAAACCCTGTTTTTTGCTACCATGTGCTATTAAAATCAAACGCTGCTTTCAAGTCAAAGCACACGTTCCTTTATTCGAGAACTTACGGTGGATTCACTAACTTATTTCATTATTATTGTGTTATCTTAGTCCTAACCTGCTATTGCCCTACTCATATGTAGGTATACGAGTGAAACTATAATAACTAGTATAGGAGTCAAGACATGAATTGGCCTCAGAATAACTATACAGCAGTGCGATCACAGAACTTTATCGAATCGTTTGTTAACGAATGTTCGTATAGTATGGAGATGGTTTTTAAGAAAAAATTGAAATCTATCCATTGCCGCACGGCCAGTTTAAATAAATGTGTGCCTTGTTAATTTTGAATGTTTGTAAACATGTTGTACTCATAAATATCTGTAAAATAAAAAATTACAATGTTACTCAGAACTTGCAACCGACTCCATACTATACGAGCATTCGTAAAAATTCGTTAATATACGATTCGATAAAGTTCTGTGATCGCACTGCTGGTGGTGACAAATTTTCTCTCAGGAAGAATCTCTTTACCAGACATTCGGTTCTTGCAACCGGATTATCCGCTAGTTGGTACGTTGGTTTATATTGTTGAGGCATTTGAGAGATATTGTGATTGTAAGTTATGGATGGTTGCAGAGAACTTTCGTTTCTGATGTAAAAATGAAGTTTTTTGGGGATAGATTTTAGTTTATGATGCATATACAGGGTGACTGGTGATCAATTTTAAAAGATACTGAAGGAGAGCACTCTGTACTCGATTCTGGTCAAAATTATGTAATAAAAGTAGCTACTTTTCACTAGAATTCCCTATAAATAAATACTACTATGTTACTATTTACTTGACATACAACTGAGTCAATCGCAGCACGTGACCTGGCACGCGGATCGCTGCCAACGCTAGAGTAACCATGCGTTGCGTAATAACTTCTTTAATTTACGGTTAAGTTTACTTCGTAAATAATGAACATTTGTTTTTTATTAGGTATATTTTTTCTCTTCATCTCAAACTATCACGTCCTTGAATTTCAAAAGTGACCTACCAGTAACCCGGAATAATACATTGCCAAAAACACATCATCAAGAAAGCGAATATATTTATTTAGCTGCCGATTTTTTGTATAGATTCAATTCTAGCTAGGTGCGCTTGAAAATTGGATTAATATGTATTTAAAACACTGGAATTCATGAGCGTTACCATGACAAATAAAATTCATTTTTTTTTTAATTTTCATTTTATCCTGGATTGAAAATTTATAAAATTAGACTTTTAAAGGCCAAAAATTAAATCTATGTAAAAATCTATGTACACTAGGTGGCTTTATTTACAAAACCGATAAGCATACAAATGTAAATAGAAATCCATTGATTATAATAAGAAGACTAGCGGCGGGTTTCAATATTCAACTGACTGGTATGGATAACCGGTACAGGTACAAAACTGGTAGAAAAAAAAATAGCGTTTCACAATATCTATTAGCTACGAGCTGTAGGTTCTAAAATTTGGCACAGACTCTCTTTACATGACGTTCTTCCAAGAAACTAGGCGATACGTGATATATAGAATATCACGCATGCGCAAATTATTTGTATGATATTTGCACTAAATAAATGTACAAACTTATTCAATTTATTCTTGGTATGTTTTGGTATTCGATAAGTACATTATTGTATATTTTTCGAGCTTTTGTTAATAATTGCGTTTAATTCCTTACGTAAAACGAAACGCCAATCCTTTGATTATGTTACCATTGGTTAAATCACATTTTATGACGTCAAAGTAAATATTTAAAAGATGAATTATGTCATTCAATAATACTCGTCCTTTTTTTTCAAGAACTGTTATAGATAAGTTAGAAAGAGAAAACTGGATTATTGATATGTTGACAGATATTTGATAGGATATTTAGTTAAATTCATAAATTGTTACGTCGTTGGCTAGATAAAAATACTTATCCTGTAATTGGTCATATGTAATGAAAACATAACTCGCTGTTGGCCGCAGCAGATCGACATGCCACCTTTACCTCAGTTCGTAAGCAGTGGTTGCGATG
The DNA here is from genome assembly GCA_944452665.1 of Stenoptilia bipunctidactyla. Classification (NCBI taxonomy): domain Eukaryota; kingdom Metazoa; phylum Arthropoda; class Insecta; order Lepidoptera; family Pterophoridae; genus Stenoptilia; species Stenoptilia bipunctidactyla. The sequence continues at coordinate 3,477,020 of OX101730.1, forward strand.
TCAATATTTTGAATATAGAAAGGCATTTTGGTAGTGAATTCTATTGTTCGTAGGCAAAAACGAACAGTTTTCATAATATTGAAACCCGCCATAGCATAATATACTAGGATCTCAGAATACAAATGAATATCATTGGATTTGTAATTGGCATTTTTTTCCCTATATTTTCTATATGTAATATTTCTAGCTGTAAGTTTTCCGAACAATTGTAAATAAATAAATAAAATTAAAACAAACCTTTAATATAATAAGTAGAATAATACTCGAAATCCCGAGTACGGTGTCCCACAGCTGCACCGTCTTTATGTTGCTGAAGAAGTTGGCTATAGCTGATATGAAAGTGCTCCCGGATGATCCTAGAAAATAGATATTAATATTTCTAATAAGTAGATAAAATTTCACTAATAATCATTAGTCTAGATTCTAGATTATATTTGTTAGGGACGGGGTACTGACCTAAAATAGTTGACTTTGCCTTTCCAATATGCGAACCATAATAGACTTTTCCACTCTTAATTTTTTTACGGGAATTTTTAGGGAACGTCAGTCTATTTGGGGTAATATTCAAAAATACTGAACACATTATCATTAACGTTGCACCAGTCTTAGAATATTTTTCGGTGTTCACTACAGACTATTTAATTGCACTACACATTACACAGTTCTTTTAACATATTTGATGACAAAGACGATTTTGAAGACTGTTTCCATGTACCTACTCTGTCTCAGCCATTCTATATGACATACCTGTACATTTGTTTGCTAAATTGAGTTTATCATTTTTTGAGTATTTATTTATTATTCATATGTAGTATAATCCTATAATATGACTTTATTTAATTATTTATATTATTTTTTGGTTTTTGGATTTTCCCTTCCCTTGTGATCTTAAATGCTTTTTCGTCAGTTTCTACGAATATATATTCAATTACTCTGCAGGGCCCTGTGGCTCCTTAATTATTATGTGTTTTACCTACTCCTAAATTTCATAAATTAGGTACATATTTTGTTGTAAAATGATTTTGTATCAGCATCCCAGGCAGCGACTGAAAATCAGCGCTTTGCTACCTTTATAGCAAAGTATTATGCTGAGTTGTCGCCTTTTTACGAAATACTCCATATTCTGAAGGGCTTGAGCTCGTTAGACTTATTTTTTAAGACTCGAGACTTCAAAAAAGACTCAATTCTTATTTATTTATTTATTAGGACCACCAGTAAAAGTTACATTATCTGTATCTTAAATCTAATTGATTGACACAGAAAAAAATTAAAAATGCAACCTCTGATTAAGCCACATCATTCAAACATAGATCACGAAATATTTATAAGCAAAAAAAAATGAGTTAAATAGTATTAAATGTATGCTAATAAAAAATATGCCATAAAAATTATAAACAGAATAAAAATTTTAAAATGTAGCAATTTCAATAACAAGTCATTAGAATTAAAATTAAAAGAAAATAGATTAAAACATAAAAATAAAACATTTTACAATATCTTTTGATTATAAAAAATTACAATTTAAATTAAAAGAAAAAGAAATAAAATAAAATTAAAACATTAGCATTAAAATTGAGTTAAAAAAAATATAAGTAAGATAGGACTCCAAGAATCGAGTTTTTTACAACTCTATCCCAGACCCCATAGTCACGAGTGCTTATGATGTTTTATTTTGAATTCAGAATTAATTACATACATACATAACGTCACGCCTGTATCCCCAATGGGGTAGGATGAACACCAGACGCCACGAAAATGTCAATAAAACCTCCATCCCTTAACTGACTTTTACAGTATGCCCGGGAAGAGAAGCAGCTGGCACATTCTATGTTTTTCTGTCGCTCTCATCCACCATGGAAGGTATTCAGAGTTAAATTTTAACTCAATCATGGCTATTATGTGAATGTAGCTTTCGTACCTTAACTTAATTGATTAATAATTATTATCTAATCTTAACTTAAGCTTACCTGATATTCTAAACAGAGACTTAAGTTGAGCCGCGCCTATTTGCAGTGCGGCGGCGGAGGTGAACCCACTGATCACGGGCTTAGAGATAAAGTCCAGGAGAAAACCTGAAAACATGACATGTTAAATCTATACTAATGTTATAAAGAGGAAACCTTTGTATTTATGTATTGAAAAGGCTCAAAAACTACTGGACCGATTTCAAAATTTCTTTTACCATTACTGAGAGGGATTCTTCCGAATCCGTATAGGATACTTTTTATCCCGAAAATCCCGCGGGAATCGAAATTGCGCGGGTAAAACAGCTAGTTATAAATAAATTTTTTATTGTATTTTTTATATAACGACCGGCTGGTGTAGCGGTAACATAAATTGCCTTATATGCCAGAGGTCCTGGGTTCGAATCCCGGCGGCGGTTTCGAAATATTTGTGTGATGAATACACAGATATTAGTCGTCATGTCATGGATGTTTATATGTTTATTTAAGTTTATTCTAATAAAAAATAGGTATTTATTCAATATGTATGTGTATATATTTCTTAAGTATATCAGTTATCTAGTATCCATAACACAAGTTCTTTAAGAAACTTAATTTAGGTTAGATAATGTTGTGTGAGTGTCAGAAATATTTATTATTTATTTATTATTTATTAAGCATAAAAAAGAAAGTAAAAAAGGTACATTTTAATTCAGTATTGGCACAAAGGCGTAAATTAAAGTAAGTATTGTTTTAAGTTTTTCATTATTCAGTATGTAAAATGAAAAACTTAAAACCGGATTGGCATATAATTATAGTTTACGTTTTCGGTGTCTTTATTAGAAAAAAATATAAAATACATACATACATAACTTCACGCCTGTATCCCTTATGGGGTAGGCAGAACACCAGAGGTTATAAGACCAACTGATGTCACGTTTGACAAATGAGGTATTATAATGATGGAGATAAGCTATTGCAGTGACAGGGGGTCAGCCTATCGCTCACAAAAATGCGAATAAAACCTCAAATATAAAATATTTAAATAAAAATATATAAATGACAAAAATATATTAGTTTTACCTACAGAATATTACTTAAAACGATTACCCATAAATACAATAACTATCTCAATTCGTGAAACAGAAATATGCTCTCTCTCGCTCTCACACACCGTCAGAGTGCAAACTAATACCTACAGAAGAGAGATTCAAATGGACAATCAAACTTTCCAATAATTCTAATAAGAAACGGAAATATCCTCTCTCTCGATCTCGCACGGCATTAGAGCACTACTATGCCTTATTTCAATCCTTTGAGCATTGGTATTAAAAATAAGCCTTTGTTTGACTCTAGATCTACAACAATTTTCATTCTAAATTTCATACAAATCAGTCGACTAGTTTAGCTGTAAAAGCGTGACAAACAGACAAACTTTGGCATTTATAATATAAACATGGATTTGAAACATTGGTTTATAATAGCATCATTGTAAAATCAGTGTTAAAATTTATATGGAGGATAAACAAGGCTTAGGCTTAAAATCAGTGATACAGAAGAAGTAACTTTCACAGTAGCATTATGCCTTTTATCTCAAAAATACTGCTATTATTTTTTCAACCGACTTCCAAAAGGAGGAGGTTATCAATTCGTGTGAAGGTATGTTGTTATTGCTACGTGTCAATTATGCATCGATTTTGAAAATTTTCATTTGATAGAGGACAGTTCAGAGCTGGTCCCATATAAATTTCATCAAAAACGATTGAGTAATCTTTGAAAAAAAAACTCTGAAAATATGTTTAAAGACAGAGACCATATTTATACCTATATGACGTTATACTTCAGAAAAAGTTTTAATAAACATTTAAAAATGCTAGTGAAGTCGATTTTTTTAACGTTCTGCTTTCCTCGACTTTAACTAAAAAATAAATTATGCTCCATTTTTTTGGGTCACGGCTTTAATTTCAATCAAGCTCATTTCAATACTAACCCAACTGCAGAACGCCCAAGAGCAGAATAACACATCCCGACAGGAAGGCGGCTAGGTAGGCGAAATCTGCCGACTTGGCCACGTACTTGGCTAGCAAGGCAGCTAAAATGGCCGTCGGGCCGACTGTCACGTCCTTACAGCTGCCTAGCAACATGTACACGTAACCTGGGAATATGCTGGAGTAGAGGCCCACCTGGAAATGAAACGGGAATAAAATTTGAATACGAGTGGGTAAATGAATATTTCTGACATTCACATATTATCTAGCTTAAATTAAATTTGTTAAAGAAGCGTGTTATGGATACTAAATAAAGGATAATAAAATTAAGAAATATATTAACAAACATTTTTAATATAATGCATATCTTTATTCTATAGGTACTATGCATATTTTTTTTTATTAGAAAGTAACATATAAAGCCATGACTTGACAGCTAATATATTTGTTCATCACACAAATATCCACCGCCGCCGTCGGGATTCGAACCCACTGGGCCTCTGGCATAGAAGACACGTGTGCTGCCACTACACCAGCCGGTCGTCAGTTGCTCTAAGTTTTCACGATTCATTAACATTAATGAAACAATTATTTAATCGGATTTATCGACAATAAGATTAGTCATTCCACTAAACCAAACTGGTCGACGTTCGTATTAAATATACAATAATATACAAAGCTGAAGAGTTTGTTTGTTTGAACGCGCTAATCTCAGAAACTACAAGTGGGAGTTCAAAAATTCTTTTTGCATTGGTAGCCCAACTCTTGAGGAAGGTTATAGGCTATATTTTATCCCGAAATTCCCGCGGGATCAAAAGTTACGCGGGCAAAACCGCGCGCGGTGGCTAGTTACTAAATATACATTAAACTAATCCTGAAAATTAAATAATTTCACGAAACTGATAAAAAATAATTAATCACACTCTTTATAATGAGCCCAATGCAGGGCTATGAGTCTCTGAGGGGAGAGCCCTGGGTGAGGTTAAGGCCGTTGGACACCAAGCTGGCCCAGTGCTGGTTGGGAAATAAAAGTAACAAACATCTTATAAACCTTATGTCTATATCAGGTTGACACTGATAAATAAATAAACTTTGCTTAATTGTATTAGAATAACCACAGTACAGATTTCTGAATATAGAATATTTAAGAGAACATTTTTTTTAACCAGCCTTTACCTATAGTTTTTACTGGACATTTCAGAGTCTATACAGAAAACATGCTCACAACTTCGAATAATCATAAAATACCTTCTTAAACGCGACCAAATCGTTGTTCGTTAACCGACTTCAAAAAAGGAGGCTGTTTTCGATGCGTAAATATTATAAAAATACTAGCTGACCCGGCAAACGTTGTTTTGCCATATAAATAAATAAAAAAAATACATGTTGGCCGATTCTCATAGATACCAGATAAGCACAAAAAATTTCATCAAAATCGGTCAAGCCGTTTCGGAGGTATGGCAACGAAAACTGTGACACGAGAATTTTATATATTAGATATTTTGAACTAATCGTACACCGATTCAGCTTCTTAGAAATAAATAAGTGTTGAAATATAACGGCTTCCGTTTTTAAAATCTGTTATCTATGTATAAATGAATGGTTTTGCATGTTTGGGTCACGAAATGCAACATGAATGCATTATACTTCTGTGTATACGGAAGGATCATCGATTAGAATAATTTAATTCACAACGAGGTAAATTTTCAAAATCTAAACATTTCCACTAACATAATTTAAAAAAAAACATGAAAAAGAATATAAAAAAAAGAAAAATATTAATTCTAATAACATACAAATTAATAAAAAAAAGCCGCCCGAACAGGGACTTGAACCCTGGACCCTTGGATTAAAAGTCCAATGCTCTACCGACTGAGCTATCCGGGCTATGGATGGCGGCTTGAAATAGTGCGATAAGAGAACAGATACATCCACTGTTGACGTTTCATATTTTACGTTGTATCACGGGAAATAATTATTATCATAGAACTGTATTTATTCAGTGTCGTATTTCTTATCTAACTCAGTTGCAAAATATTTAAAGTTATAGTATAACAGAAAATACTAAATTTATTATTATAATTACATAGATAACTATTCGTCACCGGCGTACTTTTATATTTACATCTTTAAAAAATGCGAATTTCTTCTAAATTACTTAATGACCTTTCTTAAACTAATTATCTAATTACTTCGATACTTATCATTAATTGTCAAACTGTAGGCAAAGTTTAGCGTTTTTTTTTTCTGAATCTGCCAAGAGGTACCCTTCTTATATGCTACAAGTAGAATGTATTGAATGTTTTTTGAGTACTTACTTAATAGATTTATATAATTTCTTATTAACTTAAAAAATAGGGCAACAGCAGAATATGAATTTGACTGTGATTTCTTTCATTTTTAAGTCTCTATATTTGAAAAACAGTAAATACTTAATTTAGAAGAGCAATGTCTATTCTTCCCCTTTCTTATTTATGTTTTTAATTATAAAGTTCTTAGACTTATGGCCGGTTGTTCCAAATCATCTGCTTTTTTACAAATTCCGTTTTACATTTTACGTATACTATTACTTTTGCTATTACGAATTCGTAAATTTCTGTTGCTCCAACAAAATTCCTGTAAAAGTAACAGTATAGAAAGTAGCCAGGCGTCAAAGACGTTTATTCTTCCATTTCAGCTAGGTAGCTTTTTATTACCATTTTTTTACGTGGCAAGACCTGTCATACCTTTCAAAATAAACTATTGTGATTGGCTGACTGTATGACAGACAATGCATTCAATATTGTGATATGATTGTCAAAAACAAACTAAATAAATTGTTTATAGTTTTTAAAGTTGTTTGTTTTTTTTTGCATTAAAATAGTATAATGGAATAATATCTGAAGATAATGTTGCGCTGGAAAAGTAAGTACAACATCTTCAGCACCTATGTACCTATTTAATTTCTCACGTTTTCATAGAAAATATACCGAGCTTATTGTGTTTCTTTGTTTCAAACAACGAAGTGAAATGAAGATAAGTTGAATTTACGCAATAATCTGTTAAAAAATATAAACATATTTTATTAAATAACCAAACAGGCATGATACCTTTTGTCTTAAAAAGATTTAACTCATATAAGTGTTAAATCATTTTTCAGGTAAAGTTACACCTAAGCAGAGGGAAGATGCCTGGCGCGCCATTACCAATGAATTTGATAGCGATCCCGCATGCTCCTTTGCCAGAAAATCACACCAATTAAAAAATAAATGGGATTATATGAAGCTTTGCCACACCGACTGTCGCGCTTCCAGCGAATAGAGCAGGCCAGGCAGCACTTTTGGACTCGGTGGTCAAAGGAATATGTATCGGAGCTACAAAGCCGGGTGAAGTGGAATAACTTTTGAGACACCTTGAAAGAAAATACGCTTGTTCTTGTCAAGGAGGACAACTCGCGGGTGGGGTTTTGAATTACAGATCTGGAAAATTGGATTGAAATGGGTTTATTTATGTAGGGGTGGGTTTCCCCTTTCGATTAATACCCCTCTTGTTTTGCAGAGATGCATAGTTTTTTTATTATACGTGTTTGAAATTTCCTATACTGAAACGATATTTTACATACAAAAATTCAATTTATATGATTGCTTGGTAAAACGAAACGTATATCCAGACAATCCATTTGTGGCAGAAGATGGAATGCACACCCAAAGGATTGAGTCTCAGTGGCGGGTGGTTAAAAGGTTTTTCTGTAAAGTTAATTATAACCACCTAGAAAATTTTGCTGACATTAAAGTTGAATACAAGTGGAGGCGTTACTTGCTAAAATATATAAAAGACCAATTTATGGAATTGTTAAATGTAGTAAAACAAGTTTATAAAATATAATAAATAATAAAAAAATTATTGTTGTTTTATTAATATGCGTACTAGTCAAATGTTCAATTATTAACGTACAAAACAAAACGTATGTTGTTCGCCCTTATTAACGATAAGAGTCCAGTATTAACTTAATAATTGTAACTTTTAAAATTTCTGTCACAGACCGACATGGACCGGTTAGGTTATTTGCTTCGCTCCTTGCATTAACCTCCGAGGTTAGTTTTTTTTAATAAATGCACAAAACCGAGTGCACCCCAAAATTTTATCATCGATTTTCTCACTTACTACAAGGATCCGCACCTCCCCCTCAGAGGGGGAGGTCACCAACCAACTCCCCTCCCCCCCTTTCACCCTCACCCCCCCTAAATTCGACGGTCCATATACTGTAGTTTTACCAAAATCACCCCTAATCAGTGATTGATAACCCTATTTTTGAGGTTATAAATAGCAAACTTCAAAATTCATAAAAAAAAACTAGCCATCTCCGCAACTCCGCATCGTGGTGGGGAGACCCCCCTTTGCCCCCCCTCCCCCCTCCACCCCAAACCTAAATTCCAGATGTGTAATTCAAAACCAATCGATAGCTTCTATACGAATGGCTACAGGCAGCATCATCATATCATCATACGTAGATCTTTTTCTAAAATTTGACCACTACCTATAGAATGCAATGATACAAATGAAATAAGGTGTTTCTCTATTGGAAGTCGGTACTTCCAAGGCCGGGGGCATGTTAAGAACGCATCCCTACGGTTTAAGAAATACTATGTTGGAACGCAACGTAACGGATTAAAGAAGCCTGTGAAATATTCCTGTGGAGAGGAGGAACTTTTATACGCAACGAACTTTTAAGCTTTACGCACACGAATACGTACTAAATCAATTTCTATAATTAAAATCATTTACACTTGTAATACCGAAAAATATAAGGTTTAAATACGACACAAAGGCCTATTATGTAACAGAGTGCAATACAAGTATTTTTTTTAGTAATTAAACCAAATTTAGCACACGTACTGTAGGCTATAAACATTTTCCAATAAAAAAAAATATACTTTTACGTTATGAGGTGGGTCTGAGCTCCGTATAAAGTATACGTAAAAAGTAACTGTAAAAAGTATTAAAAAAATGTGGTGCAACACTTTTTACGGGATACTTTTACGTTTTACATTTTTTTTTACGAATTCGTAAAAGTATAAACTTGGAAGAACCGGCTGTTAGACTACAATTATATGCCTACGCTATATTAAGGAATACATAACGAATAAGAAACAGATTACATAGGCACTTGTCACCGATTTTTAGATAATGAGGAATTTTCTGACAGCTCATAAAGATTAGTTCAAAAATCCTATATAGATGGCACTTTTAAAAAGCCGAAGGCATAATGTAGGTAAGTGGTATCTATCATTCATGGTTATTTATAAGTTCGGGTTTCTGATACAGACGTCAATTAATTTATTTTACTTTTAAAAACGCAGTGTGGAATAAATGGATGTATGACAGACAAGACTTCGCATTTTGTAAAGCGCCATCTATCGAAGCCTTTTGTATCATTTTTGTACCGGTTTTTTTCATGAGGTGTCAGAAAATCTCTCACTGCACGAAAGAAAAATACATTCAATTACTTTTGTAGCTTATAATTGTAAAATGACAATTTAAGTTTTTAAATTATCCGTATAAAACCAGGTTAAATTACCTATTATTTTTATGGCGAGCACACGGCTTAACAAGAAACTGTTTCCGAATTAAATAAAACACTTTTTAACCGGATTTATAGACCTTTGGATTTTGGATCTTTGCAGACCCCGTGGTCACGAGGGACAGTCTGCAAAGACACCGAAACTTCGAGTTAAAATTTAAAATGTTAAAATACGCGACAAATCCGGTTAAAAAGTATTTTATTAACTGTTTCCGAAGACATTGCCAGAGCTAGAGCACATCACCATCAAAATGGCGATTTAAAGAAGCAGAATGGGCCATATTCGTCATTACAATCTCTAATATCAAAATTAGAAGCTTCAAAGTTAATTTTGTAAGCAACTTTTGAATTTGGTGCCTCCTAATTTGAAATTAGAGACTTAAAATTAGGGAATCTAATGTCGAGTCGAGCCCTATATGTACTTATAAAGCAAGGTCGCTAGCCTGGCCTGAGGCTCAGTACTAAGGCTGCAAACTGGACGACAGCGGCAGCGGCGCAGGCAGCGACGCGGGGAATCTGGGGCGTTGTCGACGCCAGCGATTGTGAGAGCGATTTGTCGCGGTGCAATACAAACTCAATACTTCTACTTCTATCGTGAAGTCACCTTTTACGACACCACTATCTAGGGAAGGTAGGGCTATTCTTAGTCTAATATTTCGTCTATAAAGTGCAGTTCCATACTCACTTGTGGAGGTAACCCAGCGACAATGGCGTATGCTATGCCTTGAGGTATCGACGTCAGGCCCACTGTGATACCTGGAATCCATAAAAAAACTTTAATTATACAATATTTAAATAGTAGGTTTACACCCTTCACAGTCCTGACATAGGCGCCTCCTCTACGTCTTCATCGATCTTGGTAATCACCATCACAATATTCTTTCGACTACTAGAAGTATGGTCTAATCAGTTGGGTCTTCAATTGGACTAAAATTAATGATTGCATTCCACAATGATAATAAGGTATTTATAAAACCTTCGGAACACATCACTGACAGTAACTGGTGATATTTTGTACAATGTGCCCTGCAGGCGTCCTGCCACCAAGCACAGCATAGATTATATATACATTATAATGAGTAAGATTTGCTGGTTTTATGTGTTTCCGAAAATAACTTAAAATAACCTATGAACAAGATCATCAAAAACGCAGGATATCTCGTTTCAATTATAGAAAAATACCAGGAAATAATAAATATGCAAGATTAAACTTTCACTATTAATTTATTACAAATTGGACCTTTCTGTTGCCGACGAAAGTTATGGTTCCAGTATGTAAATTGGCTTTTTTGCTACTCTATTGCAAAAATAAACTTTGATATATAAATAAAAAAAATAAAGGTCAATATTTCGTATACATACAGGTTTATAAAATAACAAGCTGGCTCGCGAAGTTTTACTCCGGTACACAGTGTACCCGTAGGTATTTGTTGATATAAAGTTAGACAGCATTCCTTTTGACTGGAGAATTTGCTTGCAACCTTCGCTCAAGAGTTACACAATCAAATACAAGAAAAATAATGAACGACTCGACTCACAGTGTTTCGTCTGGAACAAGCTAGGTAGACAAGTCATTGTTAGTTTCCCGGAAAGGTTTAATTGATTATACTCCAAGCAATGTTTTTCTCTAACTTTCCACACTGATGAGTGATAAGGGTACAAAGTTAGTTAATAAGTTAAACGTAATTGCGGTTTTTAGTCAGTTGCATTTACGCGACACTTTCGACAGGATCTCATTGTGGCAATTCGTTATTTTTGAAAGTGGTGATGAACCTAAATATTCAAGGTATGTACTTTACTTTTTTAAAGATTCCAATGCCGAGAAGCATAAATTTTCAAATATAGGACTGTTCTTATTGTAGTCGATAATCTTATTATTTTTATTCAACCTTTAACTTCCAAAGCCCAAAAAGTGTATGTACACATGTGTCCACACGCTATTTTTTTATATGTATATCCTAGCTGCATCAGTCTTGTGTATAAAAATATTCATTACACACAGCACGCTTGAGTCCAACTGTTTATTTTTATTTTTCTTACAGAGCGTGTTTTTAGAAATCGAGTTTTTCGAAGAATGGGTAAAATATCACTGACGAATCTAAAAGGCAAATGAAGATGAAGGTGGCCAGTTATTCTTCAAACATTCCTTCCAAATGGACATCAGCGCGTAAATCAAAGGAACTTTTCTTGACTATGAATAAAAGCTATGAACATTTTTTATTTTATTTTGTGTTTTATTCCTTAAATAAAAATTATTATAGTCATCATCATCACAACTCCGTGTAATAAGCCCACTGCAGGGCTATGAGTCTCTCCTCTGGGTGACGAGTTGGTTTAGGCCATAATCCACCAAGCTGGCCCAGTGCTGGTTGGTGGATGTCCGATATTTCAGGGTGCCGAAATGGCTTCCGACAAACCCTAACGACTACTGTATACAACTATACAGCACCCGGGACCGATTGCGTCGTGAGAAATGAATGGTCGGCGGTCACCCATCCTAATACCGGCCGCGCCGTGCGCGCTTAACCTGCGATATCGTTTGATATGCACAGTAACCACGACGCCTCGACGGCTTCATACTATAGTCATAGAACGACGTAATAGGTCGATATAAATGCAAAAAAAAATAAACCGACGGTTGTCCAACTAGCTTGTTCTACACGAAACAGTGTGCGACTGTTTACTTCAGAGATAAGCAAATTCAAACAAATTTTCATAAAATAAGTACAAACCTAAAGATATATTCTATTATGATGGCCCCCGTGGTGCATTGGTTGACTTTTCGGCTGCAGCGTGAGCGGTCCTGGGTTCGACCCACAGTCAGTTTAGGAAACGAACTTTTCTTAACAGCAGTGCGATCACAGAACTTTATCGAATCGTTTGTTAACGAATGTTCGTATAGTATGGAGACGATTTTTAAGAAAAAATTGAAATCTTTCCATTGCCGCACGGCCAGCTTAAATAAATGTGTGCCTTGTTAATTTTGAATGTTTGTAAACATGTTGTACTCATAAATATCTGTAAAATAAAAAAATACAATGTTACTCGAGCATTCGTAAACATTCGTTAATATACGATTCGATAACGTTCTGTGATCGCACTGCTGGTTCGAGTTTGGGTGTATAAGGATAAGTCCTAGTTCTCTACAATACAAACTTTCACAAAAATTTTCTTTGGGGCATCGCAGGTTTTGTTTCTACTTGACTTCTGTTACTTTGTCCCTTAGATGGGGCAGAGGGCTTCCACAGTGCTGCGCCATTCCGCTCTGCCTCGAGCTTCGCACTTCAGGGCCAAGTCTTCCCTAGTTTGTTTATTAAGTTGAAATTTGGGATGAATAAATAACCAACTCACCGGCCACAGCATCCCTGAACAGGCATTCCAAGGTGTATTTGGGCAGCCAGGTGGTGACCGGCAGCCGGCGCCGCCACGACGCGGCGCCGCACATCCGCCGCGCCAGCCGCCGGTACCGGCCCGACCCATTCACATCCCCTGTACAAGAAATCTAATTTAAAGTGACGTATTTATTTGGCACGTAACTATAAACAGAATCTTATTGAAAATAACACACCTTTCTCTATTTCAGTTTATATCATATTTACACATCTATTTCGCGATGTCTCTCTGTACGCCAACGTATACATGCATAACTGATAATATATAGTACGTAAGCAAGGATAACGTCATATCAATAAAAAAAAATGTGAAAATTTAAAGTTTGTTTTTGATATATATAGGGTCTTCTTTATGAAGATCAATATATTTTAATAGAAGGTTAAGAATGATGTATGGATTCACTTTATGAAAGAATTTTTTTTTTGTTACAATTAACAAAAAAAAATTCTTTCATAAATATTTTATAATTCTCATAAGTTAACAACATTTTAGTTTAATCTGTTATTTACGACTAAAGCAAGAAATAAAAGTGTTTCTATTTAACTATTTATATTAAGAAATACGTTATACGTAACCAAACAATAACTTATACTACGCGAAACTCACTCACACACACAGAGAAAAATCGCACTAGGCATAGGTATGTAGGTATTCTCTGACGGCACTATCGACACCGAAAGTCAAGCGAGCCGCCCGCGCCGACAACACTCTGTTGGCTTGTCGGCGCGGCGCGGCGGCGGCGACTTTGTTTGAGCCAAACGCGCGCGACCCGCTCACCGCTCGGCGAGCGCTCGCCAGTCTGTAAAAGTCTGTCTAATGATACGCGCGCGTAAATTAATAATTATCAAAATGCCTAATTTCGCGTACACGAACCAAGAATATCTACAAATGGCTTTGTGCTAGTGCGAGTGAGAACCTGTCACGAGCTCGTGACACGTACGAGCGGAGACATGGAAGGCGTCCCGCCCTCCGAACAATTCTAGGAGCTGTGCAGCGCCATCGAGATTATGGCACATTTATTCCACGTGCCCCAATGTTGTGTGCTGCCAATGTTATTAAACGAACAAGACTTTGTGTATCGCAAATAGGTAGTCATGTGCAGCAGTTACTATAAAGTGCTTGTGTATGTGTATTCGTGTGCTGTGTACCTAACATCATTGACAGGAAGCAATATGTAAGTTATTTTTGTACATAAACTGTAAATAATAATAGTTGATAATAGGGTGATTCTATTTAAACATTCAATTGATTGTAAAATACATTTATTCGTTAAGACAAACAGCTCAAGCACGAAAGCTTTTTTTAATTTATTTCTAATTTAAACATTATCAAAGAAGTCAACATTACTAAAACGGTATTTACAATTAGTTGAACGTTAAATTGACAGTTGAAGTGTGATGGGAAATTAGAATCAACTTTTATACGAAATAAGTATGATATTACAACAGCTGATTGTTACGTCATACATCAAGCTAAGTAGGTCACGCATCGCCCGGGCGCGCGAGGCATCGACCTTTGCTCGCGTGGATAGGTAGGTACTAACCGCGTAAGATCTTTGTTTTAGTGAAGTTATTTTCTTAAAATAAATAGATAGGTTTTTTTTATTTCTTGCAAGGTTGTCGTAAATAATAACAGATTAAACTTAAATTCGGTCACTTAAAAGATTTGAAAATTTCAATTAAAAAAAATATAGTTATATGTATATTTTTATTTTTTTCATAAATTGAACCCATACATCATTCTTAACCTTCTCTTAAAATATATTGATCTTCATAAAGAAGACCCTGTATATAAACACTGATACCATATAATGGCAATTTGTTTAATTTTATGAATATTTATGTAAAGAAAATAAGTACCTATCCATTATCAAAGACTAATAAACATGTACCTATACTTATTGCTAAAATAATTATTTAAAAACTAAACCACGCTCACTTATTTTGGAGTAATAATATTTGAGCTGTGCTAACAAAGCTCTTTCATTTGATACCCCACACGATACCCTAAAGATTTTTTTCTTTTTTTCTTCACTTTAAGTCCCCTGGAGGGCGCTGTAGTCAACTTTACGTAACTTAATGTAGCCTTTAACCAGCGGACAGTGAAGAGGCTTCCAACGACCTTTTTTCAATTATGATTACTAGTTTAGTAGTTCTGAGGGAACAGATGATACCATACCCACATACATACATACAGGTCAAAATCATAACCCTCCTTTATGCTTCGCCGTAGTCGGGTAAGAACAGAGTACATCCATTGCTAATAAAAAAATGACACAATTTAAAAAATTTCAATTTTCAATTTTACAATTTTATTTAAGAAATCTCTCATCGAAGGTCACGTTGCCGAAATCTGGAAGCAAGCATGGGTAACTCCTTTACCAAAAGGACGCATCAGCTCTGATATAGAGAACTTTAGGCCTATATCTAAGTTGTGCTATTTTGGAAAAATCATCGAAAAAATTATCACCGATCAGCTGTCAGAGGTAGTGCGTTATCATATTATTCCTAACCAACATGGATTTTATAGGGGTCGTTCGGTTGACACAAATTTGTTAGTATTTACTGATGATATCCTTGGTGCAATGCAGGACGGTTGTCCGGTGGACGCCGTATATACCGACTTCGCAAAATGTTTTGACAAAATTTATCACAATACTCTTTTGTCAAAGCTCTGGCGGCTTGGTATAAGCGGTGATCTATTCCGATGGATCAAATCATACATCGATAGAAGGAGCCAATCGGTGGTCTTGTCTGGTTACACATCGAAACGTATGATTATTTTGAACATTGTTTGAGAAAGAGGTTCCACTGTGCTTGTCAGGACAGTATTTTGATAAGCCACTGGTTCTCATACCTTTTTCACAGAAAAACACCTCAGTTATGCCTGAATATGAGACTCCAAGCCAAACCATGAATGAGGAAGGGTAATGGCCACGCTGGACCCTCGGAATACGCGCGCTCGCTTCTTCACTACTGTGGGCATACACCTTACCGTTTTGTTTGTTATAGATTTCTTCAATGTTAAAAATTTTTTCATCCGAAAAAAGAATTTCGCGGTATTTTTTTCCCGCGTACCGTCGTCGTAACAAAGCGCGGGATCTTTCTAGCCTATTTTTTTTTAAACGCTCGTTTAAGAAATGTCCGGTCTTTTTACGATAAGCTCGTAGTCCTAGGTCTTCATTTAGCACTCTTTTGACCGTGGTTCTGCTTAGCCCCATCTGGTGAGCTAGGATTTTCTGTTTACGCACGGGATTTCTTTCGATTCGCGCCTTCACTGCTTTGATGACCGCTGGTGTCCTAACTGTGCGAGGTCGGCCGCTTCTTTTACGATCTTCGAAGCTTGATTCTTCAGTGAATCGTTTAATAGTACGATAAACGAACCGTAACGTTATTTTCAATTTTTGTAGAATATTGAAAATCTCTTTTGGCGCGTAACCGCAGCGGTGCGATGCGATAACCGCGATTCTATCTTCTTTACTCGACCACTCCATATTTGAAAATGAATAAAATATAATTTCTTTTTTATTTTCAACAATCGCAACCGTTCTATTTTTAAAATTAGTAAGCGTATTTCTGGCCAGTATTCGAAAATTAAAAATATGAGGTTTTGACAGAACTTATGACCCGACTAGGTATATAGCCCCCTCACTATTCAATAAAATATTATTTAGAGTAACTCGTAGACGTGAACGCCATTGCCGTGATAAGAAATTGTTTTTTACTCCACTCAGTAAGACCCTTTATAAAGCTAATTGTTTTGTTAAGGGTGCGAGCAAAATTTTTAATGAAAGTAAAAAATTAACTAAATGTGGACATATTTTTTCGATAAATTATATATATAATATAAAAAATGTTTTAGGATAAATGATTGAATTAAACACTATATGTAAATATAAAAAAAATATATATATGTATATTCTAATTGTTCTATAATTTTTTATGTATTGTACCTATATATTGTAAATCTGTAAGTACATGTTTGCTGTGAATATTAACGTAAGTAAACTACTTAAACTGTAAAATAAAATTTTCCTTGTTAGATAGTAAGCGTTTAGAATTACTTTGTATTTTTAAGGAAACTGTAGGTAAATTCTAAGAAAATGTTTGATATTAATTACTGTGAAAGGCCGTTTGTTTCTATTATAAATAAATAAATAAAATAAAGAGTAAGAGGCTCCACGCCTTGTAACATCCGAAATAACTCATTAGTATCAGATTTACTATCACTCATTTTGCACTGTTTGGTTATTCTTATTACATACGTATTCAAATCGGGAAAGAAACGCACGCTTGTAATACTATGACGCAATGACCTTGACATCTGTGCGCTTATGACGTCACAGGTTGTCTTTCATTGAAGTCGGTGGCGCTGGAAGCATCAACATTTTTCCATTACGTAGTGATGGTGTTGCGATATCGAAAATCCTCAGTAAACTTAATTCATTTTAATAACGTGATTGAATTCGTAGATTGATTATAATATATATTACGTTATTTGATGATCGGAATTCATTTTATAATAGAATAGAATAGAAAATATTTTATTGTTCTTTAATAGGTACCTACACCTATGAATTATGATTTTAATCATAGAATCAATGGCATTAGAAATAAGACAAAGTAATAAAGGATTGTAATGTATGCAACTTTTTCCGCACATCACTGGCCTACTTGATATGAAGTAACAGTTGAAATAACACGGGACATGAAAATATTTGATGCGTTTTTGTTGTTATCCGTATTAAAACTCAAAAAAGCCTGTTTTACCTGGGAAAATAAAAAACAGGGCTTCAATTGCGTCCATCTTACTAAATTACAAATGTTTAATGTACTGTATATCTATTTTATAAGACTAGGTACCTTCTTTCTTTCCTTTCACCGATCCGCTGTAGGCGGAGGGGGGACGGAGAAGGAGATACGCTCACCTTCTCCCTCCCGATAGCCAGCCGTAGCGGGTGAGGGGACCTGCTGCGGCTACTAGGGCTATGGTGGGGAAATGGTCTTGTGTACTGGACCATTTCCGTCGTCGGAGGGCGCTCGGCTGAGGCTGAGTGCAACCCGCCGGGGCTCACGGGTAATGCCAATGGCGGTACCGTGAGCTCCACTTATGGCGGATGAGACACCTGGAGGTTTTTACTTGGTGGGTCCGGCCATCTGCCAGATCATCCCCACATACCCCGCCGCTCCCCCTTGGGTGTTCGGGGACGTGATGGCACGTTTTCCTCCAGTAAAAAAAAAAAGGTTCCTTCTATAGAAGTCGTGGCGTGGACGGCACTAAATCTCGAAATTCTATAGAAGTCGTTGGCGTCGAAAAAGTGAAGGAACAAAAAAAAAGACAATTAAGTTTTCCACAAAACTACCAGTAAACTAACTTATGGTTAAGGTCGGTGGTGGTCTTTGCAACATGAGGATGCTTCTGGTTGAAGGGAAACACGTGTCGTTGGTAGCTTGTGGTGTGGGTTACAGTGTTCCGAGTGTGCTTTCGTTACATTCTTTACTTTTTGAGGTAGGGAAGGCGGTAAACCAACGCACGAAAACCCTGTATCACTAGTGCTTATAGTAGTTGTCATGGATTTCCGCAAAGTAACGCCTAATACACTCATACATACATACATAACTTCACGCCTGTATCCCTTACGGGATAGGCAGAACACCAGAGGCTATAAAACCATCTGATGTCACATTTTACAAATTTTGAGGTATTATAATGATGGACTATTGCAGTGTCTGGGAGTCAGCCTATCGCCCACAAAATAACCTCCAATAAAACCTCGGTCCCTTAACTGACTTTTACAGTATGCCCGGCAAGAGAAGCAGCTGGCACATTCTATGTTTTTGTTTCACTCCCAATTCGAAACAAACGAAAACAGATAAAAGAAAGGAAATATTATAAAGAATGAATGCATAATGCATTAATAACAACGACTGTTCTGCTTCGTCTCCAAGAAGTTCTTAACGAAACTTTGGCTACCATGTCCAATTATATCCACGTATAGGGTATATTTTCCTAAAATTTTTCAAAAGATCAATTTTGATTATATTTGGAGTACCGTTTCAAAATTAATTAATTGCTGATTTTTATTTTATTAATCAACCTATAAATTATAAAGTGATGTTTTAAAATTTACTGTATTTTATATTGTTTCTAAGTTTATGACATTTTGAATATTTTAAATTACTTATTTAATGAAATATTATTTTAATTTAAATTCGTTAATGTAAATTTTTGATATTATTTCAGTTTTAATTTTGTATTGATGTTATAACTGACATGTCTTAATAATTTAGGTATTCCATTTATTATTTTATGTTCTAATTTTACTAAAATAGTCTTAAGTATCGTTTCTAACAATATCATATGGACAAATAATGGTCTGAAATAAAACGATATTATTATTATTATTATTAAAATTGATTCACAATCAGCCAAAAATCGCGTAACTAACATTTACAAACGTACAGGCGAATTGTGAAGTTGTTTAAAATTAAGAGTTACCCTGTCATCGTGTTAAATTGATAATATTGTAGCAGAAGCCGCGGCCGCGGCGCTGGTTTTCAGATATGAGCCGGACACAAGGGTTGATTATCATAACAACCTCTCTCTTTTTTATTTCCAACATGAGATAATCAAGCCAAAACTAACTACCAAAGTTTTAGAAAGCACTTTGTTTTGCTTTGCCTGTCTCAGCCGCGGGTTCGATCCCCACGCGCAATGAAATAATTCGTGTGCATGAATATGTTACATAGGGTCTTTCGGGGTTGCGAATTGTATGGTTTTTATGTTAATTTTTTTGACAAAGCAGAGTAAGCTAAAACTTGGAGGGTAGGTGAATGAGCGTTAGCAGCCCAGTTACTGGACGGCAGCGACAGCGACGCGGGGAATCTGGGCCGTTCTCGACGCCAGCGGGCGCTCGAGCGATTTGTCGCGGTTTCTTACAAACTCAATACTTTCTATCGTGACGCGGAAATCGCTGCCCGCGCCGCTGTCGCTCTCGCGCGGACTCACTCAGCTGGACTGCGCATAAGCATTAAACACTTCATTGTTTTTTATGAGATTTTTGTGTTTATGCAAAAATATACAGGGTTGATTTAGATCAATTTTGATTATATTTGGAGTACCGTTTCAAAATTAATTAATTGCTGATTTTTATTTTATTAATCAACCTATAAATTATAAAGTGATGTTTTAAAATTTACTGTATTTTATATTGTTTCTAAGTTTATGACATTTTGAATATTTTAAATTACTTATTTAATGAAATATTATTTTAATTTAAATTCGTTAATGTAAATTTTTGATATTATTTCAGTTTTAATTTTGTATTGATGTTATAACTGACATGTCTTAATAATTTAGGTATTCCATTTATTATTTTATGTTCTAATTTTACTAAAATAGTCTTAAGTATCGTTTCTAACAATATCATATGGACAAATAATGGTCTGAAATAAAACGATATTATTATTATTATTATTAAAATTGATTCACAATCAGCCAAAAATCGCGTAACTAACATTTACAAACGTACAGGCGAATTGTGAAGTTGTTTAAAATTAAGAGTTACCCTGTCATCGTGTTAAATTGATAATATTGTAGCAGAAGCCGCGGCCGCGGCGCTGGTTTTCAGATATGAGCCGGACACAAGGGTTGATTATCATAACAACCTCTCTCTTTTTTATTTCCAACATGAGATAATCAAGCCAAAACTAACTGCCAAAGTTTTAGAAAGCACTTTGTTTTGCTTTGCCTGTCTCAGCCGCGGGTTCGATCCCCACGCGCAATGAAATAATTCGTGTGCATGAATATGTTACATAGGGTCTTTCGGGGTTGCGAATTGTATGGTTTTTATGTTAATTTTTTTGACAAAGCAGAGTAAGCTAAAACTTGGAGGGTAGGTGAATGAGCGTTAGCAGCCCAGTTACTGGACGGCAGCGACAGCGACGCGGGGAATCTGGGCCGTTCTCGACGCCAGCGGGCGCTCGAGCGATTTGTCGCGGTTTCTTACAAACTCAATACTTTCTATCGTGACGCGGAAATCGCTGCCCGCGCCGCTGTCGCTCTCGCGCGGACTCACTCAGCTGGACTGCGCATAAGCATTAAACACTTCATTGTTTTTTATGAGATTTTTGTGTTTATGCAAAAATATACAGGGTTGATTTATAGTCACCGGCCAAATTTTTTTACACAATAAGTATCATCAATAGAACCGATTTTTGCAAAAAAAAAAATTTTTTTTACAAAGAAATAAATATATCCGCTAACATATTAAGCAAACCATGGTCACTCCAAATTACCATTAAAATAAAGGCAAGTACGCGCTACTACAAAACATCTTGTAGTACTGCGTCGTAGTATTAACAATGAAATGCCGCTTCGTAGTATGTATGTTCATCAACAGCGACTATTTTTTTTAAAGTTTGTGGTTCCATATTTCTACTTTTTTGTACTGAGCGACGATAAAATAAATATGCAGGTACGTTTATATCATATCAAAGAAATTAACATTTAAATTTGGCTGGTGACTACAAATCAACCCTGTATGAAGTATATTAACAAGTTATGTGGTTACTTTAAGGCTAACTGCATAGCGCAGTGGGAATATATTTCTAGTTAGGCTTATTTTAGAGGACCACCCGTGTAATGACTGCCCTTTATACAATATCGCCATTTCATTGCTTTAGCAATTTCAAGAAAAGTAAGTGTAATAGGTATTCAGGTCCTTCCGTAATGACTGGGTATCTGACATTTCCATCAGGTTAGATTGAGAACTTGTTTTTTTTAAACGCAGTAAAAGTGCAAGTTAGAAACCGAGCGAGACTAATGAACTTAGGAATGTAACCCAAGACTTTTCACTCTCAAAAACTCACTTTTGACTAACTTGAATAGCATACATAGGTACCTACTAGGGAATGCAATCTCGCGAGATTTTAGACCTAGCCGAGATCTCGCGAGACCGTAAAGCCAGTCTCGCGAGATTACGAGATTTCCGAGATCTCGCCCAACTGGGTATTTTTTACTCTAAACATTCGCTAATACTATTAATTTCGTTTATTGATTTTCAATATATAAGATAAAAATAAAACATACATGTTAATGGCATATTATAATCATTTATATTAAAATAAAACACAAAATTACGTTAAAATATAATATTTGTCAGTCTTATATAAACTGAAAATCAGCCTTCTGCATCTGTAGTATTAAGAACAAAAAGCTTTTTAAATATTTAGCAAGTATTTATGAAAAATCTACCAAAGCATATTCAATAAAATAATTTTTCAACACACTTGCTCGTAACTTGCTTTTTGCTTGGTGGTAGGATCCCTTCTGGGTCCGCCTGGCTAGCGACCACCCTTTATATAAAGTCTGCCGCCAAATGTTACCGCTCCGGCGGTAATGTGTTCCGGCAATATTGTATAAAGAGCCAGTTCCTTCCTAAACCCGTGTGCTTTCATCTTCGACCTCAACGTCACTTACCATCAGGTGAGATTGAGGTCAAACGCGGGTTTAGTCATTTATAAAAAAAAAAAAAGCGAGCCTTATTCTATTGAATTTAGAACTATAAACTGGGCTATAAGTCACGCGTGCATAATATATTATACCCTAGTGCATAATATAATGAATCCTACAAAGTTGAATTGTACCTTAGTGCAAATTACATGCGAGTAAACAGAGCATATTTTATTGATCCGGGTTATACATTAATTATATGAGCGCGCGCGTCCAGGCGGCGCGCGGCCACGCGGCGCGCGTGCAGCAGCAGCGGCGTGTACGTGTAATGGGACAAGGTAACTGACGCGCAGCAGCTAACAGCTGCTTCAAATAAATTTTATGACCACGCATGTCTGTCTTTTACTCACAAGTGTGTTGAAAAACGTCGTATGTAACTCGTGAGCGTTGCTAATTACAGTCGAGGCTGTGATTTGAGCCCGAGCCGCAGGCGAGCTCACTTGTTACATAATATACTAATACGTCATTACTGTGACATAATTACACAGTATACCTAGTTATAATTTTAGACGATTAATAATATTAAACTTCAAGTCATAGATGTAATGATTTAATAATCAAATATAGATAAATTTTTCTCTCAGATTATATATCAGAACGACCAGGCGTAAGTTTTCTTCTCAACTGGCGACATCACAAATATTGATTTCGAACGCAGCAAAAAATACAAAAAGTTCCAGTAATGCCCGGCGCGTAGCGCGTAGATTACTACTAGAGTAATCGAATTTTGGTAATTGTAGGGAAGACAAACTAGCATGGTTCATGCGCAACCACGCTACGATAAACACACCGATTTTGCTGCGCCGCTCAATCTCGCAATCTCGCGAGATCTCGTACAAAATTTGAACGAGACTCAGACTCGCAAAATATGGACGAGATCTCGCGAGATCCCGATCTCGCGAGTACGAGATTGCATTCCCTAGTACCTACCTATAGAAAAAAAATATTGAAAATCAAAAATAAATCAGTTTTAAGAGTGCGTGCACAAGATCATTTATCTTTAAAAATGAAACTTAGGATGGGTAGATAGGTAGGTACATTAATACCTTTATGTCGGTAACTTTCACTGGAAAAGAGGACATAGGTAGAGCAACCTGTACCACCACATTGCACTTAACTTAACAAACCTACAACCATGATTATTTTTATCCAGCCAATAAATCCCAAAAATCCGCATAAATTTTTTTAAGTAATCCATGGAAGTAACTTACTCGCATAAACCCCTAAGTCAGCATTTTTAAACACAAACAAACAACTATAAATGCTTTATAACAAAAGTTAATTTACAAAACAATTATAGGTACCGATTACCACAACAAATCCTTATCAATGAAAGACATACCTATTACACCGCTCATTTTAAACCACAAAAAAAACTTTAACAACTGTTTCTGCAATTAAGTTTGAAAAAAGAACACATCTTTAACAACCTATATCCTAAGCAAACTATTTAGTTTTAAAAAAAAAACAAGTAAACGTGTTCCTCATTAAAAAGCCACAAGCACACTTATGAATTTCCTACGCCACAGCATAACTCAACCTAACTTGTGCCATAGACACTAGTGATAGCTATAATATAATCGTAAAGCTATAGTCATCGAAAATAATCTTAATGTCGCAGAATCCACTGTACAAACTTGGCTAATTTAGATAAAATTTTGCACAAAAGTCTCATACAGTAAGTAATTAAGTAGGTAAAACGTTTATTTGCGTAAACACTTAGATTACAGGCCGCCATTAAATTTGCCGCGACTACGCAACTGTCGCGCAGTAGGATTTGTGTGGATGAACAAATCCAATTAACTAGATACTTCTACGAGATCAGGATTTAGGTACGCGGGTGAAGACCTTGAAATACAACACTTCAGAAAGTAAAAGTGGCGTACCCTCAACTGTATATTATCAGTTTAATAAAAAAAAAATTGTGGCCACCCGGTTTTATTTTTATGATATTTCATATAGTTAACTAAAAAACTTAAAAACTAAACATATATTTGGATATCTGTTATCTTCAACTGGCGCACAATCCTACGAGTGCTATTAAAACCTGTATGGAATTAAAGTAGATTAAGCATAATGCAGTTAATTCTGTGTACCCAGTTACTTTTATTAATTGATGATAAAATTGTAAGTTTTCTTAAGTTGCAGAGAGTTGATAGCGAATTAATGATAACGTACAGAGATGGCATGTGACAGTCATAATTGAAATCGTAATATTCATTCAATGCTAAAAGTACCTAAAGATATATGTGCTTAACGATGGCTGATATGGAGACCTATGTTGGCCATAGAGTGCATAGACTAATGACCTAGAAAAAGGTCTAACAGTTCACAATTTTTCCGACTTTTATAACAAAGACGACTTTAAAGCAGAGAGCCGTCCCCGCCAACTCATAAAGACTCAGTATACTCTTACCCTATTCCAAGGAAACGGGCGATCTGGCAATCCAAAGTCCAGCGAGCGATCTGGACTATCTTCTTCACTGTCATCATCATCATCACAACTCTTTGTAATGAGCTCACTGCAGGACTATGAGTCTCTCCCCTGGGTGAGCAGGAGGTATAGGCCACAATCCACCAAGCTGGCCCAGTGCTGAGTGGTGGATGCCAGAATTTTCAGGGCGCCGAAATGTCTTCTGACAAACCCTAACGACTATTGTATACAAGTATACAGCACCCGGGACCGACTACTTAACGTGCCCTCCGAAGCGCGGAAGTCGCCGTGAGAAATGAAAGGTCGGCGGTCACCCATCCAAGCACCGACCGCGCCGAACGTTGCTTAACATGTGATACATAATATGATACACACATTAACCATGGCGCCACGACGACTTCTTCACTGTATCGTCTATGATCTGGACATTAAACAAATCTAGGTAGGTATACATCGCAGATATCGGAATGATATTGGATCATTCGCAAGAGCGTTTGGCGTTGGGGTACCTAATACTATCTGCCTCAATACGTAATCGCGTGTTCGAACCTACGTAATATTATATTAGATTTGTGTGCAGTTCTAATTCTAATTTTGAAATTCATTATGACGTCATCAAGACTGTCGTCCACTGCTGGACGTTTTTCCAAGGTTTTCCACGTCACTCGGTTCCACGCCAACCTCATCCAGCGTTTGACCTTCCTTAAGTGATTACCCTATACCTATAGTGAATAAAAACTTTTGATATTGATTTTGAATAACATAGGTATTTTATTATTACTTTGGTTATTTAATAACTAAGTAGCTTTTACCCTCAGTTTGTGATAAAGCGAGCCTTACGGATTGAGAAGTTAGTTTGCAAAAAGCTATCTTACGGTTGCGAGGATTCTCAAACTAAAGTTGACCCTTATTTCTGTCTCCTCAACCCCTTTTTTGCAAAAAAATAGTCTACCTTTTCCAAGATTAAGTCTATATTCGTACCAAATTTCATTAAAATCAGTTCTGTGGATTTCGTGATAAAATTTCATACTCTACTTCTCAACCCTTTTTTCGTAATATAAGGTAGCCCATGTCCATCCGTAGACTCAGGTCTATCTCTGTCATCAGTAACAGACAGACTTTCATATTTTTAATACTAGTATTAGATAACTATTTGAAGAAAGTGACAAATATTTGTAGTATGTAAGAAGGTATATCCATATTCTAATATCTATACAATAGCTTAAAGATCTGAAAAATAAGCTATAAGCTTAATTTAGAGTGCTATGGTGCATTATCTCTATCTCTAACTATTTAAACTTGACTTGGGCTTATAGACAAATAATGAGAAAGTTACTTCTATTCTCCCTTGCAGAAGTAAAAAGGCATTATAAGAAACAAACAATAAAAAACATATGAAATGTCTGCCTGGATCAAAATAAATCCATCAAAATCATTGCTTCCAAAACTCTTTAACCAGTGAGACTATGGTCTAACTTGGATTTAGTCTCTAAAAAATTCAATAGGTGTACATTTTTGGTTGTTTTGCGATACAAGGCGGAGTAAAATCCACCAGATCACACAAACTTCGGGTGTTATTATAATTATCACATGACATTTGTTTATGCTATTAAATCAATTTAGAAACAATGTGGTAAGTAAACAAGGATAGGCTCAATGGAGCTGTAGTAAAATTATTTGCAAAGAAGTTGTGCATTAGTCAAAAACTTTACTGAACTAGCTTTGTTTACTAGGATACCCCAAATACTGTGTAGTCTCCAGAACAAACTTATTTAAGTTGTTTTTGCTACATTAAAATGCTTATTTATTAGCATATCAAATTATAATCATCTTTTTTACTAATTATTATTTGATTAGATATATAATAATAATAGTGAAGTCAATTTATTACTAAATATAAAATTTTCATTAAAACCATGTAACTACCACATTCAAAAATTAATAACTTTGTTTCTTTCAAATATTAGGTGCCTAACTTGTTACCACAGATAACCCCCTAAAGATACCGCATACAAGGCAGTCAACGCGCGCCACACATCTATGTTTTAGCACATATGTATATAAAAAATGACTCGAAACAACTGTTTCAGTACCATATTCAGTACCGTCCAAATCTGTGAGCTGTGTACGTCTCCGTTTTAATATTCGCAAAAAGGGTAATCACTAGTGTTTTTACACGATAATATGTCGTATTGTTGTGTGAAATGGTGTAGGAAGAACTTAAGAACATCAAATTACAAAAAAGATGGCATAACATTTCATAGGTTAATCAAAATAATCATACTTTTTAGCTTCACGGAGTTCAACTAAGATTGGATGGCCGTTGCTCGCGCAGTCAACCATTTCTTTCTCGCATAGCGTAATTCATATTTTTGTCTTTTTCTCTCTATGGCACGTGTAAGTTAGGTCCGACGGTAACTATCCGGCTCAATGACGTTGTCGATAAACTAATTCAAAATTGTAGGCACGGTAGTAATGTTTAAAATCCGTTTATGTTTTTTGTAGTTTAATTCGGTGAACAACTTTTTGAAGTTATATTATATTATCTTTATTTTAATGATGGTGTTTTACAAAGGGTTTCGGTATTTTATTTTAGACTTAAATATCAATTATAAATTTAAAAAAAAACACTTACATGAATCTTGAAAACTTGTTAACCAAACAAGAAAAGAAAGAAAATACGGAATTTACAACAATGTGGCATGATATCGCACCTCCGATAAATAATGTAATAACTCAAAAAGTTTAAAAGATGAGGATAAGCAGAAATTTTTAACTTTTTTGTAGAATTTCAGGAACTTTTCATACAACTATGTTATGTTTACATGAAAGGTGTATAAAAATAACTATTTTATGGTATAATTTGTTATTTAAAATGATTCAGTTTTTCAGTTTTATAGTGTTTTTGGAAGAATTTAGTACCTGTTTCTCTACTAGAATACTAATTAAAATATATTTTTTTATAAATCAGTTTTACTTATTTGTACCAATAAATAAATCTTATGAATAAGCAAACTTAATATCAATTCCTAATCATAGATAGTTTTTGTATAAATAATAATACTTTAGCTTTAAAATGCTCTTCTCAAAAATCATAATTAGTCCATGAGTGCTCTAAGCCACCGATATATGTTAAAGTATTTTTTTCATTTTATAATGCTCAAGTCTATTTTTCTAGAATTACAAAAATAGATAATTAAATCATCGACAGTTTTTATTAATCGTTATAAAAATCGATACACTTATCGATAGTGCTGCAATCACTAATACTGAATGCAAGAAGTGCGTTTTCAGTGCGACCTTGAACTAGCCAATCACAGTGCAACAGTTTCATATCCCCGTAACCCCCGCATACCACCAGTTTTGGCGACTTTGAATCAATGCACATTTTCTAACATGCGGTATCTTTAGGGGGTTATCTGTGCTTGTTACGATATCATTTTCATTAAAACCATGTAACTACCACATTCAAAAATTAATAACTTTGTTTCTTTCAAATATTAGGTCCATAACTTGTTACGATATCTATCAATTTTTATTAAAGCAGACATCTTCAGGGTATAGTCTAATTGTCTAACATTGTAAATACAAAAAGGTGAAATAGTTTAACATAAGATTCCTTAAAAAAATTATTTAAAGACATGGCTAGACAAAACAAGAATATGTCTAGATGGTTTAAGAAATAATAAAAACTAGCATTTAACTATTAGCATTGTAAACTATTTAAGCCTCTTAACATTAACAATGTTGGTTCATTGTCTGGTGACAGTTTATAAGATTACAAAATATATTTATCAATTATACAGGGTGACTGATGACAAATTTTAGATATTGAAGGGGAGCACTCTGTACTCGATTCTGATCATAGTTATGTAATAAAAGTAGGTACTTAATTTTTCACTAGAATTCCCTATAAATAAATACTATTGTGTTACTATTTACTTAACGAACAAGTGAAGCGATCGCAGCATGTGACCTGGCACGCGGATCGCTGCCAATGCTAGCATAACCATGCATTGCGTAATAAATTCTTTAACTTTCGGTTAAGTTTACTCAGTAAATAATTAATATGATTTTTTTAATACATTTTTTCTCTTCATTAATGATCTCAAAACATCATGTCCTTGAATTTCCTGTATACCCTGTATAATACTCATGAACAAAGCAAAGTACTTTGTCATTATACACTTTACTATAAAAATCAAGCTACAAAACAAATAAGATGATCCTCTGAAAAACTAAGTCAACAAAATAATCCTATTAGATAACAGAGATTTATCAACAAACAAAACACTGCTCCACAGATTAAATAATACTAAGTATGAATATTTTTGAATGGACACAGGCAAATAACTATTCCCTAAAAGAATATTCATTTACCTAACATCTAATAACCGTTCAATATCATAAACATAAAAGTTTAATTACTCCTTTAGAGTTGCACAGGATGTTTTCTGGCATTCCCAAAGCATAAACATACATAATGCAAAAGGAAGTTCTACTTCAGGAATTTTATAAGTTTCTAAATTCAGTGTTGAGAAAAAGTTACAAAAAGGAAGTAGAAAACTTTAAAGCTTAAAATATAATAGCATGATCAAATGTAAAAGGACTTAAAAGGTTTTAAATAAATAATTGCTGGCTTCACTGATACTATAATTTAGGAGGCAGTGTTAAATTTACTGAACTACTGCGACTATTTACTGAACAGCATAAAACCAAATAAACATTTAACAATGAGGTAAATAAACTCGTTTGATAAGTCTGTCTAGCGAAGTAGGTAGCGAGTATAACTTACTTGCACAATTTATTACACAATACTGCCGATAGTTTTAACGAAATCAATATATTATTGACTTACCTACCTAATAAAGGCCTTCGAGGATCATCGATGTCCATTTTAGAGGAAATTTAATTTGACCACTCAACAACACATTGTTATCTCACGGGTCTGTTTCTACCTTATTATCAATTTTGATAACGTTCTAAACTTGAATTGATTAATGTTTACAAACATAAAAAAGTGAGCCAATCAAAAGGATTCAAACTTTTTTGGCAAGGCAACTATCATCTGACATTCGCATGTTAGATACTGTCAACCGTCAATGTCAAATTCATAGTGTTTGTGTCTCAGTTATGTAAAACCGCCAATTTACATAAATACATAAATCTTACTTAAGTCTTTCAGTAATAGATGTTCCATAACCTTAACTTAGGTATGGGTATATCTTGTAGACCTAAGTGATCTACAAAATGCTAAGAAACTGAATTTTGAACTTTGCTGACAGGTATTCCAATATTAACCTTAGTCAAAACTAGAATGAAGAGAATAGAGTTAAGAGGCCAAAACACTTGTGTTCCAATAAAGATGTACATACTTACTCTATAAAATTCACATGTTTTTATTACGTTGGTAGGTAGTATTATTGTATAAATTTCTGGAACCGTGGCGTGAACCTATCACTTTAAAAAATCCTTATTCTTTGTATATAAAAAATTTTAGCTGTTTCAAAGCATGACTTTAT
Organism: Stenoptilia bipunctidactyla; assembly: GCA_944452665.1. Lineage (NCBI taxonomy): Eukaryota > Metazoa > Arthropoda > Insecta > Lepidoptera > Pterophoridae > Stenoptilia > Stenoptilia bipunctidactyla. The sequence goes on from OX101730.1 coordinate 3,507,373, forward strand.
CATTTGATGCTTAGGTATGCCAGGCGCGGTCCCAGACTGAATTTTGGAGGGGTCATAAACAAATTTTTTAATCACAAGTAGGTATCTTTTTCTAGCTTCTACTCTTTTAAGGGATTCATCTTTTCATGATTTTGGTCATGTCCCCTGTGCGCCCCCCCCCCACCCTGGGACCGCGTCTGGCCTTTAAGTTTTGCCACACTTAACATTTCCAGGAGATATCGTAGTAAGTAATGCTTTAACTTAAACAAGCAACATGCATTGGCTTCGCACGAGTAATAGAGTAAAGCCTTCGATCATATATTTCTTATATTTCAGAAATATATGATCGAAGAGTAAAAGCTTAAAACATTTAATAATATTTGTTTGGGTTCATAAGGATGGAGTAATATTTTACATATCACTTTTGCGTGGTTCAATTGATAACTAAAAATATAATTTAAAAAAAAGCGCTCTTGCGGTTAGGTTAGCTTGGAATATTTATATAAAAAAATATGGTATAGTCTGGCTAATGAAAGTAGAGACTGGAAAAACCTGGCGAGTTTAAAAAAATAGCATCATGGTAACCCCGACAATAGTACGAAATCCATGGATTAATATATCCATGACATAATAATTAATAATAATTTTATTTATCAAAGTATTGTAAAAAATAAAAAGTGTTGTACTGTCCTACTTTTTGATGAGAAGTATATTATTATTAATGAGGTTTAAAAATAAAACAACAAAATACAATAATTAAATTTATTCATTGTAATCAAAATCTGAATCCAGCAATTCTATATGGATTGAATCAGCAGAGTCACTGGTCCTGCATTGATTATGAAACTATGTAAATTTTAATTTTTTATTCATTTTCAAATACGAAAATTCCAACATCTAAATTACCAAAACCATTGTTCGATTGACAACAGTGACACCAGAAAAACGACCTTGACATTCATGCTAGTCTGCCATATAAAAAGTTTGCAAAAATCCCTAATGTCCACTTTCGTTAATCAGACTCTATAACTCAGTTACAGTATTTCTAATAATCTATACTTTTCTCTTAACCAAGGTAATATCATGCTATAAAGATGATTCAATGTCAGTTTTTTTCAAATTCTTATGTCATTCATTTATATAGTATGGTCTGATAAGACTTCTTTAAAATTGATTTTTCATTTCGATAGGCCAATGCCACATTTGTATAAATTAGATCGTAGGGTAATTTATATAAATGAGGCATTTATATGAAAAGCAATGCCATTAGTGGTACGTGTCATTTACAAATTAAGTGCATAAAAATCACGGAACTGGCAATCCCTAAAACGTCAAAGTCATTTTTCAGAGTGATAGTTGTGAAAGCATAAGTGCGTTCATTCATTATTGGAAAAAAAATAGAGACCATTCTATCTTTATTTATGTAACTTGTATCTCTTCGTAATAAAACCCTGTGTAAAAAATTACTTAACAAATAAATGCAAAAGTCTGTCTATCTCTACGCTATCACGCATAAACCACAAAATCGATTTGAATGATGTATGGAATATAAATATGTATAGGTATGAAGACCCAGGGACAAAAATGGGCTTCTATTTTTTTCGGTGCATGACCAGTCCACCCACCGGCGACAAGGTTGAAATTAAGTTATAAGTTTATGGATACATTATAACTTTTATACCTACATATACAGGATGACTGGTGGGACATTTAAAAATTCCAGGACGAGATACTTTGAGATCATACATTATGAAGAGAAACAAGAATAATATTAAATATTTACTGAGTAAACTTAACCGAAAGTTAAATAATTGATTACCCACCGCATGGTTACGCTAGCGTTGGCGGCGATCCGCGAGCCAGGTCACGCGCCGCGATCTACTTCGTTGTATGTAAAGTAAATAGTAACTTAACAGTATTTATTTATAGATCATTTTAGTGAAAAATTAAATACCTATCTAATTTTATAACATAATTATGATCAGAATCGAGTACGAGTACTCTCCTTCAGTATCTAAAATTTGTCAACAGTCACCCTGTATAGCCCAAACTGGACCTTTAGGGACGCTAAAATGGTCGTTTTATCCACACTACTGTAAGCAAGTATAGAAGATAGTACCTATATTCAATTTGCTATTAGTACTTTCAACCGACTTCCAAAAGGACTAGTACCTACAAGTGCAAGTACGAGTCGAGGAATTAGTAAGGTAACTTTTTTATAATAGTTGTCTTGTCATGTATTTCCGCAAAGTAACGCCTGATTCATTCAATTATATCAAAGTTTGTATAAAAAATATCAACATCGAGAAACACAATAATACTTATAACCTTATTACTTACCTAATATTTTGTACACTCTTTTTATGAAAAGTGAAATTGATTAGGGAATAGAATCGTCAACCAAGCTATGAGATGTTTCAAAATAGAAACAAAAACTTTACTTTATTATTTTTGACTTATTATTTAATTAGTTTTTACACTTTATTTACACGCGATAGTAAAGAGGGTGCATGGTGAGAAAGCGCGGAAACCATGCCAACATTATACGACGACGATGACTCCTCAGAAATTGAATTGTCATCATTAAGTGGAATGAAAGTAATTGAAAACGCGGAATAATTTATATATCTAAATGTATATAAATTCTAAATTAAATAATATTATAATAATAATAAATAAAATAAATAAGTAATAAAATCCCCAGACAATCACACCAACTACACGGCCCCAACGTAAGCATAGCTTGTGTTATGGGATACCATATAGCGAACTAGGGGGGAACCTAGAATATAAAATACATAAATAGATAAACACCCAGACACGGAACATTTTTTTTTCTGGTTCCGTGCGGGGATCGAACCCGCAACCACTGGCGTCTGAGGCAGATAGGTTTACCCCAACGCCATAGTGGTCGTCCATATATTGTTTTGCTGACTCTACCTAACCGGTTCGAATTGACAGCTATGACGTCACAATATGGCGCTAACCCAGTCCTACAGTCCTACATAGTACAGCCTTCATGGTGCCTCATTGATCGAGTTATGCCTAGAGTATGAGAGTTTGTATGAAAGTTCCTGGGTTTGAATTTCAACCAAGCCAGGCATTGCAACGTATTTATATTTATTTAAACGGGTTTAGGTCTAGGTTAGTTGTGTTCATTGGTAGGTATACTCCTAGTTCTGCTGTGTGGATTACATTACAAAATACTTAAGTCTTAATATGGCGCTTTTTTATTTCGTATCAGTTTAGCTAAAGCTGAGACATAGGTCCATAAAGTGATGACAATTCTCTGGAATTATAGGAATGAATACGCAACAATGTCGCTGCTATTCATACTAAGTATTCCTAATAGAATGTGTCCCAAAGCATTATTAGCACTAAGGCAGACACAGTCAAATAATAATTTTGCTCGGATATCATATTTGAAACTCTGTTTTCCAAAGTTTTGCAAGATTATAGTTAGTTTCTGCAGCGTACTCCCTATTAATAAGTACGTTCGAATAGCTATCAACACTGATTTAACAGCTAAGCTCAAATATAAAATCTATACGGTCTTATAATAGTAAACCTATGTATTAACCTACCTAATTAAAAAAAAATAAACTCAATAACAGAAAATAAAATACCTACCTACCTACCCAAATAAAGTGAACCACTTTAACTGAGATTCACAATTTCTGCAAAGATGGAGCTACATTAGATGGAGCTACGTTAGCAATATAACGTAAAATCAAAAATGTGTTAAGTAATTTCGAGGCGTAACGCCAGGCCCCGGTAGCTCAGTGGACTATTTAACACATTTTTTTATTTATTGAAATAAGCAAAATCCCTAAAAACTTATATCTATACGAATGACTAATCCAAGCTACCAGTCATAGCATAAAGAGGGGAAGTAGGCTATCTCCAGCACAATCCGCGATATCATTGCCTATGTCTCAGGGTTGTCACTTTCAGCAAAATTTTAATTCAGTGCCTTTGGCAGTTGGCAAGGGTCAGAAAGTTGTATTTTTTACTTGTATTGTCTGGGTACAGGGTTTGTGAGGTCAGTTTTACCTAAACGATGATGAAACCTGTTCAATATAAAATATGAAATGATTATTATGATATAGGTCATTCAATATGAAATGAAACCTGTTCCTGTTCAATAGGTAAGCTGAACAGAGACAATTCTGGAATCGATGAATTATTAAGACACCCAAACACACAACAATACGTTCTCCTGCGATTATCACACATTCGTGAAAAGCCGTGAAGCGCGGGCCTCGTGTGGTGTTAGCCCCGACTGGCGCACTGAGAAATAGGTCGAGATTTTGTATAAGTCTGCGTGCGGCGACGATGCGTTGCTTTGCGATGTGTTTTTATATGAAGATAGCCTACTTCCCCTCTATATACTATGTAACAGTATAATAAAATAACTTATGATTACGTACAATATCACATATACTACCTATACTTTTACATTAAAATATATTTTCAACACACTTGCTCGTAAAGTGAGCGTCATTCTATTGAGTTTAGAACTAGGTATAAACTGGGCTATAAGTCACGCGTGCATAATATATTATACCCTAGTGCATAATTAACGAATCCTACAAAGTTGAATTGTACCTTTGTGCAAATAACATGCGAGAAAACAGAGCATATTTTATTGGTCCGGGTTATACACTAAATATTTTCAGAAACAACAAAGAGGTTTTATACCACTTCAAATCCATATACATTTTTAAATGTTTGCGCCTTATATTAGTAAAATAAATTTGTATATTAAACAAATTATTCACAATTTACAATAATTTGTTATAAAATATTAAAATATTTGCATTTACCACTCCAAATTAAACATTTTCACTTAAAATAGGCTGTATATGCTATACAGACATTGACACATTTGACGGAAAAAAAAAACTACGCGCATGCGCGAGGTTCGGCGCCATTTTTCAATCACAATTCACAGCTTTGTTATCAAGTGTGTTTGTTATTTTATGATCACGTATGTCTGTCTTTTACTCACAAGTGTGTTGAAAAACGTCGTATGTAACTCGTGAGCGTTGCTCACTTGTTACATAATATACTATTACCTACGACTTATGGAAATAAAACTAAATAACTCCACCTTAAAATGTACTTAGTAAAAACTAAAAGGAATAAAAAGGTTGCACTGAAAAGCATGGTTTAGAATTGCAAATAACAGTTAAAACATAGAATTTGTAGAATGCTAATAAAAACAAACGCTCGCCACTTGACTTGACACTTCAGCAGTACATTTACAGCACATTTACATAGTATATTGCTAACAGCATAGCTTAGAACTTAGTGAACTGCGTGTGACGTGAACTATGACAAACTTATTATTTGCGGTTGGTACAGTAATTGGGCCTAGGGATCGAACCGCAAAATTAGGTTTGTTTTTTACTGTGTATACTTTTCCGGGATAAAAAGTACCCAGTTATACCTTAATATCCTGGGCACTACCAGGATATTAAGGTATAATTATACCAAGTTTCATCGTAATCAAACCGGTAGTTTTGGCGAGATGCCTGAACAAACAGACAGACAAAAATTTTTTAATCACGTTTTTGGGTTCGGTCTCGGTGTCGTAACACCGAGTGCCGTTTATTTTTTTGATATTTTCAATGTACAGAATTTTTACTTCTACAGATTTATTATTAGTATAGATATAGATATTACGAATAATATTTAACTGAGGTACCTATGCATATATAAAAGATGTAAAGGTCAACTTGACATTGGTCACGAAATTAAAGACATCGAATTTAAATGTATAAAAATATAAAAATAAGCGCAATAAAATCGAGAAACAACATTTTTCTATTATATTTCATGATTATTCAATCCTAAAACAAGCAAATACTTAGACAGCCATTGAACTAAAAGTAGAATGGTAATTAAGAATCTAAGTAATAGAGCTTTAATACGTCATAACAATATTTACGTCATTACTATAACAAAATAATGTTCCGCGAAGACCATTCTACGTCAACATAACGAAACTATAAATCAAGATTTCATTTTTTCTTATCAATAATGAAGCATCGAAAAGCAACACCAGAAAGTAGGTCGGTCTGAACGTGCACTAGAAAAGGCCGGCATTGATAACCTCTTTATTGACGATCTGGTTAAAAGAGGTTGCCACAGGACGTCATGGCAATTATTCTGGTTTTTAGTTAGGTACGTTATAAAACAAGAACGTTTAAAGTAATTTAAAGCTAGCATAGTTTAATCCGAACTAAGATTTACTAAGCTAGTACTTGTTCAAAAAATAAGTACTAGTTATTTTTATTAAAGATAATATTAGTAAAAATTCTCAATAATCATCCATGTCTAGAAATTAAATAGGTACCTATGTACCTAACACAAATATCCGCTTTTATCAGGATTCGAGCTCGGGACCAATACGGTATAGAAGGATGCCTCTGGTAGAGTCTGACCAATGAAAGCTGTCCACGAAAAAAAGCGAGAATTTTAAAAAGTCAAGATCAGGCAATGCTGGTTTGACCCTGCCCAAATGAAGTTGATACTATTTATTTATCGACTTCAATAAAGGAGGATGTTGGAGGAGGATGTATTCGATGTATGTGCAATAGTAGGTATTAACTTCGTTTAAGCAGCGTGAAGCCAGGAGGCGCATCTTGATTTTTAAAATTACCTCCTTTTTTCTTGGACAGCTTTCAATGGTCAGACTCTACCTACTTATCTTATGACAAGATGTCTAGTTTCTTGCCACGAATAAGTAATATTCTTTAAAAGTGATTCAGCTCTTTTTATGATGACTTATGGACCATGTCAAATAGTAGCTCTGTGAGTTCAAAAGCGAGGTAGCACAAGGGGCTCCAAACATCGCATTACTAGAATCTGGAATAGGAGGAGGTGAATCTCCTGACAGTGCGGGACTCTCAGCTAAACTAAGCATACCCGCTACACACCCTCATTCCCTAACTAGGCTTTGATATTTATCTGAGCGATATCCAGTTGGAGACAAAGGCTGCGTAGGCGCACCCTAGTTATTTATAGAAAGCATTGTATATTGCTCCAGCTTAAACGTTGCAGATACTATAGCGCTGTAAAATGCTATCTGCTTCAGTCACCAGAGGGCGCTGTTTTTATCTATTTCAATGCTGATTGCATTATGCGGGGATCAAAACAGTGTGCGCATCAACTTATTTTGTCTAGATCTATGATAGATATGAAAAAAAGGAAAATATGAGATCAGTTACAGTAACTTTGTATTTCCTTTGGGTAGTACCTACTGTGGAATACATAATACTGAATATCTGTGTATTTAAATTAGGCTCCACGTAATCTCCGATCTCAGTACTACGCGTAATAACCCCAATAATCTTGACACTACCTACCCATTAAATAAACGTATTAGAAAATTCCTAAATTGATTGAAAGCTGGTCTTTCTCGCGATAGGCCCATTGCCCTTCCCTTCATTCAGAGTACATTGCAGCCTCAAAACCCGCGGAATATTTTACGACAGAACAAAACAGGAAATGTTTACGTGATGGCACCGTCAAAGTGTAAACACTGTTCGAGGACTAGGTTACAATAACATAAACAGAGATTTTGAAAAACGATAAGTTAATCAGGATATTTATGTTTTTTCCTTATATTGTTGACAATTGTCAACAAGCGAAATTATATTTGGTTGTATACCAGTGAGGGGTACTCGCTACACAGAGAGATCTCAAGCGGTCTTACCACTAAAGAAGGGTCAGTGAGTTCAAGAAGGGGAAGTATTTTTTTTAAATCATCCATATCCAGGGGAGATATCAAACAATTAAATTAGTTAAGTAGATTACCAACTTCCATGTTGGACTGGGAGCGAAAGAAAAACATAAAATGTACCAGCTGCTTCTCTTCCCAGGCATACTGTAAAAGTCAATTAAGGGACAGAGGTTTTATTGACGTTTTTGTGGATGACAGGCTGACCCCTTGTAACTGCAATAGTCTCTTTCCATCATTATAATTCCTCCAAACGTCGTATCAAACGTGACATCAGATGGCTTTATAGCCTCTGATGTTCTGTCTACCCCATAAGGGATACAGGCGTAAAGTTATGTATGTATGTATGTAGATTACCAAAACTTATACACCAGTTATGTGACCCGCGTTAAACCTCAATCTCACCTGATGGTGAGTGAAGATGAAGTCGAAGATGACAGAACACGAGTTTACGTAGGACCTGGCTTTATGAGCGGTGATAATTGGCGGCAGATTTTATATAAAGGGTGTTCGCTAGACAGACTGACGGGATGCTACCACCAAGCGGGGGCCACTCGGATTAGTCGCCTTTTACGACAAGCTTATCCAGTAGCGATAGGGCTGTTCTAAACGGGAACTATATTTTCTATCACCAAAATTTATATTTGTCATCAAGTTGTATCACCTAATAAATAGATCTATCGCCACGAAATATTTTCGTTCTCAGATAAACAAAAATTGTTCCCAGGTATGAATTATCAAATTAATGTTAATATATGTGTAAAATAAGAGATCGATAACCAATAAAATTATATTGCATTACATGAATATAAACTTCGTTCTTATAATAACAGTTTTGTTACTTAAATAATAGCTCTGTGCTCAGAATGGTAGATCTGTCACCAAATAAATCGATTATCGATCCCTGACTGCGACTCCTTTTTATTTGATATTTTGTCACCAATACAGTAGTAACATTTTATTTCGTTCAGATAGTAAATTAATAGTATTCGTTACCAATTTAATACATCAATTTATAATTTTAATGAAAAAATGATCAAAGGGGCGGAGACAAATTGGCGCGCTTTAAAAATTGACCAATCCGGCCTCAACGATGGGTAGTAGGTAACTAGGTTCGATCACACGATGCGCGACGCGGGCGGCGTGCGTGAGAGATGCAAGTTTACTTCATTCGCGATTTCACGTTCATTGTTGTAGGTGCATTTTATTATCGTTGTGGATAATTTGTTGTTTTAGTTAATTTCTTAAATGTTTATTTTTGATTATGGCATCAAGTAGTGGTGAAGGTAATGCAAGTCATTCAAAAAGTTTATCGTCGTTTGTCGAGCAATCATTCGTGGAGAAAGTGCCGATATTGGAGTCTGATGAGGAAAATGAGGAAGGTACTGACACTGATGAAGGCACCATACCAAAGAAGAAACGGTCGCAAAGCAAGGATTGGATTTTTGTTAAAAAATTTGAAGACAAACACAGTGCTGAGGAGTATATAAAGGCTGAAAAAATTTGGTCTTTTCTGCGAACGCATGATGTAGAGGAAGGGAGAAAAAAGTACTTTAGATGTAATAAAGTGGTGCGGAAGGGACCACAGTGTTCAGCTCAGTTGTATTTACTCATGTACTCATTCTCGGATGAAGTATTGTTGTTTCGGACAGATTCTGATCATGACCACGATTCAAAAACGCTCGCTTGTTATGGGCTTAGTGACAGAGTAAAGGAAGAAATAAACAAATTATACGACTTACATCTCAAACCAAAAGCCATACTTGCAAATTTGACTAAAATTGATGGTATTAAAGTGCCAAAATTGTCCCAAGTAAGGACGTATTTAATTGACAGACGCCGTTGTAAATATGGACAGCCCACGATCAGCCTAGGCGAATTGGAAGCTTGGCTAAGGTCTCATTCACCAATTCCTAACAACGAACATGAAGTTTATGTTATTGGGTATGAAGTGATTGAAGAAACTAGTTCACCACGCTTTAGATTTGTACTATCAACAAAATATTTGCTGCAAAAAGCACGTGACGTAAAAGTTATTCATGCTGATGCTACATACAAGTTGGTGTGGCAAGGATTCCCCGTTCTTGTCGTTGGAAGTACAGACAAAAATAAACGATTTCATCCATTCGGGCTTGGGGTTGCCACTAATGAGGCAAAAGAAGACTTTAAGTTGTTGTTCGATGCCATCAAGACTAATATCTTTAACTTGTACTCACAAACCTTCAAACCAGAAGTTCTAGTATGTGACGCAGCGAAAGCAATACAAAATGCATTTATAGAGGTATTTGGTGAAGATGTCACAATTCGAATGTGTTGGGCACATGCAAAAAAAAAAATTCAAGCTCATGTAGAGAAAGATACGCGAAAAAATGTTCGCAAAGATTTGTTGACAGATGTGGATTCTCTCCAAGCAGTGACTGATTCAGAAACGTTCGAGTTAGCTTCACAAGCATTCTTGAAGAAATGGGAGGATGAGACAACTTTCAACCAGTATTTTAAGGAGGAATGGCTCATACAAAACCGTAACTGGTATTTGGGGGCTCACATGGGTTCACCAGCGACTAATAATGCACTAGAATCACATAACCGAGTAATCAAAGATGAATACACGCTCCGTGAACGTTTGCCACTGTCTCGTTTTTTGACAGTTGCTTCAGAGTTTGTAAATGGATGGTCGTTAGCTGTCGATGAAGTATTTGCGACATTACCAACTATGACTCTGAAAGACTGGACAGAAGCCTACCAATGGGCTAAGTTGCCTAAAGAAGTTATACTGACGTATAGTGACGATGCTTTTAAACACTACGAAGTACCGGCTGGTAAGGCAAACAAAATACAAAACTTTGAAAATACATGGACTGATTTTGATGAATACAAAGTCCAATGGTTCAGCAAATGGAGAGTGGATCTACCGCACAATATTGATTGGATGCATGGGAAATGCAACTGCCCTGCGTTTTACAAGAAATATATGTGCAAACATATTATCGGATTAGCCATACGCTTAAAGCTGGCCAACCCCCCACCAGAAGCAAAAAATGTGCTTATTGGCCAGAAAAGAAAAAGGGGGCGCCCTTCGAAATCCAAACCAGCGCTGATTATTCAGTGATTATTGTTTTTTAAGAATAAATATTGATTATTTTAACTTTAATTAAGTGTTTTATCTACTATTCTGCTAGCCATAAACCAGCTATTTTAAACCAGCGCTGATTGTTCAGTGGTAATTATTTTAAACAATAAATATTGATTATTTTGACTTTAATTGTTTTATTTACTACTCTGCTAAAAATTTTATTTAATAGTATATTATGTAACAAGTGAGCTAATTTAAGTCTCGGCTCATTATTAAGCCCTCGCCTGCGGCTCGGGCTCAAATCACAGCCTCGACTGTAATTAGCATCGCTCACGAGTTACATACGACGTTTTTCAACACACTTGTGAGTAAAAAAGATAGACCTACCTACGTGGTCATAAAATTTATTTTATGACCCCGTAGTCTGTCACGCCTGTCCGCGCGCCGCCTGGACGCGCGCGCTCATATTTAATGTATAACCCGGATCAATACAATATGCTCTGTATACTCGCATGTAATTTGCACTAAGGTACAATTCAACTTTGTAGGATTCATTTTATTATGCACTAGGGTATAATATATTATGCACGCGTGACTTATAGCCCAGTTTATAGTTCTAAATTCAATAGAATAAGGCTCACTTTACGAGCAAGTATGTTGAAAACATAATTTATACTACCAGTGGAAATTTAGAACCTTGGGAGTCTAGTTAAGTAGCAGAATCTTAAGTAGCAGAATTTTGACGACCGGCTGGTGTAGCGGTAATATACATTGCCTTCTATGCCAGAGGTCCTGGGTTCGAATCCCGGCGGCGGCTGATATCGGTGTGATGAACACAGTTATAAGTCGTCAAGTCATGGATGTTTATATGTTTATTTAAGTTTATTCTAATAAAAAATATGTATTTATTCAATATGTATGTTTATATATTTCTTAAGTATATCAGTTATCTAGTATCCATAACACAAGTTCTTTAAGAAACTTAATTTGGGCTAGATAATGTTGTGTAAGTGTCAGAAATATTTATTATATTTATTATTATTTATTATATCTTTTGGTTGAAACGATGATGACAACCCTAATTTTTTATTTGAACTTAATGCAATTTTCTAGTAACATAATTGATTTATTGGTGATCTCTTTAAATTAGTTTGCTTAAATACTTATTAGGACACACCTATTATAATACATACAAAAACATTTATTTGGTACTAGACCTTATATCTCAGGATTTTAGGTGATTTATTGTGGAACTGATTTTGCATTGTTTGGTGACTACATTTTGGTGACAGATCTACTATTTTGAGGACAAACCCTATTATTTAAGAAACACAAAACTAATTAAATTGGTGATAGCTTAAATGATACCCGTTCTAAACTACCCGACAAAAAAGGATTATTTATAAGCATATGTTTGGCTGCAAACTGAACGGCAGCGACGGTGACTGCGGCGCGGGCAGCGATTTCAGCGACACGATAGAAAGTGTTGAGTTTGTATTGCACCGCTGGCGTCGAGATAGGCTCAGATTCCCCGCGTCGTCGCTGCCCGCGCCGCTGTCGCTGTCGCTCTCGCTGCCGTCCAGTTAGCAGCCTTATGGAGACCACACAACGGAGCTAGGGGCTATCATAGTACAAACCCAATCCTGAGAAAGTTTATTTCGTAAAATTAGTTCCCTAAAGTGGCCTATTTTGCCCATTTGCCATTAGTGCCACTGGTCAGTACATTTCTGAAGATATCTAACAGGAAATGCTGCCTGTGTATTTCAGCAGGTACGTACAGAAGGCAGCAGATAAAGCGTTCCAAACCTGTCAAAAAATTGTAATTGAATCTGAACTCTATGCCCTCGACATTATGTTAAAAATTAGTTGGGGGAATTGGACAGTTTTGTAACTCTTTATCAGCGGCCTTCTGTCCATACAGGGTGACTGGTGGGTCACTTTTGAAATTCAAGGACGTGATAGTTTGAGATCATACATGAAGAGAAAAAATATATTAAAAAATAAATATTAATTATTTACTGAGTAAACTTAACCAAAAGTTAAAGAATTAATTAAGCAACGCATGGTCACGCTAGCGTTGGTAACGATCCGCGTACCAGGTCACGTGCTGCGATTGATTCGGGCGTAAGTAAGTAAAGTAAATAGAAACATACTAGTATACTTATAGGGAATTCTATTTAAAAATTAAGTAGGTACCTACTTTTATTACATATTTCTGATCAGAATCGAGTACAGAGTGCTCTCCTTCAGTATCTAAATCACCATTCACCCTGTATAACACGTATTGTCTGATGAGACGGGTTATACCTACACATAATCACTGTAGGTATTTAGCCTAAAGAGGATATGGGGTTAAATACCTATCGCATTATGATGGGTTTTAAAATTAAAATGCATGTCGATTTGTTCCTTATGTTCTTGATATTACAAGAAAACATTACAATATAAACATAAATACCTATGTTTAAAGTTTCAATGGAAGCTATAAATATATTAGTATTCATTTTATTTTAGTTATAAAATTATATCACGAAACTATGTATTTTTTTAATGATACCATAAATAAATTAAAATACACATAGTTAATAATTGATTCTAGTAAGACTTCTACTTAATATAGGTACCTACTAATTAACCTGTTTATTACGCAGGTACAGTACAATATGTACTTATTCAACAATTTATTTACACACTAATAATAAGGGGAAACATTACAAAAAAAAAGCAGTGCCTTATTACTTAGTTAGTATTATTTCTCAAATAAATTGCTTCCAGTAGACCTGTGAAAAAAACAATTATGAAATGCGATCAATCAATAAAAATAGTTTGAAAAACAGATGATTACCTTCCAAACATTAATTTAAAAAATCACAACTGAACATATTCCATTACATACATACATACATAGCTTCACGTCTGTATCCCGTATGGGGTAGGCAGAACACCAGAGGTAATAAAAACCATCTGATGTCACGTTTGACAAATTTGGAGGCATTATAATAGTGGAGAGAGACTATTGCAGTGACAGGGGGTCAGCCTATCGCCCACAAAAAAGCCTTCATAACACCTCGGTCCCTTAACTGACTTTTACAGTATGCCCGGGAAGAGAAGCAGCTGGCACATTCTATGTTTTTCTTTCGCTCCCAGTCCCGCATAGAAGCAATATTCCATTCAAGATTACAAATCACAAACTGTTACCCTAGTACCTATGCCGAAATAATTTACCTGCATCTTTTTACTCTCCTTTCTCAAAAACAAAAATGACGCAACCTCATCCCAACTTACGCACTACCTATGCTGACCTAGTAAAAAAAAAATGTTCTAACAAAAATCTCGTGTAACTGATATTTCTGTTGCATCAGCCTAACTCTCTATACGACGTCGCAATCGGTGAACCATTTAGCTAAACCTATAGATATCTATTTAACTATTTATTTACAATGGTTTAGTCTGATAACACTTCGATTACTAAGTAAATAACATGTGGGACATTCTTTAAAATTCAATCAGATAATAACAAACAAGCAATTTTTTACTAATAATAATAAATAAAATAAAAATGAGCTCAAATACGCTTATGATGTCCTAGTAAGCCTAACTATTTAGAATGTTCCTTTTACAAACTGACCCGCTGGGAATCAAATCCAACCTCTGGCACTGCAAACCACTGCGAACATAATAAATAAATAAATAAATGTTTCTGACACACAACATTATGTAGCCCAAATTAAGTTTCTTAAAGAACTTGTTTTATGGATACTAGATAACTGATATACTTATTTAAGAAATATATAAACGTTTAGCTTTTAAGATATAATGTAATTCATACCACTGTGTGCATGAATAAATAAATAAATAAATAAACTAAAAAAATAAAAAATAAAAAAAATAAAAAAAATGTGTAAATATTGAATTAACACATTTTTTTAATTAGAATATAAATTTCAATAAACATTATAAGCATCCATGACTTGACGACTAATATCTGTGTTCATCACACAAATATCCGTCGCCGCCGGGATTCAAACCCAGGTCCTCTGGCATAGAAGGCAATGCATGTTACCACTACACCAGCCGGTCGTCATACAACTTTGTATAATTTCCCTCATTGAATTTCTTCCCCTTTTAAAGATACATTCTACCCCTTTTTGAAGATTAATCCTAGCTTCAATTTCAATTACTACTGTAAGTTGTTTAACTGCCTGATTTACCGTTTTTCTGGAACAACGCATAGGGCGGCGGCGGCGCAGCGTTAAAAATAAAATAAAGCAATTTAAACGGATCCACCAAAGCACCGTTAGCACCGTTACGCAGAAGAGCAAATTCTTATTATTGTACATTATTATTACTCACTTATATACCTACTTATTTATAAAACTAACTTAATATTTTGATTTCAAAAACTTAGTTTTATGCATTACATCTCTACGGGTACCTGCAAATAGAGACAGCACGATTGTTTATGTTGCTTTCTCGCTCGCGCAGGCAACTCTCACGCAACTTGGATGTTGACTTTCGTCATCGTATTGATAGTATCGCCTCCCCCTACTATGTTTCCGTCCTGGATTCTCATAAACGGATAGGAGTAAAAATTCCTAATCTATCTTTTCTATATTCTATACTAATATATAAAGCTGAAGAGTTTGTTTTTTTGTTTGTTTGAACGCGCTAATCTCAGAAACTACAAGTGGGATTTGAAAAATTATATTTGCATTTGATAGCCCAACTCTTGAGGAAGGCTATATTTTATCCCGAAATTCCCTCGGGATCAAAGGTTACGCGGGTAAAACCGCGCGCGGTGGCTAGTTAATAATAAAAATACATAGAAATCTACTGAAAGAATTCGAACGATAAACTGTCTCCTGAATTATCACTAAGATACTTTATAACTAAGTTATATAGTGTGCTAAGTTTTGGGAAGTTGGTATTTATTTTGAATTTTAGGTTTAACTACAGAAGGCAGCAGATCAAGCGATACATTATTTATTATTTGAACTTAATGTCCAGGGCATAGAGTTCAGATTCAAGTAATTTTTTTTACAGATTTGTAACGCTTGAGGTGATCCTTCTGTACCTATTGATTTTGAGACGAAGGAGGGCGAAGTATTATGTAGAGGTAATGTTTGTTAAATTCGTCCCGCAGAGCTGGATAATAAGATGTTCAAGACTAAACAAAAATAATTAGATTCATTTTCTTACCATTTGGGTATAAAAAAGAATGAAACATCCTAGGAAAACCTAGCAGGTCATAGCTACAAAAACTAAATGGGAAATATTTATATTATTTATTACACTGCTTGCTTTGGGTTGGGCCCATGTAGTTGGTGGGATTTTTTTATGAGAAAATTTGAAATAAATATTGTACAAAAGTCATAAATGGACTGAAAATCACAGGAAATTGGCGAATAAACTATGTGGTTAAAACTCATGGCGGGAAAATAATATTATTACTAAGCCTAAGCCTACCTCAACAATAATTGCAAGTCTGTCGTGTTCTATGACACAAACTTGCTTGACTAGTTGTGAAATATATCGAATCTTGAGTCTACGGAAGGTTACACAAACTGGCTGCCAATTACAGAGCAATTCAAGTTGAAAGTTGAACACTTAGAACCTGTCAAATACTGAAATATACCTATTTACTTAATTATATTTATAATAATATTTTTTTTAATTTATTTTGACATCCCGGCTCATTTGTTAGTATTACCAACTGTGTAGTACAACCAACTATTACTTATTCTGTGGTATTACAAATAACTTAAAATTATGTTAGTAACATCTTTCGTATTTCAAAATAAAATTATAATAAATTCGTATCAATCCCTAGCGTAATTAAAAGTCCAGTAGAAATAATAAAATAAAAATAAAATACAGTAATTTAAACAAATCCTAATACATACATAACGTCACGCCTGTGTCCCTTATGGGGTAGGCAGAACACCAGAAGCTATAAACCATCTGATGCCACATTCGAAGGTATTATAATGTTGGAGAGAGACTTGCAGTGATAAAACCTCAGTCCCTTAACTGACTTTTACAGTATGCCCGGGAAGAGAAGCAGCTGGCGGCACATTCTACGTTTTTCTTTTGCGTTTTTTACGTATTTACGGACAATGGCGTAAAAGTCATCTACTTCAGCCATTAGCAACACAAAGTTTTTAAACTTTTCCTATGACCCTCATGCCTAAAACAAAAGTTAATAATTGAAAAAAGAAAAAATGTTTTACGGTCTTTTTTAAAACTTTTAGTAAATAAGACTCATTTGTAAAAAAACTCCTTCTTTCCCTACACGCTGGCCATTCATAAAACCATCGAAGAGTTTTCGAATGCAAGCTCAAATCCGCGCGACATAAAAGCGCGCGTATGGGTGCTCCCGCATCATTTATCAACGCCAACTCATAGTCGCACTGCCTCCCGCTTGTTTACCCGCTTACACGATTAAACTTAACAATAAAATAAATAATTGTTTTAAATTTTAAACACAAAATATTCAAGTAAATAGTAAATTAGTGCAGTGAGAAGGTGGAAGTGCAAGATAGTGTTATTTCTTCAATTCCTTGGATTAATTTGTTTATACGTAAGTTTTTTTTTAATTACCTTCATTTTAAATTAATTTACGATAATTTACTGGTTGCTTTTGTCATGAATTATTATAAAAAATTAACAAAACAAGCGTTACAAAAACCGACTTAGTAGGTAAAGCAATTAATTAATTTTTGGCGATAAGATTTTTCAAAATATGCATGCGTACTATCTCTGCGTGTGAGTAAAAGATTTTATCAATTTATTAAGAATAATTGCAATACAGGTTGTTTATCAAATAATTGGAACTTAAAACATGGCTACCTTTTAAGATGTTTATTCCAATTTTTCAATTAATTTGCAGAATCTTTTTTTTTGTGCAAAAAAAGTAATGCTGAGTTTAACAACTATGGCTAAAATTTTAGAATTGAAAGTTTAACAAGGGGAAAGTACTTACTTAAACTATATTTTGTTAACATTTTAATCATAATATATTCTTTATTTTTATCACAATAATATATTAATAGGTTATAAAATTTCCCCGGGCTTACCTACCTTAAATTCGCGTTAAAGTTAAATAAATTAAGTAACAAACGGTTTATTTTGTATACATGTTTCAGTCAAAAGGATGTTTACTATACTTCGACTGTGCTAATGCTAGTAAGAATAATTTTGTTTACGTACATACCGAGTTACTTTGTCAAATATTAGTACTTACTTCATGTAATGTTACCTAAATAAAATCCCGCGACATTCACAACTACATGGCCCCAATCTGCAAAGCTGTCTTAATGCCAAGGTCCGAATAAGGAGGGAAGAATCTTGAATATAAAATACCTATGTAGATAAAAACCCAGAAATGGAACATTTGTTTCACTGGCTCGGGAATCGAACCCGCAACCTTACGGATTAGGTATTACTCCACTGAGGCACAGATTGTGTATAATCATTTACCTACTTATTGTTCCTACTATCAGACTGTAATGGCGCGTACAGATTGCTAGTAACTAGTAATGTAACGGTATTTGGACGTGTGGTGCGCAGAATGTTACATTACAAGTTCCATTACAGCAATCTGTACGCACCATAACTGTATCTGATTGTGAACACAATTACCTCGTCCATTACTCGCTACCTAGTCGTTTGATATGTACTTATTGTAAATGCGATAACCTTTATAATTGCCTCTCCAAAGTTATTTGACTGTCTATTCTTTTGTAACAAAGTTGTGTGAAATCCTGCAATATCTTGAAAGTACTTATTATAAAAATGTTATGTCTGGTTGGATGTACGGATGTTTGTTCCTCAATTACGGCAGAGCGGCTAAACGGATCTGGATGAAATTTTCCTTGGGTACAGAATTTAGTCTTGAATAGCCCTAGGCTACTTTTATTCCGAAAAAAAATGGTTCTCACGGGATAGATTTGTTTCAAGAACGATTTTGATTTCACTCTTTGACATAGTTGGCGCACTTAGTATTTTAAACCGCGCAGTCAAATATTTATTTCGAAGCAATAGTCACACTTTAAAATAACTGTCGAAAAGACTAATATCACACATACATAACATAAGAAATGAGACGAAATCACTCGGGCAACAGAGATATCAAAACAGCTAGTAGGTTAATAAATTATCATGCAGTCGCCTACACCGCGACTTGCGCGGGCGCATGACGCAACGATGCAACGCCGGTGGCTGCAGATTAACGATTAATCTTATCATAATCTTTTGATTTAATTAAAAAACTTTGAATTTTTATTTGGCATATAACGCATTTGATTTGATTATCCACCGTACTACGTTGATATTTAAAAAAGTAGGTAAGATTTAAATCTTTTTGAATTGCGAATTAACTAAAATCGACTATTGATTATTGAGGGTGACTGGTGGGTTACTTTTGAAATTCAAGGACGTGATAGTTTGAGATCATACATAAAGAGAAAAAAAATAATAAAAAATAAATACTAATTATTCACTAAGTAAACCAGTATCTAAATTTTTCAATGACAGGCTTGGAAGAGATTTCTTTAGACATAAGTGATTAATAATGAATAATTATACGTGATACATCCGTTGAAAATCCTACTGTGTGCCTCTTGTACAGTTGTAGGTAAAGGAGCACCTCTAAATATTTTTCTCTATCAGTTTATATTTGTTGCTATAGGTAGCAGAAATACATAACCTATGAAGATACAGCCTAGTGATAGACAGTGGAGTCTTGTAATAGGGTGCCGTTTTACCCTCTCGGATACGGAACACAAAAGGAACTTTCAAAACTCAACCCATTAATATATTTCCTGGGATAGAAATTCTGTCTACGTCGGGTAGTTACATGATAAAACACAGTATTGTATTAAGTTTTTGCGAATCATACTATTAAATTAAATAAAACAATTTTTAACCGAAAGACCGAAAGACCACGGGGTCTGCAAAGACAGCGAAGCGTTGAGTTAAAATTTAAAATGTCGTTATACGCGATAAATCCAGTTAAAAAGAGTTTTATTTAAACGGATTGTCCAAAAAATGAACTCACGCACTCTCCAAAGTGTATACTGCTAGAAAATACGGATCTAGAATGAAATGATGGATGAATGAAGCCGGGTCTAGTGCGTAAACTATCATACAAATAATTCCACGGCTACGTCGAACCGTATTTTCTGGCATTCGGATCGGATTGGATGTGGTGCAAAACCACCGTTATGCTGTGATACTACGGCCACACTACCTTACCGTCTACCGGGTTGTTACTACAATAATTATGGCATTAAATTACCGTTTAAATTACTGCATGAACTGGAGTGGCCACACTGCCTTACCGTCTACCGGCAATAATTATGGCATTAAATTACCGTGATATGTCAATAAATTTGGCGGAAAATATCACTTTTTCAAGATGGATTTCGAAGCTGCAGCGGTGTTGTGTTTTATGAGTGCCATTTATTTTTACATGAATCTTTTAAATTTCAACAAAGCTAAAAGAAGAAAAAAAGGGTATCCCAAAGAGACGGTTCGGATTGGAATAATTCTAAAAACTCTAGCGCTTTTTCATTTGACCACTCCATGTCGGTCGATACGTGCATCGCCGGTGAGCTCATATTGCACACTGGACAAACGGTAGTGTGGCCACAAACGCTATAATTACTGCGGTAATTTTCTTTGATGTGCGAAAAAAGACCGCCGCCGGAGCTATTGCCTACCGCCATTTGCCATATTGATTGGCATTGTTAAATTATGGCCGTAAATCGTGGTTACACCTAGGTGTTGTTTAAGTTATGGCAATAATTACTGGCATATCACGGTAGTGTAGCCGAAGCATTAGACAAGCAGTAGGTACCTACATCGGTAGATACTGTACTAGTGTACCTACAGCGATTGTGTCACCACCAGACGAAATGTCAAGTTAAGATAACAGGGTCGTTCATATACTATCACTTCATTAATACTTGCTCCGTATTTGACAACAATGTAAAGCTATTTTTAACATGACGTACTTACTTTAGGGTCTTAGCCCTTTGCTTAGTTTGTCGGTATTTATCATAATAACAAATTGATGAGGCTGGCCAAATTGTTATTTTATGAATTTATTTTTATATTGTTAAAATGATAATTTTTTAAGTGCAAGGGCAATAAAGCATATTTTATATTTCGTTCGCGCATGAACATTGTTTATTTTATACTAACTAAAAAGTGCTTTAACTATCCTAACCAGGATAAGACTGAGACCTGTCGTAGTTGGAGGCACCACGCTCGAAGTTGTCGACGATTATTTATACCTAGGACATAAAATCTAGTCAGTTAGGTCCAACTTTGAGAAAGAGGTCAATCGTCGAATCCAAATCGGCTGGGCATGATCCGGGAAGCTCCGTAAAATCTTCTCGTCTTAAATACCACAGTGTCTAAAGACAAAGGTTTTTGTCCGGTGTGTGTTGCTTGTGAGACATACGGCATGAGACGTGGTTGCTAACTATGGGCCTTATAAACTAGTTTAATGTCGCTCAGCGGGCAATGCTCGGAGTTTTCCTGCGGGATCGAATCAGAAATGAGGAGATTCGCAGGCGAACTAAAGTCACCGTCATAGCCAGATTGCAAAGCTGAAGTGGCAATGGACAGTGCACATAGCTCGCAGAACAAATGGCCGTTGGGGCAGAAAATCTCTGAAGTGGCGACCACGTACTGGGGGACGCGGCGTAGGCAGGCCAACCGCAAGATGGGCCGACGATCTAGTTAAAGCCGCCGGTAAACGCTGGATGAGGGCGGCGCGGGACCAAGTGAACCTTGGGGGCCTATCCAGAAGTGGTTGTCGACTGGCTGATGATGATGATGATGTATGCAACCAGAACCTTTATACTAAGTTTCACATCGGTGCTATACAAGAATATGATTTTTCATACAAACTCAAAAGGCTTATTTTTCGCGTTTCCGTGGGAATTTCGGGAATTCTTTCCTGTACCTAAATAAATGAAAAATGTGATAAATAAAAGTTACCCGACTAGGATTCGAACCTGGGACCTCTCGTTTGCCGGACGAGTGCTCTTCCACTGAGCTACCGGGGCCGTATCACATTTTTCGTTTATTTAAGAATAATTGAGCATTTTGAATGCAAAAACTTCAAAACATTATTCTTTGCTATAATGTATGTTCTCAGCTCTCTACGTCCAAGAATTTTTGCTGTACATTGTCTGTCAGTCAGTTACGGAACAGTTTTATATAAAAATGCATATTGATAGATTTAGTGACTTCTGTATAATACTTACGTAGATACCAATAATATCGTGTTTATCAGGTTACTTCGAAGTCACAGATAACGCGGCAAAGTTAACTAGTTTGTTTCGGATTTAACCTAACTGTAATGAGGTGATGCACTGACCATAATGATAGTAAATTGTTATTTGGACTGCGTGTACATTACTTAGAATTTGCGTATTGAAAAACTTGGAGGTCAGCGGGGGGTATCCTAGTGTTAAGCCGCTCAGGTACGGCTTAGAATGTCCCTACTGCACCTGCGGCGCTAGCGTGCGACTATCGACAACGATAAATTGACCGTTTATAACGATACTAGCTTTTGCTCGCAACTTCGTACGCGCATAAACATTGTTTATATTTAACACAACCAGTCATTGAAGAACCTTTATATCAAGTATTACATCCATGCACTGAAATAATAATTGTTCATACAAACTAAAAAGTCCAATATTTCGTGTCCCCGTGGGAATGGCGGGAACTTCTTTCACAACACTAATGATCGTATTACAGAACGAGACTTAATACTCGTTTCACGTAAGCGTTGTTCACCAGCTGATTCTTGACTTGAGCTTTAATCTTATTACAAAACAATTATCAAAACCAGATTACCTGAAACTAGTTTCAAATATCTGACTCAGTTGATACTTGGTTTTCTTTGAACGTTACGTTATACGCAACGTTTAGATTACAATGTCTTATAAATTGCGTTAAATTCTATATGATATATGACAAAATTGCCAATGTTTTGAATTATTTATCTGTTTTTCGATAGAAGCAGTACGGTTAAATTATATCTGTCGCTTCTTTTTACTATGAAAATATATTTATATTTATCACTCAAAAATAAAACGAAACGTAAAAGCTAAATGTAATGTTGCCAACTACTAAGTAAAGTCACTTAAAATTATGAATTCCAATATAGTTTTTATTTACGAAAAGCAAGTTCAAACTTTTCAAAGCCATACAAGGCACCATAATATAATTCAAACATAATTTACTACTAATTCCTCATTTTATAATAACTCCATAGCTTTATAAGATAACAACATGTGATAAATATCTTTATATGATTTGGCGAAAAACACTTTATCAATCTGCATGGCATGGCGAAGGGATCCTGTACATCTCGTAATAATTGTCGTGGAATACGCACTTCGTGTATAAAAATATTATTGTAATGGTCAATATCACTGAAAGGATCCATTCTAGTTAATACAGATCACTATTAAACAAGGCACGAATCGCGTACCTATCTAGTTTTTCTCTAAGCCACAGTTCACAACAAAACAAGTATGGTAGAAAGCACACTCAAGTGAATACAGTTGTGAAACTAGTTTCAATCATTGGCATATGCATAAGTAAAGTTCTATAATAAGCGTGAACATAGTTAAAATCATTTAGTACTCAAGTGATATCTGGTCATTGAATCTAGTATTAGGCAACGTTTTGTAATAAAGAAAGTCGTTGATACTAGTTTCAAAACTAGTATCAATACATGAGTACTATTCTGTAATACGACCATTACAGTTCCTCACTGGGGAAGCTTTATACTAAGTATCACACCTGTGCACTCATGGATTTTTTTTTCATACAAACTATAAATCGTATATTTCCATTCCCGTTCCAGTGGCAATTTTTGGGATTCCTTTCATAGCACAACCAGTCACTCTTTGAAGAACCTTCATGCCAAGTATCACAACCATGCACTCAAGGAATAAGATATTTCATACAAACTAAAAAGTCCAATCCCTTCCCGTGGGAATTTCGGGAATTCCTTACATAGGTAATACAAACAGACACTTATTGAGGAACCTTTATACCAAGTATCACATCCACGCCCTCGAGGAATATTTTTTTTTTCATAAAAACTAAAACATCATATATTTCTTGTTCCCGTGGGAATTTCGGGAATTGCTTTCCAGTCGTTTTTTGAAGAACCTTTATGCCTAGTATCATAATCCGTCCACTCAAGGAATAAGATTTTTCATACAAACTAAAATGTCAAATTATTCCCGTTCCCGTGGTAATTTCGGGAATTCCTTCCTTAGTGCACCCCTACATCCCCTAAAGAATGTATGTTCCAAATTTCAGCTCTCTACGCCCAGTAGTTACGGCTGTACGTTGTCTGTCAGTCACTCAGTAACTTAATCAGTAACGGAACAGTTTTATATATATTGATGATATTCTTAGACTACAGCACTAAAGCCTTGTTCGGACTAGGCTAGTATTTTAGTCTAGTGGCGAGTAATTTAGTAGCTAAACGTGTCTGAACACCAAACAATTAGTCGAGTGGATTAGTAAGTAGTTTAGTTGAGTCAATCCATTTTATTCTATTTTTTTTAGTAGTCTAGTAGCGAGTAGCACCCCCCACCACGCGTCCGTGCTCACTCGGCCGCCGGCTAAACAAGTCCGAACCTGTCGATTTAGTCGAGTTCATTAGTTGACGTGAAAGGCATTTCGCTGGAGCGAGGAAACTACTTTAAAATTTGTTTACATTTAGGTCATAGGTCATTTCTTCTATTGATCCATTTTCGTATCCGCAGCTTCTTTTTATTAATCACGCAAATTTCCTCATCCACCTCTTCTAAAATAGCTGTTACGATTAGCTTTATCAGTTTATTGACTTTATTACGCTGTAGGCTGTTCAACTTGCAGAGTACCACTGACTTGTGAGCTTTACTCGACTGTAATGCGAACGATTTTTAGGCAGTAGCGAATAGTTTAGCTACTAAATTACTCGCCACTAGACTAAAATACTAGCCTAGTCCGAACAAGGCTTAAGAGTATGTATTTTTTAGAATATGGCACCTTGTTTCTGTGGGGTTAAGCATGGTTTTGAATTAAGTAATTCTATCTATTATTGTACGCATGCTAGCTAACATGGTTGGATAAAATCATTCAACAATATTTATCGTGTCGATTCGAGTATTTATCGTCTTTATGGATAAGCGCAAGTCGACGACTACTTTGGCGATAGAGTAACACTGTCTTCCTCAGACGTCAGTGGTCGCGGTTTCGATTGCCGCACAGAATAAGAAAAAAATATTCCGGGTCTGGGCGTTTATCTATATACTAGCTGTTTCGCGCGGTTTAGGGCGCGTAATTTCAAATCCCGCAGAAATATAGGGCTAAAAAGTATTATGTGCTATTCCAGACTGTACACTATGAACTATCACTATGCCAAACTTCATTCAAATCCATCGAGCCGTTCTGCCGTGATTGAGGAACAAATATCCATACAGCCATACCAACTTTCACATTTACAATATTAATAAGACGTATTATTACCGCCTAGTTCGCTACATGGTATCCCCATATCACAAGCTCCGCTTAGTTTGGGGCCATGTACCTAGTTCGTGTGAATATTTGGGGACTTTATTTTATTTATTTACTTTACCTAAAAGTTAAATGCGGATTAAATCTTTTACGCTCTGCATTAATGTTAGAACATCTTCAGGGTTCAAATAGTATTAAAACATTACTACACCTTGCTATTAAATTCTTGTTCGAATATAGATATGAATATACAAGTGTATATACAAGTGGATTTTTTTAATGCCCCCTGGAGAGAAAGTACTCTAAATAATAGAGATAGCAAATGTTACTCCTAAGAAACATTCCTTTATTTTGGAAAAGAAATAAAACTGATTCTTTCCAAAATAAAGGAATATTCAAAGATTTTTTGAATATTTGCTTGCTTCACTCAGAAATCGAACCGACTAAACCACAGTAATTTAACCTCACCTAGGCGCCAAAATGTTGTAGTGCTAATTTTGTCTGCAGCAGAAATGATAATATATCCTCAATCCTATCCCCACTGACACGGTAATATTACCACAGAGGAAACATCTTCGTGTGTAAAACATGTGTTATCATTATCGTACCGTACACGAGAAATACAGAGCTTGTATAGTTTTAAAAACAGCGAATTTATCAGTGGAAAATTCTTTATCTTAATTACTTTACTTAATTAAAATGTGTGTGCAACCAGAAAGCCATTATAGTAAGGTGGGGCACAGTGTAACTGAAAAAATAAAATGCAATGTAGCAACGAAAATACTAATTTAATCAACTGGTAACCACAATAAAAATAAAGTACGATATTAAATTCTAGCAACAACTAACTAAAAATAACACTTTAATTAAACCAGTCTATGGTCACAATGAGCCCCGTATCTGGATGGGGTCAACTGTTAGGTACAGTGTGAGGGGCACGATGTTATTACTATAAAACAATCAAAAATTCAGAAAACAATTAGGATTTTGCCGTACTTGAGGAAGTTTTGGCGCCAGCACTTATGTATGTGAATCTTGGGTGTGTCAGAAGAGACATGAAGATGAGAGCTTTGAAGAGCATGTGTGGAGTGAAATTGAGTGATAGGGTGCGCAACAGTGAAATAAGAAAGAGATGCGGATTGAAAGAAGACGTAGTAAGTAAGAATGAAAAGGGTATGCTAAGGTGGTTTGGACATTTAGAGAGGATGAGTGAAAGTAGATTTACGAAAGAGGTGTACAGAGCACGATTGGATGGTCATGTCGGAAGGGGCCGCCCTAGACGAAGGTACGCCGATCAAATTGGCGACGTTCTTAAAAAGGGCCTAGTTAAAAGTACCCGTAACCGGCGATCATGTATGAAACGATTAATGAACGTGGAGGAAGCGAAAGAGGTATGTCTGGATCGGAAAGATTTGCTTATTTCATGTCATTTCTAGTATGAAGACTGATGATATGTCTTCATCTTGCGATTTCGTATCATTTTTCAGACCTACCAAAAAACGCAATTATAAATAGTTATTAGGGGTTAATTGTTTGATTGTACCATACTGCCCCGTAACACAGTGCCCCAGACCAGGCAAAGCAAAAACACTTCAAATGTGTCAGGTTAGAAAAAAATAACAAAAAGTTTTATTCATCTTAGGAATTTCACAAAACATATAAACATACTTCGGCTTTAACTTGTTGTTGATAGTTGTTAAATAAGATATCACAGTAGACCAAGAGACAAAAAAAGCCGGCGGAAAAAAACTCTTGGCACTCTTTTTCAGTCAGAATCATCAAATTATTACAAATAGGTACAGTACAAATAGGTTATGGTTAAAACAACACTTTTTCATGATAATTAACGCTAAATAAACTTTAAACAGAGCATAATTACAATCACTTCTCTAAAATGAATACCAGCATTATAAAACTTAAACAAAGATACGAAGATATGTGCGCTATAAGGCGGAGCACAGTGTACCCCAAGTAACACTGTGCCCCACCTTACCCTAGATTTTTTATTGCTATGAAAACACGAGTGTACTAAGTATGATCGCGCAGTGACTGATATGATTAAACCACTTCAAGTCGTCGTAGAATCAATTTCAACCTTGTACCTATCTCGTTGAAGAATCCTGTTCGAAAAGCAATTAATCGCGAACAGATAACTGTTGCCAAAACCTAAGGTTATCGTGATGATTTTGTAAATATTTTAGTTGTTAGATGGAAATTAATTCGTTTTGTTTAAACAGCGGTGACGTGACAACGACTCTTGTTAAGGGAAAACAAAAGTTCGATGAGATGTGTTCATTGAACTTTGTGTAAAATTACATCGCAAGACGAAACTTGATAAGAAAAAACGTAATTATTTTGTAGCCGTGAACTTCTGTTTGAATTTTGTTACTATTATAAGATTAATGGTCTGTTTCACAATGTACAGATAAGTCCTACATAAGTTCCAAATAAGCTATTTATTACTTATTGGTAGGATAAACACTATATTTTGTTCGTTTAAATGCCTGGTAAAAGTCTCCTCTTATTTCTGTGCCCCTAGTCAAAGTCAACGAACAGTTTTTACATAATCAACGAATGCAGAGCATTAAAAAAACCGACTTCACATCACTTTGGCTGAGTGGATAGTGTCATCAACATAAACATTCTCCGAAATCATACATATTTTTTGAAAAGTTTGAAATTTTCAATGAAGTACTCAACCGATTTCGATGAAATTTAAATGAGAACAACTATGAAGTTGAAGTATCCTCAAAAATTCATAATTGTCCGAAATATCGTGTAACAAAGACACAAAAAGAACATACAGACGAATTGAGAACCTCCTCCTTTTTTGGAAATCGGTTAAAAATGGTTTGAAATGTGCAAATCGACATTTATATCGTTTATGTCGACTACTGCTCGAAACAGTAACGTTGTCGCCGAGATTGGCTTTTACTAGTACTTAGTGATACAAATCTAATGGTCGTAGAATTAACTTTAGAAACTACATAATATTTATCTTGATTTTTATTTATTTGAAATTTTCTACGTTATCTGGTTAATTCAAATGAGCATGAGGCAGCGTTGCCAACAGAAATATGTCGCCAAAGATGTGTTTTATAGGTACCTCCAAATTCAACGCAACCCTACGCATCCTACACCGCTTAGCAACAATCACATACCTTTTGCAAATGCCTGATAGTTTAAAAATCGAATGTCCATTGCTTAGTTTATTCATGATAATTTGCAGAATGTCCCGAGTGTGCGTGATTGGAGCGGGCGCGGCTGGTCTCTGCGCCGCTCGTCATCTCCTGGTAACTCCAGGTGTGATCGAAGTGGATATCCTGGAACAAGCGGACCAGCTGGGAGGCACCTGGGTCTACACGGAGAAAACTGGCTACGACGACTTCGGGCTACCCATCCATACGAGCATGTACAAAAGTTTGAGGTAAGTGATTTTGATAAAATAATGAAGAAATGCCTTGTATCTGTGCCACTAAGATGTAACGAAGTATGAGTATAAAGTACTTTCAATAGAATCCACGAAATCGTTTGGGAAACAAACATCACCCAGGCCTTTCAAACAAACATTCCTAGGTCCGTGTGCTGTCATCTTCGACCCCATCTTCACTTACCATCAGGTGAGGATGAGGTCAAACACAGGCATTAGATGTTTTAAAAGCCACTGAAACTTCGTCGACCAAATGTATAACTAAATTCAATTAAAACTGGTTTTTATTGGAATTTTATTTAATTTGAAACAATTTCCATTACTTGAGACCTTTGTAATCGAGATACACTTAGTTGCATAACCACGTTAACGAAGACCGCGACGTCTGCCTAAAGTATAGATCCGGATACCTCAATATCTAACTTGTGATACAAAGTTTATAAGTCAGACTTAATTATGTGATAAGTTTTCTATCATTTATTGCAGTTTCCAGAACAAAATTTACTATTTTGGATATCTGTGATAAACACAGTTATTAGAGCCGTCAAGTCATGGATTTTGGTACCTTTATTCATTTAATTTTGTTTCTATGTGTTCTGCGTAATAAAATATTATTACGCAGTACCCATAGCACAAGTTCTTAAAGAAATATAATTTGGGGTAGGTAATTTGGTGCGAATATTAGAAATTTATTGATTTTACAGTTACAATCTACCTACTTTCAATATTGCAAGAACAGCTAATGCTTTTTAGTAAAATGAACTGAGAGCATTTTTCTATTGCGTCCACGTCACGTATTTACAACGACTGGGTTCAAAGTTTATCGCAAGCTCCTGGGTCGTCATGCTGCCCCAGGCTCTTGTTCTAGAAACTCTTGTTTATTGAACCTCATTAGAAACTAACTCGAAAAATATTATTGTATTATGTTCGCCAAAAACAACAAGTCGGTACGTAACTAATAGTATTTTTCCTGTCCGACTCATATTTATGTTTACGTTTAAGCATTATCTGTTAGCACACTGTTACTACGTTACGGGACTTCTTCTCAGAGGTTCTAGCAAGATCATTTCAGAATTTCAGATCATGGTTAAATGAATCCCGTTTTCCGACCAGTATCTTTTTTTTCATCTTGTATTATCCTAATGTGCTCTTGTTCTTCATTCCCGTCCACGACCTCCTTTGGGTTTGTTGCCACGACTGTATATTTTTCGAGGGAGGAAGGGCTGTGCAATAAATAAAACGCGTCTATTTTCTAAATCTCGAGTTTTTACTGTCGCGGCATTCCCATTTTAACATTTTTGCACAGAAACGTTAGCTTAAGCTTTAGTAAATATGAGCCCAATCATAAGCAATTTTAAAATCAAGAAATGATAGCCCTATTTCATTGTCTTCGGTCAAGTAAGATATTTTATAACAGCTAGTTACAGATGTTTTCGCAATTTAACGCTCATCACCAAGCAATCATAACAAATAATTGATTAATTACATTCGCGAGGAAGATTTCATCTCGTGACACTCCTTGGTAAACACGCGTTATTTCCGTATATTGCCACGTGGTTCAAGGTGCTTAGTTATCAGTTATTAAAGTGTAATTAATAATTACTTTCTCGAATGCTGGTCTTTGGTCCTATAAATACACTATGGCGTGATAAGCTGTTCTCTTTCGAGGTCGAATATTGTTAGGTACTATCGTAGGAATATTTTGGATGCAGCTTAAAAGTTTCTCATTGTTTCTCTATTTTGAACGGCGGAACTTGAAAGTTTGTAGCTGGAAATAATCTGGAATAACTTAACAATGCAGTTTGAAATTAGTCAATTTATTTTCAAAGATTCATACACACGCAAAATCCCGTTTAACTGTTACAATATTATATAGGAGGTACACAAAAGTAGGAACTGTTGGATTTTACGAGTATATCGCTTTGAGATTACTTACTAATTAGTTTTATTTAATACGTCTCGAATGACGTAAGCGAGGAATGTGAGATAGCTACCGGATTCTATATAATAATAGATTGTCAACAAGTAGTACGTACTTACTTAGAAGTTCATAATAGATCTCATTAATTACACTCATATTTGTTTAACATTATCAATTCAATTCAATTCAATAGTTTATTGCATTCCACAATGGTAAATTTGATCTAAATTATTAGGTAGTACATACATTATGGAACCTGTTGGGCATAGCAAATTGAAAGAGGAGAGAGGAGGACATTCTATTTCGTTTTTAAAGCATTTTGTGTATTGAGTTATTTTGTTTTGTCTTCTAAATATTCATGTATTGTATAGTAACTTTTATTTATAAGCACTTTTTTAATTCTCGAACAAATTGCATGTCATTTGTTGAGTTTTTGATCGAATCAGGGAGTTTATTATATATTTTGATTGACATTACGTATGGGCTTTTGGCATGTAGTTCTAGACGGGACCTAGGGAGCACTAATTTATTCTGTTGTCGAAGTGATACATAGCGATGTTCCCTAAACATAAAAGTTGTACTGTTTATATAGTATGTTTTGAAAGAGAAGTGGTTCCCGTGAGAAGTTAATTGTTATTTATGTGTTTAATAGAAACTGATCACACATTTTCAAGTGTTAATCAGATACCTACTAATAGTGGACTTTTATATTGAATTTCAATCCAAAATTCTTGTTTGTAAACTCTTAGTCTTAACTCTTATTCGATATTTGTAACACTCTGGTACTGATTGTACGCTTGAGCTAAAATTTGGCAAATTTAAACCCTAATATCGTAGTTATTATAAAATTGTGGATGCTGTATATATCTCCCAATATAGCAATGTAGGTGTGCAGAATTTTCTAGGCGCCGAAATGACAACTGACCTTAAGGAATACTCAGTACAACACAGCAGCCGGGACCGACTGTTTTTTTAAAGTGTCTATCCACCGAAGCACGAAAGTCGTCGTGAGAAATGGATGATCGTCGATCACCCATCCTCGTACCGACCGCGCTGGATATTGCTTAGCCTGATATATCCAATGATGTGCACAGAAGCCACGAAGACTCCAGTATGATAAATTAACAAATAATTACGCAAAGCAAACCTTGAAGAGGCTCTCTCGGATTAGCCTTTAACGATCTACTTATCCGGGGGCGGTATCAGTATTCTAAGCCGACCCAACACGACTTCAATAAATAATTATTAATTATGTGTTTCTCGTTTTCCAGAACGAATTTGCCAAAGGAGATCATGGGGTTCCCAGACTTCCCGGTGCCGGAGAGCGAAAAATCCTACCTCCCGGCAAAAGACATGCTCGCCTTCCTGCAGCTGTACGCCGACAAAAATAACGTCACTCCTCATATCAAGGTATTCATCATCTCAACCCTTTTTATGAACCCACTGCAGGGCTATGAGTCTCTCCCCTGGATGAAGAAGAGGCTTATGCTGTAAGCCACCAAGCCCAGGGCTGGTTAGTGGATATCGGGGTAATTTATCAATTGTATCAATGTGTATCATATCCACCATTGGGACAGCTTGTTGGTTTATGGCCTAATCCTGCTTGTCACACAGGGGAGATAATCATTGCCCCTGCAGCGGGCCCATTGCAAAGAGTAATTAATGTTTTATGCAGACCCAGTAACTTTATTTTATCTCTTGTGCCTAATGCCATGACGACAAATTGAATAGTTTTCATGTTGAACTTATAAAATTCAGTGAATTTGCGGAATGAATAGGCATTTCTAGCTCAACAAATCTGGGTCGGCAATGTTTCCTTAATCCTTCCATTAATTACCGACTGTGGATACCACCTACCGTCAGATGGACCCTGTGCTGAAGACCAGCTTTATAAATATGTATATTATACAGGGTATAACATTAGTCTTATATAAAAATAAACATGTGTTTCTTACTATTGTTTTTATTATTTGTATTTTTATAGAAGATTTTATATGAAGGATCTTCGCTAGCCAGTCGGATTCTGGCGGGATCCTACCACCAAGCGCTGGCAACTCGGATTAGTCGCCTTTGAACAGAATTATTGGTCAGTCGACTGTTTTTATTAGGGAAATAAATAAATAATGTGCGGAGGTAAAACTGCGTATTAGCGTTTGGATGTCGGAACGAAAGAGGAAGTTACGCTTGCACAGATTACATAGAACAAAAAATCATAGACAATAAAAAATAACTAAAATGTTGGAAGTTCCAACAGCCTTTTATGACACGGTTATCCAGATGCGGTAGGGCTATTTTAAGCGCATGGGTTATGCGCAAGTTTTTTTTTTTTTTTTTTTAATCTTTATTTAGAAAGCTATACACCTATAAGGTTAAGACAGCTTTTTAAAAAAATTGACAATAGAACAAAATTAGGTAGACATCATTTGTTTCCTTAACTCTAGCGATTGTATATAAAAATAAATAACGCGTTGGCTATTCTCATTCGTGAATTTGGAACTAAATATACAGTGAAACATAAACATAATATCTTGTTTATGACATTGTGTATCTACTAACAATTTATTTCGTAATGACTCATTATTTTTGCATTCTATTAAAACATGGAAAAGATCCTCTTTTGTATGACAAAAAGCACAATTGGGACTTTCAGTTTTGCGCATTAGGTAACCAAAATTGTTCAATGGAACATGACCCGAACGTAGTCTAAAGCAATTAACTAGTTCTTTTCGTGTCATTTTGCTATTACCGAACCAAGGAACTTGTGGAGGCTCAGCAGAAAGGGTTTTGTACCAAATACCTTTTTCAGTGGAGATGTCAAATGCGCAAGTTTGTTCCCTTAAATTTTTTGCTTCATTCGCCTAACTCCCGCATACTCCTAACTTCCTGGTACTCCTGTGATGTATTGACGTATATTGACGTTATTTCTAAAAAATCCTTATTTTCCGCATCCCAGTTCAGACACCACGTGCAGCTAGTGATCCCCAAACCGCAGCCCAACGGTGGGGAGCTATGGGACGTGACCTACAAGAACATCGCTACGGGGGTCTCCCTCACCAAGGAATATGATTATGTGTTCGTCTGCAATGGACATTATAATACGCCGTTTATACCTAATATTGAAGGGTTGAAGGAGTTTGAAGGTATGTTGAAAACTTTTTCTTAATGCATTATGTTTCTGATGAAAGAAGATCTAGCATAATCTAGATGCTAATCAAGCTGTATGTTTTATGTTACTTAAATAAAGAATTAGTCTACTTCTTTAACTTTTTGTTTTAACTCTTTAAGAAGCGATGGGATGAACTAATATTTTTCTAGTTAAGTAACTTTTACCATCAGTTTTCAAGTGTTCAGAACTCAGTTCTTGTGTTAAGCTCAATACATACTGAGCCTGCCGCCGGGCCTTTTGTTAATTACACGTATAGCCATATTAAAAGAATCATGTCGGCGCGTTGCCACTTGCCACAGACTTACTGCATGCGCAAGCGCTCAGTTTCTTCCTCATTTTTATCCGCCAACATGCTGCCGACAAATGTTTCCGATTTGCAATGAGTGTAGCCGCCAAATAGCCTGCCAGTAAAAAGTATCCGACATGGGCTGGCAGCCCGGCGGGATCAGTGTGTATTGCGCTTTGACTTAGAGGCCAAATGTAAACCAAGAATAATTCAATTCAATTTCAATCCAATTCAATCATTTTATTTCGGATCATGTCCATATGTGTTAGTTACAAAAACCTTACTACCTATGTTAGTAAGGTTTTATAATATCATAATTTTATAATATATTTTTCAACACACTTGCTCGTAAAGTGAGCGTTATTCTATTGAATTTAGAACTATAAACTGGGCTATAAGTCACGCGTGCATAATATATTATACCCTAGTGCATAATATAATGAATCCTACGAAGTTGAATTGTACCTTTGCGCAAATTACATGCGAGTAAACAGAGCATATTTTATTGGTCCGGGTTATACATTAAATATTTTCAAAAACAACAAAGAGGTTTTATACCACTTCAAATACATATACGTTTTTAAATGTTTGCGCCTTATATTAGTAAAACAAATTTGTATATAAAACAAATTATTCACAATTTATAATAATTTGTTATAAAATATTAAATTTTTTGCGTTTACCACTCCAAATTAAACATTTTCACTTAAAATAGGCTGTATATGCTATACAGACATTGACACATTTGGCGGAAAAAAAAAACTTACGCGCATGCGCGAGGTTCGGCGCCATTTTTCAATCACAATTTTTGATTGAAAAAATTTTTTTCACACAAATGAGTTTGTTAATTTATGACCACAAGTGTGTTGAAAAACGTCGTATGTAACTCGTGAGCGTTGCTAATTACAGTCGAGGCTGTGATTTGAGCCCGAGCCGCAGGCGAGGGTTTAATAATGAGCCGAAACTTAGCTCACTTGTTACATAATATACTATTTTAAAATCATTACATATCATAATGATTGTAATGATTAATTAATGTTATTTGTTTCCAGGTGACGTGCTACACAGTCACGAATACCGCGTGCCCGATGTGTTCCAAGACAAGCGCGTGCTGGTGGTGGGCGCCGGCCCCTCCGGCATGGACATCGCGCTCGAGATCACCGCCGTCACACACAAGTGAGTGTCGCGTATCCCCGCGTGCCCCCGCCACAGTCCCACGTGCCTGCTAAGGATACCACTAAACCAAGCGACCGGAACCTCTCTTGATGGAAGGTGAAAACCACCTTCATATAAAGTCTGTCGCTAAATATGAAAGCCAGACCCTTTCACAATTCGGGCTGTCATCTTCGAACTAATTTTCACTTACCATCATGTGAAATGAAGCCCAAAAGCGGGATTAGTCATGGCAAAAATACTGGTAAAGTTCTCTTCGGACTTCGGTACCTGTCGTACGTTGATGCTTAATATTTTTTTGATATTTTTATGAACCCACTGCAGGCCTCTGATTTGGTCCCTTGGATTACGAGATGGAAAAAGCCTACATAAACCAACAAACTGTCTCAGTGCTAGTTGGTGAATTGAACAATATCTGAGACGGGGTCACCTACAACTTAAGTATTTAGTAATTTCAGCTTATCAGGAGGTATCCACGCTTTCCTGAGACAAATTGCCCTTCACTAAACACACATGGAGAGGCCTACGTCCAGCAGTGGACTAGCGCGGGCTGAGATGATGATGATGAAACACACATGGGCCATATACGTACAGAAGGACAACAACGAGATCTATCGGAGCAGGCAATCATAAAAACAAATATCTATTTCATTCGCAGAGTGATCCTCAGCCACCACCTGAAGGAGACTCCTCGCACGGTGTTTCCTGACAACCTGATACAAAAGGGCGACGTGACGCGGCTACGCGGGCGACAGGTCGAGTTCGCAGACGGCAGTATCGAGGAGGTGGACGTTCTGTTCCTGTGTACAGGTGAGTGGAGATTTTTTTCAAATTCCAATTGTTTATTTGCACGCTATAGCTAACTTAACCAACACGCTGGCCTAGTGCTGGTAGGTGAATTTTAACAAACTAACATAGCTATTCGCTTAGCTAACGACCACCCTACATATCTGCCATCAAATATCACCGCTCAAGAGGTGATGTGTTTCGGCATTTATTAGGACGAGCCAGTTGAGATTGAGGTCAACGCAGGCTTAATAATAGAAAACAACTAAGAGCTGTTAGTTAATTTATGACTATGTTTTAAATAAATAAATCTACACATTCAAAAAAAACGTCCCTAACTTCACCCTTGGACGTTTCAGGTTATCTGTACAACTTCCCGTTCCTGCACCCCAGTTGTGGGGTTCGCGTGACAGAAAACTGTGTGGAGCCCCTTTACAAACATCTGGTCAACATCCAACACCCAACTATGTGCTTCATAGGGGTTCCTTATTATGTGTGCGCCTTCTCCATGTTCGACTTACAGGTACGTGTCAGATACATTATTTTTGTAGATGTGTTTTTACCCTGGTTTGAGAGTAATATTTAGTATGACTTAAGACCCGGATAGACTGTTTTAAACAAATCTTCAAACCAAGTTGACTTTTGTTTACAACCAACGCCGAATTGTAAACCAAAGAGGCCGACCAAGGTCGCACTAAGCCATGCCTCCAACTCGCTATCAAGCGAAATTTGGTTGCAAACAGCCGTCTGTTGTAAACACTGTTGTAAACTAGCAAAGTCATCTTGGTTTGAAGCCTTGTAAAAATGTAGCCAGTGCTTTAACTTTTATTGGCACTTTAAAGTCACATCGCGGTCTTTATCCTTTCATCTAATATATAAAATTCTCGAGTCACAGTTTTCGTTGCCATACTCCTCCGAAACGGCTTGACCGATTTTGATGAAATTTTTGTGCTTATCCGGTATCTATGAGAATCAGCCAACATCTATTTTTTTTTTTATTTATATGGCAAAACAACGTTTGCCGGGTCAGCTAGTATTCAATAAAATTGCCACATAATATGATTTAGATACAGGAAAGCATTTGTAAAAGTTTGCAAACTACACTACGTTGTCGGTTGTGTCTTAAAAGGCACGGCAAAAATAGGTGATACATAAACAAGTTTGCTAGCGCTGGTAATCGAAAACCGGATCCCTTATATGTCCTAATGCCAGTAATCAAACCATTGAAGCATCATCAAGACTTTATAAAGTTTGAAGAAACTCGCAAGCTATGCAAAAAATGTAAAAAACCCATACTTATTATTTCTCTGCTATATTTCCCTAACTCCCTTACACTCCTAACCTCCTGGTACTCGCAGGTGCGTTACTACGTGCGTTGGATGCGAGGCGTGTTCCAACTGCCTCCCGCAAGTGAGATGACGGCGGCTCTTGAACAAGAGATGAAGGAACGCGCCGCGCGCGGGTACACAAGGAGGCAAGCGCATATGATGGGGCCCGACCAGGTTAGACGAATACTTTATGTTATTTATTTATTTCATTATGAAAATACAACACGTCTTCTTAGGCGGAACGACCCGACAATTTTACCAGTAAGTTGAGGATCTGGGTAAGAAACCGGCGAATGATTTGGGTAGTATCGAGCAAAACCGCTGTTTAGATGCGTGTTGGAAGCGAACCACCGATGCTTTTCCAAGTGTAAACTAGTGAAAACGGGGTGAAAAGAATCCCAGCCATTCCAAGTGTCTTGGACTGGTGGCTGGGGTCAAATCGTGGCTAGGGTCAAATCGTTTGCGGATATTTCATCTGGGATGATTTCAATGGATATAGCGTCCCACATTTCGGGAAGCAACAAGGGTGGGAGATTTGTCCTCCATGCCGCCTGGTGGAAAGTGAACATGAGGACTTATAGACGTCCATTCATGAGAAATCTTGTAGGCTGCGTTTTCAACAGAGATTTGCGAGGATGTTTTGCAAAAGTGGTTGTTGCTAATTGTTTCATTTATCCATCCTAAGTTAGAGTAGCTTTAGTGGAAACACCTCAGTTATGCTAAACTAAGCTGTGCGAAGATGCGTTGCTAGTTGCTACCTTACATAATTATCTCATCGCATATCTCACATAGGGTCCACGCATCATCGCGCAGTTTAGCAAAATAGCACGTCGCTGGTGGAGCCTTAGGTTAAAATATTGACTTGCATTGGCTTCGCGGGAATAGTAGACTAAGGGTGCGTAATGATGAAAGCTTTTCTCTAAGCTTTCTCGTTGATCTCGAGTTAAACAAAGATTCGATAACGATTCCACATAGCAAACTCTCAAAAAATCTATACGTACCTACTGAGCTAATTTTCAAAATATGAACCTTAAACTTCTACTACGTTTTATGAAGCGTAGGCACCAGTCTGCGTAGATGCCACAGTCCTACTCGTTACGTCAAACAGCTTTCATATCCTCCGGGTAGGCACCAAGACTAACCATCTAATTTCCCAGACTTAGCAGCTCGGATAGACAGTAAAATTACTATTTAAAACGACAGAAATACTTCAGATAGTTATTATCATTGATTTTGACATCCTCAACTCTCATTTTTATACAAATTAAAAAATATCGTATCGTTCGTTGATAAAAATAAGCTCCGGCAATGTTGATTACAGAGCCAGTTCTTCCCTGCACTTCGTTCGTTCCTTTGCCTGTCACTTGATATTAGGCACATATTTAAGATCGTGGTAAATACGCGGTTGAAACAATAGTACCTATTCGTAATTTGCAAGTAAAGCTAATTAATACCCGACTGCGGCACGCAAAGGAGATTCATATTTTCAACGCGTATGTATTTATGTATGTCTGTTTCTTGTTCCCTGATTTCAACCAAACGGATGGATGGACTTGAATAAATGAGGTATCAAAAGATTCGTATCAACTGCGCGAGTAATATAGGCTATATGAAATTCCAAGACTTTTTAGAATCACTACCATTCTAGGCATGATAAGGTTACATTTCTCCGGGATTTATCCGTATATCCAAGTTTAAAACTTACTAAAATAGACCCATCAAATTTCGCCTGAAAACGCATGTTTTAAAAAAGCTATCCTGAGGGCTAAAAAGAGCTAAAGGGCAGACACGAGGTAGATGAGAAAATTTTGTGTTTAGTATCGACTCTGTCTTGCTTGTATCTCCTACTCGGTTTTTTGTCGTCTCCCAATTATACTATCTCCGAAATATTCTTTAGATGCCTCTCCACTACTGGAGGTTGGCTGTCAGCTTAGCGAACGTACTCCTATCTTGTGCTAAGCGAATTTATCTCGGGGATAAAACAAAAACAAAATACATCAAAATGCTTCGACAAATTTGACCCTGTTATCTAAACCAGGCGGATTACTACAAAGAGTTATCACAAGAATCTGGCACTGCGCCCCTTCCGCCGGTCTTCACGAAAATCCACAATGACAGCAGTCAGAAGTTCCTGGACGACTTGGCTCATTACCGGAATGACATTTATAAAATATTGGACGCCGAAAACTTTGTCTGTATCGAAAATACTGCCTAGCTTAGCCAAAATTAGCTTTACAAAAGTGAGATACATACCAAATACCTATATTAGCATAATTAGAAAATATGACATTTAGATATGCTAATACTTTTAAAGGGGACTGTAAAACTCATAAGCAATTCAATGTTGAATATTATGTTATTGTTTTCATGAATAATTTACATAATAATACTTAAGGCAATATAGTAGAATATACATATATAACTTGGTTCATTAAATAAAGGAATTTAAAATGGAGGCCTTTACTTATGAAGAAGCGTTGTCATGATGTATGAGAATGCGGCTTTTTGGTCAACAACGGATTTTGGCTGAGAAACAACGTTGTACATCGATACCGAAAAATACCGACAATGTCCATATCAAGGGTAGGCAGAACATCAGAGGTTATAGAACCATCTGATGTCACGTCTGACAAAGAACATTGGGCATCTTTGTATGGGAAACTTACCTACGGCGAACTAAAATAAAATTAGGTTTGATGAATAGGCAATTAAATTTAGTTTACAATGGTATAGTTCCCATATCTGTGGGTCGTGGGAATAAGGAGATAATGGACATTTAAAAAAATATTGAAATATTAGTTTTTTACTGTTTTGTGCCATAATTAAAAGGAATAAAAACTAAAAAAAACATGTTGACTCTTTTACTTTTATTCCGTCGTATCCAAATCTACAATAGTTTCGTCGAAAACCCACTAAAATCAGTATTCGCAATAATTATGAAAGACAACTAAAATTGTCACAATCTATTGTTCCTTGGAATGGAAAATAAGCAATGACTTTCATTATCCGAATTGCAAGTTGGAAAACAACACTTACACAATTGAGGCATCGTCTAATTTAGTCAGTGTAACTCGTATCTAGCAATTGGATTGTAAAAGGAGCAAACAAAATAATCCGGCGCAAAACTAAACACGAGAAACAAACAGCGAGCGATTGATCGTTGCTGACCAGATTCACTGATTGATCTGTTGGGTGTCAACTGGTTGACACTTTTGACAGTGACAACAAAAACTAACAAACGACAGCAGCGCCGTGTGTAAACTATGGAACTAAAACTGTCGACTGCGATGTAGCTGCGCAGCTAGCTACCCACGCGAGCGTAACATAACCAAGTTTTACGACAATGGGCGAGAGCGAGAACGAAACATGCACATCAACATGTCTGATTTAGTCAGGTTGGCTTTACGAAAATATCACGTAGTGATATTTTAACATCCTGAGCGGTCATATTTAGTAATTAGAAGAAATAGTCAACTTAAAATATGATTTTAATTTTACTAATTATTTCCATTTTCCCGTTGATATGAATTAAAATAACTACACAATATTAAATATGATTGGAAAAACTATGATTTAAAGGTGTTTTGGTTTATGTTCGCGACTTTTAAAAAAGCGCGTAAAAACCGCCCAATGTTCTTTGGAGGCATTATAATAGTGGAGAGAGACTATTGCAGTGACAGCCTATCGCCCACAAAAAAGCCTCCCATAACACCTAAAATTAAATAATTATTAGGTATTAAAAAATATATAACAATTTACTATACTTACTGAAATATTTATTTACTGACTGCACGCGCAAGAGTGAGTATAGACGGAACTAGTGTGCGAGCGAGAGAACAAGATAAGCGCCGCCATTTTCAATTCCTTTCTTTCATGAACCATGTTATACCTAATGTTATTTTTGTATAGTTAATCTTTTGAATTAATAAAGAAAAATAATAATTATTGCTTTTTTTTCTTCTCATTAAACAACTCTATAAGACGTACCTTATAAAACCTAATAATGCTTATTGAACAACAGAAATAAAACAATAAAAAAGTTAAAATTAGTAATATCGTAATAAAGTCAAAGATTTAAATCTTTGAATAAAGTCATCTAAAATCTTACTAATATTATAAATGTGAAAGTTTAGATGTATGGATGTTTGTTCCTCAATCACGGCAGAACGTCTAAAGGGATTTCGATGAAATTTGGCATAGTGATAGTGTAGAGTCTGGAATAGCACATAGGCTACTTTTTATCCCGATATTCCCACGGGATAAAAGAATATCGAAATTGTGCGCGTAAAACCGCGCGAAACAGCTAGTTTAAAATAAACTGAAACAGTCTAATTTTAATTAAGATAAAAAACTTAGTCCAGCAGTAGTTGTAGAAAGGTAGGTGATATTGTAATGAATGAAGACAAAAATAAATTTTCATAGATTTAATTCCAAGCAACTTAGAAATATACTAAACTTAGAAACTTAGAAATTCACAGCGTAGGCGGCACACACGTCAAACCCAATGTCATT
This sequence comes from Stenoptilia bipunctidactyla, assembly GCA_944452665.1. NCBI lineage: Eukaryota > Metazoa > Arthropoda > Insecta > Lepidoptera > Pterophoridae > Stenoptilia > Stenoptilia bipunctidactyla. The sequence goes on from OX101730.1 coordinate 3,549,318, forward strand.
AATTTTTCAAAACATCAGATTTTAAATTCAAATAATCTTACATTTTTTAAACCTTTATACGTCATGAGTTACTTTATAGGCCGAACGTCCAATACCTACTATGCGATTAAAATGAGAATAGGAATGTGAATGACCTCTATCTGTCAAATGTCACTTGAAAATTACGGTCAGCAAAACAAATATTTTTTCAGTAAAAATAACAATTTATTTTACTTATTTTGTTTATCAGAGTATTAAATCGAATAGAAATAAAAGCTTTATTTTATTATTTAACTAGTTTTTATATTATATTTACACACGACAGTAAAGCGGGTGCATGATGAAAAAGCGCGGAAACTATGCCATCATTATAAGACGACGATGACGATCTTAATTAAATAAATTCTAAATTAAATGATATTTTTTGCTGACTCTACTAAACCGGTTCGAATTGACAGCTATGACGTCACATTATGGCGCTAAGCCAGTCTTATTCTCAATTGAAACGTATTTTACTTTGAAGAGCTATTGGGGGCGTAACTAGATGCTTATATTTCAATATTGTTGTTATTATTCTTATCTTGATATCTTTGGCGGGGCAAGGCCCCAAAAATGTTGTAAACAACTCTGTTTGTCGTTCTCTCTCGTACCACAGAATAAGTAATGCTCGTACGTTACAGTATACAGGGTGACTGGTGACAAATTTTAAATATTGAAAGAGAGCACTCTGTACTCGATTCTGATCATAATTATGTAATAAAAGTAGGTACTTAATTTTTCACCAGAATTACCTATAAATAAATAAAGAGACATTACTATACTTTTCCCGACGCGTAGCCTCAGTCAACACGCACACAGTAGTGTTCCAGCCACACGCACAATACTAACCGTTAAATATCTATTGTATTACGCCTATGTAACCATGCGTTGTGTAATGAAATCTTTAACTTTCGGTTAAGTTTACTCAGTAAATAATTGATATTTATTTTATATTAAAATTTTTCTCTTCATGTATGATCTCAAACTATCACGTCCTCGAATTTCGAAAGTGACCCACCAGTCGCCCTGTATAGGTATTGTGTATTTTGCTCTCAAACTGTATGAACCCACTTTTACCGACTTTATTTATACAAAAAGCCATATTGCAGATACTTACTTCTTAACCCGTGTTGACTTCATCACTTACCATCATCAGATGGGATTGAATTAAAACCTAGGTTTGGTCTTAAATTTCGAAAATTTATGAACAGAAAAACTACAGTTCGGTGTGAGTATTCGGCGTCCAAGAGTCTAGTTTCCTAGTAAGTAGTTTTTCTGAATTTCCGTTGTCACACTGTATAGTCTCCACCGCACCACCTATGTGGATATGAGGGCCTAGTAGTTTTGTATACTTTTACTTAAAGTGTGACCTGGGATATGCCTGTTTTGCGTTTAGAAACTTTATTTCTGGCTTCCTTAACAAATTAATGGCAATTATTCCATATCTTACTTAGATTATATGGGAGTCGATGAATACAGTAAGTTAAGGCTGGCATTATCTGGGGTTTTCTGTTTAACTATTCGTTTTTTAATCATACCTATGTAGTCATAGAGACATTCTTCTTTTTTAACCTTCTATAGGATACCCCCCGAAAATTATCATTGCACTGTGTGATTTAATGTTATAGTTTTGGTGTATTTATAACGTAAACCTCGATTATTATTATCATAATAACATAAAAAACAAACACCATAAAATAAAAACAACTTGAAACATAATTCTATTGAACAGTTAAAATATGGGCAATTTATTCTGTATCTATATTAATTTCTTACGAGCTTGGGATAGCAAATAAAATACACTAACGATAATTTATTTATTTGTAAACAAACTATAATTTTATCACTTCAATAACACACCGAAGCACATTTTAATCTTACTCGATCCACTACTTACTCCGCACGTCTTGATCATTTCACTAAAGCATTGTTACTGTAGATAAAATATTATCTCCTAGTAACTCCAATATCTTATTGTGCTAAAGGGCGGATACTTGAACTCTTAAATAATAAACAAGCATTATACTTAATTACCAAGAAGGGGGTTATCTCGTCATTACCAAGTCGTTTGTTATCAATTTGTTTAATATGAACTGTCTTATTTTTGCAGGAAAAATATTATGCGTCGTTGGCAACCGAGGCCGGCACAGAAAATCTTCCATCTGTTATCACGAAGATCCGAGAAGAGAGTTCCATACGGTTTCTACACAACCTGAAGAATTATCGCCAAGATGTTTACAAAATTATCGACGATGACACATATGAGATAATAAGTAATGGAAAACGAGAAGTTATTTGTTGACCCTAAACTGGAGTAATGTGACTAAATAAGTAGGATGTAAGTTAGATTTAAGCAAAGGGATTTTGTATACTATTTAATACCACCCAGTAATTCTATTTATTATGAGCGAGTACAATTAGATTTTTAAAGTTATTGGTTAGTTTAGAAAAAAACTTTTTCTGCTGTTGTACTCTTTGATTATTTTTTCATGCCAAATTAACATCCTGACATGTGGAACAAATAAGTGATGTTAAATGAGTTGTCGAATTGTTTAAATAACTTTTTCGAAATCTGTGGAATGTAATGGAATAATAATTATTTTTGTAAGTTTATAATTATGTGTACCTATACTTAATTAATTTAAAGGAATAAATAAAAATCTAAGTTCAGCCAAAAATATTTTATTTTAAGCGTATTTATAATCTTTATAGTATCAATGCTGATATATTATTAATCTTTAATCTAATATTTTATGGCTTTCCCTTTTAATTACACACTATTAATAAATTGGCATAATTTGTAAAAATTATAACAGGAGTAGGTCACCACTACTCGAATACAACGTTCTACCGAATACTGTTTTAATTTTTAATAATTAAACCTATGTTAGTATACATGGGCTGAGCCGAAACTATCCTCAACAAGTTTGTACTCATATAACTTTGCATCAGATATCCATACTAAACTAAAATTAATTTTATTGTAATATAAAAATATTTTGTCGCATTTCAAATGCACAGGTCATACATAATCTTCGATTCCGATATATAATTTCTCAAGTTTTGAGTTTCAAGGATAAGATATTCAAGTTTAAATTAAATCAATAAACAAATCTTAAGTAACTAAATTATTACAAAACTGCTTAAGAACTAACAATAACAAAAAGTACGATGCTCGCTTGTTGATTGTGTCAGGGGAAGGCCGGGAACTTGCTCAAGTTGCATAGATATAACTTAAACATTCACTTAGATAAACACATTTTTGGCCACTTCATAGAAAACCCTACCTACTGCTCTTTCCTTGGTCATCCTACCTAACATCCCTGTCTTTCCATACCTACCTTTACGAAAACCCAAAATTTACTTATAAACATGCTTTTCTCCAGACAAAATTTAAGTGATATATATATTTGTCGCACCTTAAACCATTTAATATCAATAAATCATATTTAATACAAAAATCTTAAACCTGTATACTTAAGACATCCCTACGATTAAATTAAAAATAAAAAGCAGTACAGATTTTAGTATTTAAATGGCAACATTTAAGAAGCAAGCAAGCGTGTATATATTAAACGTAAAGAACTATCGACAGCACATGTAATCAAATAGTTGATTATATTTACATCTTAAATTACAGGGAAAAACAAAGGATCGAGCGTCTAGCACCATTTTGATATAAAGGTATACAATGATCAACATAAATTATTAACCAAAAAATATAAAAATCATGTCATAAACATAACAAACAGCTCTGATAAACATATGCCAATAAATCGTCTTCAAATTATCGAGTATGACTATAAAACCACTGGGGAATTTTGAATAAAGGACTAGTCGAAAATATATTGCAATTTAAACCATATTAGACAATCGAAAACTACATACTTACGCAAAACTTTAATATACATTAAACATACATATAACACTGAGATTACAGAAGTATATACCTATTAAAAAACTAATCACAATCTGTCACGTCTTAAAAATCTTTCCAAAAATCCTATTGTCACTCTCACTTTTACCATTGCACGAGCAGTTAGCTCCAAGTCCATCGCTTCCACAGTTTCTCACTCTCCTAGTATAAATTATCAACGCAATAAGGGTAACTATTACATAAATATCTTGATATAGAAAATTCGCCTCTAAGGACGGCCAATATAGTCACAATTTGAGCCCCACACATCTAGATTGTACTTAAATCGGTCTTAGAGACCTGCAACGTGAAGAGACTACCAGATATCGACAAGAAATCCTACGATCACTAAAACTAGGACACTTCTAAACATCGAGATTTTAAAAACGTACTTTGAAAATTTATTAACCCTAAACTCAATCAATAAATCAAGTTTGTTTGATTGCACAGTAAAATAGAAATTGTCTTTTTTATGTCATTTAGTTCTCTGTCAAGTACCAGGAGTGGATGATCATTTAGGAGGTTTTTTCTTGGAAAGGTATGTCTGGTTCCATGTTGAGAGTTTGCTGCGTGGGGTCGTAGTGTCCAGCTAGGTAGTAGACATCGTTATTGTCGTATACAGTACTGTATTTGACTGGGTCATCACCCATGCGCTCCTTGTACTGGGCGAGAGGAAGAACTTCACACTTGTGGGAGATTGTCTGGACGTCGTTCTCGTCGGTGTGTGGAGATTCGAATAATCCTCCCTGTAAAATAATAAAGAAAGTTTGAGCAAGGAACATTTTTAAACTTGAACGAATTCATAGAAAGTTGGTTATTCGTTCAATATTGTGACGACTGCTTATATGTAGAACCTTCAGGAAAATAAGCCTTTCCAATTTATCCCTAGTTCAGGTTTCTGACCGCGTTTGCATGGCATGCCATTCACCATCCGGAGTAACCAGAGTCCATTTACCAACTTTCATAAAATAATTAAAATAACTGGGCACTTTTATTCTTTGGAAGTATTTGATGGCTTAACTAATTTAAGACGATTGTTCTTCCTCAATAATCTGCCGCTGAAACATTATTGATTTTCCACTGGGCGGAATACAGACATCAAGGATTTTATTATAAAAGAGGATTCTTTTATGTCACCAGGCTATTATGGTGTTCGAATTACACGTCCTTACAAGAGATACCTACTAAGTTTATGTATAAAGGACCGAACTTATTAAATTAACAATGTCGCTTCAATACGCTGCTCAAAAGACGATGGGGACAATTTATGTCAATTCTACGTGACTATCCAGGGTTCCAAGTATCAGGATGGCATAACTCACCGGGTAGTGCAGAGCAGTAGGCGCCGCGGTCTCCTCGGGGTGGTAGAACCACTTGACTCGCACGGCCATGGCGCCGCGAGCCTCCCACAGGGCCACTATGCGGCCGATGTATGGCCGGTCTGCGCGACCTGTCGATAGGAATACAGCAGCGTCGCCCACCTGTAATGAATAATAAAGTTATTTAGGTCTAAATTAATGGAAGAATACGGTATGTGGTTTTGATTTATTATTCATTTTTAGTAGGACCTCGAATAGAGTTCTCAGTCAAAAGATTCGTGTAAAAGTTTTTATGCAAAAATATACTTTTGTGGGAACATGAGCTTAGGTGTATGGAATGTTTAGAGTAAGCAATTTCATGTAATACTATGTTGTAAGCGGCAGTCGTTCCGCGCCACCAATAAAACAGCACGTTTAAATTATTATTTTATTTGTCTCTTCAATAATACAATATACCTAACAGTACCTAGCATACCCAACAGTGGTGACCCCGACATTGTAACTGAGTAGATATGTGATACCTAACATTCGACGCGTGAGACTGCTGATCACACGCTTCATTTTGCGCTGATCTAGCTAATCTACATTGTAACTGAGTGACTTGTGCATCATTTTAGACATTTTATAATATGTTAATAATTGCTCATGAAATAATGTCGTTTCAATTTTATGTTGTTGAAAAATGTATATATTTTTTTTCTTTAAGGGAGGAATGATGTGGGAACATGAGCTTAGGTGTATGGAATGTGTAGAGTAAGCAACTTCATGTAACACTATGTTGTAAGCGGCAGTCGTTCCGCGCCACCAATAAAACAGCACGTTTAAATTAGTATTTTATTTGTCTCTTCAATAATACAATATACCTAACAGTACCTAGCATACCCAACAGTGGTGACCCCGACATTGTAACTGAGTAGATATGTGATACCTAACATTCGACGCGTGAGACTGCTGATCACACGCTTCATTTTGCGCTGATCTAGCTAATCTACATTGTAACTGAGTGACTTGTGCATCATTTTAGACATTTTATAATATGTTAATAATTGCTCAAGAAATATTGTCGTTTCAATTTTATGTTGTTGAAAAATGTATATATTTTTTTTCTTTAAGGGAGGAATGATGTGGGAACATGAGCTTAGGTGTATGGAATGTGTAGAGTAAGCAACTTCATGTAACACTATGTTGTAAGCGGCAGTCGTTCCGCGCCACCAATAAAACAGCACGTTTAAATTAGTATTTTTTTTTTTATAAGTGACTAAACCCGCGTTTGACCTCAATCTCACCTGATGGTAAGTGAAGATGAGGTCGAAGATGAAAGCACACGGGTTTATTTGTCTCTTCAATAATACAATATACCTAACAGTACCTAGCATACCCAACACTGTATTTGTTAAGTTAGTAACTAATTCAAATTTAAAGTAGGTACAATGTAAACAAAAGGACTAGATATTATCATCGAGTTTATAATCTTATAGCTGTATTTGCGCGTAAATCCTTTAAAAAGTATTTTTCCTATAGTATTCCAGGATAACCCGACGTCTGTGTGACGTCCCTGAGTCCTAGTATACCTCCACAGCGCGCTGACGTCCCAGTACTTTGCAAGTCACAGGCGCATCAGCGAAGGCAGAACTGGTGACTCGACAGGATGTCGCCGTCGACGGATACGTTGTTTTTTTTTTTATATCATCATCACTTACATTGAGCAGCTCCTCGCCACGCTGGATGGCTCTATAGAACAGCTTGCGGTGTCTCGGGCGCGCAGTGCGGCGGTAGGCGGGTGCGGCCCACTTCCAAAGCGCGCCGCCGGGTAGGAACGCCGCCATGCCTCGAGCGCCGCCGCCTTCCGACGACGAGGAGATCGTGCGGCGCTTCGCCTTCTGAACCACAAAATAAGAGTTATTTAAAAAGAGATAGAAAAGTGGAATGTCTATTATAATGGCGGAAAACTAACCTGCCTAACATATCATGTCGGATACTAAGTAAAGATCATTCATTGCCCAGGGGGCCTACACGGTCGCGTTGCTTACAGTGGAATCCGAACTCGTTGTGTTCCACTGGCTAGTAATAATGTAATGACGAGATAGTTTGATTCAAATGAAGAGCCATCAAAAACGTCAATTATTCTTTTGACAATATTATAAAGCAGACATATTGTAATCATCATAGAAGAAGGACCAGATCCTTTAAATAAAAATACATTCTTTAAATGTTATTTAAACTGAATACCCGGCGCCTCCACCACAAAAAGGAATAATCACAATGAAGGGCTGTATTCTTAATATTTACGGAGGATACTTAAAAGGCCTTTGCCGAGAATTCAAATGTGGGATTCTCAAGCAGTCCGACTACTTGAATCTGGTGCGCAATGCGAAACATTGAAAGACATAAAACTTCATCTGCAAGGTACTGATTACGGTACTTTTCTGGCTAACGAACCTAGCTCTCTTTCAGTCTCTACTATTGACGATAAACTTCGCGAAAAGCTTGTCATTTCATAAAATTTGGAAATGTGGAATCCGAACTGCTTGTATTCCACTGGCTAGTAATAATTTAATGACGTGATTGTTTTATTCAAGAAAGGAGTCTTCAAAAATGTCAATTACGCTTTTGATAATTTTATAAAGCAGACATGACGTAAGCATCATAGACCGTATACAGTCATAAACACGTGTAAGGTGCAAGCGTAGTTAGATTTCGAATCAAACGAAAGGCGGAGCCAATGAAATTACAGCTACAATAGCATTTCCCAGCCTTATTCGGGAACTATTATAGTGTCAATGTTGTCAATGATCTCGGATTCCAGAAAGTGAGTTTTCCTGTTAACCTACTCGTTACCGCGTGTCGTCGCTTTCTCGCGTCGCATGTGATTGCAAAAGGATTGCTGAGATAAGGACATTACAGGCAGGCCTGTCTAGTGAAGGTTTCTAATAGAGTAGCTGCCTTCGTGTGAGTCCTCGAAACTCAGTCTCCTTTTGGCCCTTCCATTAAAAATGCTCCATTAATCCTTCGCCTCAATATTGCCAAATGAACAGCCTTGAAAACTTATTTAATCGGTCACTTTTTTAGCTTTAACACCAGGCAAAGGGATTGAAAAATACTATATTTGAGAATTGTTACCAAAAAATTTGTATGTAAAAACATATATGATTTAATACCTTTTTAGCTGCTTCACTCGTGCTCGGCTTAGCTGTGTCTTCCTCTAGGCCAATTCCACTATCTTTCAAATTGTCTTTCACTGCCTCTTCTTTCTTAGTGATCTTGTTCAAATTGCTAAAGTCCAAGATAGCGCTTTTGACTAGCGCCTTTTTAGAAAGCACAGCTTTCTTGATAACCGTCTTCATTTTTTCTTCCGGAGATTTCTCGACAGCGATCAACGTCGACAATCTGTCGTTGGAATCTCCCGAGTCATCATTAGACTTGGAATCAGCGTAATCTGATAGAGATTTGTGTCTCTGATCATCTCCCGACGAGCAGGAATGTTCTTTGCAACTGGAATGGTGCCTTTTCCTGTGTTTTCGATGATGCTTCTTGTGGTGTCTGCGGTGTTTGCAGTGGTCCTCGCAGCATTTGTGCTTCTTCTTCTTTTTCTTAACGTAGTCGGCGTTGGGATCATCGTCAGTCGATTGATGACGTTTAATTTTGTCTTTTCTATGCTTCTTAAGTTTTTTCCTGTCTTTGTGTCTTTCTTCTTCTTCGTCGGTTTTGTGTTTTGCAGTTTCTGTTGACGTCGAAGGTTTGGGTTCGGCCGGCTTCTTGTCTTCTCCGCTTGCGCTGGTATTTCTTCTTCTTTTGCCCAATGTGAACAAGGGATTTTCGTATTCTGGAAGGTCAATTTAGGTATCGATTAAAAAAAATTTTATAAATTAAAATATTTTATATATTTTTTAAGTATATAAAAATACTTTGTTGGACTTAATATTTATGAAACTTCCACGTTAGTAAGTATACTAAAAAAATACAATATGTATATTTAAAATGCAAAGCCAAACTACTTATATTTAAAAACAATCTAGCCCTGGTCAGCTGTATATGGTGGGACAAGTTCTATTAGTGATGTCGTTATGTGAAGTATGAATTTGTAAGAGCTAGATACTGAGTATTGTACAGAAGGCAACACAACAAGGGTATGCAATTTAAGAAGTGGCTGGTAAGTGGCTTTATTAATATCACTTAGGCAGTTTTGATCTTATCGTTTGTGACGCGATCAGACCCAGGCCTCTTTCCAGATTTTAGCATATTTTTTTGATAACTCTTTTTCACTCATTAGTAAAAGTGCTACTGGTACTCAATCTAATATTGATTTGACAAACATCGATTTATTTTAGATTATTTTTGCACATGTGCACAATTTTTGTATGGAACTATGTAGCTGTTTCCATTATATGCAGTTGTGTCATAATAGGCTTGGAATCCTAAATTTTTTTGAATGCTTTTTTTATTCCACTAATTTTTCCTATAAATTTGCTTATAATAAAGTATCAAGAAGCTCATTTTTAATGTTCTGATTAGTTTTCTTGTAATTTATTGTGTAGAGTTAACTAAGAGTTTGTTTTTCTTGTACAGTGTAATTGTTATGGATTTCTAATTTTTCTCTTTTTCAGTTTTCAGTGACTTTATTTCTTCAGTTATAATTTCTTGATTTGTTTTACTTTTGTTTTTAAGTGTCTTGAAACTACATATTTCTCTATGTTCTCTATGTATTTCTCTATGATTGGTTTTGTGGTTTTATCAAAGTTTGTAGATGTTGTGATTGTGTGGGGATTTTGTTTTTTATTTATTTATTCTTACACGCTTCTGTTTGCAGGCTTTATCAGTAGGTCTTTGAGAATCTTTCCTACTCTTTACAGAGTTTTATTCATCTATACTTAATATATAAAGCTGAAGAGTTTGTTTTTTTGTTTGTTTGTTTGAACGCGCTTATCTCAGAAACTACAAGTGGGATTTGAAAAAATCTCTTTGCATTTGATAGCCCAACTCTTGAGGAAGGTTATAGGCTATATAACCTTCCCCGAAATTCCCACGGGATCAAAAGTTACGCGGATAAACCGCGCGCGGTGGCTAGTGTCATATAAGGTGTACAAAACACTCATACTGGAATTAAATTCGAAAAAATACTAAGTTGATCTAATAATTACCACGAATCATTCTATTAGAGATCATTTTTATTTGTCGCTATGGTAGTAAATTACGAGGTTAAGCACCATCTAGATTGTTTAAAACAAAGCATCAAACAAAGGTGACTGCAAGTTTACAACAGTGAAGACGGCTGTTTATGACCAAATTTCGCATGACCTTGGCGGGACCTTGGTTGGTGGGAGCTAGTAATTGTAAACGGCGATATTTAGGAACACAGACATACATCTACATAGACAACGCAAGTGTCACGATTTGTATTGAAACCAAGCGTGCCGACTTTTTAAGCGTGCTCGTTATTGTATATTTTCCTATATAACTATAAATGACTCGAGTTTTGTAGCTTTTAGCCTGCGTCAACCTTTCCTTCGTTATATCCTCAATTGCAAACAAAACTGCCATCGCGAAGATGTTGCCGACGCGAGAGTTCAAAGCGCACTGACAATTTGGGGCGTGGCTTAGCGTGACCTTGGTTTGTGTGCTTGTTTGCAACCACCGTTTATAACAGTGTGGATGATACTCGGAATTGGTTGTCAACAACTTAACCTTACATAACCTTGGTTGGAAGCATTGTTTTTAAAAAGTCTAGTTGGGGCTTTACTCTGAACATCCAAAGCTCGTGCCATAAAATAAGTTGTAAATATGTTCACACGATATTCGATATTCCATTAAGAGAAGCCGCCAACAAAATGTGCATCATAATTATTAGGCAAAGCAAAACTAGGTTTATTCAGAAATAGTTACAGAGTAGTTGTCACTACACTACATACTAATTATTGAAATAAACTATGTAACAATACATAAATAAAATACCATGATGACTATTTTTACACAAATGACAAATAATATGATAAATAAGTAACAAATCATTTATGGTCGACCATAAAAAATTATGCCTTTAGCTTTAGTTTCATGATTGATATACCTATAATTTTAATAATATAATTAACTTTGTATACTATGTTTAAAAAGAGAAAAGATAAGTACATACATTTAAATAAAAAAACTCTTAGAAAGTAAAATATTTTTTAAACAAATTTGTCAGTATTAAAATAAAAGTAGGAGATAGTAGTCTCTATCAGATGACCGATCTACAGTCAACTTCATCTGATAGCCTGCGAGTGTAGCATTCAGTATGAACTCAAAACAAGCTCATTATGTCTTGACTATCAAGTCTTGCAGCTTGTAAATATTTTTAACTGTCTATAAGATCCCATTTTGTGGAAAGTTTCCAACCGTTTTTATTGTAATGATTTCTCTATTCATTCATACTAGTCTACCTAGAATTAATATTCAGAGTAAATAGTTGTGAAACCTTAAATACCTAATGGTTGGGCTTTTCCGTGGAATGATCACAAGACTATTGTTTTTTCAAAAGCGATAAAACCGAATTAAAAACTTATTTTATTTAAAATCATGAATAATAATTAAGGTACAAATAATTTATGCTCGACCATAGACAGATAGGATGTAGTTTTTTCTAATCAATACAAATTTACGTATGTACAACATATTACCTACCTTAGTAAATAATATTAAGAATTTAATCATATTTATATTACTAAAAGTATATAAATAACAGAAAATTCGTAATGTTATTTAAGTTTACCATATTTATTTGGCTAAGAAATCGGCTGGGTTATTTCCGTGCGTCAAAAAACATCTTTATTATAAATGAAATCAAGATCATTTCGCCCTACAGTAATGATGTAGTATGCCACTTACCAACGTTGTCCAATTTGCCAAATAAAATTGCTCCAAAAAGGAGCAAAATACTTTTTGCCTAAAAACTTATCGTCGACTAAACCCGCGTGTGACCTCAACCTCACCTGATGGTAAGTGAAGATGAGGTCGAAGTTGACAGCACATGGGTTTAGGAAGCTATTAGTAAAAATGTTAATAATTCACACTTGCGTACATACATATCTAATTTTTATTACTATATTTGAAATTTTGAAAACTCCAGGCCTAAAAGGAATTATTTTATGAAAAGTTAATTTAAATTTAACAGTCAGCTCTGTAAGAAAAACGATTTAATCATGAACACACCAAGAAACGTATATTCGAGACAGCGCAATTTCTTTCTCAGTAACCATTATCGAACTCATAAATATAACTTAAATAAAATTATTTTTTTAGGAAATTATCGTCTTCATGGCATGAAAGCACGACGTAAAATAAATCAAAATCCACTAATAAAGACTTATCTCGGTTCTCCGACTATAAAAAGTGACTTTTTTTTATAAAGTTAGACCTACTTTTAAGACACTTTCATCGACGAAAAATCTCGTCCTTTGGCTTATACAGGGTGACTGGAGGGTCACTTTTGAAATTTAAGGACGTGATAGTTTGAGACCATACATGACGAGAAAAAACATAATAAAAAATAAATATTAAGTATTTACTGAGTAAACTTAACCGAAAGTTAAAGAATTGATTATGCAACGCATGGTTACGCTATCGTTGGCAGCCAGGTCACGTGCCGCGATTGCCTCAGTTGTATGTAAAGTAAATAGTAACATAGTAGTATTTATTTATAGGGAATTCTAGTGAAAAATTAAGTACCTGCTTTTATTACATAATTATGATCAGAATCGAGTACAGAGTGCTCTCCTTCAGTATCTTCTAAAATTTATCACCCAGTCACCCTGTATATGCATCATTAACTAAAACCTATCTCCAAAAAACTTCTTTCTTACATCAGAAGCGGAAGTTCTCTGCAACCACCTATAACGTACAATCATAATATCTCTAAAATGCCTCAACAATAAAAACCAACATACCAACTAGCGGATAATCCGGTTGCAAGAACCGGATGTCCGGTAAAGCGATTCTTCCCGAGTCCCCGTCGTCAAATTCTACAGGAACGAATCCGTCGTGTGGGGAACGCCCGGGGGACGATACCCCGACACTGCCGGGGTATAGACAGCGGTATTGCTGGGACCAGTACGCACAGACGCGCGTGCCTGCGGGTAATTGGGATGCACTGGTCGGGCTCACTTCTAGGATCTGAAAATAATAAATAAATAACATCAAAATCAAATCCCCAGACAATCACAACAACTACATGGCCCCAAACTAAGCAGAACTTGTGATATGGGATACCATGTAGTGAACTAGGGAGAATCTTGAGTATAAATACATATATAGATAAACACCCAGACTCAGCAGGGCTAGCATGCAACCATTGATAAATAATCGAATCGACAAGATAAATATTATTTTGTTATTTTATCCTATTATGTAAGCTAATATGCACACCATAATAGATAGAATTACTCGATTTGATACCATGATTAAGACCACAAAACCAAATATGTCATAATCTTTACATACACTAAATACTATATTCTAAGAAATATCGATAAAAGACCCGATTTATCGTTGTCGACGATAGCATGCTAGCCCCGCAGATTATTTTCTTGTTCCATGTGGGAATCGAACCCGCGAAAAATGAGACTTGTTTAGTTACTAGCTGTTTAGAGTGGTTTTATTCTTATCCCGCGGGAATGTTGGGATGTACTCTATATGTTACTCTAGACTTAGATTATAGTATGTACCAAATTGTATACAGATCCGTCAAAGGCTAATGTCAGTGTTTCATCACATAAATATGAGACCCACGGGGATTCGAACAGACTTCTTCTAAAACTGTGTCAATGTCAGCATGTAATTAAGAGCTAGTATTTCTGAAGCCCTGAGTTTAATTCTCACATCAATCACGAGTAGGTGAGGTTTTAAATATGACTCAAGTTTAATTACATAAGTAATTGTACTTAGCTTGTCCTTACATAGACAGTAATGACTAATATCAACTGTCACTACGGAAATAGCATAATCCCAATCGCCGCCTTAAATCTTTGTGAATTCATTCAAATCTTTGTCACACATTTTAACTGTTACTTTTATTTAAATGTGTATAGTTCAATAAATAACATTATAATATTTAATATTAGAACTCAGTCCTTCTTAGAAAACATATTCCTTAACATAGTTCTTAAGTAAAATTGCAATAACATCTTCTCTGAATCTTTGGTCTGAACCAAATGATTATTATAGCTTTTATCTACTTAGAAAAAAAATAAAAAATGTCTTAATAACTTGCTTAAAGTAGGGCCATATTAAGAGATCACATTTGAAGTTTCCTTATGTCAGCCAAATAAAGTTTATTTTTTGGTTGTGTTGTTAGAAAATGTATAAGACTGACACTTGTCAAATGTCACCTATTAAAATGACTCCACTTTAATAGCTTTAAATGTCTTACCGCGTCTCTCAAAGTTTCCTCTCTGGACAAAATATGTGGCTTGTTCCCTCGTTCGCCGTCCAAAGTGATGGCGTAGACATCTGGCGCGGTGACGGCGCTCAGCTTCCCGGCGTAGAACAACCCGCCCATTGCCGTCAGTACGCGCGGATTCGAATCCAACATGTCTTCAGTTAACGTACACCTGGATACTTTAGCAATCGGTTCCACTTTGAACTCAGCCAAATCTTCAGACCTATCTTTTGATTTCACACTCTTTCTGCGCTTCTTGGCCTTCTTTCGCTCCTTTTCACTGCAATCGCTTGAAGCACTGGCGCGTCTGATCGTAAGCTCCAACTCAGACATGTCGTCCCGTGAATGCTTGCGAGCGAGACGATCGACTTTCTCTCTGTTCTTTTGCCGCACCTCATTTAAACTCTCCATGGAGGAACTTGCGGATCTGTTCAGACCCCATTCTGTTTCGTCCTCGCTGTCGCAGTTCTTCAGAATAGGCTCAGCTTTCAGTTTAGGACGAACTTTGCTGGTTCGGTTCGGTTCCTCTCTTGACGGTTCGCCTCTTGAACATAGTATACCGCCTTTGAGTTTGCCTTTGGCAAGTAAGTATCCGACTAAGCTGCTTTTAGATTTCGGCTTCTTGGCGACTATAGTTTCTGTTGAGTCGGGGCTGGAGACTTTTCGGGGGCGGCCTACTTTTCGTTTTTTGGAGGAGCCTCTGTCAGAATCAGGGGATAGGGCGGGGGTGGACGGGGTGGGTGGGGTTGAGAGTGCGGGGAGTGGAGGGGTCATGGCGTTGAGTTGTGCTCGCTTTTCGTCACATTGGCGCTGGAGGTCTTGTAAGCGTTCGCGCATGTCCTTCTCTATAGCATGCACTAGCGCATGCGCAGAAGGCACAGGTGTATGCGTGCAGGTGCCCGAACCGCAGCCGCACGCCGTCACGCGCCGCAAGCTCGCCTCCAACTCCCCGTCACCGCCCCGCGCCTCTTCCCTCTCCCTCTTATGTCTTCTCATCTTTTCCAACTTCCTCCGCAACCTTTCCTCACGATCGTGACTCCGCTTCCTCCGCCTCTCACTCGAGGAATCCCCGTCTCTATGTCTATGTTTTTCTTTTTTCGAGGAGGACTCCGCAGACATATTTCTTTCGATTGGACTCATTAGAGGCTCACTTTTAACAAATGGACTGGAAGACATCGGAAGACTAGGGGAAGGCCTCTCTTGGACGTCCTCCATAATTCTTTGCTCTGCTAAGGCACATAGTAAACCGAGGCCGTCGAATGATCTCTTGCTCTCCTCGCCCTGACCCGTCTCCGCCGGCGGGAATTCGAACCTGGCGTGCGTCTCCGCTCCGGTTCGCAGCGGCGATTTCGGAGATGTTTTTATTAAAATATTCAACTTCTGAGTCGTCCTCGTATCGATAGTCAGAGGCGTCTGGTCCAGCGGGGGCATACAGGTTGAAGGAGTGGTCCTCTCGAACTGTTCTATACTGTTAGATAGTAGTTCTAGACCGCTGATATCCACAGGTGTTTTATTAGTTGCCTGCGAGACCGGGGAGACTTGGCTGGTGTCTATTACTAGATCATTGGAAGCTCCAGAGCTGGAAGTATCGGCTAAGGCATCGTCTCTCTCCATGGTGTCGATGGCTTTCTCCACGGCGCCGGCCACTGCGGAGGTGGCTAGGGCCTCAGAAGAGGACTCCTCTTGGCTGTCGATGGAACAGGGCTGCATCATCGTCTGCGTATGTATGGAGGCTTCCTCAGTGCAATGCGCGACACCCACGCAGGCTAGTGCTTCTTCCTCATCAGCGTGATTGGGACACTCATCGTCGTCATCCACATGGTCAGTCTGGTTAGAGGCGTCGCGATGCGCGGGGATTTCCGGCGGGGGCGTTGGAGGGGCCGGGGGGGACGCGCGGCACTGCTCCTGGTATTCCGGTTGATAGTAGACATGTGTAAGGTCGGGTATTGGGAAGCTGGGTTGCGGTTTGTCTTGCGGTGGTTCCGGTTCAAGTTTGATAAGTCCATGTGGGGTGATTAGGTTTTGTAGTAACGGTTTTCGTTTGTCGTGGTGTTGTTGCGGTTGGGTGGGCGGAGCGAGTGTGACGAGGCGGGTTGAGTGTGTGTGAGTGTGTTGGAGGGTGGCGGAGGTGAGGAGGTCAGGGGGGAGGAGTTGGAGATGGGGAGGCGCGGGGGGTAACAGCAGGGGTGCGGGAGAGTAGCCGACGCCGCCCCACAGCACGGCGTGCGGCAGCTCGGCGGCCGCGGGCAGCAGCAACAGGGCGCCGGACGACGGCTCGCGCACGAGCTGGAACCCGCCGCCGCAGCCACCGCCGCCCACCACGCCACCCACGCCTCCCATGCCGCCCATGCCAGGCGTGCCACCCATGCCTACTCCACCGACCATCATGCTTTCCATTGATACTTGGGCTGGAAAGGAGGAGAAAGAAATGATTATAAGTCTTCAAATATATTATTTTTTTAGCTGTAGTTATGACGCATATGTAGCGTATGATTATATTTTACATTTTAACTAGACCTCTCAGTATCTGTTTACAAATGTGTCTCATTGTGACGAATTTGTTAGCATAAATTAATTTTCAGATTGGCACAATATAGAATGTTAACCTAAACCCCAAAATAACCTATGCTATGGAAACATATTGAAACTATAGTGCGTTCACGAAAAAAATATAAAGAAAGAAAACTGGAATTTCAACAAAACAGTTCTCTTTTAATCTTATTTTTTAGATAAATGGATTTAGCGGCACATACTCTGCGCACATACTCTTTGAAAAATTTTGAGTAAATTCTAACATAGTTGCAAAAGCTTTCACTTTTGTTATATGATTTCTCATGATAGAGATTATATAGGTGCTTTCTACTAATATGTATGCCTGTGGTAGCGCAATCACTGAAGGATTTACAATTGTTTGGAGAGACTTTTTTGGAATAAATACACTCTTATGTTATTTATTTATTAAACTGCTTAAATTACTGTATTGGAAATTTACATAATTGAAGTGGGCTATATGGGGCATATTGTTAATGATACCACATCTAAATCTCTCCAAACGCTTTTTATTGACTAAAACAACCATTATACTCTTATTAACCTGTTTTTCCTTCGAGTATTTGGATTCTTTTCCATATCCTTATACAATTCCTCGTCCTAATTACTATCGCCTCTATTTAAAGCTTATCTCTAAAGCTTAATGCCGCGTCGTCTCGTACCATTTCTGTCAGACGATATTTATTTCTGTCGATAAAAAACAAATTCTTTTGCAACTTTGGACATTTTAATGACGAAGCTAACCTACCATTAGCTGCACCCAAAAATCTCTAAGCAACATAATTATTCCCAATGAGGCCTGAAATAGGTTTTCTTCTACTTCCTATATTAGTAAGCTGGTCACGCGTCGATCATTAGACCGTCAATCAGGCGCTATAATTAACATATTTACTCTTCGCCACGATGCGGTCCTGGTACGGGGTTTTTGTTAATCATAATTAAGGCCAAGTTAGTTTTTATAGTTCTTTGGGGAAGCGGCGGACTCTACGTTACTTGAAACTATCCTCGGATAAATAAAATGCTTATTTTCAGACTCTTTTGTCCTAAAAAGAATGAGCAAGTGTCGGGATACATGATCTCGGTTAAAATCCAAAACTGGGTAAAGAACAAAAAAGCGAACGAAAAATCATTAATAGCAAGCGCTTCTGAGGATGTATTCTTAATATGTACCTAATCAATACTTTATTAATATGGCAACAAGTATAGTGAGTATTTAAAAGCGCAATACCAGTTCTGTAAATCGTGTATTGACTACCTATGTCTTGAATTGTAACAGTTACAGAGTCTCAGTTTGTATGTTCCACTTTCAAAAATACCTATTCTTCCGTATTTTAATATCCCTACATGTCAGATGGCATGGCTTAGATGGCGTCAGGCTAACTAAGTAATATGGTTACAAAAAGGACTAGGGGCACCTTTACGAGAGTTAACTAAGATTGTTTTAAGAACTTCCTCCACAGAGCAGAATCAGCTAGAAACTCCGCTTTGGATGACAAGGCTCCTGATAACTAGATATCTTTGTTGAAAATTGAGTTTGAATATTGTGACTTTGACTTTTGAAGAAATGAGACAAATAAAATGAATGGTAAGTATATTTTTTTCTATACCGGAGGGTTAGGATGAAACTAGATAATTCAGTTTGATTTGGATTAAGAATTTTGGTAACATATATTGTTTATTTCGTTAGTAGGATCATCAACAACTTTACTGATAGGTTTCCATATAGAAGCTCATGAAATATGTATTGGGTATAAAGTATAATTGCAAAGTACAAAGAACACATTTATCGTTAGTCAAATGTGTGTTTTAATATTTGTGTGGTTGTAATAACATAGAAATAAAAGGGTCTATGGATTTGTATCATATTGCAAAAGAGGGTCCAATCATGTATTAATAAAATATTGTATTGATTTTTAAAAAGCTGGTATTGAAAAGTTTCAATATGTTCTGAAGACGTGTTTATGTTCGCTAAAGTTAATAATAAACACATTATACTGCCAATAGTAAAATTTGACAATCTTCTGCATCGGCTTGTACCTATAGTGCGTTCACAGTTAGTTTACCTCCAGCTGTTAGGTTAGCTGCCTTGAGTCTTGGGTTGCCGTATTAACACAAAATACCGTTTGTATTACTAAAAATGTATGCACCTATATATATTTATTTTTTGCTTATTACGAATATTGTATATTCGTTGTTCGTCTTCATATTAATAGGGAGCGTGGTATAAACCCCATTTCACTGCCAGCATTAATAATGATCCATCATGCACCAACAGAGTCGTTTTAAGACACCTTCATTTTCTATTTGCCAGCATTTATTGACTACCTATAGGACGCGTGAAAGGTCTCGTCCAGGAATACAACAGTTCTGCCTTCAACGCGATTAAATCTCAACATTGTAAGATGTCTGTATCTCCAGGCTACAATTTTATGCCTTTCCATTAGTAACTTTCTTTTTTATCCACGTCTTTTAAACCTAAATCCTGCTGGTTAAATAATTTTTCACAATATAGTATAGTACAACCTCCATGAAAATTTAAATCGACTCTTAAAATAATATTTTAAGAGTTTCCCTAATGTCGGTATATTATCCTTTCTCAGGTGTCGAGTAATTTATTTCGCCCTGCATACAGCTCAAAATCGTCTTATACGATTTTCTTATCTTGCTTGCGTCTTTTTCTTGGTGTGGATTAATTTTTGTGATATGGAAGTTGCGACTATTTACTGAAAGCTTTTTCAGATATGCCTAAACAAGAAATAAAGCCAAGTATTTTCTATCCAATTCTTTAGCGATGTGAAATTCGCCTGAAATCCGGGTAAATGTTTATGCGGATAACCCTAATGTTCTCTATGACGAACATTTCTTAATACAATTAGGTGTCGTTCTCCCTTTGTTGTCTTTCTCATTTTCACAAAAAGGTCGCACTGATAGTCCAATGTTTCTTTTACTACTTAGAATCTTTTTAGCATGATACAAATTAAATTGAACACAAAAATAATAGAAAAACGCTGGCAATTCACTTAAACTGATATCAAAACTTTCAGGGAAACTGCACAGTAGGGCCAACATAGAGATAACATTCTTCAGAGGAATACCAACTGTGAACGGTCTGTAAACCTTTTTTCTAGCCCCAAAAAAATGTGAATCTGCTCTTGAGTTCCCGGTATATCTTGCTTATTGGAATTACATATATCATTGACAACTTGTCAAATACAGTTTTTTACTTTATTGGCTTGAATCTCGGCTGGTGTAAAACAGCCTTAAGAAGGACCACACAGTGTCGGTCCCTCGCTAGGTTCCGAGTAAAGCGCCATCTTACATTCGTAATCGCGTTCTTCGGCTTTTTACGTGATTTGTATTCCGCCTGAGCATTTCCTTCGACAATGATAATGAATGTTTGTGGGAAATAGTTATAAATAAAACTGCCTGCGGAATGCTGCAAGCTTGGTATTGTTGCTCGCTAGACAATTGCTGTGAAAAGTTTTATTGGTAGGTACGTGTCAAAGAATGTTTGGTCATTAAAAAAACCGGTTGGGAGACGGAGACGATTAAAATAATAGGTATCGTGTTAGTGTAATAGAAACTGTTGATTACTTATCGATAAAAGAGCGAAAGAATAATTTTCTTTTTAATACACGGCCTACAGGGATTTTAATTTTCGCTGATTTCTGCGTGAGCTAGTCAAGCCAGAACTAAAATTACTTCTATGTTAAATCACCTCGACTGAGTCTACAATGCATTGTTCACTACTGTATTCTTGATCCTTTTCAACCTTAGCTAGTTATTTCTGGAAACCGGCGGCTCCTTGAGCTGGATGCCAGACGCGACGAGCTGAAAGCCCGACCACTTGCGGCTGTCAGCTATATGAATGGTGTGCTCTCATGCCCGCAATGTGCGAGAGCTTTAACAAACAAAATTGGCTACATAAGCCATATGCCAAAACCGGAGTTGAAGACAGTCGCCGTAGTCAAAATCGGCCAGATTACATCATCATCATCATCACCAGTTATTTCGTCGGTTAGGAAAATATTCCAATTTTATTTATTTGTAGCAATACTTATATTTTATAACAAATCATCATCACTTCAGTTAACAACTAGACGTAATCCATGGTTGTCTGGTAGAGATCGCTTTCCAGCGATAAGACCGCCAATTGTATCTCAAAATTGTTATCATGTATTTCCTTTTTTTTGTACTTATTAATGGCATACAATAAAGTGTAAATAAATAAATAAATAATCCATCCAAACCAAAAAAATAACTACAAACGATAGATATAGTTCTTCATCGACTTTACTACCTTCTTAAATGAGACACAACAGATTTTATCGTTTAAAAGCGATTTCTATCAGATAAATATAAATAAATAAGCTCGTTCAACCTAAGTAGGATAACTGGCCTGGCACACATCTGGAGCCGAAGGAAGAACTTCAAATAAAACAAATGCTCGCGAACCAGGCGCGCAGCGACGATCGTCATGTGAAAAATCAAATTACAAAAAGAAACACCTATAACGACTGAGCCGTCGAGCCTCCATCACAAAACAACCTTTGTCAGAAGACGGTAAGGCGTATAATTGTTTGACTGACAAGAGTTTTGAAAATACCGATTGGATGGACGATCACAAGTCCATTAAAGCATGTAACAGGCACGTTGTTGTTTCTTTTTTAATTTTAGGGTTCAGTTTAAGCTGGGTGATGTAAAACCAGCTGTTTTCAAGGTTGCATGGTATGGAGGGCCGGTGTTCATCAAGAGTTAGGCTCTCGAATGCAAAAATAACTTTTGAAGTCCAATTGTTTCTGAGCGTTCGCTGAGCTAGTTCAATTTGCAATATTTCTTAAAATATCCCATTTGAAATGCACTCACTGAGGAAAGATATAGCTCATATAAATCAGCGCTTTGCTAATTTTGCTATCTACCTAGCAAAGTATTATGCTGAGTCGTCGCCTTTTGTTTTTGAGTGTACCTACATAAATAACAGATTTTAGTTAGTGAATTAAGTTTATAGTAGCTTATAAACTGTTATTAGTTAGAAATCTGTTTGTATTTGTAAAAGTGTGTGTGCTAAGGAACAATAAAACATTGTCTTTTTCTATTTTGGCAAGAAACGTCAATTATCTAGATAGGGGTGCTCATGATTCTATTATCTAAGTGTGATTTTATCGGCAATATCGGCTACATTCGAATGGTGTAGCTAATGCACCAGAGTGCATCATGCCATAAGCTTGCTAAATTTAAGTTAGCATGCACCTACATACATAGTTATAAAGTGGCTTGTTGATTTTGGCTTTAACTAGTGGATCGATGGAACAAAAATGATAAAATAGTCATAACTCTGAAAAACTGCATTTCTTATAATGGTTAACTAAATTGCAGCAAATAAACCTGGCCATAAACAAAAGTCTTACTTAACTACTTAAATTATAAAAAATAATCTACGGAACCCAGCCTAACCTCATCACAACCCTTCACTCATTTTTAATGACTACGTTCAAAATGCGATAATTACGCGCCGCTAAGGCCATACGAACGGAATATCTCCCGTCCCGCTCACAAGCACTAGGTTAGAAGGAGAGCTCGAGTTTTTTCTACATCTCTATGTTAATCTTTGGAGTGAGTGACGGTACTCCTCTTTTTTAGTCGAGTTATGCATGGGAACAAAATGCTTTAGGTTTTTCGTGGTTCAGGAGTTATGGCGGATGGGATGCCTCGATGATAGTTGGTCTGTGTTCGGATTTTAAAAAACAATTTTTTTTTTTGCTATTGAGGTACCTACTTACCTATTACCTACATTCTAGGACATCGTACTCGTATATTTTTAGTACCAATTTGAGTTATCCATTTCTTGAATGCGACACTAATTACGCGCGTCGAACAGGTCAAGACCTCACGCAAGAACTACTTAAGGTTTTAGCAATCTCAATCTCTACTCTATCTCTAGGTTATAAAAGAAATGCAGACCATTATAAAAACCGACTTTACTAACATTTTTAAATCAATGTCAAAACTTTGGCTAAAGTAGGTAGGTACCTAAGTATCTACATACCTATACCTAAAGTCATCAACGTAGGTAAATATTCTCCGTGTTCATACATACTTTTTAGAAAACTTTATTTTTTTTCAAAAAGTAAGTAGGTACCTACCTACCCAATCGATTCATAATTGTCCAAAAATCGCGTTACAAAGATACAAAAACAACATAGGTACCTACACTCGAATTGAGAACCTCCTCCTTTCCCTTTCGGTAGGTACTCGGTTGAAAAGAAATGAAAGATAAAAAACACTGTTTACCGAAGACACGTTACAGATTATGAGCATAGCTCTAAATATCAAATTTTCTACGTCCAATTGTATTCTTAAGTCTTAACGTCCAATATCTGCTTACTTCCAAAGTAACATTTTAGCAAGTAAAAAGTAATTTTGTTATTGTCAGATTTGCTTAACGGGTAAGGATAGAAATTGCTTTTAACGAGCTAGATTTCGAAGCCTTTCTACTCGTACAAAATCGAAATTAATTCCGAAGCGAGATAATAACGAAAATGTCCGAAACGACTCCGAACAATACCTAATATCGGACATCATCTTTAAATTATGATTGTTCTTATGTTACCTATAGTCTTGTTTATTCCATTTATTTTAAGATAATCATTAATTTTAAATTCATCCCGAACGGAATATCTAATTTTGAACTTATAGGTAAAATCAGGACGTCGGGCAACGGTAACCCCATTGTATCAATCGTCAAGTAGATAAACATACCTACCTTTGATCAACAAATTGTGTCCATGGCTCAAGTAGCTTCGAAAAAGTTGGGAATCATCTCGAAGGTACGGCGGTACTTCAGCCCTGCACAGCTTCTTAACTTATATCTGACGACCGGCTGGTGTAGCGGTAACATAAATTGCCTTCTATGCCAGAGGTCCTGGGTTCGAATCCCGGCGGCGGCGGATATTTGTGTGACGAACACAGATATTAATCGTCAAGTCATGGATGTTTAATGTTTATTTAAGTTTATTCTAATAAAAAATATGTATTTATTCAATATTTATGTTTATATATTTCTTAAGTATATCAGTTATCTAGTATCCATAACACAAGTTCTTTAAGAAACTTAATTTGGGCTAGATAATGTTGTGTGAGTGTCAGAAATATTTATTATTATTATTTATTATATACAGCTCAAGTGCGATCATGCATGGAGTACTGCAGTCATCTTTGGGATGGTTCAGCCAAATATCAACTAGAAGCGCTGGACTCCGTTGACCGAAGAGCCCGTAAATTAATTAACAACGTCGACCTTACGACCAAAAAACTACAGACCCTAGAGCATCGTCGTAAGGTTGCCTGTTTAACCGTGTACTACAGGATACATTTTGGTGAGTGCGCGAGTGCTCTGTTTGAGCAAATTGAACCCTCACCCTTTTACCATCGGACTACTAGACGCAGACAGAACTTCCATCCGTATGTGGTTGATATTCCGAAAAGTCGAACTAAGCGCTTTGACAGTTCCTTTTTGATACGGGTCGCCAAGGTTTGGAATGAACTGCCTGCGTCTATTTTCCCTGACCAGTATAGTCCTAGTACTTTTAAGCGTCGAGTGAATAGGTTTCTCGTGGATGGACGTGTACCACCTTAGTCTTCATGTTCACTTAACATCAGGTGTCATGGAAGACAAACGTCCCATCCATATCTTATAAAAAAAAAAAAAAAAACCTACGTACAAACTGGGTCTTAAGACTTCATCATATTTTACCTCACTGACAATTGCAGCTAAGAAGATAGATAATTGTAGCCAGAGTAAACTCAGGGTAAACCTACCTAGGTAAAAACAAATAGGTAATGTTTCGTAAGCAAACACATTGATTCAACAAACATGTGATCGAAATTACATCACTTCCCCTTCGTAAATGTACCTAGTAGGTACCACGAGAGTAATAATATGTAGGAAAGAGTATATCTATGTAAAGGCAACAGACCATTCTGCTATCGTCCACCCGCTCTTCTATTAGTAGGGAAGTACCTATAGGTAGCTTCAAACAAGAGCTTGTAGCTATCCTAGGCTCATGTGCAAGTGCGCTCAAAATACTCAGAACGCGAGGTTACATACAGTTCGCTTAAGTAAGTATTTAGTAAGAAAGTAGTAGGTACCTGATTCGTAGGTAGGCATTTAAAATTTATTTAAAAAGTCAGGGACGTAGACAAATTCAAACCATACACTGGGCAGAAACCTACGTTTGTGAGTAGCCTGGGCACACATTCAAAAGTACATTAAGCTCGTCAGCAAACTACACCTACTAAGTCGTAGTCTGGACACACTCCAACCTACTCCATACGATGAAGGGACTTTGATAAATTAAGCATCACTTGTGTAGGTACAACTCAAAAAATCTTACAACGTATAAACTCAACCCTATCTTTGAGCTTACTTCAGGGCCGTGATTCCTTCCCCTGATTGACGAGAATGGGATAACCATTTGTCAACAGAGAAGTATTTCATTCTATTTTGCTTTTTATTTCTTACACGAGTACCTACCTACACCTAGGTACAGTTATTTCCTTTTCGGTAATACGCTTGGTAACAAGGTACGAGAAAGAAAATAAGATTGGCAAGCAACGTCTCAAGTCTCCTAAGGTTATTTATAAATTTCAAATCTTGCAAAACGTTTAAGTTTTAACCTTCAAAAGGTCAAACGAGGTGTCAAATTTTATACACAACACCATCTGTAATGGCTTTGCCCCATAAAAAACTATAACATCACTAACGCATTAGAGGCGGGCCTTTCAAAAACACCTTTTGAAATCTCAGACCGCGCATTGGTCGTGGTAAAGAAAAGGGCGGAGTTAAGAAGGCGGAGTTTACGAAATTAGGGTTGTGTAAGGAGTTATCGATGATATTTTTTCAATTTTGAATGCTGGATAATTTATATTGTGAAGGTGACAAGTCTCGCTTTGCGTGAGCGCTGTATAACGCACAAGAGTGGATAAATGATAGATCCGGTGGAAATTGTAATTTAATGGTTGCCATGTTTAATGTGTTCACTTTGTGTAGTAAGTAGGTAGTAAGTTCTGTATCTTTTATCTTTTGATCGTAAGAAAAAACTGTAAATGACATAAGTAAACTTTAGTTTTAATTACCTACCTATTCGTAACACGCTATCACATTGTGGACGTTTCTATCTTGTGCAATTTTTTGTAGTTCGCTGGTATGTTAAAAATAAACAATCGGGTTTAATGAAATGTCACATTCAAAAATAGTATTTTTAGGAACTGTAAGGAAATGTAAAATTATAAAAGGTTTAGTTAAATGTTACCTACTTAGGTACCTATAGTTATTAGGTAAGTCGACATTAAGTTTAAGCACAAGCTTTAGGCACAGACTTGGATTGTAGAACTGTGTTATTTTGCTGACTGAGGTTTGCATCTCTTGAACCCTAGTTTCTGGATAATTCGATTTTAGCAGTAGGTAGAATACCAAAAACTTAACATTCGTAGGAAATACTTTCTGTTTATTTCTTTTTTATGTAACGTTAAGTGACATTAAGTTCAGACCATAGTTCAGGTAGGTTACAAACGAAGGTTTTTTTTACCTTTTTTACCTAGATGTAGGTTTATTGACGAGAAGAGATTATTTGGGAAGAAGGTGCAGTTTAAGACATAAAGGTAAGAAAACCTATTACCCATTCCAATCAACATCACAATCAATTTTAGAAATTTGTGCATCTATCTATCTGTCTGCAAATGTCTGCATCCGAAACATCCAGCTAAATAATCACCAAGCACTCATAAGCACGTCAGAGTCTGCTCCATCATTATAATTTTCACCGAAACCACGTAAGTATTTTTTTTATAACCGCAGACCATAATGAAAACACCTAGACATGATCTTAAGAATTAAATTTCTTTAGTTTTATTTTAAACAAGATACCTAGGTACGAGGTGCCTACCTACTGGAATAAAATATATTTTATTGTAGGTATTTATGGTAAGGAGTTTCCTTTTATTTAAAAAAAAGACTAGCACGTATCTGTTATTAAGGATACAAATTTACTCGTTTTCCTGCGATGTGGTCAATTGTCCTTGATCGTAATCAACAGTATGATAGGAGTGACATGCACAAAGCACTTTATAGCTTACAAACCTACCTATGTTATTTAAGTCGGCGGAATATTACTGAAGAATAAAACAAATAACGTAGGAGTGCAAAAGCATTACTAAAAACGTATTCATTGTCCTATTTTTCCACTTGACATCATCGAATCATTGAGTCGCAAATAACATGCTTATTAGGTATGTCATCTTTCGTCACCTAAATCGGGAAACGAATTCCAAGAATACAGTTTTTTAACCATCGACGATAATACCCAGATAGGTATTCTGTGTGTCTGTAGCATCGAAACGAGATGGACCGATTTGAGTCCGGTTTTTATCTGATCTAATTAAACTAGTGACAAGATTTTAGCCTACCACAAAATTCAACATTTTAGTAGCACATATGTTTTGGTTCAATAGCATTTTTAACCACACATAGGGAATTTTCAGAAGTTTTATCATAGATTTTTTTATGAGTCGTAGGTATTATAATAGAAATACCTACCCACGATCCTAGGTAGTTAACATTATAGTAAAATTGTGTTATAGAACAGCAGTATCCTTAGTTATGACTCGAACTAGTTAAGTATGTTTAGTTTTTCAAGTTGACCTGGCTCGGAGTAACTCTGTTGATGAACGTTATTTAACTAGGTACGTAAAGAATTTCGTAACCAAAAATATTTCTAGGGATTTTTTTTACTTAAAGTTGAATAATTACACTTTAAATACATACAGAATTTGGGTTGCTGTAACAAATGAACTAATAATCTTAACGTACAAGACCTGGTTCTTTATCCTTCATTAAAATCTGCCGCCAAGCATAATAGCTCAAAGATCTCATGTCTTCGGGCGAAGTTTTGAGAGCTACTTTCTTCCTTAAGTTGTGTCTCATCTTGAAGTACATTGTCACTTCAAATACCAATTTATTTTAATATCTACCTTCTTCCTTCTACATTACTTCCTACATAAAGAAAGATTCTAGGTAGAGCTTTCTTTACCACAAAAGCTGTGGGGATACACGAGCCTTAGAACGACTTAAGAACTTGTAAATAATTTTAACCAACACAGATGTGGAAATTCGCTCTCCTATTTCTAGTAAGTATACTGGGAATGTTTCTTAATAAAGGTCGCCTAACTGATCTTTGGTAACTACCTAGTTTAACGATTTGCTTGTTGTCTATCAGGGCAGTTTGTTGTTCCCGCTGAGTCTCCATTTTCAATAAACGACTAGATTTTAACGAGATAAATTAACAACTTACTTAAATTTTACTTTTTCTTACTAAGATCGTTTGCTGGACTTCATCCACGCTTACCTATCTGGTGAGATTGAGTTCAAACGCGCTGGCTATGTCGCTTATTAAAAAAGTCCTGGTCCCTTTTGTGGTCAAATCAAGTGGTCAAATCTAATATATCAAACAATGTGAATTGCCGCGCCAGCCACGGCGGGGCATCGTAGTTGAGTTGACATAAATCAGTGTTAATCGACCTCGTTTTGTAATCCAAACCAGGACATCATAAACTAATGGGGGTTTTGACATATAAGTCTACGGTGTCACACGGTCAATGCTACAAATTTGCGATGTCACTGTTGCAATTTCATGATTTTGAGCCAAATGTATACAAGTTAAAAAGTATTCTTAGGAACGAACCCACAAACTTACTCAAAAAAAGATTGATTTAGTGATCTTGCTTCAAAAAAAGTTTATTGGTTAACGAATTAAGCTCACACCTTACCTAAACCGGTTTACGAATGAATACAAAAGACCTCCGCCCTTACCCCGCACACACCTTAGAGGTACGAACCTAAAGTGCCCTCACTAAGTCTGAAAAACAAGACACAAAACCGCTATTGAAATCCATAGATATCGGATTACGGTCAATTGTGCGGGACAAGTAGCTGTGAGGTTAATTTTGTCCGTGAATAGCAGTTATTTTTTGTGATCGTCGTGAATGGACGCTATTATTTAATTATGTTTTACTTAAAACGCGTCTAATACGATTACTTTTTGTTCCTTATAATCAGATTTTTACCTAAAGCTGTTCGTTAATTTTGCGGTTTATTTAAGCAGACAGCTGAATTATCTGCTTAGTTTGTTTTTCTTCCATACAATGACACAGTTAAAGTTATCATGCACATACCGAAAATTTCGTTAACAACTGTCAATTACGAACAAGCGTTGTTGGTTGCCGTGCCAGTACGAAAAGGATTCAGTCAGAGCACATTGAACTTTAGGTCAACTCCAGTAAGAATATTTTTGCATAAAATAAATCTTCAATTGCCAACTACTTGAGTGCTTGTCATTTATTGATAGCATTCCATCAAAGTTACAAACAAATCTACTTAAACTAAACGAAATAATATAATAAATCGTCAAACTAAAAAAAAATGCATACGAGTTCAAAAGAAAAAACATGGAATTCTAACAAAAGCCAAACCAAACCGAATAAGTTACATCACCGTTAAATTACATCACCGTCTTCTACGCTTGATTACGGTAACCCAAAATAAAAAAAAAAACGTCAACAACAAAAAAACCGGTCGAACCTGGACAAATTCAGTTGCAATGCTATTACCAAAGCCGCATAAGTATCAAGGTGGTGTTTGTAAATAGGCGGGATGCTTGGCGCGCCGATCTCGCAATGTTGTTGGCGCGTAGCTACCAGGCGAGCAGAAAAGGTTAGGAGGTGTGGCTTACCGGGGTACTGCCAGAGCGGGGCGGGGGGTGCTTGCGGAGGCGGCGCCGGCCACGCGAGTGGGGCGGGGCGGTCGTCGCAGAGCACGTTGGTCACGCCCACCGTCATGGCCGCTTGAGCGTCTGCAATGACAAGAATGACGTGGCTTTACTACGCAATAGCAGTCATGAAAGATATAAATTACGGTATTGTTTTATATGTAAATGTTGTTTATTTAGATAAGTATGTCGAAGTCGGAAAAATTACGATCGTCAGTGCCTTTATCACAATAAGTTATTTTTTACTGCATTATTTTATTGAAAATCACTTGCTATCTCTACCAACAGATAAGTCGAATTTATAAATTTTTAATCAGTGGTTATAAATAGGTAAATAATGATACAAATAACATAATATAAATTATTCACTCAATAGGTATCCGATTGCACTGAGACTCAATTTTGAGGCGAGCAAGTTAATTAGGAATAAGTAGGTAGTTAATTAGGAACAAGTAACAACTCTTTAAAAAGGATGACTTACCTACCTAAATAAGACGCTTTTGTGAGTTAACACAATGTTTCTAAATGGAATGCATAAACATAATCTAAAATCTAAACGGACAGCTATAGTTCGAAGTAGCTAAGATAGAAACCTACCAAATATGACAGATGTTAATTTACATCTTTCAGTCGCTCATTTGTAAAGCAACGGCTTAACTAGGTAGGTACCTACATTGTTAAGGCGTTCCTTGACGGACGTTAGGTATTAATAGGTAGGCAATGATCTGAAGCTATCCTGCCTGCCTTGGACTGATAAATCTACGGTTCTTTTTATATTTTCGTAAAGTCGTAAGATCGGTTAGCTAGGTACCTACTAGATAACATAATATTTCCTTGGTCAGATAATTTGGGATTGCATAGATACCTACAATAAACATACGATCAAAACATATCTCAAACGATGATAGGTAGGTACGCTAAAGAAGCAGAAGATGCAAATGTGGTTGTCCGGGAATTTTATTTGTTTTATTAGGTAGGTACCTAGGTACCTAGCTGTTTTGCGCGGTTTCCAGACAACAGGCACTATCACTAACTAGGCTGCCAAATTTCATCCAAATCCGTTGAACCATTCCGCCGTGATTGAGGAATAAACATCCATACCTACATTCATCCAAACTTTTAGGTACATTTATAGATAATATTAGCAAGAAGTACCTACCTACCTATTTATTTATTTATTCTTCATTGTACACATCGAGCTACAAATAATGTTGATAACAATATTAGATACCTACAGTTACCTACAGTGGACAATAGACAACCTTATCATCTAACATCGATCTCTTCCAGGCAACCTTGATCTTTACAAAACATTAAAGGAACAAAACTAACTAAATGACGATATTGAAGCGGCAATATATTTATCAAGGATAGTAGGTAAGCGCTATGTAAGGTACCTGGCTACCCAAGTTCCTCGAAATTCCATGCCTACGTAACGTAGGTACCTAGGTATCTGGCTTTCAAAAAAAAAAAACAAAAAGTTTTATTCATCTTAGGAATTTCACAAAACACTTGATGAAGTCAGTCATCACATAGGTACTTCGGCTTTAACTAGTTGTTGATAGTTGTTGAATAAGATATTACAGTAGACCAGAGACAAAAAAAAACCGGCGGAAAAAAAACTCTTGGCACTCTTTTTCAGTCAGAATTATCAAATTAATACAAATGGGTACTGTACAAATTAACCGTGACATGGAAAAACAACAAACATAAGAAAGCTAATTGTGAGAGCCAATATCATGCCACAACCAAATTGCTTACATAGTAGGTGCAATGAGCTATGGATGCACAATACGAACATGACAAACTGGGACCAGAGTATTTGAACAAGAATGGAATAAATCATGGTATCATTAGCAAAACAAAGTAATTTCACTTGCATTTCCACTTTTTTGACTTCAGCATAGTCTCAGATAGGTTTGTTTTTAATTTGATTAAAATTATTAATTTCACGTTGTTCCTTACTTTTAAAATGCTATGTTACCTAAAGAGAATTATGATTTTTTATTAAAATGGTCCTGATTTTTTTCGTATTTTCAGTTCGATTCCCAGGCGTAGCAAGTAGGTAGGTACCTACCTACCTAATTTTTAGGAATTATCTTTTAA
The DNA here is from genome assembly GCA_944452665.1 of Stenoptilia bipunctidactyla. Classification (NCBI taxonomy): domain Eukaryota; kingdom Metazoa; phylum Arthropoda; class Insecta; order Lepidoptera; family Pterophoridae; genus Stenoptilia; species Stenoptilia bipunctidactyla. The sequence goes on from OX101730.1 coordinate 3,581,457, forward strand.
TGCAGAATTCCGAATATTTAAAAATAATGTAGTACCTATTCTTTCAGCAAAATACTACGATGTAGGAAGATCTGCCGAGCTGGATAAGAAAAAGTGGGAAAAAAGCGAAAGACCGGAGACAAAATGCCGTCAATGTTATGAAAGCGAGAGATATAGAATCATTAAGTATTCGACAATTATTTATAACCTATAGGAATATCTGTTTTTGAAGTCGTCGTGGTGCTGTGGTCTGTGTAACTCATACGATATCACAGGTTAAGCAACGTTCGGCGCGGTCGGTATTAGGATGGGTGACCGCCGATCATTTATTTCTTACGACGTGCACGTTACACGTTAAGCAGTCGGTCCCGGGTGCTGTATACTTGTATACAGTAGTCCTTAGGGATTGTCAGAGTGCCTAGTGCGAGTGTTTTAACTTTACCATCGCGTTAACGTTAACTTCGTTTTGTATGGGTTCGAAGCAGCGCCAACTAGTGACAAAATTAGAAAACCGAATTTGTAAGAACGTGAATGGTTGTTTCAAGACTCGCACTAGGCTCACAGAAGCCATTTCGGAACCCTGGAAATTCTGACATCCATCAACCAGCACTGGGTCAGCTCGGTGGAGTATCGCTTGTAGGTACCTCCGTGTCACCCAGGGGAGAAACTCGTGCCCTGCAGTGGGCTCATTATCTATAAGTTGACTACCACACACAGCGTGTGGTAGTTTCGGAAATTAGCGCGTTCAAATAATCACATTAACACATAAACTTTTTAGCTTTGTTTTGCCTATAAGGAAGTTTTTAGAATTCGTAATTCGTAGGTAAAAGGCGTTCTATGTCGAAAATAAAGCGAAAATGTTCACCACATTGGCAAAGGCCATAAATGTTTCCCTATTTCAATATTCGGTAGTCTCAAAACTGTCAGATTAAAGTGGAATATCTGTTTGATTTCGAATTCCGTGGAAATATCGAGATAAAAAGTGCTATGATTATGTGCTTTTCCAAACTTTACATGTATTATCACTAGGTATAGGTACCTACCTACCTACCAAATTTCATTCAATTCCGTTGAGTCGTTTAGTCGAGATTGACGAAGAAACACCGAGACAGCCGTACACCCATTCAAACATTCACATTTATTGTAGTAAGTAAGAGTAAGATTTTATCCATGTTTGTAAACACTTTAATGTATGAGCGTTACCATGGCAACCAAACACCCATATTTGTTTTTGTATGAAAAAATCTTGGATTGAAATTTAAATTCAATACAGAAATGCGCTTTTAAAAGAAAACCTAATAAATACCAAATAAAAGGTACTTTTCTCAATAACTCTTGAGATGCCATCAAAGACGGTTAATAGGTAAATTAAAGAAGTTAACAGTAAAGTTCTAAGTCGGATTTTTGTGCATTACATTAATTATTACAGAGGTTTTAAAGGCGTTTTTGTGGGCGATAGGCTGACCCCCTGTCACTACAATAGTCTCTGCTCATCTTTATAATACCTCCAAATTTGTCAAACGTGACATCAGATGGTCTTGTAACCAATGGTGTTCTGCCTACCCCATAAGGGATACAGGAGTGACGTTATGTATGTATGTATATTAATTATTCCAGTTAACCTCGGCACAGCACAGTAGTGTACCTACTGTGACCCCGGTGTCTCTTTTATAACTTACTAGCTAACATCCAGACATCCATTCATCTAAACATTCACATTTATAGGTAGGTACCTAATATTAATAAGTAAGATCATTAAAAAAATACTACAGGGCCATATTCGTCATTCTCATTACTCTGCACTGATTACTCAGCACCGGGCCATGCCAGCTTGGTGGATAATGGCCTAAACCTCCTCGTCTCCCAGGGGAGAGGAGACTCATGCACTACAGTGGGCTCTTTACAAAGAGTTGTGATGATGATGATGACACTCTCTAATTTAAAGTCTCTCTAATGTCAAACTTCGATGCTTCAAAGTCAGCTTTTGTAAGCAACTGTTAGGTTTGAATTCCCCTAATTCGACAAAAAACTAGGGAGTGTTATGTCGAATTGAGCCCATGAATGATCCGTCCCGGCTGCGCGCGAACAATTTTATGATCCCACATTTTGGCGTGTTATATCAGACAAAGCCTTTATTAAAAACTAGAGATGGGCCGAGTACTCGGTTGATACTCGGTACTCGGCGTACTCGGCGGGTTTTTTGATACTCGTACTCGGCCGAATAACTCGGTTTGAATGCCGAGTATACTTTGTTTAAGAAAATCAATATATTTAGCTAAATATAATCAAAACAACAGTGTTAATCATACAGAATTTATTATTAATTTAGGAAATCTTTGACAATCAAATCAAAATTATTTTAATGAATGAGTAGTGAGACAAAATAAAAAGATCAGTCATAAAAATCATCAATAATTAAAATTTAATAAAGGTAAGTTATGATGCAGGAACACAAGGCTCTCTGCACGTTCTGGTAACAGCCTATTGCTCTTTTCTTCGTAGACGTTAGCAGCCTCCGAAAACAATCGCTCGCTATGCAGGTGCACATAGAAACACTATTGCTAAACATGCTAGCTCAGGATACCTTGTTTGGTGCCCTTTCCAGCATTTGAAAGGACTCTTGTTTTTTGCCAACAACGTTTCTTTCAAGTTTCTATCAAGTGACTGGTAGGTAGATGAAAGGCGCGGGCGGGGTGAGGGTGTATCATCGCGAGCCGGCCTCTCGACCGGCGCGAACCTGTTTGTACATGTTTACGCGCGCGAAATGGTAATTTGGTTGAACCGAGGTACTCGGCAGAGTACTCGGTTGAAAAATAATTGAGCCGAGTAAAACTCGGTACTCGTTACTCGGCAAAAGTATTACTCGGCGCATCTCTATTAAAAACTACTTTCTATGTATGGTTTTATTTTATATTCCTCATTAATTCTTCCGTCTTTAGGAGAAAACCGTGAAATAGTATATTTCATTACGAGTGCGGAAAGCCTGTCATTGCAAAGAGTTCCGACAAATGTCTACACGAGCCGAGGCGCAGCCGAAGGCGAGGGTTGACAGTCGGAACGAGTTGCAATGACGGTTCCGCACGTGTACTGAACGACTATTTTTAATACAGTTGCGAAAAAATGAAGCAATTTAATAAAATAATAAAAACACAACAAACCCATCAATAAACAAAATGGCGCCTACCGTAAAAGAATATAAGCAAAGATTTTTTTTGTTTTCTTCACACATCCTTTCTGGGTAGGCAAGGGAACTATGCCCATACAGCCAAGTATTTAGTAGATTTTTTTTATTACTATGTAATGAAAATTAAATGTAATGATATGAAACCTAACCTAACACATTGAATCAAATCATTAAATCTGATATTGAAACAAATTAGTAGCTTCTTTTCAGAAATATTTGCATGAATCTTTAAAACTTCTATGATTTTTTTTTTGTAAAAACTTCGTGGTTGGTTTTTTTCTTTTTAATAGACATTATTTTGACACTTGGGAAAGAAAAAGCACGAGTGCGTAAAAGCCCACTTTCCGCACGCTATACGTCCCTGCAATACGCCACTTTTTGAGCAACTGTATTAAAAAAATTATTACAATGGTTTTTGCAGGTATAGCATTCACACAGGCGGACATTTTACAAATTATATTTATAATTTTTTTTTAAAGTGAAAGGCGAAAAGTACCTGTAATTTCAAATAACAAATTGCAATAGGTTAAAAACTAACCTTACTTATAACTTAAAAACTTGTCATTGTTGTACCTTACTAAAATTTAACACTACCCTCAACTAAAATTAATTAATTTAATTAATTAAGTTGAAATTAATTAAAAGTACCAAGGCAACATAACTGTAAGAACCTTTATTTTATTACCACACCTAATGTAGAGTTTGACTCGATTCGGAAATACAAAACAACGCTGAATTAAAACCGGTTGCTCAACTTGTCGGGCAAGTCGTATGATGCGATCAGCTGTGATTTCTGTCAGGGTCCTGACTCAGGGCTGGTTTTTATCGCGTTCCTTTTTTAAATTTGGGCGTGTGGTTTGATGCTGTTGATCATAATATGTATGTTAATAAATCACTCGCGCAGGGTAACAAGTAAATTAGTAGTAAATATAGGTAGGTAAGTAGGAAGTAATAAATAAACATTACTTTATGAAAGAATAACGACTAGTCTTAGGCTGAGATTTACACCGACTTAACTTTGGATCAAAGTCAGAGTTACTTACTTTGACTGGACACAACTATATTCTGTTGTGTCCAGTCAGAGTTACTTCGCGTTGATTTGATCTTAAAATTCTTGCATACCTACTTATAAGTAGATATTTCCAACAATTTTTGTAACTAATAGGATCTGACATCAGAATATAGGTAGTTAGTGTGCTTTCAATGAAATCTTACACTGGTCAGGTAAACGTATTGAAAAAAATCTTATCTTTATTTTTATAAAATAAGAGAGTTTTTTACACAGCTAACATAGTAAATGATTCATCGAATGACTGACTGACAACTACGCACTAGCTTAAAAAATACATACCCGCAAAATACCGTCTTTGCTAAATGCTATTGTTGTATTTATCACAGGGGGTCATAAATGAGCATGAAGTAACAGCAAGTAAGTCATCGTCACTACTATCATCACATAGTCATTCATACATTATTAGAAAAACATTCATATGAGTTAGGTAGGTACCATGTACCTGGACTTTGAACCTTACTGCAACCGAAAAAGTAGCTTAGTGTATACATAGTAGGTATTACACGTGATGTGACTGTACCTACCAGTTGTTTTACAAAAAGCTACACGAGAATAATGTTGGTAATATTTTGTAGTGTATTGATTGATATTAGGCAGCCGACACAAAACAAAAAGATCATTAAAATAAAAAGAGGAAGCACGTGATGCAGCTTTTGTCTCACTCGAGCATATAGTTTGATCCTTGTTTAACAATTGGTTACCTATGTAGAGTAGATTGAACGTAGAATTGTCCATGTTGATCCGCTATATTTCTCACACAGTATACTTATTTAATTATAATGAATAATAAAATAAAGTATAAAACTTTGGTTTTCATAATGAACATTATCCTAAACATCTTTTGCCTTATAATGCCATATTACTTATTCATAAAATCAACCTAAAGTAAAGGTAAAGCATTTTATTTACTAATGGTGGGTTTCAATATTGTATCTCAATATAAAATCAATTTTTTTTTCATAAAAAAACAAAGCTTGATGTTGGTTGTCATGGCAACGCCCATACATTTACTTGTTTGCAAAGGAGGATTTTGTATTGAGATTCAATATTGAAACCGACCGTAAGTTAATATTTTGAATTATTCAGTCACAAAATCAATAGATTCAATTATCTTTCAAAAATAATATAAGTCATATCACGCACGGTCCACGGAGCATTATTTATCCTATTACGTTTGTAGAATGCAGTTTTTGTTCCGCCACTACTCTACGTTCTCTATCGGTTGACCTTCACCGCAGGCGTCACGTTTCACCTCCCGCATTCCAACTATCTATCTGTCTCGCTCGCACTGACAGCGAGCAATTCATGGAACGCAGTTACACCTCCTCGCGCGTTCTGCTCGCCTAGTATCACGCGCGCTGAAGAAAAGGGTTTATCCGACGCCAAATTGACCCAGCGGCGCCTAGGCTTTTCCGACCAAGGAATAAAAATGTTTTTCCGTGAAAACTTGGCTTTAGTCCAATGATTTCAGTAGTCGATAAGATAGCTTGTACATAATTGGTTGTTTTCATAATTACGTGCACAAGGTAGGGCGGCGCTTAATTAATTCTGTGCGCGTAAACGCAGTTTGCGGCTTATTTTTCTGTAAATAACTTAGTGGTAAGGAGTATGATGTATGCAGGAATATCTAGGCTAGTTACTTGGCTACTAGTTCCTAGTGCGACTGAAATAACTATAGGTTTACGATGCGTGCATAAATAGATCGCGAGCCGGTCCGTCCACCTTGCGCGGCGGCCGACCGGCAAGAACCAGTTACACAGCGACGATTATCGTACACCGTATCATCAGAAAATATGCAATCTGGAAGCGGCTCAATTGGATTTAATCATTTTTTTTTCGAAAATAGAACTGAGACCTAATCGTTTTCTATTTTAAGCTCTATTCGCAATCTCAAGCGTGTATTTTGAGTTATTTCCAACGACAAAACAGCTCCAACTTAGCATTTAAAAAACAAAACTTTATTTATCTTTTAATAAAAAAAATTGAGTTTCCAAATTGACCATTCTGTGGTTGACATTTGCTGCTGTGGCAAAGCTTATTTCACTCTAAGGTAAAACTTAGCCGGGTAAAGGGTAAGTATGTACCTACCTACTACATAAATGCAGTTATTAGCATTGTCCACCAATAATCCAGATTCTCTAGCTAGGTTCTTACAACTCCTCTACGATGCGCATCGAAAAACATTTTTAGAAGAGTATAAAAAAAATTGTATCCTTTTTACGATTTACATACGGTACGGTTTACCGCCATAATAATTACAATTACAATGTAAATGAATGTCAACATGTACACTGTAATAGCAAAGTCAACAACATTTTTTATGCAAACAACTACACTGAGGGGTCGGGCACCCCATACTGAAAACCCTTCCTGGCTAAAGTCGTTCCATTTTCAACTTTAAGCAGCGGTATTAAAGCGCTTATCGTAAACAACACATAATTCGATATCTTTGGAGCTGTAGAATTTTAGAACGTGCATTTAGAAAATTGAAAAGTTTATGTTGATTCAAAATTACAATCTGCTGAAGTGTAAATATCGCAAAAGCAAGATTTTATAGCTTTTTCCCCACAACTATCCTCGTGTAATCTAATAGATAGAAAAAAGTAGGAAAATAGGTAATGTTTGTCTACTCCATGATAATGCTGCGGCCTGCGTGCGTTCGCTTTTGTTTAGCAGTTTCGTCCGGGTCGATTTGGGGACCATCAAACAAACTTCATCCGTAAGAGTTTGTATGTAGAAAAAATATCACGTTTAAAAGCAGGATATTGTGTAAAATAAAGCTGAAGCTTCAATTTCTATTTTATACACTTGATATTCTGATAAGTTTCATTAAACTCGTCCTTTTTTGGAAATTTGAGCATTATTTTAGAACCTTCTTCGAGATAAATCGAACGGTCGAGCAGCGGCCGGCAATAGTTGAATGAAAATCCATATCTGTCGTGTTTAGCGGCCAAATAAATTACTACGTTAAATAATATTTGTCATGTAATTTAAAAATGGAACGATCTTTTACTCCGCAACATGGAGATCAAAGGTTTAATTTAAATTTCGAACTGGCTGCACATAGAAAAATAGACTAGGTACTTAGTTTAATTTCCGCGCATTATTTGAGAAAAGTACTATACAAGCCTTGGCCGCAACTAGGCATTGATGGACTTACGTATGCCCATCATTCACACGTTCGTCCATCAATGCCTCTCTTGCCGGCGGCTGCAGTAATGTATTATTCTGAAATCGCACCGCTTCAAACATTTTCTTTTATTTAATTAATCTTAATTGATATCAAGGCCTATTAAATTTAGAATTATCAATTTCAATAAGCGGGGACTACGTCCGTCTCTCTATTTTCTCAATCCCTCTCTTTATTACCTTTTTTATTGCAACTGTGTTCAACGTTTTAAACGTTACGAACAGAACCGTCAGTATATGCACCAGGGCGGCAGAGTCTGGCAAGCGGTATGCAATCGACCCTCGTTGACTGCCAGATAGGGTCGCATTCGTCGAGGTGCGGGGGAGATTGTCTTATCTCGTCTCGTTACCCCAGCTCGGGTTAGGGTTGAGAGATAAACTACAGTAAGATGTAGTTGTAGAGCAATATTATTTTGCAGAAGAAAAAAAAATAATTTCAAATAATCATATGAGATATTTTAATATGTATTTTTTTTTCTTTTTACTTTAAATTTATAAACGTGGATTTTAATGTAAGTATGTAGACAATATTTGTCTTGTACTCTACTATTCCCTACTCCTTAATTTGGGATTTTTTACTAAAATAAACTTAAAAAAGAATAGTCGTGAAAACTTAAGACAATATTATGAGCACATTACCTACGTTACGTACCTACTCGTAGTTAGTTAGCAAAACATTCGCATGTTATTAAATTCTACATTCCATATTATTCCATTCCAGTAATTTTTTATTTATTTCACGCAGTATCTAAGTTTTCTGGATATGGATATGGAGTAAAGACTTAGGACAGGTATTAAAAATATATTTTTAATACAAAAGATACAGATATGACGCAGCCCTAAGAAGCTAGTCGTTCTCGGGCGGGAAGCATGCCAAATGTTAGATGACGTTCGCGACTGGCCGTGATTAGAAATACTCTTCAATGCTACCAGGATAGCAGCCATGTCCAATAGTGTTTAGTCAGCAACATCTTTGAGTAATGCTGGCTGGCATGGATATATTATTTTAATAAAATATCCCATGCTTTTTTATGGAGGTTTTAGATATCTAGAAGTTTGTTATGAGCTACAATGACTACACACAGAATTTATTTGTTCCTGGCACATTAGGTACAAACAAACTGAGGTGGCAGGACAGTAATGCAAATTTACATAGGTTTGAAAACCGGATATTTTTTAATAACATTATTTGTAGGTCGAATATCATTGTTTCATTATGATAAAGTTCTTGATATATTTCAAAGGAAAATGCGTAATAACGGTCACTGATGAGTTCTTTGTAATAAATGCGCACATTATGTAGCAGGTGAAAAATGAAGTACGGACCTACCTACCTACTTTTATTACATAATTATGATCAGAATCGAATACAGAATGCTCTCCTTCAGTATCCAAAATCTGTCGCCAGTCACCCTGTATACGTATTAAAAATAGAGTAACTCGTCATCCTCGTCACCACTACATTCTTTATTAGGTACCTACCTAGTCGTATCTAGAAATGCTCGTATTTTAAAAAGGTTTGTAAAAAATCTGCCTATCATTCTTCACCTTTCATACCACGGTTTCATACAGTCTTTCTAAAGAGACAATTCTCCTGAAATCATATTTTTTATTGAGATTTAAAAAATGAAATAAATTATGTTATATCTAACGTGTATTTTTCAAAGTATGGCAGGCAATATGTAAAAATTAAATTAATAAAAAATATCTCAGACATTCACACCAACTAAGTACCTACATGGCCCCAAAGTAAGCATGGCTTGTGTTATGGGATACCATGTATCGAACTAAGAGGGAACCTAGAATATAAATACATATAGATAAACACCCAGACACGGAACATATTTTTTTTCTTGTTCCGTGCGGGAATCGAATCCGCAACCACTGGCGTCTGAGGCAGACAGGTTTACCCCATCGCCAAAGTGGTCGTCAAAAACATTGCAGACGCAACTTTTTACTCTTAAGAAGGGATTTATTGAGACGTTAAATTGTTTTTCTTTCTAAAAACAACTTCTTCAATTTCATAACTATAATAAGTAAGCCCACAGTTTGTAAATTTGTATTTCATATTTTAATATTGAATTTAAAATGACATTAACAAAAATGAGCGGTAAAAATCATGAAGTGACATTTCCCAAGACGGTGGTTAGTTCCAATTTTTGCCACGCGCCAAAAGATCCTTGTCGGGCTATAGTCTTTTTTTGTTTACTGCTCACAAATATACGTGCCTGGTACTCGTATACGTACAACGTCTTGGAATTTAACCTTTTTTTTTTTTATTTTTTTTTTTTTATAAGTGACTAAACCCGCGTTTGACCTCAATCTCACCTGATGGTAAGTGACGATGAGGTCGAAGATAAAAGCACACGGGTTTAGGAAGGAAGATTAAACTTCTGATCAACACGGAAATCCGTGTTGATCAGAAGTTTAATTAAAAGTAAGGTACACACTAATGGCTTTTAAGTCGTAAAATAAAGCCCAGCAAATACTAATCAGAATTGTAAACTTGCAATTAGCATGCAATTGCTAGGTTTGTTAAATCGTTAAAATCAATAAATAATTCAAGTTGAACTTTAAGTTTCAAATTAAAATTATTATTTTCAGTGATTTTCCCTTATTTCCCTTGAGTCTAAAGAAGACCTTTTTTCATCTATACTAATAATGAATTTATGGTTCTATATTAGTTCCGAATCTGCTAACAAATTATGCAACTCCAACAGGGTTCGTTTGTTGCCAAATATATCAATTTGCTAACAGTTTGCTAAGTTTTTAGTAGAACGAGTCTCTATAATATATCGCTGTCTATCTTATTCTCATTCATTAATATCTGTTCTCGTTATGATTATTGGATCTAATATATTATATGATAAGCTATAACTAACAATAGGAATAACATGGTTGCGTTGGTTTTGTCGTCAGATTATATCGAGATGAAAGCTTTATCCGTTTTAAATGTCGACAAAAATGTAGTTTTATCGATTCACCACAGGTATATTGTAAATTCAAATATCGGTACATGGGAAGCAATGTGGTTTTGGTTGTCATGGTAACGCTCTTACAGATAAGTGAGTTTGAGTTTGATTCCACGAACTTTATCTAAAATTAGGCTAAAAATCAAGTTACATGTTGCTGCAGGTTTCTAAGGTCAAACAAGGGTACATAACTCTATTATAATATATGTACATAGTTAAAATTAACAATGGAATTCAAAGCAATAAAAAAGGATTCAAAGCTATTATCCATTAGAGACTAATGTTGAAACAAGCGCTTGAGATGCTTATCAACCGTGGAACGGAAAGCGCTCTCGCACACGGCGAAGCTATGAATACAAAATACAATTATTTTTTTCATTCATTCTACTCTACATACACCAGTTTTACGAGCCGATTAAATCGTGGTTATTAAAACTTGACAAAATAATGGTTACGCTTACAATTCGTTACGGCTGTTTTAGAATGGGAGACTTGTTATTAATAATTACTGTTATTTATGAAACGCACTGTATATGATTACCGATTTCAATTGTTGATTTTACTACAATTAGGATTTAATCGGTTTTCAACGGTGGACTGTTATCAAGTTGGTGATAAAAGCGGCGTTGAAAGGTTTATGTATTTAGGTACCTACTAATATCAATGACAGTGTTTGAAAGATGTGAGATGAACTTCTTTTAAGGCCTCTATGGAGCATTGGTTATTTTAACCTGGATCGAGTCTGTCGGGGACCTTTAAGCGAGGGAACCACCATTAATGGAACCCTATATATCCTGCATCGTAGGACACGCTACGTCATGACACTGTGTGTATCATACGATATCGCAGGTTAAGCAACGTTCAGCGCGGTCGGTACTTGGATAGGTGACCGCCGACCATTAATTTCTCACGGCGACTTCCCTGCTTCGGAGGGCACGTTAAGCAGCCGGGTGCTGTATACTAGTGTACGTACAGTAGTCGTTAGGGATTGTCAGAAGCCATTTCGGCACCCTGAAAAGTTCTGACATCCACCACCCAGCATTGGGCCAGCTTGGTGGATTATGGCCTATACCTCCTCGTCACCCAGAGGAGAGACTCATAGCTCTGCAGTGGGCTCATCACAAAGAGCTGTAATGATGCGGATACGCTTATCTAGGAATACTTCAAAAGAGATAGGTATTTTGAGCTGGTTGTGATTCGCTCTATTATCGATTCATAAGATTGGTCAATTTTTATTTTTTTGCTAGGAGACTATTCTCTAATCTCTTTGACTAGAGGAGTCGTGATGTGAAATGGTAATTGGAAATTTAATTTGTATGTCAAATTTTAAGTGAACGTGGTATTCATAAAGTTTTATTGAGAATCCAGTAACGTTCTAAATAATTTCGCCGCAAAATATAAAAAATGTTTATAATATAAACAACAGCCTACCAAGAAAGCATAAAAGTTTAGCAATTACAAAACTTATCAGAATCGGTAGGCAATAATAACAAGCTTGTTTTCTCAGAACACTTGAGTTGCTACTCGCTTCTAACAATTCATCGTAAATTGCAGACTCAACAGCAGCTGTTTCAAGCGTCGTCATTTTGACAGTCAGACTTATTTTGTCGTTCTTATTGACAGCTCAAGTGGGGGTTTTGGAATGTTTATGTTATTAAAATAAGTTTATGAAAACTGGATTTTGTTTTAGAAACAGAAATAATGTAGGTATAACTTTGAAATTATTATGGTTTTTGTTGTATAGTTTAGATATTTTTTGACTGATAATAAGATTAGATACAGTGCGTTGCTAGACTTATATTGAGTAGGTACCATGTTTCGACGTTTGTTTGACGCTTCATAATAGTAAGTTAACTAACCCTATTATTATTATTTGCATTTTATATTGCTAACTAAATACTAATGAAAACCTAAGCAACGAATGCAGAGCATTAAAAAACCAAATTCACGTCAAAACTTTGGCCGAGTTATAATGTCATCAACGTTAACATTTTCCGAAATCATACAAATTTATTCTTTCAAAAATTTGAAATTTTCAATGAAGTACTCAACTTTCGATGAAATTTATAAGCGACCAACTATAAAGTATTTTCTATCATATGAAACAAGAATTTACTATATCGATTCATAATTGTTCAAAATATCATTTAACAAAGACGCAAAAAAACATACACCCGAATTGAGAACCTCCTCCTTTTTTGGAAGTCGGTTGATTAACTAATGCCGCTGATTGGGCAAGCGCTATTATAAATTATGATTTGAACGAGTAGGCACTTGCCTTTAATTAGATACTTGTTTATTTATATTTTAAACCAAATACCTAAACATAAACACCGAATTCCGTGCACTCAGTGTTAACCTATGACACCCTAGTTACTCAGTTCAAAATTCCTAACTGGTCTAGTAGTTTGAGGAACGGACGGCTGAAGTCCGACGACACCCAATCTCACCCAAGTTTTCGTCCGGGCGATTCAACTGTCTCCGAAAACAACTGTTCTTAAACTTCTTAAACCATTCTTCTTAGGTCTTAAATAAGTATTGAGTTGTTATGATATTGTTGATCAAATAAATTAATAAATTAAAACGTTTTCAAATATTTTTTTAACATTTTGATGATGGGACGTTTGTTAATCTTCAATGCCACAGGCACAGTACAGATATCTACAGTAATTCAACTTCTTATATTCTTACAGTACGAGCTATACCTACGCGGCTCGATCTCGGCATGCGGCCAGTCGCAAGTGTCTGCATGCCGAAACAATTGTTGACTGAGCTTTACGTTAATATGCGGATTTTTTATACTTTAAAACTTAATAAAACATCTTTTCGTGCGTCTCAATCGAGGCGCAAGTATTTTTTGGTACCTACCTACTTTATAAGACCGATTTTATAAGATGGATTTTTGACACAAAACATTATTATGAACACTTCCTATTCAATTTACAAATGATTTTATTTGTTTATATGAAGAAAGCATATTTGCAGTCACAAAACAAAATGAAAGTAAACACAAAGTAGGCAAATGTAATTTAAACGCTGAGGGCGGGCAGCCCTATCACATATGAACGGACCTCGGCGCTGCGCTGTAGGCATTTATTTCAAAGATGCGGCCGAGTTAAATTACTGTATTATCTGTACTGAGCCACAGGTATTCTAATAAAGTCTACTTTATGTGATCGTGTGCGAAGGAAACACAACCGTCGCAAATTCCGTATGCTTGCAGTAATTGTAGCTAGCCAACCGTATATTTCGCTTCGTATTTATTATCACTTACTTAGACAAAAAATAGAAAAACATTGAACAACCTGCGATCGCAAAGTTGATTGTTGTTTTTAATGGGTTAGATAGAAATATATATACATCTACTATCTATGCAAGCCTAGTAATGAGAGTTTATAGCCGGGTTCATTAGCGAACTGCAACCGTAACCGTCGTCGTCGCGAACCACGCTCGCGAACCGCGTACACACACACACTATAGGTATTTTTTGGTTACAATGAATGCAACGGTTTATGCTGATACTACTGACAAGCTCTGAAAGAAAATACATATTTGAATCTTAATCTACGATTTAAATCATTTTAAGGATCCTTGATTCCACTTATAATAAATTAACTATTAAACGCATAGTTGGTAAAAAATCTATTTTTATTTTAGAGTTTACCCGTGCCTCAAAGTTCATCAGGCGTGGCCAGGCGTGGTCAGGAGGTCGGTAAACAAGCTGTCAAATTGCATGAATAAAGTAATAAAAATAATAAATCAAAAGCCTATATAAAAACGAAATTGAATTTTATCAATTGATTCAGGATATGGTCTACCTCTGTATCAAAATTCGTTGAATTTAGTAATTATTGCTTGATATACAAGAAAAATGATGCTTTTATGTATAATATCATACTGGATATTATTCAAGTTAAAAAATAAGTTGATCTAAAGTAGCTAATCAAATTCCAACCACGAACTGTTACTAGTGTGTTTAATTAAACCCCACACATTTAATATATTCGCAACATAAAAAAGCCTCCATTTCTCTATAAAAATGGCAAATATTCCGTCGGAGCACCCGGGGCCCATAAAACTTAATGAAAACGGGTAACGCCGCGGGGCAGCCGCTGTATGAGGCTTACTACGTCGTAAATGTGCCCGCCTGATTAGCATATAATTGTTGGGCAATCGCACTTATGCAGTAAATACTTTACAACGGGTAATGAATATGTTTTATTTTAATGAATTCAAAAAAGCAGTTAATGCTACTACCATAGACCTATGTGAATTAGAGCCGACAAGTCAATCTACGATATTTGATTGAAGTTTGGCTCTAAAACAACGTTTTTTCTTATACTTTAGAGACTGTCTCTTGTTAAAGATTACTTTATTCGAACTCACATTGATTAGAATAAAATCTTCCTGACCTATAAAAAAAACCGACAGGACCCAAACAAGTTAACCGCCCGAATGTTCCTGAGCTACGATATTTGATCGGATTTAAGTTGAAGCTAAGTCGGTTGTCTTGCAACATGCTTAGAATACAATTTGCTCTGTGATTCCTACTTACTTTAGTTATATTTAATAAAATTTATTTACTTTACTGACATTCTCTTATAACCAATTTAGATACAGGTCTGCCTGGCCAGCAACCTTCATGTAAAAACCTATCTCTTGCACTGTTAAATTAAAACTCGGTGCCTTCCCGCGTGACTTTGCATTAGTTAACATTACAATCAAAAGTCACTAATACAAAAACAACTTCCAACTTAAATTGTTCTTTGTCTGTTATAAGTTCTCTTTATATCTTAATAAGAAGAGATTAAACTATTTTTAACTAATAAAAAATTTTAGTTTTAGCAGTTATTTACATTCAATGACTTCGTAAACGATACTTGGTCTGATATTAAAAATAATTAAATCTTGCAAACTCAGGCGTGCAATGTTAAGGACAAGAGTGGCTTACTCATTTATTATTAATATTAATGTCGGATAAATAAATAACATTACCTTATTCTGAAATTAAATCAATATCTATTCAACCATTATAATGAAAAATTATTCACTTGAAGACTAATGTTAATATATATCTACGTTATTTAGAATCAAGGATAAACCTAAATCTTATAAAACCTGTTCCATAACCTTTCAACGAAGTATCCTACTCCACACCAGTGAACACACGATACGATACAAAATAAATTAAATAAATTTACAATATAAATTAAACGTCGCATGGAAGGAAGCCCTGTAGGGACGACCGCAATTAAGGACGTACGCATTCGACGCGCTTGAAAGGGTCGTTTTTATCGAAAACCACCCTTTTATCTCTCGGATAGATGTGAAGGTAAACGGGGAACATAAATAACGATGTAACGTATTGTGAACTAATGCAATTTGTTTCATCTTTTCAACCGGCTTCCAAAAAAGGAGGAGGTTCTCAATTCGTCTGTATGTTTTTTTTGTTTATTTGTTACACAATATTTCGGATGATTATGAATTGTTTTTGAAAATTGTTGTTTCATATGATAGAGGTCATAGTTGGTCCCATTTAAATTTCTTCGAAATCGGATGATTACTTCATTGAAAATTTTAAATATTTGAAAAAATATGTATTACTTATTTCGGAGAATGTTTACGTTGATGACATTCTCAACTCAGCCAAAATTTTGACGTGAAGTCGGTTTTTTTAATGCTCTACATTCGTTGATTATCAATTCTTGATATTTGTGTTTTTTTTTAATAACTTTCACTACTATTGAAATCGCGATACTGAAATTACTAGGAATTAAAAGCTTACCTTAATTCTAACATGGGACGACATAATGAATACATAGGTGAAAATAACTTTAACTGACTTCTATTACTTAGGTACCTACTATGTAGGTAGCCCAGAAGCACAGAATAAGTAGTAGTGCCAGAAATCTTCTAAGTTAGCGTAGAGCGTTTAGCGGTTATACTAATATATCCAGATGATGTAACCCAAATTGTCAAAGCAAGCTTTTCATAAACACTTAGGTAATTAGTAGATTGACTAGTAACTTTATACCAAAAACTATAAATCAATTTGACCTCACAAACCTAAGAAAGTTTAAACTAATGGTGGTTCTAAGAAGCTCTAAATTAGATCCCATGGTCAGTTAGTTATAGA
Organism: Stenoptilia bipunctidactyla; assembly: GCA_944452665.1. Lineage (NCBI taxonomy): Eukaryota > Metazoa > Arthropoda > Insecta > Lepidoptera > Pterophoridae > Stenoptilia > Stenoptilia bipunctidactyla. The sequence goes on from OX101730.1 coordinate 3,597,989, forward strand.
CATAACCATAAACTTTATTAAATTATTATTATTATTATTTTTTAATTTATTTATTTTAAGGTCTCAAATCAATTTAACAATGAAAATTGAAAAGCATTGAAAATTTTCTACACAAAGGAAGTATATTAAACGTATATTAAACCTTCTATTAATTTATGGAGCCCGCTTATTGTTCACGTTAAGCTTATTTTGGGGCCATGTTGTGTTGGTGAGTTATTTGTTCCCCTGCGTGGGAAAATACCTAAATTGTGTCCATTTATGTCCAGCCGAAAACATTGACACGTTAATTGGACCGTCACACACACAGCAAAACTATACGTGTGGGGATAATCCTAGGTAATGTAGGTATTCAACCCAAGTTAAAAAGTTAAGTGAGTGAAGCAGAGCATTAAAAAAACCGACTTCACGTCAAAACTTTGGCTGAGTTGAGAATGTCATCAACGTAAACGTTCTCCGAAATCAGACATATTTTTTCAAAAGTTTGAATTTTCAATGAAGTACCTAATCAACCGATTTCGATGAAATTTAAATGGGACCAACTATGAAGTAAGTATCCTCATCATATGAAGCAACAATTTTCAAAATTTATTGTCCGAAATATCGTGTATTGAGACGCATTTTAAGTAGAGATGGGCCGAGTACTCGGTTGATACTCGGTACTCGGCGTACTCGGCGGGTTTTTTGATACTCGTACTCGGCCGAATAACTCGGTTTGAATGCCGAGTATACTTTGTTTAAGAAAAGCAATATATTAAACCAACAGTGTTAATTCAACAGTTTGAGATATTTCCCGCAAAGTTTCATTTTCCAAATCTTTAAACTCTTCTGTGTGTTTTATTTTAACATGGTTTAACATTGCCGTCGTAGAACCTTTTCATCCAACTCCACTACGTGAAATTAGAGAATTGCATAAAGTACATTTCACTTTTGCTTTATACTCTACAATCTCGTCGTAAAACGCCCAAATTCGTGATCTTTTACGTGAAGTCATTATGTCAACAGTCACTGATCAGGTACTACACACAGTCAATCGTTATTTTACTAACTTTTTCCATTATTTATAGACTAAGACGCGCAACGTAAAGTATTTGTTTGCAAACTATCAAGTGACTGGTAGATATAAGGCGCGGGCGGGGTGAGGGGTGTATCAACGCGAACCGGCCTCTCGACCGGCGCGAACCTGTTTGTACATGTTTACGCGCGCGAAATGGGAAATTGATTGAACCGAGTTACTCGGCCGAGTACTCGGTTGAAAAAAAATTGAGCCGAGTAAAACTCGGTACTCGTTACTCGGCAAAAGTATTACTCGGCGCATCTCTAATTTTAAGTACCTACGACCTTTTGGTTTAAGAAGAGAATACTGATTGGAAGACCATAACATGCGCTCCTTTGACGTTATTGTAGGGTTTTCTGCTTTATATCACGAATTAATTATTATTTACATGAATCACAAAAACTAGTGAAAATTGGGTGTTTACAGTACAACCCTAAAAAGTGAATAACTCAAAAACGGTATATTTTAGGAGGGGTGGTTTCATAGTAAAAATGGTTTATTTTGTCCTACTCTATAACCCCTCAACAGAAGCGGGTCCAATAAAAATAACCCGGAATATGAAAAGCAAATATTTTTGAGAATAAATGTAATAAGTACTTAAAAGTGTCTAACAGCAAAGCAAATATCTTAACCATAGTAGGTACTAGGTATCGTGCGCGACACGCGTCGCAACTTGCAAGTCTCCATACATTTCTCGAAAAAATTTCAAATCGAGCTTCTTCTCTACACGTACTTATGAATTAAACGGCAAAGAAACTCGAACTAAATAAAAATCGATTATTCAATTGCAAGATTCGAAACAGAAAGACAGAAATAAACCAAAGACATAGGTATTATTATAGCTTTTTTAGTTAAAATAATCTTTTCTAGATTATTAGCTCACCAGTCAGCATAGATACATACAAAATATCCCTACTGGATCCAATGCAACATTGTAATCTATAAAGGTATTTAAAATTAGATATTTAAAAATTATATTCATTATTGCTGAATGTTGTTTACTTACAGGACAGGACAGCGAAAATAGGTAGATGACTGGTATAATAAGTTAAGAGGAATGGCTGCACACTTTTAAAACTCAAAAATACCTATTATTTACAGCCATTTATTTATTCGTTCCGTTAGATACAGGAAACTAACTATTAACTATGTAAGCAAATAAAAATAAACGTTAGGAAGACGAGTGATAAGAACTGGTAATTTTTATTTATACAAGATGTTCATCCTCAAAACAGTCCTATCGCATAGGCTTAAAGATTAAATTCGCTCACAGTCGAAATTAAAATGACCTTTGATTAGTTTTTTTTTCTACTATGCGCATTGAAGTAAATACATAGTAGTACCAGGCCCACAGTACTCGATAGGAGATTGACATCGGTGTGTCCACTACAACTACTATGACCGTTCGCTGAGACCATTACTATTCCGAACTCGTATCGCTTCACTATCATTGTGCACACTCACTCAACAGAGTGGAAACAACACTCACACAGTTTTATCTTATCTGCATTACACTGCGTCTGCGTAAAACACGAATCTCAACTATGTGCGTTATGCTGTGATGTTTTATGTAAGTTAAGTTAAAAAAAGTTTGTGGAAAAAATATATTATTTATGGTTCACACACATCCTATTATATCAAATTAACATTCGTTGATGTCGTGAAAAGTGATGGATGTGACCTAGGTTCTAAAAATAAAGTAAATCCGTATTAGATTGCCCAAGAAAAGAGATACAAATAGAATATGAATTAAATCACTCACTACTAAACTAATTAAAGCATCTCATTAGTCATTAGAGGTATTCCCGACCTAAATAAATAACCGGTTCCAAAGTTGTATGTCAAGTAGCTACATAATTTAAAAGACATAAAAATTTATTTAAAGGGAACCTAGACTCCGACTTTGTATCACGTCTACAGATGATAATAGGATCACAGAAATTAACTACTGGCTTTGTCTAGTTTCTTTTATTCTTACATACTTTCAGGGACTTTACGGTCTTGTTTTCTGCTTCAATAGATAGAACAAGAAGTACCTACCTCCTCGCTTACATACAAGTTTAGTTAGATTTATTATTTTGATGCCTTCTTGAAGCACCGATCTCAATCACCAGTCTTAAAAAAAATACTTCTGTAAAACCTCGATGTTCTCTTTCGTTAGATATATCTTAACTTAAATACTTAATTCACCTAACTGTAATAAGGCGCAGGTTACATTTGCACTTAAAAATAACAATGTGTATTTGTTGAATACACATTGTTTCTTAATATTTGAAGCTGTCACTCAAGAGATCCCTCTTCCAATTTACCAATAAAGAATAAAAAGCCTATTTATTATTTATTTATGTTTTACTGCATAATTTGTGTAAAACAAAAAGATAAAGAAACCTACACTACAACAAACAACATCATCATCATCATGTGGAAATTAATTATTATTGAGAAGCAAGCTGCCTTATTAATAAATCATAAATGAGCTACCAGGGAATCATGGCAGAGAGTAATTATAAAGTGTCCAAATAATAACACAACAGTACAGATATTTACCAGTAATTCAACTCTACCGCATCTTTGAAATAAATGTATACTGAGCCGCGGTCCGTTCACATGTGGTATGGCTGCCGGCCTTCAGCATTTAAATTACATTTGCCTACTTTGTGTTTACTTCCATTTAGTTTTGTAACTGCAAATATATATTTTTATATAAGTAAACAAATAATATACTTTGTGAATTGAATAGGAAGTGTTCAACAAAAATACGTTTCATATCAAAAACCATGTTTACGTTTGAATAACAAATCGGTCTTAGCGATTAGCAACCGAAAACTACTTGCACCTCGACTGAGACGTACGAAAAGATGTAGTATCAAATTTTAAAGTATAAACAATCCGCATATTAACGTAAAGCTCAATCAACAATTGTTTCGGCATGCAAAAACTCGCGACTGGCCGCATGCCGGGCGCATGCCGAGATCGAGCTGCGTAGGTATAGCTCGCGTTTCGTCCGTTTGTATAAAGTTGAATTACTGTTGATATTTGTACTGTGATAACACACAATCACAGTCGGCGGCGGCGATATTCAATGCTTGTTTGCAAATATTCACGTTTATGATCGACATTATTAATTTGCTTTTTGACACTATCCTTTCAAAATATGGAGCAAAATTTCAAATTTCAATCATATTCCTGTATAATTTTTTTTTAATAGTCTAGAGTAAATAGAATTTGACAGCTATAAAAGTTATGTGTACTCACCGATATCATGCATGCGTTGCTGGTCCTTTTGGGAAAGTGCTGCTAACAGTCCAGCATCGCCCACACGTTGTCTGGCGACGGCGATTCCAACTGGGATTGAACCTGAATAAAACGTTTTACGTACAGATGCAGATTTTCTTTATTTTAGTTTAGGTGTATATAGCTTCTATGCTGGACTGGGAGCGAAAGAAAAACATAGAATGTGCCAGCTGCTTCTCTTCCCGGGCGTACTGTAAAAGTCAGTTAAGGGACCGAGGTGTTATGGGAGGCTTTTTTGTGGGCGATAGGCTGACCCCCTGTCACTGCAATAGTCTCTCTCCACTATTATAATGCCTCCAAATTTGTCAAACGTGACATCAGATGGTTTCATTACCTCTGGTGTTCTGCCTACCCCATACGGGATACAGGCGTGAAGTTATGTATGTATGTAGTTTAGGTGTAACTTAAATTAATTCAGTAGGTAAATTTTATAGACTGTGTAAGTAAACCAACCTAAATGCCGAGGAAATAAAATAACGTTATCAAAAAGTCATTATTATCATCACAGACCATATATTTATATACTTAAGTAATTCACATAGTACAAAATCTCTCCCGATTTTGATTGCAATTCAAATTAAAATTCTCGGCGACCCTCATAAAATCTCTTTATTAGCTTTTCCTAATTTAGTTTACATATAGGTAGACATACTAAAAATAAATAAAATATGACTGTGTGTGTGTGTGTGTAACGAACATGTATAAAATAAATAACGGTCTTCGCCATGTTACGTCACTTCGTAGAGCTCGGTACCAGGGCAACATGAGTTGTAAGCAGCTATACAACGCAGTCCTATTCATGAAGACTCGATCGCAAACTCGACTTTGCGACTACAAATCTATCCCAATCTCCAATTCAGTGTATGTCTATCGCACCCATTAGTGCAAACGCTAGCAAGTTAGAGCGAGATAGCGAATAAGTTGGAACTTGGACAAACAATCCAACTCTGCAAACCAGTTCGTCAATTCGCTCGAAAGTACTAGGTCTACATGAACGCGTAGTAGTTACCATTATTGAGCGAGGCCGGAATGGCGGGAGGCGGGTTATCGGGCTTGGTTCCTGGTGAAGCTTGTTCCAATTTTACGGCGACTAGTTCAGAAACGTGAACTTGTTGGGGCTCGCGCTTCACTTGAACTTGAACGTTTTGGCCGGCGACGCCTACCCACGTCACAGGATTAGTTCGGCTGCACCCACCATCGTTGTGAATAATCTGTTGTGTAAGAAGTTGTATTATAATTTTGATGATAATTAAATAAACTATTTATTCTTATACATTATAGGATTCGTGCCAAGCCTAGAAACTTATATCGCGCGTACTTTGTTTCCGATGGTGCCAAGCTCCAAAAGTTTTAATTATAGATGACAATCGTCAATGGTTTATTGTTTTAAACCATGCAGTATTTTTTCTGGCTTGTCCTATTTAGTTTACAATATCTTGAAATGAAATAAGTAAGTACATAATAATATTTTATTCAAATGATGTATCAATTTATCAAATGAACCAATTACTGAATTTAAAAGGTTTTATTAGTGTTGAAGTAAAAGACTTGTAAATAACTTAACGCCAACTGATTTGTATGACGCTCAAATTATTACAGTAAAATGTAATTTACAAACTTACTGCTGGGTATCTCGAATTCCGAGATTTTTGTCTAATTTAAGCTTAAATGACTGGGCTAGAGAAGTATTTATGTACCACTTATGTAATGATTAACTTATTTCGTCAATTTATATAATCAATATATATAAAACTGTTCCGTTACTGACTGAGTGACTGAGTGACTGAGGTACTGAGTGACTGAGTGACTGAGTGACTGACAGACAACGTACAGCCGTAACTACTTGGCGTAGAGAGCTGAAATTTGGAAAATACATTCTTTAGGGGATGTAGGGGTGCACTAAGGAAGGAATTCCCAAAATTCCCACGGGAACGGGAATTATAGGACTTTTTTATTTGTATGAAAAATCTTATTCCTTGAGTGCACCGATCTGAAACTTGGTGTAAAGGTTTTTCAATGTGTGTCTGGATGCGTTATGAAAGGAATTCCCGAAATTCCCACGGGAACGGGAAATATATGATGTTTTAGTTTGTATGAAAAAATCCCATCCCTTGAGTGTACGGATGTGATACTTACGAGGGTAGTCCCAAAAGTAGCCGACCTAACCAAGAAAAAACAAAAAATATGGGATGAATTATATTTATTTCTCTACATAGCTTCCTTGTAGTTCTTTACACTTTTCCCAGCGGTGCTCTATAGCTTCAATGCCGCGTCTGTAGTAGGAACCGTCGAGCTCTTCAAAATAGGCATTAACCGTAGACTCAACATCTTCATTGCTTGCAAATCTTTTCCCACCGAGCCATTTTTTTAAGTTTGGGAACAGAAAATAATCAGATGGGGCCAAATCTGGTGAATAAGGTGCATGAGGTAGCAATTCAAACTTTAATTCTTCGACTTTAGCCATCGCAATGCCGGAGGTGTGGACTGGCGCGTTGTCCTGATGAAACAAAACTTTTTTCTTTGATAGATGAGGCCGTTTTATCTTTATTTCTTCACTTAGACGCTGCAACAAGTTTGCGTAATACTCGCCGTTGATGGTTTTTCCTCTTGGTAGATAATCTATGAAGATTATCCCACGAGCGTCCCAGAAAACCGATGCCATGACTTTTCCTGCCGATGGAACCGTTTTTGCCTTCTTTGGGGCCGATTCTCCCCTTGCGGTCCATTGCTTTGACTGTTCTTTCGTCTCCGGTGTGAAATAATGAACCCACGTTTCATCCATGGTAATAAATCGACGCAAAAACTCTGCTCTATTGCTTCGAAATTTTGCCAAACACTCGACTGAAACATGCTCACGACGCTGTTTTTGCTCTAGTGTGAGTAATCGCGGCACCCACCTTGCGCACAGCTTCCTCATGTCCAAGTTTTCAGTTAAGATACGATGTACTGCACTTTTTGAAATGCCTACCATATCTGCTAGCTCGCGCACCTTTAGTCGACGATCATCCAATACAATTTTGTGGATTTTTTTTGCCATTTCTGGCGAAGTCACCTCATTTGGTCGCCCACTGCGAGGTTCATCTTGGCAGTTCGTACGGCCACGTTTGAACTCGGCCACCCAATATTTTACCGTTGTAAACGAAGGAGAAGACTCCCCCAATGTAGAATCTAGCTCTTCTTTTATGTTAGTTGGGCTGAGGCCTTTCAAATGAAAGTATTGAATGACGTATCGTAGACCAATTTTTTCCATATTAGAAAATTCTCTGACAGCGTTCACTTTCAAGGACTACAAAACAAATGACAAATGACCTAGCGTGTTCGAATTCCAAATTTAAAATCCGCATTGATCAGACTTTTTAAAAAGAGTATTTAATCGAATAAAACTGCCAGTACGTAAGTCAGGTCGGGTAATTTTGGGACCGCCCTCGTATATAGGAAATATATGATTTTTAGTTTGTATGAAAAAAACTGATTCCTTGAGTGCATGGTATAAAGATTCTTTCAGTGGGTGTCTGGTTTTATAGTTTCTGAAATTTCCACGAGAAGGGTAGTTAAGTGCATACGAAGTTGCGGGATAAAGCTAGTTTATGCATAAAGCCTGGCGCGGCCTCTCTACTCTCGTGCATTGTCGAAAATTATTACAAAATAGTTTAAAGAACCCAATAACAGGGTAACATGCACTTATAAGCAGTCACAAACCTTTTTTGGTGAATTTGTGAGGCATGTGTTGCAAGAGCGTTTTGCCTGCTCGGTTTTGATTGTCAAAGGTTGCATCATGCCGAGACTTTCCATCATTGGCCTCTGGTCACCAGGACAGCAGAGAGATTCCGGCATGCATTTACCGAGTTTAGCTTCATCCATCTTGTTAGCTTCTCTGTGAAAAAAAAATACAATTAATATTTATTCTTAGGTCAATATTTTTAGGGAAGGATAATTTCGATAAAGATCCATGATCCACTTTAATTTTGTTATAATAACCACCAACAATTACAAAGCATTCAAAAAATAACAATAGCAATAAAGTGCATTCACTAAATCATCCAACCATCAAATAGTGGGACAAGTTAATAATCCCGACAATGGGCCCCTAGTCCCCATACTAATGATTAATGCGGGGTACTCGTACATAGCAAGGGGGCTCCCTCTCACTTCTTTTTATTTACCCTTGAGAGCGAGAGTGTGCATCGATTTTATCACAGAAAAAAAAACGATTTTATAGATACGATCGAAAAAGGGACGGCTTGTAGCTTTGCTGGACATATTTATAATAGATATTTGAATTTCTAAGTGTATGGAAATCAGCTTTAATGAACATTTGAAGTGAAATGTACAGAAAGTGTCCGACGACGGTTACAAAACTAAAAACATTGTGTAGGAAGTTTGTTAACGTCGTACCATATTGTTACAGATCAAGTTACACGATATTTAATATCCACAGCTTCCTAGAAGACTACCTATGTATTATAAAATTTACATATATACATTATTATAATAAAAGGAACGTCTCTCTGTGTATGTTCGGTGTATTCTTCGGCACTACTGAAATTATTTTGATCTAGTTTGCAAAAATTAAGAACTACCTTCTTTCGGGGCTCACTTTGCGCTATAACATCATCACTATTATACCTAATTAGCCTGCGAGAATGTATTATGTAATACACAATACACACACAGCACAAGTTTGGTGCTGCGAGCCAAATTATCGCGGTATTTGGCAACAAACAAAATCGGTGAGAAATTCGATTTGTAAAAGTGTAAATATTACAATGACAACAAATATGCAAAGCTTCTAAAGGTAAGTTTTTTCTTCTGCCTCGATTAATAAATTAACAAAATTATTACAATCTGATGATTGATACAGTCGTTAAAGTAGCTATGAATTGGATTGTGTATGTAATTTAAGTCAATAAATTAACAGTTATTAGGTAATCTATATTATCTATAGTCACAAACTATCCATGTAGAGCATCAAAATTGCATAAAAAACTTCAGTGTTTATCTGTATTCTAACTTTTTAATTTTTTATTTATTTTGGTTGTAATTTATTTTTGTGTTCGATTAATAAATTTATTTTTAAAACAGCTGAGGAAAGATTATTCGCTCACAAATTGTAAACAGCGCAAACTAAACAACTACTACCGAGGCGATTGAGAGCGAAAGTGACATTTCACAATGACGTGAAGTACCAGACTAACATAAGTATGCAGGTGCTTTATAGCGCGCGACTTCACAATAATATTGAAAGGCATATTTTGTCGCAACCTAGGTAGCTGTTTTTCCTTTTTTCAGCATCATAATTTCGTGATGTTTGTAATATACAAAATGTGGGTTAAAGTACACAAAATTATATTGTACCTAGATAATTTAAAAGAATTACCTAGACTTATAACTGAAAATCGTAGGTTCCAGTCCAGCACAAGTTACTTAAAGCGACTTTTTATTTATTTATTTACTAATATACAGGGTGTAATCTAATTGCCTTATAAAGACGAAAGACGTATGTGCTAACACATGCAAGTAAATATCTTGGTGAAGTCAGAATTTGAATATCGTGATTTTTTTTTGGATATCTATACTAATAGCTGAAGAGTTTGTTTGTTTGAACGCGCTAATCTCAGAAACTACAAGTGGGATTTGAAAAATTCTTTTTGCATTTGATAGCCCAACTCTTGAGGATCGGGAAAAAATATAGGCTATATTTTATCCCGAGATTCCCACGGGATCAAAAGTTACGCGGGTAAAACCGCGCGCGGTGGCTAGTTTATTTATATGTACCTATTTAGAAAATGATCTTTACGTGGTTTTGTTTCAACTCAATAGGATCCACAAAATAAAAATTTTCGACAGATAGCCTTAAAACATCGCCAGCAAAATGACTAAAGCGGCGTTTTTCGGGCTTTTTTTAACAAAAGTTGCTTAAGAACTTTTTCTGTTACGCTTTTCTTTGGTAACTGTGACGTTAGAATATTTTCGTTGATTTTAATTTTGATAGTTGAGACAGGTTTAGCGACAAATGCCTTCCATGTTTCTATATACTTTGGCGCTTTAGCAAAAGTTCGCTGAATCTTACCAATATTATAAATGTGAAAGTTTTGATGTATGGATGTTTGTTCCTCAATCACGGAAGAACGGCTAAACGGATTTTAATGAAATTTGACATAGTGATAGAATACAGTCTGGAAAAGCACATAGGCTCCCTAAATTCCCGCTGGATACGAAAACCACGCGCAAAAGTTAGTAATATTATAAGTATGGATGTCGCTTTAGCAGAATTTCACTAGCTATTCCTACTATCATTTCTCAATGCTATATACGGGGTAATCAGGATACTTAGTATGTTTAGTGAAAAAGACATTATACTGCAAGCTATTTAAGAGGATATGGAAATGCTTAGCAATTTTTCTATGAATTACATTACCAGTGCAAGTATTAGATTAGCAAAAGTTTCGTCATTATAATTTGACAACTTAAAGTAGATAAGTATTTTCCGTTGAATGGATAAGAGACTATTGCCGTAGATTAGCATTTATTGATGAGTTGGTTTTTTCAAAGTTGATAGAGTTTAGCATTTTTTTCCTGAACAGTTTTTTCTTACTTTTCAGCGTTTTTTTGCTAAAGCGACACTTATTTTAGTAACGGAAACGGTTATGCTGAATATTTAGGCAAAAAAATCGAATTATACTTCGTCTCTTTATAACATCTTTCTAACTCTAGAAATATAAGAGATATAAATTTTTTTCTGAAAAAAAAAATGTTTTTTAAACTCGATTTTCCACAAATGTCATTTTGGCGGTTTAGCATTTTATCCTTTCCACTGACGATATGTATATCATATATGTATATTATTATTTTATTTATTAAAAATATATATTTATTGTTTTACTAGTTCGGAAAATCAAATTCTCAAAAAAAACCCTTAATTCCGTAATGTAGGAAAAAGCCCATAGAGCTAAATTTATGTAGGTATGTAAGTATAATGTTAAAAAAGAAACTCATCAATTTATTACGTTAATTGGAACTTACTTGTCAGAAACCAGTACCCGCTGCGAGCACAGCAGTTCAAGCTGCAGCGGCGAGTACGGCGAGTTCGGCGGCGGCGTCGGCACCCCGAACGAGAACGAATGGGAGAATAGGCTCTCCGTCGTCACTGTGGACAAGAATATGCTGAACATACTGCTTCGAGAATATGTAGTCTTGGTAACTTAGATCCGCTAGTTCTGGATTACGAAATACCTAATGAAAAATTGTAACCGTCTCGATGCTAAACCAACCTCTCTTCTACTCTCTACTAAACCTCACTACTAACTAACATATAAGTTGAATTCTTTTCGAATGATTTTCGTGACAGTTCTCATATTCCATTTTGCGCAAACTTTTTATAAAAAACAATAAATAAAGTGAAGGGATAAAAATAAAAAAGTATTCAAATAAAATTGTAAACCAAAATAGTATAAAGTAAACTATTTATCACATGTTATTATTATTAACTCGTAATAAAATAAGTAAATGCAATAAAATAAATACATTTTTAAAATGTCATTTGCAAGGGACCGGAACCTCTGTCAATAGGGATTGACGCTATTGAATGGAGCACCAAATCTATGAATTTGAGCGGCCATCTTGTAATCGATTCGCGAATACAGACAATTGGATAAAAATGTTAAAAACGCGAAGAACTATACTATGAAGATTGGAATAAATATATCCAGAGTTCACGATCAACAATTAATTATTTCACTCGGAGATGATACTGATACCGAAACAAGTTCTCTGTCGACTAACAGTGACGAATTAAATTGATGATTTGAAACCAATGTTCTTTATTCTATAATTCATAACAATTTTAGGTTATATAAGAAGAAAACGAAATTATATAATCTTTTATCCCATTTCTTTCACAAACTGAATCGGTATTTTGAAGCAAACCTTTTTAAAATCGAACAATTTCACTAAGGCAACTTCACTATTGCTCGTATTACAGAACGAGACTTAATACTCGTTTCACGTAAGCGTTGTTCACCAGCTGATTCTTGACTTGAGCTTTAGTCTTATTACAAAACAATTATCAAAACCAGATTACCTGAAACTAGTTTCAAATATCTGACTCAGTTGACACTGGGTTTTCTTTGAAAAAAATTTGTTTCCCATTACATTTAAAAACAAAAACTAATGGTCTGTTACGTTACACGCAACGTTTAGATTATAATGTCTTATAAATTGCGTTAAATTCTATATGAATTATTTATCTGTTTTTCGATAGAAGCAGTACCGTTAAATTATAACTGTCGCTTCTTTTTACTATGAAAATATATTTATATTTATCACTCAAAAATAATACGAAACGTAAAAGCTAAATGTAATGTTGCCAACTACTAAGTAAAGTCACTTAAAATTATAAATTCCAATATAGTTTTTATTTACGAAAAGCAAGTTCAAACTTGCTTTAAAAAGTTCAAAGTTGTTATAAAAATATTATCGTAATGGTCAATATCACTGAAAGGATCTATTGTAGTTAATACAGATCACTATTAAAGAAGGCACGAATCGCGTACCTATCTAGTTTTTCTCTAAGCCACAGTTCACAACATCAAAAACTTATTTTGAAGTACGCTCAAGTATGGTAGACAGCACACTCAAGTGAATACAGTTGTGAAACTAGTTTCAATCATTGGCATATGCATAAGTAAAGTTCTATAATAAGCGTGAACACAGTTCAAATCATTTAGTAGGTACTCAAGTGATATCTGATCATTGAATCTAGTATTAGGCAACGTTTTGTAATAAAGAAAGTCGTTGATACTAGTTTCAAAACTAGTATCAATACATGAGTACTGTTCTGTAATACGACCATTAGATTGACGATTTTGACCTGTCACGAAAATCATTCGAAAAGAATTCAACTATAGAATATGAAATGAAATGAATTAATTGCCTATAAAGTACCTACGTCTCTAAAATAATAGGCAATTATTACCTATTAATCAGGCTTAAAAATAAAACCATAAAATACAATAATAATAAAATACAATAATGAATCGTCAGTCACTGGTATCCACGGAGGAAATATATAGAGGAGCTACCCTATCTAGTTTTTTCTAGGGACCCAAGTGAAGCCTACGCGCGGGGTGCGGGAGGGGTAAGCGGTGGGTTATGGCCAATCATAGCCAAACAGGCAATGGCATTAGTCACCTAGTAGCGGGTAGTCAAAACCGGTTGAAACATAAGGTTAAAATATGCACATGATCATCAAAAAAGTTCAGCTATACTGTACTAGGTGTCTCTAGATTTTTGACGAAATTTCATACGTTGACGTGACAGAATTGGATGTCAGAAAAAACCGCGAAATAAAAGTATTTCTACTTGACGCTAGACAGCGCAACCTTTTTTCGCGGCATAAAAATCACCTAGGCAACAAATAACAATCTGGAATTGAGGACACAAATAATTGGAAAACAAACAATTTGTAAAAAATAATTATCAATAAAATTATCTTCGTGGTAAGTTAATTTTATTTGGATTGTCAATGTAATTCCTTTATAACAGTATAGAAAACTGAATTTTACATCGAGAAACAATGGAGGATTTAATTTTTTTTTAATATCTACGCGTGTACATACTTCACAGAAGTCAGCGACGAACTGACGCCAGTGCCTCTAGCGAGGAATAGCTTGAACTAAAGGCTGTGACGTCAGGACAACCCAAATTGAAGCTGTGCAACTTTGCTTACAGCAGCTCTACTATGTATCTGCTTTGTGCTGGTATCGCTGTTTCCTATATTGGTTATGAAACAATCAAATTTTTATTTTTTTATTAATTTTATTCAAATATGAAAATTCCAAAATCTCAATTACCAAAACTACCAACAACCGTTCGATTGACAACAGTGACACCAGAATAAGTTGCCATATAAAAAAAATTGCAAAAGCCCCCATTGTCTACTTTCGTTAGCCAGACTCTAGCAAGAAAATATAAATGTCATTCGATTTCGATCAAACAATAATTGAGTCACAGACATAACATAAGCTATTTCTTCGTTTTTTTTTTCAGCTGGGATTCAAGTTGTAAAGAAGCGATTGACAACCTTTGTATCGACTCATGATCAGCTAGTTACGTTGTAGCTGCGATTAAAATTCAAATTGTTTATTAGTTGTTACATTGAGACTTAAAATAAGATGAGATTAAACTCAGTTTCGAATCAATATTCTAGGATTTTTTTTTTTTTTTTTTTATATTGTAAGGATAGGACGTTTGTCTTCCATGCCACCTGATGGAAAGTGCGCATGAAGACTATGGTGTTACACGTCCATCCACGAGAAACCTATTCACTCGACACTTAAAAGTTCCAGGACTGTAGTGGTCAGGAAAAACAGACGCAGGCAGATTGTTCCACACCTTGGCAATCCGTACCAAAAAGGAACTATCGAAGCGTTTTGTTCGACTTCTTGGTATATCCACTATATACGGATGGAAGTTCTGTCTGCGTCTGGTAGTCCGGTGGTAAAAAGGGGTGGGTTCAATTTGGTCAAAAAGAGCACTCGCACACTCACCAAAATGTAGCCGATAAAATACTGTCAAACAAGCAACCTTACGACGATGCTCCAGCGTCTGCAATTTTTTATTTGTAAGGTTGTTGTTATTTATGAGTTTTCGGGCTCTTCGGTCAACAGAGTCTAGCGCTTCGAGCTGGTATTTGGCAGAACCATCCCAAAGGTGACTACAGTACTCCATGCAAGACCTCACTTGGGCTGTGTATAAGTTGAGGAGCCGTTCAGGGCTGAAGTACCGCCGGACCTTCGAGATGATACCCAATTTTTTGGAAGCCGTTTTTGCCATAGACTCAATTTGTTGTCCGAAGTTTAATTTGGACGTTATAGTGACGCCCAAAAGCCCTAGTTGATCGGTGATGGGAACAGATACATTCTGGAAAGTGGGCGTAAGAGTAAAGGTGCTCTTTTTTGCGGAGAATAGACACGCTTGTGTTTTGGAGGCGTTGAATTTGACCAGGTTAGATTCGCCCCAATCGGACACATTCCGCAAGGTCGAATCAACGCGCTCAATCATAGACTCTCTCAAAACCTGGATTTCATGGGCGCTCGTTCGCGCATTGGATATATATCTCTCAACAACAGTGCTGTCATCAGCATATCCAATAATGCCTGGTGTTAGGAGGTCATTAATGTGCAGCAAGAATAAAGTTGCAGAGAGAACAGATCCCTGAGGTACCCCGGCATTAATTGCCATTAGGTCAGAGGAGTAGCCGTCTAAGACTACTCGAATCGACCGTTCCCTCAGAAAATCAGATATCCAGTCGCAGAGCCCGGTCGGTATGCCATATGCTGGAAGCTTGCTTAAGAGACCATCATGCCAGACCCTGTCAAAGGCCTTGGAGATGTCTAAAGATACAGCTATTGCTTCACCATGACCCTCCAAGGCCTCACTCCATAAGTGTGTGGCATACACGAGAAGATCGCCGGTCGAGCGTCCACTGCGGAAACCATATTGGCTATCGCTTAGGAGCTCGTTGGTCTCAAGGTATGCCAGGAGTCGATTGTTCAATACACGTTCCATGACTTTACAAAGTATGGAGGTGATTGAAATTGGTCGATAGTTGACAGGATCAGCACGGCTTCCCTTCTTCGGTACTGGTTGTACGTTAGCCAGCTTCCAGGATTTGGGGACTTTACCAGATTCCAAAGAGAGTCTATACAAGAGAGAATTACAAATTACGACCGTGATGACAACTTGAGTTACAATTTGTCTGCAAACTGGACGGCAGCGACAGCGACAGCGAGGGCGACAGCGGCGAGTAGTAAATAAATATCTCATGATTCCGTAGAACATCTTGGTGTCATCATTCCAGCAGGGCTAGCATGCGACCATCGATAAATACTCGAAACGACAAGATAAATATTATATTGTTATTTTATCCTATTTTGTTTGCTTACATGCGCACCATAATATATAGAATTACTCGATTTGATACCATGATTGAGCCCACAGAACCAAAGATGCCATATTCTTAAAAGAATAGGTACATACTGTAAGTGCCAAATTCTGAGTAAATATCGATAAAAGGCCTGATTTATCGTTGTCGATGGTCGCATTCGCATGCTAGCCCCACACAGGATTCGTTATTGCTTTGTGTAGGAAGGAAATCGGCAACTTCTCTATGTTGATGTTGTCCGCGTGCGTGGTTTCTACTTTCTATTGTTCGTGGTTCTTTCTGATTTAACCGACTTCCAAAAAAGGAGGAGGTTCTCAATTCGTCTGTTTTTTTTTGTGCCTTTGTTACACGATATTTTGGACAATTATGAATTGATTTTGAAAATTGTTGTTTCATATGATAAAAGATACTTCATAGTTGGTCCCATATAAATTTCTTTGAAATCGGTTGAGCACTTCATTGAAACTTTTTGTAAATTTTTGAAAAAAATATGTCTGATTTCGGAGAATGTTTACGTTGACGACATCGTAGCTCTATCAGCCAAAGTTTGGACGTGAAGTCGGTTTATTCAATACTTACTCTGCATTCGTTGAATATTTCATGATGGGTTTATTTATTTTCAACCGACATCCAAAAGGAGGAGGTTTTCAGTTCGTATGTATGTTTTTTTTTTATACCTATCTTTGTTTACACTATTTTTTGAACCATTATGAATCGATTTTTAATGTAGATAGAGGATATTTCAGAAGTGGTCCAATATAAAATTTCATCGAAATCGATTGAGTATTTGCAATTTTCGACAACATACCTATGTCTTACCTACTGCGGAGAATTACGTTGATGACAATGTAGGTACTTCAGCCAAAGCTTTGTCTGACAAGGATTTAAAAAATTATGTTATTTTCAAATTTCCTTACTCGTCTTAGATCCCATCGAACCCCACTAGGGTTTCATAACACTTGTATAGTAGTTTTTTTTTTCAAGATATTATTTTAGTTTTAAAACGTCCATTTCCTCAGTATTCCACACTCTAATCCCCCAGAGCGCGCAAACAGAAGTAACTTCGCGATCTATTTCTGTATAGCCCAAGGGATCCAAGACCTTAATTACCGCATGTCATTCGACGGCCACTCCCGCGCACATGTGTTATAAAACGCAATTTAACCCCTTCTATCCAAAATCAACTTTATTACAAACGACTTAAAGTAGAAAATCGTTCGCTTGTTGATGCTATAAAAAAATGATTATAAATTGGTTTATAAAGTCGGTGAACTGTTATAATAAACTTGGGAGTTTGTGACGTTTGTGACTTTAATATATTTACGTAATAAAGCGGTGTACTTTTGTTGTGATGTAAAACAGTTACGGTTATTAATGAGCCTATTTCTAACTAAGTAATTGTTGCGCGCGGTTTTACCCGCGCAATTTTGTTTTCCGCGAGAATTTCCGGATAAAAAGACTATGTGCTATTCCAGGTTGTACCTACTCTATCAGTATGCCAAATTTCATTAAAATCCGTTGGGCCGTTTTGCCGTGATTGAGGAACAAACGTCCATACATCCAAACATTCACATTTATAATATGTATTAGTTAGATAATAAGTCATGTAATAAGTAAATGATGATGGAAATAATGTCCACATTGTGCTTTGTGGTATGGTAACTACATAATATATGTATACAAATATAATACAAATACAAATATCTTTATTTTTAAAATAAACAATTTCACATTTGTACACAAGAAATACACACAATTTAGATATAGGATATGAAAATAATAATTTACAAGTAAGTTTTAGTATACAAATTGTGCACGAAATTGCCAGGGGTTCTAAAACTAGGCTTAAGGTGCCTGTGACTTGAGAAACCAATAATATAGGTAATAATAGTAGGTATAGGTATCTAGATATGTATAATACATTAATACTTTGTTATGCCCATAAAATTTTATACAATATTTTATGAAGGGACAGTTCTTTCCCATTCCCGTGTGCTGTCATCTGCGACCTCATCTTCACTTACCATCAAGTGAGATTGAGGTCAAACGCGGGTTTAGTCTTTACGTTAAAATGTCACATAAAAAAGTATTTATTGAATATTTTTATAACGTTGTAGGCTTGTATAAATAAATAAATAAATATTTCTGACACTCACACAACATTATCTAGCCCAAACTAAGTTTCTTAAAGAACTTGTGTTATGGATAGGTACTAGATAACTGATATACTTAAGAAATATATAAACAAACATATTGAATAAATACATATGTTTATTTAAATTTATTCTAATTCTAAACATCCATGACTTGACGGCTAATATCTGTGTTCATCACACAAATATCCGCCGCCGCCGGGATTCGAACCCAGAACCTCTGGCATAGAAGGCAATGTATGTTACCGGTACACCAGCCGGTCGTTGTATGTAAGTAATTTTTTATAATTTTTATAATTCGAACTTTTTTATTATTTTGTCGAGGCAAAAAGTAAAAAAACATTGGTAAATTGCTATACTTACTTAACTTTAATTTTTTTTTTTCAAAATGTTCTAATATTGTATTTCTGTATTTGCCTATAAGTACTAATGTTCAAAAAATCCGTCATGTTTTTAATATAATGACTAAATTTCCACGCATATCAATCAAAATTAAAACCATATCCAATCTCTTATCTACACAACCAATCCTTATTAATTTCAAAACAGAACCGTAAATTCGAAAACTGCAGCAGATAGTATCAAAATCGTTCAACAGGCGTCGCACGCCACATGGATGTTCACGGTTGTCGCTCAAAGTATCAAGTCGTTTAGTGAGCGACCCCCGTCACGGGCTGTTACACTGCGACGCTTTGCCAATTATGAAGAATCTTTCACAGTGGAAGGTTTTCTTTTGAGTTTTCTTTTGTCTTATATGTAAATTGTCTTTAGCAAACGTTTTTCTATGACGTTTATTAAGTTAGTAAATCTGCGTTAGAATCTCGGTAATTGATTATGAGCTAAAAGTTTGTTATGTTTGGGGAGTATCATACATTTTTACGGGCTGGATTTTAACCTTAATTTGAATTGAATGTTTAAATACATTTTGTATCGTCCTTTTAAACATGTGTTGTGAAAGGGATATACTTAATAATAATAGAGCTGAAGAGTTTGTTCGATACCTCTACTATTCTCTCTATTCTCATCACGATTACCTAATCTCAACTATTAGTTGGGTATTATAAAATCTTATTGAATTTGATAGACCAACTCTTAAGTACCTACGTAAGCTTATTTTATGGTCAAGAGAAAGATCCTTCAGGATTAATAATAACGCGCAAAACTATACAAATGTCTATTGTATACACTTTGACATTTTGCCACTAAAAAGGTTTCCAAGTACTATATTATGTGTAGTTAAAGAGTAATTAATTTGCTTACCTTTTTGAATAGTTGGGCGGTTTCCTACTTGTTGTGTAGGGAACAGCGAGTACAGGGGAAAACGGGCCGCACCTGAATATAAACAATAATAGGTTAAAACATTAGGTGCTAGGTATACAAAAAAGCTAAAGAGTAGCCAGAGACTAGAAAAAACGGGTTAAATCTTTGAAATAACTAGTCGGATTTAAAAATGTTAAACAAAAATCTTACGGGGTTAAGTAAGACTCCAATTTCATTTCTCAATTATAAAACACTGTATTTTGTGTTTTACACAGATAACGAATATTGGTAATCGGTCGATGCCATGAAATGGCATGAATTGGGAGTTGAGAATCGAACCCAGGCTCTTCAGCGCGGATGTTTGTGTCAGATGAAACTTGCGATATTCCGACTTAAACTTTTCTGCTTCTTCATAGTTTTTGACGGATGATTGTTTTAGCGTTAAAAACATGGTACAAATGCTATGCCAGAGATCCTGTTCGAATCCCGGTATTTCGTGTGCTGAACACAGATTTAAGCCGTCAAGTCCAGCAGGGCTAGCATGCAACCATCGATAAATATTATTTTGTTATTTTATCCTATTATGTAAGCTACTATGCGCACAGAACCAAATAATATGTCATAATCTTAATAAATACATACACTAAATACCATATTCTAAGAAAATATCGGTAAAAGGCCCGATTTATCGTTGTCTACGGTAGCATGCTAGCCCCGCTGGATATACAATATTTAACATCCTCGTCAATAATGC
Organism: Stenoptilia bipunctidactyla; assembly: GCA_944452665.1. NCBI lineage: Eukaryota > Metazoa > Arthropoda > Insecta > Lepidoptera > Pterophoridae > Stenoptilia > Stenoptilia bipunctidactyla. Next base: position 3,618,448 of record OX101730.1, read on the forward strand.
TTTATTTGGTAAATCTCGCAGAAGATTAAATATTTTTTTAATCATCGGCCAAAGGTTGAAAACCAGGTAAATGATGCATCCAAAAGTACCAGGAACACATACCTTGGAAATCAGAGGGCGGGCGGGAGCGGGCGCCCCCCGCCGCCCCGCCCTGCATCGCCCCTCGTGCTGAATCACCTCACCCGCCTGAAAAAAACGAAATAAATTAGAACGGAGCTCGATTCAATAGGTTTGGAAATAAAAAAGTTTGTAACATAGACAGACAGTCATACATAACAGAATTTGAATTAATTAACTAAAGAAACGGGATGTTTATCATATATTTTTTGTTTTGGGCTCTCGATATTTCAGCACTGTTGCATGCAAGCGTCACGATCACGACGATGCTGGAAAATAATCCCTTTCCAAAGTTCAGTTAAATGTTACATCACGATATCAAATATGATAAGTATAAGTCAAAACAAATATGTAACTTAATCAAAAAACTATAATGTTATTTTTAATAACCAAACAAAGAAGAAACCTACCGAATATAACAAAATCAATCTATTTGAGATTAAATAACAGATGTTTATAACCGGATTTTATCGCGATATCTTTTCTTTTGCAAATAACTCGACATTACGTTGTCTTATTATTATGACGACATTAAAAGTATAATGAACCGTGAAAATTCAAGGCATTATCAGTATCAACTGGCTTAAAAAATATTCGAACAGATCCGAAATTGAAATAACTAATTCATATTAATCCAAATTTTTATTTATCATATTAGTTCGAGGCTTTATTGGCGTTTTTGCGGGCGGTAGGTAGGCTGACTCCCTGTCACTGCAATAGTCTCTCTCCATCATTATAATACCTCGAAATTTATCAAACGTGACATCAGATGGTTTGATGGCCTCTGGTGTTCTGCCTACCTCATACATAAGGGATACAGGCGTGAAGTTATGTATGTATGTATATGTATTATTAGTCCAAGTTACGACGGTAAAACTAGGTAAGTGTTTTTCTCTTCGTAAGTTCTCGACGCCATTGCATCTTTTGGCATAAAGATATTAGGTATAGTTTATTATAAGTTTATTTTTGGTTTAATTCAAAGATACGATAAACATAGATTACCTATTCATTATTTTAGAAAAAAAATTGCAAACTAACAACAGGTTACAGATCTAGCTTCCATATTGTTACAAACTTCTATGTCTATGGAGTTGGATGGACTATGGATTTTAACCAAAAAGAGGGGTGTTATAAGTTTGACGTGTGTTATTCTGTCTGTGGCATCATAGTTCCCAAACAGGTGAACCGATTTGGATCATTATTTTTTCAGTTATTATGCTGTTGGTTTCGTTTACTTTATTGTGACGCATTTGCACATAAAGTAATATTTTGTAAAGGGATGTACAACTACAAAATCCGAAAATAGGAGAAATTGCAGTAGTAAATAAACCTATTCAAATAAAAAAAATCCAATTAAAAAAAAAAATATTTTATACACCATATTAAATTTTTAAGTAATGTCTGGTTTTGACTTTCATAATTAAATACTTAGGTAGGTTTTATTTTAGAAATAATTTTAGCAAAACTTCATGAGAAAATATTTATTTAGGTATGCAAACACCTAGGCCTATGACAACAGTTAGATACCGATTCAAACCTAAAAAACGGATATAAAATAGTTATCCAGTCAATAAAGTTTACCTGCAAAGTACATTTCTTTACTGCGGCCTTGTGAAAAGTACCGGACCGGAAAGCATTTCAACTTGCCACCTTTTTACTCATTTGAAATTTAAAACTCGTTATCAGTAGAATTCTTAAATTAAAAGGTTAATGTGTGTTTATCAATTTTTTGTTAGAAATGAATGTTTTTATAGTCAGTTAGGTAGGATTGATTTCCTGCGGGGCAAGATAAAATAATGGCTTCTAATAAAATAATATTAGATGACACCGACCGTAGCGTTTATTGCAAAGCCTTTTTCTTCTAGCAACTTGAACAATTCAATACGTGGGTCTCGGAATGTGTCCTGCATGCAAAATGTTTTAATATTTTTTTCCGTCGTAGGCAATTCATGATGTTCATGCAGACAATTATTATTATATTATTGGATATCTACTCGATATCGGCTCGATATCTACTCGATAATCTTCTTAATAAAGAATTGTATTTGTTGTTTCGACTAAAGAAGAAAATTTTATACTTAAATTGAAAAACTACAACAACAACGCTACACGTGTAGGAGGGGAAAGACAACAGGTAGCATCGCACAAGAAGTACTAGGCTAGCAGAAAGATTGAGGCGGTGGGCGTCACCTACTTTTTGTGCAGTGAACAACGCTTGTTACTCATTGGTCAAACCGGAGTCAAGCTAACTGGAAGTCTTAACTCGATTGTTTAAGATTTAAAATGTCTTGCAGTTTCTGTAGTTTTTGTGCGTTTCAACAGCTGGACGTAATAAGGTTTAATTTTGTTTAGCTGTAGTTCATAATAGTAGTTGCCGTAAATCATTTATTTTTATTTTGTATGCGTGTTTATAAAGGGAATTGTTTACGACGATTTTCGATTCATGATTTGGTTGTTTGAGTGGTTTCTAGAAAGAATATTAGCCAAAAGCTTTACGGTCGATTTTTATATCACATACCTAACCTACCTAATTAATTCGTTTTAACTTCCTTTCTTAACCCAAAAGCTTTATTTTTGACTTTATCATTACTTAACTGTGAGATGGAGGTAAAACCGTAGGTAAGACAGTACTTAATAAAAAGCGAAAACTTTTAAATCTGAACCTAAATTGAAAACTTAATTTGTTTGAAATTGATCTCTGAGATAGCTTAGAACCGCAAGTATTTGAACGATATTCGGGAAAGTAAAGAGAATTTATAGAATTTAATAAGAAGTCACTTGAGTTTAGTAGAGAATTCAAAGAAATATGATGATTGTCCGTTTATCAAGTAAGTAGGTGAAAAATATTTTGGAGCTTTTAAAATTTATCGAACGTTTTCTGTCTGCATAGCAAAAGATGCATTGACGACGTAAAGACGATCGCAAGGGAGTGTACGGTTATTGAAATGCTGCAAATTTCAGAAAAATAAACTATAAAAATTAATCTTCCATGCTAGACGGGGAGCGAAAGAATAACATAGAATGTGCCAGCTGCTTCTCATCCCGGGTATACTGTAAAAGTCAGTTAAGCGACAGAGGTTTTGTTGATGTTTTTGTGAGCGATAAGCTGACCCCCTATCACTGCAATAGTCTGTTCCCATCATTGTAATACCTCCAAAGTCACACGTGACATCAGATGGGTGGGTTTATTTATAGCCTCTGGTGTTCTGCCTACTCCATAAGGAATACAGGCGTGAAGTTATGTATGTTATATAATATTTTTATTAATATCGTGCTCAAACAAGTAGGCAGGTAAGTATCCTACTAATACCTACCTTGAAAGTTTGTGCGTATGATGAAAAGATCGATGGATAAATAATAAATGTTTAGGTACCTACCTACCTACTCCATTTTTTTAAAACTGAAACTGCTTTAATAATTAAATTAAATCTTTTATAAAGAAATATTTTTCTGTAGTATTGTCCGGAATAACACTTTAATACTTTTTACAGAAACATTCCGTGAAGCCAAGGAAAATAGGTAGGTAGTATTTTAATATTTGCTTAGCTTGTAGACAGCTGCTGGCATCCTAGTAATTACCTATGCAAATTTATTGTTACCGATTCAATAATGCCGTCGTTCGTACCTTCAATGAAATTCAAATATAGAATCCATTTCGAAAGAGCTCATTCAGAACTTATTTGAATACAAGTGAAAAAGAAAAAAACTGTTTACAATCAGCCGCCGACTTATTAACCAGTGCGAGGTGGTTTGAATAAATTATTTTATTAACTTGGTTTTGGGGTTCCCGAATTGTGTTGAAAAGTCATAGATTAAAATCAGTTCGATTTTGTATTTTTTTTTGTTATTGTAGAGTTTGCGAGTACCCAATTCCAAAATAAGTGAGAAGGTACCTAATACCTATACGTTTTTCATGACTGTATTTGCAAAAATGCCAAAACGTGAAATAATGGATTCCACAAATCATCCGCCATCACTATACTTGCAATCGAACCGAATAGGTGATATAATTTCATACGGAACACAACCACCACAAAGAATTTCCCTTACCCGTTTTTTTTTATCTTGAAACCAATTCCAAGGAGGTGCGCTCTCTAAATAGGATTTAGTCCTTCCTGGAAGCGCCGCGGGTATTTTAGAAAATATATTTGTGGGAATGTTTACATTCTTGTTTTGATTTTCATTTGTTACCTATTATGATACCCTGATAGTATTTTACAGTTTAGTTTATTTTACAAAGCAGCAAGATTTGTTGTGCCAAAGAATATTTTCAACAGGTGGAAACTCCCAACTGGAAAAAATATATTTCATTTGACCAAAAACATCGTCTTGTCAAAGAAGAACAAATATATTGTACCTAATCAACAAATAAAAAGCATTATAGAAACCGACTTCATTCACACACATTATTTTTACCTTTTGTAAAAATAAGGATTAAATCGGTTAATTTTTTTTAAAACTTGTTTTCATGAAATAATTACGTAAGCACATACAAAAAATACATGCAGTAATGGAGTGACGTGAGGTATAAACCAATTTAAATAACATGTAGGTACGCTAAAATCGTGACGTCCCAATTTTTTTTGCATAAAGGAAACAGAAACAGCTCTCTGGTGTAGCAATAATATCTAATATCAGTAACGGACTAGGTACTATAGATGCTTACTCTCAGGGCGTTGCTCGGATCGGATTATAAATATCTCAGCCTAAACACAGCGTAGTTATCTTTTTTTTACTCCAAAGTCACCATCAATCTAACGGATAACTTTTGATCATAGCTCCTCAAAATGCACTGAAGCACAACGTGGACCGACGAAAATAAATCGCAATAATAATTCCCCCTGATCTGTGCTGTCTACATCGAAAGAATGCAATAACAACAAACATTTCTCAAATTAATTGTTCACTATTCCAGGCACTGCTGTCTCTCGCAAAATATGTGATATTTTATTATTAAAGCAATACTATTAGCACCGCATTAGAGGGTCTTGGGACCCTCCTCACGACTCATGGTTGCCTGGTAGCACCCTCGCCTGAGGGGAGGTCCCGCCTGTCAGACGAAGACTGGGGGACAGAAAGTTTGTGTGATAATTAAAACGTCATGTCGGTTGTGTAGGGAAAGAGATTTGAACATTTGCCGGCATTTTCAAAGTACTTATCCAAAGATGATGGCTCTTTTTAGTACACTAAAATAAACGTTTTCCTGTCTGAGGCATTTTTAAAGCTTATGGACGGTCGGTTGTGTCCAAAACAGTAACTTATGGTATAAATATTGTCTGTTTTAATACGAACGTGTGTGAGTACTTTGTTCCTGTTTTTTCGCGATAGATAAACAGTTTTTACTATTCTGGAACACTTACAATATTTTTGAAGTAAGGAATTTGCAGTACCTATTTTATGTAATAGGTGAATACAATACAATAATTGTGACCAGTAAACAAACTTGAAATTCGCTCGGGCTATCCTTTTTTAAATGCATAAAGTAACTAAAACTTTATTTTGACAATAAAAAATGTTTTGAGACGGTATAACTAAGTATTTTTGTTATTTTACGAGACATATCAAGGGCGGAGTTTGGACGCGCTTCTATAAATCATAGTTATCAGATACTTTACTATCAATATTTTTATCGCCAGCGCGCGTCATGGCAGTGCATATACCTAATTGTATTATCACTTTCCAGGAAGCCCCAGCGATAAAGCGACATGAATGAATTGTGTAAACACTCGAATTTTGCGACTTTAAATAACTAGTTGTTGCTCGCGACTTCACTTGAATAGAATACCAAATGCATGAAAAGTTTAACTAGTGTAGGAGTTTTTAACATTATAAAGTTGGATTTTGAAACATACAGTAGGAAAGAAAAGAGCGCAGTCACTTTATCTACAACAACATTTTTCTCTGCAATAGGTACCTAGGTAATTGCAAAAGAAATCCATAGAATTAAGGAATTTACGTCTAAACTCCTTGCTATGATAAATTGTATCATTTCTTATCGTAAAAACTGTCAGTTTGACATTTCGTGACAGTTTTTAATAGATCTTAGGTACACTTTGCAATGTACACAACAAGGTTCGATTCCTGGTAAAGGCGATAAACACAACTATTTGCTTCCAGCTTGTGGATTCGTTTATTTAAGACTTCTTCTAATATTTATATACTTAATAGCTACGTAGATATATTAAAATTTTAAAATACGGCATAGGTACCTATAGTTACTTCACGCTTCTAAAATTTCCAGGGAACGTCAATACTTTTCAAAGGACAAATTATACGTGAGCTCTTTGAGACGAGCAAGCATAGAATTTTCACCCGGGAGGCTTTCATTTGACATCTCCATGGAACCTATGGTTTTCGTGTGCCTGTTGTGTATGGTTATGTAAATTATGTACAAGGTGTTCCTATTGATTTCCCATCACTCTAGGGTATTAATGGGACCATGTAATAGAATCAAATAACATGTGAATAATTTTCCTATTTTAGTTTTTTCTTCTAAATATGAACATTCATCAATATGATTGTGAGGATGGAAGAACTCTATATTTGGGAGTCCGATCAGCAGATCAGCAGTCGTTATCTCTGCCACTATACCTACACTGTTTAATCTTACTTAAAAGGCACGCACGTGTATGAAAAGACCGAAACACTTTAAAAATGTTTTTTTTTTATTTATTTATTTATTTATTTATTTATTTACAAACAAACAACCATCATTACAGGTCCTCAACCTAATGCAATGGTGTTGCCAAAAACAATTTTCAAACAACAAAAAAATAATCATTTTACCTCCATAAAAACAAATATTAAACACTTAGGTACTAACACTATAACTACATACATAAAATGCGGCCTGAGTGAATTCATTCAGCGAACAAAAAAACAGGTCTACGCGGTCAGACATTGTGTTGAGTGTCCGCAAAGCACGCGTGAACGGCGCGCGGTGCAACAGAGCGGTGCGCGCGCGCGGCACCAGGAACAGGACCGGCCGCCGACGCCTGCCTACGTATCCATCCGGCACACACAGCTGCATGCATACTAGCACGCCTGGGTTGTGTATTTTACCACGAATCACGCCAAATAGATAAGTAGCTAGAGCTACCTCTCTCCTTGTCTCAAGTCTGTAATACCCCACCATACCCAGTACAAATAAAGTGGGATACAGCAATGGGTATCCAGGGTATACTCCGTAAATTTTCTTAAAAAGGAATCTGCAAAATTTATTTTGTATACGCTCCACCATTAACTTATACTTCTCCTCATGCGGAGACCAAACAGTAGAATTACATTGTAGGTGGCTTTTCACCAATGCTTCGTACAATGCTCTTAAAGCCATAATGTTTGTGAATTGATTCGCTTGACGCAGAACCAACCCAAGATTTCGATACGCCTTTTTACACGTTGCTTCAATATGTTTTATGAAGGAAACATTGGATGAAAAAGTAACGCCCAGATCTCTTACCTCTGTTACTCTCTGCAGTGGCATCCCCTCCATTTCATACGGATAGTAGCTCGGAGAATGCGATCGAGTAAATGACAAAACAGAGCATTTGGCGACATTGAATGCTATTTTATTGTCATGGCTCCACTTGACGACGCTCTGTATGTCTTGCTGCATTGCCACGTGATCTTCGTTCTCCTTTATTGGAAGAACTAATTTTAAGTCATCTGCAAACAGGAGCGGTGTAGAATGATGGACGACTTTTGGCAGGTCATTGATCATCAGGATGAAAAGGAAAGGGCCTAAATTACTGCCTTGGCTAACTCCGGATCTAGTAGCATATGATTCAGAAAGGCATCCTCCACAATCGACATATTGACGTCTATCACGTAGATAACTGGCGAAGAAATTTAAGGTGTGTGGCGAGCAACCTACACTGGCCAGTTTCGATAATAGCACGTCGTTATCTACGGTATCAAATGCCTTTCTGAAATCAAAGTAAGCTACATCTACTTGTATGCCAGCATCTACTGATGGTACTAAGTGTATCATGAGATCAAGCAGGTTTCCCGTTGTACTACGCCCCGGACGAAAACCATGTTGCGCATCGGACAGTTGAGCACTGACCTGAGGGTAAATACAGCTATGAATAGTCATTTCAAACACTTTAGCTGGAGTGCAGAGGACCGCCACAGGTCGGAAGTCGCTTGGTGATGTGCCTCCAATCCCCTTCGGAACAGGAACAACTCTGCTCAGTTTCCAGCGATCAGGAAACGTCCCGGTCTCAATACAGACGTTGAATAAATGAAGCAAAGGTTTTTCCAAAGTTGTTCGACAATCCTTAAATAAAAATGCAGGGATACCATCTGGTCCTACTGAGCGCTTGGGCGGCAAGTTAGCCAGCGCTAGTCGCACACCAGCGAGTTGAACACGCGTGAGATGTACACGCGCTCCTGGCATCTCCGCAGAGCCAGCACTTGCCTCTGCCACGTTCAACAAGGGTGGGTCTGGATTGTAGACGGATTGAAAGAATCCTGCGAATTCCTTGGCACTTTCCTGCTCCGATAGTACTCGACCTTCTTTGGTAATCTTGCGTTTGTTTACACTGTTTTTTTTAGACCTCAAGAAGTCCCAAAACGTTCGCGGGTCCTTGGCCAAGTTATTTTGTACTATATCTCTATAATGATCGTGTGCTCGTAGTATCTTAGCTTTGATAATTTTCCTACACTTCGCGAACTCATCGTAGTCGTACTGTGATTTTGTAGTTTTGTACCTTTTGTGAAGTCGATGCTTAAGTCCTATTTCCCTTATGATTTCGGCTGTGTACCACTGTGGATAGACATATTTATGGTTAGCAGAACCAGCCTTTTTAATGGGAACACAGATGTCCAGAATGTTATAGATCTTGTCGTAGAAAATATTTAATATTTCATCAGGATCATTAAGACTATACATTTCGCTCCAATCGATTTCAGTAAACATATAGTACAAACGATGAAAATCGGCTTTATTGAAATTCCAGCTTAGAGAATCTGTCGAGCTATTAAATTGACTATCTTGTTCATCCGGCGCTGTTGATAGATTTAGCGGATGTGTTCTCGACTTAATCTCTACGCGAATAGAAATTGGCGGATGGTACTTGTCGATAGGCAGCAAGCCTTCATCCGCTGCGCTGATAGAAAGGTTTAAGCCGTGCGTACCCAACACAAGGTCCAATTGTCTTTCGTCACAGTTAGGTACATTATTACACTGGATGAATTCACCGAAGGCCATTAAATATTCAAGATAATTACAAACATTGCTACTACAAGAAAACATGTTAAAATCTCCTATTACAATTAACTTTTTCTTATAAATGTAACAAATTTTTTCTAAAATATTAAACATTGTAATATATTCATTTTCATCAGTCTTTGGCGGAATATATAGCACACAACACGCAAATAAAAATCTATTTTTTAAAAAGACAGTTGTACAAATGAATTCAAATTTATGACTATCTATATTTATGTTATCTGGGACCGTCACTTCTCGCAACTCGAGCCGTTGAGAGGCTGCCAAAAGCACGCCTCCCTGCTTACGACCATCAGCGCGGTCACAGCGTAATACTTGGTAACCAGGGGTCACGAATTCAGAATTTTCAATGGCTCCATTGAGGCCGGTTTCAGTAATTGCGAAAAGATCAGCCCCAGAAGATACAAGTAAAGATAAAAATTGTGTCGTTTTTGTGCGAAGTCCTCGAACGTTTTGATAAAATATATCGTAATATATACTAGTTTTGCAGTTGGTTTGGATTGGCTGAGCGACGAAACCAAATCCATTCGCTAAATTCTACTGCTAAAGGCCAAACTTCTGGAACACAAAGCTTCTCGAAATTACTTTCCGTAACGCCAATCTTGAACGAAGCATAATCTCTCTCAGTTTTAGGTTTCAATTTTTCAACAGTCATGTCTTGGCTCGGTCCTAAAATTTTCATTATATAATCTTTGAGATTATCCTCTGTAGTGCATTTATCTAGCCTCCAGACATGCAAGAACTTTTTCCGCTCAACCGCTTTTATGGAGGAAATTGACGAGTTTTCTCCTTTTTTAACAGGATTACTCCTTTTCCTATTTCTTACTTCAATCCAGTTGTTACCATGATCGCCAATGACTGTAGCCCCAGTTGCTTTACTAGTCGCTGCCGCGTAATTTAGCACTGGTTCAGGTAATTTTAGCACCTGCTTGTTAACATTGTTATTTAATGATGCCGCTGGAATTTTGGGAATCGTGGACGGAGCTTCATTTTGATTTCGTTGACTTTCGCCCGCATTATTGGTATTTAAAGCGACTTTCTGTCCCTCAGTTTTCAAAGCAGAGATTTGTTTCTCATAAGATAGACATCTATTATTTGATTCCGTTAATTCCTTTCTTAATTTACTGTTTTCCTCGGCTAAAACAGTCACGGAGGCTTTGATTTCTTCCAGTAGTTTCATTTCCAAAGCTCTCATTTTCTCCATAATATTGCTGTTAACCTTTTCCATAATATCCATTACAATACCCATTGAGGTAGGTGTTGACAATTCCTTAGTTTCCTGAGAACAGGACGGGCTCAATACTTCCTTAATCATTGTATCTCCCCGTGCCCCACGAACTGGGGTATCATCTGTTACACGAACACGCTTCGTTATGTTGGAACATAAATTGCACTTAAAAGTTTTTTTTAATTGTAAGTGCCCCTCTTTAAACGCAGCTTGAGTAATATTCGCACATCTATAATGGTATCCATCTTTACATCCAATACACTTAATCATTTCACCTCCATCTATTTTCTTAAAGCATACTATGCAATTCATTCTGTTAAGTCCTGAAGTTTAGTAAGAAAAGAACGGAACGCACTTGATCAATCGCAAATGTTTTTTCCTCGGCAATAACAAACTTCTATGTTTGACATTTACGTTAAGATGACTTACTGTCAGTCTGCTGTGTCACCTGTCATGGCTGGCCACTTGCAGATATGGTTTGTTTACGTTGTTGTTGTATTGCAAGGGGGTATTTCAAGATGACGAAATTTGTAGTGCTGCTGTAATTGGTTGGAAAAAAAATATCCCGTTGGAATGGCGGATAACAAAGATGCACTGACCTTTCTTTCTAGGCCTGTAAATAGTCCTCCAAACAGCGCCGTACCGAGAATTGATATGTGTGTGCAACCGTTGTGTTCTAGTGATTTGAAGGAACTCAGGTTTGGTTATTAATTTCCACTTAACACAATTAATCCATAGGGAGCAAAGTAAACACTTCCACACTCCATAGAGGTCGGGGGGGGGATTTTACCTTAACCGTATAAGTATCATCATCGATTTTAATATTTAAAATAAAAACAAATATGAAGAAAGTATTTACCGAGGTGGCCAGCATCATCACAAGACAATTAGCTTCGCCTCTGAAACCGCTTTTTGCTATCATAATTAGGTTCATTAAAAACTGGTTTGTAAGTTATGGAATCCCGGTCTGGTTTTCATAAGTTGGTCGCAATAGCTACCATTTTATTAGAAGCTTTTGCTGTTCTTTTTAGCCCCGTATGCAACGTACTTTTACTTTAAAAATTAAAAAAAAATCTTTTATTTATACTTTTCATTTTACACTTTCCATCTTTCACGATATTGAGTCAAAGAAAAACAGTCAAGATTCATTCATAAGAATTCTGAATTTGAATGACTTGGCTATGCCCATTCATTGAATTGAGAACGATTTCTGTTTCGTATGAAAGAGAGAATCTTTGATTTGATTTAATTCAATATTTAAAAGCGCCTTTTGGAAAGTTTGATGGCTTAAATTGTTTGTTTTAAGAATATTGTTATATTGTTATTGTAAATTGTGACTAATCCGAGTGACCTCCATTTTGCAATAAAATGTTTCAGCTGATGACACTATGACTGTTTTTTCCATTCTTGTTTAAATACTTTGATCCCAGTTTGTCATGTTTGTGTTGTGGATCTATAGCTCAAGGCACCTACTTTGCCTACTATTTTGGTTGTGGCATGACATTGGCTCTCACAATTAGCTGTCTTGTATTTTTTTTTCATACGATGGTCAATTTGTACTGTACCTACATATTTGTATTAAATCGTATAATTCTGACTGAAAAAGAGTGCCTTGGTCTACTGTAATATCTTATTCAACAATTATCAACAACTAGTTAAAGCGAAGTACATGATGACATCATTCAGTGAATTGTAAAATTCCCAAGATGAATAAAACTTTTTTGAATTTTCATAAACGCCCACGAATACTCCACAAGTAGAGTTCTGGCAATGTCTCATTAATGGCTTGTTTGTGAATACGCCCAATAAATATTTTCAGCCTCATTAGCACTTTCCAATCGAGTGAATTTGACGTCCTACGCGGATTTAGACATCAATCATAAATAAAAAAAATATAATTAGGTAACAACATATCAACTGGTAGGTAGCGTTGATACCCATAACACGTAAGGCTGCGGCACGTAACTGGACGGCAGCGACAGCGATAGCGAGGGCGACAGCGGCGCGGGCAGCGATTTCCCGCGACAAGACAGAAAGTATTGGGTTTGTATTGCACCGCGACAAATCGCTCTCACGCCCGCTGGCATGGCATCGAAAACGGCCCAGATTCCCCGCGTAGCTGCTGTCGCTGCCATCCAGCTTGCAGCCTTACCCAGGAACGTTATCCTTGCTTTTATTAATTGATAATCTATCTAAAAGAATAAAATGAAACTCATACCTTCACTACATACCCGTGGAGTGTGGAGAGAGATAAGAACAATATCAAACAAGATTTCAATTCAAAATTGTTGTATAGGCTAACTGGTATTATTAAGTGAACGCTAGGGGGTGCTGAGTAAGTAGAAACCTGAGGTAGGAAAGGTCTACGAATACATTTGGAAAATGAACTTTGCGAATATTGCTACGAGTAAAAGCAGAATACATGTGTAAAATATGAAAATATGAAGTTTTCTTTGTTTGAATAATCAGAGATTTTTATGGGCCCATTTTTAAAGTTAAAGTACCTACCTACCTAAGTGATACTTAGTTATTTTTCATCGATTGAGTAAAATATAGGTTAAATTTAAGTTCATTCAACATAATAAATCGCTTGTTAGCGATAAGACCGCCAATTGTGTTACTGTTGAATAATTTTATTTCCTGTTGTATATATGTTTTTTCTTTTGTAAATATGCAATAAAGTGTATATAAATAAATAAATAAATAATTCTCTAAGTTATTCTTATCTTTAAGTCTTAGTCTAATTCAAAATATTATTCTTAAGTCTTTATCAAGACCTCAATTGAGACTAAACATAGACAAAGACAAATAAATTAATTAATAAAACTATAAATATGAAAATAGAATAAAAATTTAAATTAAAAAATTTAAAAAAAAGTTTTATTCAGCTTAGGAACTTTACAAAACACTTGTGGAGTCAGTCATCACATAGTACTTCGGCTTTAACTAGTTGTTGATAGTTGTTAAATAAGATATAACAGTAGACCAAGAGACAAAAAAAGCCGTCGGAAAAAACCTCTTGGCACTCTTTTTCAGTCAGAATTATCAAATTAATATAAATAGGTAGGTATAGAACAAATTGACCGTGACATGAAAAAAAAAAACAAACACAATAACAGAATAAGATAGAGTTTTGTTTAATTCTCTGAAGATTTTTCTTGCCATATACTTTAAGACGAGATTTAAATCTTCGATAACAACTAGATAATATCTCAATCAAATTTTATGGTCTATAAACTTTATAGTCGTCAATGTTTAATAAAAATACCTTGAAAGTATCTACTTATTCTACAAATAAAAACAATTACATATTAATTGTAAGTATGCGCACATAACGAACGTCGGGATTTATAATATGAGCTTTAATAATCAACGAATGCAGAGCATTAAAAAAGCCGACTTCACGTCAAAACTTTGGCTGAGTTATAAAGTCATCAACGTAAACATTCTCTGAAATCATACCTACATATTTTTTCAAATATTTGAAATTTTCTATGAAGTAATCAACCGATTTCGATGAAATTTATATGGGACCAACTATGAAGTATCCTCTATCTTATGAAGAATTTTCAAAATCGATTTATAATTGTCCAAAATATCGTGTAACAAAGACACAAAAAAAAACATACAGACGAATTCGAATTGAGAACCTCCTCCTTTTTTGGAAGTCGGTTGAAAATTACAATCACCCAATTACTGCTTGAAGCAGATCTCAGTTTCGCAATACTTGCGGTACGAAAGAAGTCAGGGGTGAATCCTTCTATGATCCTCTATCCTCTAAATCCACCTAAGTGCCGTGCATTTTATGGTGAAATTTTCTATTAAGAAACATTGATAGTACCTACCGGGTCTGAAATTTTGCGGATGGAGCCGTTATACAAAAGTTTACCTGGTCATCAATACGACACAAGTTAAAATCTAACTTTAGAATCAAAATATCAAGTCTAAGTGTGTAGTGGTAACATACATTGCCTTCTATGCCAGAGGTCCTGAGTTCGAATCCCGGCGGCGGCGGATATTTGTGTGATGAACACAGATATTAGTCGTCAAGTCATGGATGTTTATTATTTAAGTTTATTCTATTAAAAATATGTATTTATTCAATTCAATATGTATTTTTATATATTTCTTAAGTATATCAGTTATCTACACTCGAGAGCAAAGAATTAGGGTCGGAGACAAAACTCATGATATTTCTCAAACTAAAAACGTTGGCTTATTAAAATAAAAAGCAATAGGAAGCCTCTTTAATGCCAAATATAAAAAGTAAATGTACGTAATATCTTTTTTAAAGAAATTACATAAAAAAAAGAAAAAACAAAAATTATGATTAATTTTGAAAATTGAACTAACAATTCAAATCATTTGTATCGATTTTGTTTGTTCCGTGTTACAAAAAAATGTTATAAAAGGGTTTCCTGGTGTACAATATTCATTATGAAAGTACAAATCATGTCGCTCACACCTGAAGAATGTACAAGAATCCTCACTTTGCTAGAAGACGGGCGTAGTCAGCGTGATACGGCCAGGGTGGTCGGCGTATCGTTATCTACGGTACAACGTGTTCTCCAACGGTTCAAGGAAACTGGGTCAAACCTTCGCCGACCAGGAATAGGCAGAAGACGATGCACAACAGCTCGTGAAGATCGATACTTAGTCACAACAATGCTTAGAAACCGATTTCTCAAGGGTGTTGAACTGAAAAATTAATTAGTACATCTTGGAGGAAGCAACCCAAGTGCGTGGACAGTAAGGCGACGTCTTGCCGAAGGTAATTTGAAGCCATCAAGACCAGCAAATGCCCCCAAACTTGAACGGGAGCATCGTATTGCAAGACAGAGTTATGCACGTGAGCACTTAAATTGGACTCTAGAGGATTGGTCAAGAGTTTTATTTACAGACGAGTCCAGATTCATGCTGTATAAGCATGAAGGTAGACACAGAGTGTACAGAAGACCAGGAGAACGGTTTCAACAAGCCTGCATTGAAGAAAAAGTTGCATACGGCGTAGGATCCGTGCATTTTTGGGCTGGAATATCTGCAGAGAGCCGCACGGAGCTAGTCCTGATATAAAATGGAACGTTGACCGCGAGAAGATATCTTAAATGAGTATGTCGGTCCGTCTATGGCCAATATGGGCGAGAATCCGGTGCTTATGCACGATAATGCCCGTCCCCATACTGCGGCTATAGTTACTGATTACCTTCAAGAGGTCGGTATCACGCGCATGGAATGGCCTGCACGCAGCCCAGATCTGAACCACATCGAACATGCCTGGGAAGAGCTCGGACGATGTCTAAAGCAAAAAATACCTCCTCCAATGACACTTCGTGATTTAAAATAAGCACTGGTAGAAGAATGGGCGAATATACCGCAGAACCGACTTAGAAACCTGGTGTACAGCATGCCAAATCGGATAACATCCACTCTGAGATCACGTGCAGGTAATACACAGTACTGAAATTTGTGAAAATCATACTCTCGTACCAGAAAAGTCTTAAATGTAATTGTGATCATCAAGTCTAATTCGTGCATTTTTATTTTTTTTGTTTTTATAAATAATAAAATCACTTAAATAACAATTTTACAAATTTTATTTATGTAATAATTAATGGTCTATTTAACAGTTTTTAATTCATCAAGCTAGCATTTATAATTTGCGAGATATCGTGGGTTTTGTCTCTGACCCTAATTCTTTGCTCTCGAGTGTAGTATCCATAACACAAGTTCTTTAAAAAACTTAATTTGGGCTAGATAACGTAGTGCGAGTGTCAGAAATATATTTAAGTAATCAATTACTTCGAAACTTTTAAAGCTAAATAAAACAGTTCATTCCTAGTAAGTAGAATTAAATCAATTAATTCGACATACTTCACCAAATCCAATTCCTTCCAGCTCCGATTTTACCAAACAAAGAAGTTGATAAGAGAAAAAGAAACAGAATACAAGTTGGTTTGTAAAAAACGTGTAAATAAAAAACTTCATAGCGATAGTAAGTGAGAACCGCTGAGGGCGTCTTGTCGGGGCGCTCGATAGGGATGGGCTAGTCGATAAAAGTCATCCATTATGTCGATACTTTTTAATTCAGTCACTATGAAACGAAGTGCAGACACTGAAACTACGAGTTAAAATGTGAAATATAACAAAACGCGAGAGTCACATTGTAGAGTTTTACTTACCTAATAGGTTTATTTACTAGAAAATACTTAATGACAATTATACCGTATAATTACATTTTATATTTTAACTCGACATCTCAGTGTCTTTGCAGACCCCACGAGGGATTCCCTGGCAGATATCTTTAAATAAAACGTTGTCCAAACTATCGATAACCGCCCCTCCCTACTAGCCCAGCTACCTGACATAGGTAGTTGATTCCGAGAACTGACAGATAACTGATAGCTTCTCCGCGAAGCCTCTCATTCTACCTGGTAATAGGTACCTGGTAACCGAATCCAGGGTAAGTTTAGATTTAATTGGTCCTTGAGTTATTCGCTGGAAATAAAAATTTAAACAATTATTTAGCAGTCTATAAATATAACAATCAGTTTATCGGAATAGATTTTTTGGTTTTCTGACTTTTACAAATATTATCGTTTGCACAATTAAGATGACATGCCTAAGTAATAGAGCCCAATCAGCATCAAACACAAAAGCATCAGCCTCTTTTTGGTGGTCGGGTGAAAACTACAATTGGCTTTGAAACGCCAAAGTATGTTTGTTTGTCTACGAATCATAGTACCTATACATACTTAGAATCGAAACTCAAATACCTAAGTATTGAACTAATAAGGATTACCTAAAGATATTTCGTAGAATTCAATCGGTTTAAGGTTGTATTCGGGTATTTCTTACTAAATAATCTTCTGTTTTATGTCAACATTTCACACACGAAGACATAGTGACAGGTTTACCTGTACTTTGCCTAAAATCACGGCCATGATTAATCGCAGATCCGGAATCCAGTGGATTTTGTTATAAAATGTCAATACTCGATTTAAGCTCTACACTGTATGCCTGTTCCCAGTCCCATATAACAACCGAAATCCTAAATTCTGTTTTGTGCGAAAGAAACTTGGATTTCAAGAAAATACTGCAATGGAGTTTTAGTCTAAGCGTTTAAATTGGAAACTACCAGTCAATTAACTCAAAAAGCTTTTTGCTTTTTTGCTTTGAGGTTATAATAGGCTGTATTTAATCAAGTAATTCTTAGGGATCATAAGTTAATAATAACGCGCGTATATTGGAGGGTACGTTAAGCTGTCGGTCTCGGGTGCTGTATACTTGTATACAGAAGCCCGTTAGGGTTTGTCAGAAGTCATTTGGGCACCCTGAAAGTTCTGACATCCACCAACTAGCACTGGGCCAGCTTGGTGGATTACGGCCTAAACCTCCTCGTTACCCACAGCACAGGGGAGACTCACAGCCTTTCAGTGGGCTTATTACATGGAGTTGTGATGATGAATGACGCGCATGACCAGTATACTATAGAGTCAGAGTTAGAAGTACTTCATGATACATGACAGACATGTTAGGTTTAAAATTATAATTCTATGTTACAATCTGAATCGCAGTCACTGCACATCGTACATCAAGTAAAAAAACAATTAGGTACCTACTAGTCAAAATCAGTACAAAGATCATTATTTTATATGCAAAAAACACTCAACGGATGTTTGTTCAAGTGTATTCACTGATAGAAACCTTATTGTGATAGACAAAAGGTTGTAATTGCAACAATATTTAAATTTACGTATGTGGCAGAATATGTAATAGAGTACCTACCTATTTGAAATTCGAGCCGGTATGCAAAGTATGCCTAGGGGCGCTGTAGTGGTTAGAGTTGCATGTTGTATACGTATTATAGTTATGGTGCTTTGGTACTTCATAAATAAAAATCCGTGGTTAATTATGATTTTTGTCCGTATAGGGTAGGCTTAGAAGCAATCGCTTCCTGAATAAGCGTGTCGTAAAATGCGACTTATCCAAGTGACCACCCTCAGTGGTAGGATCCCGTCAGGGACCAAATGGCTAGCGACCACCCTTCATATAAAATCTGCCGCCGAATATTACCGCTCCGGCGGCCACGGCGGTGATGTTTTCTGGCAACTTTTATATAGAGTTCTTTCCCAGGCCCCGTATGCTATGCATCTTCGACCTCATCTCCACTTACAATCAGGTGAGATTGAGGTCAAACGCGGGCTTAGTCCTTAATAAAATAAATACAACAAACACGAAGTAGTTAAGCCGTTTGTACGCTCTAACCTTGCAAACGACCCGTCCGATTTGATCATGCCTGTCAGTTTATTGATGATGGTTATCGGAAGAACGTAGAAGCAAATATGTATGAGGTTATTACCAGCTGTAAGCGGTTTTTACTATAGCCTGCTTTTGTTTAAATAACAGTTAAAACAGGTTTGAGAAATAAAAAAATTACTTGATATTACACGTGTTATTCATAATTTACACCTGCACTATATAAGCAAACGTAGTTTTTATTAAACAAAGCCTCATAAAGATACGTAAGTATAAGTTAGTTGTAAAGTTCTAAGTTAATTGTTAGGCAATAAAACTCAAAGTTCCTCTAAAGTTTAACCCAAAAAGTTCAACTGTTTGCAAAACGTTGTGGCTTCAGACATGTTTTAAACTAAGTTAGTTTGGTATGGCTTACAATACCGAGACTATGAAATGTTGCGGAGCTATCGAGATTTAAAATAACTTAAGTTTGGTCGATAGAGCTCTATTAAAAATTAAATTTTCTGGTTGATGGGATCGTCTTTTTATTAAATCATCCATTTCAATGTTAAGCAAATAATACTTGAACGCGATAAAAGGCAGTATAAAAAGTTTTTACACATTCTTTTGGGTTGGCGCGGCAGATGATATGGCAAATAGAATTATAAAAAAAAAACACATTGTTATATCAAATTTCGAAAAGATTCTGTACATCGACTAACTCTTATTCAAACATTCTTATTATTAAACAGTCATGATATACGTATTTTGGTTAAAATGCTGTGAAAATATGTTTGCTCTCTTATTTTGTAAAGGAGTGAAAGGAATAAAACTCATTCATGAGGGGGTAAGTATACAACGAAATATTTCTGCAGTATAGGATTGCTTCTATGCTGGACTAGGAGCGAAAGAAAAACATAGAATGTACCAGCTGCTTCTCTTCCCGGGCATACTGTAAAAATCAGTTAAGTGACCGAGGTGTTATGGGAGGCTTTTTTTGTGGGCGATAGGCTGACTCCCTGTCACTGCAATAGTCTCTCTCCACTATTAGAATGCCTCCAAATTTGTGAAACGTGACATCAGATGGTTTTTTTTTTTATAAATTATGGATGGGACGTTTGTCTTCCATGCCACCTGATGTTAAGTGAACATGAAGACTAAGGTGGTACACGTCCATCCACGAGAAACCTATTCACTCGACGCTTAAAAGTACTAGGACTACACAAAGGTCAGGGAAAATAGGTTTTATGGTTTTATTAGCTCTGATGTTCTGCCTACCCCATACGGGATACAGGCGTGAAGTTATGTATGTATAGGATCCGCTTGGACTAGCCCTACCGCCCTTGGATAAGGTTGTCGCAAAAGGAGACTAATTGGAGTGACCCTTGATGGTAGGTGGTACATAGAATGTGCCAGCTGTTTCTCTTTCCGGGCATACTGTAAAAGTCATTTAAGGGACAGAGGTTTTATTGACGATTTAGTGGGCGATAGGCTGACGTCCTGTCACTGCAATAGTCTGTCACCAACACATAATACCTACTTCCAAATTTGTCAAACGTGAAATCCGATGGTTTTATAGCCTCTGGTAGAACACCAGGGATAAATCCACATAAGGGATAAAAGCGTGTGTGCTAAAAGTTATGTGTGTGTGTGTGAAAAAAAATACAACTTTAGGTACTTTACTCTACATAAATAAGCAATCCACGTGACACTTCGACATAAGTGCGACAATCCATGTATTAATTCGTGCGGAAAGACCTTTGTGTCTAATTTAAGCCCATTGCGCGCTGAGCGTGAGGCGCGTATAGATGCTGAAATCTTACTCAAGCATAGGTAAACGCGTTTTCGATTCTTCACTCAACTGTTTCTAATATTCATGGCATTTGTACTTATTCGTAGAGTCTTGTAGAGATTATTTCAATTTTTAAATCCCGTACTAAAGCGTTATTATAATAATAATAAATATTCTTTATTGCCACAGAACTTAAACAATGAACATTCTAACAATATTATCAATGACAATGTGGGCGGTCTTATCGCTTAAAGCGATTTCTACCAGGCAACCCGGGGCAAAGGAAAAATATCAAAAACTTATAATAATAATAGGGCAGAGCATTGGAATTGATTATAAGACAAAATATACTACTCTGTGTAAAAAGTATCGGGAATATGTCAATAAAAAGAGCCGCGTAAAAGAGGTCGTTCTAATTTTTTTACTGCATGTTGGTAGCACTGTACTGATTTAGTGCGCAAAATTTGAGTGGGATCTGTAATTTAATTTGTTTTAATAATAATAATATATTTATTTATTTTGGCATCTTGGCCCAATCGTTAGTATTACAATCTTAAAAACTAGGTTAGTACAAAATTTCATATCAAAATGTCCTCATAGATAATATACAGTCAATAAATTTAAATTACAGTCTATATAGGTCTACAAAAGTCTAATAAATTTTTATATTAAACTAGCTTTATCCCGCAACTTCGTATGCGCTTAACTACCCTTCTCGTGGAAACTTCAGAAACTATACAACCAGACACCCACTGAAAGAACCTTTGTACCAAGTATCACACCCATGCACTCAAGGAATAAGTTTTTTTCACACAAACTAAAAATCATATATTTCCCATGCCCGTGGGAATTTTGGGAATTTTTTTCGTAACACAACCAGTCACTCTTTGAAGAACCTTCATGCCAAGTATCACATCCGTACACTCAAGGAATAAGATTTTTCATGCAAACTAAAAAGTCCAAACCCTTCCCGTGGGAATTTCGGGAATTCCCACCATAATACAGACACTTATTGAGTAACCTTTATATCAAGTATCACATCCGTGCACTCAAGGGATGGGATTTTTTCATACAAACTAAAACATCATATATTTCCCGTTCTCGTGGGAATTTCGGGAATTCCTTTCATAAAACAACCAGACACATATTGAAAAACCTTTACACCAAGTTTCACATCGGTGCACTCAAGGAATAAGATTTTTCATACAAACTAAAAAGTCCTATATTTCTTGTTCCCGTGGGAATTTCGGGAATTTTTTTCGTAACACAACCAGTCACTCTTTGAAGAACCTTCATGCCAAGTATCACATCCGTACACTCAAGGAATAAGATTATTCATATAAACTAAAAAGTCCAACCCCTTCCCGTGGGAATTTCGGGAATTCCTTCCATAATACAAACAGACACTTATTGAGGAACCTTTATATCAAGTATCACATCCGTGCACTCAAGGGATGGGATTTTTTCATACAAACTAAAACATCAAATATTTCCCGTTCCCGTGGGAATTTCGGGAATTCCTTTCATAACACAACCAGACACATATTGAAAAACCTTTACACCAAGTTTCACATCGATGCACTCAATGAATAAGATTTTTCATACAAACTAAAAAGTCCTGTATTTCCCGTTCCCGTGGGAATTTCGGGAATTCCTTCCTTAGTGCACCCCTACATCCCCTAAAGAATGTATGTTCCAAATTTTAGCTCTCTACGCCTAGTAGTTACGGCTTTACGTTGTCTGTCAGTCACTCAGTCACTCAGTACCTCAGTCACTCAGTCAGTAACGGAACAGTTTTATATATATTGATTAATATTAAACACTGAATTATTATTTACACAAAGTTAAAGATACAATACTAAAAAACCAGTCGAATTAAGTGTGTTTAAGCTACACTTGCGATTTTTACAATGGAAAATATTGTTGAACAAAGAGTGTGCCTTAAATTTTGTGTTTCGAATGATGTTTCATGTGGTGAATCACTAAAAATGTTGCGAAATACCTACGGCGAATCGTGTATATCGAAAACAAGGGCTGATGAATGGTATAAGGCTTTTAAAGAAGGCCGAGAAGTAGTAGTAGACTTGCCTCGTTCTGGTAGACCTTCAACCGCTACGACCAAAGAAAACATCGACGGAATCAAAAAGCTAGTGATCGAAAATCGACGTATGAGTCTGAGGGAGTTGGCTAGTGAGGTGAACATATCTTTTAAGTCCGTCCACAACATTCTTATTGACATTTTAGGCGCAGCGAAAGCATGTCGCTGAAGACATAGTTTCCCGAGCTTCTACGCATCTGACCTTTATGAAACGTATAATAACTGGCGACGAGACATGGGTTTATAAGTATGACATGCAAACAAGCCAACAGTCTTCAGAGTGGCGTCTCGAAAACGAGCCGAAACCGAAAAAACCGCGGCAAAGTCGCTCCAAAATCAAGGTGATGCTGACAGTATTTTTTGACTACCGTGGTGTGGTTCACTCCAAATTCCTTCCAGAGGGAGAAACAGTGAATAAAGAATATTATTTAGGCGTCATGAAGCGTTTGCGTGAGACTATCCGCCGAAAACGTCCAGATTTGTGGCAACACAACTAATGGATGCTGCACCATGATAATGCACCATCACACACAGCCATTATAGTGAAAGAGTTTTTAAAAACGAAAAATTCGACCAAGCACCGTATTCGCCTGATATGGCTCCGTCTGACTTTTTTTTATTTCCCAAGTTAAAATTACCACTTCGAGGAAAACGTTTTGAGTCAATAGAAGCCCTAAAAGAAAATTCGCTGAATGAGCTAAAGGCCATACCGCAAATAGCCTATGAAAAATGTATGGAAGACTGGGTGAAGCGGTGGAGATGTTGTATTGCAAGCGATAGGGCTTACTTTGAAGGCGATAAAATAAATTTAGATGAATAATTTGTATTTTTGTTTTATTGACAAATTCCCGATACTTAGTACACAGAATGTATAACAAATATGAATATAAAGGATTGTCACAAATATTAATAATTTAATGAAATATGAATATTTGATATAAATAATTAAATAAAAGTATGAAATATATATATATATTTATATATATATTTTTTACCTATATGAAATAAGTAAAAAAAAATATAATGTAAGAAGCAAAAAAGAATATTTCACCCACAAACGTGACAGGTGGAAGTTCTTGCTAGCATTTTAGAACTACCGATTAAAATAAGCTGAGTTTTGAAGGCATTTGGAGTAAGTAATATTCATCGCTGACCTGTCAGATTTTTGACCACTCATGAAATGTATTAAAACAACATATAGTGCAAATAATTGCTCATGTTCGGTTAATTCCAAATCATTTACTTATATTAGAAACCGCAGCAAGGATTTTAATATTTCACGTTCTCAAGTTACTCAATAGTACCTACGTATCATCCACTTGAAATGCTAATCCCGATATCGTTTCTAAGAAATTAACTCAAGACTGCACCAATGTTAAGATATAAACAGCATTTCAATGGCAATATCATCTTTATACATTCACATACCTATCAAAAAGTAGTTTGACAGGTCACAGACTGTATGACCTCTTTCAATGCTTGATTTTAGATAAAAAATAGTCCCTACAATATATGAGCCATGGACATAATGAGCCTTATGCAACGTCATGACAATCCAGATTTATATTGTCTACGAAAACTTGAATTGAAAAACTTTGATTTCATAGAGAAAAAAACTATGTGAGTGCAGAAAGATAAAAGTTATGTAGGCACAGAATATTTGTGTAATTAATACATAAATACATAACGTCACGTCTGTATCCCTTAGGTATGGGGTAGGCTAAACACCAGAGGTTACAAGACCATCTGATGTCACGTTTGATAAATTTGGAGGTATTATAAAGATGGAAAGAGACTATTGTAGAAGGGGTCAGCATATCTCCCACAAAAACGCCTTTAAAACCTCTGTCCCTTAACTGAGTTTTACAGTATGCCCGGGAAGAGAAGCAGCTGGCACATTCTACGTTTTTCTTTCGCTCCCAGTCCAGCATGGAAGCGAGCATGTGTTATTAATAAAGGTCATATTTCGACCAATTAGCAACCCCATGGGACAACGCGCGTCACGCGTGACGTAATTTCGCTACCAAAATTTCATTAGTGTGCCTGTAACAGTCTTGTCAATGGAATACCTACTTAACCTCTTACTATTTAGCTAAACTCCGATTAAGGCGGCACATCGAACTGTTTTTGCTTGAAATGTTAGCACCTTAACAAGCCGACATAAGGTCGCGTATTGTAAAGAAATCGCCACCATCGACACCGCTCAGATACTGAAATCGTTTCATAAATCGATAAAAAAGTAATGGTAAATGATATGTAAATTTTGAGCAACCAAAGTTTGAAAAAGAATGTGGAGATTGTATTTAAGTTATTTCTAGGCATGGATTTCATAGCTACGTAGTAATTTAAGAAAAAGAAAAAGAGTCAAAATCATTAAATCATGTTTTTGAGTAAGCAAAGTTTAGATAAAGATATGAATCTACACATATCAAAATTTTAGATCCGCCAAATTCCAAAAATCCGCAAAATTTCAGATCCACCAGGTAGTTTGCAATGAAAGTCAATGCATTTTTTCAATATGTCTCGCCTTAAAATTGATGCACGATGTACAGGCGTGTGGAACACGCGGCAGCTAGCCACGTACTACGCGCGTGTAGCGCAATATTAAATGTTGATGTAGATTGTAGAGATGTAATTTTACATTACATAATTGTGTATTTTTTCTATAATTTATGGAAATTCACGTATATTTCGGCAATTTTATAACTTTTTAAAGTATATTTACACATTTTTTATGTAGGTATCGCTTCTGTAATAATCCCAGCTCATGTGTAAAAATACAAATTGTTCTGTCATTATACACGTTTTAGGTATAAGTCATAAAAATAATTAAAAATCTGTAAAATTACCGAAAATTATTTTCTTTTCCACAATTTACTGTTTATAGCTGTTTTCGGTACATTCTACAGGTTTGTGTAGGTACTTTTTTTGCATGTAAAATCACATAATTTTTAACAGTGTACGCGCGTAGACACGCCTAACGTATCGTTGGCCCTAGTCTATAAATTTTATGATATCAATCGACTAATATGTATATCAATTATCATGTTAGCTATACCTACTGCTGTGGACGTTAGCTTTACCGCGACTGGCCGGACGGAGGGCGCAACTTTCCCGACGCAAAAAAACCTAACTTACATAAGTCCGCCCTAACGACACAAGGAAATCTTTCTATTAGAAGAAATAAAGTTTTTGGAACTTTGTTTACAGCGAATTTGGACTTGGGTTTACCGGAGACAGCTCGAGTCTTGCTTGCTTCATATTTTTACGTCTGCCTTATGAAACATAGTGATGCCTTTGTTTTTACGTAAACTAGGTACTACGCACAGGACCACTAGTTATGGAAATAGAGAACGTTCGGTATTGTTTTTTTACATATGCTGGTATATCTATGATGTATATCATTAAGAATTAAAGAAAGAGAAACATTATTTTTATGTTTATGTAAAATTTTAATCATTAAGCAAACATGAATAAATTAACAAAAATATCGACTGTGCTAAATCATCGATATTTTCCGCCGTCACTGCTTGAACTTTGCCTGGGTACTTGATTTAAATTAAATATGATAACGATTAAAAACATACAGAAATATTATAAAAAACTAAGTATTATTAACTATAACATAGATAGTAAAAACAAACAGAGCTATACCTTTTGTATTTTCTCCGTGAAGGAAAGTGTTTTGAAACTTACAAAAAAAAGTTTTTGTCACAACTATTGAACATACTCGGAGTTGGCTGCAAATGGCCTCTGTTGGTGCTGCTGCCACTATTAAATTACAAATAAATTATTATAATAGGTTTTACGAGATTATAACCAGCCATTTTTTCTCTATGGTACTTTCTTCAAAATCAGGCGAAGTTTGGTGTACTAGGCGAAGTCGGGTGTAATGACTATAGGTACTGCTTATTTCTAGTCGAATGACTGGAGAGTTGTAATAGTGCGTACAGATTGCTGTAATGGAACTAGTAATGTACCATTCTGCGCACTACACGTCCAAATACGTACGTACCGCACTAGCAATATGTACCGCACCATTAGCTGTTTTTTTGTTTTTTTTCCTAAGTTTCTCTGCAACGAATATTGCGAATATATGAATTGTGTTTTTTTCTTAATTTTTTATGTCTTTTTGAACATTCATAACATTTGAAATGTAGTATTTAAGCACATATGACATGGAATAAGATCTAGGTTCCCCGATTTTGAAATACCGCGTAAGTAAAGTAAGGTTGGGTTGGTATTAAGATAAAGTTTTAGATACGCACCGTAGTTACCCATAGGACAATAAATACGTATTGTCATATAGCGAATACCCGACGACGTGACCGCTATAAAACAAATGGGTGTAATGTATTGTCTGTCTTGTAGTCTAAAATTATATTCGCATTTATAGCTTCTAAAATTAAACCGGTTTGTGGTGCATCAGCTGTATGTTTTCAAAGCATATGACAAACATAGTTTTATATGTATATGGATACTGGTATACCTACAATAATAGTATACTTACTGTGAAGCTACTTTGGACAAAAGTTGTACCGTAGACATGAGCACCTAACCTTTACTCCTGGCGCCCTTGCACTAAGCCTTCAAAAAACTTAAAAGGTCATAAATTTAAGATTTTATTTAAAAAATATATAACCACAGGACCATAACGCTGTAAAAACATAATAACTAATTAGTCACAGTTACTCCGAACTGTTTTAACAAAGAAACGACGTGCTTACAACAATTTACTTGTGCAGTAAATAAACAATGAATCACTTAGTTTATTGTGCCGGTCTTACAAAGTTACAAGGAAATGTGACACAATAAGTAATGTCACACAGAAAATATTCGAATACGACCAGCAGGGCTAGCATGCAGCCATCGATAAATAGTCAAATGGACAAGATAAATATTATTTTGTTATTTTATCCTATTATGTAAGCTAATATGCGCACCATAATAGATACAATTACTCAATTTGATATCATGATTAAGACCACAGAACCAAATATGTCATAATCTTAAAAAATGACATACACTAAATACCATATTCTAAGAAAATATCGATAAAAGGCCCGATTTATCGTTGTCGGTCGACGGTAGCATGCTAGCCCCGCAGTTAAGTCTAGTCTGCGGCTGCTCTCGTATTTGCTTCAAAGCAATAGTTCTGAAAAGTATGTTCATATCGAATTTCATTGAAATAAGTTAGTATATCTAAGACTTAATCTCTTCTGGATTAAATAAAACTAATATAATACGAGATCGCCTAAACAAAGGTGATAATTGCAGTTCTGCATTTTCATATTACTTTTGTGTATTGTATATTACAATATCGTTTTGATTCCATTTAATTAATGTATCTAATCCGTTAATTAAAAAATATATGATAGCAACCTTATTATTCAATTAACGAATGCTCGGATATTGTAGAAAAAAACCGCGTATTTCGCATTATTTTTTAATAAGATAGAAAAAACGTTATAAAAGTCGGTATGAGAAGGAATCACAATTCCCAACTAATTGAGCTACATTGTGCATCCCTAAACTAAGACATTTTATCGCATTTTATTAATATAAAATGTCGCATTTAATCATTTTAACTCGACCTATATTAGTTTGTAGCGCTCTTGTTAGTAGGTAGTCCCTAATAGGTACCTAAGTAGACACTAAACAAATCGCGAAACGCGGATCAGACAATTTTATTATTAATTCAAGTCTATATTAACGGCGCTAAGGCTGCAAACTGGACGGCAGCGACAGCGAGAGCGACAGCAGCGCGGGCAGCGATTTCCGGGACACGATAGAAAGTATTGAGTTTGTATGAAACCGCGAAAAATCGCTAGAATCCCTGCGTCGTCGGTACACGCGCCGCTGTCGTTGCCGTCCAGTTTGCAGCCTTAAGGTCGTGGTGTGTGAAAAAGCTTCATGGCTATTTCGCAATTAATAAGCATCCATATTAATAGCCATGAAAGGTAATCTTAGATTCCGAAACCGGTTTTCTAAAACACGAAACTCGAAAAACCGTAAACAATTTACATAACGCTACACTCAAAAATCAACCTACTTGGTTACAAAGACAATATGTGAATTCATAGCGGCGTTCAATCGGATAAGGTTCAGTTAGTGGCTAAAGTTTCTGCTAACTATTTGGAATATCGATAATATTTAAAGAGCCTGTTTGTTTGTTTGTATGACCAGTTAATGGAAAACGATTCGTATAGAAAGTCCGATTGGGGAGACTGCCTAAAGGATTCTTAGAAGAAAAAAACATAAGAACATGAAAAAAATAGGTTTTAGTTTAGAACGCCGTCAATTTTCTACATCAACATTTTTTAAACTCTACAAGGTGGAAAATCTCTTATAGCATCAACATGAAAATTCCTAAAATTATATGAAAATGTTTTTTCCTTATTAAATAGTCTATCTATGTAAATAGTCTATTTATGAGATTATCACACCTACACGCAAAAAAGCTTATAGTCACACGTGTGTCCATAAGGTACGGCATATAACATAAAAATGAGATAGCTGTGAGTGTTTTGTGATTTTAGGAATGGGTTACTTTACTGTGTGCGTGCGCCTGCAACAGTGCCGAATCAACAATTCCAAATAAGTAAAAAATCTTTTGGCAAATTTTTCTTTAATTAATTTAATCTAGACTATTTATAAAGGCTTATGTTATAATTATAATTGTATTGCGTATTATTATGAAATTATTTGTAGCTTGAATTATTTAATTTTTTCAATCCTATTTGAGAATAATCCTAAATAACATTATTGTGACGTTGTAATTTTGACGTTTAAATTTAAAATTAATACAGTAATTAATGCTTTTTCCCATCTTTGACATTCCAAAATATTATTATTGTAATTTTCTTTTTGTTTTCTGAATTATTTAATATTGACATTTTTCATACTAACATTCAATTTGTAATTTGATTGATAATTCTTATGTTCCTATTATTACTAATATTTTATTGTATCTATCCTGATAATAATGTATGTACCAAATCTATTAATTGAAAAAAAATGAATTTGAACTTAATTCAAATGTAACAAAACGATATCAAGCAATTTGACCAAGGAAGCATAAGCGTATGTTGATTTTTGTCTTTTTTGTTTAGAATAATTAAGCAGCATCTGTTTCATAGTATCACACACCAAATGACGCCTTAATTTAGAAGGTAAACAAAAAAAAATACTTCATTGATAAGTTTCTCTTCGTTTTTGCTGAGAGCAGTGTATCCGTAGCATAACATGCTGGACTGGGAGCGAAAGAAAAACGTAGAATGTGCCAGATGCTTTTCTTCCCGGGCATACTGTAAAAGTCAGTTAAGGGACAGAGGTTTTAAAGGCGTTTTTGTGGGCGATAGGCTGACCCCCTGTCACTACAATAGTCTTTCTACATCTTTATAATACCTCCAAATTTGTCAAACGTGACATCAGATGGTCCTATAACCTCTGGTGTTCTGACTACCCCATAAGGGATACAGGCGTGACGTTATGTATGTATGTATGCATAACCTTTAAGTCGTAAGACAAATTTTAAAAATGGGTATTTTATTAAACTTTCAAAATTATGTGTGAATCGTAATTAATGTATGATGATATCGAGGGAAATCTACATTGCTTAGGCTTAGCCTCGGAGCAATGACACTTGCGACGAGCCAGACAAATTCTAAAAGGGTCCCTGCCTACCTACCACTAAACGAACTCGCCACTTACTCCGACAGCACACAAACTAGTCCAACCTTTTTCAGGAAAAAGCCATCCTTCATATGCAATTTTTCAAAGCAATTTAGTCTTAGAATGTAAATATTAAAATGTCAGTATGACCGGATATCGTGCACGTAGCTATACATCACACACATAAACAGAATACTTTCTGTTGTCCGTACATTTTTGTTGACTCTAATGGTCGGAACGTGACACGTCGTTTCTCAAATTACTACCACAAATGGTTCGGAAAACCGAATAGCTGATAACAACATAATTACACTGATAAAAATATGTTTTTATACTACTGCTGGCTGAGTATTATTATTTTTTACTACTCACTTGTAAATGCTGTCGTGTTTGGACATGCGATAAGAAACGATGATTGCTAAGGATAGTAGGTAAACTGCAGTTTGGATACAAATATGGTTTTGTTGGAAACCGTGTGGGAAGGAATTAAAACTGCTTTACTCTACAAACGATCGCAATAATTATGTATAATTATGATCTCCGTTGTATGAAGTCAGTTTTCTTTTTAAAGTTTTAGTTACTCGCAGTCTGAAAATAACAAAAATTAAATTATCTACTTATTTCGGTGTACAAAGTTATTAAAATCTATAAAAAAACATCAAGTCTTTACTATCTCCACAATCACCGTTTAAATGTTTATTTAAATATAGAATCTAAAAATAAATTAAACTTGAAAATAATATACAAAAATTTCGAGTTTTATATTTTTCAAATTTACAGACTAACGTTTTCACCTCACGATGGTAGGGGTGTAACACGAAGTGTTGAAGAGGGGTCGTCCCGTAATCATTACCTTCGCTGTTGACCACCTCTCTAATCAGTACGTATAATATCACCTGGCGTTGTCGTTGATATTCTCTAATTGTTGCTTTACAATATCCCTTAATGTTTGGATCAATTGTAATCATAGGCAAATATTTCTTATGACACATAAAGAACAAAGTTTTCTTCAAAATCATTAAAGTTAGTTGTTCTAATTTGACCTTTGAATTTTTGGGACTACAGACGAATATTTAAAAAGCCCTTGCACCAAGGAGATCTCATTGGCAACAGAATGATTTGTATTACCTACGAGAGGTGACTGTTATCTTTTTAATAGGTTTGTTTCTTTACACACACACGGGTAAAAAGGATTACTTAAATGAAAAAAATCGATTTTCTTGCGATTTCAAGGTAATAATAGCTTAACGCAAGTATATTTACATCATATCAAGAAAGTGTGTGTTTAGAAACAAAAGGTCATGTTCACTTGTTTATTTATCTAAATCTTAAACAAATGTTCTCACCTTGACTTTTTGGATTGTTTTATCGAAGCATATGTCATATTTTAGAACAAAATAAAAAAATCTCTCAAATGGAGTAAGTATTCTTTACCATTAAGTAAACGCTTACTTACGACAAAAACCGTTTTGTTGAAATAAAACTAAAATAATATACTTAATTCAAAACTATGTGACATTGTCAAGAACTAACATTTTCTTATTCTAAAATAATATTGAATCGGTTTAACTCAATTTAATCTTATATAAAAAAACATATGTATTTATAAGTTTCAAGTATTTATTTGGTTAACCCAAGACAATAACGTGTTGTTGAAGCCAATCAAGCTGTCGTTTCATTTCAATACTTCATATTTGTCTTTGCAAGCAAATAATATTTTTGAAGTAAAACTAAATACACTTAAAACAAAAAAAAATATACTCTATAAAGAAAAACACATTTAGTTTGACATAAATAAAAATGATTTTCAACGAAATTGAAATTTACTTTTTGAAGCAAATCAAGCTGTAGTTTCATTTCAATACTTCATATTATTTGTCTTTGTAAGCAAATAATATTTTGCAAGATAAAATGTTCTGTATAGAAAAAACACATTCATATTTACATAAAAAATATGTTTTTCAACGAAATTTAAATTTACTTTTTGAAGTAAATCTAGCTGTTGTTACATTTCTAGAAACAAAAAAAAAATTAATTAAAATAAAACACACTTATGACCGTTTATCCGCAAAAAACATGGTTTTGCAAAAGTTTACGTTTTAGGAAGCCAAAAAAAGAATTATGTAATCAGTTTATAAAAGAGATATTAAGACGATATTTTTTAAAAATTCATCAACAAAAGTGTGAGCAAAATAATAAAAAATATTGGTTTAGTTTGACTAATATAACAGTTTTGCTAGAAGCATTTTTGTTACTTTAACGTTGATGGTGTACGCAGATCAGAGATATTAGTATATTTTATTCGGAAAATGCAAAACGGAATATGACTATATAAAAGCTTATGATATAAAAAAAACACTTTGATTTGTAAAATTGGGTTTTTTGAAAATTTTCATTCCAAAAGGCTATCATGAAATTTGTCATTTTGAGTACTTTTTCGTGAAGTGCTATTTCAACACGAAGTTTTTGTTATTTTTTGGACTTGACGTATAAGGTGATCCATATTCTACTAAGTATAATATGTAATTGTTTTTTCAAAAATATAAAATTTCATTTTATTATGAATTATTTAAAACAGCCATACAGAGTGTTTAGTGGCTAGGTGCAAAGGTTAAAGGAGGTAATAAACGAGGAATTTTTGAACATTTCTTGCCATACATGTCTTTGATGAAACTTGCTATTTTTTTATTGTTTTTTTTTGGAATTTTAGAAAAATACCCAGAATTTGGTAGGTACGAGTTAATAGTGCCCGAATACGGGTTAGTTTGTAAACACTATCTTTTGTTTCCGATAGTTGAATGTAGGTATGTCAGACCAAATAAAACTACTTTTATGTAGTTTTATTTGGTCTGACATACCTATGGCGTTGTATTTATGGCTTCTAAAACCATATGGAGGCATACAAAACTTTTAAAAAAATCGTACGTCTTCCCAAATCCCAATCACAACACCACACTCTTCTCTCTTGACCTCACTTATTTTTTAAATCGGACTTGTAGTTCCTGAGATTAGCGCGTTCAAACAAACAAACAAAGTCAAACGCGCTAATCCCGGTTTGAAAAAGTATTTTTTCATTTTTGCAAGGGGACCGGCTAAGTAGTACCTACTTATTAACTACATACATAATAAATCAATGTACTTAGGTATTACAACAAAAAAAGAAGTAGGTATGTACTACCTAAATTTGAAAAATAACACGTAATTAATTACGCTCAGTTGCTTGAAGAACTTTTTAATTGCACTGAATAAAACGAAGACATTAGGTGCTTCAACTCAAAAGTATGAAACATTAATAAGAGTTAATATTTTCTTAATTTTAAATAATATTGGATCGGGTCAACACAATCAAAACTCTAACATTCTACATTCAAGTTTAGAAGCAAATTGACCTGTTGTTTCATTTCAATACTTTTTATTCTCTATGTAAGAAATTATTATTTCCGAATAAAAATTAAATATAATAAAAAGAATAATAAATTTTCTCTTCTTGAAAACACGTTTATATTGACATGAAAAAATATTTTTTTCAACTAAATTGAAACTTACTCAGAACAAAAAAAGATTAGCTTGTAAGCTAAATATTATATCTAATACCCCCCTCTTTATTTTTTATTCTGTCGGACGCCGCGGTCGCAACGTTTCCTTCTTCAGAGTCGCACCTATTTCGCGGGTCACCACGCGCTTTGCTTTGACCGTTATTATTGTTTGTGGGGTGATAGTTGGTTGTTACTTGTTTGCTACAAGAGAAGATTCAAGTGTAACATCAATTTGGAAGAAGAAAACTCTTCAGCACAGCTGCTCGTGATAAGGTCGCCCAAATTGTATGCTAATGTTGATTTAAATTGTCATTGTCATTATTATTAATTGTAAAAATTTGCATTTTTTAAGGGAATGGAGCATTTTAAATGACTCAAGAAGTTATGTTTTAGTAAGTCAATTTGGTACATTAAACTTGATTTATCTGGTTACATTTAAAAAAGTCAGAGTAGTATAATAATTGGATTTCACTTTTAAAGTAATTTATTATTTTCAGATAAACATTGATTTTGATTTAATTTTCCCTGAAAATGGATTAAACTTCTATCTTAATTGGGACGACTTTTATAAAAAAAATATGCAATTACACCTACACAAGAAGAAAATGTAGTTAATTTAACAAAGTCTGTCAAGAATTTGGAGGATGATTGTAAGTTTTTATTCATCATTAATTCAAAAATTGTATTTGTTATGTTAAAGGTTTTTAAAGATGAAAATTTTAATTTTATTTCAGTGAAAAGTCCGTCACAAATTTGTACGTGTATTTAATTCTGTATTTAATTAAAGGCTTAATAAAAAACAAAAAGTAATTTACAAAGTCAATTCGGAATTATTTGTCAAGTCTGAATTTTGATTACCGGAAAGCAACTGAATGCTAGATAGGTGTTAAGATATATTTTAATACCTAGCTAATATTTAGTAATGTGATAATATGTTATTGTTGTGATAAATTTGTGGAAGTGGAGTAAGAAACTATTTATGTTAATTTATACAAAGAAAATATTTATTTTAAAACTGAAAGCTAGAGAAGTGTTGATACTATTTCTCATTGTGAATGTCCCTTAAGATTATGTTATGTTTATGTTAAAAGAGGCAAATAATTGAATTTGCCATTAATAACATACAAATAATGCTAGATTTAAGTGTTTATTTGATTAGCAGGCAGCTAATAATGTGTGATGTTAATAAATAAATAAATGTTACTTGTTTAAAATTTAATGAGACTTTAATTCATTTTAACTACTAAGTACACATCTTTCATTCATCTTTTTAAATATAAATATAATGTTGTGTAAGAAAAATATATACTAAGTATAGGTACGTCTTTCACGTATTACCAAAGAAAAAAGGCTAATGAATAGGAGCGGTCAAGATACCCACCCAGGCTGTTCCGTTGTTGAGTACCTACCTACAAAAAAACTACAGCTTTATGTAATAAATTTAATAGCATAACAGTGGGGCCACTTGATCACATGTATGCATTCATAGTTTAATTCAATGTAGATGTGAAATAATATAAGTTTTGAATGAAAGAGATCCCTTCTTATTCGAAGAGAATATTATCTAAACTCAAAATAATAAATGTTTTGAATGAAAGACATCCCCTTCTTATTTGAAGAGAATATTACCTAAATTTAAAATACTAAAAGTTTTGAATGAAAAACATTCCTTCTTATTTGAAGAGAATGTTACCTAAACTTAAAATAATAAAAGTTTTCAATGAAAGACATCCCTTCTTATTTGAAGAGAATGTTACCTAAACTTAAAATAATAAAAGTTTTGAATGAAAGACATCCTTTCCTATTTGAAGACAATATTACCTAAATTTAAAATAATAAAAGTTTTGAATGAAAGACATTACTTCTTATTTGAAGAGAATGTTACCTAAACTTAAAATAATAAAAGTTTTGAATGAAGGAGATCCCTTCTTATTTGAAGAGAATATTATCTAAATTTAAAATACTAAAAGTTTTGAATGAAAGACATCCCTTCTTATTTGAAGAGAATATTACCTAATTTTAAAATAATAAATGTTTTGAATGAAAGACATCCCTTCTTAATTGAATAGTATATTACCTTCAGTCAAGTAAATATTTATTTGATTTACAAGAAAATAATGATTTGAAGTGACATTATTCAATTTTATTGATATAAGCACAATTAATCTTATTTTAACGAAAATTAACCAAGACTATTCCTAATTTTATTTTAAGAAAATATTATTTTCCCTATATATGAGTGAATCGTTTTCTTGGACTCATGAAATTTGCTTTAACTGGAGTAAATTTTCTTTATTTTAAGTAAACTGTTTTTACCGTGCAAGCTTACGTAGTTTTCTAAAACGAAGAGAGGCCAGATGTGTTTCATTTTTACCTGAAATAAAGAAAAAGATTTTAGTTTATAATTTGCCTGAGTCCAGTGGGTTTCTTATCATAACACGTTTGTCTAATTATTTAAATTATTAGACAAACGTAAAGTAATTTATGCATTACTTTAGAAATACACGTCATTAGAAAATCACAGAAAATTCATCATACACAAATTAATAACTTAACAATGCAACTTAATTAACTAAAACCACCTTTCTTTTCTTTTTTTTTTTTGCTACGAATCTCAAAGTCTTATCACTAAGGCACTAGGAAGATGAAGAGGTTTTTAACATAATGTACGTAAATAAAACACTTTTTAACCGGATTTATCGCGTATATTTACAGTCGCTCGTGACCACGGGGTCTGCAAAGACACCGAAACGTCGAGTCAAAATTTAAAATGTAAATATACGCGATAAATCCGGTTAAAAAGTGTTTTATTTAATAGTATGAATCGCGAAAACTTAAGACAATATTATAATGTACGTAACTCATTATCTCCAAAGCCTCATAGGTAAGTAGGAAGGACGAGATACCAGATGGGCAGTACTTCATTAGCACTGTAGTCGTAAAGGTATTCTCTTTTTATCACATAATATATTCCATCCTGCTCTGTTTATTTCGTTATAATAAATTGTACACTGGCCACATTGCCAGATGGAATCCCTCACACACATCAGAGTATGTTCTTATTTCTCTCTGTTTCAAACTGGACACACATACACACACTTGCCACGGATTTTTTAGTAACATCTTACTTATGAATACATTTTTTTAGAGCTTAACATATTCTTGAGTTTATAAAACAACTTGATCTAAGTAAATTACTTTTAAGGTGTTCTAACTTTAATAGATCAAAAACCTGAAATGATAGATCAGCAGATTTTTTTATACTGTTTATTAAGTTCTATCTGACACAGTATGATATTTGAACATTTGTGTTTTGTAACCGTCAACATTGGAGCGGCCTTGTCGAAGTTATCACAGACTTGGCTGTACAACTATGAGATATTGTTTGATACTTAACAAATTTACTTTTATAATTGTCTATCCAATGTTGAGAAATAAAGATTTTTATATTTTCTTACTAGTTTTTTAATCTCCTTGTGGTGCATCTGGCCCGTCACAGAAATTATACGGGACAAGTTGGACATTGAAGCAGGTGCAGACAACCTTCTTTTTTATAGCCTGTGTAGAGGGCACCAAGTGCGGTTTATGATATCCTAGTATTATGGACAGCACACGTATAGTCCAGAAATGTTCGGCGTCTGGCCAACCCAAATTAACTGGCATTTTTTATTCTTGCATTGCGTTTATAAAAAAAAGGTCATTGAAAAAATGGTGTGTAAAAATGTACTGTATTTTATTTTTCTTCTAGTTAAATGCTAAAGAAAATAAACCAAGAAAAATATACCAGCAGTTTCATCACTCGATAAATCCTTATTTAAACTCTTTATTATGTAGCTTTCTACTAATAATAAAATGGTAGGAAAGTCAAAACTGTACATTGAATATTTTTTTAAAAGAATACTTGGGGTATGATCTACAATCGAAACAGAAACAAAAAATATAGTTTTTAGAATTTTTGTCTGTTTGTCTTTCCGGGATAAACTCAAAAAGTACTGCATGGATTTACTTCAAATTTGGCATGAAGATAGTTAAGAAGTCGGGTCAACATATAGGCTACATATTATCACGCTAGCAGTGTTATAATCGTAGGTGCGTTTGGTGCTGCATAGCGTTCACGCAGACGACGTCGCGGGCAGCAGCTAGTTTGTAATAAATTATGGTTTGTTTATATAGTATTGTGTTAGTTTGTAACAGCGTACGATATAAATATCACAAAAAAATCGTGCAATCTAAAAATATTAATTGCATAGCAGCAATTTCAAATATTGAAATTGATACCACAAAAAAAAATGAGAATGCAAAGTGGGATCGGCCCCAATACGCCTCTACTACATTCTGAATTTTTGATTGCGTTTTATCATAAACAAGTGAGTATAAAAAATACATAAAGTGTCACGCTGCGAGATAAGGGCGACTGATTCATCCGTTCATTTATCGGTCCCCGCTGTGACGTCATTCTGCAGCTTGCGGCAATTCGCCAGTACGTTGTGAAACAAAAATAACAAAATACGATTTTGTCTGAAATAGCAATACCCCGGACACACGTATCCAAGTTACCCCTGCCTTTTGGCGGAATTCTTAGAGGAGCCCTCTTTCCAGCTACTACCTCTCACATAGTATTTGCCCACTTTTTTCTAATTTACATAATGATTTTAGTACAATTATGATTTAATATACCTACTTCTTCGACATTTAACATATGTACTTACAATTTATAACTTTGAAGGTGATGTGTTCTAAAGTGTTGTTCTCAAGTAGTAGTACAGTCACGTCTGATAATGTGAATACATTTTCATTGGAATTTGAACCTTATCACAATCGAATAAGTTGCGAAGTGTGTAGGTACATATTAATGCACGACTGTACATTCTGCTATTCTTTGACTTCTTCGTCAGACCATCATTAGGTAGGTACGTGTTTTTATTTACACTTCAATATCGCAGATACCTAAGATTTGACCAATAATTACTTAATTCCACCAGGACATAATAAGTAACTAGCACGGATAACTCGACTCTTAAACGAACTGACCCAAGTGGCCCTCCGGGACGGAAAACCGACAAGTTAGCATTTGTCAACGACGTTATTTATTTAGTAGTATATGGAAACACAGATTAAGGAAAGACGTTCAGTATTTAGGATTTTGCTGTCATCTGATTGCTATTGACAGCATCGAAGAAAGAACTTCCTTTATATTAATTACTATTCTTCTAATTTGTGTTTATATTGTTTGGGGATTGTAACGATAAAAAACCATTATATTCTCTTCTAAATCTATATTCATCATCATCATCATCATCACAACTCTTTGTAATGAGCCCACTGCAGGGCATGAGTCTCTCCCCTGGGTGAAGAGGAGGTATAGGCCATAATCCACCAAGCTGGCCCAGTGCTGGATGGTGGATGCCAGAATTTTTAGGGCGCCTAGATGGCTTCTGACAAACCCTAACGACTACTGTATACAAGTATACAGCACCCGGGACCGACTGCTTAACGTGCCCTCCGAAGCACGGAAGTCGTCGTGAGATATGAATGGTCGGCGGTCACCCATCCAAGTACCGACCGCGCCGAACGTTGCTTAACCTGTGATATCGTATGATACACACAGTAACCACGGCGCCACGACGACTTCAAATCTATATTACATCCAAGTAAACAAAACAATATTTAGGTAACTTTGTTTTCTGTCATTCATAATATTAATTCACCTGTACGACGAAGCCAGTCATTTTTAAGGTCACAAATAGATTTTGATTGTTGAAATTGAGCTTAGGTTGACC
The DNA here is from genome assembly GCA_944452665.1 of Stenoptilia bipunctidactyla. Classification (NCBI taxonomy): domain Eukaryota; kingdom Metazoa; phylum Arthropoda; class Insecta; order Lepidoptera; family Pterophoridae; genus Stenoptilia; species Stenoptilia bipunctidactyla. The sequence goes on from OX101730.1 coordinate 3,658,140, forward strand.
CCTTTAATTCAAGTTAAATCTATTATTTATTGTAATCTTTTATTTGCCTTGACATTTAAGTGTGAATACTTTACAAGAATTAATAATACGCTAGAAGGTTAAAAGTTAAGTATAAAGTTTGCCGCATGCAATTTGAAAAAGAAAATACCAAATAGTTAGGTACCTTACATAAGTAGTTAATTGAGAACAGAGTTGAAGCTTTAAACGCTACACTCGACATAGGGAATGCAGCAGACCAAGCTTTAGAAAACTGTCAAAGAGTAATGTTCACGGTCCATACAGTCTCTGACCTGTCAAACTACTTTTTGTTAGGTATGTCAATGTATAACGATGATTTTGTCATTGAAACGCTGCCTGTTTATATCTAATCTATCGGTGCAGATTGGATTTAATTTCTTAGAAACGGTATCGGGATTTTCATTTCAAGTGGATGATACGTGTAGTCTATTGAGTAACTTGAGAGGGTGAAATTTTAAAATCCTTGCTGCGGTTTCTAATATAAAAAAATAAATATGTCTGACACTCACACAACATTATCTAGCCCAAATTAAGTTTCTTAAAGAACTTGTTTATATACTTAAGAAATATATAAACAAACATACATATTGAATAAATACATATTTTTTATTAGATAATAAACTTAAATAAACATATAAACGTCCATGACTTGACGACTAATATCTGTGTTCATCACACAAATATCCGTCGCCGCCGGGATTCGAACCCAGGCCCTTTGGTATAGAAGGCAATGTACGTTACCCCTACACCAGCCGGTCGTCAAATATATGTAAATGATTTGGAATTAACCGAACATGAGTTATTATTTGAACCACTTATATGTTGTTTTAATACATTCAGCTATGAACATTACTCTTTCTTAACCAATTTTTAACTTTATATCAAGAGCACAGAGTTTTGATTCAATTAGGGACAAATTTTTGACAGATTTGTAAATGCGGCCAAATGCGGTAAAATGTACCTAGTCGTAAAGATAATAGGGTATACGTTTCTCTCGTTTTACGGTTAAGCTTCTTTCTAAAGCCCGTGTGCTTTCTACTTCGACCTCATGTTCACTTACCATCAGGTGAGTTTGAGTTCAAACGCGGGATTAGTCTTTAAAAAAAAAGATCTTTCAATAGCAAAGATTGTCAGTGACAACTAAGGAGAAACTAAGGATAAAAAGAGATGTAATTCAATCACAGATATGTAACACTATAGGTTAATAAATAGAGAGCAATCGAAACACTTCGAACAGACGCAGACAGAACTTCCATCTCTATATAGTGGATTTACCAAGAAGTCGTACAAAACGCTTCGATAGTTCCTTTTTGGTACGGATTGCCAAGGAGTGGAACAATCTGCCTGCGTCTGTTTTTCCTGACCACTACAGTCCTGGAACTTTTAAGTGTCGAGTGAATAGGTTTCTCGTTGATGGACGTGTTACACCATAGTCTTCATGCGCACTTTCCATCAGGTGGCATGAAAGACATACGTCCTATCCTTACAATATTTAAAAAAAAAACTCGGATGCATAGTCGTTTATGATAAAAATTATATACTAACGTTATTTCAATTCCATTTTTTTTTGTGACAGCTATACATAATGCATTTGTTTTCTGCATTCGAAAAACAAACTTACGAAACAGAATTAAAACAAAAGATCGCAGAGCGCTATCGGACGCACTCAGGGATCTTCACAAAAAGCGCTTACCCAACAACTTACAAAGAGGAAATGAGACAACTTGCAAAGCCCAAAGCGAACAAAGCTCAGGTGCTTTCTGAGTTCAACACGCATGCGCATTACCCCTCTACCTCAAATACCCTAAAATCAATCTTAATGTGTTAACTTTAGAGATGATTTCGAATTGGGAACTAAACGCACGGACCCTTCGCTTCTGATACAAAATTCAGACAAAGATGGGGTACAAATTAATTGGTGTGCCCTTTCTTCAGATATTTTATTTATTGCTTGTACTCTGTTCTGTTTCAATCTCGGGTCTATTTCAGGAAGCTTCGGGATTCGAGGGCATTATTCTTTTAAACCAAGTGTTGTGTAAGAGGGCTTTAATTATTGAAGTAGTTTCGTTTAGATTTCAGGATATTAAAATGAGTTTAATTTTATGAATGACTTCAGCCGGATTTTCGGGGGTTTAATAACCAAGAAATTATCAATTACTTTCTAAATTGTGAAATTGACGTTTGTCACCTTAGTCCTTTGCAACCCTACCCTTAAAAATGAGCGAGAAGAGTTGAACTGAGCCTACATTTATCTCCTTCGTTTATTTTATCCTGACCACACTGAGTTACCCCTGAATACTAGGAAACCATGACACAAGGTTTCGAAATCGTTTTTTTTTTGGATCAAAGTAATTATTACAGCCCGTTTAAAAACTATGTAAAAAAAAAACTAATATCTTCAAAAACTATGTAAATACCTACCCAGATAAATTGTTAATGTTCTTATTACATTCATTAATATTAATTAATTTTTGGCAGAAATTTACTATACCTACCTACGGGGTAGTAATATGGATGGAATAGAAACAGGAATAGGATGGCGTTTATAAAAATTATTTAAACATTTTTAGTGGGTTGGTTTTTTGAATGCGGCTCACTGTTTCTTAAAAAGAAATATTTAGTTTGCTTTCATTTTGGTTTTGGTTTTATGACTTTTTTTATTTATTTTTTATTTCATACTTTTTAGTGTTAGGTTTTTGTTTTGGACTAGTTATTAGTTTTTTCATAATTAGTTAGGTTCTACAGTTATAGATATTAGTGATAGTTTTTTAGTGATAAGTTTTGGGCTAGTTTTGGTATCAGTAACTATCTATTTCTTCTTGTAATGTGATATTTTGGTACTGTAAAATCATGACTTTGACCTACCTACTATTGTTATATACGTTTTACCTGTAGGCCTAGGTAGAAAAATATGGAGAAGGACGCTTTAAGAAAGAAGAGGAATTAAATCCCCACGAAAACTAACAAGGACTTGATGCAGCACGAGATGGTCTTGTCTAGGTATCGCCAGCATGCTCGTGCTGCAGAAACTCACAAACGAAAAGAAATTCGCTTAAAACAATCTTCGTGCAAACAGTCAGCTAAGAACTTATCCAAAGCTTATCACTAAAAAATCTATCACGTTTATCTACAAATATGGAAACTAACTTACTATGAAAAAACAAAAAGCTAGCCCTAAATTAAAAGTAAGTAAAAAGTAAAAGGTTCTCCTAAATGGGACAAATGCCCTTTTAAAAACCGCATCAACATCGGTTCAGCCAAACGCAAGATAATCGATGACAAACATAATTAACATACAGGTTAAACTCCTCTTTATAAGTTGGCTACTTTTAATCAGAAGTTGTGCTGATAAATTTGCGGGAAACTGCTAGTATTCGGTAATTATTCGGCAAATCAATCAAACATTCGGCTGAATACAAATGTTGTACGAAATACGAATGTTCGGCCGAACATTCGGCTCATCTCTCATACAAAATAAACAGATAAATTGAGAACCTTATTTTTTAAAGTTGGTTAATATACTAAAACCTTCTTCTAAACATGACGAATCTTTTTCTGAAAACCGCATCCAAATCGGTTCAGCCAAACGTGAGAAAATCGCGGACAAACATACATACATACAGGTCAAACTGATAACCTCCTTTTTTTGAATTCGGTTAAAAGCCGAATCCAGTAAAACGGACCATGTGTGAACGGGCTGTTAGTCAAGGTAATGGGTTGAATTCAAGCAATTAACCAGGCCTCGTAATGTCATAGTAAAATGATAATCCTGGTATCCCAGATTTATAAGGAACAGCCCGTTCACACATGGTCCGTTTTACTGGATACCTTTTTTGTATCGTTAATACGTATACTGAATACTGTGCCATAATATGTAAAGTCGCTCATACAAGAACATGCGCACTCGATGGAAAAAAACGTATCCGGTAAAACGTATCCAGTAAAGCGGACCATGTGTGAACGGGCTGTTACTGACAGCTTCGCGCGGTTTCGTATACGTAACATTTGATTCCATGTATTTATCTAAAAAAAATAAGTATTTATTCCTTAAGAGGGACTAAGAGGACTTAAGAGGGACTATACTATTGAATCCAAATATTGAAAATGCAATTTTTTTAAATCGTTTCCGAATCTTCTGATTCTTCTTCGGGTCGTTTTCCAGATTAGCACGGAAAATCAGACAAACACACAAACTCTTTATATTATAGTACTAGCTGTTGCGCGCGGTTTTACCCATCGCAATTTCGATTCCCGCGGGATTTTCGGGATAAAAAGTAGCCTATACGGATTCGGAAGAATCCCTCTAAGTAATGGTAAAAGAAATTTTGAAATCGGTCCAGTAGTTTTTGAGCCTATTCAATACAAACATACAAAAATACAAAGGTTTCCTCTTTATAATATTAGTTTAGATGTAACAACCGATTTTGACATTTGCGACAAGACTACATAAAAGCAAAGTAATTAATACACGGAAACATAAAAACACAACACTCGTAATAAATACCGGTCAGTATACTCTGGGGTCCGTATTTACTATTTTTAAAACTGAAACATAGCTTAAGCGGAACTTAAGAGCGTTCACAGATTTGAGATTGTTTTATGAATACGGGCCTTATTTAAGCGGTATTAGAGACCTGTGTTTTATATTAGGAACCTATCCATTTTCTAAGATTATACCTATCATGATTAAAAGTATGTAATCCCAGTTGTTGTATATCAACCAACAACACGAGATAGCAAGCGAACCCGCAGGCAAAGCTAGTGAGAATCGCCGAAGTATACTTATGATCTATATAAGTCGTTTGTTTAGGCTATAACTTCAACGATTTCCTTTACTTGTTATAACTATGAAATATAATTATTATTAGTAACTCGCGTCCTGTGCGAGTCAAAACAGCTGTTTTACAAAGTTGGTATTGCTTATGTCTGCAACTCTGCACAGTTTTTGTAAGTACATAATATACTTAAATTATTAGTGTTTTATATGAATTGACGAAAATAAAAGAAAGGTTAAAATCCCAGAGTTACCGAGTAACCTGTTATTGTTTCACATATTCACACTCAAATAAAGACTCAGAACTACTTTAATTTGTTGAGTAAAACTTTGTTCGTCAGATCACCTTTATTTGATTATGGAAAAATCAGGGCTTAGTAAAAAAATACCTTCGTAAACAATTAGTTTTCACAATTATAAAATTTTTAGTTATCATGGTCCGTATAAGTATTTTTCTTTGAGCTCCGATTTTGGTTTAAATTTCAAAAAACTAACGGGCTTAAATTGCACATAGACTAACGTCACTTAAAACCCGTTTGAATAGAATCTAACAATACACAAAACTACCAAGACAATATAAGTACGGAGGAGAACACGGCTAGTCGCATGTTACGGTATGAGCACACCCAACTTTCACTTGATTGTTACACCTAAAGCGTACCTATACATCATCCTGTCATTTGAGTTATTACCGTTTCTAGAACTCGGCGAGCGATAAAAAACTGCTCGGGTAAAAGTTTAGGCAGTATATTTTCATGGAAATTGTTGTTTTAATTACTTTATGAGTAACACGCGAAATTTTTTGAAAAATAAAATTCTAAAATTACTGGAGAAATACGTTGATTTTTGAATTTTGGTTACAGTGCTGAAGAAGGTATAATTTAAGATTTTTTGTGTGTAGGTACTACAGCCTGAATGGAATTTGGAGAACCTACCATGAATAGATTAACAAAGGAGGTTATTTATTCTCTGTTTTATCATAATTTTGGTCATTAGTACATAGAGCTCAGGACATATTACAAGTTATCTCAATAACAACTCAATACGAATATACATATAATACATTATACTACGTATATCATCATATAAACTAAACAGCTACACAAATTATTTATATATTTCAGACTCACCACTATACATGTTTATTTCATCTATTTCGTTAACAGATTTCTTTTTTAACTAGTGCAACCTTCGTCAGGCAATGGCAGAATTATCAGTGCCTTGCTCTATAGAGCAAATCAATGCACTGAGCCATGGCCTTTTTGTGCTGCTGCAACATAACTTTCCTTTATTCTATAAATGTATTTCATTTCATTAACTATTTTTATAACTTTTTTAATATGTATTGTGTTTCCTTAAGTTTTTTTTAATGTAATTCTTTTTTGTTTATAAGTTTTATTTATTACCTGTAAATATGTTGTGGACGCAAATAAATAATTTTCTATTCTATTCTATTCTAAATACATAAATAGGTATAGAAAGAAAATCTGAAAATGTGTAAAAAAACTCGAAGAATAGGATTTGATAAGTTTTTACTTATGTATTTCGATTATTGTTGCCCAGTTATTTTGAAAATTTACCATACCTAATTATGCTGCGTATCTATTTTTTACAATGTAGAAAAGTTGTTTAACGCTGGACATAATAAGGTAGTCATAACAACTTAGGGAAATTGTATTAAGTTATACTCAAAACAAATTTCACTATTTGTACATAAGAAGACAAACACGTTTCACTAAGCTTACCATCTGCAAAATTCGATGCTGAAACTGAGTCTAGCTATATTACAAGAACTTTTTTAAAAACCTTCTAACAATTTTAAGCCATACCAATTTATTTTATTTATTTATCAACATTCGTGTCAATAAACAATTTTAATTTGCGGAGATCTAATACATAATATATCGTGACGAGTTTCATTCGCAATCAAGTTTCGCCACAGTTTCGTAACACTTGCTCGCATGTCGGTAAGTAAACGTTTGATCAAACGGTTTTGTAGCCTTCTATTGATAGACCATTCATTTATTTAATTCGTTGATGTCTGAGATATTACGCTTCAAATAATTATATTAAGTATTATGATTTAAGCCTTTATTTTTAGCAGAATGCATCAAATTTCAAAATTTAAGTACTTTTATTATCAATTGTAAAAATCAATATTACCCAGTCAATATTAAGCTTAAGTTACGTATGTATGAAGTTATTTTTATTTTTATTATGTTTATTTTTTTTATATAAATTATGGATGGGACGTTTGTCTTCCATGCCACCTGATGTTAAGTGAACATGAAGACTAAGGTGGTACACGTCCATCCACGAGAAACCTATTCACTCGACGCTTAAAAGTACTAGGACTATTATAATAGTATAATACTGGTCAGGGAAAATAGACGCAGGCAGTTCATTCCAAAGCTTGGCGACCCGTATCAAAAAGGAACTGTCAAAGCGCTTAGTTCGACTTTTCGGAATATCTACCACATACGGATGGAAGTTCTGTCTGCGTCTAGTAGTCCGATGGTAAAAGGGTGAGGGTTCAATTTGTTCAAACAGAGCACTGGCGCACTCACCAAAATGTATCCTGTAGTAGGTACACGGTTAGACACGCAACCTAACGACGATGCTCTAAGGTCTGCAGTTTTTTGGTTGAAGGTCGACGTCATTAATTAGTTTACATTATGTCGTGGTCAAATCAAAAAATTGTCTAAATTGTAAATAATTAATAATTTTGTACCGACTTCTTTATTGCCAGAAGTTTAATGTTGTGATATAGGTACTTAATAAAACATAACTTTAATTTCTAACTCCTTCACGTGGATAACAGATTGACAAATACCTACCGACGAAGGGCCAGTACGTTCTGTGGTTGGGCCTACATAGGTAATATGGCCAAACCTACGATCCGGCCGGGGCCACGACAGTATAAAGATCACCTTTAAACAAACTATACATAGAGTACCTATTAAGATGGTTGTTTTTTTATTTCAGTCATTACGCTACGGAGCCCCTAATTTTTGTTCGTTGAACAGGATAGTGATACCCGCCGAGGAAACGACCAACTTTTCCCTGACTTGTAGTGAAAAGTGGAAACTTGAAGCTATTCAGAAGTTGGTCAGCAAAGTTAGATGGAGTACTTCATGGAATTTCTGGACTTTTCCTGGAAACTTCAGTGGTTTCGCGTCTTCATTATTACAAGTTAATTTAACTAATAAATTTGATAAACATCAAAAAATGGTCTTAATTTAACGCTGTTTATCTCAATGGCCGGTCCAGTTGATTGATTTAACATAGAAGGTCAAGAAGGTACCAATTTATTGGAGTATTGTCATACAATGTAAACTTTGATCGAAACGAGCAACATAGATTGGAGAATTAAATTGCATTTCATTCATTTAACTCTTCACTCGGAGGGCCGCTATAATGGTAGAAATTTCTGCAGAATAAGCAGTTCAAAATATCTAAAAGTCTATATAGGATACTAGCTTTATCCCGCAACTTCGTATGCGCTCAACTATCCTTCTCGTGGAAATTTCAGAAACTATACAACCAGACACCCACTGAAAGAACCTTTACACCAAGTATCACACCCATGCACTCAAGGAATAAGTTTTTTTCATACAAACTAAAAATCAAATATTTCCCGTGCACGTGGAAATTTTGGGATTTTTTTTCGTAGCACAACCAGTCACTCTTTGAAGAACCTTCATTCCTAGTATCACACCCGTACACTCAAGAATTAGATTTTTCATACAAACTAAAAAGTCCAACCCCTTCCCGTGGGAATTTCGGGAATTCCTTCCATAATACAAACAGACACTTATTGAGGAACCTTTATATCAAGTATCACATCCGTGCACTCAAGGAATAAGATTTTTCATACAAATTAAAAAGTCCTATATTTCCCGTTCTCGTGGGAATTTCGGGAATTCCTTCCTTAGTGCACCCCTTCATCCCCTAAAGAATGTATGTTCCAAATTTCAGCTCTCTACGCCCAGTAGTTACGGCTGTACGGTGTCTGTCAGTCACTCAGTACCTCAGTCACTCAGTCAGTAACGGAACAGTTTTATATATATTGATTGATAAAAAAATCTAAGATAGTTGTATTATACGTATTTTGATATTGGCATTAAATTGTATTTTTAATAATCGGTATGGATTTATTTTCTGACGAAACATAAGTGAACATAAGTAACTGCTATAAGTGATTCTGCGTAATCTCTCAATGCAATTAACGTGTAGCTCTAGATATTTATGCTGCGTAGTAATTACAGGTCAAACTATAAAAAGTAAATCGCGCTGGAAGTATCTTAGTGCACATTAGTCATTTTCTACCATAAGACTGGTTCTGTCTGAGTGAGTCTCGTAACGAGCGAGGAAAACCGCAGACGGTTTTACTGGTTTCCCGTTTACTCAGTTCTAAAGGAAAATACAGTAAAATAAATAGGTAAATAACAAAACAATAGTTAAAAACCATTTACATCTCTCATGTTCGGTAAGTAGGTTCTTATTACCTCCAAATGGGGCTTGTAGGTGACTAATTAGCGCTCTAGGGTAATAATCTAGCTAGAAAAGCCCTAGGGCGGTAAGTAATTTAGAAAAAAAAACACTTCTTTCTTTTAAAAAGTTCGCTTACATCTAACCATCATACTGGCAATAGACATCATGCATTCAGCCCAATGACCAAAGAGGTCGCTTTCAGCCTTGTCTTCGTGTGAGTATCAATTTTAAATATCGAACGGCGACGATCAATTTCGATCTTGAAAAAAAAAACTAAAAAGTTCTTTACTTGATTCTTTTTAATGAAAAAAGGCGGGAATAGAAAACTTTAACGTTAAATATTGTTTGTTTTTGGCTTTTTTTATTTTTTGCTAATTAGGAAAAAACATGAGTTCTTAAACTGATGAAGATATAAGCTGCACTCCCGATTCAATGCAAATGGAAGCTGAAGCAGCAATTAACAATATTTTACAATTTTTTTTTTCCAGAAACTCCTAAAGAGAGATATTTGAAAACTTACGACGAGTTCATGAAGTGGCGAACAGTAAGACGAGTAAAGTTTATCCTATACATTCTTAACAAACTTTAGTGAGCTATCAAAAAATTTGAAAATTTTTCTCATATCACTATAAATTTCAACAAAAAAAATGTTTTATTCTTGTCATGCCGGTTTTTTTCTAAATCGAGATGTAAAGCAGAATAGTTAGCTCGGGTGTAAGCATCTATTGCACCTTCGAACTATAGGCGCCTTCGCTGCGCTTGGCTAAATCTACTATTTATGCAATTTTTGCAGCCCGGGGTACACGGGTAGCAGAGCAAAGACGAAGTCTCCTAGGCTGCTTAGTTAACATGGCAATACGAAAGAAAAATAAAGTAAGATCGCAACTTTTCGATTAATTACACACAATTAAAATAATTAAGTTTCCTTCAACTTTGAACAAACAATACCTTTAGCAGTAGAAGTAGTTAGTACCTTATAATACCTTCAACACCACTAGGAAAAGTTCTTCTATCCACTCCGTAAACTATCATTACACGAACACTTAAGCAACGCCTACATAGGTAGGTACTTAAAGTTTTAGGAATATGTTCTAAGAAAACTTCTACGTTAGTACAAAGTGTTTAATTATTACGTAAAATGGAAAGGTTAAGGCTAGCTAGCTTCTTCCAGTAGTGTTGTCGGCATTATTTACGCCTAAAATATGTAAATTCCTGGTGGTTGTATAGGTATGCGCTTTGGGAAATATTCCGTCTGCGTAGATACCACTGTCCTGTATATTTTCAACGCATTAATTTTGCATTCAGCTTAGCTGTTTTCAACCGACTTCCAAAAAAGGAGGAGGTTCTCATTTCGTCTGTATGTTTTTTTTGTGTGTCTTTGTTACACGATATTTCGAACAATTGATTTTCAAAATTGTTGTTTCACATAAGAGGATACCTCATAGTTGGTCCCATTTCAATATCATCGAAATCGGTTGAGTACTACATTGAAAGTTTAAAACTTTTGAAAAAAGGAGAATGTTTACGTTGATGTCATTCTCAACTCGGCCAAAGTTTTGACGTGAAGTCGGTTTTTTTAATGCTCTGCATTTTTTATTATTCGGATAGGACGTGGTACAGAGACTAAAAATCTAATGTACCAGGGTCGGTGAATTAGAAAGAGCATAGCCCTTGTCCATGGGCGGTGGTGATTACTAAACATCAGATAACACACAAACTCGTTTGCCCCTTAGAACAAAAAAAACTCCTATTCAACCTCACTTCAGTACCCAGATTAACATACATGAATTCCTAATGAACAAATACCTCCCACTCTCCTTTCACAATGCAGCAATTAAAAATTAAAGCAAGTACGAAACAATTGATCAAGATGAAGATCGCAAAATTAATCAATTCCACAGCTAGCAGTAAAAAAAACGTTCTACAAAGCGAATTATATTCGAAATTGGCAACTAAAAACTGAACTGAGACTCTTTGCGAGACGCCGTAATTTCCATACAATAGTAACCCAAAGCTTACTCAGCCTGTATAACTATGCAATGTTTTGAAGAACAAAGGAATCTGATACTTAGGTTTACGCAATTCAAACTTGAATCGCTTGTAGCTTCGGTAACAGGAATGCACTTTCGATTTTCGGCAGAGGGCCCGTGTTTTAGAGAATGTACATTTAATGAGTCTGGCTTGTTTATTGGACGGTTGTGTTTTGAAAACAATGCGCTAACAAATATAAGATATTCATGCCGATACGAGTCTTATCGGTTTTTTCTGTCTTTACACTTATTACGCGAAATGACCTTATTTATGATAATACGTCAAAGACGCGCTAAGTGCTCACGGCTCTATTTGGGCTATATATTAATTCCAATGTTTAACTGGCGCCAGTTTTTCGTTGTCCAGAGATCCGAGTAATGAACAAAATGGGGTAAAACTACGAAATATTATTTGAGCAAAAACCTACGAGAGTATTTTTTGATTTACGTCCTTATTTATCTATCAAAAAGTCTTAAAACGTTAAAGGGAAATTGGTTGGTAACTAAAGCGTAGTAAGAATAAAAAATATCTAGCCGGCTATTCTTTATTTATTCATGTAAGGTGGGTATTCTAGAAAATAAACAATTCGGAAAATATATGTAGGTAATAAACACTCAGTTTTGCTCCCAAAGATCGGTCCCTAAGGAACCCTTCACTCCCCTTTTCATAAGATAAGTATTGACTGCCAAAGCAAAATCTCTGCATTAATGTTAGAATACGGTTCATAAACATTGCCAAACTGTTAATTGCCTTCTATGCCAGAGGTCCTGGGTTCGAATCCCGGCGGCGGCGGATATCGGTGTGATGAACACAGATATTAGCCGTCAAGTCATGGATGTTTATATGTTTTAATATATTTCTTAAGTATATCAGTTATCTAATATCCATAGCACAAGTTATTTAAGAAACTTAATTTGGTCTAGATAATGTTGTGTGAGTGTCAGAAATATTTATTTATTATTATTTATATTAAAATCAAAATAGAGCCGATTACAATTTACGTAAATAAAAATACATGTTCCATCGCTAAAGTTATCCCCGATTCATTGGAATTTAAATCAAACGTGGATGTAACGTGTATATTTTATTCTTGGCAGACATTTTGATTACGAGCATGATTTTGGCTAGTAGGCTAATTATACATTAACGGAAACTCTTTAGAGACGCCAAATAAATTGCTAAACTTTATTTTCACACAGTCCAACATAACCCGTCAGTTTGTACCATAACTACTACATAACAAAACCATTAATATTTTTAATACCGTAAAATACATAGAAAAACACTAGGCCCATGACAAATATCTGCAGATGTTACAAACATTTGTTATTAAGCAACCGGTTATAGAGTCTGGCTAACGAAAGTAGACAATGGAGGTTTTTGCAAACTTTTTATATGGCAATTTATTTTCGTGTCACTGTTGTCAATCGAACGGTTATTGGTGGTTTTGGTAATTAAGATTTTGGAATTTGAAAATGAATAAATAATAAAAAAATTAGATAGTTTCATAACTACTGTAGGAAACAGCAATACCAGTGACTGACGATTCATTCCATATAGAAATGCTGGATTCAGATTTTGATTACAATTAATAAAAATAATTATTGTATTTTTAAGCCTGATTAATACTAGTTGCCTATCCTTTTAATTATATACTTCTCATCAAAAAGTAGGACAGTACCAATATTGTTCCTATGTGTTTTACTATAGTCGGGGTTACCATGATAGGATTTTTTTAAATTCGATAGATTTTTTCATTCTCTACTTTCATTTGCCAAAATATAATAGCCGACCGCACTTTAACACTGTACTTAAACAGTGTCCCGTTTTTGGGCTGCGTAATGCCCCTTAAGGTCTCTTCGATATTTCTATGGGAACTGATTCACTATGTGGAGAATTACTAAAACAGCTGAAATACGAGTATAATAAAATTAAATAGTAGAAAAGCAAGCACAGAAAGTCGACAAAATGAAGGTAAATTAATTTCATTAACAGGACTTGATCAGCATAAAGTCGTTTATGTTGATCATAGCAATTTGGTAAAGTTATAATTAGAAATTTGTCTCTGCTCAGCAATGGGCCTTATTCAACATTACATACATAACTTCACGCCTGTATCCCTTATGGGGTAGGCAGAACATCAGAGGCTATAAAAACCATCTGATGACACGTTTAGAGGAATGATAATGATGAAGAGAGACTATTGCAGAGACAGGGGGTCGGCCTATCGCCCACAAAAACGATAGTAAAACCTCTGTCCCTTAATTGACTTTTACAGTATGCCCGGGAAGAGATGCAGCTGGTATATTTTATGTTTTTCTTTCCACTCCCAGTCCAGCATGGACGCAACATTCGACATTACAATCTCTGATTTTAAGTCCCTAATGGTGCGTACAGATAACTATAATGGAAAGTGTAATGTAACATTCTGCGCACCTCGCGTCCAAATACGTATAAAAAGTTTTGAAAAATAGTTCCTTAAATTTTTAAATGTCCTTAATTCGTGAATACCTATTACGTTTAGATAATATGGTTTACCTACTAAATAGAAATTGTTGCAAAATAAGCCGTTCTATAAAGATGAATGTATAAAGTTTTATGTTATATGATATTTTGATATTTTTTCCCCCGACAAAGCTTATTTCTACGTGTTGGTTACAATACGACACACCCTCATAGGGGTGTATAAAATCCCTAATCCCTACACAAAGGCTCTTAAGCAACTGATATACGAATATTAGTTTACTTCTTTGTTATAAAAATAAGTATTTTATTCATATTCTATATTTTATGTAGCAACTTATATTATCAAACAATAGAGTTTCTTAAGTAGATTGTCAATCACGAGTCAGTCACTCATGATCATGTTTCTGTGAAGACACCGAAACGAGTTTCATTTAAATACAATTAGGCGATAGAATCCTAAATAACTAAAGTAATATTTTGAAAACTTAATTGTTGTTTATATTCTCTTCTATTCTATTGTTTTTGCTTAGATGAAACCAAATATGTCAAAATTTTGAATTTACGAAAAGTTATGTTTGATTCTAATTTAAAAACAATATATGAACTCTCTACGCATTGCAATGACGCACCTACGCAAGTACTTGTGGAAGTGAATTCGACTAATTTCATACAAATCAACACAGATACGCGCGTATATGCGACAGTACCTCAGCAGTGTGGCAGGCAGCGCAGCAGTATGGGCATCGCCTTAAAGCTTAAAAATTGAAACATCGCGGTTGGGTCTAGTTTACTGTACACTGTCGGAATACCTATAGTGTACAGTCAACTTCAGAGTGTATCACCGTCACGTTTGGCGCAAGTGCGCTGGAATGCATTAGATTGAGTAGGCGAGTTGCATTGTGATGTGAACGAGGCTCCGCGCGTTACGTCACTGCCGGTCTGACACGAATGTTCTATACAAGGTTGGATGGGTATAGGTATTCAATAAAATAAAAACAAAATCTTCCGCAGGATTTTGTGGATACAATGAGTTCAATCGGTATCATATTCTCTAATTTTACTTCAATCAAAACAGTTGCTAACAAATATTTCGACATAAGAAAGACTTAAAATTTTAAAAAAATCATCCCGAATAGAGCCCTATGTAGCCTTTAACCCTCCTCAAGGGACCCACTATCATAAAGCAACGAAAAAGCACAAAAAATACAAACTCTTATTAAAAAGTAAAGATAATTCATTGTAAAAAGCTTATGTCTGCAAACTGGACGGCAGCGACAGCGACAGCGGGCCGGGTAGCGATTTTCGCGACCCTATAGAAAGTATTTGTATGAAACCGCGACAAATCGCTCCGCTGCCCGTTGGCGTCGAGAACCGCGCAGATTCCCCGCGTCGCTACCCGCGCCACTGTTGCTCTCGCTGTCGCTGTCGTCTAGTTTGCTAAGACAAAACCTAGTGATAATCTACTGAAGGCGTTAGATTATAACTACTATAATTTAATCTTAGACAAGTTTGGCTGAGCGTTCTCTCTCCTGACTCCCGAGTACAAGTTTCTAATTTTAATTCATCATGAGTTATTAATAAACATTATTCTAATACTATTTATTTATAAAGTATACACGCTAATACCGGAACCATCTAATGGTAAGTGGCATCCGGACCCATCGTGCATCATAAAAAACTCTTTAAATTCTAATAAAATTTAGGTAAGTGCGCTTACCTACGATATAAAGTTGTAAAAGTCTTATATTCTATGTTACTATGCATGCAAACAATATTATTTTCGGATCCCCCTCCTATCATCATCCACAGCCTGTAGACGTCCACTGTTGGACATAGGCCTCCCCCAAGGTCTTCCACGTTTACAAATACCTACCTCTTGTTAACTTACTACGGTAGGCTTCATCTACAATATTCTTTACAAAAATAAAATAACCAAAAGCTAAATTTATTAGTCACCAAGCAGTTTGTTTGAAAATAATTTTCAATAACCTAAAACTGCCATGAAAACAACCTAAGGATAAGAACCCTTTATCAGACGACAAAGTGTGACAGCCCACTACGTTACGCGGTCTCCCTCAAGGCACGTGTTGGGGGCGCTCGAGACGGCAAGCATTTAATGATGTCACCGAAACGAGCAAACACCAATATCGCAGGAATATCAAGAGGTGTCTGCGAGAATATTACTCAAGGAAGACGTATAGAAAGGGTGCTATGATTATATGTTATCCTGATGCGAGAAATTATATGTATTTCTGTCAAATGCGTAAGTTCGGAGCATTAATTAATTACGCGGAAATACATAAAAAAAACAACAAGATGTTTGTGACTAGCATATTGGTTATGCATTTATGCATTATATATATTTATGTTTTTCCTTGTTTTTCTCCGATCTTGATAAATCCGATCGTTTTGTCCTCTAATCCTTTTTCCTCTACGATCAAATTGATCATACAGGGGAGCAGATTTATAAAAAAGCTGTACCCACGGCATCACCCTATCCAGTGGGAATATCAAAGAACCAACTAAACGGTTTATTTATGACAAAATTTGGCACTGTTTGGTTATAAAAGAGAGTTGAGACTGGGACGCAGAACTATTTCGGAAGCCATAGTGGCGCACTTGGCGAATAACCAGAGATGAGAACAGTTCGAGTACGATCCCAGCAACATGACAAATGTTTGTAAGATCTGCAGGTGTCTGTCTCAGGTCTAGCTGTTGCTAAACGCAACGCATAAAATTCCTATTATGAATACGTATTTACAACAACTAATCATTAATAACACTAACTATGTGGCTCCAAAGAAAGCATTTACCTATATAACCTCGTGTTACGGAGAATTTAAAGCGGAACTAGGGGGTATAATTTAATCTTAATACACCCAGACACGAGCGAGTTCGTTTTCTTATAGTGGCCCCCTGAGAGGTCCCAGTTCTGGCACTTGAAACTGGGACCTCTCAGGGCATATTTAAGCAAAGGCGGCGCGTCGCATGGGGCTTCGCGCGTTTCGTTACATCGCCGGTTTTATTCTAAACCAGCGGATACTCTTATCCATAGTAAAGCCGGCGATGTATTTAAAATGCCCTAAGTCCCGCGCGACGCACCGCCTGTCCTTAAACGTGCCTCACGCCACAGTCGAACTCTACCAAAGCAGCACGTAGGCCGTCTATCTCGAAATAACTCCGTTGTCTAGTTGCCGTACCAACCAACTTGGTCAACTTTGGAGCTGGATGACCCTATGCAAAATGACTAATTTTCTTTATTTTCTGCATCAATTTTTGAACAGCGGACACACCTAAAAATATTGCAATTAATATTTGTGAGGATGTTCGTTGCTTAAGCACCAAAAAGCTTGGACAGGAACAGGTTATGGTGAAATTTGACATTCTTAGAGATTATTTATACGAATAATGAAAAATGAAATCGTTGTCAGATTTAGCAGATTAAGCAACGTTTGGCTTAATCTGTAAAAAGATTAATGATTGCTCCCAAGGTTCATACCGCGATGTTTTTGTGCTTGTGCATATTAAAAAAGTATGACTCGATTAAATCAAGTTGATTTAGACGAAATTAGTCGAAGCTGAAAGATCAAAACCGGGATTTTGTCGAATAAGAAATAATAGTTTTATTTAATGCAGATAATAGACTTTCTACAAAAAGAAACTTCTGTCTAGGGCCAATATTTCGCCGCCAAATACGCTTTCCATTGTTTTAAGAATTGTTTCTGCAATAACCGGCATGCTCCATCTTCATAAATAGCCATTAGAGACTGAACACAGATGTGGAATAAGTCATATTAAAGTACGCATGCGCGGTACACAAAAACTTAGTGGTACATAGTATAGAAAACTTATCGAAATTAACAGAGTTGTATTATCTGAAAACTATGCGAGCAATTTAAATTGTCAACAGGTGAAAACTCAGCAATAAAATTGTGCTTTGCAAGAGGTGATGCGGGAATTAAAATTAAACCTGTACAAGTATTAATAAAAATACTTATTTGCTAGAGTTAAAAATAGTGAATTAATTCCTGTCGCCCTTGCACGGGCTTGTCGTCAAGGCGACTAATCCGTAGCAACCGTGGTAAGCCTCCAAGCCTAGTGATGGCCTACATATATTTTTGTGTTCTCTTTAGGTATATTTTTTTCGGGAATAAAGTTAGCAATTTTAGATTTTATTTCGAAAACTTAACAGTAACATTAATTCATATATACATTTCGACTTAAATAACATAGTACACACATTTACGCACAGTTTTACATTACAGTTTTCGCATATAGGTACATATCATTGATAGGAATTTAACAGTGGATAATCGTTTTGAATACTTATACAACTGCATATAATAAAAAGAGGAAAAGAAACAAACATAAATAAAGAACACATGTCTTTAAAAGTAAAGATAGTGTATTTGTTACTAGCAGGTTTTCGAGGTTTTAATTCAATAAATATTGATCTAAGAATTCTTAATAAAATATAATAGTCACCTTTCTAAAGAATTGAGGTATCTTATAAGCATAAATCTTCTAATCCGACTGGTACTTAATTTCAAAGCTTCTCCCCAACAAAATACTTAGCTTTTTTAAAAAGGTGAAAGTAAAAAAAAAGCTTCTATGCTGGACTGGGAGCGAAAGAGAAACATAGAATGTGCCAGCTGCTTCTCTTCCGGGCATACTGTAAAAGCCAGTTAAGGGACCGAGGTGTTATGGGAGGCTTTTTTGTGGGCGATTGGCTGACCCCCCTCACTGCAATAGTCTCTCTCCACTATTATAATGCCTCCAAATTTGTCAAACTTGACATCAGATGGTTTTATTACCTCTGGTGTTCTGCCTACCCCATACGGGATACAGGCGTTATGTATGTATGTATGTATTTATGTGAAAGTAAATCCCGGGTGTTGTATACCCGTACACAGGAGACGTTAGGGTTTGTAAAAAGCCATTTATGTGTACGGAAAAATTGTGACATCTACCAGCGAGTGGTAGATGCCAGGCGCTCTGCAGATACTGCGAAAGCGCAGAGGAAACCTCTACACCTACTGTGCCACTGCCCCGCAGTTATGCACAAGCGCTCCGCTCACCTGGATAAGCACGAGCTGGATCCAAAAGAGATTATGAGCATCGCCGTAAGGAAAATCCTAAATTTCCTGGACTCCATTGGAGTGTGCGGCGAGTTATAAATTGGGACTCACACAATAGATCTTTTAGGTCGCAGTGTGACGAGCGGACAAGACTGCTAATATAGTCCTAAAACCCCCAATAATAATAATAATAATAGGCCAGCTTGGTGGTTAATGTACTAAACCTATTCTTCATCCATGGATGAGACTTATGGCCTTGCAGTGGGACCATCAAAAAAGTGTTGTGATCAGCTTATTTTTTCACATAATCAACGGTTTGCTGGATACAGCAAAGTATTACGCGATGTCGCAGCCTTTTTTTTTCTGGTGTTCATAAGTTAGAATAAGTATCATTTAGTGGTTAGTATATGTATAAGCAGTTTTATAAGAAGGTATACATAATACTTAAATAGAATATTTCTAAATTACCTTATCTAACATATTATTACTACCTACAAGACCTAGATTTTAAGACTGTCGTACTAAAATAGGAAGCTTAAAAACGTAGGCACCGCTGACGTCACCGCTACGCAGAAGGGCTATAACCGCGCCAGGACGTTTTTACAGCGCGCCTTTATAACCCCGCCTGGGACTCTAAAGTTATTTACTGCTGCGCTTTTGCCGCAAGGGAGACGCTTTAGCTTATTCTGCACATAAGATTTGGTACATCGTAGCTCCCGAATGGTTGAACCAATGTAAGTGAGGGTTTTAGCTCTCGATAGCCTTGGATTTTAATAAAGTTCTTAATTAATTTAATGGATTGATCGAGAAGCATCCGAAATTATCGGATATATTGAAACTATGAATTCAAATATTATTTTGGTTGTTTTCTATTTTTTTTCATTTTCACTCTGTCGAGGGTTTTAAATATTTGAGTTAGTGTAGTGTAACTTTACCTTTAACAAATATGCTGTTCAGCTGTATTATGTATGTAACTTTTAGTAGGTAGTTGAAGACAGGGTGTCTTTAAGTAAGACTTATGCTTAATATTTTCGAAGAAATGAGAAAAACATTACCACCTTACACTTTCTTTATTACTTACTTACTTAATGATCTTTAATTCCAGATAGATCGATACAAAAAATGTTCGAAACCTCTCATTTGTGTATACTTCATTCAACTCCGTTTATTATTCAATAACGGTATAATTTAATTTAAAACCGCCATATCCGCTAACTTACGCTGCGTCCCTTCTTGTTGTTCGTTTTCTATCGCGCACGATGAAAGATGGCTGCACCAATACGCTCGAACAAAGCTTTACGCTAAAAAACTCCGGCCTACATTGAGGTGGCATCGTAATGACGGGTTTCGTATAAATTGTTCATCTCATTCATTTCTATTCTGTTTTAAATTTATATTTTTAACTAGCTGACCCGGCAAACGTTGTTTTGCCATATAAAAAAAATTAGATGTTGGCCGATTCTCATAGATACCGGATAAGCACAAAAAATTTCATCAAAATCGGTCAAGCCGTTTCGGAGGAGTATGGCAACGAAAACTGTGACACGAGAATTTTATATATTAGAAGATAAACAACTAAAAACTACTGAAAATTACTAAAAGTACTAGGGGATCATAAACAACGGGGGCTTAAAACTGTTTATCTAATTACAACATCATTATAAAATGTTCTAATGGTCAGTAATCAATGAAAGTCGTAAACGCGTACTTGATTTGTTAAATGGCGCTTTATACTTTATTCACCATAGTAGGTACGTACAAAAAGCATAAAATTAAGTATTTCTAACGAGGATAAAGTATCAGGATTAACTTAATTTAAAAAATCAAAATTTAAATATCAACTAAAAAAATTCCGTCCAGTAGGCACCGACGCATCATTTTAGGTTTTCCGGTAGGTACTAGCGAACCCCAAAAATCATCAAAAATCTAATGAAGTAATTTTATTGAACCAGCACATCACTCTATTAATAAAATTTGAAGAGCTACTTTTAAAGGTATGGACACTTTTAACTCGTTTTTGTGATAATACTAAGTTTAACATAATTCACGCGGGTTTTTTAATAAAACTCACTGAATACGATAATATAGGAGTTCACTAGAAATGTATATTACTTTTTGACAAAGAGAAAATGAATTAAAATTTCTTTGAACAGTTAGTTATTTTCATGTTGATACTGCTGAAATTGGTATAAAGATATAAGGAATTAAATCAAAGATTAAGGGCATTAACAAAAAATACCCTATTGTTTTTACAAGTTCGAGATTTGTATTCGATAAATCTATTCTATTAATTTTATTGAAATGAATCGCTCTTAGAAACAAGGGTTGCAATACATATGGATTTTATATTTTTACGAGTTAGAGGTTGATCTGATCTGAGCCTAAGCATACGTTTATATTGATATCCACTGATCCCTACTCGAATTTTTAGAACCGCGAAACTAAGCAAAACTTAAATAAAATAAATTGAATGCTGGACTGAAAGCGAAGGAAAAACATAGAATGTTCTAGCTACTTCTCTTCCCGGGCATACTGTAAAACTCAGTTAAGGAATCGAGGTTTTATTGCAGTTTTTTTTGTGAGCCATAGGCTTTCAGGCTTAGACTTTCTTTGTCAAACGTGACATCAGATGGGCTTATAGACTCTGGTGTTCTGCCTACCCCATACAGGCGTGAAGTTATGTATATATGTATGAAATACATTAATGAAGTTAAAGTAAAAGAAAAATGGTATTACGAAACAAAATTTTTAAATATATCGGCTCTTGAAACATATTTATAATCTCTAAGCTATAAGTTGCTGTAATTTTTTTACTTTAACATTTACGATTTAAGAAAATGTAAAAATTTAATACGGTAAATACCAGTTCAAACCAGTTTTATTTTACCGACCTTGTTAATTTGCGTATTTATTTACATAATTCCGTATCTGTAGGTAGCTGCCAGTCGCGGCTTTGACCCCCAGCCGGGCTAGCATGGGCTGGGGATAAAATATCTCCGAAGAGAGGATAAAATTTTATACCGCTTGTCAATTATATCTTCCCTGCGAGCACGGACTTGTTAGTGGAGAACGCTCATCGCCGGGGATAAGGCCTTCTCTCCCTTTAGTATTGCCAGTTACAGAAAATGACAATATAAAATTAAACCATAGAATCAATATCAAGAAATCAATCAGTATTTACATCAATATCGATATTAATTCATTCTTTCATTCGTTTTTATGTCAACAATCCAACATAAAAAGAAAAGTTCAAGATCAAAGAAATCAAGTTTTAAATATTTGAAATCGACTCAATATTTATGTGAACTGTAAACCATCTCTAGAATTAATTGGCGTAATGGTTTGTTTTAGGGCATCGCATAAATACAAAGCCATATCTCTAGATACCCGGAATTTTTTTTGAATTAAATTTTTTTTGAATTCAAATGGGTTCGAACCATCTCTGATGAGTTTCCGATGCAGTTTTCGCTCGGCAACCTCAATTTGCCAAGAAATAATATAATTTAAATACGCACGGGACATTCTTATCTTTACAAAAAATTTAAACCCACATAATATGATCGAAGATAACGTCTTTAAACCTAATTCCAATAAACGAGCAATTTATCTTCGATAGACGGAGTCCGTGCTCTAATGCGAAGACAATCGGGAGAGATAAACCCTAGACAAATGTCAAAGGGACAAAATCTACCTTCTCTCCTGTCGCCGTGCTCTAGGCGGTGGAGAGTATAGATTTCTCCCTCAAAAAGGGATAAAATCGGGAGATAAGAGCGGCCGTGCTAGCCCTGCAGGAGTCGTAACTTTTGGGCAATTTCCCAAGGTCTTATCATTTTCTAGGAAAGTTCTAAACCATTCTATCTCGGGCAAAAATTGTCTTGGTTTGTTAATTTCGGATTATAGACATCTGAGACATGAATTCTATAGATACTAAAACACTAATTTAATTTATTTTTCTTCCTAATTCAAACTTCATGTCTGATTCATGATAGATTTCTCAGTTCTGTGATTCAATCGTAATATTAAAGATTCTTAACTAGATCTGAATGTACTTACATAAATTATAGAAGTTTTGTAAAAGAGGTTAGTATATCCAATTTTGAACTATACAGTCCTTAATTGTTTTAAACTATCGCGGTTATTTTCACTATGATTTAATGTATTTACGGGATTCTTACCACGATTTCCGATTTTATTTTCGCACGTCCGATATTTCGATGCTGTTACAAGCACGTGTCCGCGATCATGGTGCTTGTAACAGCATCGAAATATCGGACGTGCGAAAATAAAATCGGAAATCGTGGTAAGAATCCCGTAAATACATTAAATCATATACAGTCCTTAGTTGTAAACTATTTTGAAAAGATAATTGCCGTTGAGTTTCTTGCCACTTCTTCTCAACAGTCAAACTGCAGTGGAAGCAGATGCAATACAATACATACATACATAGGTACATAACGTCGCGCCTGTATCCCTTATGGGGTAGGCAGAACACCAGAGATTACAAGACCATCTGATGTCACGTTTGACAAATTTGGAGGTATTATAAAGATAGAATTACTATTATAATGACAGGGGATCAGGCTATCGCCCACAAAAACGCCTTTAAAACTTCTCGCAATACAATATTTCTTCAAAAATTCAATGGTTTATTTCAAGTGTCTATAAAAGTACCTACCAACAAAATAACTAATATTTCGACATTTTTCTATGACTTCGAGAATGCAGGACAGAACATTCGTTCCCTTTAATCTCCCAGCTATCCATCTCACTCTTATCCCACCTGCAGGTAATACTATACAATTACAACAGTCGTTACAATCTGCAATACTACATAGTATGACTGGATTGCTACATTCACTATACTTTGTAGATCGCAACAATGTGCGACTAAGATTCACTAATCATAGTGTTTTGTGGTGTCCGTGGCACGGTGGTGGGTTAGAGAAGGTTCATATGCGAGATGTTAGGGATTTGTTTTGTGAGTTTTTATACTGTTAAAAGAACTATTTTTTTTTAAGACTAAGCCCGCCTTTTCGACTTCAAATCTCACCTGATATGAAGTGAAGATGAGGTCAATGATTAAAACAGGGACTGCATATCGGTATAAAATTTTTTAATTGTACCAGTAAAATTTCAGTACCCTTATTAAACACAATACCTGTACAAGTTATTAAAATCTATCTTAATTATATCAGGACCCAAATAATGTATACCAGATTAATTTCTGTAGATCTATGTTTTTAGTACCGAAATTTATAGGTCAATATAATAAGTCCCTACGCTTCATAGGCTTCAACTAAACTATCGAACATTCCACAGTGTGTCCACAATATTAATAATAATACCAGAAAATTTCAGTGAACTGAAAAAAGTCAGTTATACTACAATAATAGAAAAGGTACACGAATTATTTCAGTATGAATCCCTGTACTGTTATTTTTGAATACACCAAATTTAACGGTTTGACGTCATACAGAAAAAAATTGTACAAAAATTCATACCGGTATGCAGTCCTTGGATTAAAGCACACGGGCCTAGGAAAGAACTGGCTCTTCATAAAATATTGCCGGAACACATCGCCGCCGAAGCGGTAATATTTGGCGACAGTTTTATATGAAGGGCGGTCGCTAGCCAGTCGGACCCTGATGGGATTCTACCACCAAGCAAAATTACAAATCCTTGTAACGAACCCACTGCAGGGCTACGAGTCTCTCATCTGGGTGATGTGGAGGTTTTAGACCATAATCCACCATCCTGGCCCAGTGATGTCAGAATTTTCTTTGCGGGAAAATGGTTTCTGATAAACCCTAACGACTAATGCATACTTGTATACAGCACCCGGCACAGACTCTTAACGTGCCCTCCGAAGCACGGAAGTCGCTGTAATAAAAAAACTTCTTCCACCCAGCTCTTTCCTAAATACAAACATGCTTTAGTTGAGTATCTGCTAATTTATACAAAATATACAGGGTTAATTTTAATTAACACATCACCTCTTGCGGGCAGCCTCTCCACATCAATCCCAACAATATTTGTTCAACGACTTTTTACAAATCTTGATACATAACAATAAAAAAACTTTTTTTTTTTAAGAAAGTATCTGTTATTATTATGAAGCGATATTTATATTATTTTTAGATATCATCTCCAAATGTATTTTAATTAAGTATGATGGGTTATTTGTCTGTCTATTTGAACACAAATGAAAAACATAAATTTAATGAACTAACTTTATCTAAAATCGTCCTTATATAGTATTTTAGTAGGTATACTGTAAAATTTAAGAATGTCTGGACCTTTTTCAAAATCCTGGAATGCATAATATCTTATTGTAGCAACATAAATCTTGTAAAATATTGTTTCTAACAACGTAGAACCATATACGTTAATTAATATAACTTTATATGTACATAACTCATTCAGTACATAGCCTATTCGCAATTGCTTGTTACAATTTGGACATTTTGTCCTTTTTTGTAAATGTTTCTTTTCATGTTATTCTCTTGGTTAAACTACAGCGAAGTCTGTCCGTCCGTGTTGTAATCGGTTGATCAGTTTAAGCGTTAAAACGTGACAGGCAGGTACACTTTATTTCTCTTCAAACACACTTTAGCTTGTAATCTTCAACTGGAAAATTCCAGCCTGAATGTTCTTAAGAAGTGCCTTCAGGTATAAGATAAAATAAAAACTATAAACAACATTGTGGTTTTCCAGATTATTTTACTCCAAAGAATTTGCAGTAGGTAAAATAGTCTGGAAAACGTCTACATCTATGGTTCACATTCTCATCATGGCGACTATAACTAAAGACACTACTATACCAAAAAGTTTAAGGTTCACCTCTTTAGAACATTCGGGATGGAAAGAAAAGATGGGACCTAAACTAAATTTGGTCATCCGATGTTAAATAAGATTTACGTTAAAAAGCAAACTCGCGTTTTCAAAAATGTATTCTGTTAAAATACAATTACTTAAACGAGCACATTTTTCATCGTTTATTGGACCAACGAGCTTTTCGGACAATTAAAAACATTGCTTCTAGATCCATTCAGTAGGGTGTATAGTATTTCATGTAAGAAGTTGAGCAGTCGTTAGATCCGAAATACGGACACACCTTTCGAGAACATTCCTAACTCATTGAAGAAGTTTAAGCCGTTGCCGTTGTAACAATTTGTTGATGGAAATTAAATTAAGACTTTGGGCCTAAAATCGCTACTATATGCATGCATGCTTAACGTCACGCCTGTATCTCTTATGGGGTAGGCAGAACAGCAGAGGTTACAAGACCATCTGATGTCACGTTTGACAAATTTGGAGGTATTATAAAGATGGAAAGAGACTATTGACGGAGGGTCAGCCTATCGCCCACAAAAACGCCTTTAAAACCTACTTAAATCTATCTTATACGATTACTATACTTTGTATCAGAGTGCCATGGAGCATGTGGGTGACCTAAAGCACAGAATAAGTAATAGTACCGTTGGTACAGAAGAATTACTCCGCAAGAAGATCTAAATAAATTCGAGTCTTGCTACGACGCGATACGGTGGAATTCAGCTCGCACAGCATTACGTACACCTGCAAATTTATATACCTAGAAGTTTTGTCTCTTTCTATCGCATGCCTCTTATCTTTTCTTACGCTGTTAGGGTTGCTGCCTTGTGAAGGATAATTAATCTCCTTATTTGTAATTAGGTATCTACCGATGAAGGTATTACTGTTATTCTAGTTTTGTAAAAAATATTATTTCAACTTACCTAAAGTACAAAATGAAAAAAAAGTTACGACGAATAATTAGTAATACTACCTATGTTTTGTTTACTAAATTGAACATAATCAAATCTAAACATAATCTAATTGAATATTTGTTTCTTTTTATGTCCATTTTTAAATACTATTTGCGACCTCGATCTTATAATTACTGTGAGTGCTATTAGGTAGGTAGGTATCTACAACGCGCGCGCGTGACACCCGACTGATTCGAAATGCGCCGGCGGAGCGCTTCGCTATAGGTAAATAACGGATGTACCGCGCGGAGTGAGCCAGGCCTGCCTAAAGTAAGGTTTTCACCACTGTCTATGGACACATTAAACTTCCGGGTCTACACATACTACCATGCCGACATTGAGGAACTGACTTGCCGACACTAGGTAAACGTTTTGCCGACAGTGGAAACTGCCTTGCCGACAATGACATTAGGTACCTAGTTGAAAAGTCCCGGTGCCAATTGTTATTTCACTACCTATCCCGTCTATATCCGGAACACAGAAAATAAGGGAGGCAGTAGAAATAAGCAGAACAGAAATGTATTAGGTATTTGAAAAGAAGAAATAAATAATTTTGGGCACTGCGTGGCGCGGTTTGCCAGAAAAGGATTCTTTATACGAACTGCTTACGGACGATACTGCATATTATAATGATGGCATAGGTTCTATTGTTTCAAGCATCTGACAAACACTACACACGACTGTTAGAACACATATGTTTCCATTCTACCAACTGGTAACGACGACGGGTTAGCAGGGTTTATATATTTTTACATTAAAGTTCAGAAAAAGTATTTTGGTTTTTCATTAAATAATATTCCTAAGTAATATTGTCCTAAGTTTACAACATCCATTAAAAATTCATCATAAAAAAACGATTAGTCCAGTAACTACCCGTATTGAAAAAAAAATTAAGGTCAATTAAATTAAATCAACATGTTTCATTTTCACTCAACGTTTTGGTCCCTTTCCAGATCCGGTGTTTACGAGTGCGATTTAAAAAGCCTTTAATATACTAATGAATCGTGGAAAATTAAGACAGAATTAAGTTAAAACATCGATAAAATAGATCTGGTCCTATCTTTGCTGATATTCATAACTTCACAACTTGTTTAAACTTAAAAAACAACGTTCAATTATTTGTCAAAGGTACCCTAACTTCAAAAAGATAAGTATTTCTGTCCTCTTGATAAGTCTGATGGATAACTTCCGATGTGAGAACACACAGTCCAACAAACCAGCAAGAAAGACACCTTTCCTCTCAGCAAGTAAATCGAAATGAAGGCCAACTTAACTGGTACGATAACGCCAATAACCAATTATAAAGAGCTTTCATCTGACCCGTTTTTAAGGTAATTGAAGGTCTATCTATGTAGGTGGGTTTTGGAAATAATATTGATTTTGATAAATATTGGTCAGTGGTACATTATTAATAGTGTTATTAGTTAAAAGAGGATTTAAGGTTTAATTTTATGAATGACTAGCTGTTCTCTTGGGATTTCCCGTATATTCGTGTTCCCGTGGGAATATAAGGATACAAAACGTAGTTGTTAAATAGCAACTATTACAGATAGGACTATTTCATTTAAACATTTTCAGGATCTAGAGATGCACGCGGGTGATGCCGTAAAATCTATAAGAATACATGGAATTTGTGGCGTAATATTCAAAGATATCCTTTTTTAATCAGCGTCACGTCTGCTATTTCCAAACTTGTAACTTCAATTAACTCTACTCAATGTGTAACACAATATTAATAATTCGGTTCCATCAATCGTGTTCCCGCATAACATCACCGACTGCGACTGACAGGGTCATTAATAACTTGGATCTGCTCCGACGCACGATGAACTCGCTTATTGTTAACTTAAATGTAATTTAGTACTAGTTTTACGGTCTAGGTGGCGCAACGGTGTGATTACATGTCGCTGGCGCCAGAGTTCCTGGATTTTACCAGTTCAGTTTGGGTTGGGTTGCAGTTTATACTAAGATACTCCTTAGATTATGTGTAGTCCTAGTGACTATCATTGGCTTTTTAAAGTCTAGTTTGAGGCAAATCTCTTAATTTTAAGTATCTCTAATGTTAAAATTAGAAGCTTCAAAATCAGTTTTTGTAAGCAAAATAAGCGAATGTCTAGAATGTCTATCTGCTTTTTAGGTTCGTATTATGAAATGAAAGCTTGCTCAGATTTGCACTCTACTTAAGTAAAGATATTTCGACAGTTCTCTATGGATATCTGACAACGAATCTATGTTTGAGTCATGATTAACGTTTCAGAAAGCTTTCCTAAAGGCAAGTTTAAGGACAGGCGGCGCGTCGAGCATTTTTACTACACCGCCGGCTTGACTATGGAACTAGCCGCTGCGCTGGTTTAGAATAAAGCAAAGCCGGCGAGGTAACGAAGACGCGAAAAGCCCCGCGCGTCGCCCCGCCCCGCCTGCGCCTGTGCTTAAACGTGCCCTTATCCTTAGTACCTATTACCAGTTACCAGACGATCAAGAAAGTTAGTATAATCTAGCAATATCTCACTCTAGGACCAATTTAAGCAAAATACGACTAATCAGTAGGGAATTTTAATGAATCTAAAAAAGTCTACGCATCAGTCTTCACTCAAGCATAAATTTAGACACTTTATTTACATATTTATAGCTTGCGACACTTATATCACCGGGGCTTGGCGAGTGAGCGTAGATGGTGCCATACGCCGGGACTTTCAACGATACCCAAAATTGTACGAGCTTTTAGTTAAGTTAATTAATTTTAATATTTTGGACAGATTTTGTATAGTGCCTCTGCTGAGAAGAGCCTACTGCCCAAGCTCAGTGACCAGGATAATAATAATATCATGCTAAGATCAAAAACGCCTCGTTAATCTCACCTTACAAATAAAAAATTGCAGACGCTAGAGCATCGTCGTAAGGTTGCTTGTATTTTATCGGCTACATTTTGGCGAGTGTGCGAGTGCTCTTTTTGACCAAATTGAACCCACACTTTTTACCACCGTTTTACCAGACGCAGACGGAACTTCCATCCCTAATAGTAGATTTACCAAAAAGTCAAACAAAACGATAGTTCCTTTTTGGTACGGTTTGCCAAAGTGTGGAACAATCTGCCTGCGTCTGTTTTTCCTGACCACTACAGTCCTGGAACTTTTAAGCGTCCAGTGAATAGGTTTCTCGTGGATGGACGTGGACCACCCTGGTCTTTATGCGCACTTTCCATCAGGCGCATGGAAGACAAACGTCCTATCCTTATAATATAAAAGAAGTCTACCGGTGGTTCAGGTAGATTTGAAATAAGTTCATCGATTCTGTATTGCCATGATGAATAGTGATTTTCAATATTCATTCAAAGATCACGTCATGGATCAATAATGGCTTGTAGTTGTCATGGCAACACAACATGATAGGTTTTTAATGCAAGATCGATCGTTGGATTTTACATTGAAATGCACTTTAAAACATTACGGGAACTCTACCTACGTATTAGTAAACTATAGTGTTGCCGCATTGTCTCATCAATAACTTACCAAA
Source organism: Stenoptilia bipunctidactyla (assembly GCA_944452665.1). Classification (NCBI taxonomy): domain Eukaryota; kingdom Metazoa; phylum Arthropoda; class Insecta; order Lepidoptera; family Pterophoridae; genus Stenoptilia; species Stenoptilia bipunctidactyla. The sequence goes on from OX101730.1 coordinate 3,688,301, forward strand.
AATATAAAGTAAAAACTCCTATCTTTACTTTTACTTTAACTCTCTGGTATGTACAGAAGGCAGCAGATCAAGCGTTACATTACCTGTCAAATTTCCACTACCAATTTTAACTTAATGTCGAGGGCATAGAATTCATATTCAGGTAAAAAAAATTGACCGATTAGTAACGCTTGATGTGCTGCCTTCTGTACTTTAGTTATTGAAAACTGCGTAGTGCTTAGGTACAGCTTATTTATTTACATTTTATTGATTACGTAGAACAGAAAATAGTATTTAGGTATTTAAATAGTGTAGTGTGTAGCAGAGCACAAATGCCGAAATGCCCAAAAGATGATATTTTCCAAGCAAAATTTCTTCTAACTTGTCTACTAAGTAAGTTGAGACTCAACTTATAACTTAAACTTATAACAACTCAACTTTGTCAAAAAACTAATAATATAAGTAAGTTAGTATAATGGTGTTGTTTGTTATTAAAAGTGAGTAAATTATCCTAATTTAGACTTTTTTTTTCACTTGAATTATTTCATGAGAGTCGTTTCAGATCAAGTTTTTCGTTCCCAATTATGAAAATGAACTGTACAAAAATATCGACAAGACGTTATATTAACTTCTTGTGATTGTATAGGAATACCTAGAAAATACGATAAAAGTAGCGTACCTATGTGTTATTTGAGGCTATGCTCTATCTTTCTAGAAATTACAATCTGTCAACAACAAAGTGAAACAATAACAAACAAACATCCATTCTCACAAATTTTTTCTTTTGTAGTATTAGTTAAATTTTACTTACGGCGATATTATTTTAAAACGCAAGTCCTGAGCATAAAATAACAGAAACTTCTAACATTATACTGTAATATCTTGAAGCTACACTGAAAAAATGAGGAGTTAGCAAAGTACCTTTTTGGCTTTGTTAAAAGGATCTTGTTTATTTTTAATCAAGACTCGTGGAAAATGATGGAAGTAAACTTGGTAAATAATATATACGTAAACATGGCTAAATTCACTTGTTTATTAACACCATACTGCTCATTAAATACAAATAACTCAATCTACAAATTTTACAGTTTACAAAATTGTTTAAATTTTAATAAGTTCACTCAATAAGCTTTAACAAAGTAATTCGTGTAATATTAACCGTTACCACTCACGGTTAAACTTAAATAACCAGTACTTGACTACTAATAACCACTTAGCTTTGCTAATACAAAAGAACACTCATTAGTATTTAACCGAGTACACTTATTTATTGGTAGCAGGGTGGAGTTAGCTATTTTGTTTGCTATTTAGTTAGTTATTTTTAACAGAGTACTTGTTTAAATATTCATAAGTAAATATTCTGGCTGCCGGTGGAGCCGCCGATGCGCAGATATCCCCTCCACGTTTCGGTCAGCGCTAGAGTTATGTGTGTGCCGCAAACTAACAGTCTTTCGTTCGAACGTTTAATAATTTAATTAAGTGAGTGCGACGACGCATAAAGGAGTGTGTTACCTATAAAACGTAGTTGATTGATTAGGTACCAATATGCTATTGCTTTGTGCCTGAACCTACTGTTTATTCCTAAAGACGCTGCCGGCGGCGGCCCCGACAGCGTCGTATTTTTTTTATAGTCAGGTGATTTAATGTAAATGGATGAAGAAGTACAAAATCTGCTGAAAGCCTTGAGTCTGGAAGAATATATAGAAGTGTTCAAAGGTAAGTTCGTTTATGTATTTAATTTTTATCTTATATATTTTATTAGACAGAGACCGTACAATCGCACACCAGTGACCAGTGAACGCGTGATCTTGAGCCAAGGTAGCGCCGTAGAGGGTTTCAATACCTTCTATGTGAGACTAGCTTATACTGGTTTATTGCCACTGATATGCCGTTGTGTCTTTAATTTACAGCTGAGTAGCGGCTTTGCGCGGTTTGACCCGCGTAGCTCTTGATCCCGTGGGAGTTTCTTAGCAAAATATGTTACTTCTGGTTAATGTAGCCATCTAATGGTGAAAGAATCTTTGAATCATTCTAGTAGTTTTTGAGTTTATTCATTACAAACATACAAAAATACAAATCTTTCCTCTTTATAATATTAGTAAAGACTTAAAAAAAGAGGAGGAAAGTAGTTTTTATTAATATACATTTGAACTATACATATTGTTTATTTCATACATTTGATGATCATTTTTCTTAAATCAGTTATTTAATTACAGAAAATGCAATTACATCTCTATCACTTCCACTACTCCAGGAATCTGACCTAAAGGAGCTATTTCCTAAAATTGGCCATCATGCCATATTCTCAAAAAAATTAGAAATACATAAAAAGACTATGCATCCTATTACCGATGATAAGTAAGTCACTAACAATTCAAAAATTTAATCTGCTTTAATTATCTGTATACTGTTGTCTTAATTAATCCTTCAATTTACAGGCGTGTGATGTTTCAAGCTTTAACTTATCTATGTCTGACTTGCTGACATATCCGGTTGACCCTGATGCACGTCCTCAAGCTTCAAGCTCACCCGCACCCAAGACACCTATCACAATAACCATTCCATCAGAGAACAAAATTAACATTATCGTATGTATTGTAATATTTCTTCAGAGCTATAATTAGGTACTATCTATACATATATCTCTATTTATCATCATTCATACAAGATGTAAAAAGTCAATTAAAAATAAATGAAGGGAAAAAAATAATGACCACTTTGAATCAACTTTGAATCCTGAAAAAAATCTACTGTTCCATATTTGTTAAAAAAAATTTAAACAGATTTTTCTTATATACAGGGTGTCCCGTAAGTCATGGATCAACGGATCTATGGTACCAAAATAATATAACATATACAACAGTTTACAAGTTAGATGTTACAAAAAGTTGTGTCAAGTTATATAATCTGCAGCCGAACTAGGTTAGATGCCTGTATGTCGGCAGACAGTGCCTCGTTTTTAATAGAAAAATTATTATAAAATAGGTAGAATGAGTAGAAATTATAATTTATTTATTTCTGTTTTTCAGGATTTACCGTTACTTTTAAATAGTACCCTTGAAGGAAGAGGTTTATTAAATTTAGATACACATATTCCGTTGGATAATACGGCAAGAATAAGATTGGTAAGGCTCATCGGAACCTACATTTTGAGCAATCATCCGTCAAATGCAATAAGGAGTACCATTTATGCAAATTAGGTACACGAAATTATTAGAGTATTCCCACAAGAAAAGGCATCGGTGTACTTCCATAGCAAGATTGTGGAATCTTCACGAGGTTTAATCACCAGGTTGGCAGGAAAGTTGCCTGATCAAATCCTGTGTGCCTACTGTGCCTATGCTGCTGTACTGTGCTAATGCTGACTGTGCCTACTTTGTAATTTGGGTTTAGTATTGTAAACTTTGAGACTGTTCTTTTGTGATTTTCAGATATATGACAATAAATAATAAGTGAACAATAACAGTATTTTTTTAGTTTTTTTTTACCCACATTGCAGAGAAAGTCTGCTATGGCTACAGAGTTAAATGACTCGCATTGCAGAGAAAGTCTGTTGTGGCTACCTAGCAAAACGATTGCAGATACCAAGAAGGTTGGCTGTGGCTACAGAGTTAAGTGACTCGCATTGCAGAGAAAGTCTGTTGTGGCTACCTAGCAAAATAATTGCAGATACCAAGTAGGTTGGCTGTGGCTACAGAGTTCAATGACTAACATTGCAGAGAAAGTCTGTTGTGGCTACCTAGCAAAACGATTGCAGATACCAAGTAGGTTGGCTGTGGCTACAGAGTTAAACAACTCACATTGCAGAGAAAGTCTGTTGTGGCTACCTAGCAAAACGGTTACAAATACCAAGAAGGTTGGCTATAAGTATCCAAGAAAGTTTGTCAATATAAACAGTAAAGTTGGCTACGTTTGCAAACATTTTGTTTGTAATAATAATCAAGCTTACTTTGTTATTTCTAAGCAAACAATTTTAACCGATTTACTCGGTTGATTCTGATCAAGTAAGAATAGCAAACTTGACTTATTTATTTTTAGCAACAAACTTTGCAGGTTGTATATTGACAAACACGCTTTGTTAAAATGAACCGAAACTTAGTTATTTTTACATGCGAAATTTTTTCAGTGTAGTGCTTCTGCAAGTAACTCGGTAGCGTAGCGGCAGTTTTATAATATGCTTGCTGACTTATTTTAAAGATTTTTTGATGTTAGCTATACCTAAGATATTAGGTATTTGCGGCCATGTCAAATCATTAAGAGTTTAATAAATTCTGTGAGGCACGCATTAGTCAGCAAGAGTGACTGAAGTCTTAACAAAAAAATAATGCGACATTTTGGATTGTATTGCGTTTATTACGTTTCATCGTTTTTCGACATTTCAGAGACTTCAGACTACGTTATGTTAATTTTTTTTTTTTTTATATATATGGATAGGACGTTTGTCTTCCATGCCACCTGGTGGAAAGTGCACTTGAAGACTATGGTGTTACACGTCCATCCACGAGAAACCTATTCACTCGACACTTAAAAGTTCCAGGACTGTAGTGGTCAGGAAAAACAGAAGCAGGCAGATTGTTCCACTCCTTGGCAATCCGTACCAAAAAGGAACTATCGAAGCGTTTTGTTCGACTTCTTGGTAAATCCACTATAAATAAAACGTGTAACAATATAATATATCGTAAACCCTATGGCAGTATAGAACCAAGTAAATATTTATGTCAAAACGGATTTGATTTACAGTATAAAATCATATTTCAATAGTTTTTCAATAGAACATGTTGTTACAAATATGAATGAATATAAGATTTTGGGCATTCCACTTTTAACAACAAACATTGTTATTAAAGACTAAAGATATAATTATGATACATGATAGCAATATCAAGTTATACCTACGGATGTTAATTTTAATTAGAAACTTGTTAATAGTCCTGGAAAATACCCACATTCATGCTATTCTCGTGTCTGCAAAAAGAATCTAAATTCAAATTATTTGTCCATTTCGAACACAGAAAAAAGGCCCGGCACCCAACACACGCAACGTTCTGTTCATAGCATAGCGTACTCTGCGAATGCACAAATCCATTCCAGTCTCCTATTTATAAAATGACATTGAAAATGCAACCTTATCACTGTTAAATAAGATTGGGATTCGAATGAAGGTATTTTATTATTACACTCATAATATTTTCTCAGTAATTCACAGTACAGAGAATTTTGGACGCAATCCCCTAAGGTTTAAGGTAAAGATTTGCGCAAATTTATATAATCGAGGGTCGTGCATTTGCTTTTAAGCCTGTTCTTTATTATTTTCAGCCGTATTCCTATACGACTAAGGTAGAAAATGGTAAGTAATGTTTGGTTTATGGTTTTTTATAGTGGGTTGCAGGCAATCAGCTGTTTCGGCACGCGCAGGGCCGGAGTCCCTCAGGGTCGGGCGTCGGGCCCTTCGCAACCCAGACTTAGAAGTTTCTATTCAATATCCGGTGCTGCTTGTGACGAGAAGGATATTTCAAATTTGGAACGACGACGTTAGGAATGAGTCAGAAATGCACAAATTTCTAAATTAAGAATCTTCGTTTTGTATAGTATTTTTAATTTGAAAAACTGTTAACCTTATTAAGGCACATTATAATGTTAAAATTAGTTGTTATTTACCATTCCTTTAAATATTATTGTTAACTGGTTATACCAAACATTGAAAGATTGTCCATTACCAAATTGGCAAGTCGATGGGGCATTCACATAATGGATTTCTATATTCAATCAAATAATGGTCCATCTAAAATCAAAATCGAAACACTAACAAAAATGGTTCCTATCTACAAACCTGGAATTAAAGATCCACCAAAACAATCAAATTTGGAGCCTAAATTGGAGCCAAATAATTATTTTGTCACTTTTATCTCTTGTGAACATTAAACTGTTGTTTACGAATAGTAGGTATACTTAATATTATCACGATAGTTTATTATAAGTTAACGACTCACTTCGGCGTCTCTTATGTTTAAGTTATTGCATACTAGCTGTGTCGAGCGGTTTTACCCGCGCCATTTCAAATCCCGCAGGAATATTGAGATAAAAAGTATTTTTAAAAGTAAAATTATTTTCTATTCCAGACTGTAAACTATCACTATGCCAAATTTCATCTAAATCCATTAAGCCATTTTGCCGTGATAGAGGAACAGACATCCAGGTATGCATACATAAATCCATCCAAACTTTCACATTTATAATAAAAAAAAATATACAAAATTTTAGTTTGCTTTTATTCGATAGATGTCGCTGTACGTCGATTAAATCGCGCAAGAAGAGTTATAAATGACTTAGCCATATTTACTTAGTAGACTACTTTTATTCATCCTCATTTTCACATTTGTAATATTAGTAGCCAATAGGATATCGCTCAGCTGACGATGTATGTAATAACAACATAATATAGTATGTAAGAATGAATGATAGCGACGGCTGTTTCGTTTCGTATTGAGATGATGTTTAATTCTTATTTGTACTAGAAGGTAAAATGCTGGACTGGGAGCGAAAGAAAAACATAGAATGTACCAGCTGCTTCACTTCCCGGGAATACTGTAAAAGTCAGTAAAGGGACAGAGGTTTTATTGCGCGTTTTTACAGGCGATAGGCTGACCCCTGTCACTACAATATTCTCTCTTTATAATTCCGCCAAACGTGCGTGACATCAGATGGTTTCTGTCTACCTCAAAAGCCTCTGGTGTTCTGCCTACCCCATACCTAAGGAATACAGGCGAGAACCTATGTATGTATGTATGTTATATAAATATAGCCTAATGGGGTTTCATATCCTATAGTTTTTGAGTTTCTAGAAGCAAACCTAAGGGATTTTTCTTTAAATTAAATTTTAGCCTTTGTAACTAGTTCCAGAAGAAATAGTATAAAAGTAAAGTGAACAAGTAGGTAAATAGTGAAATATATTTTGAATGATTCTTTTGAGTTAATTCTATACAAACAAACGTAAAAATAATCTTTTTCTTTTATTTCTATACCTATCATATAATATTGTTAACTTACTTATTTTATTTAAGTATAGAAATGTGATAAATTATTTTTATCAGACGACAATTAAATTCGAATTATCCGCGCTTTTTCGATATCTTTGGATATTCTATTTTGATTGTTAGCCTGTTAGCGACGATAGCCTTAACCTAGCCATGAGAATAAAAACAAGCTTTAATAACAACCTAGTTTTACTTAACCACTTTCATGTAAAAGTCATTGAACCAAGACATCATGCCTAGTTAAATATTTCGAAGTACCTAATGATGATTTACACTAAATTTACACTTTTACAGAGAATTCAAATATGAAATCCGAGATAAGTAGAAAATCGCAATCTTAATTTAGGTTGTAATGGCAACGTAATACATTTTAATAGTACCTACCTATTTTGAATCTAAGAATGCTTAGATCAAGAATTGAGATTTACAATGTTTTTCAAACACATTAAATGTATGAGCGTTGCCATGACAACCAACATCTAGATTTGTTTTTGTATACATAGGTAATTGGATCGAAATTAAATATAGAATAGATATGCACTATTAATATCCAAATCCCGGAATAGGGCGCTAAATTCAATAAATTACAGATTTTGCAGCGCCGCAGTTCTTTGTAACTTTTCCTCGAGCGCAGGAATGGTCCAACTCACGGTTGGTACCTATACTCTTAGTAAGTAATATTCAGGAAAAACAACAGCCAAGGTATCCATTATAAAAGTAACTTATACGATATTGCCAGTTCTCAACATTAAAAAAATCATATCTAAGCCATATTAATATGCCTACATATTAAATAACTAGCGGCGCGCAGTTTTGCAAGATGTTGGTATTCCGTAGAATTTTAGAGATTTGAGCCGTAGTAGTACAGATACACAACCAAAAACTCTTCAACTAATTAAAAATTGAAGTCGTCGTGGCGCCGTGGTTACTGTGTGTATCATACGATATCACAGGTTAAGCAACGTTCGGCGCGGTCGGTACTTGGATGGGTGACCGCCGACCATTAATTTCTCACGACGACTTCCGTGCTTCGGAGGGCACGTTAAGCCGTCGGTCCCGGGTGCTGTATAATTGTATGCAGTAGTCGTCAGGGTTAGTCAGAAGTCAGCTTGGCACCCTGAAAATTCTGGCATCCACCACACAGCACTGGGCCAGCTTGGTGGATTATGGCCTATACCTCCTAGTCACCCAGGGGAGAGACTCATGCCCTGCAGTGGGCTCATTACAAAGAGTTGTGATGATGATGAATTAAAAATTTATTTTACGTAGATAAAGGTTAATTTACATTTTACAGTAGTAACTACCTACTTAAATTCTCCAATTAATACTTTTTTCTTAATATCGCCCGCCGCAGTTATACCCAGTAGGTACTCAGTAACCACAGACAATTTTCTTTCTTTTTTCCTCAATAACAAGGTCTTACTGGCCACGTATAAACGGTTATCATATCAAATAGGCGGCAATACCCTGCAACTATATAGAATAACTACCTATTTTAATGATAAGAGCCTTGTGGTGCTGTGGGCGAAAAGACGCCTGATACACAAAAGGTCACAGGTTCGATCCCGTCGCAAGAAATATGTTTGAAAGTTCTGCAGGTATTTTTAATGTATCGGGTAATTTGCTATGTATTAAGTATTAAGTTAATCATTAATTTAGTTAGGGCTGGGTGCTAGGTAGCACTGGCGCTGCGCGAAATAAAAAACATACAGTTAACTTAGAAGGTTTCTCGTGGATGGACGTGAAACACCATAGTCTCAAAAAAAAAAAATAAGTAAGAACGTAAGTTTTTATAATTTCACACCATAAATAAATACAAGAGGAACTAACAATACTGGTTATTTATGTTATGTAATAATATAAGAAATATTTTTATCACTTTTTTTCTAATATTTTACTACTCCTACATAATAAATACCCACTCGTAGATGCTAACAAAAAGAGTCCCCATTTAAAGAGGTAATAGTATAGTAATAAAATGAAATACCTAAATAAATACAAGCAAAACCAAACGGCTTTACCTAGCAACGAATAACTTACCATAAGCGGAACCCAATACATCCTTACGGTTTTTTTTTCAAATACCGGTTTTTAAGCCGCTAAGGAATTCGAGCCAGTCGATGTATTGATAAAATTCAAGTTCTGAATAAATTATGCTTATCCACGGTGGAAGCTGGTTTCCATAGGGTATCGTTTTTTTTAAGATTCTACTAATATAATAAAGAAAGTTGGGATGTTTGGATGTTTGAATGTTTGTCAATAAAATACATTATTTCATTTTTAAGGGTCGTGAATGTAAAAAGGTTTCTACCATGCTGGACTGCGAGCGAAGGAAAATCATAGAATGGGCCAGCTGCTTCTCTTCCCGGGCATACTAAGTCAGTTAAGGGACAGAGGTTTTGTTGGGGGCTGCCCCCTGTAACTGCAATAGTCTCTTTCCACCAATATAATGCATCCAAACGTGACATCAACATCAGATGGTTTTATAACCTCTGGTGTACCTACTGCCTACCCCATAAGGGATACAGACGTGATGTTGTGTATGTATGTATTGGCAGCGGTCTCGTATTCCGAAATATAGAGTTTACCCCACGGTACCATATTACTAGGATAACAGGGTGTTCTAGGATATAGTCTACACAAAACAAACAAAATTTGATGCGTTCAATAGTAACAACAAACCATGCTAACAAACAAATAACCTTTGTAAACTCATGTTATAAGTATTATAATATTTATAATACAATCCGATAAATTGTAAGAATTTCCGATATAACTTACATTGCATCTCAATCCCGATTTTAGGTTTAAAACACTACAATTTACAACAGTTGTCACGACAACCAAAATCTAGATTTCTATTTTGTAAGTATGAAAGAACCTTGGTTCTAAAATTTAGATCCAAAAGAATTCCGCTGCTAGTAAATTAGAAGAGATTATTTAGAAATAAAAACTAAATTAGTTCTCTTTATCATCATCGTTCAACCAGGAGAAGCCCACAGCTGGACAAGGTTCTCCACACCGATCGGTCCAGCACTACCCACACCCAGTGTTTGCCAGCAATTTAGGAATACGCCGAGTGAAGCCGCGGCTATAAACTTATGTCAAATATATTGCGCCAACGTGGGCAGGTTACTATTACACGAGATTTATGACCTTCTGCTAATGATTCGTTTTTTTTTTTAAGTTAAAAAAGCCTAAAGTTACGGTTATAGTTGAGGATTAAGTTCGTTAGGTTCGGCTTAAGTGCGTTAGGATATCATAAAAATGATATAGTATTAAAAGTGTTATTATGGGCAACTTGCGCTTGTAAAATTGGTAACTTAGAATGAGCCTGTATTAGCACAAACATGTTGTAGAACTAAATTCAGCGAACCCAAAAAGGGGAAAGGATAAATAGGAGAATTTCTACGTACATACACACACACATAACCATACGCCTGTCTCGCTTTGGGGTAGGCAGAGAATAGGCAACACCAATTGCTACGATCCAGACATACCTCTTTCGCATACATGATTGCCGGTTACGGGTACTTTTAACTGGCCTTTTTTTCGATTGCACGATGGCCCAAAGACGTTTCGAACCCTATGTTCTTTACCGTCGCAAAGTAAAACTGATGGACCGATTCTTATTAACCAAAAGGCTATTCTGTCGTGTTGGTTATTTCATATTATTTGGTGGAAATAGGAGCAGAAGTGCAAAAGATATAGAGCTCTAGTTCTGGAGAACTAGTGACAGGATGTCAGCCAATATTGGAGCTAGCTAAGTATTTAAAATGTTGGTTCTAAGTGTATGGATGGACTACGTCACTAATGACTTTATAAATACTTATTTCATATGTATAAAGAAATTATCAACCCTCCTATTTGCTTCAAATTGTAGTTTTAGTCTTGAGTGTAAAAAGTTAATACTTTAGCTGCGAAGCTTTAAATCTTACAAAGAGACCTAGTTGCCCTCTGGATATAAACATTGATAACGAAGTGGTGCGATGGTAAAGCGGACCATTAGAAACTATTGCTTAACAAACAGTAGCTTTTGAATGAAGAATCAAATAACGAAACCAAAGTTAGTAAAAATATTATAATGTCAATCAGGTAAAATAATGAACTGAGCGATGCACAGCTTCCGTCTTTCCTCGCAAATCCACTTTGGCAGCGGGCGCTCGAGCGATATGTCGCGGTTTCATACAAACTCAATACTTTCTATCGTGTCGCGGAAACCGCTGCCCACGCCGCTGTCGTTATCGCTGCCGTCCAGTTTGCAGCCTTAAACGAATTAAGAATCGAATTGTAGCTATTGGAAGTGGATCCGGAAGGTCCAACAATCGTACCTGTTCCTCACAGTAGTGATAAGATTCACGGGGTTCAAGCCAAAATGTATGTCCAAAACATAATAGTATATTATGTAACAAGTGAGCGAAGTTGCTAATTACAGTCGAGGCTGTGATTTGAGCCCGAGCCGCAGGCGAGGGCTTAATAATGAGCCGAGACTGTAATTAGCAACGCTCACGAGTTACATACGACGTTTTTCAACACACTTGTGAGTAAAAGACAGACATACGTGGTCATAAAATAACAAACACACTTGATAACAAAGCTGTGAATTGTGATTGAAAAATGGCGCCGAACCTCGCGCATGCGCGTAGGTTTTTTTTTCTGCCAAATGTGTCAATGTCTGTATAGCATATACAGCCTATTTTACGTGAAAATGTTTAATTTGGAATGGTAAATGCAAATATTTTAATATTTTATAACAAATTATTGTAAATTGTGAACAATTTGTTTGATATACATATTTGTTTTACTAATATAAGGCGCAAACATTTAAAAATGTATATGGATTTGAAGTGGTATAAAACCTCTTTGTTGTTTCTGAAAAAAATTAATGTATAACCCGGATCAATAAAATATGCTCTGTTTACTCGCATGTAATTTGCACAAAGGTACAATTCAACTTTGTAGGATTCATTATATTATGCACTAGGGTATAATATATTATGCACGCGTGACTTATAGCCCAGTTTATAGTTCTAAATTTAATAGAATAAGGCTCACTTTACGAGCAAGTGTGTTGAAAATTATATAACTACATAGGTACCTATGTCTAATACGCCAACCTATTCTTTGTTCCTGTCTCTGTTGCCTATTGGCAACTACTCGTTTGGCAAAAGGTTAGGCTAGCGCTGCAGAATCACATAACTGTACTACTCTTCTCTTTGCAACGCTGCATAATCTTGCAAATAGGATGAATTAGAACAAAAATGGCTTACTTAGTAACTGTTACGTCGTAACATCTCTAGTTAGTACGTTGGTATTATTGTAACTCAAATTAGCGAAAATAATCTTTTGGTGACTACAGCCCAGTGGCCCACTATTGGTGTTATCCACCATAACTTCTTGCGGCCACAGACTATTGCTGCCGAGAATTGGAAGAATCGAGCTCGTCATCATTAATTTTTAAATAATAGCCCAAACATTCATAGAGCACAAAGATGCTTTTGAAAAGTCAACAGAAGTAAAGAACTGTCTTCAGCTGAATTAATTATCCAGACAATGCAATTCTTCTACATGTTGGGATAGAAGAAGTTGAACTACTTAATTGTGATATCCATGATTCAATAATCCATTAATTAATTATTTAAAGTTATGAATTGGAATTGGTATGAATTGGTCGTAATATTATGGGCCTTATAAACAAGCTTAAAGTCGCTCAGCGGGCAATGGAAAAGGCTATGCTCGGAATTTCCCTGCGGGATCGAATCAGGAGTGAGGAGATTCGCAGGCGAACCAAAGTCACCGACATAGCCAGAAGTATTGCAAAGCTGAAGTGGCAAATGGGCATATAGCTCGCAGAACAGATGGCCGTTGGGGCACAAAAGTTCTCGAGTGGCGGCCACGTACTGGAGATGCAGCGTAGGCGGGCTTCCCGCAAGATGGACCGACGACGACCTGGTCAAAGTCATCGGTAAACGCTGGATGAGGCCGGCGCGGGACCGAACGCCGTGGAAAACCTTGGGTGAGGCCATGTCCAGCAGTGGACGTCTACTGGCTGATGATGATATCTAAAGTAATAGTTGGTTTGTTCACACGCTAAGAGCTTAAAACTGGATGGATTTGTAAATCTGTTGAAGATTGGTAGGTTTTATCAATAATGGATTTATCTTCCCTATGGGGAGAGGGACGCGGTAAAACTGAGAAAAGAAAAAACGTTTTTTAACGTTGCGTCGACTCAAAATGAGCAATTAGGTATATGTATAGTTATCAACTGTGAAGTTTTATAAAATAGCTACTTAAACCGTCTTTTATTTTTGATCAATTTTTTTCAAAGTTTACACCACATAACTTGTATGTATTCCTTGTATGTATCGCCATTAGTAAACCATCTGATGTCACGTTTGACATCAGACAAGAGAAGCAGCTGGCGCATTCTATGTTTTTCCTTCGCTCCCAGTCCAGCGTGGAAGTTGAGTCAAACTAGGTCTAAAAGGTATTTTATATACTACTAGGCATTTATACAGAAATCATTGACAGTCGCACAGCTGACTACTAAAGCACGATTGTATATAAACAGAGCAAAAATAGGCAACAAGATACCTATTAATAGTTATGACGAATCAATCGATTAATTCGGTTAATTTTCATTATTCGTAGGTATTTCTCCAAAAAATCCTTAGCATGTTCTATTTTTATGCATTGATTCATATTCAGAATGTTATGTGTTAAAAATGTCTTGAAATGTATTATCAAAGCTATGATGCTTTGATAATAACTTAAGTAATTTTTTAGCTGTAGTTAGGTAGAGGTATATAGCAACCTACATATAAAAGCACTTCAAAACATTACATAATATGTGTTGGTTCGGAAAGGTAGGTAGGCAGGTATCTTGTCTTATAAAATGTGAAAGTTTAGATGTATGGATGTTTGTTCCTCAATCACGGCAGAACGGCGCCACGGATTTCGATGAAATTTGGCACAGTGATAGTGTAGAGTCTGGAATAGCACATAGGCTAATTTTTATTCCGATATTCCTACGGGATTCGAAATTGCGCGGGTAATACCGCGCGAAACAGCTAGTAAGAAATAACAAAGCAAATTATAAGACATTAAGTAGGAAGGTATTAGTTAAAAAGATACCAAATTGTGAGTGGGTCGATAGGATAAGTAAGGAGGTCCTAAAAGAAATAACTTATTCTTTCGAAAGCAGATACTTATCTGTTAGGAGGAACAAAAAGTCTAGGTAGGTATGAAAGGTAGGTATCAAAATTTGGCATCACATCCTGCTAAGGGTTATTTATAGATTTTAAAAGATAGAAGATCAGAAAGATGGGATTAATCCCTGAGGATACAATACTTTGAAAGTAGATTTGATGTTTAGCAGCATTAATAAGTTACTTTCCTATGTTAATGTTTATTTACAAGGTAGCCTACGATTCTTCATACTAAAAATAGCATATCGCAATCAAACCTTTCATGTTTAACTATAAAAGTTAGTGTTTTTAATGTAAATTCGACAAAAAACTAGTCATAGATATCCAAGTGAGCCGTAATTCGGGCGCACTACGAATAGGCCTACACTCCCGCAACCCAAGCCGCGGTGACGCGATCACGCGACCGAATATTTAACCACTATTTCACGTACTATACTCAATAAAATCAATTTAAAAACTTTAGTTACCTTATTAACAGCTTGAAATTGATGTGTGTATTTGCAATCCAATATATAAACACGGTATAGCACTCAGTTATGACGAAAACCGAATTAATAACACAACACTGGTTACACCCACTTGTTTAGAGAGAACCTTTTTTCAATTATTCTTTTATTTTAAATAGACACTCGTGAAATATCTGATAAACACTGTAGCACTTCACTGAGACAATTTATGGTTTGTGAAATTATTGAAAAAAATATACCTAAATTGAACTTGTTTTAAAATACCGATTTTTTTGAATAGAGTAATCACAAAGTCAATCACGTAGATATAATTTGAATCGCAGTAAGAATCCACTTGTTTTTAAAATAATCCTTGTCACTGCATGGTACGTTGAACTACATCCAATTCAGCTGGTCGCTCCTAACGTGAAAATCGATAGTCACGATATCTAGGACAACTGCAATTAGATCCCACAGATTCACAACACTGATTCTAATATTATACTTTTTCTAAAATAACTTATCTCCTCGTCTAACCAATATTACAATAAGAAGAAAATTTAGAAATCACGTTTGTTTTTGTAAACTTAAAAAAGTAAATAAACTGTTTAAATCGAGTTACATTTTGAATTTTCCGCAGAATTGTCAGTTGGAATTAAAGTTTTTTGTTTACTTGTATTGTTAGTTAGGGCATTTTGGAATAATTTGGATCAACACGCTCCCGGCGGCGGTTGTTCGCGAACTGAGGAGTGGAGAGGGGGCTGCGACGTAGCGAGGCGGGGCGGGGCGGGGGCGGCGCCATTGTCGACCGACCGAGTTGTTATGCCGTTCCATTGCCGCCACTTTTTTCCATTTTTTTTTTCTCTGGATTCTGGTCAAACAAGTTTGGTATACAACCTGCATTGTAAGGATTCCGCCATTCCTCGAATCGTGCAACGGTCGATCTAAGTTCTAAAGTTAGAAAATAACTTTAGACTCTACATATTAAACTTGAGCATTTTGGTTATATGTATGTATTTGACTTGCAAATGTAGCAAGTTGTCTACCCACCCTTCCTAATACTTCCTATGAGCTGAAATTTGGATTTTGATTTTGTTCATTCATTTCACTTCAAGCTAGTAGGTAAGTAGGCGGAGAAAAACCTGAAGTACAAAATTAAAGTTTCTTGCATTATTTATTTATAGTCCTTCTCCTATCGGTCAGTCACTTCAGTGTTCACAACTCTTCCCTTTTGAAAGAAAAATTGTCAACTTGCATTTGTTCTCGAAGCCGTAACCTAACCCAATTGTCTGATGGTATCGGTAGTGAAGTGACGATGTTAGAGCCAAAGATTTAAATCTTTGGGTAGAGTTATAATTAGTATAGCTAATCTGTACCTACCTTGAATTGAATAAATAAGTATTGAAATAAATAGAAAGGGCTACCACAATACTTAAATTTTACATCAAAATTCCTATAAAACTATTGTAAAAGATGAATCAATGATAAACTTCTCAAGTAATGGTCAACAAGTTTATTTTTGATCCTGCAAAATCAATAATATTTAACTTTGACTTTGAGTGTTATACTATGCCTACCTGGATGTTTCTCGAGATTATTTCTAGGATGTCTATGTTCCAATAGAAATGATAAAGGTGAAACTAGCATTATTTGTAGGAATAATGTCTTTATACAGAACTCTACCAAAACTATTTCATTGTTAGGCTTTTGAATAATACGCTTAACATCATCAGTATAGTCTTTGTATCTACATATCTTCGGGAATGGTATCATGTAAGTAATTCATAAAGTGTTTGTAGATGAAAGAAGGTTTCAACGAGATTTTATCGCTTTCAAAAACAATAAAATAATAACTTACTTTTAAACATGTTAACACAAGATGTTTCATTGCTTCAGAAAGGAAAAAGTCCTTTATTTAATAGGTAGGTACCTACCTAAGCTACCTATGTGTAAGAATTACATTTTTTATATTTTATATAAATAAATTAGGTACTTATGCCGTTACGATATCTAGATTAAATATAAGGATAGTTTATTAAAAAAAAAACCCAGACAATCACACCATCGACATGGCCCCAAAGTAAGCATACTTAGCTTGTGTTATGGGATACCATGTAGTGAACTAGGGGGGAACCTAAAATATAAATAGACAAACACCCAGACACGGATGATTGTTTTTTTCAACCCACAATCACTGGCGTCTGAGGCAGATAGGTTAACCCCGTCGCCAAAGTGTTCGTCAATCAAATTTTTTTTTTAAATCCTACCTAGTTTTTAAATTTTTAAATTATTTATTTTTTATTGAGAGTTTGGTACAATAATTTGACCTACCTAGCTATAGGGATAAGCGCATTCAAACAACGAAAACTAACCTACAGGATCGGCCTGGCTAGCGAGTAGGAACCCTTTAAATAAAATCTGCTGCCATATAGGTATCATGGTCCTGGCCATGAAGCATTCTGTCTGAAAATAAGTTTTCATAAAAATCCAGTTGTATCTTTAATTAATTATTTATTTATTAACACTTTATTGCACACATTACAAAAGGAGAAAAAAAATACAATGATAACACAAACTTAAGAATGTTACAATGGACGGCCTTATCGCTTCAGAGCGATCTCTACCAGACAACCCCAAGCACACAACTTACTTTCGAAACTAAATCAAACCCGGTAGTTCAACTGCTATACCACCGAGCCAATTGATATTGACATCAGTAAATGAATACTTCAAGTGGCACCGAGCAGCATCCCCGCTGTCAATTCACTACAGCTGACACATTGAAAGTGACGGTGATGGGATAAAACCAAGGAGGGAGGGCGGCGGGGCTAAATTGACAATTTTGTGCGGGCGGGGAATCCCGCGTTGTTGTATTTTAGAGGGTTCCGTAGAAAAAAAGATAACAGCTTGTTGGGTAACATTACTTTAATAGATTACACTGTACTTTATTATTGTAGGTGTAACAAACAGCCTTTAGAAGAATATTGTTTTTGGTAAGAACGCATAAAAGTGGTCAAGAAATAGTGCACAAACTCTACTAAGTGTATTTTAATATTTAAGCTCTGTACCTGTACCTACCTGTCTAAGTATCTTACTAAAAAAAAAAATCCGTAACAAAAACTTATGAATTACACAAGTACCTACATTGGGAATCTCCTTTTAAGCATATTGCCTGTGCCGGAGACCCCGCTCCTCCATAACTTAATACTAGTAATATTAATTCATCAATTATGTAAAAATATTTAAGAAAAAAAAAGTAAAAATATAAAAATAAAAATAAATAGAAAAAGTAAAAATATAAAAATAAAAATAAATAGAAAAAGTAAAAATATTTATGACTAATAAGAATAACTTAAACAACAATGATTAATAGAGTTAAATAACTAAATTATCAAATCGTTATCATTATAAGTATCAACAGAAATACAGAAATTATGCCATTACAATATCATAGGAACAAATTATATCATTTTATTAAATTAAATTATATTATATTAAATTAAATTAATTTACTTAAAATTAGAGTAGAAAAAAAATAACAAAAAAAATAAAAATGATACTAATATTCTAAATGTGAAAGTTTGGATGGATGTATGGATGTTTGTTCCTCAATCACGGCAGTACGGCTCAACAGATTTCGATGAAATAGTGTATAGTCTGGACATAGGCTACTTTTTATCCCAATTTTTCCCCGGGATTCGAAATTGAGCGGGTGAGACCGTGCCAAACAGCTATTTAGTTATAACTTTGATAGAGAAATCAAATCAAATATAACCTATAAGTAATCATCTTCAAGAGTATCATCAACATAGGGCTATCAAACGCTGAATTAGTTTTTTAAATCCGATAATTTATGAGATCACGTTATGACGACCGGCTGGTGTAGTGGTAACATACATTGCCTTCTATGCCAGAGGTCCTGGGTTCGAATCCCGGCGGCAGCGGATATTTGTGTGATGAAGTCGTCAAGTCATGGATGTTTATTTAAGTTTAGTTAATAAAAAAATATGTATTTATTCAATATGTATGTTTATGTATTTCTTAAGTATATCAGTTATCTAGTATCCATAACACAAGTTCTTTAAGAAACTTAATTTGGGCTAGATAATGTTGTGTGAGTGTCAGGAATATTTATTTATTTTTTATTTAAAGAAACAATCAAACTCTTCGGCTTTAATTGCATGATGTCTTAAATACAGATTCTTATTAAGTCTAGCATCTATAATTTTGACATAGGTATTGTACAACAAATTAAAAATTACTCCTTTAAGGTCAAAGGTACACCTTTAAGTACTTTGTCATTTCAACCCAATTTGGCTTGAATAGAAAAACAAACATACATACATACATAACTTCACGCCTGTATCCCTTATGGGGTAGGCAGAACACCATAGAGGCTATAAACCATCTCATGTCACGTTTCACAAATTTGGAAGTATTATTATGTTAGAGAGACTATTGCAGTGACAGGGGGTCAGCCTGTCGCCCGCAAAAACGTCAATAAAACTTCCGTCCCTTAACTGACTTTTACAGTATGCCCGGGAAGAGAAGCAGCTGGCACATTCTATGTTTTTCTTTCGCTCCAAGTCCAGCATGTAAGAAAACAAACATGCATATTGATATTGACAAACGCTGTATGCATAGCAGCTCCTAGCTATTAGTTAATTTGATATTCAATCCAATAGCTAATGAATGTACCATAGAACCTACTGAATCATGATGACCCATTTTGCTGAAAATTCGTTTGAAACTGTCAAACTTGTAAGGTCTATCGCATATAATGCACTTAGGACATTTTAGATAGTGTACGAATTCTGTACTCAGTAAATGAAATTATAACAAGTTCGTCACCAAGGAAAATTTCGATCTACTAGCATTTAGAGGATTTGCCAAAATGAGCTTGTTGTGGGTCATGATTCAGTTAGTTCGATAGTACCTACCTGCTGTTTCGCACGCTTTCGAATCCCGCGGGAATATCGGGATTAAGAGTACCTAACCTATGTGCCTAACTAACTATTCAAGACTGTTTCTACCCACACTGTTAGATACCATGCCAAATTACCAAAGCCGTCGCTCGTAACCACGGTGTCTGCAAAGACACCGAAACGTCGAGTTAAAATGTAAAATATAAATTATACGCTATTACCTAATCCGGTTAAAAAGTAGTTTTATTTAAATTATGAATCGTGAAAACTTAAGAAAATATTACCAAAGCCGTTCTGCCGTGCCAGGAACAAACATCCATACATACATCCTACCTTTTTTATATTTATAATATTAGTATCTAAGATTATAAAGGTACAGGTATTATAAGTCTATACTTATTGAAGGTATAAGCAGCATCAAAAGCAAGTCAACAAGAAAGGGTATGCTTCAAGCTCCTGCGGGAAAAGGGCAATCAATGAGGAGATCAGTTCTCACCAAAGTTACCAACATTTTCAAACGTTCAGCGATATTTTATTTATTGTCCAGTCCATTGGAAGGCTTGACTCGTCTTATTTCTTTAAAAAATATTTATATGTGGAACCTAATGTTTAGTTTAGAATTTAGTTTCCTTCTGGGTCCGCCTGGCTAGCGACCACCCTTTATATAAAGTCTGCCGCCAAATGTTACCGCTCCGGCGGTAATGTGTTCCGGCAATATTGTATAAAGAGCCAGTTCCTTCCTAAACCCGTGTGCTTTCATCTTCGACCTCATCTTCACTTACCATCAGGTGAGATTGAGGTCAAACGCGGATTTAGTCACTTATAAAAAAAAAAAAAAAATCTTCTTTAGGGACCCTAAGCTTATTAGGTAACTTTTCAGCAAAGAAACATCGGTCGGAAGAAATGTAACCAGTAAAATATACCTACCAAAAGCATAGTACTTAGTTTGTTTTTAATGTGTTTGCTGATTTTGGGTATCCAGTTTACCTACTGCAAGTTTAATCACTGGAGATGACTACTTAGTTATTGTGCTAATCCCGTAAATACAACTGTACTGTAGGCTGCAAACTAGACGGCAAGCGAGAGCGATTTGTCGCGGTTTCATACAAACTCAATAGGTACTCAATTCTATCGTGTCGCGGAAATCGCTGCCCGCGCCGCTGTCGCTCTCGCTGCCATCCAGTTTGCAGCTTTAGTGATTAGGTCTACAACACAATAAAAATAGCAATAAAATAAAATGCTCAAAAATGACTCAACATGGATGCGGTGGGTGGCTAAAGGTTCCTTTCCTGCTTGTTTCCACCAAAAGGATACAAACACTAGTTTCCATGTTTCTGTTTAGCGATAAAATTTAACGAAATACTTATCTTTATTTTCTCATACAGCAAATTTGTAGGTAGGTACTTACATCCTCTCACCTACTGAAGTGTGTCGGTGTGAAGTGTGTCGGGAGCATTTTGGTTTTTAACTTTATGAAACGCTTTGAAATTAGAATGCGTATTTTACTTTATTAAAATATCCTCGCACAAACAGTGCCCTTCTCAAACAATCTCACCCGCAGCGCCGCGGTTAAAAGTTTCTTGTAAATTGGGAACAAATAAAATAAGAGCCATAAATACTGTGTTCAGATTACACAGAAATGGAAAAAAGTTAAAGAGCAATATCTAATTATGTTTACTTGCTTAGCTTTTGAAACTTAACTCACTCTTTACTACAGAACTTATATTCCAGTCACCAGCCGCCAAAACGGCGATGAGGAAGTAGTATCTTCAATGGCGTTTGTATGGCGTTGTCTCGCTCGCTCGTCGTCAACTAGGCGGGAGTTACGCGGGTCCTGTGGAGAGGCTGTGTCTTCGTCAGCAGGGATCGATTTGGCGCCACGTTGCCAGCTCAGACGTGTTTTGTTTGGGTTGCACAGAGCGGCAACGTCGGTTGTGGCTGCTGATTTTATAAATATACTGTACCTTCTATATTAAATGTAAAAACTCAGACTTTTTGAAAATAGATAGTTACAATCTACTCTTTTGTTTTTTAATTTGTGTTAGTAGATATTCGGAAGCTTGTTCCATATTTTAAAAGAAATTTGACTCTAAAACTTTATCTCTGCTCAAGTCGGAAAAGTTTCAAAGTGCATAGCGTACCTCCCTTGCCTAAATATTTGATTACCTATGAAAAATTACTGTTGCCGGAGTAGATTTGTATGGAAGTATGTTATTCATAAGTATGTAATATGTTTCCGATCAAATATTATTATTTAAGCTTTATTTAATAAGATAGTATACCTACTTACTTCTAAATTACTTATACCTAAAACTAAATTATTTAAAAATAATATTAAGTAGGTAGGTATTTAATTTTTTACTACCTTTCTTACTACTAATTCTTCTAAGCAACAGTCTGGACAGCTTGTAATTAGGTAAGTAATATAAATTACATGGTTTATTTATACTAATAGGTATATTCACTACAGAATTTTCCTAGGTAGGAACTCGCTATAAACATATAAGAATCCAGTTTTCTCTTTCTTACTTATCTATAACAGTTTTTGAAAAAAGGACGACTATTATTGTATGACATAATTTATCTTTTAAATACTTATTTACTTTGACGACATAAAAAAATGTATTTAACCAATGACAAAATAAGTCAAGGAATTCGCGTTTCGTTTTACGATTCTAAAAAATACGATTCGAAAAAAGCTCTAAAAAATACTATAATATATTATCGAATACCAAAGCAATAATAAATTGAATAAGTATATGTAATTCAAATAATTTGCAAATGCGTGATATTCTATAAATCACATATCGCCTATTTTCTTGGAAGAACGTCATGTAAAGAGGGCCCATGCCAAATTTGAGAACTTACAGCTCGTAGCTAATAGATATTGTGAAACGCTATTTTTTTCTACCAGTTTTGCACCTGTATCGGTTACTCATACCAGTCAGTTGAATATTGTAACCCGCCATAAGAATACTCAAGATAGCGTCTCTATATTTTGCAAACATCCGTCCTTGCCTTGTCGCGTCAAAATCGTAGAAAAACTTCTATTGTTGCATGCGTGTGTTTTTAAGAGTGTGTGCATGTGTGCGTGTTGCAAGTCAGTGAGACCCGATGACGTCATGTTAGGATAAGAAATTCCGGCCTCCCGCGATGTGCAACTTCAGTACAATGAATAAAGCACATTTCTGGAATTATGAAGCAATCGTTGTTTTGCTTAGCGATTTGCAACTTTGAGCAATTTACGTTGAGCCGATTTTGGCAGAGTCACTAGGAAATCAGAATTAATTAGAGACATGAGATTTCACTTTAGAACCTTACCTGTTAAGTAACTTTGTGTGTGGCTAGACACATGCAATATTATTGACAATAATATAGGGACATTGCTAATAATTCTCAATATTAATCATGAGAGATTAGTGTAGTTAAAGATACACCCTAAAATCGTGCAATAGTGAAGCAAAGGTTACCTTGTTTACCTTAAAGTTTAAACGTGTTGAATGAAAATAACGATTTATAAAATTAAAGATCAAATTATTTCAAACTGGTTTGCATTGCATTACATTATCACACTAATATAGGTAATATACTCGTAAGATACGCTTATTATATCCAGGTGTGGTAGGGGTTTCTAAAGTCTACACGGCTTAAAACGGCTCACTGTATGCATGCTCCCTCAGTCCTCTCTTCCCATCAACTGCCAACATCCTGACAAAATAAGCTAAGTTTAAAAAATCACTAGGTACCAGGTCACTGGTTTCATCGAGTACAGGCTCCTCAACCTGTGTGTGTTTTATCTGATATCATGCCATCACTTTTATTAAATGGTTTTAGAAGAACAGTAATGCTTGAATCCATCTACTTGAGGAATGAGTAGATTACACTTGCACTGTAATGTACAAAAGGAGAAAAAAAATTATAACACAAACTTAAAATTATATGTATTATTATCACCATATTGTAGTAGTATCATACATCTCATATTCTTTTAGCGTCATTGTTGGGTTTCTGTCTAACTTAAACATAATCAAACGCTATTTATTCCTTATAAGCAATTATAGTTTGGCTGGTTTCTTTGGTCCTTGATTGGGCGAAGATCGTAATACGAGTACTTAGTTATGGTTATTTTCGCTAAAATGTCTACCATCGCACTTATAAGATGTCCCTTGTTGCAAATAACTAACCAACTAAATGTTTCGTGACATAGAAGTGTCGAGTTATTTTAAATTTAAATTTATTTTTAAATTCCCAATGACAAAAGCTTTCTTTTTTTATATACATTTTTAAAATATATCTAAAGCAAAGTAATAAAATAAGTAATAAAAAAAGTAGTAACAAAGTTTCCTAAGACGGTGCCTAGTTCCAATTTTTGCCACGCGCTACAAGATCCTTGTCGGACTAACTAGAACTAACTGGTAGAACTATTAACTCATGCTATTGGTAACAAAATACTAACAAGAGGGAGTGCTTAAGCGCAGAAGAAAGGATTTTAATAACGTTAAGGTACGATTTTAATTTATATTTGTATATTTCTGTATGTATGTTTTTAATATTCGTATTTAATCTGCTGTGGTGACGTTACAGTTCTCGGGGATTCTTCTAATATTTCATCCACTAAAGCGAGCACTCTGCGCTTGAAGGTTCTCGTTTGACTTTCGGACATCGCTTTCACGTCTGGTAGTAGGCTTAATAAAAACATTCGTTTAGGATCCTCTACATCTTCAGACCTTTGTTCAAGTTTGGCTTTCTTGGCTTTGAAGTATTCTATAATACCACTATCGACTGTTGTTGACATTGTCTTTTTCTTACGACGGTTAGAGCCGATGTCAGTACTAGGAGCACATGATCTTGATGGAGGGCATGATATGGGAGGCGGTGGTAGATTGGATATAGGAGAAGATTCAGGCAGAGGGCATGATATTTGTAATGGGATGTTAGGGAATGGTGATGGAACGTTTTGAGATGGTGATGGTATTTTTTCATGTAATATACATTTCGACTCATTTGCTTCTTCGTTATTGTCTTGCTCCGTTACTTCCCCTGGAAGATTCCCGGAAATGCTATTGTTTATACATTTTATAAATGGGATTGTAAATTGCATCGCATCAGCCAAATAATACGGTTTCTTAATTTTTGTTGCAGATCCACTTGGAGCTGGTTTTGTGTGCCGGACAAAAACAGCACGCAAATTTTTCCATTTATCTTTACATTGGCTTTCTGAAACAAAATTAACAAAATTATGTTTTTTTAGATAGGTACTTGACAAATGGCCATTCTTTGTGAGTATTGGATAGGCACTATTTTGCTAGAGGACATAATACATTTGCACTTATTGTCGCATAAACTACAATAATTATTTGGAATGTTCTAGGTAAAGGATATTTATATAGATACCAGTCTCCGTTGTAGCTCTATGGAAGAAAATATCAGAGCGCTATGGTTTGTAATGGAATTGGCCTAATTGCATCGGATCTTTTGATGGAAAGCACATCCGAGTAGCAAAATTCCCTAATTCGGGATCCAGTAATTTTAACTATAAACACTTCCATTCTGTCGCCTTGATGGCATTTTGTGATGCGGATGGGCTATGTGGGTACGCTGAAAGAAATAGTGATGGTGGAATATTCCGTGCTTCAGGTATCAAATAGTGGCTAGAGAACGCAACTAATTTACCCGCGCCTTTAAGTAAATAAATAAAATCCCCAGACAATCACACCAACTACAAGGCCTCAAAGTAAGCGAAGATTGTGTTATGAGATACCATGTAGCGAACTAGGGGAAACCTAGAATATAAAATACATGATTAAGTAGGTAGGTATGTAGATAAACGACCAGACTCGGAATTTTTTTTATTGTTCCATGCGGGAGAATCGAACCCGCAACCACTGGCGTCTGAGGCAGATAGGTTTACCCCATCGCCAACGTGGTCGTCGTCTTTAAGATTACCAAAGTACGATAAGGAATTTCCTTAATATTTTGGAGGTGATGAGGCGTTTCCACTACTAAGCTACCTACCTGATAGCTGACCTTATCCAAAACGAACTTCGGATAAAACAAAAAGATTTAACTGAGTGGAGGAAGAAAGACTATTGAATGAACATTTGGAATGATAGCTGAGAAATTTTCCACTCTAGAGACCCATACGTTGTCGAAACCCAGAAAAAGTTTCAATTTTGTAAAATCTGTGTGTTACTATACGTAGTAATATCGATATTATTCTACGTATAGAGAAGCTATCTCAAATAAAATATGTGTTACATTTTATGTCATGAGCACGGAGCATGCGCGGCATGGACTGAATTCGGCCCTGCAGCGGCTGCAGCGCAGGATCTAGCGATGACGTCTAATCAAACTATTTCAAAATTCAGTGCTAGATCGCTTTATAAGAATTCAAAACGTCAAAAGTCGGGAATGTCATAGTATTGAAACTATGTATCATCCTCAAATGAAAATAAAACCTAATAGAGTTTGTGAACGTAAAACGCTGTTTAGGGCGGCGCGGGTTCGGGCGACATGACGAATCCTGGGGGAGGCCTCCTTAAGTTGGCGTCTCTCGGCTCATGAAGATAATGATCGTCAATTATCATATCATATATTAATATTGCAGACCTCAACAAACAGATTTTTTACCTATTTTATTTGAAAGCACATAAAACTGGATGAATTCATTTAGGCAATATTCCTGAAGTTTTGTATACAGGTATGTATGTATTTTCCAGAAAGAATAGGTAGGTACACAATATTCTTCTTGTCTTCTACTTAACAAATTTCATGAGAATTCACTTTTACAGTAGTTTTTTTATTATTACAGTTATTAAAAATAATAAATTAAAATATTATTTTTTTAATTGGCGCCTAAAGAATAAAACTTGCAATTTTTACATGTTTGCAAGTAGGGATCATAACCAATTATTATTTTATTACTTATTATTATTGACTTTTTGAGATACATCTCGTTTTCCCCGGAGCTGGGTTTTTTTTGAGCATTTACCTTTGCGATTGTACAGGCCTGTTTTTAGTCACCATTCAAATTCAAATGTTATTTTCTTTGATACGATTTATTTTTCTTGAATTTGATACAAACATTTTATTTTACAAACCCTCACTTATTTTTCATAAAAATTTTTAGGAAAAAAATTGACCATTTAGATATTTTGCTAGAAAATTTTCAAAGTAATTTTGGAACCAAAATGTTGAGCAGGTATTTTTTAAGCACTTTAACTTGTCTTACGAAATCCTCACTCAAACTGTACCCAAAACCAAAATCCGTTAGCAGTTAAATAAATTAAAAAATGTATTAATAAAATAACGAGAGGTCCCAGGTTCGGGTCCTAGTCGGGTTATTTAATTTAATACATTTTTCATTTATTTTAGAGTAGTTAAGCAAAAACTTTAAAATATTATTATTAGGATTGATTATACTAAATTAAACGATTTCATAATTCTATATATTTTTTCTATATTGTTTTAACAAAACAAATGGATTTAATTTTTAATTTGTCGGATTTCAATTTTTAATTTTAATGAATGTATTGTTATTAATTTAATTTATAGATTGCATAAAGTTTCCTCTTTTCATTTACTTTTATTTAATTATAATTAGTGAAAATTATGTTACAGATTTAAATTATTTTATTTTTCATAGTTGTATTTCCTTAAATTTATATGCTAAGAATTTTGTCATAAGGTTTTTCTATTTCTAATTTAATTAATAACATATGGACTAACGTCTGAAATAAATCGATTTTATTTTATTTATATTTATTTTTTTTACTATCCGTTAGCAGTGTCCCTTCTACCCAAAATTTATATTTTTTTTACTCTATGCAGTTCGAAAAAAAATGGTGGCTTGGTGAAATAAATACAAATTGCTTTTTAAATAGTTACTACCATGTGAAAAGTGACTCCTTGGGATATATTTGTATTTCCTGTACTGTTCAAACAATGTCTCAGCACACATGAAGGCATATTTGAAAAATATTCAACAGAAAACACAAACGTATTTAATTACTGTCACACACGAATATATCCAGTAAATATAATATATTTGCTTGGTGGTAGGATCCCTTCTGGGTCCGCCTGGCTAGCGACCACCCTTTATATAAAGTCTGCCGCCAAATGTTACCGCTCCGGCGGTAATGTGTTCCGGCAATATTGTATAAAGAGCCAGTTCCTTCCTAAACCCGTGTGCTTTCATCTTCGACCTCATCGTCACTTACCATCAGGTGAGATTGAGGTCAAACGCGGGTTTAGTCACTTATAAAAAAAAAAAAAATATCCGAGTACTTAGTTAGCGCCCAAAGCCCTAACTCGAGGCGGAAAAAAATTGTGTAGGATGTCCTCGACGTAGTAATATGTCAATGTTGTATATTGCACAATTATGGTGCGTACAAATTGCTAGTAATGCAACTAGTAATGTAACCTGCAAAAAAGTTCCCATGATTTGGACGCCTCTCGAGCGCGAACTGAGCCGCAGTAGAGCGCGCTCGTGGCCTGCTCTAAGCTATCCGTACATTTTCTGTTTTTTGAATAACATCAAAAAAGGCTCGATCAATGTGGACGGGCGTTCGTGCGCCCGTCCTAATTGCGCTAGCACCGCTCCCAAGCAAAAATTGCGCCTGTTGAGTGAGACTTGCTGCTGTGTGCGTGACGCTCGTAGCCTGCTCGACGCAATCCATGTTTTGTCGGTTTTTTAGACAACATCAAAGGGACTCGGATTGCAAATTGGATAATTACGAGAGCAACTTGAAAATATGATTTTTTGTCTGTTAAGTTATCGTAACGATTTTGATGTCAAATGAAAGCTCTGGGTATAAAACCAATTTATCCATTTGAATCATATGTAAATCAGTTTACTCGTTTAGGAGCTAATTTAAGAATTAATTTGTATCGTGAAAATGTAAACAATCAGAGGTACGAAGCAGAGAAGGTATTCAATACAAACCACAGCAATAATCGACTTCACTCCTGAATCAATACCAGCTCCACAAGATCGCCAAATAACTTCACAATCTTCAGCTCATATCTCAGAGAACACCACATGCAGCGTTACTGTGACAATGGAATCATATTTAGC
Source organism: Stenoptilia bipunctidactyla (assembly GCA_944452665.1). Classification (NCBI taxonomy): domain Eukaryota; kingdom Metazoa; phylum Arthropoda; class Insecta; order Lepidoptera; family Pterophoridae; genus Stenoptilia; species Stenoptilia bipunctidactyla. Next base: position 3,716,969 of record OX101730.1, read on the forward strand.
TATCAAAAACCGTACTCACCGGTTAAATTAAATATTTTTCCCACCTCACTCCAAGCTCTTTCTGTTACATCCTTTCGTGAGTAATCTGATAACGTACAATTATATAAGCATGGATATTTTTCCACCTCCTGTACAAATTTTATATTTAAAATTTGATCGTTCATTTTCTTTCGCAGTAAAAAAACAGAAACTCGAGTTACTTGTAGAGCGGCGACCTACACGCTGCGTCATACGCGATCAGTTGCTGACGCGTTACTAACCAGCCAGTAACCGACCAGTTCCGCTTCGTAACTAGTCGGATGGTGTGTGAACCCCAATGAGAATGTATGAGCGGTGATGCTCAAGCAACTCGATAGTAATTTAAGTTTGTAAAGAGCTACTTTTGAGTAGCTCCATGAGCGAAAGGCCATGGAAATACAATTGCTGGTCGAATATAACCAGGTTTACGTAGGTACCCGAAACTTCCTTATTTCCTGTGTAATTCCTTGGCGTCTCTCGGCTCATGAAGATAATGATCGTCAATTATCATATCATATATTAATATTGCAGACCTCAACAAACAGATTTTTTACCTATTTTATTTGAAAGCACATAAAACTGGATGAATTCATTTAGGCAATATTCCTGAAGTTTTGTATACAGGTATGTATGTATTTTCCAGAAAGAATAGGTAGGTACACAATATTCTTCTTGTCTTCTACTTAACAAATTTCATGAGAATTCACTTTTACAGTAGTTTTTTTATTATTACAGTTATTAAAAATAATAAATTAAAATATTATTTTTTTAATTGGCGCCTAAAGAATAAAACTTGCAATTTTTACATGTTTGCAAGTAGGGATCATAACCAATTATTATTTTATTACTTATTATTATTGACTTTTTGAGATACATCTCGTTTTCCCCGGAGCTGGGTTTTTTTTGAGCATTTACCTTTGCGATTGTACAGGCCTGTTTTTAGTCACCATTCAAATTCAAATGTTATTTTCTTTGATACGATTTATTTTTCTTGAATTTGATACAAACATTTTATTTTACAAACCCTCACTTATTTTTCATAAAAATTTTTAGGAAAAAAATTGACCATTTAGATATTTTGCTAGAAAATTTTCAAAGTAATTTTGGAACCAAAATGTTGAGCAGGTATTTTTTAAGCACTTTAACTTGTCTTACGAAATCCTCACTCAAACTGTACCCAAAACCAAAATCCGTTAGCAGTTAAATAAATTAAAAAATGTATTAATAAAATAACGAGAGGTCCCAGGTTCGGGTCCTAGTCGGGTTATTTAATTTAATACATTTTTCATTTATTTTAGAGTAGTTAAGCAAAAACTTTAAAATATTATTATTAGGATTGATTATACTAAATTAAACGATTTCATAATTCTATATATTTTTTCTATATTGTTTTAACAAAACAAATGGATTTAATTTTTAATTTGTCGGATTTCAATTTTTAATTTTAATGAATGTATTGTTATTAATTTAATTTATAGATTGCATAAAGTTTCCTCTTTTCATTTACTTTTATTTAATTATAATTAGTGAAAATTATGTTACAGATTTAAATTATTTTATTTTTCATAGTTGTATTTCCTTAAATTTATATGCTAAGAATTTTGTCATAAGGTTTTTCTATTTCTAATTTAATTAATAACATATGGACTAACGTCTGAAATAAATCGATTTTATTTTATTTATATTTATTTTTTTTACTATCCGTTAGCAGTGTCCCTTCTACCCAAAATTTATATTTTTTTTACTCTATGCAGTTCGAAAAAAAATGGTGGCTTGGTGAAATAAATACAAATTGCTTTTTAAATAGTTACTACCATGTGAAAAGTGACTCCTTGGGATATATTTGTATTTCCTGTACTGTTCAAACAATGTCTCAGCACACATGAAGGCATATTTGAAAAATATTCAACAGAAAACACAAACGTATTTAATTACTGTCACACACGAATATATCCAGTAAATATAATATATTTGCTTGGTGGTAGGATCCCTTCTGGGTCCGCCTGGCTAGCGACCACCCTTTATATAAAGTCTGCCGCCAAATGTTACCGCTCCGGCGGTAATGTGTTCCGGCAATATTGTATAAAGAGCCAGTTCCTTCCTAAACCCGTGTGCTTTCATCTTCGACCTCATCGTCACTTACCATCAGGTGAGATTGAGGTCAAACGCGGGTTTAGTCACTTATAAAAAAAAAAAAAATATCCGAGTACTTAGTTAGCGCCCAAAGCCCTAACTCGAGGCGGAAAAAAATTGTGTAGGATGTCCTCGACGTAGTAATATGTCAATGTTGTATATTGCACAATTATGGTGCGTACAAATTGCTAGTAATGCAACTAGTAATGTAACCTGCAAAAAAGTTCCCATGATTTGGACGCCTCTCGAGCGCGAACTGAGCCGCAGTAGAGCGCGCTCGTGGCCTGCTCTAAGCTATCCGTACATTTTCTGTTTTTTGAATAACATCAAAAAAGGCTCGATCAATGTGGACGGGCGTTCGTGCGCCCGTCCTAATTGCGCTAGCACCGCTCCCAAGCAAAAATTGCGCCTGTTGAGTGAGACTTGCTGCTGTGTGCGTGACGCTCGTAGCCTGCTCGACGCAATCCATGTTTTGTCGGTTTTTTAGACAACATCAAAGGGACTCGGATTGCAAATTGGATAATTACGAGAGCAACTTGAAAATATGATTTTTTGTCTGTTAAGTTATCGTAACGATTTTGATGTCAAATGAAAGCTCTGGGTATAAAACCAATTTATCCATTTGAATCATATGTAAATCAGTTTACTCGTTTAGGAGCTAATTTAAGAATTAATTTGTATCGTGAAAATGTAAACAATCAGAGGTACGAAGCAGAGAAGGTATTCAATACAAACCACAGCAATAATCGACTTCACTCCTGAATCAATACCAGCTCCACAAGATCGCCAAATAACTTCACAATCTTCAGCTCATATCTCAGAGAACACCACATGCAGCGTTACTGTGACAATGGAATCATATTTAGCTATCAAAAACCGTACTCACCGGTTAAATTAAATATTTTTCCCACCTCACTCCAAGCTCTTTCTGTTACATCCTTTCGTGAGTAATCTGATAACGTACAATTATATAAGCATGGATATTTTTCCACCTCCTGTACAAATTTTATATTTAAAATTTGATCGTTCATTTTCTTTCGCAGTAAAAAAACAGAAACTCGAGTTACTTGTAGAGCGGCGACCTACACGCTGCGTCATACGCGATCAGTTGCTGACGCGTTACTAACCAGCCAGTAACCGACCAGTTCCGCTTCGTAACTAGTCGGATGGTGTGTGAACCCCAATGAGAATGTATGAGCGGTGATGCTCAAGCAACTCGATAGTAATTTAAGTTTGTAAAGAGCTACTTTTGAGTAGCTCCATGAGCGAAAGGCCATGGAAATACAATTGCTGGTCGAATATAACCAGGTTTACGTAGGTACCCGAAACTTCCTTATTTCCTGTGTAAGTAGGTACTCTGAGAAACCTTCCATTTTTCTATCACCAGGTTTCACCTAGCATGCAACCATCGATAAATAGTCGACATCAAGAATCGACAAGTTAAATATTATTTTGTTATTTTATCCAATTATGTAAGCTAATATGCGCACCATAATAGATAGAATTACTCGATTTGATACCATGATTAAGACCAAAGAACGAAATATGTCATAATCTTAATAAATTATATACTTACACTTAATACCATATTTTAAGAAAATATCGATAGGTAAAAGGCCCGATTTATCGTTGTCGTGCTGTAGCATGTTAGCCCCGCTGAGCGTAAGTAAAAATGAGATCGAACTTCTCAGCACGCGGGTTTTGCAAGAAGAAAGATTTGCCTTCAAGTACCTATAAGAAAAATCTGTTTAAAGATTAGTGACGCACGGGTAGCTCCGTGTACAGCAGCAAAACAACCCCACATGTCTGTTTTCCCCTTTTCACAAAAAAATGGAAAACTCATTTTAGAAGGTGCTCAATTATTCTCTTAAGCTTTCACGGTTCATTTTATTTAAATAAAAGTAATTGTTACGGACCTTTCAGTACTTTATTTTATAATATTTATTTATTTTTTATTTATTTATTATTACATCAAAACACTTATATCTATCATTACAGGAGACCTAATGCGACAGTAAAGTGCTACAAATTAACTAAGTGTCTTACACATATTAAATTTATTATAATAGAAAATTACAAAGTATCTTAAAAACCATCTCCCATAAATAATAACAAATTATAAACTATCTTATGCATATCATAAAAAAAAATAAAAACACAAGCTATAAACTATAGGAAGGTATTTTTTTTAACTTACATATTACAAACATAGCACCTCTAGTGAACGTGCTCATTGAACACGTAAAAATATCAATGAATTCAATGATATCGGCAACAGTGTTGAGCGTGCAAAAAGTTTAAAAAAAAAGTAAAAATTATCTAAGACAGATCGCGCTAAATTTTTACTTTTATTTATTCTGTGGATTTACTTAGGTAGGTACACAAAACCGGCGCGAAGAGTCTCACAACAACTTCAGAGGGAACTACTTAGATATTTGGCAGGATCTAGATAAAATTATACTTATATAAAAATAGGAAAAGAGTCGTAGGAAAAATAATTAATCTTTTAAAATGTTATTTTTATTGATTTAAGGAAAGTAATTTGTCCTGGTGCTACCGGTAACGCCATCTATCGTCAATTTTACATTTAGTTTTATTGATGAATATTTGTCCCGCAAGAAAGTATTTGTGTACAATACCTTAACTAGGTACCTATAAGATATTATTCTGGTTTAGTTTACCGGATACAAGAAATTTCATGTGTACAAATAATAAAAAAATGTTTTCTGCTAGATAGGCTGGACACCAGACAACATCCTAATTTGGGGATGACGCAGATTGAAATTCAACATTGATGTCATTGTCGTCGTTTCAGCAGAAAGACGTTACCCACCCTCTGGTTTTAAATCCATTTTTGTGCAAATACATAGAATGTACCAGATGGTTCTCTTCCCGGGCATACTGTAAAAGTCTGTTAAGGGACAGGGGTTTTATTGGCATTTTTGTGGGCGATAGGCTGACCCCCTGCCACTGCAATAGCCTCTCTCCATCATTATAATACCTCATTTGTCAAACGTGACATCAGATGTTCTTGTAACCTCTGGTGTTCTGCCTACCCCATTAGGGATACAGGCGTGAAGTTATGTATGTATGTAAACTTCTTAACTTAAAATTTGGCGTATTTGCGGAATTAACTAGAAGCTCTCTGTTTGGTCGAGAGTTTACTCAGAAATATTCAATATTTACTCAGGAGTCTGTTCCTTCTCTGATTTCCTAGTGCATCAGTCATCAAGTTTTACATTTTACTAGGTTGAAGAAGTTTGATAGGACAGTGATCAGTAGCCGCCACAATTATTTTCAGAAGGAAGAATAAAGAAAAATGCCTGTGTTTAAATTTCAAGAAGAAGTCATGATGAGATAAACTATACTACATTAAATAGGAACACTTTAATGCATGTCTACAAGCGTTTTTGGGAGGCTCAGGAATATTTTTTATTCATCTTATCAATTTAAGAACAGCAATAGGTAGGTACATAATACATGTATATTTCTCTCTAGGTGCTGACTTATTAACAATTTTATATTATCTTACTATCTAACATATACTTACTTAATATTATAAATGTGAAAGTTTGGATGTATGGATGTCTGGATGTATGGATGTTTGTTCCTCAATCACGGGAGAACGGCTGAATGGATTTAGATAAAATTTAACACAGTGATGGTGTACAGTCTGGAATAGCACATAGGCTACTTTTTACCCCGAAATTCCCGCGGGATTCGAAATTGCGCGGGTAAAACCGCGCCCAACAGCTAGTATTACTTAATGTACAGAAGGCAGCACATCAAGCGTTACGAATCTGTCAAAATTTTTACTTGAATCTGAACTCTATGCCGTCGACATTAAGTTCAAATTGGTTGGGGAAATTTGACGGGTAATGTAACACTTTATCTGCTGGTTGTACATTTATTATTTACTAAGCGACTTTTACTCAAAGTTGGTGTCGGATATGTGCCTGCGCATAGTTTCGGGGTTTTATGAAGCCCTCGCGGTCATATCCGGCACTAAATTGTGAGTAAAAGCTAAATTCGTAATACATAGTTATGAATTTACGAACAAATTTAAAACCTATAGTAGAAAAATATACATATTTAACCTAGGCACAGCTATAACAGAGCTCGTATATCAAAAAAGGTAGGTACCTATTAATTCTTCTGTTTGTTCCATATTCACATAGAAAAATAGATACCTAACTTAAGATTCATACGCATGAGTCAATTGAGCTATAACACTGCTAAAAATAGTCTGCGCTTATTCATTTTGTAAAGGAGTGATAGAAAAAAACATCTTATAAGCCTCTACAATAGTCTACAATGTTCTTCAAGCTACTTTATTAGAAACACAAAAGTATATCTCTACTAAAGATACAATAACTATGTATTTATCTGCTTGTGTGTGTATCTATTTATACAGAAGGCAGCACATCAATCGTACATCAAATAAAACTTGAATCTGAACTCTATGCCGTCGACAATAAGTTGAAAATGGTTGGGGAAATTTGACAGGTAATGTAACGCTTGATCTGCTGCCTTCTGTACCATCGAACCAACTGAATAATGATCCATTTTGGTGAAAATTCTTTTGAAACTGTCAAAACTTGCGTATAATCTACTCATGACTTTTTTTAGATACTGTACGAATTCTGTACTCAGTAAATGTCAGTGTCAAATGAAATGATAACAAGGTCGTCACCAAGGAAACATATCTTCAAGCGAATAGACGAATAGATAGCATTTAGACGATTTGCCAAAATAAGCTTGTTTTGGGTCATGATTCAGTTGGTTTGGTTTTTATTCTACGTCACATTCCCGCGTATGTCAGTATGTAACACTAGTACTACTCCTCAATCAAAAATGCGCCACTTTACAAGTCATACAAATTTTTGGACAAATTAGGAAGGACACTTCAAATTTTAAAACCTTTCTCACATCATATAACTCTGACTGCTGACATTCAAGCCAATTTCACTAATTAAAACACCTTGTATTTTATTCCTCACTACCAATTTCCTTACAGGATCCAGCTGCCTCATATACGGCGCCAAGGACTTCAGAAACATCATATCACTATCATCTTCATCCATCAGTTTTTGACGCTTCTCTGGCAAAGGATCTTCTTTTTCCGTTGCTTCAACTTTGTACTCCATGTTGTCTATCTCTTCAGAATAATCGTCATCCAAAGGTTCAAACTTAACAGCAACTTGCGTCTCAGGTTCGCTGTTGCTCTGGTGGTCAGAGGAGTCATGATGTACTAGGTCAGTATGAAGGACGGAGAGAAAGTTTAATTGTTCGAAGTACTTCCACGTGCCTGGATACTGGTCTATTGTTCCATGTTTTTTCACCTCCCTGCGGTAGCAATCGCGAAGGTTTTTCCATTTATTTTTGCAAACGTGAACTGGAACAATGAAAGTTTGATTAAAATTAAAAACCTTAGATAGTTACCGCTATACCGATACCTAGCCAAGAGTCGGTAAAAGAACCACAAATAACTGTATACAGGGTGACTGGTAATTAGTGAACACCCTTGTATGGGAGTACGGTACAGGCCATTTGCAACAAATTTAGTTATGTGTATGGTTGTGCCAAAGTCTATCATTAATGCCAGACCAGCAGCAAATGTTTACAATTATAAACAACAATAATGGCGGCGCTTGCTGGAAAATCATTTTTAATAAAAATATTTATTATCTTATCAATTCACAAATGAGACCAATTTACAGCGACTACCTACATTTTGCAGTTACAAGGCAGCACACACACTTTGCTATACATTGATTAAAATCTGTTCAATATGAAACAAATACTTTGAAAACCATTACCTAAGTAATGTTACATAATATTTAATAGCTTCCTTCAGCTACTAAAATGTCTTTATATCCTTTTTTAAGAAAAATATATTTTTTTTAATAATATTTTTCAACGTCTAGGTATTTCCATTTCTGAATGAAAAACTAGGTACCTACCTACACTAAAAGAATTATAATTTTTAGAAGTTATTCCCCGCAGCTTCACACTAATATCAAGATTCTGTTTGTTATTCCTGACTATGCTCTACCTGTTTGTTCAATCCATTCAATTTCATCTCAATCTCTTCAGCCATTTTTAAGGTATAATGTACTGGAATAGAAGTATTCCGTCGAGTTTCTGAAGTTGTTGTTGCAGGGAACAGTTGAGGGTTGTCGTTGACACCAAAGTGCTTTTATTCCAGTAGATATTTATTGAATATTATAATGTTTAATATACTTAGTCGCACTGTTTGTGGCTATGAACGGATGCTGAGGATCGGTGGCCGTTTTGTGACTTCAATATAAACATTTTTGAATCCTCAAAAAGTAGAGACAAATTGGAACTAATACGTAATTATAATTTAAATCTACATATTGACGTTCCAATGAGAAAAAAGTCCTGCATTGACTAATTTATTAGTAACCTCAAAAATGCTCGGGGGCAAGTACTTCCATTACACCTTTCCAACCATGGTCCGATGATTCCGACCATCCGACCAAGACAAATGTAAATCGTCTGTGTAGATAAATTTTCAGTAGTTCTAGACAGTTTTTATAAATTTCTAATGGAATATTCAGAGGAAAACTTAATTAAATTTAAAGACTGTAGTTTAACATTTGGTGACAGTTATAAACAGCATGACATGAGTATAACTATGACATTTTAAATATATTGTACTATAAAGTATGTAATAAATATAAAACATCAAAGTGGATCACAATTTTTTTTATTTTATAAATACAAAAATTATATTAGTCCAAGTAATTATGAGCATTATTCTAAGTTATAGGTAAGTTTATCTCAAAAGCTTCAGAATCATAAATTAATTACTTATTCTAAAAATAAGAGCGTAACATGTTGGAAGTTAATCAATCATAACAGCTCAAATTTTTATGCCGACCATATCAAGGAAACTCTCAAAGACGGGAAGCTAATTAAAGGATCTTTGGAAACCGCTGAGGAATTTCATAAATATTTAATAAAATTGACCAAAGATAGTAGTTTTAGAGACTGTCACAACACAAACACTGAATATGGTAATAAAGGCACTTAATAACACACGTGCAATAGGTTATGATGGATTTAGCGCTAAAGTGATAAAGTATTGTAGCTTACAACTGGGTGTACCTTTGGCTTTTTTAATTAATTTGTCATTTTGGGTAGGTGAATTTTCATTATGTGATAAAAAAATATGTATTTATTCAATATATTTCTTAAGTATATCAGTTAACTTAATTTGGGAAAGATAATGTTGTGCGAGTGTCAGAAATATTTATTTATTATTTATTTATTTTCTATTTGCCGACGACATATCTCTAATTTTTACTAAAAGTGACAATAATTTTGAAAATGACATAAAGAATACTATAAAATTAATAATAAACTAGTTATCACATAATTATTTAAATATAAATTTTATTAAAACAAATTATGTAAGATTTAATACTAATAAAATTTTAAATAATATTGATAAACACTTTCTTAATCATGAAATGAAAGAAGTAAAAAGCACCAAATTTTTGGGTGTCAAATTGACAAAAATTTAAACTGGAAGCAGCACGTTAACTATGTCAGTAGAAAATTAAATAGTTATGTATATGTACTGAGTAGATTGCGGAATACCTGTGAACTTTCAACAGTACTAACAGCTTACCACAGATACGTCGCGTCAACTCTAAGGTACCTATAGTCTCAATGTTTGGGGGAACTCGGCTTCATCTGAGATAAGTATTAGCATTCATTCAGAACATTCATTCATTCCATTCGAGCAATTTTCGAAAAAAGAACCCGATGAATCGTGTAAACCATTGTTTAAGTTGAGTAAAACACTAACATTTCCTTGCATGTATTTTTTTTAAATAATAGCCAAGACCCAGGCAAAGGCTGTTTCTAGACCAACACGACATGGAGATCGTCAAGTTTAATAATGCACTGCCACGGCTAGAACTTTACCACAGGCAGTGTTATGCCAAATGTGTAAAAATATTTAACGCTGTAGGTACCTTAAGAATTTGATTTTATCGTGTATGAAATTAAAATCACGTATTTAGGTTAGGTATAAATGGTTACTTAATAAAAAAAATACAGTTCTTTGATGGTATAGATAAAACATAGTTTTATATAAAATAGATAATTTTATTTCAATAAAAAATATTCTTTTATAGGTACCTACTTAATTATAAAATATATTGTTTAGAAACTAATAATTTTTGCATGTCCTAAAAGAGGTAAAATATGTATGACTTATTTGTCACCCAACATATTATCACGCTAGCAGTGTTATAATCGTAGGTGCGTTTGGTGCTGCATAGCGTTCACGCAGACGACGTCGCGGGCAGCAGCTAGTAAAAAATAAATATTTCCGACACTCATACAACATTATCTAGCCCAAATTAAGTTTCTTAAAGAACTTGTGTTATGGAATACTAGATAACTGATATGCTTAAGAAATATACAAACATACATATTGAATTAATACATATTTTTTATTAGAATAAACTTAAATAAACATATAAACATCCATGACTTGATGACTAATATCTGTGTTCATCACACAAATATCCGCCGCCGCCGGGATTCGAACCCAGGACCTCTGGCATAGAAGGCAATGTATATTACCGCTACACCAGCCGGTCGTCAAATTGATTGATTGCTACTTTTATCTGCTGTCCATATCGCCGATTTGCGCTAAAGGTAATTTTAACTTTAGGCCCTAGGAGGAATACTCGTACCTATCTGCTTACATCATCCAATCATTACTCACAACTAAAAGTAGAAAGGTCTTACGTCATAATTCGTGCGTCAGTTCCAGTACAAATACGTAGGTATACGAGTAATATTCGTACCCTTTGTGCTCGTACCACCATTGGTTGGACCAAGCCCTATTCGACATTGATTTCTCTAATAAGAAAGTAATTTTACTCCACTACGGTGAAGCAAAAAGGAGGGTTATAATTTTGACGTGTATGAATTAATATAATGAGATTTAAAATCGGTAGGTTGAATTTATTCCTCGCTCTTGAGAACAAATTAATGAGTCAACAAAATAAAGAGTTGAAATGCATTAACTTGATTAATCCGGACTTAATTTAGTAGCTTAGATAGTAAATAGCATTATTACCTAAATCAAAATTTTATTTATATAGTTTTTCATCAGTATGCATATTGTTATTAAAAATATTAATAAGATAAAAATAATTTACGAAGGGTTTAAAGACAGCGCCATCTATAGAACTCCTACGGAACTAAATCATATTTTGTAAACACCTAAACATAGTAGTAGGAACATCATAACAGTTGAGATAAAAAACGCAGGAGGGCGTTAGTACTTTTAGGAAATATAAGTTGTTCATTGTATATTTAACTATTATTATATTAAAAAAATCACTATTATTATACAATTTTTTAATTAACTGAAACGGCGATTAAAAATGTAAATATAATTTAAAGTGACAAAGAAGTTTCGATGTTTATTATGCAGTGGCGTACGCAGTAAGATTAAACACCTTTGTATTATTCAATAAATAATTGATTAGTTTGTTGTTAGTAAGTATTAAATTACCTTGTACTTTTATTTTCTTCGATATTTCATCCCAACTTTTCTTCGTTCTTGTTTTATTATGAAAATATTTATGTTTTGTATTCCACAGCCACTCTCGTTGTTGCACTTCCTCTATAAGAGCCGGAAAATAATGCGAGCACATTGCGGTCATAATGATATTGAGGCTCGAACGTCGCTTATACCGCTTTTTAACTGTCCTTTGATATAAATATTTTGTTTTTTTATAAGTATTACCACAGAATAAGTAATAGTTGGTAGTATTACTGAGTAGATTGAAAGAAGTCTAAATAAATGAACGTGGAATAGCGTGGGTGTTGTCGCGGCGACTGGTTAGACGATGATACGCGACTGTGCGAGCGACGTTGCCAGCCGGGCGTGTCGAGCGGCGAGCGCGCGACCGACTTGACGACAAGCGCGGTGTTGCCAGCTTCGTTTAGTGGGTGACCGACCTTTGAAGGAAATAACGTTCTTCGCATGAAATCGCGCGAGTGTGCGCGCGACCGATATTTGCTTATTATTTTGTAATTTAAGATAGGTACAACCTCGTCGACGAGCTCGTGTTATTTTAGTTAAGTTCGAGTTATGTTTTACTTAAGTGAATATCACGTCGCTAAAGACGCTGTTGTTTAGGAGAATAGCGTTCGATTTGTATGTTTGAGACGCTCTTTCTACCTTTTTAGCTTTGAACCTCCAACTTGGCTTGGAGGTTAAAAGCTAAAAAACTTAACTTAACTTTAACTCTAGTGGATTCCGTTATTTTTATCTTTTGTGACGCTCATATGCAGTAACTGGTGTTTTGGAAATCTAGACTAAGGCCATATACAGAAAGGAAGCTGGAAACTTATAAGCGCCTACCAGCGCTGACCTGCACCAATAAGTTCCGACCAGCTTCAACAGGCGCTGGTAACCTGCGCAAGAAAAATATTTGAACGCGCGCTGATAGGCGCGACCAGTTCAAATTTAGTTCACTGACCAAATAACGGAAAGAGAAATATTGTGGTCCATTAAGTAAGCCATTTCGAATGGTTGGGTAAAGAGAGCGTCTAAAAAATACAAATAGTGTCAAATAGCATGATCTGAGCATTTTGTTTGTGCCTTTCGTTCCAATTTTTCACACTATAGGTAGAACCCTGCTATAAAATTAACATGATTGACAAAATTTTTGACAGCGAAAATTTAGCGTCTTAGTGACAGGAACACTTTGTTTAAAATATAGGTTTTTGAATCGTACAGTTAAATGATAATTGTTTTACCTCGTTGTATAGCCAGAGAGTTGTAGAAGTTTTTAAAAAAGGTGTAAGTACCTACGCAAAATTCATTCGCAATTTTTTGGAGAAAAAAGCTGTTTTTTGTGAACGTTGCTACGAAAAAAATACATTTTTGTTTTATAAAACGTCCTACAGCTTCTGTTTGGAATCGCACTGAAATAATTTTATGTCTTCTAAGTATTTAAAACTGAAAAGTTTATTGAAATTGGACATTATTTTTTTAACAAAACGGTACACTTTGGGATTACATGATTTGGGTTCAAATGATTGGAAATGACCTCTTCTACGTCGCCTACAAAGATCCCGGACTAGTTACCAATAACCCTGTGTATCTGGTATGTAAGGAAAGCATAAAATCAACACTGAATTTGTTTGTTGCTATTTATTACCCGACTACGACGAAGCAAAAAGGAGGGAGGGAGACAATAAATAATAATAAAATCATTTTATTCGCTTGTTTCTTGTACAATTTGACACAAGTTATATAAAACATAGAAAAATTACAATTTCAAAAGACGAAAGAAAAAACAATATGTAGGTAGGTAATTAAAAAGATATAGAATTACAATACAATTGAATACATAATACTTGAAAATTTATACATGAAGCTGTACAAATTATACATTCACACAAACAAAAAGGCTCAGGCTCAGCAACAGAGCTGGTGATTCTGCCCGCGCCATATCAGCGGATACTCCCCCTTCGCATCTAAAAGCTATAGCAAAATAACAATGACATACAATAATACACTGTAACCATCGAGATATGAATAACAGTAGGTAAATTTTATACATATTATATCAAGTGATATTAAAATTAAAAAGAAAAATGTAATAAAAATATCAAATTGGATAAAATACTTATATATAAAGAGTTGTTCCTATCTGATCCCAAAAAGAAATCCCACCGGGGATCAGTTTTCATTTTAATTTATTTTTTATTCTTAACTGATCCCATGAATGTGAGATCAGACGGGAATTGATATTTTTAATACATTTATTGTTCCTAACCGATCCCAGGTGAATTTTAGGTAGTAATTTGGTACAGACAGTCTCAAAATGTTAATAATTCTTCAAGAATTATCATTTTATGTTTTAATTTTCTCTCTAACCTAAGAAGCATAATAGTTAACCGATGGTCGTAATCGTAAGGACTTAGCAAATCCGCTAAGCTTGAATAATATTCTAAGAATTTGTTAACTGCCTACTCGATAACAGACCATGCAGTGCAGTGCGGTGTGCAAAATCTATTGTTATACAAACAACCAATCAGGAAGGGGATGCGATGTAACTTTTCTAAAAATAGGACAAATGCTTTTTGCACTGGTAAAAAAGGGTCAAGACAATATCATTATCAGTTGAACTTAAAAACGCCACGCGAGTAAAAGTAAGAGTGTAAAGTGCATAGTGTGTAATGAATGAGTAAGTAATTTATTTCATATTATTAGCTCTTTTTGGCCCTAGATATGATATTTTCATTCTATTGGCCTGTTTGTGTAGTCGGTAGTGCGTCTGCCTCCCACACACGGGTTCCGGGTTCGATCCCCGGCGGTTACAAATATTTCTATGACGAACATAAATGTTTGTTCTGTGTCTAATATAATATTAAAAAATAATAAGTAAAGACTGATTTTTACTAAAAAGTGTATAATATTTAATTTCCCTAACCTATTGCGCTATACCTATTTACAATCAATTTATCAATGCCTCTTTTCACTTATAAGTTTTTAATTACATTCCATTGCATGAATTCTACCTAAAATAGTTTATTACAAACTTGTTCCTTCTTTGCCTGACTGTACCTGTCAATCTAACTGTCAATCTAACGTTGTAGGTAAACGGGGATCGGTTAGGAATAACAAAACGCATAGGGGATCCGTTAAGAAATTAAATTCGATGTGGGATTTGTTGGTGGGATTAGATCAGAATAACTCTATATAAATAACGTTCGAATATACTTACATGTGAATCGTAAAAATATAAAGTAATTGTAATGAATCGTAAATGCGGTGCGAGCACAGAACTTTATCGACTCGTATGTTTACGAATGTTCGTAATTCGTATACTGTGGAGTCGATTGCAAGTTTTTAGTAACATTGTAATTTTTTATTTAACAGTTATTTAAGAGTGCAACATGTTTGTAAACATTCAAAATTAATAAGGCACACATTTATTTGAGCTAGCCGTGCGGCAATGGATATGTCGCAGTCATCTGGTTGAATTAGCCACTCAATTGGACTGACTCGTAACTATGTTTTGTAAAAAATTGTGGTGCCATATTTTTATTTTTTCCTACCGAGCTATACTAAAATAAACATGCAGGTACGTTTATGTCTTATCAAAGAAAATAATATTTTAATTTGGCTGGTGGCTAAAAAAGAACGCTGCATATTAAACTTAAATTAAATAGTTTATTATCATAAAAACTTTAATTAAATTAAATATAAAAATAAATGGAAATTGGATATTATAGACTAATTAGAACCTTATTGCTTACAGAAATTCTAGTCTTACGAAACTTGTCAACTATTTTGATCTCATTTTGTAGTTAATTTGTTAGAATTCAATGAATTGGACTTTATTTCAATTAAGTTTGAGTCGTGGTCGGTGGTCTTTTCCCGTCAAGCAATAATCATAATAACAGTACCTTTGTCATTTATATTTGGGTAATAGGGCCGCCAGACTGTTGAAAACATGTTGAAAACCAATGCTTCCAACCAAGGTTAAGGAAGGTTAAGTTGTTGTCAACCAATTCCGAGTCATCCACACTGTTACAAACGGTGGTTTCCAACAAGGAGACAAACAAGAACACACGCCAAGGTCACGCCAGGCCACGCCCCTTAATCGTCAGTGTGCTCTGATCTCTCGCGTCGGAAACATCTTCGCGATGGCAGTTTTGTATGCAATTGAGGATACAAAGAAGGAAAGGCTGAAACGCAGGATAAAAAGCTACAAAACTCGAGTCATTTCTAGTTATAGTTACATAGTAAAATATACAATAACAAGCGTACACACTGTTCTAAAAACAGACATACATCTACATAGATAACGCAAATGCATATCCTTTGCGTGTCCGAACCCCGACCAAGCGTCAAGGTTGGTCGCCTCTAGATTTAATATGTATTGTAATATGCGTGTATGTACCTATGTCTATTAGAAAATCGAGTCCACAATATCAATATCGTTCTTAATAATCGATTTCATCGGCGGTATCGGTGTCTCTGAATCTTTTTGTATTTTCCAGTAATAAATATCAGCTGTGACGTCACAATAGGTCTTAAAAAGTCGGCACGCTTGGTTCGAATACAAATCGTGGCACTTGCGTTGTCTATGTAGATGTATGTCTGTGATTCTAAACACCGCCGTTTCCAACCCGCCAAGGTCATGTAATTTGGTTGTCAACAGCCGTCTTCACTGTTGGAAACACGTTGTAAACTAGCAAGGTCACCTTGGTTTGATGTTTTGTTTCCAACAGTGTATTTCGGCTTTAATAGGCAAACATAAGTGCCTTATTTAAGTACAAAAATATTTCACATTTCTACAACTTTTCTATACTGATAGGCAATGGTAGTACTAATATAGTGATATCTATAATAGTTTACAACATAGCTGAATTTCTGGCTTTAATAGAAAAGGTTGCTTCCTATATTATACGCCAAACTTTTTGGAGAATATCGTTAAGTGGTCTACAATCTTCTTCAAGCTACTTATAATCATCATAAATATATTTCTCTTATAAAGATACAATTAAAACTTCGATCCAAGACATTAAATGACTATGTCTCTAATTGTAATGAAATGAAAATGGAATGAAATGAAAATGAAGTGATTTTTTTTTTATTCATCATAAGACCATCGAATGGCCGCTTAATGACGTCACAATTTTATACTTGTTCTTTAACAAGGTGTTGATAGTTATTGAATAAGATATTACAGTAGACCAAGAGACAAAAAAAGCCGGCGGAAAAAAATCTTGGCACTCTTTTGCAGTCAGGATTATACGAATTAATACAAATAGGTACATACAGTACAAATTGATCATGACATGAAAAAAAAACAAACACAAGATAGCTAATTGTGAGAGCCAATGTCATGCCACAACCAAATTGCTTACATAGTAGGTGCATTGAGCTATGGATGCACAACACGAACATGACAAACTGGGACCAGAGTATTTAAACAAGAATAGAATAAAATAGTCATTGTATCATCAGCAAAACGACCTGGCACCGCTAGCAGCACCCGTTCACGAGTATAACGCAAGCACCAGCCATCACCCTCCTCAACCATATTTTAGGGTCAACACTACCTACTTTGTGTTTATTTGTATAGGTTTAGGCAATTTTTATTCTATACTTTTACATAGTCATAATACGTAAGTATGTAACACTCGTAAATCAAAAGTACACAACTGCACAAGTCACACAAAATGTTTAAAGTTCTTATTGTTAAACCTTTCTCACTTCATATAGCTGTGACTGCTGACATTCAAGCCAATTTCATTAATTATAACACTTTGTATTTTATTCCTCACTACCAATTTCCTTACAGGATCCAGCTGCCTCATATACGGCGCCAAGGACTTCAGAAACATCATATCACTATCATCTTCATCCGTCAGGTTTTGACGCTTCTCTGGCAAAGGATCTTCATATTCCATTGGTTTACCTCTGTACTCCGTGTTATCTAACTCTTCAGAATAATTGTCATCTATAGCTTCAACCTTAATAAATTGCGTCTCAGTTTCGCTGTTGCTCTGTTGGTCAGAGGAGTCATGTAGTAGGTCACCATGAAGGACAGAGAGAAAGTTTAATGACTTGAAGTACTTCCACGTGCCTGTGT
The DNA here is from genome assembly GCA_944452665.1 of Stenoptilia bipunctidactyla. Lineage (NCBI taxonomy): Eukaryota > Metazoa > Arthropoda > Insecta > Lepidoptera > Pterophoridae > Stenoptilia > Stenoptilia bipunctidactyla. The sequence continues at coordinate 3,734,797 of OX101730.1, forward strand.
ACTGGTCTGGTGTTTTGGTTCCGTGCTTCCTCAACTCTTTGCGGTAGACATCGCGAAGGTTTTTCCATTTATCTTTGCAGGTATGAACTGGAACAATTAAAGTTTGATTAAAATTAAAAACATTAGTTACCGTGAGGCACTAAAAGAATCAAAAATAACTACATCTATCAGCCAATGTTAAAATTAAAAATAATAATAGTGTTGCTGGGCTACCAATTTTAATAAGGGCCGATTTTTCCAATTGTCGGATAAAGTGTTGTATAAAATAAGTGACGTCAAAGTCGAATAAAGTAGTATCCGGCGAAATAAAGTTCTTTTTTATAATACTTTGGTCCAATTTTTCAATGGTAGGATAATCGACAGACAGCTGTATTCGTCAGATAGGATTTATTTCAATATTTTTATCGTCGAATAAGACATATCTATCCGCTAAGACTGCTGACAGATTTTACTTGCTGAATTACATTTTACAGAATTAACTTGCTGCTTCAACCGCCAAATAAACGCGTTATTCAACGAATAGCTTCAGGTTTTGTTTGTCAGGTAAGTGTTGGTGTTATATGTATACACGTGTTTTGGTTATTTTCGCTATCATTTTACTATATCATTGAGATATACTGGAAAACCTTTGGGGACGCCTATTTCCAGCAGTGGACTCTGATGATGATGATATTTGTTAGAAGTTTGTGTTCGTTTTTGAGTCGTTCAGGTTTGGTACACGAAAAGAAAGCAGAGGTGAATAATCAATGACAGACAATGAATTGTCTTGACGTGTGTTAAAAGAGATATTCGATATCACTAAAACTAGAAATTATCTCACATTTTTCGGTTACCTATCAAAATTGCGCCATCTATCGTTAAATCTTAATCAAAGTTACGTATATGCAAATGCTAAGATTAAAGCGTGAATACATGCAAAGATTTTCTTAACTTAGGTGTATAAAATAATCTGGGATAACCCTACGATTGTATATCAAATGTTTGTTATATTCACTTTCAATATACGTAATATCATTCCAAGCAATATTTAAATGTCAAAGGGAAGATACCAAATCAATGTATTGTTTTCAGAGACACCTGGCGCTTTGTGCTCGGCTCGGACAAAAAATATATGTTTTGCATCGCCTTCGTCTATCGGAAGGAAGGAATGCAGCTCTTTCTTTGCACAGGATATTTACATAAACCCTCAAGGCCTCCAAACAGAAATGTGGAAAAAATCAAACACAATAACAAATAAGTATTTATTTATTTTAAAAACGTTACACTCTTTAACCCAATGTGAAAATGGGTGAATTCGTAGAAAAATAATTTATTAAGATTAGATTTGATATTACTTCTAAAAGTCATTATTTTAAGTTACCAAGGATCCGCCTTTGTTCTTTTCGAATAAGAAAACCATTTCAATCTTTGAAGAAAAACATAAAAATATATTTTATTAAGCGCGGGTTCACACGACTATCTCGAATAAAAGGATCTTCATTATTATTCCAGGCTATGCTCTACCTGTTTGCGAAATTTCATCTCAATCTGTCTAGGCATTTTCAGGTACATTACCACAGTGGGGCTAGCATGCGACCATCGACAACGATAAATCGGGCCTTTTATCGATATTTACTTAGAATTTGGCACTTACAGTATGTATTTTTTAAAGAATAAAATAAAAATAAAATAAATAATCCCCAGAAAATAACACCAACTACATGGCCCCAAAGTAAGTAAAGCTTGTCTCTTGTAGCGAACTAGGGGGGAACCTAGAATATAAATACAAAAATAGATAAACACCCAGACACGGAACATTTTTTTTTCCTTGTTCCGTGCGGGAATCGAACCCGCAACCACTGGCGTCTGTGGCAGATAGGTTTACCACATCGCCTAAGAGGACGTCAATATGGCATCTTTGGTTCTGTGGGCTTAATCATGGTATCAAATCGAGTAATTCTATCCGCAATGGTGAACATGTAAGTTAACAAAATAGGATAAAATAACAAAATTATATTTATCTTGTCGATTCGAGTATTTATCGATTGTAGCATGCCAGCCCTGCTGGTTGGAAAGAAGTATAGTACACGTACTTATAACTGGTGCCTAGTTTTGCGGTAGAAGTTATTTTAAACTAACTTAGGGCCCTAGGGGGAATACCGGCTTACAGCATCTTAATCCTTACTTAAGTAGAAAGGTATTATGTAATAATTCGTGCCTCCCAACAAATACGTTGGTATAATACTCGTACAATCATTGAGCTAAGCATTGTTTAACATTGAAGTCTTTAATATTATAGTCCTTTTAATATCAATCCAAGAGATTGCAAATCAGCAGGGCTCGAATGCAACCAACGATAAATAGTCGAATCGACAACATAAATATTATTATGTTATTTTATCCTATTATATCAGCTAATATGCGCACCATAATAGATAGAATTACTTACTTGATTTGATACCATGATTAAGACTACAGAACCAAATATGTAATAATCTTAATAAATTACATACACTAAATACCATATTCTAAGAAAATATCGATAAAAGGCCCGATTTATCGTTGTCGACGGTACCTAGCATGTTGAAATTGTTCCTATCTCCTATCTATTCAAATCGGGTCTAATTGAATAAGTCGAGGAGGCACCAAAATGTATGTAGACTTAAACAAAAAAGATCCAGATTCAATGACGTAGTTTAGTTAGTAAATAACATCTTTGCCTGTATAGATTGAAGTTTGCTATACGTATATTTTATCATAGTATGCATATTGTTATGAAAAGTAGTCAGTCACAAAGTACTATCGAACCAACTGAATCATGACCCACAACGAGCTCATTTTGGCAAATCGTCTAAATGCTAATAGATTTGCTTGAAGATAGGTTTCCTTGGTGACGGACGAACCTGTTATAGTTTCATTCGACACCGACATTTAATGAGTACAGAATTCGTACAGTATCTAAAAAGTCATAAGTACATTATACGCGATAGACCTTACAAGTTTGACAGTTTTAAACGAATTTTCTGCAAAATGGGTCATAATTCAGTTGGTTTGATAGTACATAATAAAAAAATATACGGCAGATTTAAAGACAGCGCCATCTACAGAACTTCTACGCAACTAAATCAAACATTTTAATAGTATTGCTTTACCAAAACGTTGTAGGAACGTCGTAACAGTTCAGATAAAAAACGCGAGAGGGCGTTAGTACTTTTAGGGAATGTAAGTTGTTCATAATATACTGTTTCTTCACTATTTATTTAACGTCGAAGCGGCGCGGCGGCGAGTTGAAATGTAAATATAATTGAACGGGACAAGCAAACTTAAAAAAGACTTTTATTAGTTTTAACAAGTAACTATTCGATGTTTATTATGCAGTGGCCGTACGCAGTACTTGCGAATAAAAGATGCCCCGTGCATTATGTCAAACACATAGTGTGTATTATCTTATCATCACTCAAATCGCGGGACTTCTTTCATGAAAAGTAAACATCTCTACATCAATAAATAATTGATTAGTTTGTTGTTACTTAGTATTACATTACCTTGTACTTTGATTTTCTTCGATATTTCATCCCAACTTTTCTTCGTTCTAGATTTACAATGATAATATTTATGTCTTGAATTCCACAGCCACTCTCGTTGTTTCACTTCCTCTATAAGAGCCGGAAAATAATTTGAGCACATTGCGGTCATAAAAATATTGAGACTCCGAACCTCGCCGATAGCGCTTATTTAAATGTACTTTGATGTAAGTAAATGTATTGTTTTCCTATATTACTGTATAGAATGGAATGAAAGACGCCTAAAGCGTGGTGTTGTCGCGGCGGCGAATGGTTGGTTATTAGGCGCGGCGAGCGAAGTCGGCCGCCACGACACGCGAATATGCGAGCGACGTTGCCAGCCGGGCAGGACGAGCGTGCGACCGACCTAACGACAAGCGCGGCGTTGCCAGCTTCGTTTAGTGTAGTGACCTTTGAAGAATGAAGAGGAATTACGTTCGTCGAGCGAGTGATATCGCGCGAGCGATATCTGCTTTTGATTCGGAGAATATTCTTTTTGTTTGTGATGGTTTTTTAACTAGAAATCGCGCTTGCTTTTACTTACCCGCTTAACTTTAAATTTTCAACCGACTTCCAAAAGGAGGACGTTCTCGAATTCGTGTGTATGTTTTTTTGTTTCTTTGTTAAACGATTTTTTGGACAATTATGAATCGATTTTAAATATTCTTGTTTTATAGTAGGCATGACAGGATACTTCCGAGGTGGTGCCATATAAATTTCATCGAAATCGACTATGAAAAATTCTTTTCTAGTTATACGAGACGGAGGCCACTACTAATACTGCGGTTCCGAAACAGCAGTGCTAGCACGGATCTTTTGTCGATCGTAAGTTTACGAATGCTCGTATAGTATGGAGTCGGTTGCAAGTTTTTAGTAACAATGTAATTTTTTATTTTACCGTTATTTAAGAGTAGGTAGAACCTGTTAACAAACATTCAAAATTAACAAGGAACACATTTATTTAAGCTGATCGTGCGGCAATGGATAGATTTCAATTATTGCTTGCAAAACCGTCTCCATACTATACGAGCATTCGTAAACTTACGATCGACAAAAGATCCGTGCTAGCAGTGCAGGCCGGTTTTGTGGAGAGGGAACGTCGAAACCGCGCTATTGATTTAACTGAAGCGGGCCTCACCACTGTTGAGTGCATGCAAACTAGAGCACTCAACAGAGGGACAGAGGTTTTAAAGGCGTTTTTGTGGGCGATAGGCTGGCTGACCCCGTGTCACTACATTAGTAAATAAATAATAGAAAAAACTAACTTACAAACTACAACAAACAAATTTTGTTCAGCGCCATCTATTCAATATCATAATTACTAAATGACCGTAGGATACGCATCCGTCAGTTTTATACTGTACCTACTTTTTATCAAGGATAAAATGAGATGGCGTTCACGTCAGTGTAATTTCCTTGCGATATTTTGTATAAGTTTTCCTGATTTACAAAATAATGAAAATGAAATAAGTTTTTATTAAATTTAATCGCGTTTAAATCTAACCAAAATAAAATATTTTTAACTTCATGGTTTTTGAGTTATTTGAGCTTTTTTAGACAGCGTGGTGTGAAAGAGAGTGACCGAGTTCTTGTTAAATTGCGGATAAGTAGGTTCCAAAACATTCATTGTCTACGGAACTCGTTTGCAAAGTTTTTTAGTGCAACTTGTGGCGAATTAAAAGCTTAACAGCGGATACTTACCTCAAGATGAAGGGCAAGTAAGGGCCTTCAGCTCGGCGCAAATTGGGCCAGCGACCACAGCCATCGGTGGCTGTCGCGCGCTACTGACACATTTCTAGAGTGTCAGGGAGCGATCGGCAGCCACCGGTGTCAGGAAGCCGCCACATTTTATAACCCGCTCGTTGCTGCGCAGTCTGAACATGTATTCGGACGAGGAAAGTTTACTCGCGTTTTTATTAATACGCAGAAGACGTAGAAGATGCCGTCACCGCCTGTATTGGGTGCATCCAATTTTAATTGGTCCGACAGTGAAACATAATTTGCATTTCGATAATCTGCGCAGATATCCAAAAAAGTTCTTTAAACATTTTAGAATGAGTTTGACTACATTTCAGGAACTGCTTTTGGTGTTACAGGACGGATTAATACGCCAAAATACCCGTTTGCGCCAAGGCATCACCCCTGCAGAAAGTTTTTTTCCACCAAGACAATGCAAGGGTGCACACATGTGCAGTTGCCCTGGCAAAAATCCATGAATTGGGCTATGAATTGCTCCCTCATCCGCCCTATTCTCCAGATTTGGCTCCGAGTGACTACTTGTTGTTCCCAAACCTGAAGAAATGGCTTGGTGGAAAAAGATTTGACTCCGATGATGAAGTCATCTCGCAAACAAAGACCTATTTTTAGGACCTCTACAAATCATATTTTTCGGAAGGGATAAAAAAATTGGAGAAGCGTTGGACAAAGTGTATAGAGCCCAAGGGAGACTACGTTGAAACATAAAAGAGTGGAGCAGGGAGCTGGGCGACAGTGGCGAGCGTCGATGTTTTGTGTGGCTCGTAGTGACCACTTGTAGCGAGTCGCTGACACTACCGTAGCGAGTGGCCACCACCGGCCACAAGTGTGCGGCGTGTCTATATAAAATACATAAAAAAGTGTGTTAAGTGGCGGTAGCTGGCTACCGGTGGCTGTGACGGTGGCCCAATTTGCTTCTATTTATACCTAAGGGCGTGGATCTCTACTGCGCCGCACCGTTCCACGGCGTCGTGCTCGGCGCAACGCTCAGCGCTTCATATTTGCTCTTAAAATGATCTCCATCATGGTTCATTATAGAAAAATAGGTATACCATATAACGGCACTGCGCCGCCGCCATGAGACGGCACCGTACGGCAAATCAATGCTTTTCTATAATGAACCATGATAGAGGTAATTTTAAGAGCAAATATGAAGTGCTTAGCGGTGCGCCGTGCACGACGCCGTGGAAGGTTGCGGCGGCTCGCCGTAAAGATGTATCCACGCCCTAAGGGTTTGTCAGAAGCCATTTCGGCTCCTTAAAAATACTGACATCTAGCTTGGTGTTTACGGCCTGTAGTCTCTACAGGAAAGGCTTGTGATGAAATGAAATGAAAATGAAGGAACAGCCTGGGCTTAGACCATACAACATGAGCGGCGCTACTTTGTAAAGACTCTGTTCCACCCTAAGCCCGATACTTTGTCCAGGTTCAACCTCATCGCCACCAATCATCAAGTTAGTTTGAGGTTTTAAATATAAGCTAGATTTATTTACTTTAAAAAAATATTTTCAGCAAGGATGATTGCGAGGAGCACTTAAATCACACAAAAACCCGCAAAATGTGTATCGGCGCAAGTGGCTACTAAGTGGAATTAAAGAAACTTACAATATTTTTTAAAATAGGGTAAGTATATCATTTCTTCATGTAAATAACCGGTTATCATTATAATTCAAAAGTGATAACAAAATGAAGCTCGTTCACACTCTCACAAGCTAACATTTCTTCGTTCACACATCTTCGCATACATTCCCATATCTATCAACAACTAGGGTTTAAATAAAATTCATAACTTCCGTTCACATTTTATTTAGAGACATTGGTATAAAATATATGAGATATAAAACAGCACATTCGTAATTAAATCAATATCGTCAATATTACTATCGATAAAACGCATCTATACGATAAAATGATTAATTCCATGAGGTTTATGTAAAGTTCTAGACATCAGGGGTAATTCTAAATGTGACATTTAACAAAAAAATTCCAACCCTCAAAAATAGAGTTTTAAATAACAAGTGAGAAATTATAGACAAATATTTCATCTTTAACAATTATTTTTATCTACGTGTGGAATAAGATAAAAACACAACCGTTAAACATATACAATATGATAGATAAAAATAATATATTTATTCAATAGTAATATGGTCACTTAAAAACAATTTTGCTGACGATACCACAACTCACTGGTGAAATACAGGATGCTCGAATTTTGTGTTTTGATTTTGATTACACACAATACGTTTATAAGTAGAGTGATTAAGGTGAGGTATTCTTGTGTTGAACCAAAGTGATCCACTGTGATAATCGCTAGATAACAATCAATATCAATAAGTTTAAAATATTTAAAACTGGATTTTTATATTGTAAATAATTTTCTTTGTAATTTTTAAAACATAAATCTGTAACTTGAAAAAACAATTATGACTTTTACTAACTTAACTAATCTGTTTTCGTTCAAGTTACAATAATACATACATATTAATTAATTAAATATATCACAGTGAACAGGTGACCAGTGGACGATAGGGGTTAAGAGATATACCACGATGAGTTAAAATATATGCTGCTGTATAATGCGAACTTGGTCAAGAATAAATAGAATTACATTAATTTATTCACATGCAGTTACATCAACATCAATTTATTTCACATATAATAATGATACGCTTACACCTACTAATTTCTAAATAAATAACTTAATGCTTTATGTACAATTGGCCACAATAATTCGTAACATAAACAAGCCTCGGCGGAATGTATGATTAATGTAGCATGAACCTTCAAAACTTCCCTATTCTTATAAAATAAGTTATATCATATATAAGAACGGCATTTATTTATTTTAAATAAATATTTAAAAATCCAACAATTTGTTATTAAATTTATGGTAAACATAATATTATTCATACAGGCTTTTATTTAAAATTTTCGTATTTCACATACCAAGTCAATTCCACAAACGAGAATTTTAAGGTCCACGGTCCACCTCATGTGCCTTCTTTCAATATTAAAAAATTAAGATAAATAGCTTTGGCACAAAGCTTATTTTGCAAATAATAAAATCAAACTAAGATATTTAAGAAACAACTTATCCAATACCAGACTCTTTCAAATTTGTGCATAAAAATTAATGTACTTTTTTCCTACACTTACCATTGGAAAGTGTATTTTTAAATGACGCGTAAATAAAGATAAAATTAATTAACTCAGATGTTACAAGCTACTTAAGTGAATTCGCCAGAAACTTAATAGTTATAAAAGTAGTTGACTAAATACATTTCTATCAAAGCTTAGGTAAACTATATCTAAAACATCGACTAACAAAAACATTTATCTACACGTACCTACGTACTAAATTCACGATTTGGCTAAAAGCAAGAGTATCCAGACATGCTTTTATGACAACCCTACTAACAAAGGAGCAATGGCTACTATCAGATTAATTTAATATTCAGCGGTTAAAACCTATTAGTTTGTAAGAATGCCTCTATTGAGGACAAGAAATATAAAAAGTTAAGTACTCAATTAAAACAATATAAAAAAAGTCTTTAAAAATACATGATAAATTCACGAAAAACACTTTAAGTACTCTTTACAATTTCAGTTTTTGTTATGAGGTCACTCAATATTAAGCGCCATTATTTTTTAAATTGGGCTTACTACTTCAACAACCGGATACAATTTTGTGTGAAAACTGAATAACTGTTTAAAAGATTCACGCATGATAAATGTAATGATGACACTTATAGCGCATTTTCATTAGTCGATAAGTCAGTTGTTCGGTCGCATGCGGTGGTTCGACGCATGCGGTCTAACAACCAATTAAATTACATCGGTCGTTTCAAAACTCTCCCGCATGCGGTTATAAACGACCAATGAACACGGTCCCCGACGTGCGGGCTCTATGGCATACGTTTTGGAAATCTATCGACCGCCGCATGCATAAACGATCAATTAAAACGGTTCCCGTCGTGCGGTCTCTATGGCATGCGTTTCAGAAATCTATCGAGCGCCGCATGCATAAACAATGAAAACGGTTCCCGTCGTGCGCGCTCTATGGAATGCGTTTCGGAAATCTATCAACCGCCGCATGCGGTTATAAACAACCAATGAAAATGCGCCTTTAACGCGGCTGCGCCTAACTCTAATACACAAAGGGGCTACAAAATGTATACGTTTATATTAAATAACATATTGAAATACCGTTAGATACGTACATTTTAAACTTGAAACATTACGATGAAACACAGTTTCACAAATTTAGATATGTTTCCCAATCCCACAATAAATGAAAAGTATTTTTAAAATGGATACAAAAATTATATTTTAGAAAATTACTTTAGAACACTCTTTTCAGTCTCTTAGGATAATTCCAATGTTTTCCGAAATTTAAATGCGTTATGTTTTGCAGGAGAAATACTCAAAGTACCTATAATGAAGGGTCTAGGAGGACAAGGGACTAGTTTTAAATTTTTTTGTGTACTCATATAATAAGCTCGAGGGTGTTACTGGTAAAAGGAAACAAAAACTGAGTTATACTACAAATATATGAAAAACAAATAATAATAAGAAGAAAACAAAAAATAAACTGAAACAAAAAAAAATTCGGCCCGAATTTCTGGAAAACCTTCTGACTAAATCAATTACCTACTAGATTATTACACGTTCTTGTTTATATTTAACGATTTCCAAAATGTCCAAATAAGTTTATATAAATAATATTTTTTCTTTTTGGAATGAAATTAAATCGATATTTCGTTATAATTATGTACGTTGATGTATTTTGAACTCAATCGTGTCTCGGACGGCCAGGTTTTAGAATTAGGTTGACTGTCCTCGCGGTGGGCCGGCAACGTAACTTATTCATACTTTAAAGAATATTCATAATTTTAATTAAAATATTGAATATTTTTATCATTTCCTTTCAAATAATGAACGATATTAACTAAACTAGTTTATTTAGTGTATATTTTTCGAAAATATATCGAATAATGTTTAATTGTAACATATTTTTATGGTAAAGTATTATGTTCTACATATTTTTTAATGTTTTTAGTGCAAAAGATATTATTTAATTAAACTAAAGAAAATTTAAATACAAACGAATTTATGAATATAAAATAAACATCTATATAGATGAATTTTATAAAAATTGATATGTAATAAATTTCGTGAAACTAATTTCGAAACATCGGATAAAATTTTGATACTAAAACCCAGATTTTTTTAAAATTTCACATAGAGAGTCTTACCTACATTATACTGAATACAGAATAAATAAAATTACTTTAAAATGTACTCAAAAGATAATTACGTACTAGTGTCTACATTTATTACACGAACATCAATTTCCAGTATATCAATAATACAGTATATCATGTCTTCAAAAGTAATTTGAATCTGCTTCAAAACTTCTTGTTCCACATATAACTTACGAAGTAACACGATATTTAAGATTACAGCTTGATATGAAAACAATACACGTACACTTGTATTATTTCGGAGATATTCCATAAACAGTCATAACTTACGAAAATACATCAAGATATCTGATAAACGGCTTCAGGGTAGAAACCTCGTTTCAGGAGAATTCCGTCGAATCCTCGAACCTCTCAACGTGAAGCTCAAAGTATGTACGTTAATAACATTCGATATCCTAAAATCTCGCATCCTCAAAGAGCCTTCACAATCGAAATACTTTGAGTTTCATGCTGTTCAGTTAAAGAAATGCTTTTAAGAAACACATTTGGACTTGAATATGATGGTTAACAAGTGCTTAGGTCTCGCTGGTGGCTGATGGTTGCTTGACCAGGTCCAGGTCTCGACCGACGCTGGCTTGTGCCTTGAGTTTTGGGCGGTCCTTCTCATGCTCGTGCTTGTGATGGCCGCTCTCGACGACGCTGACAGGGTGCTTGTGGCTCGCGTGGGCAGCAGCTTCTTCTTCACGGAATTGGCGGTTGAACCAGTGGAGACACAAGCATCTGGAATTCAACACCATTTTTTGGTTATGAGACTGTTTTTGGGGTAGGCAGAACACCAGAGGCTATAAAACCATCAGATGTCACGTTTGACAAAATTTGGAGGTATTATAATTAATAATGATGGAGAGAGGCTACTGCAGTGCTATGCCCACAAAAACGTTAATAATACCTCTGTCCCTTAACTGACTTTTACAATATGCCCGGGAAGAGAAGCAGCTGTTACATTCTATGTTTTTCTTTTGTTCCCAGTTCAGCGAGGAAGCAACGGAAATATATGTAGTGCCTCAATTATACAAGAATAGCAATTATACGAGTTATTAAAATAAAATAATGAATACTACTTTCTGCACGAGTCATTTATTTTATTTTCAGAACGTGTGATCATTAAATCCGGCAGCGCAAACGTATGTAGTACACCAGAAAAGCTTTAAATATATTTCATTATAAACTTTGCTTTTATGTAACGACCTCGCATCCGTTCGCCTTCCACGGAAGGCTGAAGGGGCTGTGAACATTTTTGAAAGCCCTTAAGCTATTACACGTGTCCGGTCGACACGAGGTTTAAATACTACTTTTAATTTAAACCGCAGTTTTAAATATTTTTGTATGATATAATGTATACTTTTAGGTACTTTTTGAAGTAACTAGTGAAACAAAACTGATCTGAATAAAAAAAAAGTTAAAAATAATTTCATTAAGTAGTTGCGTCCCACAAAAAAAAAAAAAACAAACGAAGTCATACGATTATAATCAACGAATGCAGAGCATTAAAAAACCGACTTCACATGAAGGCTGAGTTGAGAATGTCATCAACGTAAACATTCTCCAAAATCATACATATTTTTTCCAAAGTTTGAATATTTCAATAAAGTAAAAAGTATGTATGTATGAAACAACAATTTTCAAAATCAATTCATAATTGTCCGCAATATCGCGCAACAACAAAAAAAACATACAGACGAATTGAAAACCCCCTCGTTTTTTGGTAGTCAGTTGAAAATAAAATATAAACTTTAAAACTCAGTGCACCCTTTAGAAAGGTATAACCACGGAGGTATAACTAACCATAAAGTACAGTTTGCAAAAAAATTCGATGTTTTTCTCTAAATTAATGTAATTTAATTTTCCAGTTACTTACTCGTTAGGTACATAGAGGCTAGAGTAAAGGCTCAGGCACTATATTGAATAGATACTGACTGACACATACATTTCTCATTATGGAAGTGGATTTAAATTGGAAGTGGATTTAAAGTTAACGCGATTGTAAGTAATAAAAAAACATGGCTTTGTCTGGTCTAACTTAGTGGTTGTGGATTATACTAGACCAGGGTTTCCTAACCCTTTTAATATTGTTCCCCCTGTGACTTATAAGGACATCAGACTTTACCCTCTACGAATAGGTAGATACGGTGTCCCAGAAATACCGTCTTTAGAGTAATTTTTTTGAGAAATTCGTAGTTTTTGGTTTTAGAAAAAAAATCGCTACCTGTGAACAGTTTTTCAACACCGTTGCCACACATTATACCAAGGTGGAGTTTTGATGCTTATGTAATATGGGCGCAAACTCGTTCAGCGAGCAACGGAAAGGGCTTTACTCCGAGTTTCCTTGCGGGCTTGAATCAGAAATAAAGAGGTTCGCAGGCGAACCAAGGCCACTGATAGCCAAAAGAGTTGCAAAGCTGAAGCAATGGGCAGGGCACATAGCTCGTAGAACGGATGGCCGCTGGGGCAGTAAGTTTCTCAAATGACGATCACGTACTGGGAGACGCGGCGTGGGCAGGCCCCCCGCAAGATGGACCGACGAACTGGTCAAAGTCGCCGGTAAACGATGGATGAAAGCAGCTTGAGACTGATTTGTGTGGACTTATGTCCAGCATGCGACGTCTACTGGCTGAATGATGTTGATGAAGATTCCCAAGTAAATGTTTGAGACTTTTAAAATAAATTCCTTTCGGAGGTGTTTTTATGAAAAAAAAAACAATATGAATATAATAAAACTAAACCAGTAATATATTGAAAAAAATCTTCATTTAATACAGATTCAGGTAAGGTTTCACTTAAGGATTCACTTATACAGAAAAACTTGTAAAAAATTTTATCATAAAGAGGTAAAAAAATGTTGACCCCATTTTCTAAGAAATTATTTTCTTTGTTACTATACCGGTTCAAAAAAGACAAGACAGTACATTCCATTATTTTTTTAAACTATTAACATCAAATTGTCTAATAAAATTATTCTTCAGTCTTTTAAACTCAGCTGCGATATTTTTTAGCCACGCTGTTAATTCTGCTGCACAATTCGCTTGCATTCTATGTTGGTTTGTCATATATTCTGTTTTAAGATGCCCCAATAAAAAAACCAAGGGATTTAAGTCACCAAGGTGTCTACAAAATCACACACCATTCGCCCGATCGATAGGAGTTCTTGGGAGCTTACTATTTAAGTTCGCCTTAGCGTCCCGAGCCTACCTGCGCTGGCAATTGATGTAAAATCGCTAACAAGTCTATTTAATACTAGAGGCCGCTCTACTGATCCTATTTATTGTACCATTGTAGATTCCACACCATAACTTTATTTTAAACATGTGTTGCGACCGATCTTCTTTCATCTGGTGAGGATTCTCTAACTGCCAGCTATGAATTTTATAAAGGTTTAGATACCCACCTCTTCTACGTTGCGTGCGACACGTTACTCTATAATACTTTGTTCGAAAAAGTTGGGATCTTCTCTGTTTTTAAGCTAGCATAGCTTCTATCGCGGGCCTTGAGCGTGGATACCGAATCCAGAAATTCCGTAACGAAAAAAACCTAACACCCCCCACTCCGACCGGCACAGTGGTGATACTTTGATTTCATAACTTTACATGTGCGCTTTAATAAACAATCAGCGCCATCTACTAGGAACTTGTATATTAGATCAAACATTACTGCATTAATAAAATAAATAAATAATTATAATTGCATAAGTTGATAAAAAATGCTATGCAATAGCTTTACCGCGGCAGTCTCCGAGTGCCACACATCTTTTTTTTCCAACATTAGATTACCCTCGTAAAATTCTCGATTTACCACCAGGTTAGGAACCTAGGTACTAGACGAATGCCTGACGTATAACTTTATAAACATAACAATTGGATTTATCTCGTAACTTTTGATCCCGAAATTATTTCATGATAAAATATGACCTTTCCTAAGAACTGTTTAAGTTTAGAAGCTGGCCTCATAGTTTTTTAGATTAGGGAAATCAAACAATCAAAGAAAAGCTTAATCTTAAATAACTAAAAAAATATGTTACATAAAATCACCCGACCAGGACACGAAACTGGGACTCGCGAAACCGGACGGGTGCTCTTCCAACTAAGCTATCGGACCTTGGCCATACGTCATCGAAATATTTAGTATATTCTGTTTTTCCGTTCTATTGCTAACTTAGCTTCATCTAGTGGTATAGATTTGCAGCTTAACCTCCCGTCAAAATTTATTTTGATTATTTCTTGGCATTATTTCACAATATTTTTAGGATTTTGCATTCTTAAATAACTGAAAAAATATTCTAAATAAAATCAAAAATCCTGGCTGGGTGATTTAAATGTAAAAACTTAAAAATATTATTGTACGCTTCCTATTTATTATCAAGATTCGCACAGTAGTGACGTACCTCAAGACAGCGCCAAGTATGCCAGCGCCAACTAGTGCAGCGCCAGATCCCATCAGATAGAAGCGGTGCTGAGCTGCCTCAGCACCTGGAGACAGCTGCACTAGGCCCACCACCAGCACCACGATGCCCAGGAGTAGGGATCCCACCACAGCGTGGAGGGCTGCGACCTGCGAAAAGAGGGACGGTGAGACCGAAGATGTGACATAGGGCTGGGACTTCATAAAATAGTAGTTGTAGGACTCCGCTCAGGTGCCGATTGTCTTTAAGTTGTTGCTGTAGAAAGATTTTTCACCGACTTTACGTGAGCCAATTTTTCAAGCATGATTTTTTTGCATGAATCTGTCTTTACTTTTGTGTTTTCTACATAGTTCTAGTGTAGCGGTGAGAACTTTGCGTTCTGTGCCAGACTTTCTGAGTGCGATTCTGGGTATTTTAAATACAGATAGAAGTCATCATGTTAGTTAAAATATCCGTTATCTAGAATCATAAAATAAGATCTTAAAGAAAGTTAATTAGGCTTAGATAGTGTAGTTTTTGGAAGTCCATTGTTTTTTGAAAATTAGACGTGTAGATGTATGATAAGGTATATGGTAAGCAGTGGTCGTCTCCTGGCTGAATGATGCTAATGATGAACGATGAAAAAAGTAAACTTTTCTTTGGCAAATGAGATTTTCGTCTCATTGTTACAAAACAGATACCAGGATATCATAAATAAAACAGAGTAACCGCCTACCTTCCCGCAGACGTAGAGCTCATTCCTCAGCCTGTGTTGGTCGGGCGAGGGCGTCGCATCAGGGTCGATGGGCCGACCCAGCTGCAGCGGCAGCTGCGACGGCCGGCGGCCGCCCCCTCTCTTCTCGTTGCGCCGGCGCTCGTGGCGGACGGCTACTGCTGGCATAGCACCGATCATTTTGGCTAAGGGAGAACACACTACGTGTAAGGGTGTGACTCGGACTACAGGACTTGGAGGAGTTCAGGATTTTCAATTCCCTGCTGTCAAGATTAACTAATTTGTGAAAGATAGCTATGGGGATGATGACTAAGCTTGTGTCTATCACACAGCATATGAAAAAGGATTTTTTGCCACTAGGAAAAGACATTTTGACAAAGGTTCTTATACTAATGTCGGTAAAATTTAAGCCGACTCTGGGCCAGTTGGTAGTTTACGGCCAAAACCTCTTCTTTACACTCGGAAGAGATTCGTTGCCCTGCTTTGGGCTCACTAAAAAGGGGTGTGATGAGAATGAATATGAATGAATATTGTGAATTATCTCTTAAACGAAAATTCCGGTATATACCTAAATTATATTAGATAGATTATAGATAACATAAAATAACTTCACGCCCTTTGGGGTAGGCAGTGACAAGGGAACGCTAGTTGCTACGATCCAGACGTACCTCTTTCGCTCTCTCCACGTTCATTAATCTTAACATACGCCGGTTACCGGTATTTTTTTTAAATAGGCCCTTCGATTTGGTCGGAACAATTTTCATCGTAAAAATCTCAATAAGAAGTCTTTAAATTTGGATGATTTGAAGACATGTGATAGCAAAACACTGTATTTGGATCGTGACCCGGTTTCTTTGATACCGAATGTATGGCGGCATATAAAACTAGCAGCTGCCTGCAGTTCTAATTGCGTAACTAGTGACAAATTTCTACGGCATTACTTCGTAAAGCCTGACTCAATGGCTGAGCTATGAAATGCAAAAAAATGTGTAATATCTGACTCTCTCAGATTACTTTGCATTCATACAAAAAACAAACCTTTCAATTTGAATAGCACCTATATCATTTTTAAAGATCTCATAATATACCTATCTGCAAAGACACCGAAACGTCGAGTCAAATTTAAAATGTAAATATACGCGATAAATCCGGTTAAAAAGTGTTTTATTTAATACCTAATTGAGTTTCCAAGTTATAATGAACTTTAACATTCTCCATATATTATAATTTGTGGCAACTTAATAAGCGAAACGAATTTAATTAATCAACTAACAATGTCGTTTTATCCTTTCTCATTAATTTGACAATCTACACGCGAAACGCGCAAATGAAGGGACGGGAATTACTCGTAGGTACATGGTAACGCAATTATAAGGACTCGTGACCCAAGGAATTTCTTAATAAGGAGAAGTAAATAATATAAAAAGAATCCTTTTTGCAAATAAGTTTAAGTTAGTTTTTATAGGGTGAATGTTTGGATGTATGGATGTTTGTTCCTCAATCACGGCAAAAGGGCCTAACGGATTTTAATGAAATTTGGCTTAGTGATAGAGTACAATTTGGAATAGCACGAAGGCTACTTTTTATCCCGAAATTCCCGCGAAAATCAAAATTGCGCGGGTAAAACCGCACGCAACAGCTAGTAAAAGATAAATCTAAGAGGTTATTTTTCTTGCTTTTGTGTATTGATCGTCGCTGTTTGTGCTGTTATTTTATTTTACAAGTATGAATAATTTTTTTCTACAACTTTAACAAGTGCTAATAATCTATACATATAATAAAATGGTAGGAAAGTCAAAACTGTACATTGAATATTTTTTTAAAAGAATACTTGGGGTATGATCTACAATCGAAACAGAAACAAAAAATATAGTTTTTAGAATTTTTGTCTGTTTGTCTGTTTGTCTGTTTGTCTTTCCGGGATAAACTCAAAAAGTACTGCATGGATTTACTTCAAATTTGGCATGAAGATAGTTAAGAAGTCGGGTCAACATATAGGCTACATATAATATCACGCTAGCAGTGTTATAATCGTAGGTGCGTTTGGTGCTGCCTAGCGTTCACGCAGACGACGTCGCGGGCAGCAGCTAGTATAAAATATTGACTTATTTATTGGGTATTTGGTATATGCAAATGATTTTTCTGGTCAAGGTGGTAATGCAGTTACTGCATTGAATTATTCGCCAAGGTGTAGGTTATTTTGAATGGCGTCGCAATGTTCAACAAAACGAGGTTTTTCTTTGAGTCAAAATGCCTTTAAGATCTTTACACAAAAAGTCACCTAAATGTAACTAGACCTTATCATACCTACAACTGAAACGGGATGATAATGATGATGAATGGTGATGAGTTAGATGATCTACAACAGAACCGAACAACTTCGATAATTAATTAGGTTTGAAAAGTATTCTGTTTTAAAGAAAAGGAAAGACACGTTGTTTACCTCAATACAACGTAACATTTCGGCAATATTCGGTTAAGACAAACCTTAATCCTTAACAGCAAAGGTGATAATTGATTGGCTTAGGTTGGCCCCTATTTCGAACAAGGTTAAAAATGTTGGTAGGATCTATATTCCCTATTAAGGGCAACTGATCTTATTGAAGTTAAGGTTTGTGAGGATGGATTTTGGATGTTTGATACTCATTTACGTTTCAGGGATTGAACGGGAATTATACATAGGAACCTCTTACAACCAGGATCGGAGTTAGAGCGGGTAAAGACACAGGAAATACGTAGTTAATATATTAATATAGATAGAATATAATAGGAATAAATGATCCAAAAAGATGTAATTCAAAATCATGATCAAAATTAATCAACGAAGGAGTTCCGTTCACATGCATCGTTATTAAAAAAAGTATATTTACAAAAGAATGATGATATGATATTTAATAAAAAGAATAAAATTCGAACAAAGTTATTGATTAAAAGTTTTACTCACATCGCAAATTATCTCTTGGCTGCAGTAAAGATTGGAGCATATCTGAAACAATACACAAAACTTTTGAGTATAAAGTGCAAATTCTAATATTGTACAACAAAACTATAGTATGTTCCTGTGCCGGCACAGAATCAAACAATGACCCATGCAAGATCTTTGTAAACGTCGAAACTCGAAAGCTAACAAAAAGAACCGCTTTCCATGTAAAATCGTCATTCATATCCTACATATCCTACATTCATATCCTACTTTTTCGCTTGGTGGTAGGATCCTTCTGGGTCCGCCTGGCTAGCGACCACCCTTTATATAAAGTCTGCCGCCAAATGTTACCGCTCCGGCGGTAATGTGTTCCGGCAATATTGTATAAAGAGCCAGTTCCTTCCTAAACCCGTGTGCTTTCATCTTCGACCTCATCGTCACTTACCATCAGGTGAGATTGAGGTCAAACGCGGGTTTAGTCAGTTATAAAAAAAAAAAAAACACATCTCGTCTTCTAGTTTACGACGTAATAGGCAAAGCAGTGAAATGTATATACGGAGCTTATCCATACATTGATGTGAACAAAGCATTGAATAAATTGCCTTACGAGATAGTTAATCCCTAAACATGCACTCTTTCATGAGGATTCTGCCAGGATTACAGCGAAAGACCTGTAATCCTGGCAGAATCCTCATGAAAGAGTTTCTCTATACCTAAAAGGTCTGTGCACTCTTTTCCTCTATTCCTAGGAACATACTATAGGTACAAAGTAGGCCAGAAGTGACTACAAATACATAACTCGAAGACGACTTTGGCGATGGGGTAACACTGTCTGCCTCAGACGCCAGTGGTTGCGGGTTCGATTCCCGCACGAAACAAAAAAATAAACCGCGTCTGGGTGTTTATCTATTTATGTATTTATATTCTAGGTTCCCCCTAGTTCGCTACATGGTATCCCATAACACAAGCTATGCTTACTTTGGGGCCATGTAGTCGGTGTGATTGTCTGGTTTTTTTTTATAACATGGACTGACTCTTGGCTGACTTAAACAAACTCAAGGGAACTGTACAAGAAAAGGACCGTCATCCCAGAGCCCTAAGAAAAACAAAATTGTTAAATAAACGAAGTTCTTAACCGGATTGCATTTAATTAAAAGTCGCTCACGAAGTCGACGTTTTGGACGTCGTTGTGGTGACTCGCGACTCGATAAAACCCGTTTAAAACTTCTTTCGTTTAATTAAGTGACTTTCGGAACTGCGACTATCTACATCTGCAGCATCTGCTGCAAAATGGTCGTTTCCGATAGTCGTGTGACTGCTGTGTTCAGCGGGGCTAGCATGGAACCATCGACAACGATAAATCGAGCCTTTATTTCGATATTTTCTTAGAATATAGATATGGCATCTTTGGTTCTGTGGGCTGTGTGGCTTTTTTTTTTAGTTATGAAATTACATGTCTGTGAAATTATTATTCTGATATATATTTCATTTTAGGTATGTACAGCATTTGCACTTTTAAACAATACAAGCGTTTAGAATATTAAATTACGTTACATGAAAATTGAAATAAAATAAGAATGGATAAATAAAAAAAAAATCAAGCAAAATAAAATAAAAACAAGTGAACATAAAAGAATATTTGAGATATAACAAGACAGGTAATAGTTATTTATAACAATTCGTGATCTTATTGCATAATACCGAAAAAGAGTCGTGGAAGATATCAGGCTTTGGATCATCAGCTATCTTAACAAATAAATTATATGTAGAACATGCGCGAGATATATGAAAATTCCAAAATCTCAATTACCAAAACCATCAATAACCGTTCGATTGACAACAGTGACACCAGAATAAGTTGACATATAAAAAGTTTGCAAAAACCACCCTTGTCTACTTTCGTTAGCCAGACTCTATCAGCTCTCTGTGGCGTCTCGACCCCTGCGGCCGCGCCTTCTGAGCTTGACAGATGAGAATATAAATGTACTATTTTTAAATGGCTCTTACATAAACCTCTTCTTTATTCTTATACTAGCTGTTTCGCGCAGTTTTACCCGCGCAATTTCGAATCCCGCGGGAATATCGAGATACAATTTTTTTGTTTATACTAATTTAATTTTCAAATAATTAGTCTAAGTCCATTCGCTTTATTAACTATTTTTATTGGTGTATTTCTTTTATTGGCTTTATGTTTTAACTATTTTTTTTTAATAATTTTTGTAATAGCTGTTGAAATACTAACGAATAAATAAATAAAAGGATAAAGAAGCCTATGTATAGTACATAGCTACTTTATCCAGTATCCAGACTGTACACTGTATAATTGTTTTAAACTATCGCGGTTATTTTCACTATGATTTAATGTATGATTATCTGCCAGTCCGCGATCATGGTGCTTGTAACAGCATCGAAATATCGGACGTGCGAAAATAAAATCGGAAATCGTGGTAAGAATCCCGTAAATACATTAAATCATAGTGTACACTGTATATCACCAAATATCACCTCTGTTGCAGCGGTGACGTCTTCTGTAAATGTTTTCTTAAGAGAGTCTTCCAACCCGTGTGCTGCGATCTTTCACCTCCCCATCAGATGAGAATGAGTTTCAGAATCAGAATCAGAATCAGAATAAATTTATTGACAACTACAACAAACACATACACAAAGCAAATACAAGAAACACAAAAAAGAACAATAATAATAACAGATTTAGTATGTTTGCTGTAGCAGTGCAAAGGGCCATAGCTCAGCGACATTATTGTTCAATGAACAAAACGCTGATTTTCAGCTAAAGCCTAAGGGGGTTAGGTTTCCACTGCAGATTACACTAAAATTAAATTATAAATTATAAATTGACCTTCATTTTTAATTAAAAATAAAAACATAACTCGAGATTGAGTTAGAGAATAAAACCTTAAATAAAATAAAATAAAATTAAATAATTAAAACCTAAATAAATAAAATAAGAAATAAATTATAATTTAATTAAATTGAAATAGAAATTGAATATTTAAATTGAATTAAAATTAAAATTTAATCACATCTAAATTAAAAATAGAAATTTTGTTTTAAAAAAGATTGACTAACCTAAATTAAATAAATATTAAATAAAACGTCAAATGTAAAATGTAACTACTTACGTATATTTTTTTGTATAAGAAAAATACAGAGTTCAAAACTAATTAAGATGCCCTTAAAGTGACCCCCCTGCGACGATACAACTTTTTTAGTTTAGGTAGGTAGTTCTAGAATAGTCTTATCATTCAACTAGCCACCGCGCGCGGTTTTACCCGCGTAACTTTTGATCCCGTCGGAATTTCGGGATAAAATCTAGCCGAAAAGAAATAAATAAAATATACTTATAATAAAATATACTTCATCAAGAGTTGGGCTATCAAATGCAAAAACAATTTTTCAAATCCCACTTGTAGTTTCTGAGATTAGCGCGTTTATAAAACAAACAAATAAACAAACAAACAAACAAACAAAAAAAGAAACTCTTCAGCTTTATATATTTAGTATAGATTTAGTTCAACCACCCAAAGCTTAGTTTATTAAATGACACTGCCTACATGCCAAAGAATTATTTCCCTAATTAGATTTTCCTCCGCTCCCAAGCCGCGACTGCAGTTGAAAAATGTGAAACTTTAATTGCTGAGTGCTTGACATATTTCCACATAACATTACGAAACTACCCGCATAACCTTTTTACTTTAGCTATGTATTTTAAATTTAATTTCGTATACAGTAAGGTTGGTGCATGTTTGAGTTTTCGAACATGGCTTAACTAAGTATAGTTTGTAGTTGCAACTGTTTCTTAACTTAAGTCCGTTGGAATAATACAGGGTTGATTTTTAGTCACCAGCCAAATTTAAATTTTAGTTCCTTTGATACGATATGACCGTACCTGCATATTTATTTTAGCGTCGCTCAGTACAAAAAAGTATAAATATGGAACCACAAATTTAAAAAAAAATTGTCGCTGTTGATGAACATAGCTAGTACGAAGCGGCATTTCATTGATAATACTACGACGTAGTACTACAAGATCTTTTGTAGAAGCGCGTAGTTGCCTTTATTTCAATAGTAATATAGAGTGACCATGGTTTGCTTAATATGTTAGTGGATATATTAATTTCCTGTAAAAAAAATTAATGCTTTTTCTTTGCAAAAATCATTTCTATAAATGATACTTATTATGAAAAAAAAATTTGGCTGGTGACTACAAATCAACCCTGTATATTTGGAAAAATATATTTAAATCGACAATGAAAATGGTTTTCAGTATGTAAGCTTTTCTTTATTAACTTTAAAGACTTATAAAAGGTTATTTTTTAGTCTATGTCCGAATTATAACATTATGTTCTATGATATAATATAAACGTACCTGCATATTTATTTTAGGATCGCTCAGTAACAAAAAAATTAAGATATGGCACCATAAACTTTTTTAACACCCTAACAACCGTACTACAACGCGGCATTTCATAGATTACGTTTTTTTTTTATTTATTAACAGCACCAACAGATTTGTTTTGTATGAAAACAATGGATTTTAGATTGAGATTCGATATTGAAACCCATCGTTAAACTACCGTAAGTGTTCAAAAAATATTTTTTATTTTTCGGTTTTTCAGTAAGCCTGTTAAATATAAAGTAAACATATGTATTGATTTATAATAGGCTGATCATTAGCTTTTGATACCTATATTTTTAAAACCGGAAATTATTTATTGTAAATCAAATCAAATCAATTTATTGCGGAAAGTATGGTAATATTTGATGGTACACATTATAGTATGAGCGCATACTTTACTGTATTACAGCATGCAATATTGTTATCTTATGCATTTATTTACAATGTATTAGTATAGTATTACTAGGTATTACAATATTATTATTAAAAGAAAAAAAAAATATACATATAATTCTCATAACAATCCATGTCATAATTGTTTACATTTTATCTACCTATGTCAAATTTAAAGTTTAAAAAATCATTAATGTCATAAAAACATTCATTAATTAGCCACTGTCGTAAGACGTATTTAAATTTATTAAATGGCAGCGTTTTAATATCTTCAGGTAATTTATTAAAAATTCTTATGCACATTATTGGGCTATTTCTAAGACATATTTCAGTTTTTATATTCGGAAGACATAGTCTGTTAGGAAATCTAGTGCTAAAACACAATACATCTTTTTTTGTTACAAAAAATTCAGGATGCCTTTTCACAAATAATGCTGTTTCGTATATATACATACTTGGGACGGTTAGTAGTTTCATACTTTTAAATAAAGGCTTACATGTTGTCCACGAATCAACATCAGCAATAGCACGAACACATTGCTTTTGAGATATGAAAGCTTTATTTATTTTGACCGAGTGGCCCCAAAGCAGAATACCATACCTTAAAATGGAGGCGACGTATCCATGATACGCTTTAAGGGCCGTTTCTTTATTTGTTATTTTATTTAATTTCCATAGTACGTATGCAAACCTGTTTATTTTAGAACAAACATTATCTACGTGCAAGTTCCATGTACAGTGTAGGTCAAACAAAATGCCTAGGAAAGAACAGCTGTCTGTTTCCTTTATTGTTTCGTCATTATATTTTATTTCGAGTTCTTGTTTCTTAGCCCCTCTATTTAAAAATTGTATATATTTAGTTTTATTCATATTAACTGTCAAATTATTACACTGGAGCCAATTGATGATGTCAGAAATTGTGTTATTGATAATGTCATTAAAGTTTTTGTTTGAGTTGTCAGGAATTATAACGGAAATGTCATCTGCATATAATGTCATTTGATAGTTTGTAACCAGTGGTAAGTCATTAATATATAATAGGAACAGCAGGGGTCCTAGTAAGCTCCCCTGGGGCACGCCTGTCTTATAAGTTTTTGATTCTGAGCTCCAAATAGTCTCTAAAGAAGAAGCATCAGTACTCTTCATTTGAACAAACTGCTTTCTATTTTCTAAATAACTTTGTATCCAATTATATGTTGTACCCCGTATACCATAAGCTTCACATTTTCGTAGGAGTATGCTGTGAGAGACAAAGTCAAATGCCTTACTCATGTCAAAAAAGATCACTACAGCTTTTATTTTTTTATTAATAAATTTTATGACGTCACTAACAAGATTGAATGCAGCAAGTTCAGTTGACTTTCCTTTTTGAAAGCCATACTGGTTGGGGTGAAGGATTTTAAACTTTGATATAAATTTGGAGAGCCGAAGATACATGCACTTTTCAAATATTTTTGAGAGTACAGTTATTAAAGCTATGGGTCGATAATTAACGGGATCATTTTTGTCGCCTTTTTTAAAAATAGGTTTTATTACCGTAATTTTGAGTTTGTCAGGGAAAACACCTTGTTCAAAAGAAAGATTAATTAAGTAGGCTAATACTGTAGAGATTAAATTACTTGTTTGTTTTATAATTTTTGTCGGTATTCCATCAAAACCCACAGAATTTGTATCACGTAACGATTTTATTATATTATTTACGTCATCTGCATCAGTCGGGAATAGGAACATAGTACCAGTGTTAGTTTTCATTTTATTTTCCGTTGATGAATGTGAAGTACTGCTAGTATTGGAATTTGTTATAAAATAGTCGTTTAATATATTGCAGATGTCTTCAGGCTTGTTGTAAATTTTATTATTAGATTTAAGCTCTTTTATTTCACTTTGGTCTATGTGAGAGCTTGCGTTATTTTTAATTAATTTCCATGATGCCTTCGAAATATTAGATGCGCTATTTAAAAATGCTATATTAGCATTTTTGTTCGCCGTAACTATACATTTTTTAAACAGTTTATTATATTTCAAATAACGTTCACGATCAGAATTACTTTTTGTGCTATAGTATGTGAATCTAAGCTTTCGTTTGGTCCCGGATGATAACCGTAGACCTTTAGTGAGCCAAGAACATTTTTTGGGCTTAAGAGTCTTTTTTACTGTATACACAGGAAAACATTGGTCAAAAAGAAGATAATATAGTTCGAAGAATTTATTAAACGCGGAATTGGCATCTAAGTCTGTAAATACATCATGCCATTTCAATGAAGATAAATATTGCCTAAATTTATTTAAGTTTTCAATGCTTATGTCACGTTTCTGCGAGTAAATTACTGTTCGGGGTAGTTTTTTATTTATCAGTGGGGTCTTTAGGTACTGTGCCTTATCATGATCAGAAAGGTTTAACGGTAGTATGCCACCTTTAGACTCAGGGTTGTTACTGATTATCTGATCTAAGCAGGCGTTTTGTCTCGTAGCCTCCCTTATGTGTATATTAAAATTATAAGAGCTTATGATTCTTTCATATTCTTTAGAAATATCAATGTTTTTTATAATATCAATATTAAAGTCACCCGATATGATTATTTGTCGATTTCTTTTCTTGCGTAATATTTGGAGTAGCTTTTCTAATTTATTTAAAAAGAGATAGGGGTTACTATTAGGTACTCTGTATATACAAATTATTAAACATTTATATTCAGGAATGTCAATACCACAAGATTCAAATAGAAAGTCACAATTTAATTCAGTCAAAAAGTCAATTTTTTTATATTCAATATAGTTCTTACAGAATATACACGTACCTCCTCGATTATCTTTTTTATTCCTAGTATACCAGTTTGCCATTTCATAACCAGGAAGATTAATATTGGATTCATGGCCAGATTTAATAAAAGTTTCTGAAAAGCATAGAATGTCAAAATACCAGTTTAATTCAGTCAATTTTGCAAGTTCAATTTGTATATTTTCTTTTTTATTAATTAAGCCTGCTATATTTTGATGTAAAAGTGTCAGTATATTTTTATTGTTATTAACGAAAAAACATATTTTTAGATGGGGATTTTAATGAATTTTCTTGGTTAGTTATTTGTGTCTTTGATACGTTTGATTTATTGTTAATGTTTTTAAGTCGTAATGCTTCAAATAAGTAAGGTATGGTGGTCTGTTTCAATCTACTTTTTGAGTCATCTACTGTTTTTTTAATTTTATTTTTTTGAACATTTAAGCCTTTATTTTTAGTTACACCCTGTATAAAATGTTTTTCGTAATAAATACTATCTATAATTGTATTTATTTTTTTACACAAATGAAATAAATTTATATTCTTATTGTAGAGCCGTAAAGTGGGACATTCAACGAAATGACTGTTGGGGAAAAGGTTACATACACGAAGAATTTCCTTGTTTAGCAAAACCTCATTTAAATAATCATTATTTATTACATTTAAAACTAGCACCGTATTGTTTTTAAGGGTGTTTAAAGTAGAAAAAAGTTCAGAGGTTAATTTAAGTGGATTTTTTTCATTTTCACCTATGCTGATTATGAAGATATCCGACGCGGCTATGTTCTTACCGTAGTCTCTCAACACCTCTTGACTACAGGCGTTCGGTTTTACCATCGATGAAATTTCGTAGTTTTCGTATTTTGTATACAGCCTGGAGCGTCTAAGATTATGTGCCAGTCCACTACACTGTTGAGAACCGAAGATTTTGATCGTTTTTCCCGCTTTTATTATCGATTCAGAGTTTGTTTTTAATTCAATGTTTTGCTGCTTGATTGTGTTGAAAGAGTCAGACTCATTAATGATGCTTGGTTGAATAATTTCTTTTCTTTGTTTTTTTTCTTTTTTAGTTGTCTTTGGAGTGTTACAGCAAATTTGTTGAAGCTTAATAATTGTATTTTCTTTTTCCGTCAGTTGTTTTTCTAATGCAATTTTTTCAAGAGTTAAATTTTCAATTTCCTTTTCTGCTATTTGTAATTTATTAATTAATTCTAGGTTGGTTTTCTTTATTTCGTCTATATCTTCATCACACCTTGTTGACAAATCTGGTAAGCTGCGTCTTGGTGTAGAGTGAGATGAAAGTAAAGTAGTCTCATTATCATTATAACAAGCATGTTCGATTGATTATTTAATACTGGAGTGGCACATACGGTTTTTTGCCTTCTCCGAGTAACGTTTTCACCTTGATACCGAGAGCTTAAAGGCGTGTTTGTGTTGCTTACTACTTGTTTTTCAGTAACATTTTCACATTTGTTAATAGGTGTACTTGTTTGATTTATTCCTAACTTTTTTCCTTTTCTAGAGAGGCAGTATGGGCAGTTCCATTTTTGCCTTTTTTCTTTATTAAATAGTAAAAACCGTTTGCTTGAAATGACTGCACAATCCAAGTCATAATATTTATTACATTTTATACATTGCAATCCTTCCCCTTCTGTATATTTTTTCTTACATTTTGAGCTCGTAAAAGAATCCATAGTGTTCTAAGTTCGGTTGTTAATATAAGATATGTTTTTTAATAATAAAGTAACTATTTGAATGATGAATATTGAATGAATAATATATAGCGCCCTCTGTTGGCTTTGTCTAATAACTTCATAAGAATTTTCGAACGTCTTATTGCCTTTAGATTTAGTTCATCTTAATTACGCTAGATGTCCGGCCCTCTATCGATTTTTTCCGTAACTCGATGTGCATCGTCCGAGAATACCGATAATTATAGATGAGTCTGCTATCTAACGAAATAGTTCACCTTACTACCGATAGATGTCATTAGTAATACTTTTATTCCTTGTATTTCTTCATTGTATTCACTTATTAGCACGGTAAAGTTCCGTTAGAATTCGTTACATTGATGACTAATCCACAAATACTACTGAGTGAATCAAAATTAATTATTGAGTACTTAATTACTGTTAATTAATGATATCACTTTAACACTTTTATACAATATCTAAGTTCAATAGTTTATTTAGAATCTTTTAAGATGCACTTATTCACATTAATATTTTCTTTTCACATTAGTGTCTTTCGAACCACTTATTTTGATGATTGTTTTTCAAGATAACACTTCCACTTCATATTTGGAGTTCACTTAGTACATATTTACTATTTATTTATTGAAATACGTTTTTATTATATTTTTAAGCATAAAAGTTCACAGAGCGAAAAGTACCCGTGCGCGCGCGCGTCCGTGTTATAAGATTACCTTATCGGCGACATATTGAAATTTTATATAGCCTATGTTACTCGCGCAATTAATACGAATCCATTGGTATCTCATTTGCTTAAATCCATATATCCGTTCAGTAGTTACGACGCAACAAGAAACAGACATACATACCTACGCGTTGAAAAACATAATCCTCCTTTGCGTGCCGCAGTCGGGTAAAAAAGCTTTGTATTGTGGATTATAATCCAAATTAGAATAGCCAATATAGGTACTTATTTTTTTTATTAGATATCCAACATGATATCTCCATGTTCCAACATGGTGAGAGCGCGAGTGCTCTGTTTGAACAAATTGAACGCTCACCCTTTTACCATCGGACTACTAGACGCAGACAGAACTTCCATCCGTATGTGGTAGATATTCCGAAAAGTCGAACTAAGCGCTTTGACAGTTCCTTTTTGATACGGGTCGCCAAGTTTTGGAATGAACTGCCTGCGTCTAGTTTCCCTGAACAGTATAGTCCTAGTACTTTTAAGCGTCGAGTGAATAGGTTTCTCGTGGATGGACGTGTACCATGTTAGTCCTCATGTTCACTTAACATCAGGTGTCATGGAAGACAAACGTCCCATCCATATTATTTATTATATATATAAAAAAAAAACAAATGAAACACAAAATTAAACTCAAGTAGAAAAGCTGGTTTTCTAATTTAGAAATAAATAAAAGTACCATGAATCTATAACTTTGCTGAAAGTTATTTCGGATGACCGCATATAATGTGACACATACCAAGAATGAAAACTATTAAAATGTTTATTGTCGGGGTGACTTATTTTACATTATTATTGCTAATGGTCATGCGAAGTTATCGGTTTTTTAGGGTAAGGGTGTAAATGACCGGGTAATCCTTATTTAAATACACTCAGAGCTACACTATGGTAGTAAATATCATATATGTTTTTTTATTTTTTTTGGATAACAGACAGCTTTGTTACAAAATAATAATAAATCATTAAATAATAATAGAGAGCCACTTAAAGGTTAAAATTTTAAATTTGCAATCTAAATCTTATATAGTTTGAGAACTGCTATTAAAATCGAAACATTTACAAAAAACCAGTCAAAACTGGTAGCAGGTTTTCCCTATTTTTTGTTTTTATAACCTATTTTTTAAATTAAAAGGGATTCGCCCTGCCTTCGTAGGGCCTGCCTGCATATTGAGTCTTCCAGTTGGCATGAATGTTTTCGAAAAGTGACCATTTTTTGTTCTGTTTTAGATAATTACACAAAATTTAATAAGTTATATATCTCATTTTTTTCTTGGAAAAATGTTCGTACTCATTTATGTCATCTAAAGGGGAGCTGCAGGGTATGTAATGGATGATCTGGCAGACGGCAAACCAACCCTCTCCTGAACAAAAACTCGAACCTCATCTGCCTTTTGAGGATCCCATGATATCTCCAAAGTCCCTGTTAATAAATTACCGGCCAAACCATAAAAACCGTATTCCATGTATCGGAATGAAAGGCGCGCCTATGTATCATAAAATGTAGCGATAATCAATAATTGTATTAATGGTATTCGCACACAATGGTTATGAAGATGTGTTCAGAAATGTTAACTGTTACTTTTGACTAGTTAAGTGCTCAACCATCGTGTGATAATACATAATTCTAAGCACATAATTAATGCTGGATCTAAGTTTTCCCTATTACTAAAATTAACCCCAGGAGTTAGCTTCCATGCTGGGCTGGGAGCGAAAGAAAAACGTAGAATGTGCCAGCTGCATCTCTTTTGCGGGCATACTGTAAAAGTCAGTTAATGGACACAGGTTTTAAAGGCGTTTTTGTGGGCGATAGGCTGACCCCCTGTCACTACAATAGTCTTTCCATCTTTATAATACCTCCAAATTTGTCAAACGTGACATCAGATGGTCTTGTAACCTCTGGTGTTCTGCTTACCCCATAAGGGATACAAGCGTGACGTTATGTATGTATGTACCCCAGGGGTTTCTATCAACTGCTTTTACTTTTAAACTTTTCCATCTTTTTAAAGCTCACGACGAAGTTGCTATCTAACAGATATCAAAACTTTTCCATCGACCATCTACGAATAGTAAATTGAAATCGGTATCTTATATTCTGAACTTACCTAAGTTCTGCGGTTTGGCACTGACTCCATCAATTTTGAAACAGTTCCGTTCCAGTTGAGACTCCCGCCGTAAGTGTTGGCAACTAAGTTACAAAGAAGTCCGTCGTTATGTGAAATGCAGCACTTTGCCACTTATGCTTGCCTAGTAATTATTAATTGACTAGATGTGATATATGGCTCTATGGTTACTTAAGGAGTTATTGATGTGTTTGGCCTTGGTTATACCTTCGAATAATTGGTCAAAGTTGTCCATTCTGTATTTTTTTTATACAGGGTCGATTTTTAGTCACCAGACAAATTTAAATGTTATTTATTTTGATACCATTATGCGATACGATACTATTTAATTAAATGTTATTTAGTAACGCAGTATAAAACAAATATGGCAACACAAACTGTTACATCGTGAACACAGCTACTACGACGCGGCATTTTTTACTACGTAGTACTACAAGATGTTTTGTAGTAGCGCGTAGTCGTCTGTATTTTAATGATATTCATTCATAATTTAGACTGACCATGCTTTGCTTAATAATATGTTAACGAAAATATAGATTTCCTTGTAAAAAATATACAGGGTTGATTTGTAGCCACCGGCCAAATTTTTATTACACAATAAGTATCATTGATAAAAACTATTTTTACAAAAAATGTGTTTTTTTTTAACAAGGAAATTAATATTTTCGCTAACATATTAAGCAAAGCTTGGTCACTCTAAATTAACATTTAAATAAAGATGACTACGCGCTACTACAAAACATCTTGTAGTACTACGTCGTAGTATTATCAATAAAATGCCGCGTCGTAGTAGCTATGTTCATCAACAGCGACTATTTTCTTTAAATTTTGTGGTTCCATATTTCTACTTCTTTGTACTGAGCGACGCTAAAATAAATATGGAGGTACGTTTATATCGTATCATAGAAACTAACATTTAAATTTGGCTGGTGACTAAAAATTAAGCATGTATACTTTTTTGCAAAAATCATTCCTATAGATGATACTTATTGTGTTAAAAAAATATTTGGCCGGTGACTAAAAACAACCCTGTTTAAGGAGTGTAGCTTGGCTAAGAGTGTTTATTGGAAAGTGAACGTCATCGCATTTAACGATAAACCTCGTGTAGGTGGGTGGTAGTGTAGGTGGTAGGCGAACCCCGAGCCCTCGAATGACGTTTTGCAAGTGTTCTGCGTCATAATTCCGCGTTATACGTTTTAAAATGTAGGTATAGGTTTATTTAGTTATTCCAGCAGTGGGATATTCTGTTCAGTTTTAGTACTATCATCCTTCCTATATTGTTCCAGCTGTATTCCAGATGACACGGAGATTCAGCCGGTTATTAATAGAAACAATCAGCTTTGCCTACTTAAACTTTAAGGCTGCAAACTGGACGGCATTGACAGCGGAGTAGGCAGCGATTTCCGCGGCACGATAGAAAGTATTGGGTTTGTATGAAACCGCGACAAATCGCTCGAGCGCCCGCTGGCGTTGGCCCAGATTCCCCGCGCCGCTCTCGCTGTCGCTACCGTCCAATTTGCAGCTTAAGTCATCAGATCATAATTAATCTTACATCTATGATTACCTGATGTCTATGTGCTTAAAAGCCCCCTAGCCGGGAAGATCTAGATATTGCTTTTTGGCGCTCGTACAACACAAAATCGTAGAAAATAGAGTTCCTACTTGATTTAACCCTCCACGAGTTTTAACCTTATGACTATCTCTACCTGGATAAAGTTAATACCTATGTTTTTATAAGTTAGATCTTATCTAATATATAAAATTCTCGTGTGAAAAAAGCTGTGAGTTTTCGTTGCTCCTCTGAAACGGCTTGATCGATTTTGATGAAATTTTTTGTGCTTATTTTTCGTACTTATCCGGTATCTATGAGAATCGGCCAACATCTATTTTTTTTTATTTATATGGCAAAACAACGTTTGCCGGGTCAGCTAGTCATTGTGTAAAATTTAGAAGGCACAGCATATTGAAAAGGCCCTTTCCTTACATTTAACATCTTTATTAAGAAAGATATTCAACGAAATTTGGCACAAAAAAGATAACAATTGAAAGGATTAAGGCAGTTAGCATTGATTATTAATTTAAGTTAATTAAGCTGAAAAGCAAATAACCGACTTTTACGAATTTTGCAACTTTATTACCCTTAAAAGTGTGAAGATGATAATGTTAAGTTTTCTAGAAGAACAAATAAACAGACAAGTAATATCATTTATTTCTTTATTAAGTAATAATAATAATAAGTGTATTAAAATTCAGTGGAATTAAAGTAGTATTAACGTGGAAAAATGTGTTGTACGGATTTATTTAATAAATGTTTGGATAACATTGGATATAAACCATTAAAAACTGTCATTTTTACAGAATAAAATATCTTTAGAAGTACTAAAACCTTTTTATAAAAATCTAGAAAGTATAGTTTGGCCGCTCGCGTAAGGTCTGCTTAATATGTTTTATTTACATATGCTTTACATATATTTGCATTCATTCAAACTATAATGAAAAATCCAAAAATTTCTCACCTGCAACCCGCAAAACCAGTTAAACATTTTAAATAAAATTAAACATGTGATTCTAAAGTTTAAAGTTTAATTATATTTAGCAGGACTGATGCAAGCGGCCCTAACTTTATTAACGAAATAGTTGGCAATGTTATTTCAAAAACATTTCAGTTTAGACATTACGTAAACATAAATCAGTTCTTAGTTCCTTAAACTTATTTAAAATTACCGAATTAATTTTTTTTATAGATATTCATTTGTAGAAAAAAGATGTTTCAAATCTTTAGGTTTCTCGTAGTAAATAGTAAAACAGCGCAAAAGCGAACCGATATGGTACAACATCTAGACTACATATAAATTTTACACACAACACCAAAACTTTAAAGAAATGTGTTTTAATAATATTTTATTAATGTGCAAAATATAGAATACAGAGTGTTTTGAATTTAAATGCCATTTTTAGTTAGTTGTTTGCGGAAAAGCTGTTTAAACTATAATATACGTAGCACCTACTCATATATTTGAATTTGAAAAAGAGTAATTGTTTTTTACTCTTTATCATTCATTCAGATCAGATCCTAAGTTCGAGGTCAATAAATGCTGTTCAGTTCGAATTAATTTAATTTAAATGTATTTGGTCCCAATCGGGCATCGAAGTCTACTACAGAAGGCAATTATTATATTTCGTTGTTTATTTCATTTTTTATCATCTCTAGTAAGCTACAATAATTATACATGTTCAAGAAATGAAAAATGTGATAAATAAAATTTTTTATTTATCACATTTTTCATTTCTTTAAGAATTATTGAGCATTTTAAATGCAAAAACTTAAAAACATTATTAATTATAAATGTGTTATTATATTTTTGATTTATTATTTATATTACTCAGACAAATGGAAAATGCACTGTATAAGTGTGTAAGCCTTAGATATAGCTTTTCTTTAACCTTTAAACGATTTAAAAAGTTATGTCATGTCACAGATTAAGATGGAATAAAACGTATAAGGCAATCAAAGTTAGGCACTAAAATATAAATACAATTAAATCAGTTACTGGGATTCGAACCTAGTGCATTGAACCTCGTCATTCTACAGTTTAAACAGCTTAAGCACATTTATTGACAATCATCTTCAATCGAAGATATACTGAAATGAGGTCTTTACAAATGCTCTCAAATCGTTCAAGTCTTTGATTAAATTTAACCAAAGTCACAATAAAATAGCAGTAGCTAACATCTCAATCTACTTTAAAAACAATTAAAGTAAATTCTTCTACAAATCTATTAATTAACTTATAAAAATTACATAAAGTGTACATAATATTCACAGTGATATACATCTAAATATAAGTCGTATTTAATAATTTCAAAATATCTATGTATAAAAGTCGTATAGGCACGGGAAATCTCATAATTAGTATTGTGCACATACTATAATATTTGCGCTATATCATTTTACTAATGTGCTTTAAAATTTGTGAAGTTTGGCTAACTGGCGAGGACTTACTTTGTCTCGGATTTAATTAACTATAATATATGGAATGACTATACTTCACGATCACCATCATTTGAAAAGCATCATACCATCTTGTAAGTATCCAAGCTTTTGATTGTGTTACTAACACATCTCTATGTTATCCTGGTAAAATCGCTGCATTTCAATGAGAGACCATGAATGAGAGACTTGAGAAATTTCGCAGCTTCAGCATTAATTGTACTTAATATTAAATTTTTCTCACGCATCTGCTCTCAGCGACAGAAAAGTAAAAAAATCTAATGGTGTCCTCCATTACGAGTTCAATCACAAGTATAATGAGATAGATGGTTCCTGGGTCCAGAATATAGAGCAGAAGAGTCCATAGATATTTAAAATTCTCTATTTAAAATACAACCATATTTAAGGCGAGTAAACTGAGATCAAATAAGTCCTTGCCAACCACTTACAACTATACATATAATCAAACAATCAAAACGTATTCTATATTTACCTCATAATATATATGGAAAAAACCTTTAAAATGTAAAGCATTCTATATATAATCTGTAAAATATTTGTACAAGTAACTATCAGCATACAGGTATTTTATTTAATTTAAACAAACAATATGTAAAATATACTCATTTCAAAAAACAAGTTTATTACATCGAGATTCAAACGAATACTGTAAAACACTTTTATAGTTTCATCAAACATATTATATCCCAGAGTAAACAGAATTATTAAAATATGTAAACATAGTAACTCACAAATGTTTAATAATGCTACAACGTCCGAATATACTTTAAACATTTATCAGTTTTTCTTTAAACCTTTTACCTGTCTCACTATTCTCTGAGGTAATTCCATTTTCCATTTACATTCAATCAATATTCAATCGTACCTACTCCTATGTCCATACATCCTCGTTTTTAATCCAAATTCTATTAAACAATTTGGCATCCCGATTCTGTGGCAACTTTCCAATATTATTTAATATTTTGCTCCCAGTTCATTTTCACATATTCCAAAATTTTCCCTTCCTAACCCTTCCTTACCTTGTTTTTAAATTGGGCTGTTTTGTAATAGGTACTTATTTAAAACTAACATTGTAAAATCTAAGATAAATAATTTCTGAAACGTAGTTACCCTAACTCTAAATAACTAAATAAGATAAAAATAATCAACTCTTGTGGCCATTAACATATTTTGTTACATTTTCATGGCAATAATGTACTTAATTCTTTGTCTTTCGCTCGACGCTCGACTCACAAAACAGCCAAATCCAAAACATTCTCATCTCCTTTATCTATACATATAATAAAATGGTAGGAAAGTCAAAACTGTACATTGAATATTTTTTTAAAAGAATACTTGGGTGGGGTATGATCTACAATCGAAACAGAAACAAAAAAATATAGTTTTTTGAATTTTTGTCTGTTTGTCTTTCCGGGATAAACTCAAAAAGTACTGCATGGATTTACTTCAAATTTGGCATGAAGATAGTTAAGAAGTCGGGTCAACATATAGGCTACATATTATCACGCTAGCAGTGTTATAATCGTAGGTGCGTTTGGTGCTGCATAGCGTTCACGCAGACGACGTCGCGGGCAGCAGCTAGTTACTACATATTTTGGAGAAAGCCCTAAATGTTTGCCTTTTTTCAAGCTATAACAAAATTGCAACATTCTGCTGTTGCACACTCGTTCGTATTTCAGCCATGATCATCCTATAAGCGGTGTAGAATATAATTAGGATAAAATTATATTCTGATTTTATTGCCATAATCATTCTCAAGTGCTGTGGCCATGTTTCCGTTTCATGTATCATAATTTAACTATTTGGTATATTTTGGAGTTACCGAGATATAAAATTCGTGTCAACCAGAATTGATTATAAATAACGATCGAATTTTGTGTAATTCGATGGCATTATATGAAAACAAGGAACAATAAAATCAAAGGCCTTTCATTACTATGCTAATATAATAAATGATTGAAGATGTTTATGTGTACGCACTTACCTAATTTCTGTCCATTATAGTAACAACAGCAATGTAGAGCTTATTAGAGAGGCCCAGCTTACAATTCACCCCAGAATTATCCTCACAAATAAATTACAGAATGTGTCCACAGATTATGTAAAGTAAACAATAAAATATAAGCTTGAATTAATTGAGAAAAGGCCTTCAGCGGCACACAAAGACACACACTAGCGTTACTAGACATTTAGACGACACCATTAATTCTATACTCTCTATAGTCGATACCAGACAAACTCATTATATTTCAAGGACTTCAAAGCGATTAATAGATCGATAATATACGTGATTGCAATTATGGATTAAAATGGCCGGCAGTGTAAAAGAAGATGGCGATATAGCGCTAAGCTGGTGTCAGAGAATCGATATAATAGGAACATTAAAAAGTTGTGAAGGATAATTAATAATAAGAGAGTTAAAATGTATAAAATTATTGAGTTTGCCTAATAGATAGATTAATTAAAAGTCTCTTAATTACGTGAAAATGGTGCAACAGTCTAGTTTTAAGGCAGTTGCTTCAGACAACGCTGACTTCTTATATTTGGTAATATGAAGAATATGTGACATACCTTTGGCGATTTACTAAGTTCTATTACTAGAATAGGTGACATTAGTTAGTTTTCGATTTGAGTTACATGAAATGTCCATCATACTCATTAATACTTTTTATTCAAACGACTCTTCGATTTAAAAGCCGTTTTAGTTTTTCGCCCTGAATTACTCGTAATGTGTTCAAGATTATTAAGAGAGAATGAATCTGATTACGGTTAAACTTTTATTTAATTATCAATCGGTTTTTACCATGATTGCTCATTGAGACGCCATTTTCTAGCTTACAGATCTCTCAATGCGATTGAATAAAAAAGCTAGAAACGTATGTAATATTTTTTTCTACTTATATTTCAAATGTATAAAAAGGCTAATAGGATCATATATTAATTAAAAAAAAATACTAGGAGAGGATAAGTAGAAAGAAGTTATTCGTTACAAGCTATGTAGGTACTATACATAATTACAAGTATTTTGAGCATTGGTAAGCTAAGCTCGTGAAAGTGTAAGCCTATATTTTAATATCATAATATTTTCGTGTAAATAATTCACAGCCGTAAACAAATTAAGTTGATAATATAGATGCCTACAAAACAGGCTTTTCTTTGTTTCTTCTTGTAGTGAGTAAGTTAGCATTCATGTAGCCCGGCGGGCTCTATTTGGCACAATGCGTTTTGTATAAAAACCGAAGCCAATAAACTTTCGATTCTTTATTTGAAACAGATAAAAAAACTTATGAATGTGTAATAAAACTTGATTCTATTTTAAATCATTGAATCTCACTAACAAGAATCGACAAATAAGATATTGATCATCTTTTAACATTTGTAAATAAATATAGTTTCATAAAGATACGACTATTGATTAGTGAAAAAGATATTTGAGAAGTGCTCATTACAGAAAATTATATAAGAAACTCGTCCGACGCCATTGAGTTATATATAACGTAGTACATTATAACTCAATGTCCGACGCGAGCTATGTTACATCAGTCAGTCTCTAGCGGTACACACGGACTCGCACTCATTACACTTACTGTAAACCCAGCTACACGCGGAGGTGTCACGGTGAGATCTGTTGATTTTATTCAATATGTCCATAATTCGCAGGAGCCAGCTCGACGTGTAGCCGAGAGTACCGGCGGCGCTCGCTGCATCCTCGAGTGCAATCGATACATTTTACAGCGCCTCTATATTTAGATTTAACTTTTGATGGGCCTTCAGGCAGCTGCGAGTCCGCTAGCACGCGAATATCGAGGTCAACTTGCACAACCTCGGCCAGATTTACGATAGCACTCGTGATTGCAGCGCTCGCAGCCACAACAATAATACACTTACGGCTAATACTACCGAGAGTTGGTCCGCCTGATAAAATATTACAAGAAAAAAGCGTCACGTGATCGACCTAAAACTTTTAGAACACAAGTACGAAGCGCAAGCGCACACAGACGTCTCGGCGCGGCCGCGGGCGCTCCTCGGGCAGGAGCTGCACTGAGTCTATCATCACTGCCTGAGCGACGACGGGCGCGCGGGGTTCAATAGTCGCAAGTCAAGGGACTACCAAGCGAAGTGGGTCGCGGCGAGGTCCTCGTGCGGTTGGCGGAGGGCAGCGGGGCGGCGGGCGAGGGGCGGGGCGCTCACATGCGCGACATGTGCATGTACGAGGGCGAGGCGGGGTCGCGCGGCTCCGCGGGCGCCCAGCGCGGCGCCGGCTCCTCCGCGATAAGCTCGAGTGGCGGCGCCGCCTCGCCGTTG
The DNA here is from genome assembly GCA_944452665.1 of Stenoptilia bipunctidactyla. Taxonomy (NCBI): domain Eukaryota; kingdom Metazoa; phylum Arthropoda; class Insecta; order Lepidoptera; family Pterophoridae; genus Stenoptilia; species Stenoptilia bipunctidactyla. The sequence continues at coordinate 3,773,854 of OX101730.1, forward strand.
AGCGCCAGCGCGTTGACGAACCCGTGCCGCTCGGGCGCCTCGTTGGCGGCATCGCGCGCGCGCCGCCCGTGCCGCGTCGTCATGCCGCCCGTCTCCGCGTCGCGCTCCAGCCGGTGCCCCGAGCGTGACCGCGTCAGCTGCTTCGACACATACTCCTCCAGCGCATCCTCCTCCGTCTTCGTGAGGTACTTGTGCAGGCCGATGAGGAAGATGCCGATGGCCAGCGCGAACAAGCCCGAGCACACGAGCTCGTTGAACCAGCTGACGGAGCCCACGGAGCTCCAGGAGGTGACGTCGTCGGGCAGCCAGCCGGATGCGACGAGGAAGAGGCCCAGCACGAGGAAGACGACGCCCAGGTGCAGCATGCCGACGGAGGAGACGACCTCGTTGTCGGCGGGCGCGGCGCGGCGGCGGCGCAGGCTGGCGGTGGAGCAGTGCGGCGACGTGAGGCCGGACTCGCTGGACTGCAGGCTGGCGCGGCGCTCGCGCGCGCGCGCGGCCTCGGCGCGCCGCCGCCGCTCGCGCCGGATGGCCAGCGCCGAGTGCAGCCCCACGGCGTGCATCCTGCAACGCAACCACGTCAGCCGGGGCCCGCCGCGCCACTGACCAACAACGCCGCGTGGCCGAAGGAGAAACGTTCGAATCGACCTACTATGCACTTATGCGGGACGCTCGATCCGACCGGGACGCTCCCTGTCTTTTCGTTACGCTGATCCTCCGCCTGTTGGGTTAGTTGGTCAGTGCGCGAGTACACTTGACGCGACGTGCGCCGGCGCACTAGCGACAGTCGCCCGAGCTTGCTACAGCAGCGGGTGACGCGCGAGGGGCGCCCGCTGCCGGCACTTTGCATAAGCACCGCCGTAAAGTACAGTTCATAAAACAAGGTCAAGCATTACTTTCGTTATCGCCCCTCGCAATAAAAACACTTCAGAAAAGCTTTTTTCTAAATAAATAAACTAGCACGTGACGTCAAGTGTACTCGATTTACAAAATATTATAGTTATGTCAACTAAAATATGTTTCATTAAGTTTCAAAACGGAACTTTGTTTGTTTGATTTGTTTTTTTTTTGAGTTTTAGTTTTTTCAGCATTTGCATAAAATACGCCGTTTTGAAAGTTAATCAAAATGTAATTGACCATGATAGTTTTAAATGAGTGTTAGTATAATGTGACAATTCAGGAGAATCAAACATTATAATAACTTTCCTTATATCTAAATGCACACTTTTCCACGTTAATACCATTCTTTGCCATTATTCTACATGAGGATGTATTACGACGAAATTAAAAGAAATCAAAAGGAGAATATTTGTAAAAAATATCTCAAAATATAGGTAGATGTCTTCAAAAGTCAGATCAAGTCGGAGACTTCAATTGCCCTCTAAAGTTTGTATAAAAAACCTTACACATGAAAATACTCAATATTGATTTTAAAATGGGACAATAGGTAAATATAATCAGTGAGCAATTTAGTTGAATACTGAGTTAAATCATAGGAGGAACGTATACTTGTGCAGGCGCGACTGTACACACAAGGCCCAATAAGACAATGCTTGCTCTCATTTTAAAATCTGTCTATTGTGAATTTTTCGTTTCTTTCAACAGTTGCTAACAAAAACTAATTTTGAAGTTAGTGAGTATTACATGAACAAGCCCAACTATTATTTAGGGAAAAATAATCGAAGCCTAGAATAGTCTAGAATTCAATGAGATTTGAAATTACTGCCATTTCAATAGAGAAGATCGGTTTTTCCTCCGTCAAACATCCTGTACTTCAAATTCTAAAATCCAACAAGCTGCAAGATCTATAACTCTTTAACTCAAGAAATTATTAGCTCGTTTTGTGTTAATTCTAATGCAGCGACAGCAAGAAAAACAGCGGCGAGGGCAGCGACGACGCGGCCAATCTGGGCCGTTCTCGAAGACGCGCCAGCGGACGCTCGAGCGATATGTCAATAAACAAACTCAATACTTTCTATCGTGTCGCGGAAATCGCTGCCCGCGTCGTTGTCGCTATCGCTGCCGTCCAGTTCGCAGCCTAAACGCTACGCTCGTAGTTTGATCGCTTTCATTTCCAACCTGACACCTACTGCCTAAGTCTAATATCGTGACCACGTTGTTTGTAAAATTAACAAAACATCACAAACGACAAAATCCCGACTTTATTTGAAAATTATAAACTAATTTTGAAAAATGAAAGCACTATTATTTTGAAGACTCTAAATCCATTTTTTAGAGAATGCAATGTCGCATTGGGACCATTGTACACAATACGTCTCTCCCTGTGATAGATAAGTGTTTCCGATGGCAGCGTGTCCCGGGGGCCCCTCTGCATAATCAATTCTACGTGTCGTACTTAAGTGCGCTTTTATCTTATTACGTTGTTGTCGAGGGCTCCACAAGTAGGAGACGAGCCGCACGTATTTCGCTGTGATATTTGTGTTTGTTTTGCTATGGAAATATCTTTGATATGGCCTCTTTAAGAAGGATTAAAATAGCTTGTGTTAAGTTTACTACACAAAGAGTTCATAGCTGACCTGTCAAATTTTTGACAACTCATAAAATGTATTAAAACAACATATAGTGCAAATAATAGCTCATGTTCGGTTTATTCTAAGTCATTTTCTCATATTAGAAACCGCAGCAAGTATTTTAATATTTTACCCTCTCAACTTACTCAATAGACTACTAGTATCATCCACTTGAAATGAAAATCCCGATATCGTTTCTAAGAAATTAAATTAAGTCTGTGCCAATAGTTTAGATATAAACAGGCAGCATTTCAATGACAATATCACCTTTATACATTCACATACCTAACAAAAAGTAGTTTGACATGGACCGTGGATTACTCTTTTATGTCGATTAGCATGATTATTTTCTTAGTTTTGTTCAATATTTTTTTTATACCTATTTAATCTAAATGGCTGTTTCTACTCTTCATTCGAATATACACTAATAAATGGTTATTTTATAACTGTGGTCATAATTAAAATGACTTTAGTTTCCTTGTCTAATAATGTGTTCTGCAATGTCTAAGCAAAAGAAAAAACAAATAAATTTAAATTACTATAACGTAATCCTAACGAAAGGACCACCATTTTGTTACCAAACAAATAAGAAAAGCCGGTCGGTCTGTGTTACACAATTCGTTGTTACTATAAAATAAAATCGACAACGTAACCCAGTGAACTCCAGTCACTTCAATTATTCGAGGGTTCCCAAATTTATTAAATTGCGTACATAAGGCCGCAACAACGGTGCGACATACAGATCAGTGGCGGTCATGGACGAAATTTTTATTTATTGTTTTGGTTCCTTGCGGAGTTGGAGAACTTTCGAAAAAGCTTGTTATTTTTATATTGGAAAGATAAGAACTCTGTTTTTTATGAAGTCAAGGGTGTTGCACTTCAATCCATGGGGAAGAAACTATTATAATAAGGACTAACTGCCGCACTCAGAGTCGTTTAATGGTTACTTAAATCGTTCCTTAGTATAGATTTAAAAAAGTTCACTCTCACAGTCAGTTAACGGAGCATTAGCATCCCTTAATGATCATTAAATTTAAGTAGAGCCAGACCTTTACTTAACTATTTAATGATTGATTTTGACATTTGTGTTTTGAGGTTATTTTGTTAGTTTTACCGGTGAATAATTGAGACTGGCGAGTCTATAGCTCTCCTGGAGGCAGTTAGATATGTTCTAGACCACAGATTGAACAACTCGCTGGTACTAACTGACTCCCTTAGCTGTCTTCAGGCACTTAGAAGTAATTCCTTCCGTCTTGGCTCCAAGTTCCCTCCTATCCTTGAACACTACAGATGCTTTTCCCAAGATCTCTGCCTGTTGGCGAAACCACGAATGTTTGAAGAATGGAGTAAAGAATGGGAGAAGTCTCGCAGTGCTGTCGGCAAATATTACGGGGACATCCAGCCCACAATTACAACTAAGCCGTGGTTTTGCATTCTCAAAAAGATGCCTAAAAAAGTCACTTCCATCATCAGCAGACGCGACCGACTTGCCATCCGTAAACTTGGACTCCACGATTGGCGACTTCTTAATTAATTGTGCCAATAGAGCCTTTTCATCGGCAGTGAAATTGCACATTCTTTTGCGTGGCGTTTTTGATTGTATATTCTCCTAAGATGAAACAGGTCAGGAATAAGTATGTGTGAATGCAAGTTTATTATACAAAATTACCGAATAGTGACGTTTTAAAACATAGTATAAATGCCTACTTACCATGATTATAAGTTTTATTTAATATATATCAAAATATTCTCGCCACTTTTATAAACGTAAGAACAACAACAATAGTCGACTTTCGTTTACAAACAAACCTTGCTTGATTATTGACATTGATCTGACAGCAGTAAGTGTTCCCATAGAAAAAAATATCAACCAGCTATATTTTATTTATATTTATATAGCTATTTCGCTATGCATTTCAGTAAAAACTAACACTAAAAGAACTAATTATCAATCATTTTACTTTAAATAATGATTTCACATTTATTAAATGTACTTTTTCATTATTAAATACCGATATTTTTTAAGCGTGGCTACACCAATGTTTTATCGAATTTGTAATCGATACACTGATCCGCCCTACGGTTACTTAAATCTGTCATTAGCAAATGAACCCTTAAATATTGTTTCTGGGATGAACCGTTAATTAGCAGTTTTAATGGTAATTAGTTAAGTAGTCATTAGGACTTATTTAATGAACCTTTCTGAGTGCGGCAGTTAGTATTGAAGTAGAAGCATCCGAAAAATATCTAACTGTATTACGGATACAGGATATGTATCCAATTTAAACTTAAAGCATATGTATACGTACGTTACCACTATACCGGCTGGTATAGTGGTAACATACGTTGCCTTCTATACCAGAGGTCCTGGGTTCGAACCCTGCGGTGGCGGATATTTGTGTGATGAATACAGATATTAGTCGTCAAGTCATGGATGTGTTTATTTAAATTTATATTCTAATAAAAAATATGTATTTATTCAATATGTATATTTATATATTTCTTAAATATTTCTGTGATCTAATATCCATAACGCAAGTTATTTAAGAAACTTTATGTGGGCTAGATAATGATGTGTGAGAGTCAGAAATATTCATTTATTTATTAGTGAAGATTTACTGTATGTATTTTAGTTAATATTGAGTATGATTTTGCTTTTACAAAATGAGTAAATTACCGAACTAACGCTGCATTAAATCTGTGAAAATGGCCATGCGTTGATTAATGTTCGTATGTGATTTTTGAACTATAATACTCATTCATACTTCATTCAAATAATTACAAGCTTTTAATTACGTAATTTAGTAAGGCTGTTTCTATCGAGAAACATATAAAATCTCAATTTCGAAACGGACGCTAAAAAAAGAAATATAAATAAGATGAATAAAAATAAAAATGTACAAACGATTGTCCCAAATCTGTCTGCGAGGCAGCGCGGGTTCTGAAGGAAGAAATGGGAAAGGAGCCCGGAATTCCTGACTTACTTTATTAATGATATTGATGGGTCTGTTGTTCTGTTTAAACCCTTGAACAGTTATTCGTGCGGAATCCAGAATATAATTGCAGTTATTAATAAATACGGAGATGAGTATAATTTAGATGATGGGCTAAAAAATCACATTAACATTCGATTGATTGTCAAACAGACAGTTTTCCATTTACAGACCGTTCACTATAAGATGTCCCCTGCCTGCTGATGTTGGCAGCATTGTGGCAGCAGTGTTACCAATAATATGTGTCCATTTTAACCCCGTAATCTAACTTTGTTTATACCTACCACGAATAAATATATGTTTAATTTGCTGATTTGTAAATAATAAACAACTATAAGACTAGGAAGGTTTTGAATGACGACAACAAGAATATTTTATTTCTCTACGTACTCTCCTTCTGATCTAATACACTAAGAATATACCGCAACTCCAACTTTCTTATTCCTTCCACAAAAAAATCATTTTCTCGACTATTGAAAAACTCCTCTGCGGCAGTGATAACCGCGTCATCATCGTCAAATTTAGTTCCACGTATATGCTCCTTTAATTTTGGAAATAAGTGAAAATCACTCGGGGCTAAGTCAAGAGAATATGGAGCGTTATCAAGGACTTCGAAGCCAGCACTGCGGATTGCGGTGAGCGCAACTTCCGAACGATGAGGTGGAGCGTTATCCTGGAGAAACAACACGCCCAATGACAATTTCCCACGACGTTTTTCTTTAATCGCTTCACGTAATTTCGGGATTAAGTTTACATAATAGGATCCAGTTATTGTTTGCCCTTTTGGCAAGTAATCAATAAAAAGGATTAATTCACTATCCCAGATAACGAAAACAGCTTGACAAGCAATAGTGCCAACATAACGGCAGGGGACATCTTACGATGAACGGACAATAAATACAGGACCTAACTCCAAAAAGGGAAATACCTTATCAATAAACCTCCTTTGTGTGCTGCAATCGGGTATAAATAAAACAAAAAGGTCACCCTTACGATTTAACATCGACTTTTTCATTAACAAGAGCCCTTTAATATACATATTCAGGGATGGTAGGGCCTTTTAAGCCGTTCCTTTACTGGATTTCGTTATTGACTATTGACAAAACATTGTTCATCATTGTGAAGGGCGGTTTAGGTCGAGTCGCTCTCAATACGAGCCCTCTTACTGAACCTTAGATTACCTTGAGACGAATAAGGGCGGAGCCCTTTTAAGTTAAAAATTACGTGAAAACTCGCAATTGATTGCCGATAATTATGTAAGTTTAATTAATCCAGATAACGGCGTCAGATGAACCAAAATACTTTGAATTAGTGGAGAGGAGAAAGATATTTTGGTACGAGTGGCTAAGGTGTGGAATGAACTGCATGCGTCTGTTAATCCTCGCCCTTGAAAAATTTCAGATACTTTCAATCGTCAAGTTGATATAGAGGGTTGTATTTTAGTCACCGGCCAAATTTATTTTACACAATAGAAACGATTTGTGCAAAAAAGAATGTTTTTTTTTTACAAGGAAAGTAATATAGGTATTCGCTAACAAACTGAACAAAGCGTGGCCACTCTTCACTCATTATTAATGAATACCATTAAAATAAAGACGACTGCGCGCTTCTACAAAGCACCTTGTAGCACTACGTCGTAGTATTAACAGTGAAAAGCCGCGTCTACTACAGCTATGCTCATCAACAGCGACTAATTTAAAAGAAGTTTTTGGTGCCATATTTTTATTTTTTTGTACTAAGCGATACTGAAATAAATATGGAGGTACGTTTGTATCGTATTAAAGATAACAATATTTGAATTTGGCTGGTGACTAAAAACAACCTTGTGTTTTTCGGGGATTGGGCATTGAACACCTTCTATTTTATGATTACTTTTCACCACATTCAGGAAGATAAACGATGCATAAAAAATACTTAGAATAATGCAATTATTATTATAGCATAACGCATAGAATTACGCTTAGAATAACGCATTGTTATTTGTTGATATGTTTTTCAATTGTACCTTAACATCTTTGATAACGCCTCCAAATATCCTCTCACTTAGCTACCGTATCATCTAAAAAAAATGTTTGAAGTGTCGCACTTAATGCGACATCTGTTGCCTCTTACTAATAAGTACAAGTTAATTACACTAATCCAAAATACAATTAACAATACCCAAATATCAAGGAATCATACTTAATTTATTACCTAAATCGCGAGGGAAACTATCAATCTTACCTATGCGTTCCCCAGGGAACGGTGTTATAGGGCTAGGAATACGCATTAGTTAATTTAATAAAATGGCGGACGAATAGCCGAGTAGGCGAGCACATTAGTTGATTGCTTTCCTTCGCTTTTTAAAGGCGACAAACCTACGCTATAAATTAACTAGCTGTGTCGCGCGGTTTTTTCCACGCCATTTCAAATCCCGCGGGAATATCGAGATAAAAAGTAGGCTATTTGCTATTCCAGACTGTAAACTATCACTATGACAAATTTTGGATGTTCCAAATGCATTAAGCCGTTTTGCCGTGATAGAGCAACAAATATCCCGATATGCATACATCCATCCATCCAAACTTTCACATTTATAATATTCAGAATTTAAGTTTGCTTTTTTTCGATAGATGTCGCTGTACGTCGATTAAATCGCGCAAGAAGAGTTATAAATTATTTATATAAATTTACTTTGTAGACTACCTTAAGACTACATCGTCCTCACTCCCATAATTGTAATATACCTATGTAGTATTGGAAACCGCGAGCGGTTTTCTTCTTGTTAGTTATCCCTCTGTTTTTATAATTAAATTATATACTTTTTAACTTTCCGCATCAGTTGAGTTATCAAGTGAATATATATATATATATATATATATATTTCTATAACGGGCGGCACGAAATCGCTTTGTAGCGAAGAGATTTACTTTTCTATGCAAAAATAAATTAATTATATTAACCGGAAACCGCGAGCGGCTTTACCCTAGTAGTGATTGATTGATCCCTTTATTGTTTTTCAACCGACTTCCAAATGGAGAAGGTTCTCCATTCGTGTGTATGTTTTTTTGTGTCTTTGCTACACGATTTTCTGGACAATTATGAATCGATTTTAAATATTCCTGTTTAATGTGATAGAGGATACTTCAGAAGACCCATATAAATTTAATCGAGATCGAATGAATACTTACATTGATGACTTTATACTTCAGCCAAAGTTTTGGACGTGAAGTCGGTTTTTTCAATGCTCAGCATTTGTTAATTATTGTATTATTTTCTTTTGTTAATTTATACATATAATTTATCCTTTTAACTTTTCGCAACTTTTGAGCTATTTAATGCAAAATATTGTTTTGAATCACATTGGCAGTTTTGGAGATTAGCGCGTTCGAACAAACAAACCTTTCAGCTTTCGTACATTATGTGGATAATGCATTTGACGTGCATTTAAGAATAATTTTCAAATAATAACTAGAATACATATGTATCTTTCGTCTATTTATGTATTTTCTATCATAGTCTGATTTACTACTCCCATTTCACAAGTTATCTAAGATTGTTTGGAAGAAATTGCTAGGTAGATAAGATTGCCGATTGTGTAATTAACCATATTGTGATATCTATACAGGGTCCGCCTATAATAGTCAATTATATTTTAATAGCAGATTTAGAAAGATGAGTTGGTGTGAATCTCGAAAAAAAACACATTTTTTTTAAATATATTTTTCATAAATTAAAATTTCAAAATTCTTCTGAGTGAGTAAAATTTCAGTTTAATCTTAATTTTATGACTACATGCAATAAGATGGAAACGTTTTTATTACTTGCTGTGTAGTCATAAGCTACAGATTAAACTTAAAATTTATCACTTAGAAGAACTTTGAAGTTTTAATTTATGAAACATGTTCAAAAAATGTTTTTTTTTTCGACATTCAGACCCAATCATCATTCTTAATCTGCTATTAAAATATTATTGACTATTATGTGGCAACCCTATACTATATATATTCTTTGTTGGTACTTCGTCATGTTATACAAAAAAGGCTATATAAATTCAAGTATCACTTTATCTTCTTATCTCCTTTCAAAAGTCTCAAACCTATAACCGTTAAAGTCAATGAATGCTATCTGTGGTGTCGCTGGCAGCGAGTTTTGGCAGTTGCCGGCCGTCAACAAGTGGTTGCCTATTACTGGCAACCGGCCAGGCGATAAGCGGTAGCAACGCTGCTGTTGGCGGCTGTCGGCAACACACAGTTTACCTGAGAATTGTGTTTTATTGTAGCTATGTTGCTACTTTTCATATAATCTTACGGAGTTTTGATACATTTATACGGTAAACGGTTCCGAACAGATATATCAAAATTCAAGTTGGATTGTACAGATAATATGGGTATGTACTATGATAAAGTTGGTCGTTGAAAGGTTTTGAAATACTTTTAACTTCAATGTTCGATAAATTCGATGAATGTTCGATAAAGTCCATTTTTGTTGCATTTGTTTACGTACAAATGGTATTAATATAAACTGTCATAATGAACCTGTCGGATTTTCATTTTTAACGCAGCATGAAATGTAAACAACGCCATTTAAGCCTGATTCAGGATAACCGATTAGGTAATCGAATAAAGTCGTATGGCTACAAACTGGACGGCAGCGACAGCGGCGCGGGGAATCCGGGCCGTTCTCGACGCTCAGTAGCTTCTTTCGAGTCGCCGCTGTCGCTCTCGTAGTCGCTGTCGCTGCCGTCCAGTTTACAGCCTTATAAGGAAAATCCTACATTCTACCGACTGAATCTAAAGCTAAAGCCCCAGCTACACTACACAAGGCTTCAAACCAACAAAGTAAAGACATTTAGTGATTCAATTTTTCTACTTTAGTTTTAGGTCGACTACAGTGTATGACAATGTTTGTGTGTGTATGTAACTATGTGTGTGTGTTTTGAGTGTTTGTGTGTGTATTTAAAAGAGGTAACAAATAGCTATGTTTTATTATCAACTCCTGTTAAGTAAATTTAACCTTATCATCATAAAATAAAAAAATAAAAAAAAACATAAAATATGTCAGTGACTTGTGCGAATTTTTCGTTATATGTGTTTTGGATTCTATTTACAGTAGCGTTCTGAGTGTAGTTTGTTTTCGCGTGCTGCGGTTAAAATAGGGAGGTGTGTCTCGTTCTAGTGGAAGGAGTATGTAAGTTGAGGGTGAGATTTGTGAAATCATTGCAATCTATATTACCATTACAAATGTTGTATAAGAACATCATGTCAAGTAAAGTACGTCTGGATTCAAGGGATATCGCACGGTGTTGTTTGCAAGCATCAGGGTATTGACGTGGTTGTTGACAATGGACAACGTGACCATTGTCAACAACCACGCTCGTTATAAAAAACAAACAGTCTCCCACCGAGTCTAACTCAATAAGCTACTAGAAGCTTTAAGCGATTGTACGAGTGAAATCTGATCTTGTAAGAATTTCTCCATTAAATATAGCCTCGCTAAAGTATATCCGATCGGAGTTTCAAAGAATCTCTTTCAGTTTATTATGTTAGTATAGCTTATACAAATAAAGGTACTAAATGTATTCCTAATGGTCAAAACTGTCCAAGTCCACACTAACAAGAGCCGGAAGTTCCTTCCTGCTCTTTAACAATAAGGTTATATAGAAAGAACTGCCCCAACTTGTTAAAAAAGTTTGTTCCAGAACATTCGTCAAAATATAATGATGCAGAAGATATTTTAATGGACTAGGCGCACATGACCCAGGTGAGATTAATATTAAAATAGCTAAGATAAGTAACCTGATGAAAGCAGAAATATGATGTGAATTTGTATTCTACTTGCAGACTCGGTTACACGTATTTTTCAACCCTTATAACGTAAGTAACCCGTATCTACGCCCTCTGAATATTAAAATTGCCCTATAAACCCTTTGCTAAAGTACCTATATTATTAAAAGTAGGTAAAATTCGACGGTGATCTTCATAAAAATTATTCTTCCTATGTCTTAGTTGAATTTAATGTCATTTTTTTTATACTTATATAAGAATTTTCATCTTTTTTCACATTTTTGCTGACTGTACTGCTAAAAGACATAATATGGGGTCAAAGATTCGATAAATTTTCGAACAGTTTACAAGAAGCTTCGATCAACTTCCATTGGTTCCCGAGTAACATTGTTTGATCAATACTTTGTTGCTAGCAATTTTCTAAGTAGAGATTTTGGCCTTGCACAAACTTAGATAGAAAAGCAGATAACTTAGGTGTAAGCAATATATGTGCATTTAGTTATTTAATTTACTTTGACTGTATTAATTAGTACTAACCTATATTAGTTGTCCAATTAAATAAAACACGAGAGACAGTGACCACGGGGTCTGCAAAGTTATCGAAACGTCAAGTTATTTAAAATGCGATAAATACGCGATAAATCCGGTTGAAAAGTGTCGTGAAAACTTAAGACAATATACTTACTTATACTACTTTGGTAGTGATTCATCTAATACGAGTAGCAAACTTTTTTAATTTAATAATGTCGATTGAAGTGGTTGCGGACTGCACTTGAAAAGAACACCTTGTATAATATATTATCCTTTTTGATGTGCCATAACTTTGAGGTTTCGTTCCTTACAAATACTTTTTGCCAAAGAATATTTGATTCAAAAAAGCATACTTTCAAGGATATCATCAATCTTAAAAGAATGAGTTCATAAATTATCACCCTTGGAAAATCTCTTTAACATTCATTCAAAAAACGCGTGTCACTGAAGCCATACAATAAACAACAAAAAAAAATTATTGGTTGAGGAACTTTCCATACAATACAACGCAAAACGTTGCGAACTGTACCTATGCATAGCGTTAAAAAAAGGGATAGAAAATGCAACGTTGTCATACTTCGCATAAGGGTGTTTTACATAAGATGTTTGAATTATTTTGTATGAAAAATAAAAAAATAAAATTATTCAGATGTAATTTTTGATTCTATTACATGGTCCCATTAATACCCTAGAGTTATGGGAAATCAAAAGGAATTTAAAACCTGCTAATCGTTTTTGAGATTAGCGCACAACCTAACAAATCTCCAGCTTAGTTAGATTAGTAGGTATACGTAGCATCTTAGTGGCTTAAAAACTGATACCTATCATACTTTAAATAAATAAATATTTCTGATACTCACACAACATAATCTAGCCCAAATTAAGTTTCTTAAAGAACTTGTGTTATGGATACTAGATAACTGATATACTAAAGAAATATATACACATACATATTGAATAAATACATACTTTTTATTAGAATAAACTTAAATAAACATATATATGTGTTCATCACTCAAATATCCGCCGCCGCCGGGATTCGAACCCAGGACCTCTGACATAGAAGGCAATGTATGTTACCGCTACACGAGCCAGTCGTCGTCACTATCTATTAATAACCTTTTTTCAGAGCCATAAAATATATTACGTTAACATATTTCTCGTTTATGTACTGTAGCATGGCCAGCCCTACACGAGATCGCGTTCAGCCCTTCAGCCCTCGAGGCTGCGATAAGCAGAAACGCCTCAATGACCTTCACAACCTATTATTGCGCAGAACACCTATTTTTAGTCGTAGTTACTCAAAATTACATATAACGCCTTCGAGATGATATTAGACTTTTATCTTTATGGCAATATTTAAGAGAACTGCATTTTTTTTACGGTGGTAGTATTAAAATGCTTTTTAATCAAATAAATTAACCTGTTTGTTCGTAGCACCTGCTTTTGCTGTGTTTCGGATAATAGAGCAAAATAGACAATATTACAATTACTGGTACCGAGACATTTAGACCCGTATTTTTTGTCTTGTCTATGGGCGTTATCTGTTGTGTTGCCGCTATAGTTGTTCTCCTTATTATTGCCCTTAAAATCAACCTGCGTCTAATACAGCAGAAGAACTTTTAACCACTCGCCGCCATACAGACCGTTAAAATTAATACTTACAACAGAATGCTAAGCAGAATAACTAAAAAGATTTCTCGTAACAAAAAAACGGAAATCTTTTAACAGGCTAAATATAGAGCAATCGGTTATATTCCCACACTTATCGGTAGATCAGATTATTTATTTAGACTCATGTACTCCGGGTGAACGGCCGGCCTAGTGACTGGGCTGGCAGCGAGGATCTGAGACGGTGTTGGTATGTCTGAGTGTTTGTTTGCCATGTCGGATTTCTAGCTCGTAAACCACTTCGGCTTTATGATTTCCTTGGGTTTATATTTTACTAATAGTTTGTGATTTATATGTTTTTAATGATTCCGTTTAGGTTTAAATTTAATGCTTATTTTTTTGTTCTTTATAGACCATTATGATATGATTTAGGTTATTGAGGTATCTATTTCCGTTTGAAAATGTGTTTATGATTGGTATTAAAGTATACATATGTGGGTTTTCTTAGGGAATATTTCTCACTGTAGTTTAAGTCGCCTTTATGACTAGTGAGAGCGTAAATTCGGACTGAAAAGGCAGAGCTGATAAGGATCTTTCACAGTATCGTCACTTTGGGCAGGACGACGGAAAGTTGCTACCCGACAGAACCTGAAGGCGACACTCAGTTTACTTGGTAATTTCTTACTTCAGCTACAGGTTTGTCCTGTAAGGCCATTTTGTATCATTGTCTACGTTTTCTTGTGACAAAGGAATGCAAATAATATCTCAAATAATAATTCTCAAGACTCCTATTATTTCAGTAGTTTTGAGTCTATTCCTTTCAGACAAAATACAGTGTTGTTTTTGTCTGAAGTCACCTGCCAATTTTTTTTACACAATAAGTATAATTATAGAAACACAAAAAAAGGTATGTATTCTTTTACAAGGAAATTAATGTATTCGCTTATTATTTATATTAAGCAAAGCATGGTCACTCTAAATTATGAATGGATATCATTAAAAAAAGACTACTATACGTTACTACAAAATATCTTGTAGTACTACGTCGTAGTATTATAAATGAGATGCCAAGTCGTAGTAGCTATGTTTAAGTAACAGTAACAGCGACTATTTGTAAAAAGTTTCGGGTCCCATATTTTTTTTTATTGAAATACTATCAAAATGAATATGCAGGTAGGTACGTTTATATCGTATCAAAGAAATGAAATTTTAAATTTGGCTAGTCAATAAAAAACAATCCTATATACGATGCTGCGAAGAGACTTTGTTTCTTAACAAAATGAAGTAAAAAAAGTGGTTGAATGATCAGATTTTTGAAAAATATCAGATCTGCATTTGTCTTTTATTCACAATTATTTGAATTATCCACAAGCTAAATTTATGAAGTTTTTGAACAGTAAAAAAACCGGATTTTCCTTTTATATTCTTACACAGATTAAAGCATACAAAATATTCCGCATACATTTAACTGAACAGCGCAGCGCTTACAGCGGTACGACCTAGTTAGGAAATTGAATATTCTTGCTGCATAAACATGATTTCCTGGTTGCCGAGATTGATAGCGCTGCTATACTAAGCGATTTTTATGATTTGTTTTTAATTTCATGTTTTAAATCCTTACCCTTTCGTTACCCGTAAATAGCAAAATGGAAGCGAATATATGTTCTTGTGATACAATTACGCAATTTACATTTAAAAAATACACTTACATTTAACGTAATATACAGGTGACTGGTGACAAATTTTAGATCCTGAAGGATAGCACTCTGAACTCGATTCTGATCATAATTATGTAATAAAAGTAGGTATTTAATTGTTCACCACAATTTTGTTGCGGCGGCCGCGCTATTGCAGTGCGTCCGCGATGTTCGCGGAGTCGCACCCGCCGGGGTTTGCCGCCATTATCCGCGCACGCAGCTCTTCCTTGCTAATTCGCTCGCGCGTCTCACACAACACCCTCCTGTGTGCAGTTATGAGCAGGTGGGACTCACCCATCCTGCAGCGATGGATTGGGCTACATGCGCTTAAATAAGCATTTGATAAATTTATTTAATTCAATTTTGATTTCAAAATATTCGTTTAGTAAACTTAATTTCAATTATGTACAATTTGATTTTTATTTTGTGTAGTATTATTTTAATAAGTATTAATTTGAATATAATATATATTATATTTTGAATATAGTTTGTAATTTTGTAAATGTATCTTAAATCAAATTAATGTTATTATTATTATGCCTTATAACACTAGTCTTTAAGTTTCTACAATGTTTTACTAACAAACTATATGGACCACTAATCTGAAAATAAATGTTTTTATTTATTTATTATTTATTCTCTATAAAAAAATAAAGAGTGCACGAATGCTTCACGGCTCGAGGATGCTTCGTGAAGTCGTCTATACCTACCCACCTATTCTGTGTTGGTAGCGCCGTGCGTACGTCCGTGGTAAGTGTAACCATGCGTTGCGTAATGAATTCTCTAACTTTCGGTTAAGTTTACTCAGTAAATAATTCATATTTATTTCTTATTTTATTTCTTCTCTACATGTATGATCTCAAACGATCACGTCCAGGAATTTCGAAAATGACCCACCAGTCACCCCGTATAACTTCGCATTAGGTCGCCGAAAGTTTTTAATATAAACCCGAAAATTTAGTTTTAAATATGGGTTTCCAAGGAGCATAAGGAATCTTCATTTCCTCAGTTATTTTTTTAAGCATAAATGCCGATAAGACAAAACAGTATTGTTTTGGTATTGACACTAAAGATAGAAGCTGTAGAGCTCCTAAGTTTGTATAGAAAGCTTAACTCTGTTTAAAATGGTTAATCTTAGGCGGCAAGCTGGACGGCAGCGACAGCGAGAGCGACTGCGGTGCGGGCAGCGACGCGGGGAATCTGGGCCGTTCTCGACGCCTGCGGGCGCACGAGCGATTTGTCGCGGATTTATAGAAACTCTATCTATCTATCGTGTCGCGGAACTCGCTGCCCGCGCCGCTGTTGCTCTCGCTGTCGCTGTCGCTGCTGTCCAGTTTGCAGCCTAAGTGACAAATACGTTTGGCGCCACGTTGCTTTAAAAATATATACATTTGAAGAAGACGCATGTCCTAAATCAGGCCTAGTTCCACCAACCTACATACATGATCACAGAGCACTGTTTGACGTCAGGTTCATATGTAAGCAGGGATTTGCGACAATTGGGTCGTCGGCGGCGAGATCAAAGAGCAAATGGGATAGTGCAAATCTGCCCATTTGTACACATCATAGAGGCCCGTGACGTCACGGGTCAGGAGCGAATGCGGGGTTTACGAGAGCGGACATCAACGGCCCGACATATAAAATGAGTACGCAGCTAAGGAGGTGATTTGCTTATTCGATGGTTTACGGAACAGCTTCTTTTTGATGTGAGAGGCTGTTATGTGAAATTAGATATTCTTTGTATGATGGAAAAGCCTATAGGTATAAATGTGTTGGGCAAAGGGAATCTTATTATAAAAATATTGCGGTTGTAAGCAATGTTTTTCATTTCTAGTTACCCAATTTGGTAGTCATTGTGTGTCAGTGGCGCGGTGGCGTATTGGTCTTTAAAAGCAGCCTTAAACGCGACATCAGTGTTTTTTCGTCGACATAAAAAAAATGCACTTTATAAAAATACAACATCATTCAATTAATTCTAAATGTAAACTTTACGATCGAATGAAAACGGAAGCAAATTAATCTTCACAAAATAAATTCGTTCATCATCGCATACGAAAGTAAAACGTGATTTATTTAAACAACCGCTTTGTAAATGAATCATTATAATCGGAACTGCGATCGTATCATTCGATTATAAACATAATTCGAATGATGCACGATCGAGTATCGAGGGCACAGACCCGGGAACGCCGCTTTGTTTGTTTACTTCTTAAAATATACCCACTTCGAAATTGTGTATGAAGATATTTTTTAGGATATATTTGTCGGAAAACAAACAAAACGAAAATAAGCGTTACTCATAAAACACGATAGAATTAATCGCTGGACAGTTACTTAGTACCGAGTCAGTGGGCTTGGGTATAACCCTGGCTTAATTACAACAAAATCTTAATTCGCGAGTCCGTTCCGTCAGTTACTTTACAGTTACAATACCAACTCAATTAATACCGAGCTACTATCGACCGTCAGTCCGAGATACGTCCGCGCACCTAGCCGTCCTAACCGTATCTGCCTCACTTGCCATCATCCTACTTCAAGATATAACCTATGGCGCTGCAATCGAATGTCAGTCAGTCATTGCATTTAGCGCCCTCTTTAACAGTGCTACCAACATACTTCCGTTACCATGAAGTCATACTAACATCTTAATATCGCCAACTTATCGTTAGCTCCGACACGGCCATCCTGCGATGGAGCACGTCCTCGTGTGATATTCCGAAACAAACATACCAAAGTGGCGGCTCGGCCACTCCTGACAATGAAGTCAGGCAAATTCTGAAAAGAAAACACACAAGTTTGAATTTTTAATAACTGAAAATACCGTTTCAGTTAACCAAGTTCCAAGCACCAATGAGTAACAATTATCTCCAAATCAAACATTGAAATCCATTATTTTCATTATTAACAACAAGTTACATCGTTCGTGGTTAACAGCAATTACACCATTTCCCCACGGGAAACCTGAGTCAACCAATGACTCCTTCAACACACTACCCAGAATCCTTCTGGCGTAGTCACAAAACCAGCGAACGAGAACCTGTATCCACAACACATTAAATCTCTTCCAAACACCAAAAATAACATCTTTCTTTACAACTACAATGGATACTTGTACTTTTGGCAAATTCAAAACTTTAACCGCTACAGATTTTTTTAAAATTTTACTTCAATTTAATATTTCCATCAAAATTCTAAATCCACGATTTAGCAATTTACGTAAAGCTACCACTGGTTCGGAAGATCCATCTACTGAGAAGAACCAGCAAGAAACTCAGTAGGAATCGGCTAACGTCAACGCATTGTACGAACTACAATACTTTCGATAAGAAAACCGCACATTAAACAATGAAATTTACTTTGAATGTAACATCAAACAATTTGACAGCGAACGAACAATAAACAAAGCAAGCATAAGCTGCTAGAACAACCCAATCAATTAGCAAACAATGCAAAGGCTACACACAGGCTACTCAATGCCACACAGGCTAGTCATTGCCACACAGGCTGTCACTGCCACACAGGCTAGTCATTGCATTGTACTTCATAATTCACAACAACAAAGTATTAAAATTGTTCGACAACTGCAAACAGTTTGACAGTAAAATCCAGCTCTTTTGTCAATCGCAACAAGTTCAACGCATTTTTAATTTTCAATCTTTTCAATCTCGGCGTTATTACCTATCTCCGTGATTCATTAAACACACACTATCGTAATATTACGTTTCAATTGCCAAAATAATAACAAGTCTACTGTTACTAAAACATAAGAAAACGTGTCTCCTAAGAATCGCAGCAAAATAATCGAAGATCGGCAAGATACAAAGCGATTTCTACCGAGTCACGGATACACGATAATCAGAAAGAAAATCTACAACTTCAATATTCAGACTACCTATTTAAAAAGGCATTATGAAGGCCGCTTAACCACAAAATTTCACCCGCTCAACCGTGATATCATTACTATCTACCAAGTAGGTACTAAAGGTTCAAAAAGAAACGCATTAAGCCACAGCAGCGCAAGCTATACAAAATTAACGCAAAATAAATCGATTGAAATTTAGTTGCCATGTTTCAAAAACCCGCACGCAATAGAAATGAACCAAGTAAAAACACGTTATGAAAATAACAAAATTAACGTATTTGATCCCTTTAAATCACACACTAAGTTATCACGAATTTAATTAACAACACATGGCAAATATTTTTACACAAACACGGCACACAAAATGGTGAACTCTCTAAGACACGTGAATTTACTCTAATCACAAACGAAAGTTAAGCTTGGTCAGATCCCGGAAGTCTATTCGCAAAATGAACCGAAACACTAATTATGCATGGGCTCATCCCACTTCTGATGTCGGAAAACAAACAAACAAAACGAAAAGAAGCGTTACTCATAAAACACGATAGAATTAATCGCTGGACAGTTACTTAGTACCGAGTCAGTGGGCTTGGGTATAACCCTGGCTTAATTACAACAAAATCTTAATTCGCGAGTCCGTTCCGTCAGTTACTTTACAGTTACAATACCAACTCAATTAATACCGAGCTACTATCGACCGTCAGTCCGAGATACGTCCGCGCACCTAGCCGTCCTAACCGTATCTGCCTCACTTGCCATCATCCTACTTCAAGATATAACCTATGGCGCTGCAATCGAATGTCAGTCAGTCATTGCATTTAGCGCCCTCTTTAACAGTGCTACCAACATACTTCCGTTACCATGAAGTCATACTAACATCTTAATATCGCCAACTTATCGTTAGCTCCGACATATTTATTCAATATACACAAGTTATTTCCTGAATTGATCGAACTAGGGCACAATATTGGATTCAGCTGATTGTGTCACCCAGGTTACAAGGTCATCATAACATTAAGGAGTTAGCATATGCGATATGGGCTTTAACTAAACTTTCTCTATTCCGCATATTTCACAAGAATACAACAACGACTACGTGTGCTCATTGTGGCGACTAAAACAAGAAGAACTGTAGTCCGAGATGGGATCTTAACCAAGAAACTCTATTACAAGTTTGTACCAAAATGGTACGAAATACCCAGCACGATGCCGCTCTGTCTGTCACACATCCACGGCCACATAACACAAGAACTACTGTCTCTCGGCTTGAAACTTTAAATTAGTTTCGAAAAGTGCCAATTCAACTATTTTGCATTCAAAACATTAAAATAATTTATAAGTAGTCTCTTTCAAATAAAGGCTAAATTGAGAAGCTAAAATTGTGAAGTGATGCATGTAATAAGAGTAATGTAAAGAAAAAAAGCTTTACTGAAAAAATGTGTCAAAGAGTTTATATTTCATCTCCAAAGATTTGAGCCCTAAAATGACATTTCGAAATACTCCGAAATATAAGTTTTAGAAATAATATTGAAAAGATCTCGAGCTTTACGGTTGGATTAAAGTTACACATGATCTCAGATGAATGAATTCTTCACAGCAACTTAAACTAAAGCAAAAACTTAACAGAATTACCCAGTTACTTCCCCTTGAACATGAAGCAAGTTCTTGTTCAAGTTGCAAAGAAACTACCCGTTAATTAAATGTTACTTGAGGCGTTGCCACGACGAGCACCTTGAACGGTGAAATGAACGGCTGAAGGCGGTGGAATTAACAGCGAACGGTGAAATTAACGGCTGACGGTGAGAAGTTACCACTCGCAGCTGTGAGCGGTTAATCAAGGAGCTTTAAAGTTCAAAAAGGTGAAAGGGCGGTTTCTTTGAATGTAAGGAATTACAGGTTTTTTTTTATTGCAGTAGGGATGAGATTATACATATTATAGACATAATAACAAAAGTACCTACACATTTTTACAAAGACCTAAACCACCTCAAAAGAGTCCGGTCTAATTACCCTGTATACTAAAAAACAAATACGGAGTTATGTACGAATGAAAAAATAGCTACGTTCGAAAACCTATATAATGATCCAGGCTTTAAGAACAAATGAAAACCTAGTCAGTAAGTTAAGGGTGCGGCACGGCGTGGTGACGTCATTGGCAGGCGTCTACCTGTCAACCTGCCAACTAGCTACCTGCTGGGCTTTGTTCTCCCGAGCCTTTATTGACAGGAGCTGCCACGTACCAGGGGAGCATACAGGCTGAAGAATTTTGTCTGTTTATATGGAAATAGGGTGTGTGGAATTTGATTAGAAAACGTTTTTAATCCGATGGAAGTACTTACTTATGCTCGTAACGTACGGGAAATTATCATACTCGTTGATATGTAGGTTATGTTGTTTATAATGAAACTGATCCTTAAGGGCGTTCCACATTTATCCATTAGATTACAATCTTGCTAGATTTAATAATAATTTATTATTTATAAAATTATTATATTTATTATATTACAAAATACAAGTTTATATACAAGCTTGTACTTACTGTTGTTGGACTAAGGAAATATAACGCCAACAATGTTTTAAATTATTTTGTTAAACAAAGATGCCAGAGACATCTATTTTCGCAAAGTAAACATTAATTTATGTCTTCCTTAATTTATGATATTCCTTAAAGCTCTGTTAAACGTAAGGTTGTGTACTAAGTGAACTTTAAGCACATGCACGTTCAAAGTCAAAACAAAAGTTCCAACAAGCTTTGCACTTACTTTTGGACTAGGGAAATATAACCTGCGAGTAGGTTTATTGGGGTTAATTTTCGGCTACCCGTCCCTCCATTATTTATTCAGTGTTATCATTACGTCCGGGTCTGACAGCTTAAATGGCTGGCAAGCTAAAAGTTACTTTCGGCCGTTTAGATAAAGATACGTTTTATCGTTCGTGTGATGTAATTTTTGGAGCATTTGAGGATATTTTTTTTTTTATTATTTATAGAAAGTATCTCCCGCTTTTGTACTGAAGGCGCAGGCGTATCGGCAAAGCGCGAAAACGTCGATTAAAAGAAACCTCAAACGTGTGTAATTCAGATACTTTTTCTTTCATAGATGACACAACCTGCGTTTGATGTTAATTGAAGTGATATTAAGTAATGATGAGGTCATATTGACCAATTAATGAACTGAACCGATTTTCATATGCATTATACAAATTGAGAGATGTTACAAATATTTTGACACTTTTAACGGCGTATCATGAATATGTAGCATGTAGCATCCATATTGAGGTACGGTATAATGTTCTGGGGGAACACTACCGAACAAGAGAGCGTCCTTGAAGCTCAAAAGCGGTGCCTTAGGTCTTTGGTGTTAACCATACTTTAAAAAGTACAAAATATTAACCTTCGCTTTATCTTAGCGAGATCTGATTTCAAATTGATGTTTATTTCTTATGTTTTTATTTTGTTGTTTTGACATGGAAAATATGAATTATTGTGTAAATTATAATCCTTTGAATGTATTTTAACGGTATAATTATAATTTCAAATGTAATTTTATATGCCATTTCGGCGAATCATAGCTGTGCATGTATAACACTAGTCTTAAACACCTTTATAATACCTATGATTATGAATAAATGATTAATTAATTGACTGATAAAATACGAGGAGTGCGAGTTTTGGTAAAACTCAGTTCTTTTGATCGTAAGAAACCTTATCAGCAGTGTGAGCACAGAACTTTATCGACTCGTATTGTTACGAATGTTCGTATAGTATGGAGACGGTTTGTTAGCTATAATTGAAATCTATCCATTGCCGCGCGGCTAGCGTCAACAAATGTGTGCCTTGTTAATATTGAATTTTTGTAAACATGTTGTACTCTTAAATAACTGTTAAAGAAACAATTAAAATGTATCTAAAAACTTGCAACCGACTCCATACTATACGAACATTTGTAAACATACGAGTCGACAAAGTTCTGTGCTCGCACCGCAGCACCGAAGCTTACAGCACATTTATCCTAGGGCTGGTTAAGTCAAGAAAAGGGTTAAAAAAGCTTTGAATTCCTAACTCACCTGCGAGATATTAGTTTACAATAGCCGGGCGCAACAGAAACATCTCTTTTA
The DNA here is from genome assembly GCA_944452665.1 of Stenoptilia bipunctidactyla. Lineage (NCBI taxonomy): Eukaryota > Metazoa > Arthropoda > Insecta > Lepidoptera > Pterophoridae > Stenoptilia > Stenoptilia bipunctidactyla. The sequence continues at coordinate 3,796,960 of OX101730.1, forward strand.
TATCCCATTCACTTTTCAGAGAAGGGATTACAATTCAGGAATACCTTCTAGAAGCACAGCATCACAAAGAGCATGTCTCATCCAAACTGCACGGAGATAAAGTAATTTTGTTGTTTGAATACCGACGAGGAACATCAAAACTAATAACCAACGCAACGGAACGCCGCAACATTTGCACAGCCCTGGAGCGTAGCTAGCAGAATTACAGCCGAGGGTAGTTAGGGTTGTCACTTGTTACAAATAGAATATAATGATTGCTGAGAGTAGTGTATTTTGTACAGTGCACCTGGTTCTAACTCAAGACTTGGGTCGGTAGAGCTGCAACAATCGTAGCGTCTTTTGATCATATTTTTTTCTTGGTTGTCGTTTACAAAATGGATCTCGGCTTTAGTAACATGAAAAAAGAAGCTCAGGGTATAACGAATACCTTTTTAACTCTTTTTATATCCTTTTTGAGCATGTTCTGTATACTAATCTAAAATAATGAGAAAATAGATCTCAAACTTTAGTATTGAGAACGATAAATAGGACCTATGTACTTGTACACTAAAATTACTCATATACGTTTGTAAAATAATAATACTAATTTCGTGTCCTTCACCTAAATCTATTATAATTAATAATTAAGGATCAAACGAACTTACCAAGTGAAGTTCGATCACAATTATGTGAACGGCTTAATTCGAAGCGATTTAATGTTAACATGTTGTAGTAGTACTTCCAAGCGTCAGCCTTGCACGGTTTTCAGAGACACGTTTTTTTTTTTTTTTTTTATTTGGCAACCCTGATCCCCGCTCTTGAACTCCTCTCCACTTACTTCCTCTCATCATCCCTCCTCAATAATCATTTTGTTTAGAGCTAAAGTTCCTAGGTAGTACCCATAAAAATAATTCACATTAATTATGGGTGGGTGATATTACTTTAAAGGAATACTGTTTGGGCGGGTTTATATCAATCGCTTAGAATTAAGCCGTTCACATAATTGTGATCGAACTTCACTTGGTAAGTTCGTTTGATCCTTAATTATGTTTCACGGCTTAATTCTTTGCGATTTAATGTTAACATGTTGTAGGATGTTCAGAGTATTTTAATGTGAATTATTTTTGCAGTATAGGTATAAGTAAAACTGTATTGTTAGAGTATAACCAACAGTAATAAATCACAAATATACATCTATTTATTCTAAGGAGTTACATAAAATACTAGTTGCAAATTGATTGGCATCCGATACAATTTCTTTGTTGTAGAATTTGGCAAATACTGAGGATGTATTACTCCATCCTGCGGTTTTCCGTATGACATCAATATTGACACCGACTCTGCTAGCAGTGGAAGTGGCCGCATGGCGCGTGCTGTGCGCGCTAAACACTGATGTGTCCACGCCACTGCGTTGTAAAGTATATTTGATACAGTGACTCAAAGTTTGAGACAAACTTTTAAGTGAGGTCTTTTGTGGCTAATAAATAAAGTGTCACAACTACGTAAACCACTCGTTTTATTTATATAATCTAAAATGCATCTGGCAGGGCATATTGCAGGATTTGTATGAAAAAATGGTAGCCTTAGAAGGGGTTGAAAGGAGTTTTGTTTTGAAGTTTTTACTAAGTCAGGTATTTTATCTAAGATTTCTGTTCTGTTTTGAGTTATATTATTTATTTTAATAAGAGAAAATGTTTGTACTCTTTGCGCTGTCACCAAACCTAGCAGAGTCAGCGTTTCTTAGAGAAATCTTCTAAACTAAGGCTTTCATTTGGCCATTTAGTGGCCAAATAATTTACACTATGTTTGGGTCCCAAGAAGTATTATATTTTGGATTGGTGGGCCTCAACTTGTAAACACCCTTCATGAAACGTTTGACTCGATCATCATTTAAGCTATTACCTAACAAAAGAGATAAGGCAGAGCGGTAAGAATTGATGGTCCCGTTTTAGCGCCTTTTTCAAAAATATCGGTTAAAAAATGTATTACAATTGGAATAGAAGCATTAAAATAATCATAATTATGTAATCTACAGTAAATTATCCAAGATTTTATGCAAACATCGTGCTGTTTGTAAGTATTATTTGCAAGCGAAGCTAGCATAATATCTACTGACCTATTCGATAAATATTTCCTTAGTAATGCTTGCCTGATAATTTCGCGGCAACAAGGCGTAGATTCTTGTGTACACAATCTACAATCTACTGAAAGGAGATGTTAGAAGGTCAATATCTGGTCCAAAATACAAAAAAATTGAAACAGACAACTTTTTAAACATAGGAAACCAAGGTTGACTTGGCCAATATGGCACCACAACAATACCCTCTGCCTTATGACAAATGATTTTCTGCATTAATTTTACTATAAGCGAGAATGGTGGAAAGGTGCAAAATAACATATTGGTCCATGGCAGTGTAAAGGCATCAACAGCACATGCTTCGGGATCATTTCTCCACGAAACATATTGTTTACACTTAGTATTGCATCTGTTTGCAAACAAATCAATACTGGCATACCAAAGTTGCGAACTATTTCATTAAATGCAATTTGATTTAATTCCCACTACATACAGTCTTCGAGGATACAGTCCTCAAACTGTTTTCGAGATAATGAATCTGCCTCACAATTATCTTTAGTATTGATGTAAGAAGCGAATAAGATTATTCTACGTTCTTCGCACCATTTCCACATACTTCTAGATATATAATCTAGGTGATCATATTGAATACTGCCCATTATGTTAATAAGATGTCACAATTAGATAATTCTTTGGTGAAACATTTCAGAGCTAGAAAGGCTGCTTTTAGTTCCAACTCGTTTATATGACAAGAAGTTTCGTTGTCTTTCCTATATCCACAACATCTAACTGTACCACAATACGCTCCCCATCCCGTAGAGGAGGCATCAGAAAAAAGATTCTAAAACAAAGTTGTTCGGTTTGAGTGATGAATGGCCTATATCTATGTTTCCTAACCACCAATATAATTCTTCATGTAGGGTAATTAAGATATCAATTGTCTGATCGTAGTTTGGATTTTTTTTTAATAAACAATTATATTTATATTGTTCAAGCTTTTTTGTATATAACCACGAATAAGTTATTGTTGGACATGCGGAAATTAAATAACCAATGAGTTTAGCGAATTCTCGTAACTTGCACCGTTTTATACAAAGAAATCTATTTATAAAATCTTTCAATTTTATTTTCTTTTCCTCGGGTAGTTTTAAAATCATCTGCTTTGAGTCGAAAGTGAAGCCCAAGAACTTACATTCACGTTTAGGTATTAAACAACTTTTTGAAAAGTTAATCAAAAAACCCAAGCTCTGTAATAGATCTATAGTTGTAGATACATTAGTGACACACTCCGAGTAAGTCTTTCCGATAAAAAAATGTTATCTAAATAAATAACTGAAATCATACCCCGAATACGCAGGTATTCTATAACTGGTTTCATTAATTTAGTAAACACGAGAGGTGCGGTACAAAGGCCGAACGGTAAACAATTGAATTCATATAATATATTGTTGTATTTGAATCGAAGATATTTTTTGTGAGCTTCATTTGTCGCAACAAAGAAGTATGCATGTTTTAAGTCTATTGTCTACAGCAGTTTTCAGTTAATAATTTTGACGCTGTTCTGTAATCTTCCATTTTAAAATGATCAGCAAGTACAAATTTATTTAACTTTTTTAAATTCAATATAAACCTTTTATCACCATTAGGCTTAGGTACAAGAAATATACTGGATAAAAATTGTCCTTCAATATTAGTACATTTCGAGATGGCACCATTGTTTATTAGGTTGTGTAATGATTGGTCGAAATCTAAGCTCTCTTGTGTGGATTTTGGAAAAAAAACAGACTGACAGTGACAATCGGAATTTGATGGAATTGATGTAAATGGTATGATAACCTGACAGCCATGACAGTAAAGTGGGGTCTTTAGTAATTTGTGACCACTTATTAACAAAATATTTAAGCCGACCGGCATAGCATACCTCGATATTTATCTCCTCTGCGTTCTCCTCTGAGGGGGCTCTTCCGATGATCGTTGATAAGGCTGTTTGTTGCGAAACTGCTGACGAGCAGTCGAGGGTGGAGGCCGACGCTGCAAGTTCTCCGGCTTGTTGGGAGTCTTGCGGTGTTGACTTTTCCAGTTTAAATGGTTCTTATTATTATTGGCATGGTAACTGGGCTTCGGAAACATATTATTCTTAAAAGGAGGTTTTCGAGTATTTTTCAGCTCTTCTCCTGACCGCTGAATGGACTTAGTAGCCCTTAGTTTTTCGGTTATATTGTCTCCAAACAACAACTTGTGAAGCGTTTATAGAAGAAAGAACGAAATTCTTACGTGTACGGGTTTCATTAAAATGCAAGTCGCATAGAATGCGACAAGCGTCACTAAGCGGCTTAATTATTTGTTGCTTCTGTGGTATTAATGAAGATGATCCTACGAGTGTTTCGGTAGCTCTTCCCAGAGCTGCTATAGCCACACCAGTTTGTCTTTGCCTAAACATGAGGGAGGAATTCCGTTTAGAGACCGCTTCGATAACTGCCACTTTTGCTTCCGGATTCAGAGCAGGGGCAAGGAGTAGTTGACAATTACTAGGAATAAGATAATCCTCTAGGATTTTATCTCTTGTCTCTTTGGGTAGTCCCTTTAAAAGGATTTCAGACCACCGCACCGGGTTGAAATTTCCTTATGTAAAGGTTTTCCTAGTTCTTCAGCAATCTTAGGAGCATCTCCCAACATCTCTAAGATATCGCTATCCAATTCTATATCCTCAACATCATCTACTGGTGGATGTTTTGAGGTAGATGGCACTGAAAAGACGAAAGTAGTCAGCGTCTCGAATAATAATTTGAAAGAAGTGTTTTTAGCACCTACGAGCATAAAATGCAAAAAGTAGGGTTAGTCATTTTAGCGATAATGATCACTAAACAAAGAAATTTTCCATAGTCTCGAATAAAGATTCGAATTAAGTAAATTTTTGAGTTTTAAACTCGGCTCATTGAAATTCAGTGATAAAGATCATTGAACTTTGTTTTCGAATAAGGATTCGAAAAGTCATTTTAGCGATAATGATCACTAAACAAAGACATTTACCATCGTCTCGAATAAAGATTCTTACTAGGTAAATTTGTGAGTTTTAAACTCGGCTCATTCAAATTCAGTGATAAAGATCATTGAACTTTGTTTTCGAATAAGGATTCGAAAAGTCATTTTAGCGATAATGATCACTAAACAATGACATTTACCATCGTCTCGAATAAAGATTCTAACTAGGTAAATTTGTGAATTTTAAACTCGGCTCATTCAAATTCAGTGATAAAGATCATTGAACTTTGTTTTCGAATAAGGATTCGTAACGCAATTATGCGATGTAAAGAGCCATGGATAGTGATAAGGTACAAATTTCACTTGGCATTTGCTTCTTTTGAAACTTTTTTCCAGTTTTCTGATCTTCTTGCGTATGGTCTCGATGTCTTCATATTTCTTTTTTCCCATTTTTACGAACGACAAACAATAAGTTGAGATTTAAATTTTTAAACTATAAGACTATCTATCTAACGTTTAACTTAAGTAATAAATTATAGACGCACGTGCGAAGGCTTGAGCACGGAAATACAGAATGATTATTGAGGAGGGATGATGAGAGGAAGTAAGTGGAGAGGAGTTCAAGAGCGGGGATCAGGGTTGCCAAATAAAAAAAAATAAAAAAAACGTGTCTCTGAAAACCGTGCAAGGCTGACGCTTGGAAGTACTACTACAACATGTTAACATTAAATCGCAAAGAATTAAGCCGTGAAACATAATGCAGTCTGCAGTCCTATTATAACCTCCATGTCAACATTTTTACATTTTTCAACATAATTTTTACCTCCAGGTAAGCTCCCAATAAAAGAAAATAATGTAAACAAAAGTGTGAACCCTATTACAGGTGTTAACGAACGCTGTCCGCCTGGTTTGTTTACCGTGTCCGGATCAAAGTGACGTGCTAATTTAAACTCCCCTCCCCCTGTATAAAGTACAATACAATTTGACCTATACACCCGTACAATCTCCAGAAATCGATGTTAGGCTGTGTTCGAACAATGACATATCAAGTTTGACGGATATATTAACATGGATCCTATCAGTTCTATAGCGTAATGAAGATCGATCTAATATATAGATACTATACGGAAAGATTTAACTTTATAAACTTAGAAGGCTTCGGCAATGTAACTTTTAAGGAATGTCTTCAAATACAACTCCTTTCTCAAGAGTTAAGAAAGCTAACTCAAACAGATTTTTTTCAAACCGAGAAACATTTCGAACTCAGTTTTCTAGCGGTCATGCAAGAGACCGTAATTTTATACATACATACATACATAACTTCACGCCTGTATCCCGTATGGGGTAGGCAGAACACCAGAGGTTATAAAACCATCCGATGTCACCTTTGACCAATTTGGAGGCATTGTAATAGTGGAGAGAGACTATTGCAGTGACAGGGGTCGGCCTATCGCCCACAAAAAAAGCCTCCCATAACACCTCGTAATTTTATGTACTTTAAAAATCATCATTTTTAAAATCAAATCTGCGCCAGAAAAACCTTATTCGGATATTTTAAAATGAGCACAACAAAAAATCGCACGTAGGATTTAATTTTATAGTTCTTAACACTTCGTGGAAAACATCTTAACTTTTTAATCCTTCAAAAGTTTCACAGGTTCGTTTAAGCACAACATTAAAACTGAAGCCGTATCGAGTAAACCGAGTAAGCAGCAAAAATATAGTTCCATAAAATGGCTATAAATAATATTGCTGTCGAATAAAATTCGTTTCATGTTAAAATTTATTTCGGATTTAGGCAGGTGTGACGATTTCAATGATATATTATGTAGGTTAGGCTATGTAGTTTTAAAGCAACTAATGTTTAATCTATCGCGCAATCCAACATGAATAATATGTATGATTTATGAGCGTTGCTTTGAGATATAACAATCAGATGGCTTTTTTTTACTATGTAGCGATGACTGGTAACTGGTAGGTATACATAGATATAAGTTCTCGACTTTACCAAATACTGTTCTACTAATTGAAATAAAATATATTTTTCGATCAAACTATTCTCTTTCAATATAACTAAGTTTGACTTTTTGTTTTTGAGGACAGCATCTTTGGATTTATAAAAAAAGGATTCCCCTAAAAAATAATAGAAAATCTAAAATTTTGCTAATTGACCTAATTTATAGCTGGGTTTACAATTTTATTTGTGCCATAGACTATACACTATTCCTAGTTATGCCTTTACTACGATACTGCAAAAGGGATAGTATCATCATCATCATCATCATCACAACTCTTTGTAATGAGCCCACTGCAGGGCATGAGTCTCTCCCTTGGGTGAAGAGGAGGTATAGGCCATAATCCACCAAGCTGGCCTACTGCTGGGTGGTGGATGCCAGAATTTTCAGGGGGCCTAGATGGCTTTTGACAAACCCTAACGACTACCGTATACAAGTATACAGCACCCGGGACCGACTGCTTAACGTGCCCTCCGAAGCAAGGAAGTGGTCCTGAGATATGAATGGTCAGCGATCACCCATCCAAGTACTGACCGCGCCGAACGTTGCTTAACCTGTGATATCGTATGATACACATAGTAACCACGGCGCCACGACGACTTCATGTAAGGGAAAGGGATAATATGCATGTTGTAAATAGACGCGGAAAGATAAACCAATTTGTTGCGAGCAGAATGCAGGCATCACATGAAGCTCAGTTGATTTTATATGGAAGTCTGTTCAAGCAAGGCTGGTATTACAAGGTCTAGATACTATGTTAGCTATGCAAGCCTGGTGGAAAAAACATTTCTAAGATAAGATAAGTTATGTAATCCCAATAGTATTTTTAATTGGTTGTTTATTCTAGAGAGAACAACACTTTTAGCAGGTGAGATGGAAAAATAATCGACGAATGCAGAGCATTAAAAAAAACCGACTTGTCGTCAAAACTTTGGCTGAGTTATAATGTCATCAACGTAAACATTCTCCGAAATCATACATATTTTTTCAAAAACTTAAAATTTTAAATGAAGCACTCAACCGATTGCGATGAAATTTATATGAGACCAACTATGAAGTATCTTCTATCATTTGAAATAAGAATTTTCAAGATCGATTCAGATGAATTGGGAACCTCCTTTTTTGGAAGTTGTTTGAAAAACGAGTCCACATGAAAAAATAAATATGAACGCAATTCTGCTCAATCGTGCGCGGGAGCTATTTTCGGTCATTCTTTGTTTGTTCTTATTGTGTTCATTAAAAAGCCTACCAAATAAACTAAGTGAAAAAAAGCTTTTTAAATATATTCTCCAATAAAATATTATTATTTTTCGTTACTATATCTATTCTATAGCTTATCTGGGTCTGGTAATACACCGAAACATCAAGTTAAAAAAGCTCAATATAAGCGATAAATCCGGTTAGAAAAGTTTTAATTTATATCACTCATTCATGAATAACCGTTAAAATTCGAAATAAAAGTGAACTGCCTCTTAACAACTTCAAAATGACACTTCCAGAAAGGCGATAAGCGCAGGACATTCCCGGTAACCGTGCCGGCCCGGTCCGGAACCGGCCGCGGACGTTCGTCGGGAAAAATCGCCGTCCCGTAATACGCCGACTTCCGTCGCAGAGTCGGCGGAAAACCGTTCGCCGGGAAACAAAAGATGTCTTCTGTTTAAACTCTGTGATTATGTTTCAAAAATTGAAACAGAATAAGTCTTGGTGGACGCGGAATCTTAAGTCCGTATTTTGAAAATTTTCTTAAAACACTTTTTTTACAGGATTGCGTATTATTTTTTACATTTGAACTCGACGTATCGGTTTTTAGGGAACGTATCGTATCGGTAGGGGAAAGCGATCGATAGGTACATCATATGTTAGTGAACCTAGCATTAAATTAAGTTCTTCATTAAATTTTTTTCATCTTGTACGCCTTGCTGTCTAAGACACCATAAGTATTAAAATCTTTCGAACTGCTAAACAGTTCTGCGTGTTGTTTGTAAACGTAGATAGGTAATAAACATAAATTTCACATTCAACTCACACTTGTCGGCAGTCAAGTAAAAATAACATATAAAGGCTTTCAATAAACTAGCTTAACTTAGTTATAATTATATATCCCAAAATTCCCAGTCACGAAGCCAGGAAAAGGGCCTGTAAACCTGCTCCGTCTAATTTATCTTACAAAAATAAGATGGCGGGCATCCCCCAATCTCGTTTGTTAATAATTAGGAACAATCGACTGGATAGTACACAGAACAACATTGCATCTTCCCTAATCATTATATTTCACAGCTTCTTTCTTTGCGATTGAGGTTTACTTTATGTAGTAGCGCCACCTACTGCTAGCCTTTGCACGGATTTTAGAGTCTATGATAAGGGTTCTTTTCTTTTTTTTTTTTTTTAACAACTGTCACGTTTCGCTCCCTATGTCAGCATCCAGTCTACAGAACTCATTCTGCGTTTCCGTGCTGTAGCCTGCGCACGTCGACTAAAATATATTAATTAGCTAGTTAAATTTTAAAAGTTTAAATGGTAAAAATTGTGCATCGAAGGAAGAGAAAATTCTCAAGAAAATAATTCGAGGAGGTTGAGACATCAAATTACAAATTCCGAAGAACCCAACGGTGTTGGGACTTATTAGAAAAAATGTCGTTGACACAAAAACTACCCACATTGTATGTGCGTGTAGTCATCGAGGTTCGATGCATACAATTAATTCTCCTATTTAGTCCGTTACTCGATAATAATATCGTCATTGGCGATTAATCTGATGTACGGTGGAGAATCTCTAATATAATTTTAATAAATATTAGAAAAAATGTCGTTGACACAAAAACTACCCACATTGTATGTGCGTGTAGTCATCGAGGTTCGATGCATACAATTAATTCTCCTATTTAGTCCGTTACTCGATAATAATATCGTCATTGGCGATTAATCTGATGTACGGTGGAGAATCTCTAATATAATTTTAATAAATATTAGAAAAAATGTCGTTGACACAAAAACTACCCACATTGTATGTGCGTGTAGTCATCGAGGTTCGATGCATACAATTAATTCTCCTATTTAGTCCGTTACTCGATAATAATATCGTCGTTGGCGATTAATCTGATGTACGGTGGAGAATCTCTAATATAATTTTAGTAAATATTAGAAAAAATGTCGTTGACACAAAAACTACCCACATTGTATGTGCGTGTAGTCATCGAGGTTCGATGCATACAATTAATTCTCCTATTTAGTCCGTTACTCGATAATAATATCGCCGTTGGCGATTAATCTGATGTACGGTGGAGAATCTCTAATATAATTTTAATAAATATTAGAAAAAATGTCGTTGACACAAAACTACCCACATGGTATGTGCGTGTAGTCATCGAGTTTCGATGCATATAATTAATTCTTTTGATTAGTCAGTTACCAGATAATATCGCCGTTGGCGATTAATCTGATTTGCGGTGGAGACGATCTTGCACGCCGAATCCAAGATTTGAAGTGCCCGAGCTACCTCCGTCATTATCAGCCTTTTTTTTTTGATACGATTAATGTCCCGGAAGAGGTCTAAAAACCAGCAGTTGTCGGCTGAAGATCTAAAGAATCTAAAGATAAGCCTGTTGAGGACTATCTTGTACCCGCAATTTGCAAATATTTACTTGCTCCCTTTATTAAATTTAGAAGCAAAAGCAGCATTGGCTGAAACTCTTACCAAACGAGATTCTATACATCAACAAAAAAAAAAGGGCAAATTGGAATCGCCTTGGCAGCTTTATCGCAAGCGATGGTAATCATTTTCAATGAAACTTTGAAGCAAAAACTTTTAAAACTGCTGAGTTACGCTTGTCGCGATAGCCAGAATAGGGAAACTAAAACTCATCGTAACATAATAATGAGTTCCATAAACGTATGCCTGCGTGACACGCTGACCAATACAAGTTGCGATGATTATCTATTGGGAGGAGATGTTGCTGAAACGCTGCAAATTGCAAAAAACGACGACGTCATCTCCGCAGCCACAGCTGCCGGCTCGAGCTCCACAGCAGAGCTACACGTACCCGCCACGTAGGACCTACCACGAACGGTCGTGGAACACTAGCAACCAGCGGAAATAAACCACCAGGTGCAGTGCGATGGACGTTTACGATATTTTCATCAAAAATGGGCTTAGATAACGAGTGATCCATTAATATTATCGTGAATAGCTGGTTACTAAAGACCTTTTAAATATCTGCCCGCTAAACAAAGTAGCTCTTGTGTTTACCCAAGGTCAATACATGGCCATAAAGATTATATTTTAGCGTTGGATAAACTATTAAAAATAAATGCTATATTCGTATGTTCTCATGAGCCAGGTAAATTTTATCACAAATTTTTTCTTGTGCTCAAGCTATACGGTGAAAATCGCTTCATAAATAATTTAAAATCTTTGAATTAATTTACTACAAAACACTTCAAAATGGAAGATTACAGAACCGCTGATAAGTTAACAAAACAATGCTACATGTTATTTTTTCATCAATGTTGATAAGTCTTTCCGAAAGTACCTTCGATTTGAATATAACAACGTTTTATATGAATTCAAATATTAAGCGTTTGACTTATGCACCGCTCTTTATATAAGTATTTACTAAAATATTAAAACCAGTCATGGAATTTTTACGTCGGGATAATTTTTTCATCCATAATATATCTAGATAATATATTTTACATTGGCAAAGATTGTGATGATTGTAATGAGAATGTTTGGATTACAAAACATATTTTAATAAATTTAGGTTTCATAATGCATACGAAAGAAGGTTGCTTTGTTCCTAGAACACAATGTAAATTCCTTGGGTTTATTTTTGATTCAGAGAAAATTATTTTAAAACTACCCACAAAAAAAAAAAAAAAGTTCTTAAAATAGAAAAAATAATACACAAAGTTATTCGAGCAATTTAAAATATTGTCACCAAAAAAAAAAAAAAATCCTACTTATGATCAGGTAGTGAATTTACCCAGATATAATAAAGATGATTTTACTTGGTGGTTAAATTATCTAGAAGAGGGCTTTTCTCCTCTTAGAACAGGCCAATACACTAAAACTATCTATCCTGACGCATCATATACTGGCTAGGGCGGGTTTTGTGATGGAAAAGAGGCAGCGGGTCATTGGAAGGAAAGCGAGTCGTCGCTACACATTAATACTCTGGAATTAAAAGCAGTTTTTTCGGACTTAAAACATTCGCATAATTATGGTAGTTACGATTGTGATATATTGTTAAGAATAGATATTACCATTACCTGTATAAATAGAATGGGTAGTGTTCAGTTTTCACATATGGATCATATTACCCGAGACCAATGGAAATAGCGTGAAATGCGTAAGATCAATATCTTTACATCTTATATTACTTCAAAAGATAATATAGAAGCTGAGAGTTTGTCACGAAAACAGTTTAATGACACTGAATGGGATCTAAGTGACTATACCTTTAATAATATAACAAATAGGTTTGGAATACTATCGGTTGATCTTTTTGCAAACAGATGCAACTTATAATGTCCTATTTATGTAACCTGGAAAAATGACCCAGATGCAAAAACTCTTCAGAAAATTGTTAGTGAAAAGTCTGTGGGTATTGTGGTAGTACCATACTGGCCCACGCAACTATGGTTGCCATTGTTTAAAAGGTTGTGTTGTGATTGTATTTACTAAATACTAATTCGCTGAAATCTCCTTTCAGATCTGCGCTCAACCTTCATTAAACATTAACCTTGGTTGCCGCGAAATTATTCAGAAAGCGTTAGTAAAAAGATCACTGTCTTCAAAGTCCGTTGAAATTATGTTGGCATCTTTGTTGGATAATTCTTACCGAGACAGTGTGAAGGAGGTATCAAGGCGTGGATTGAATATTGCAAAAATAATAATTTTAGTTTTACTCAAACTTCTAAACCAATAATTGTTCATTTTCTAACTGAAATTTTCGAAAAAGGTGCTAAGTACGGTACTATTAATAGCTATAGATCTGCATTATCATTAATATTAAACATAAATTCCCAATATGACAGGTTAAAAAGTTTCATGAAAGGAGTCGTTATGTGAAGACCAACCACATCAAGTATGATCTTACCTGGGATCCAGCAGTTGTATTGAGCTACTTACCTACAAAATTTCCTAATGAAGACCTTGACTTAAAGACTCTTTTCCAAGAAAACTGTTACACTAATAGCTCTTGTAACGGAACATCGTGTTCAAATTTTATCCGTGACAAAGATTAAAAATATTTTAATAACTAAAAAAGGTACTTATAAAAGGGTTTATAAAAACCTCTAAATTTAATAGTAAACAGACCTTGGTAAAGTTTCCGTTTTTTAATATTCGTCCAGAAATTTGTCCAGCAAAAACCTTACAGATGTAGGTATATAAATAAAACGAAAATTTAAGGAAACCTGATAATTTGTTTATTAGTTTGAAGAAACATATAGGTTTCCAAACTTTAAGTCACTGGGTTAAAAACACTTTAACTCTCAGTGGTATTGATGAAAATATTTTTAGTGCACATAGTACATGACATGCTGCTACATCAAGAGCTATTTATTTAGGAGTTTCTATTGACCTATCAAAAATACTGCAGGATGGTCGGATTCTTCCTCAGTCCTTGCTAAAAATTATAACAAACTTTGTAACGAAAAATAATTTGCCTAATCATTGTTGAATTGTTTTCAATAAGTATGTTTATTTACTATTGAAGAGTTTTACCTTACTACTCTGCCAATTCATTTCACTATAACTAATCTTTAAACATCCTACATAAAGTAAACCTCAATCGCAAAGAAAGAAGCTGTGAAATATAATTGAGGATCAAACGAACTTCTAAAGTGAAGTTCGATCCTAATTATGTGAACAGCTTCTTTCGAAGCGATTTAATATAAACCCACCCGTTATTATGCTTTGAAATAAGCATAATATGAATATGTTTCAACATGGAGTAATTTCAATTTATATTTGTATTTTACCCAACCCCAATATAGTGAAATGAACAAACAGGAATAAGACAGATTGACTTTAAACAAAATGAGTTCTGTAGACTGGATGCTGACATAGGGAGCGAAACGTGACAGTTGTTAAAAAAAAAAAAAAAGAAAAGAACCCTTATCATAGACTCTAAAATCCGTGCAAAGGCTAGCAGTAGGTGGCGCTACTACATAAAGTAAACCTCAATCGCTTCGAAAGAAGCTGTTCACATAATTAGGATCGAACTTCACTTTAGAAGTTCGTTTGATCCTCAATTATATCTGAGGCACAAGTTAGTGCGACAGTGGCGATTTTCAATATCCATTCCAAAAATTACAGAACCAAAAAATTTGGATGGAATCTATTCTTATCTTATTTATGAAATCTAAAAAACAGACTTTATATTGAACATTCATTAGTGTTTTTTTTATCTTGTTAAAATTATTTTCGGATAGGGTTCCATGTTATTGTCGATAAAAATTTTAAATTCTACGTAATGTATAACGTTTTTTAATAAACTTCCAAAAAAATATTCCAAATTTACCTTTAGATGAATTTAAAGACACTGTAAAACAAAAGATATACTTCATATTGTCTTAAGTTTTCGCGATTCATACTATTAAATAAAACACTTTTTAACCGGATTTATCGCGTATATTTACATTTTAAATTTTAACTCGACGTTTCGGTGTCTTTGCAGACCCCGTGGTCACGAGCGACTGATGAAAGTTAAAATTTAAAATGTAATTATATGCGATAAATCCAGTTAAAAAGTGTTTTATTTAAAAGATATACTTATCTAAAATGCATGAACGATTGATGGGCCTTGGCTGTAAGCATTTAATTTTATTAAAGATGATTGCTATACATAGATTTTATTGCTACTTCTTAGCAATTCGACTTTCTAAAGTGGTGGTAGATACATTTCATTAGTAAATATTGTGATTCAACTTTAATGCAACTCCCTACAAAAAAAGAATATGTTCACTTTGACGGAGAAAAGTTTAATGTAGGTATCTCAAGTGAAGCTTCATTCACATATCTATTGACACAGATACCTATCGACGCCTTAACTAGAGCTTACTTGCTAGCTTTGTGGTACTACCATACCTTTGTGTATTCTGTGGTACTAAGGGGACCACGCAGAGGAATTAACCCAGTCTGTACCAGTAATATTAACCAGTTCAAGGCGCGCCCCCGACCTGAACATTACACCTGCAGGGTTAACATGCAACATTCATAAACTAGTAGATAGGAATCGTCGATTTGTCTAATTACTTTGTAGCGACATCTAGCGACGCGCCATAGAACGACGACGACACGACGAAACTCCTACATCGCGCTATTAAAGTTTATATAGCGACTAGCATATATACGACATCCCGACATCAACCGTCGGGCCGTGGGCCGCGGCCTGCCTGCCATCCCTTTTCTGGGGATTGGGAACGATCACCCCGTTCCCAAAACTTCATACTAGCTGTTTCTGATGACTTTGCTCGCGTAAATACCGATTCTGTGGGAATACCAGAACAAGAAGTATCTTGTGTCTTATTCCAGGCACCTATCTTTGTATGAAATCGGAGTGTAATAATCTGTGAAGCAGTTTAAGCGAAATAAAGTATCTTTCATCTTAGAATTCAAAGAAACTCTCACGTTAATAATATAAATCGAATTAACAAAGATCCTTTGAAGTGTCACCATTCAGTAATATAAGTTTGTGTGTATAAGTTTGCGTGTAGACTTTGTCTATAAAACAGTATGTTGTGGACATAAGACAAAATGGTTTGACTGTCTGTATTACTATTTTTACCTTTTAAGTACTATTTACAGTTCGTGTTTTACTCCGCAAAAGGTTAAAATAGGTGAAGGTCATTTTCACCGACTCGCACCTTCATGCCTCCGGTTCGTGCGTATGTTTCAATGTAAATTTAGTTGAAATAAACTTCTATATTCGGATTGCAGCTGCATGAACGAACACTATTATGAACGATTAAAATTAAATAGGTATAATTGGTAAAAATTGTTAAAGAGGCTTTCCGTTGTTGCTCGCAACTTTCTTACACACCGGTTCAGGTTATGGCATCCTGGTAATCCTGACCAATTAGTGGCAGATTCTATGTATGGTAACGTTGTTTTTAGGTAATCCGTATATTTCATAATTATTATCAGAACTAAAGAAAATCCATGAAATAGATATTAGAAAAAAATCCTTTCACCTCTTCACGTTTTTTATTCCTTGTTGCCCTCTGTGCCTTAATGTCTCGGTTTAAGCCGGGCGGTTAAACGTGAGGTCCATTTGATGACTATGATTGCGCAAGATGGCGGACACGACAAACAATGAAAGACAGGGACCGCACTCATAAATTACACGACTTATATTAGGTATATTCGTTTTGTCTTACGAAGGAAAATGTTTGAGCTAGATTTTTTTTAATATTAACTATTTGATTGTAATTATTCGAAATGTCAATTAATCAATGTCACAAAAAGTACATTTTGTAAGTAAGTTGGTGGTCCAGTAAAAAAGTTCTAAAAGTGTTAGAAAAAAGATTTTTGTGAGAAACGCAGGACAAATAGGTACCTAATCATTATAAAAAAGGAAAACGGATTATAATTTGAATTACTGTTAGCTTATGATATTTGTAATTTTTAACTACTTATTAAATCTGAAATTTGATTAAAACTCGAAAGGTATCCACTCAATGCAGATGCACAACGGCAGTGACAAACTTTTATGCTAATTTTT
Organism: Stenoptilia bipunctidactyla; assembly: GCA_944452665.1. Taxonomy (NCBI): domain Eukaryota; kingdom Metazoa; phylum Arthropoda; class Insecta; order Lepidoptera; family Pterophoridae; genus Stenoptilia; species Stenoptilia bipunctidactyla. The sequence continues at coordinate 3,813,741 of OX101730.1, forward strand.
GGATCCACTCAAAATCCTTTAAACTTTGTTTTGAAACTTTGTCAAAATATTTGAATCTTTCACGCTTATCAAAATTGAACGGTCGGGACGGTTACGAAAACTTCCTATCCAATAATAGGTATTAACAAAGTTTTCTCTTTCCATCTTCACCCTTATTAGATCAGTCGGGGATTGAGATCAATCATAGATTTAGTTCCTACCAAATGACGCCCAAAATCACGAAATCAATAATGTGATGACGTCATTTAGGCGTTGCGTTCCTTTGTTTGCCATTATTTAAAACAAGCCATTAGTGCTTCAAGTTGGTGATAGAAATTGCAATATTTACATGTTTAGTATTTATGCTTTTAAGCACTCTTAATTAACAGAAGAATGCCTTAAATTTCTAATTAACCACAAACTATAAATGTACAAAGTACAGTCAGCCGCAAAATAGCCTAACGGAATCAAAAGTGCAAGACAACTGGGCCCCGATTCTGTAATTACCACATGTTAACAGCTGTTAGAGGCACATTATGGTGCATTATGTATTGTCAGTATTCTGCCAATTCATTGTTACTAGGAGAACCATCGGTGAACAACCATAAATAATGTTAAAAGATACAAAACCGGGCTCCTGATTATTTAACGAATCATAAGTGTTTGACGTGACAAGGGAAGAAAATAAACCAACCTCACTGACGTTCTCAGTCAGAATAAAATTCACGGCTGTTTCATGAATTTCTAAAAGATACTGAATATCATCACTGTCAATGGTAGATTCAAAATTACCTATATTCAAAAGAACGTAAACCGGAATAATGCGAGTAAGTTCACTAGATCTATCTGCCCCAGTAATGCCCGAATTATTTTATTTTAAATTTTCTGTATTTTATATATTGAATATTGTTTAAGGAGGGGTTCTTAGCCATATAGAATATTAATTTTTATTATACCTTATTTGGAAGTTCGAGAAAATTCACGTGTCCAAATGGACACACTAAGCACTAACAATAGCTAAACAAACGATTAACTAAATTTCTCTTATATTGTATAGAAGGTAAATAGGAAAGGGTGAACCTTATTATTTGAAGTATTTATTTATTTCATTCAATTATTTAATTCTTATTGTGATACAATGCAAAACATGGAACACAAAGGCCGACATTGCACTTCATACATTCAGTTCTTACAGCTGACGACTTTGATTTGCAGTGCGGACCGACGCATCTTCTTTTTTTAGAGCATTTTTGCACATAATGGTTTATGCCGTCAAACCGTGCTGTATCGGCTAGTTTGGACGTTGATGGTCTCCCTGCACCTTTGGCAGCAACTCCGTATGTTTTGAGGTAGGTAAGCACAATTTCTCTTCGAAAATCCAGCTGTGGCATCTTACTTGTTTTCTTCTGAAGTTGCCAAGCATTGTGTACACATGCATCCAGCATCCAAGTAAATAGAGGCCAATACCACTTCTTTCCTCTAATATGTATCCTATACATATTTATATTTTCATCCATTCTATCCACTCCACCCATAAACTTATTATATTCTCCTAGAAGAAACGGACGTGGCACTTGAATGTTAGTCTTTTCTTTTTGGGAGTATCGTTTTACTGTAGACAGTGGTTGTACGCCGACATTGTTGGATGCTATAGCAACTATAGAATTATCCATCCATTTTACTACAATAGCACCATCTTCTTTACTAATCGCAGATTCAAAATACCCTCTTTGCTTCTTCTTCATTAGTTTATTTGAGGTCAACTTTTGACACCTCTGCAGACGATTTTCCCGCACCGTGCCTGTAGCGCCGTATCCTTGCTGTCTAAAGTAATTCAGTAGGTTCAGGCTAGTAAAAAGATTATCAAAGAAAAAATGATACGGCATTTTCTTTTTATCGTTAGTAAAATCATCGATAAGCATTAGGAGAGGAGCTGTACATTTACCAAAATGATGTTCATATGCTGGATTGGCATTGGGAGCCTTTCCTTGATATATTTCAAAGTTTGTTAGATAGCCGTCTGGAGTACACAAGCTCCATAGTTTGTAGCCAAAGCGAATAGGTTTTCCTCTGATAAACTGTTTGCAGGAGTGCTGGCCGTAATACTTCACCATAGTTTCATCATATGATAGATTCTGTTCTGGTACAAAACTTTTCATAAAATTAGTTTTTATTTTATTCATAAATGGGCGCAACTTCCACATTTTATCATTTACGTCTAATTCATTATTATCTACACAATGTATGAACCTCATTATCTCTTCAAATCGATTACGGCGCATAGAGTTGCAAATAAGCTCATTACGGGTATCTGTCTCCGAACTCCAATAAAGCCGCCGGTTAGCACTAGGCGAATACCCAGATAAAATAAGGATAGCAATAAAGCATCGCATTTCGGAAGCAGTGATCTTAGGATCCGGACAGTTTTTCCATAAAGCATATTGATTTGATTGCAACACAAACATATTTATAATATCATCATCTATAAAAAGCTCAAATAAATCAATTGCACTTTTTTCAGAACGGTCTCTTGCTACCACAGGAAACGGTTCCAAAAACGACTCTAAATCGCCATCAATCCAAGTTCTTGCCTTTCTGCCACAAAGATCATCAAACCGAGGAGCGTCTCTGTCGAAGGTTTGGTATTGACGATCAAACCTTACCTCGGCTTCAGCCGTTAATTGACGAAAATTTAAGTTTTCTGCTCTTCCACCACCATCTTCATCACCTGAATCCTCGTCCGTCAAAACGGCTGGATCAGGAGGGGCTATGAATATCGATTCTGGTATTGGGAAATCACCACCACCATCTTCATCTTCTAAAAAAACATCCAACACTTCGTTTAGGGTGCATCTGCCCCGAAACTGGTCGAAATCGAACAATCTGAAAACAGTAAACAATTTGTTATAATGCTATGCCTAGCGCTTAGCGTGTCCATATGGACACAGCAACTTCAGTGCTATATATCAACTACTAAATTATATGCTCACAATAATTTATAATTTCAATACGTAACTCAATAATATCTCAATCATTTTGCAAAAAAATAACATACATAAAATAAATACTTTGATAAAAATCATGACTTACTCTTTTCTCGGATCCATTTTTTCACACTAATAAGGCAAGGCGACTAAAATACCAATAAACCCGCGCATTGAAAATAATTATGTCACTGACAGTGACATTTAATGAAAGTTTGACATTTGACGGTCATGTGTCAACATTAAAATATTTAAAAATAAATAAAATGGTTGCCATTATAACAATTTGTTTTCACACATATTTTTGTGTCCATTTGGACACGCTAGGCATTACTGGGTTAACGCTTCATAAAACTGATAGAACTGTATAACGTATTAATAATAAGCAATTGTAATATTCGCCTGTCAGTAAAACGTCAGTAAAATGTTTATGCAAATGTCTGAAGCGTGCTGAAACGGTTGGAGTAAAAGTTTATGTAAAACTCCTCGTTGCTATGCTGTTGCGATGATGGTAGAATATTTTAAACTGTTACCTAGCTCCCCTGCAAATCTAAGGACACTAAGTCTACCAGGCTAGCGGTCACTCAATTTTGTTATTTTAAAGATTGGAGCAAACGTATAATGAAGTATTTTTAACTAACGGTCTAAAAAAATCTGTTAGCCTCGATTTCTTGCGACCTCATGGTTTGGATTTCCTATCTGACGAATCACCTTATGTCTGAATGAAGCTCTTAGCATTTATTAAAATCATACGTTCTAATAAAACATACTGCGAGATTTCGTCATGAAAAGATTGATTTTGTCATGAAAAATTTTATGTCTGATAAACCAATATCCATACAATTTAGGTAAAATACAACTTAAAAAAGGTATCATAGAAGATTTTTCATTACATTTTCCCGAAATCAAAATCTTTTAAATAAATGAATTGAAGAAAATGGCAACACATACAGATCAAGGACCTCCATTTGGAAACTTTGTGATATTGAGGACGGGAAGACATTACGGAGCTTCCGGAACGTTCGTCGTCGAGATAAATTCAATAAATTACACAACTTACAACATACAACACGGGTATTTTATAAGTTCGACGTGTGCTTTAAGTGTTTTTCATGACAGTGACGTTCGTAGCAACTTTTATTCGGAAGCTTACAAGCTTCAGAGAGATCTGTTAAAAATCTATGCTTAAGAGTCCAAGTTTGAATAAGTTTTCAAAATAAGAGTCCTACACAGGCAGGACCTAGGTGCGCAAGCGATGTCTTGTTTGTTTATCATTAGGTATTGAGTAAAAGTCCTTCACCAGGTAGAGCACATCTTATTTATTATGAATCATACTAATACTATAAACGTGACAGTTTTTTGAGGACAAGTGTACGTGTGATCCTTTCTCAGTCTGAAGCTGCTGGGCGAATTCAACTAAAACTGTGCTAACAGCTAGGGCAAAGCCTTGAAAAACACATAGGATAGTTATCCTGATATTCAAAGAAAAGTAGCTAGTTACTTCTCAAGTAGATACTTTACTAAAATTCGCACAAATAATTTAGCTACTTGACCAAAATTAAATGCCATTCTTCTACGAGAAATCAACCTAACTACAATTAACAGACTCGTAGCAAGCAATCCTAGTTAACAAAATCATACAGATTCAATACAAACGTATAATTCACTATGAAATAATGCACACAAATCGAGCTTTAATCGAAACGGTTAAAGACACTAAACAACCATCAAAATTACTTACACGAGCAGCAGTTCCTCACGAACGAAGGGACAAACCATTAAGCAGCGGTCACATCCAACAGTTAACTACACACTACAGTTAATTCAACATTACACGGTTTTCGACTATTGTTAGCAGCACAATACGGCCGGCAGTCGACGCGCACTGAAATAACTGACGTACTTATAAACAAAAACAGGCAATGCACCGACCCAACTCGAGCCGTCCTATTTATACGCTTTACATTGCGTCTTAACAACTCACTTGTGTTATTAAAAGTTCATGCAAACAGTAATGTATTTTAAACAGGAGGGAGTAACGAATTGGTTAGTGGATCAATTAGTTGGGTGCTAGGGGAATTGAGTCGATTTTAACACCTCTGCGGCCAGTCGTTGTGTTTAAGGAAATCCTTCACCTACCTACTCGGTACAGTTAGCTTCAGAGAAATTGGACCTACTAGTGAAGTAATAATGATCCCTGTTCAATTAGCTCTTCTTTCAAAATTCTAAATCACAATTTCTTTACTTCGTTACAATTTGCTACTACATGATTATGACCTGGAAATATCCTGTTACGTTTTAAAAACCTGTATTTGCAAATTTACGCTATTACATACTATCTGATAAGCTATTATAATTAATAAGTATATCCTCGTCCTGCCCAATGGTATTTTAAAATTACAAAATGTCCTTGAGCTGTCCTGCCCAGACGAAATATAAGAAATTTCAAATTTCTGCCCTATGTCCTTTTTTCTTTTTTTCGCGCCTCACTGATTTATTGTATTGGCCGTTTTCTAACCATGTCGTGATAAGTACAAATACTGCCCAATCGGTGAACCAGTGTAAAGTGTCATTTGACAACTTCTTCAAATGTCAGATGGAATTCAAAACTTCACCATGGCATACAACTTTAAGGCATTTTTTTAGTTGTTCTGGGCAGAATCTACTATAAAAAATTGTCCGTTATAAATGACATTGGTCCGAACTTAGAAGGATGTTTTATTTATCAGGCAGGGCAAGGATATACAAACAAAGAAATAAAAAAAAGGGGTCGGTGGATAGACAAATCTTTTTTCCCTTATACATTATTTTAAATTAGGACCAAAAGTGAGTTTTAGTAAATTTTACGAACAGGCCAAATTATTGGCCACGAAATTAGTAATTTCTTAAAAAAATATAATTTACTGAATTATAATTTATCGAATTTATTATAATTATAATATATAAGAAGAATTATAGAATTATAATTATAATTTACCGAATCCAGCTGGCCCAGCTATCTGAAGCTGACTGTACCTACATTGTAGGTGTAGCTATATTTTTGACGGCAAATTTATAAATGATCTATCTGAAATCTTTATATGATCAGGAAATGTAAAATTTATAGTTAATTTTAATGTCTCGTAAATCCCAAATACTTTATCAAAAGATTTTACGCACATGAAATCCTCTACCCTAAATTGTCTGTAAGAGTTCGCTTCTTTAGCGATAAGGCCACCTCTTGTACCTACTCTAAGTTTGTATTTCTGTAGATTGTCACAAATACAAATATATTTGTAGTTGTGCAATAAAGAGTTAATTATTATTAGATATTATTAAAAGATCCAAGCGGCAACTATTGAAAAATTGGGTATTTTTTTTTGTCTTTTATTTAAAAAGAAAACAGTTTACAATATAGCTACAGAAACATACCTTAAATCTTGGTGATTTGTCCGGTTTATTTCATTTTATGACAGGAAATGCGTTACGCATGCTCCTACCGTAAGATTTATTTGAATTTATGCGAATAAATATTTAAAAAGCCGGCCTAACTTTATCATTTCCTTAGAATATAAAAGTGCAAATGATAGTTTATCATAATCTAAAGATTATCAAATCAGGTTCATTAGAATTGCAATTTTGGCTTCGTTAATTATAACGAAGCCAAAATTGCAGTTCTCCAGCTTTGAGTAAAGCTCTAAAAGCAACCGATTGTGGAAAGCTTTTATAAAACTTTTATAATTCTTGACAATAACTTCGACCTACAAACTTAGCTTACTGTCTATGCTACTCGTACGTAATTGAACCAGACACGTGAAGGCCATCTAATAGACATTAACTGTCTTACTTTCCCATGATTAAGAAATTGTTATAGAAGAAATGGAAATTTATCGTTAGTTAAGGAAATTGCAATGTCTAGTTAAAGATTAAAATTGATTTAAACTCGGATATATAGTGAAATGAACTTTAGTGATATTTATTTATTTATTTTATATGATTGCGAAAAATTGAGGATAATTTTTAATAAAAGACGTTTTAACCGTACTTTTAGCTTACATTATTAATTTTAACTCAAAATTTCGGGATCGGGGTCGATAGTGACCATAAAATCTAGTTTTATTAAATTTATGTAATCATGCTGAAGAGTTTGTTTTTTGTTTGTTTGTTTGAACGCGCTAATCTCAGAAACTACAAGTGGGATTTGAAAAATTCTTATAACCGGTTGATAGCCCAACTCTTGAGGAAGGTTATAGGCTATACTTTATCCCGAAATTCCCACGAGGTCAAAAGTTACGCGGGTAAAACCGCGCGCGGTAGCTAGTGTATGATAAATGAATCTATAGGTAAAACCGGTTAATCAAATTACTCGTTTGTATCCTATTTACATGTTCTAGTTTATATGCATACCCACCTAACCTAAAAAATACTTTGACCACTGCAAATAAAAAATGCTAGTGCAGTTTCCCGCCTTAAAACTGAGACGTCATGTTTTCGTTCGTAATTCGAAAAACGAAAAGGAAATTCTCATAAATGTCACACAGATTAAAATAACTTCCGATGTCATAAATATCGAAGCTGGAATCTCGTGTTGTTTCATGTTTATTGTGCAGTTAATGCCGCGGATATTGCTGCTAAACTTGTTGCAAGATGTAAAGGAGGGAGAAAGAAGAAAAAGGAGGGAGAAGGAGGAAAAGGGATGGAATTAGGTTTAGTGCGTTGTTTCTTTGTGCAGCAAAGTACGAATTAGTATTATTTATGAATAACTTTTACAGCTGCTTTGTTGATAAATCAATCACAATTGATTTAGGGTTTAATGTGTTGTTGTTTCCGTGTTTAGGTTATTCTTGTTGTAAGGATTTACTCAAAGTGATATGTGTATTTTTCTGATATTTATTTAGACTGAGTCTCGTCTTATTTATTTATTTAAGAATATACACACAAAGTTTGAAGCAAATAAAGTGATAGAATGTAAGTTCAGATTTGCAGTTTATTTCAGAAAGATATTTCTTCCACTAGACGTGAGACCGGAAAGTTTGATGAAATAAGTTTGGTCTGATATTTATGACCAGTAATGTACTGGTAGTAAATGAAGAAGAGACGTACCTACTCTTATAAAAACTAAAAAGTCATATAAAACGTAGTTTTAGAATAAAATAAAATAGTAAATTTCGTGAGGCCTTTTGACTGATTTTAGTGGTCGCTAGTAAGGCGAAATCTTATTGCTTTGAGACGAGGCTATGCTTAGCCAACCCTTATCGAACAAAAACTATTTCCTTGGGTCTAAAGTACGTCGCATAATTTCCATCACACGCGTAGCTTTTTAATCACTTAAAAAACTTTTTTCACAACATTGTGTCGCTTGATATTCGCACGCACGATCGCTTTATAAACACAAGCTCGGGAAAGCGACGAGTGGCTCCAATTTGTATGCAAATCTCAGGAAGTGCTCCCAGTTCGGAGCTTTGGATACCCGCTTTGTTTTATGAAGACCTAGTACTGTGGAGTGCGAGGCAAACATGGCAGTGATTGCATACAGCCTGTGCTCGGTGACTTTTAACTTGAAAACTTGCGATGGAAAATTTTGTATTAGCAAATTGTTTTACATCCATTGGTAATACAATTTGGCAGGCAATTAGGGCGTTGAATAAAAAAGCGTCTTTCCTAATATCGAAAATAAAGCGGGTGAAGTTGCGGCAAAAAACGCGAAAACACAGACGCAAAAAACAGCGTGTTGCTGTAAATGCAACATTTTGTGCAAATGAAATACGCATTTTCAGCTAAAATTTTATCCATAGATACGACATAGTCTGTATTACCATATTGGATTTACATTTGTGTTTTGAGGATTCTTTATTACTTATTATTTTCCCCGCATAAAAAAATCCGTTGTATGACAAAGAATTCAGTGTAGAATCCATTTTATTCAATTCGACATTCCTTCCCTTATCCGCAAAATTAAAATGGGATTACACGTTATTATCGCCGCTGAAATAAGATTCTTACACTTCTGAAGACTTATTACAATAGAAAGACTACGCCACCATTCATTTATTATTCCCTGGTACAAACGCGATAAGCTATGCGGTGATCGCATTGAGACTCACTTTATCATCCTTTATCGGTTGTCTTCAGACGCGTACGTGATCTCAGTTGCAGATAAACCTTTTCGAACGGAGTTGAACCCGTCCGAAATATATGCTGACTATGTACTGCAAAAGATTATTTGAATATTGTTCGAAATCTTAGTCTGAAAATTGAAGCACAAAAGTCCTCACAATACTAAGGCTTAATAAACTGAGTGAGTCATCGAGTTTTGCTGAAACTAATATATTGCATATGAGCTATGAAACGACAAGGAAATGCACGTGGCGTGAAAGCTACTTTATCGTAATTAACGAAGCGTAAACTTTCTGATATTTCCATGAAATTTATAAAATCTTTTTAAACGGCTGTCTGGAAATTTCGTTTGATAAATTGACTGAGTCATCGCGTTTAGCTGAAACATTGCATAATTAGCCGATAAGGATACATTATGAAACTGTATTTAGATCATGACTCAGGCATACATTTTCCGGATTTTTTATTAAAACTGAGCTTGTTTTTTTTTTATTGAAAATAGATTTTGATCCTTACCGAAGAAACAGTAGTTTTTACTCTATTACTGAAAAAAAAACTGAGAATAGATCGATAGAGCCTCACACCAGCTCCGGCCGCCTTTTGAAAAGCTGTAAATTGGCCTGAAATATCATATTTTTCATGTAATCACACTTTATCCGAAACAGAAGTACACATTAACGTAGTCGACGTAGTTTAAAATAGAAAAGACGTTAGATTAGAATCAACTTAGATTAGAAACGAAGGCGTCCATCGACGGTCGATCGATTAGTGTGGTAACAGCCTTAGGCTACTCTGAACAACTTCTATCCAGCGTACTCTATATCTAAGCCAACAAATATACTCATAAAATACAGAAAAAGTTCGTCAAACAAAAGTCACAAATTAAAAAGTTACGTTTACTGTATACGTCTCTAATCACCACGTCTCTGCCACTACGGAGGCCGTCTAGTTTACACAACCTCATTTAGTTCTCGCTATTAAAAAGGTTATTTGCACGGCTTCTGACCTGCTATTGTTCTGCAACTGAGCGGTAAAGTAAACGACAGTGCTTTCATTTGAATAGGAAATAGATCGCTACTGCATTGTTTATGGTTTGTCAGGAAATATCACTCACTGTAACGATTACATTATAAGACGATTAAACGAAATGTTACTCGATTAAATACAGTGTTTTATTTTTTACTGTGAGTACAGTTGTTATAGTAGATAAGGTTCATAAGGTAAAAACAGGATACTGAAGCGTTTAATTAAAAATATAATGATCTAATATCGAATACTAATTACATTATAAGTTTATATACACAAATTACAACAACAGTGCCGAAATATCGAAAACTCAAAATAATGATCTTCTTCTTCTTAGCGTGTCGATGGATATTTACTTATATTATATTTTGCCCGCCCAGAAACTTGCCACCTTTATGGCATTATTGGTGGCTTGTGCGAGGTCCTCGGTAGTGCAGGTTTCCGGGCACATGGGGCAGGAGAGAAGGTGTTCCATTGTTTGTGGAGTCGCGCCGCACAAACAATGCTCATCTCCGTCAACGCTGAAACCCCATTTCACAGTGTTTTCTTTGCTACGGCCGACCTGGGTCCGGAGTCTGTTTAGGGACTTCCAAATTGGCCATGGCAAATCTTTTCCGGGCGGAAGGTGTTCAGACAGAGGCAAGGGGGGTTGGGCAAATTTTTCACTCCATAAGTTGACTCTCGTTCTAGCGGCATCGGCAGGGTTTATTGGGGGGATCGAGTTTTTAAACTTTTTCGGCTTTTTAGCCTTAGGGGCACGGGAGAATAGTGATGCATGGGGTGTTTGGGATCTAATGATAAATTGGGAAAATAAATTTGGGAAAATAATAATGATAAACATTCTGTTTCTAAAGTAAATTTAAACTAATTATATTGTTTAAGAACATAGAAACTTTATATTCATTTACTGTCAATGTACGCAGCAGATATTAACCCCGCAAAATCATGCATTGACCAATAAACAAACGCTTACCTACGCTTCTAACGCACACAAATCTACTAAAAATAATATTCATTTCTTTTGAAGCACTGCAAGCATTATCAATTTCAGATAGAATTGTATTGTATTGTACTAGGATTACAGAAATGTGCCACAGTTGGTTAGACACAAAGAGTACAAAGCGTAAAAGAGAAATATCCATTAGGTAATGGGGCAGCGTAGGGTAGCACCCGCATCGCGTAGGCTTGGAACACATGGTCCCTGTTCTCTATAAATAGGTATTTATTGTCGAGGACAGCGCAGCGGTTTTATTACTTCGTAGTCTTTGTCGCTCGTTCTATGCGTTGTTTCATTTTCATTGTATGGGTATTGTGATGTGACGTTTCTGCGCTCGTAGTAATGTCTGTAGTTATTACGTTTTTGCCAGTTAGTTGGTATACGTAGTCGTCTGTCGTCTGTGTTCGATCTCCGTATGGTACACATATTGGGAGCATATGCGAATATTGATGTATATTAATGTTTAATATGAGTAGTGTATATAATTCGCTGTGTAAGCAAATCATATGCTTGACAATGCTTTTCAAATATGTCCGATACTTAAAAAAAATCGTGATACTCGTATCGTATTTTAATGAAAGCCTACCCCACCATAAATGTCTCAATTTTCTTTATTTTCTCAAATTTCACTTTTATTAATAAATTTTATACCAAGGAAACATAAACGGCCTGACTCATTTCTCTCCCACGCAGAGCGTGGCGGCAAGTTAATTCGTTAACCGGAGGTATTCTGCAATTCCCACCTACCCACATTTCCCTCATAATACCAGGGGCCCGAGGCGGGACCCGAGGCGGCAGGCGCTTTATTAAAACACGGCCGGACTTAGTTTATATTTATATAAATATAGTGAATGCGTGGCCCATTACGGGGTGAGAGAGAACGATTCTCAGTTTTTTGGTTTTGGTCTGTCAATTCTTACGATTTATACTAATAGGTACCTAATTCACAGTAGAATGGTTTCTTTTTTGCTTTCAAAGACTAAAAGGATTTGATATTTTTTGCATTTTTAAGTCCAGTTGTAGCAGTAATTTAGATTAAAAACCCCCCGCAGCTACTCGTAATCTATGAAAGCTTAATGTTACATGCTCGTTCATTTATAGTATCAGTATGTATTTATTTATTCTTTAAACATTTTGTTATGTGATCGCTCGATACAAAAGCCATGTTTCGTGGCTCTCAATTCATTTCTTTGATTGTTTTTTTTTTCTAAATTTATTTATTTCAAATCTTTCAGCTATTCAACTCTCATTAAGTCATCGGATGTTTTCTCCCTAATTTATTTTTTCTTTAAAGTAGGGACGACTATCGAAGCATTCCACGCATATTTCGTCCTTTCCGTATAATACCTTTGGGACTAACTGAAATCGATGCTTTAATTGCTTTGAAAATATAATTAAATATTCCACATTTAGAATTTTTTTTTTCATTTTGAATGTAGGTATAGAAATTTAATATTATTTTGTTCGAATCTGAATGCTACGCTACGTAGAAGAAGAATTTGATTGGTTGGTCTCATACCTGTCAATCTAACACCTATCATATTCTTCACTATTTCGTTACAATCGTCAAAAATTGTTAAATAAAAGTATTGGCTCTTATTATTTGATTACTAAAATGTAAAAAAAATATATAAAAATGTCATAATATTCTCACCAATTCACTTCAGTTCTAAAAACCGTGAACCTACAACTTTTTAAAAACATAGGTACTCTATGCATATAAGTTGCACTTTAAAAGGCACAAGCTCACAAGCGCCACCTAGCGTCAAAAAGCGTGCCTTCGACTTCGCTATAGTGTTGAAGTTTTACCTACTTGTACATTCAATCGCCGGAGGCCAGCCAAGAGGGTAAAAGCCTCGACTCGAGGTCGCTTTAAACTAGCATTGGTTTACAAAGCGCCGCCACCGTAGAGGGTTAGCAAAAAAATTACCAGGCATCGGCTAAATAGTTCCGTATTAAGTACTTTGCTTCCGTGGTAGGCTCACTAGAGCCACCTCATTGTGTTTTTTTCTTATTTTATAGTTTTTTTTTCTTAGGGTTAATAAGTGCCTTCGTCCATGTTCGTAACTAATCTTTGGTAACCAGTTACCAAAAAAGATTTTTTTTTCGCTTTTTCGTAACTGGTTGCGAAAGAAGAAGGATTTTTCCACTTTCGTAACTTGATCTTAGTTACGAATGTGGAAACTCTTTGTAAGTTGCTGGCCAGATATAATAAAAAAAATAATGAAGATTTAAGGGAGTATAACTTCTTCTTCCTCGCCTTCTATCGAAGCGTCTTCGAGTTCCAACCCTGCAAATACAATAATCTAACAGTTCTCTCACAATTATGGCTCTCACCAAATTATAACCAAACGCGAAGTTATGAAAAAAAAAAAATTTGAAAATACAAATCACACACCCATGCTCTCCTAGTAGGTACCTAGGTACCTAGGTAGGTACCTAGCGTTTCATTCATTTTATTACAAAATATGCAAAAAATAAGATGAAACCTATGTGAAACTGTTTTTTTATTATAGACTAAGTCCGCCTTTGACCTGATAAGGGAAGATGAAAGCACACGGGCTTAGGAAAGAACCTCTCTTCATAAAATATTACCCTAACACATCACCGCTGGAGCGGTAATATTTGGTGGCCGTCGCCGTGCCGCGCATTCCGCCGGTGAAAAATCAAAATCAAAGTTCTTTGCTGGCATTACAATAATATGAGCGATGCAACCTGCACAGCACGCCATAGACGGTGCCGTAGCACGACACGACGCCGTGCATTCTGCCGGTGGCGGTTCATGACACGTTGCCGGGCCAGTGCCATACCTTGACACGGCAAACGGCGCCGCGCCGTAGACAAGGAGTCCCGCCCTACCATCAAGCTAGGGCTACTCGGATTAGTCGCCTTTTACTACATGTTTATCCAGGGGTGGTATGGCTATTCTAAGCCGCACCTATACGGCGTAAGAATAAAAAAAAACGTTAAGTTAATAATTTCGATCCAGCAACTTGCATGAGATCGAAATATAATTTTATTTTCCACTTGGATCCCATGGAGTGGTTCTCACATCTTTCTGCTTCCCTGGTACTTAATTAGATATTTATAGGCGTTTATGGGATTGAGGTCTGATCAACATTATATTCCAGAAGGGTTATATCTATGAATTGCATAAATCAATCATGTGTCGGGTTACCAAAATGGCAAAAAACAAATCTACGAATGTGGAAAAATTATTCTTTTTTCGCAACCAGTTACCAAAAGGCGAAAAAAAAATCTTTTTTGGTAACTGGTTACCAAAGATTAGTTACGAACATGGACGAAGGCTAATAAGTATCCTATCTGATAATCTTCATTTGTTTACAGTTAATTTGAAATCACTTCACATACTAGCAATTAGAATCTCTCAACTAAATTTTAATACAAATGAAAGTAAACACACTCAAAGTCAGAAGTACCAAAGCAATTGAACCGTTTTTCCCTTCGCCGCCAACACACATATAAAGATGAATACACAAGTATATATGTAAGTCCTCATTGTCGATGTATCTTATTTCATATATTATCGGATTTCATTAAAATGAAGTGGATGAAGAGGTACTGTTTCAAAAGGGGAATGTTTATTCTTGTAACAAGACTGATACTAACTATGATAATGATGTTAACAAACTTTTTTATTTATATAGATTTCACATATAGATTTCACGCAAGATATGGCGAATATATGTATTAACATGATAAAGTTGAAAATAAAATTATTTTTCGAAGGGCATTTTGTTTTCTGAGCTAAATAAAATATTTTGTATAAGGTAGATAGCCCAGCTCTTGAAAATGATTATTAAGGCGAGGATGCAGCGTTTTTATACTTTTTGAACTATTTTATACTACGAAAATGTAAATGTTGTGTCTAAAAAAATATTTTATTACATAGCCAACCGATGAGTGGAGATAGAAACATACATACATAACTTCACGCCTGTATCCCTTATGGGATAGGTTATAAAACCATCTGATGTCACGTTTGACAAGTAAGGAGGCATAATAATGTGAAGAAAGACTACTGCAGTGACAGGGGTCAGTGTACAAAGTACATGGGCTTCATGTAATTGATTTGCTTACACAGCAATCATGACATCGATAGATTCGCTGATATAGCAATCAATAGCGTATTAAGTGAAGGTCGTATGCATCTTAACTTACATTTTACTTCCTAGCTTTACTTTCCTAATTTAAGATAGAATAAGATTCGACGACCGGCTGGTGTAGTGGTATGATACATTGCCTTCAATGCCAGAGGTCCTGGGTTCGAATCCCGGCGGCGGCGGATATTTGTGTGATGAATACAGATATTAGTTGTCAAGTCATGGATGTTTATATGTTTATTTAAGTTTATTCTAATAAAAAGTATGTATTTATTCAATATGTATGTTTATATATTTCTTAACTATATCAGTTATCTAGTATCCATAACACAAGTGCTTTAATAAACTTAATTTGGGCTAGATAATGTTGTATGAGTGTCAGATTTATTTTATTATTCAAGCGATTACAATGTAGTCTTACAACAGTTTACTTCTCTTTCATTACATTTGACATCTTAGTTTAAGTTTACGTAGTTTTAATTCTAAATGTTGGATTAAACCCCCAACATTGTTTTTTTTATCCTATCGCCCACAAAAAAACCTCTAAAAAGACCTCTGTCCATTAACTGACTTCACAGTATGCTCGGGAAGAAGAGCAGCAGCTGGCACATTCTATGTTTTTCCTATGCCCCCAGTCTAGCATGGAACCGAAAATTTACATATAAACATAAAGCAAAACCGATGGTTGAAGAAAAACCGTTAAATAGTTATATTTTTTTAAATAAACCAATTAAACGTATTTGCGCTTGCTCATGTGGGCGAAATTTGCTAGCGATATCTGGCTGGGAAGTATGGAGCATTTGAATGGGGTAGAAAACTGCCTTCTTATTCCACTAGAGGCGCTGATTACGCTTGACCCATAACAACTGTCAAATACCAAGGTAAAAGTTAATTTTATAGTGATTTTGATCAAAAAATTAGAAATGCATCATTGCGTAGTCATAAGTTTTATAGAAAATGGATACCACAGTTTCTCTGAGGATATACACATGAGGAAGTTGTGGATGTTACTTGATTTAAACTTTTGTGGAAATGTACATTTTACGGTCCACATTTTTCATATTTTGAAACATGTGCTCACATTATTTTATAGGTTTACCCCAAAATAGAACACAGAACAAGCAATTTCGATTACAACTTGTTCATTTGATAGTATGTTATGTGTCAAGCGTATGAAGCGACATCTATTTAGAGCTTTTCGTTTTCTTCTCCATACCTACGCACCCCGGTACAAGAGGTGGGTCTTAATCTAAAAATAACGACAAGATTAATCACTGAAATCACTCAAAGCTAGTTTACCCTCATAAAAACCCCCAGTAATACTCATAATATCTTCATAATTATAGACATCAGTATTTCCAATTAACCAGGAATTCATGAAATCGTAACGAGTGCACTTTGGGATTTTACTGCCGTTTCCTAATATAGTCCAGAAGATTGGCATAACTCTCGTGGGAACACGCATACAATCGGTAATGCCTCATAAATCATAATTAATGGCCGGTGCCGCGTTCGGCACATTAACAAGGTGTACAATGTGGGCTTTATGCTTTGATTTTCTGAAATATGCAAATAATTGTGAAATTAAAATCAAATCCCCAGACAAACATACCAACTACATGGCCCCAAAGTAAGCGTGTGTTATGGGATACCATGTAGCGAACTAGGTAGGAACCTAGAATATCTAATATATAAAATTCTCGTGTCACAGTTTTCGTTGCCATACTCCTCCGAAACGGCTTGACCGATTTTGATGAAATTTTTTGTGGTTATCCGGTATCTATGAGAATCGGCCAACATCTATTTTTTTTAATTTTTATATGGCAAAACAACGTTTGCCGGGTCAGCTAGTAAATACATAAATAGATAACGTATGAACTGTCTCAAATTCATATGGTAGGTACTTTTGCTAAACAAATACGTTTTTAGTGTTACACGTGACAGATAATCATGACGTCTAAAAGACACCGAAAATCCGAGGTAAAGTTTACGAGCACTGCTTCACGCGTAGTAGGTACTACAGGTGTCCCGCCAACCCTATATAATACCTTCACAGAGGTATAAAAAATATAAAAAAAGAAAAATTCGAAATTAATTTTTAAATTTTTGTATGAAATTTCGACTTTTTCTTTCATACAAAATTTTAAAAATAATAGCTGTAATATGGGCACTAGAATACCTCCGTGAATTTATTATAAAGGGTTGCGGAGCACCCTGTATAATAGCTGTTTAGCACGGTTTTACTCGCGCAATTTCTAATAGCCTATGTGTTATTTTATTTATTTATTTATTACAGGAAAACTTACAGCTAAATATTTATACATAGATAAGGCAATAAAATTATTCTAGACCATACTATCACTATGCCATATTTCATTCAAATCCGTTGAGCCATTTTGCCGTGATTGAAGAACAAACATCTATGCATACACCCAAACTTTCACATTTATAATATTGGTTTGGATTTCTTGTTGAGGCTTGTTAACTTCTAAACTACATATTACAATACAATAAATACAAATACACTTTATTGCCTCAATCAAAAAGATACAAACATATGTATACACAAATAGAAAATTGGATTCAAGACAATATAAGCGGCCTTATCACTCATGAGCGATCTCTTCCAGGCAACTTTTATTTTATAAATAGAACATACACAGTTTTGCATTGCTTTTATAATAATAAAATTAATTAATTAACACAATTATACAAGGTGTTCCTATTGATTTCCCATAACTTTAATAAAGGTTTCGCGTTAAAGGTGTTTTACATAAGATGTTTTGACTTAATTGAATTATTTTGTATGAAAAATAAAAGCAAAATTATTAAATTAATTATTTACAGAGTAAACGTAACCGAAAGTTAAAGAATGATTACGTAGCGCATTGTTACGCTGGCGTTGGCAATGATCCGCATGCCAGGTCACGTGCCGCGATTGACTCAGGCTCAAGTAAAGTAGATAGTAACATAGTAGTATTTATTTATAGGGAATTCTTTTGACGACCGGCTGGTGTAGGGGTAACGTACATTGCCCTCTATGCCAGAGGTCCTGGGTTCGAATTCCGGCGGCGACGGATATTTGTGTGATGAACACAGATATTAGTCAAGTCATGGACGTTTATATGTTTATTTAAGTTTATTATCTGATAAAAAATATGTATTTATTCAATATGTATGTATATATATTCCCTAAGTATATCAGTTAACTAGTATCCATAACAAAAGTTCTTTAAGATAATGTTGTGTGAGTGTCAGAAATACATATAAAAAAAAACTAGTAAAAATTAAGTACCTACTTTTATTACATAATTATGATCTGAATCGAGTACAAAGTGCTCTCCTTCAGTATCTAAAATTTGTCACCAGTCATCCTGTATTTATAGCCTTTATTATATAAAAAGCCTTTGAGTTAGAGGAGGCGCTGTTTCCAGTGGACCTGGACTTGACTGGACCTGGACTGGACCTGGACTTACTACGTCTCGAGTTATTATGACTACTTAGGTTAGAATTACGTAGCAACTACCTTCGCTTGGTAAATAATTAAATAACTGAGATTTGTACACAAAATTAGGATATACTTGTCATACTTTTTGCTAAAATAATATGTTTTTAAATAAAGGAATACATACGTGCAAATGTTCAGCAAGAACTGGGAATATGCAAGTAACTTGTAGAATTATGCAGATTTATTCCCGTAATGCACGAGTACCACCAGATTTAACAAAACATATGGAAAATCAAGACGCCACTATAAAGTTTATTTTAATCCGAATTTACTGCAAAACAATACATCAATTTCACTGTTTATATCATTCGCCATCATTTGGTCTAATTACCACTGACCGTTGTAAATTAGACCTTTTGTTAGAACAATAAAGGTTAGTTTAAAATAAATTTGTGGAAATTAAACATGTTGATTATATCTCTGCTGGTGCGTCAAATAATGGTAACTTCTTTCATGCTGGACTGCCAGCTGCTTCTCTACCAAGGCATACTGTAAAAGTCAGTTAAGGGACAGAGGTTTGATTGGAGGTTTTTTGTAAGCGATAGACTGACCCCCTGTCACTGCAATAGTCTCTCACCATTATAATGTCTTCAAATTTGTCAAATGTGACATCATATGGTTTTATAACCTCTGGTGTTCTGCCTACCCCATAAAGGATACAGGCGTGAAGTTATGTATGTATGTATGTATTCTAACTGAACTCTGATTGCATATTACGCTTCTTAACATCATCACAGATGTTTTCAATTTGAAGTTAGTTATCAAAAAATAGAATATTATGAATTCACCCACTATGGAATTTAGGACAAAAAAAAAGCCCGTAGCTAGATACGCATTTAGTTTATGATATAAAAATAATTGATTCTGGCACTTTACTATTCGTAAAGTATTAATTAAACTTAAGTAGTAGTTAAGTTGCTTTAATTTATCAAACCATAATAACTCACAAGTGTCATTCCTCACAAAAGAACACGAACAGACAGTAAGATTTTATGGCCGTCTCATTAAAACGAATGAATCCGCCTCATTGACCGTAAAAATGTTCCCTTTGAATACATTACAGAACGACATGACGAAATCTCGTAAAATTACGCGAAAAATATTCCTCTCGTGACCTCGATAAAGGACATCGAACAATACTTAAGAAGCTTGGCCCGAAATATGACAGGCTAATGAAATAATGGAGGAACCTTTTCTATCGATTACAGGCGATAGTTTGTCGTGTAATCGATTCCAAATATCGATGACCGCTTAAGACGTACTGTCTAAAATTAATACGGTTTAATCGGTTAAATAGTCCATCAATTTGACAAGTACTGAGACGTTGATAACATAATTACTTAAATCGATATTGCGAAGATTAATAATTTCGCTGATAGGGGAAATTTTAAATAACAATGAACAGTACGTTGTTTTTAAATACTTATAAGTAATATGGAAAAGTTTAATTAACCTTCTGAACAAAATCGTGTATGATAGACAATTATACCAATCACATGAATAGATTCTCAAAATTTGATATTTACAAAAATAAAATATTAGAATATAGTATCTCAAGCTGTTTGTATCGATTAAGTTAATGTAGACGTTCAATTTATTCCGAAAGTTAGCGAGCAATCGGAGCCGGAACTTTCGAGATTAATAAACTTTCCAGAAAACGACGCAGTATTCGACGATTACATCATGCAAATTTCCATAAAATAATGTTTGGCGAATGCGAACATATTTTTTAAATTAAATACTTTTTAATCGGATTTCACCGCAACCTTCGTGCCTCCGGGGTCTGAAAAATATCGAAACTTCAAGTTTAAATAAAAAAAATAAGTTACTAAACCGTATTCCACTAATTTTAAGTCTCTCTAATCTAAAATTTCGAAGCTTGAAGATTAGATCAGTTTTTGTAAGCAGCTTTTGAATTCGAAGTCTTCTAATTGGACATTAGGAAGACAACATCAGCGAATCTAAAATAAATGAAAACAAAACGTTAAATAAAAATTACCCGACCAGGACTCGAACCTTAACACATTTTTGTTTTTACGTTATATTGCTAACAAAATTTCGAGTCGTACCGCCAGGCCCCGGTAGCTCAGTGGGAGAGCACTCGTCCGGCAAACGAGAGGTCCCAATTTAAGAGTAATTAAGCATTTTAAATGCAAAAAGTTTAAAATCCTTCCATGCTGGACTGGGAGTGAAAGAATGTGCCAGCTGCTTCTCTTTCCCGACATACTGTAAAAGTCAGTTAAGGGACTGAGGTTTTATTGGAGGCTTTTTGTGGGCGATAGGCTGACCCCTGTCACTGCAATAGTCTCTATCCATCATTATAATACCTCAAAATTTGTCAAACGTGACATCAGATGGTTTTATAAGGGATGCAGGCGTGAAGTTATGTGTGTATGTAAAGTTTAAAGTATTATTAGCGAATCTATATCAAATCGAGTTTATTAAGAATAAGAATAAATAATGAAAACGTGAAACTTTTCTGTGGCAACTCCGTGGTAATTTAGTTCGCTAATATAGCCTATTAACTCTCACTTAATTATTAACAAAGATGTTGCGCCTTCTTCGCTCCTATGTACATAGACCTGAGAATTATTAATGTGACGTATTGCGAGACTCACAGAGTCCGCGGCAAGGTGCCTCGTTATCGATGATAGGCGTTTACGTAATACGGGCTTGTCGAAAGCAGGGACTGCATATCGGTATAATTTTTTTAAATAGTACTAGTAAAATTTCAGTACCCTTATTAGTGTAGTGCTTCATCAAACACAATAAGTGTACAAGTTATTAAAATCTAAATTAATTATATCAGTACCCAAATAATGTATACCGGATTAATTTCTGTAGATGTTTTAAGTACAGAAATATTTTAACTTATTTAATTTCTGTACCGAAATGTATAGGTCAGCATATGTACCTACGCTTCATAGGCTTCCAATAAACTATCGAACATTCTACAGTTATTAAAAAATAAAATTTTAATATTAATATTAATACCGGAAAATTTCAGTTAACTGAAAAAAAAATCAGTTATGCTACAATAATAAAAAAGGTACAAGAATTATTTCAGTATGAATTCCTGTACTGTTATATTTAAATACACCTAATTTAACGGTATGACGTCATACAGAAAAAAATTGTACAGAAATTCATACCGGTATACAGTCCTTGGTCGAAAGGACCTTCTGCGAGTTGTATTTATTATCTTAGTAGACAAGCTTTTAAGCAATTGTAAATAGCGAAGCCTTCTTTCTCGTAGCCTGTGGTAAAACAAATATGACGTCATAGATTTGTATGTGAAGTTGTAGGTTTATTTCTAATGTTAACAGAAGACTCCTTGAACAACCAAATACATTTTATACTGGACATAAACTTATGTGCTAAAGCAAAAAGTCATGGTGATGTGGTAATATTAACGGTTTTAGAGAGCCTTGTTCGGTCGATCCCCCACAACGCAAATATTTATTCCCATTCGTCTGGATGTTTTTAGTTCGATGTCTAGAACCTACAGGGTTAGTTTTTATTCACCAGCCAAATATACTTACCTGCATATTTATTTAGTATCACTCAGTACAAAATGTAAAGATATAGCACCACTTTTTTTTTACAAATAGTCGCTGTGGATGAACATAGCTACTACGACGCTGCATTTCATTGATAATATTAAGACGTAGTACTACTGGATGTTTTGTAGTAGCGCGTACTGGTCTTTATTTTAATGGTATTCATTAATAATTAGAGTAACCATGCTTTGTTTAATTTGTAATATATTAATTTTCTTGTAATTTCTTTTTTGCAAAAATCGTTTCTATGATACTTATTATGTAAAAAAAATTGGGCGGGAACTAAAAATAACCGTGTATATGTAATAGACGACGCTGGGTGAATATTATCGATCAATTTATTGGTATAAGTAAACATCGTTAAACTCAATGTTTTCAGTCAACAGTCTGTGTTAACTGAAACAACCGTTACAAGAGGGTACTTGACAGAAAAAACCCGTTATTTGCGTTATTGAACGCCGAAACATAAGGGTTAAGTTAACAAGCAATCACTTAGCGAGTTCAGTTACTTTGGTTTACTGCCCTTAGGAAAAGGGTATTTCCGAAGTAGTAAGAGGTAATTAATATTAAGGTAGTACAGGTCCATTCATGAAATACCTAGAAATCATTTTATCATAATCATTATAATATTTTTCACTATAAAAAAAAGCCGGACTTGGAGCAACGGAGAAACATAGAATGTACCAGCTGCTTCTCTTCTCGGGAATACTGTAATAGTCAGGTAAGGGAGAGATGTTTTATTGGAGGTTTTTTGTGAGCGATAGACTGACCCCCTGTCACTGCAATAGTGTCTCTCCACCAAAATCTTCAGCCTTAAAATTTGTCAAGTGAATGGTCAAGTTTAAGTAAGTTAACCTGTTAAACAGTTTGCGTAACACATCCATATCGCACAAAACACTTACGGCACTTAAAGTTTCGCACGGGGAGCGTCTTAAGTGACTGAGTCTTCAAACATTCTCGTATGGATAATCGCGCACTTAAGTCGCGCACTTAAGAGCGAGCTAGCAGCCTGCTGACGTAACTAATAGTGAATAATTATTGTGTGATAGCGTTTGTAGTAATAAGTAATGAATGTTAGCTATTAGCAGATTTCTAGATTTAAATAGTAAGTAGGTTTTTTCATACAACACATAAATGTGGATTTTGTTGTCATGGCAACTGGTCATACATTGTACGGTTTTAAACTTAGGTTACCGCTAATCTTGGTAACTACTCGTATGATTTAATAAAAAATTAGGCGAGTAAAACTGCAGGACGCTACTAGTTTATTTTATTTTATTTTATATTATTTGGGTGGCCAACAGCTTTTACTTAAAAACTAGGTTTAACATATAATGTCGAGTAAGCCATTAACAAGCCTCCGCAGATACATTTGGAGATAGAAAAAAGATGGTTACATACACGAAAAAAAAGGAAAATTATATAACGAAAAATAACAATGATAGCAGCAGTATCTAAGCTATGACAATATGCTTCTTATATAACCTTATGCCACACGATACCAAACTTAAATAAACAACTTCTTTACCAAAATATTTTTCAATTTAGTAGGTGTGGTGTTAAAAAGTTCGATTTCGGAGTCATGGTATTTGTTGAATGTATCAACTGCTCTTATCATTCTTATATATACTTATATAGATACATACTTATTATAGGACAGTAACGTAGCCTGTCTGGTTATGATCTTTATTTTAAAGGAGTGGTCGTGATATTATAGTGAACTATTATTGTAGTTGAGAAACCGCTTGTATTCAAAACATCAACACATACAAATAAAAAAACAAAACGTCAGAATTTGTAGCGAAAGATGACTTCCGTAGTACTCTTCTTTATTAGAAATGCTACGAATAGGTCGCATTTTAAGACGTAGCTGCTACGATGCTACGACGTAGTTGTGTTGAAACGTTTTAAGTGCGCCAGCCAGCCTGTATTTGGAGTGCTTTTAAGTCAGTTCGTTAATAGATAATATTACAAGAAATATTGTCTCTTAAGTTTATCGATTTATAATATTGAATATCACAAGTACCTAGTTATTTGAATGGTTTGCTCGTTGTTACATCAACATACAAATAAAATAGTTTTTTTAAGAGTCATTTGAAAATTTAATTTTTATTATAACGGTTAGACTTGAATTCTGGCGGCGCAAATCTAGTTAGAAGGATAAGATGGGATAGAAATAATCATTAAATCAACTAACTGCCTTAAAAATAGACGCCAAATCCACATTTACAAAGCATAAATAAATATCCCGCGTTTTTCGCATTTTATTAGCACTTGGCGGGAATTTACGACGTTCTGGTTTATGGGCGGGAATAAAAGGGGATAATTGCAGATAGAGTGCTGTCACTAGTTTATGCGAGCCTGGTAGTTGCGATTGATTATTATTTGATTGGTTTTGTGCAAACAAAGGTTTCTGAGTAATTTGTGTGGGTGGCGGGCGCTTTGATAGATAGAATACTTCCCTCTCTTATAATACTCCTTCAATTAAAAGATCCCTAATACAATTAAATGTTGAAGAGTCTTTTAATAAAAATGAGCCATTCTGAAGCGCTGATTCGAGTTCCATTTCATCTAATTAAAAATTCACTTTACATCTGAGAACGTTAATCGAAAACATTTTTATTTACATGGAGTATGATACTTATATTCGTCTTTCTTATCATCTGTTCTAAATAAAGAACATTTGTCAATTAAAATCTATATACATAGATAAAAAATCAAAAGTTAGTTAAAAAGTACAGCTTATTTCTAAAAAAGTTTTTTTCAGCAGACCCAAGACTGGAGAAATTGGCAAAAATGCCAGAAAAGTTATATTGTTAGTGTAACCTTAGATCCTCCTATTAGATACTTAATTCATCACCGACATCTAACAAACTCTAGGACCTTAGTATATGACATCGTCAGGCATTATATTGTGTTTATTCTTGTCAACTAAGGACAGAGGGAGATGATTGATCGTTTTCATAACTGTCATCTAGACACACATCCTCTGTCTACTTCGTATGAGAAGAGGTACCGGAATGTCTGGTATACATAAATAAATAAGTATAACATATAGGCTAAGGGTATAGCGTATTTCTATGAACTGTCTCGCCTTTTGTATGCCCTATAAGGGTGAAAATGTCTTGTACTTTTACTATTATGAAGAACTTTCACTGTATTTACCACATAATTGCAAATAAATGTTTTTTTCTTTCTAAAAAGTGTATACACTTCGCAACTTATTGAGTTGTAATAAACTCTAAAGTCCAATGAAAGTGTATTCATTCTATTAGACGTGAATGTACTTATAAAGAGTTAATTTTTGACGATTCATTCTATGAAAGAAAAAACTTTTTTTACCTGATTTTTATCACGTTTGACTCAAAATTTCACGACCACGCTGTTGAAAGCTGATCAAAACCGGTTCCAAAATGTTTAATATAAACCTTAATATTCATATGTTATGATGAAACTAGCTTCACCCAAATACCCCCAAAACTTTTGATTTTGTGTGAGTTTCTTGTTAAAAAATGCCTTCAAATCTCAAAAAGCAACTTATAAATCTCACCGATAGTTTCTAAGGTTCAAACTCAGGGACTGTATATCGGTATGTGTTTTTTTAAATAGTACCAGTAAAATTTCGGTACCCTTATTAGTGTACTGCTTCATCAAACACTATACCTGTACAAGTTATTAAAATCTAACTTAATTATATCAGTAGATACCCGAATAATGTATACCGGATTAATTTCTGTACCGAAATAGGTCAGCATATGTCCCTACGCTTCATAGGCTTCAACTAAACTATCGCACATTCTACAGTGTCCGCTACATTATTTAAAAATAAATTTTTAATTTTAATATTAATACCGGAAAATTTCAGTTAACTGAAAAAAAAATCAGTTATGAATCATAACTTATGATACAATAATAAAAAAGGTACACGAATTATTTCAGTATGATTTCCTGTTATTTTTGAATACACCTAATTTAACGGTATGACGTCATACAGAAAAAATGTACAGAAATTCATACCGGTATGCAGTCCTTGGTTCAAACATAGAAACAAACAAACTCTTCAGCTTTACCATTCTAGTATAGACTAGGAACTGCCGGCTGCCCTCGTTCACGCAGCCATTGCCACTACGTGTACGTTTAGCTTTCCGCCATGTTTCGCTTTCGATTTATCGCGCCATTATTTATATTTGACATGCAATTTTGGGAACTGCAATCGTTCGGGATTGAAATAGGCGCTTAGAACGCAGTCGTAACTTTGAACAATTTCAGTTGCGTTATAGTTGATTTGGCGATTGTATTTTCATAAATTTAAATAAATTGACTTTCACCCAATCTTACTTCTCCTGTTGATTAAATAGAAAACTTTATAGATAGAAGGAGATGTCAAAGAAATACAAAAAAAAAACAAAAAAAGTCAAACCTTTTCAATCGAGAGATTCGTTTTGTTATTTCAATAAAAATAACATTTTTTTTTTTTTTTTTATGAGTGACTAAACCCGCGTTTGACCTCAATCTCACCTGATGATAAGTGACGATGAGGTCGAAGATGAAAGCACACGGGTTTAGGAAGGAACTGGCTCTTTATACAATATTGCCGGAACACATTACCGCCGCAGCGGTAACATTTGGCGGCAGACTTTATATAAAGGGTGGTCGCTAGCCAGGCGGACCCAGAAGGGATCCTACCACCAAGCATACGAAGATCGTTCACTAAAAGATCGAATATTGAATAAACAAGGAAAAAAATTGGTACCAAGAGTTCTTTAACCCGACTGCGTTATTGTTTGTTTGTTTATGCATGCTATTCGCAGAAATTACCAGTTGGATTTGAACTTTGACCACCGAGGTAAAGGCTTTATTTTATCAAGAAATTCAAATAAAAGAAAACCCCAGACAATCACACCAACTACATGGCCTCAAAGTAAGCAAAGCTTGTGTTATGAGATAGAACAGAAAAATCATATATGTATGTACAACATACTGTATGTAACTGTATGACATATAAATGTAACATTACATTATCGTTAAAACCGTGCGCAGCTGCTGCATACATTTCAATACATACATAACCTCACGCCTTTAACCCTTATGGGGTAGACAGAACAATAGAGCCTTAAAACCATCTGATGTTACTTTTGACAAGGAGGTATTAAAATGATGGAGAGAGACTATTGCAGTGACAGGGGCTCAGCCTATCGCCCACAAAAACGCCAATAAAAACGATTATCCCTAACTGACTGTAAAGTATGACCGGGAAAGGAAGCAGCTGTTTGTTACATTCTATGTTTTTCTTTTTCTTTTTTTAAGCTATTGCATAGCTTCTATCGCGGGCCTTGAGCGTGGGGACCGAATTCAGAAATTTCGTAACGAAAAAAACCTAACACCCCCCACTCCGACCGGCACAGGGGTGATACTTTGATTTCATAACTTTACATGCGGGCTTTAATAAACTATCAGTGGCATCTACTAGGAACTTTTGGAACTTCATATTAGATCAAACATTACTGCATCAATAAAATAAATAAATAATTATAATTGCATAAGTTGATAAAAAATGCTATGCAATAGCTTTACCGCGGCAGTCTCCGAGTGCCACACGTCTTTTTTTTTAAATTTTATTAGTCCAGTATGGAGGACCAAGCTGCCAGTAACTAAAATCCATATAACAAGCTCACAAAAAATTGCGCAACCTAGTTATTAAATGAATCATTACACGGAGCCACTTGTACAATAAGTAGATAGATAAACCTGCCCAAACTGATTCAATAGAAGCCTGATAACAGCGTGATAACAGCCTGTAGGATTGTTCCACAAATATTAGTATAAAGCTCCGCTAAGTAAGTATATGATTAATAGGGTCCTGTGGGTACATAAAACATATAAATTGTCATTGCGAATTTAGCAAAATTTCATACTTCAGTAGAAAATATTATTCTGAAAAACTCAATTCCTAGTTTATGTAAGTATCACGTCAAGTGTCTTTTCGTTTTTTAAACTTTATGATACTGTTTTGGGAAATAATCGTTATTATTTAGTAATTATTATATAGCTTCATTTCAATGAGTAAACATGTGACTTATTTAAAGTGTATGGATAATGCGAAGTATGTATTGATGCAAAATTTATGAACATTCAGAGCTTTATGAAACCCTTGTACTTTCATCTTCGATCTAACCGAGAAAAACCAAACGCAGGTTGAGTCACTGTTAACCAAGTTCAAAGTCATTTTCAAAATGGCGCAAATAAAACAGCCTGCAATAAAACGGTAAGATAACAGCAACGAGTTCAAAAACGATCGCATCCGAGTGATCTCTCTTTACGAGGTTCGTTCACGGCTTATCTGCTAGTAGGTCGTCGCGGGTTCGGTTCGAGTGGGCTCAGATTGCGGGGCGAGTGGCGCCGTCTAGCGGGAATGCTTTATCCGATAGCAGTGTGTTAAGCAGTCTTTAAATTATAAAAAATGATAGTCGGGTTTGGTTTATGTGATTGAGTTTTGAATGTTAGAAAGGATTGTTTTGTAAATTACATTTTTAGGCTCATTTTACAGATTTCCATTTTAAAATACCGTAACTACGTTTTCTGTGAAGGCACCGAGGTACATATATCATGACTTAACGTGACGAAATTCGGTTATGCCTAATTATAGTTTAAATATTTAAATTCGTTCTAATTAAAATTAAATCTAGATATCAATATGTAAACAATAAAATAATATGAACCTAAGAACAGAAGTTAATCGCCTTGTTTCTTATATATTCATTTTGTAAGTCAGAACATTAGATATGTGATATTTTATCACTGTAATCACTCGGTAATTCCACAATTCTCTTTAAAGGTTCGGTGCAGACACAGCCTTCTACAAACCCAAAGAACTATAAACAATTGTCTCCCTCTGGAGTGATTGATGGGAAAGTAACATTTGACATAATTAACTTCCACACGAAAGGAAAAAACAGAGAGATAAATTTGAATGAAATTTATTTTCCGAAAAATTATCTTTATTACGTCGCTATTTGGTGGCCTATTGATCAACAAGACAACTTTGTTGGTCCTTCCATTACGACAACTGTATACAAGTATACAGGCCACGGGTCTGACTAGTTAGCATGCTTCCGAGGCACGGATGTCGTCGTGATATATGAATGGTTGGGGGTCCACCACCCTCGTATCGACTGGTCTAACGTCGCTTGAGCTGCTGCATCGAATGAAATGCGCCAAAGAATTATGGCGATTATTTTATTTTTATTTATTATTTTATTTTTATTTTAGCTGGATGTATTAATTTAGTAGTAAAATAAATAATTTGCATCTTCTGTTCAAAAATAAATCTGCAAGGCTAGCATGCGACTATCGATAAAGTCTCGAATCGGCAAGATAAATATTACCGAATTAGTTTATCCTATCATGCTAGCTAACATGATAGATAGAATTACTCAATTCGATACCATGATTAAGCCCACAGAACCAAAGTTCCAATACTCTAAAAAGATACATTCTCAAAGTGCCATAAAAAAATCGATATTGAGGCCCGGTTTATCGTTGTCGATGGCCCCGCAGAACTAAATTCTAAAGTAAAGTTTCGATTGGAAATCGAACCCTTGCGTCCTAGGTGGAATCTAATCCGTAGACTCATTCCATGTTACATCAGACTTTAATTAAGGCATGAAACATAATTAATCAACAATATATAAAGATAACTCGTAGCAGACAAAGAAACTCCATTAGCGTTAAAATCTAAAAAAGTCCAAAACTTCAAACAAAAACTACGTTTTAATTAAGCTCGCCTTAATTTTCTTTCAACCAATTACCCGACGGTTAATTAAAAGGAGTATAAAGTCATGGGTAAACAACCTTTTAATAACAGCGCGAACACAAACATGGAATTTCGAAGAATGGAAAGCTAATACATATTTCGACTCTCGTTGGTTTTAACAAACAAAGGCTATTTTCGTGTGCAATTGTTGTGACATTAATAAGAGACGGGGTCAACGGTGGTAGACTAGATAAGTAACAATCAAAAATAGACTCTATTGAATGAATTTAAAATTGAATTTTTAAGTTTGAGTTGAAGATAGCGGAGGATATTGCTTTGTTAGTATTAATTATTAGTATTTGTTAGGGTTAAAGACTCGGTACGGCCTTCGGCTACAAAGTATATCTGTAAGTAAAAACCTATAAATTGTAAAGTAGTATATATATTAAGTGCTTAAACACCATTTGTAGTAGTAGTATGTAGTAGTACCTGGTAGTGTGTAAGTTAATGTAAAATATCTTACGCTGGTAATCTTCGATTTAACCCAGAAATCACAGTTTTCATCCGTATAGGCTGTTAATAAATAAAATAAAATTTAGTACATAATTTTATAAACCAGTAACGGCAACTGTGTTAATTTTTCATGACTTCAGTTTGTTTGACTGCTTTTAATATGTCTGAAACTACCCCGAATTTGCTGCCTCTTGTTGAAATTCATACTGAATTTCATATCAAATTCATTCTAAATCTGAAGAAACATTCGGTAGTAATTTAAAAATAACATATTTTACTTTTTTTATTCATTTATTTATTCTTTCTCTGTAAGACGAGTGATACGTGGCTAGATATGGGTTTATGCCGTGGCATTTTGGATGCATTGAGTTAAGGCCCGATAAATGCCTGTAAATGCCTAAGTATACGAAAAGACGTGTGGCACTCGGAGACTGCCGCGGTAAAGCTATTGCATAGCATTTTTTATCAACTTATGCAATTATAATTATTTATTTATTTTATTAATGCAGTAATGTTTGATCTAATATTAAGTTCCAAAAGTTCCTAGTAGATGGCGCTGATTGTTTATTAAAGCCCGCATGTAAAGTTATGAAATCAAAGTATCACCGCTGTGCCGGTCGGAGTGGGGGGTGTTAGGTTTTTTTCGTTACGGAATTTTTGGATTCGGTCCCCACGCTCAAGGCCCGCGATAGAAGCTATGCAATAGCTTAAAAACAAATAATCTCTAAAACATATTTTAGCTTACGTCTTAGCCAAAATCGAAAGGTTAAAATTAAATTATTATGTGGTGTTAGAGAACACTGGATACCCCTGCTAGTTTGATTTACAAAATAATAACATTCAGTTTCATATTTATTCAATCGCCTCCTGCTTAATTATTTACAAAATTAGGTGTTTAGTTTGTGCCTAGTGATCGGGAATTTATTTCGGCGTAAACTCATTTATGCCAAATACGAGTATACCCAGTGTACGAGCCGTTTCGTACACATAGATGATAGATGATAAAGTCAATGATAACTCGGGAGTGAGATTTAACTGATATATTAAAAACTGATAAATTAAGATTAATTGATTAATGATAGGTATATGATTGATGAGCGATTGACTGATTGATGCTTTACGTGAACTGAAATGATTTTGGTGCTACATTTGACAGCGTCGCGAAAAATGCTGACGCCGAGCGAATTGTACGCGCTGCTAGCTCGTACATCTAGTTTATACACATTGTGTTCATGTTTGTTTATGGTCTCAACCATTTTAATTTTATTGCAATTAATGTATGAACAAAACATGGTATTGTCTTTGAATTTTAAGACTTAGTATTTGTTATGAAGAAAATTTTTAGTAATTAGGGGAAGAGAATTATTAGAATATGTTTTCTTAAGGTCTTTGTAGGTATTCTAAGGATTATGGACTCGCTACTTAAGGTTTGTGATTTATAAATAAATTAATTAATTAAATGCCAGACAATCTCAACATAACAACGCTTAAATATTCATGTATAACATACATGTATGTTAAAAATAATACGTCAATATCGATTCTTTGGCTACACAGGTCTAAAGGATTAGGGTCATGTTTTAGGAAATGTAGAAATCCGTAGTGTATGTGTATGTATATTGTTGTTCAAAGGCTTCAGTAATAAATATGAATATCTGATGGTTATGTTATACATGTTATTGACGAAATTGCTAAAACTTAAATTCGAGATAATCACACCTTGGGACTTTTCATGTAGAATCCCATTTCTCAAAAAAATATTTTTCGGTCCTCTCTGCTAATTTAGGTCTTTTTATCCTTATCCAATCATATCGATAACTCGATAATTATACCATTATATCTTAGTTTCTTCGCTAAGCGATGGTCATAAAACTATACTAGGATCCCAGGCTCGACAAAGGTCAAAAGGTTATGCCTACCTGGATACGTAATTTCATTAGTCGGGCATTACAGCAATTATAGTAGTATTTGTATACTATAATTGCTGTAATGCCGTATCGTGTTAATAATTTATACGAAATAAATGAGTCCATATTTACAATTTACCAGATATAGCTTCTTATATATTGAAAACCAAAATTTGCTTTTATTAGTGTAGTTTAAACCGAGCTTAATAATAATTCTTAAGCATAAAACAATTACATATCGCGTCCGTTCCAACGAATATTTTTCCTCAGCTTTTTGTATTGCATACATCGCAAATAGTAACTTAAAATAAACTAAAAAATCATCTCCTTGTATGTTAGCTATGTTTGTTTAATAAAACTAAAAATTCGATCAAAGACTTCATTATTTAAATCGTGTACCGTCTAAAAGAAATAGATTTTTATCGCAGCTCGCGAAATTGCGACTCAAGTCAACAAAGGGTAAATGTGCCTGCTGCCTACCCGATATGCGCGATTTAGAATCTCATAATATTACGCTTTAAAACATTTTCTTTTTAAGTTTGGA
Source organism: Stenoptilia bipunctidactyla (assembly GCA_944452665.1). Classification (NCBI taxonomy): domain Eukaryota; kingdom Metazoa; phylum Arthropoda; class Insecta; order Lepidoptera; family Pterophoridae; genus Stenoptilia; species Stenoptilia bipunctidactyla. The sequence continues at coordinate 3,846,732 of OX101730.1, forward strand.
AAGCTGTTTATTTTAAATGAAAACGTATGAATAAGTTTTTTTTTTTTATTTTTTAAATTAATTTGTTAACTTACTTTCTGTGGTTCATCACCCTGCAACTATATATAACTATTTACCAAGTATGAACTATTTAAAAACACCGCTCCTAAGAAACAGCGTTCCCGCGTCATAGTCAAACCTAAATATTTAAATAATACACGTTGTGCCTGTTCGCTTAATGCATCTAACCAAACGCAAACAATCATCTGAAATTTTACAACAATTCCTAAAATTTGTTTTTAAATCCGGGTTTTTAAAATAAAATTCTTTCTTACCTGATGTTTTGAGTTTACTGCGGCCAGCTTATCGCCGGCAACTGCATTTCGTAGACAATAATACACTGGACACAGTATAGAACTACCAGGGCGACAGCGCGAGTGAGGCGAGCAGCCGGCAGCGAGTCGCGACCGGGACTGCCGCGCCCCGGTCGATACCTTACAACAGGTTACAAATGCGTGCGCCGAACTTGGTAAACAGCGGCGTTGTGATGATGCCCTGGTGCATCATCAGCGTAAATTGACCTGGTTAAAAAACATCCAAAAAAAAAGGAACCAAAGGGCCATTCAGGTAGGCTTTTATTACTAGATCAGCATTTGACCTGGATGAAAGAAATTGAATTGTCAAAGGGTCACACGGGTTTTAAAAAGAATGAGCATCATAAAAATGCCGAAAACTAATAAAAAATATTGTGTAACAGGCATCTAAGGGTTACACGTCATGCATATTGAAAAAAGGGATTGTTCTTACTAAAGCAATATCACAAAGAGAAATATCTAGACCACGATTTAATTATTCTGTTTATAGTTGATTTAGAACAGCCCTACCGCTCCAGGATATGCATGTGGTACCTTTGATTTGTGTTGTGATCTCATCACCTTTCTTCAATTTTAGTTAACTCCGATTATAATATTGTCTAATGCTACAGTTACCATATGCTCGAAAAAAGCATGCTTAAAAGCTTGCTATTTAGTATGCTCAATACGAGCATGCCTAGGAGCAGGTTACATTTGCTAGCAATAAGCATGTTAGTTTTAAGAATGCTTATACATATATTTAATTATGAACAATTGATCGATACTAGCATGCTCAATAAGCATACCTAAGCACACCCCCTTCCACCCGCACCGCAGATAGCATGCTCAATAATCGCAAGCCTGTCGATTCACGAGCATGCTCGAAATGAGCATGCTTATTTTGAGCAAAGTCCGACAATGTGTCTCAATTGAAGCATGTTTCCGTGCTTGAAATTAGCATTTGTAACAGTAGCATTAAGTTACAATGATCATCTTAAATAAAACAGGTTTTAAACGGATTTATTGCATTATTATATTTTTCATTTTAACGTGTCGTTACCCCCCGGCCTTATCACCTGATTTTGAAAAAAACGGGGTAGAAAAAAATGGCTGGTTGTAATCCTGGGTTACCTGGCAGAAATCGCGCTTCGGCGATAAGGCCGCCCTTTGTATGTTAATTGTAATTGTTGTTTCATTTAAACTATGTAACCATGTTGGTGTACAATAATGAGTTTTATTATTATTATGCATACTTAAGACTACACGCCTTTCGGCGGAAAAGACCCGAAAGTCGGTCGGGTATCAGGGCAAGAGAGAAAGAAACCGGCGAACGATTCGGGCAGTATCGAGCAATACCGCTTTCTGCATGCGTGCTGGAAGCGAACCACCGCCGAATCCCAGCCTTTCAAGGTGTCTGAATTATTATTATTATTAAAAACTATTATAATTTGTTTGTAATTTCATAGTGGCTCCTTCTATATATACCTATATATACCTGGTCGAGGGGGGCTGCCCTCTATCCCGGTGGGAAAGGCGACTCATCGCAGATATACAAGGAGCTTGGCGGGATAGCAAGGCCTGGTGGATGGCCTGGTGGATGGCTTAGGGCCATGATAGAGGACAGAATTATTATTGCCCAGAAATCTGAATCTGTCTCCAGTCGTATCGGTCTCTCCGTTCCACTGGATCAAGATGGGTGAAGACGAGGGTGTGCACCTGCGTTTGCACGTACGCTTGAGCACCTAAATATCTCCTGCGCAACTGACTGTTTCCGAATATGGAGTATGGACTCCGATTTGACGAAAAGCCCCGTAGCGATGGGTCGAGGTAGAGAGGTCCGGTTTGATCCAGATCGGGCTTTGTCTGAGAACTGCACGCGGGCGGCTCTGGGGATGTTCCTAAAATACCGTGGTGGTTCATTCTCTGATCTGGGGGGGACAGAAGGGGCTCGGCAGCACCTGGAGCGACAAAACAGCCCTATTTAGGGAAGCAGTGCTTTCCCTGCTCAGCCAGGGAAGGGGCTAGCAAAGGTGCCCTAAAAATTGCTCACCCGCAACACTTCAGGACGGTAGCAAATACAAAACTTTCTTAAATAAAGATTTGTCCGCTCTATATTCAATATCACAATAAACTAGTACAGAAGGCATCAGGTCAATCGTTACAAACCTGTCAAATTTCCCCAACCAATTTTTAACTTAATGTCAAGGGAATAGAGTTCAGATTCAATTACAATTCGACATATTTGGAATGCTTGATCTACAGCCTTCTATGTAATTAATCAAATCTATACACTACCTACACTCATACTACACTTGTCAACATTAATCAGCCCGAGTGAACGACATGAAAAAAATCACTTCAAAAGCTTTTTGTTGCGTTAACAAATAGTATCATTCCGCGTTGTGTATTAAATCATTATTTAAACAAACATGGCTCCGGCACCCGCCTCTGTTTGTTGTTCCGTGAGTTTCGAGATAGCTGGCTGCGATAATTAAATGTGCGACTAGAATACTGCTGATTGAAGCCGGTATTAATGGGATGCAAACCTAGCTTATGCGCAATTACAGTAGTGGAAAATTTATATGTTTTTGACGTTTTAGGATTTAATTTTATTTTACCGTTTCGTTTCGGTGTCGTTGAAAAACATCTTTTATATTAATTTATTTTGTACAGCCGGCGTGCGCAGAACATCTGAAACTAAAAGACGGCCACTTTGGATATGGGATTAACCTGTCTGCTTCAGACGCCAGTGGTTGCGGGTTCGATTCCCACACGGAACAAGAAAAAAAATGTTCCGTGTCTGGGTGTTTATCTATTTATGTATTTATTAGTTGGCTACGTGGTATCCCACAATAACACAAGATATGCTTACTTTGAGGCCATGTAGTGGGTGCGGTTGTCTGGTGATTTTATTATTTATAAGTATTTATTATTTAAAAGACATACGAAGATCTGTTCTTAGGAATCGATTTTAAAAAGAAACATCGCCTTCACACTTTTCAAAATAACCTTGTATTTAGTTCGGGAATCGAACGCGGAATTTTTGAAAAGTAAACATAGATGCATTTTGTGTGTGTTGAACTCTGCCTTTTTTCTAACGTTACAACATGCCTTCACTCACGCGCTATGCTGCGTAGTGCGACACACCGAGCGAATCGCCTTAAATTGCATGTTTGTACATAATAGCTCAAAGAATCTGTGGCCTCTGCTCAAACCACTAAGCTCAAAAACGTTATCTGCTGAGAAGAAATCAATGGAACTCATACGACAACCGTAAGAATTTCCATGTGTGAAGTTTTTAATGCCGTAGGTTTCACTTTGATGTTACTAGCAGCTTAGCTCACTTAACTTGTGTGCTTAGCCCGACGCCCGCAGGTACACTCTTCATCGTCTTGCTCACAAAGGTCGCTGTGACAAAGGTAATCGAGTGTGTGACTGAGTGTACGCGCCTTTGTGGCGATTTGCGGAAAAATGTTTGTTTTTAAACGAACGTCGCCAAAGGAAGGTAATTTATGTGGAGTGAATAAGTGAAGCTGGATTAAAGTTAATAGACATGACTATCATATCTGATCTAATAGATGATGTAAAAATGCTCGCTACATCTTGATTATTTAAATTAAAGCAACGTAGGGGAGATCACTTACAATGAGTTAAACACAGGCGCGGTCCCAGACTGAAATTTGGGGGGGGGGTCACGACAATTTTTTTGTATCAGAAGTATCTTTTTCTTCCTCCTTCTCTTATAAGGGGTTCATCTTTTCATGATTTTGGGGGGGGTCATGTCGCCTGTGATCCCCCCCCCCCTGGGACCGCGCCTGGTTAAACATTACAAAAATTATAACAATGATTTACTTTTAGATTACACAATGAGGGCTCAAATGACTGCAAATGACCTAAAAGTCTCCTACACGTCGTCGCCTTAAAAAAATCTGGTCTAATGACTAAAAACCCTATGAATTATTATAACTCAACGTTTCGTGGTCCAACTGCACTGTCCAACCCAGTTGTAGGTAAGGGCCATGGGTGGTTGGTGGGATGCTCTGTCCAACTAGTCGGACTACGGGCCTCTACTAGGGGCAGTAGTCCGTATGAGTTCCAACCATAAAATGGTTGGACCATAGGGACCTGGTTAACCTTTTGGGCTCCCAGCCCTAGTCATTCTCCATACTCGCTATTGAGCTTTACATTGCCTTACAACTGTTATCCGTTAGGGTGCCTGATGCGCAGTCTTGGACACACGGGGCTGTAGCTCATAAAACGATCTAGGAATAGCTTTCATTAGTTAGGGATCGGTGAAGATGGTGTTTAGGTGCCTTACCTCCGCAGTGGGATCGCTCACTGTGGAGATTCTCACACTGCCTGGGTACACGGTGCGCGGTTGTCACTGTCGGCGGGGATTTATCCCCCGTGCAGGGTCCAGGTCGTAATATGAGTATTCACCCCCTCCCTAGGGGATCCTAGGTCCCAGTAGGGTGTCAAATAATTTCTTTGGCAGGGAAAAAACACTGTTTAGAGGTCGTTCACCCAACTGATAAATCAAATGTGTCACTTAGGCTCCCATGCCTCTGTGCCAACGCTGCGTCACGCGTTTGAACGCGTGTTTCATACAAAACTGCAACGTCCGTACCATACGCGCGTTCGATACTGACGTTCGGCTAATGATAAACGCGTACAGTACGGAAAATTTTATGAAAATTTGTATGTTTGAATCTCTCTTAGTAGGTGTTATATTTGGGTAGGTGTAGGTGTGCCTATTTGAAGATACGGCAGTACGGTACGCGCGTTCGAAGGCGTAACGCAAAGTTGGCACTCAAAGGCTTATTCTGATTGATGCAGAGAATTAGATCTGCAGGCCTATTATGGATCTCAAAACCATGCGATGATATGAAATAGCTTTGACGTTAAGGGCGCTCAACATTGATTCTCGCGAGAAAGCCATTCTCGTATTCTACTCAATTTCTCTCATTTTTCTCTACTTTTTGTGGGTTTTGGGGTTTGTGGGGAGTTTGGAGTTTTGTGTTGTAACGTAGTAGTTTTTGTGGGTTATAAAAAATTAAAGCTCGCGACCTTAGAATTTTGAGATTGGCAACATTATTTTCTTTCTTCAAGACGGACGGAACGCACCGCTGCTGTCAAGATGTGAAATCTTTTTTTTGGGCCGGCTTTGCTGGCTAGATGTTGTGATCGTCCCATTTAAAAAACCTTAAATTTAATAAGGTGAAATACGTATAATATGTAGTCGCCGCAGTTTGTGTTAGAAATAAATTTTAGCCCATATTGGAAACCATATGGTAAGTCACATTGTCAAATCTTCACGTCTGATGTTAATCCTATTAGTTTGAACGAATATTCAGCTAGATATCTTTTTAAGGCTCCATCACAAATGTTGGTAATTGTCGTTTCTTAAATTATTCCAAATTGAAGCCTATAAAAAAAACATAACCTAGATCTGACCATCTCGGGTAATCAAGTTTATAATTCTTTCCAGGGTGCTTTGCAGGAGTAACTCTGGTGGAGTTTTCATTGTTTTTAAATGTGGCTGAAGCTGTTTGTTACATGATTTAACACAAGAGCATGAAATCCTCATGGTAACATGCAGATTTGCTTTAGTAAAATGTTGACCGAGGAGTTATAAGGTAATCTTTTATCTACTTACAACTATAAAATCAAGAAAGAAAGTACCTGTTGGTTTTTTTTTTTGGATTGATAACTGAAAGATGGATATTTATTTATATTTTTTTAGTAAGTAGGTTTACTTACTAAACTTAATGTTGTAATTTTGGTATTGTTTTTTTTAACAACTGTTTGTTGTTACTTAAGTGGCTGTTATGCCTATATATATTTTTCTAATACAACTTTGTTGATAGTTGGTTGTAAACTTTGTTACTTACAAGTTTTTTTTCTCTTTTAACAGCTGTTGAGTTGTTGTTTTGTGGTGATGGGTTTTAGTTATACCTTATGGTATGTTGGCCATAGGTGTAACATTTTTTTGTTTTGTTACTGATATATTTCACAGATTGTAGGTATCTACCTATCTACTTAGATTCATTGTTGTGTTATAACTTAGTTTTTTTCTCAGTTTAGGTTGGTTGTAGATTGTTTCAACGCCGGGACGGCGATCGGTTCACTTCATGACCCTTTTCTTTGGAGGGGGGGCATTGTAACGTAGTAGTTTTTGTGGGTTATAAAAAATTAAAGCTCGCGACCTTAGAATTTTGAGATTGGCAACATTATTTTCTTTCTTCAAGACGGACGGAACGCACCGCTGCTGTCAAGATGTGAAATCTTTTTTTTGGGCCGGCTTTGCTGGCTAGATGTTGTGATCGTCCCATTTAAAAAACCTTAAATTTAATAAGGTGAAATACGTATAATATGTAGTCGCCGCAGTTTGTGTTAGAAATAAATTTTAGCCCATATTGGAAACCATATGGTAAGTCACATTGTCAAATCTTCACGTCTGATGTTAATCCTATTAGTTTGAACGAATATTCAGCTAGATATCTTTTTAAGGCTCCATCACAAATGTTGGTAATTGTCGTTTCTTAAATTATTCCAAATTGAAGCCTATAAAAAAAACATAACCTAGATCTGACCATCTCGGGTAATCAAGTTTATAATTCTTTCCAGGGTGCTTTGCAGGAGTAACTCTGGTGGAGTTTTCATTGTTTTTAAATGTGGCTGAAGCTGTTTGTTACATGATTTAACACAAGAGCATGAAATCCTCATGGTAACATGCAGATTTGCTTTAGTAAAATGTTGACCGAGGAGTTATAAGGTAATCTTTTATCTACTTACAACTATAAAATCAAGAAAGAAAGTACCTGTGGTGATATTGGATATTGATATTGGATATTGAAACTGGATATTAGTTATTGTAGTGACATTAAGAGATAGAATATTCTTTAATTATTGTTTTAAAAGATAATCCTTGCGGTTAGTTTTTAAGTAGACTTAAGCACTAACCTTAGTTTATTAATTATTTTGTTAATTTAGCTTCATGGTAATTTAAAGTACCTATATAAATTGTTCTTTTTATGTATAACAGAGACGGTGAGGTGATTTAGTATGGTGAACTCCCTCTCCTGAGCTAGTTAAACTTTTTTCTCACCGCTCTCTGTGTAAAGATACTCAGGACTCGCCTTGAACTATTACACAATAAAATCTGTGATATTTATCAGTATTAACATCTTTTATTTTATATCACAAGACCTGTTAAGTAGGACCTACCCCGCTATATCTTGGATAAGTAGGATCGAGGGTGAGTCTAGGGTGTTTACGCTCAGAGTATCTTTATTTTGTGACCTGTGTTTTGGTAGGAGTGTCTGGTTACTTACAACTTAAGCAATCTTCACTCCGGGCACAAACTGAACACTCCCCCCAATCCACAACGTTACAGTGTAGGAGTCACGATCGCATGTTTCTCAGTAACGAGCGAGCCGCCGATTTGAACGGTTATATCGCAGAGTATATCTCAGCGATGCGCGTCTGCCAATTATTATATCAGTCGCATAAACTCCTAATACTAACTTGAATATTCGACTTGAATGATAGTAATATACTTCTAATATTCGTAATTACTAACGATGGTTAATCTCAATATGGCCGAATGACCTTGAAAGAAAGCATTCGAATGGTTAGTTGAATGACTGAATGCATTGTCCAGGAAGATAAAAATTAATATCTAATATGTTTTATTTACTAACAAATAAAGATAAATTGTGATAAAAACAGATTGATCTCAAGGCTTTATATTCTATGTATGAAGATAATTATATTAACGACTCGTGAGATTCTCGCGAGAATGTGGAGCGGCCTTAAAACATATCATACGATCATTATTTGGTGTACAATGAAAATTGAATACAATAACCCCATATATAATAATTAACTATTTATTTATGAAAGCAAACGAAATGGAAGAACACAAATGAAATCAAGAAACCAACATATCATAGAGGTGGGTGCGATCTCACCTTTATCAATTGACGTTTTTAAGTCATAGATGATGATTGAAACTGTCATTTCAAAAGGTAATGCAACGCCTCTTGCATGCAAATGTAAAGGGAATTCGTTTATTCTTTATGTCATAATTGTTGATCATTGTATCATAGAAATCTTGTTTATCATGTCATGTCATGAAAGAACCGTAATAGGCCTGCTGAATATGTTTTGAGACTCGTATATACCTATAGATATACCAAATATATAACTTTACGTAATATAATAATTTATTGAGACGTATCATCGTGACGGTCTTTGCAACAGAACCGCAAACACAAAAACTCAAAATAAATCAGTAGCACGGTCTCTTTCTTAATCAATGTTCTAGAAAGTTTAAAACGTAAAAAATATAATTGATTTCAGGGCCATTCCCCAATTACATTTCCCATTTTGTATTTATTTATGTTTGTATTACTGTATTACTCGTACTAGAATGGCCCTTGCCTACGCACAAGCCCCACGGATCTTTTCTTAAAGTTGAGAATACTTTTATTATACGTTAAATATAATTTAGCAGGAAAGTAAACATAAATTGAGCCGAGCACTCCATCCCGATGCAAATAAAACTCTTGATTGTTATTTGTACGAGTGCTTGTTTGTTTGTCCAAGATGTATGCTTACGGTTCTATTTTCAGAAGTTACTGGTAGTGAGATCAGGGAATGAAAATTGACTAATTTTCTATTTTTTTTGATACTGGGAAATTTTGCGTCGAATTGAGCTTTTCTGACCAAATAAGAATGGGTCGTTGCCTTGTGTCACTAGCCGGCAAATGAACACGAAAACTGCTGTGGTACACACGTCCAACCACGAGTAACCTATTCATTCAGCACTTGAAAGTACCAGGACTGTATGTAGTGTTCAGGAAAACTAGACGGCAGTTCGATCCACACCTTGGTGACCGGAAAGAATTTTGTTTGACTCTTTGGAATTCAGGTTCACTGTATTATCAAACCTTAGGATAAAAACTGCTGGAAATGTCTATTGTTCCTGGTATTTTCAACCGACTTCAAAAAGGAGGTACTCAATTCGTCTGTATGTGTTTTTATGTTTGTTACCTCATAACTTTTGACTGGGTGAACCGATTTTGATGATTCTTGTTTTATATGACAGAAGATACTTCAAATTTGGTCCCACATAAATTCGGAGATCGTTTACCTTGACGACATTATACTTCAGCCAAAGTTTTGACGTGAATTCGGTTTTTTTAATGCTCTGCATTCGTTGATTAAACTGTCTTTCTATGTTATCCGGTATTGCATTGCATTCTCCCAGTTTTCAAAGGGTTGGTAATAGGCAAAAGGGTTTTAAATAACTGCAAGAGTTGTTGACGAACTATACATTATTACGAACAACTCACTGTAGTGATCCATTGGTACTCTACCAAATGCCATTAAAAGGGAAACTATTGAAAGAAAAACCTATTAATACGAGTCTAATAGCCGTGAAAGTTTGTAAAAAAGGACGGATGTTTGATGATCTTTCTCGCACTGGTATGGCAAAGCTTCGAAAAATGTGACCGCGTCCGTGGTGCAGAGATCGAGTATTTTTGTGAAACTAGGTTTGAGTTCTAGTAGGAACAGATTAAACGAACTTATCGATATTGGCTTGTGTATGTGAATACCCCAGTTACACTGCGTGGTCAATACATAAGACGAGCTTAAATTTAAGCTTACTCTGGGGCCATATAATCAGTTTGGGTATTTCACTTATTATTTATAATACAAATTATGGGTACTTTAAATAAAACACTTTTTAACCGTATTTATCGCGTATATTTACATTTTAAATTTTGACTCGACGTTTCGGTGTCTTTGCAGACCCCGTGGTCACGAGCGACTGAGGTGTCAAGCGTCGGATTGATAGATTGAAAAAGTTATACATCATCATTTAATAGTATGAATCGCGAAAACTTAAGACAATATTATTATTGGTACTTTTTCCAATCAATTCCACAGGAACGGGGCGTACGTGTCTATACCCACGAGAACTCCTATTAATATTTAATAAACCCCGTTTTCTTCAATATGAAAAAAATAAACACCAACGTAAATAATATTTATTTCCTTTAAGTTAAAAGACAGCAAATAAACTGGAACATGGTTCGGATAATGCAGCGCTTTATGCGGAGCGCCCGGGGCGGGATTCTCTTTGGAAATACAGAGTTTAATTACTGGAATACGAAAGGGAGGCGGGAATCTAAGAAAAAATAATTTCTATGGGATCAAAGTTATTTTAAAAATACTTTTCAATCCTGAAATGGAGCGCTTTATTTTTAAACCCATTTTCATCGTGATATTATTGCTACGAAGTATTACTACGTTCATCCGTAGTAACTACGGATTTGAAATCAAGTATTTTTTTTGATTAGTTAATTGAACTTGCGTATTACCTGGTGTTAGTAAGGATGAAGTTAAAATAAAGTATTCAGGCGAGAACTTGAGCTGTTTTACAAAATTTCTATACGTAAAATATTAATTTAAATAAATAATGCGTAAAATCCCCGGTCAAAGCTTGTGTTATAAGGCACCAAGTAGCAAACTAGGGGGAAACCTAAAAAAAATACATAAATAAATAAACGTCCATACACGGTACATATTTCTTTTCTTGTTCCGGGCGGGAATCGAACCCGCGATCTCACGATAAGCGTTGTTGTGTCCAGACCACCGCACCATGGAGACCGTCTAGAAATAAATAAATAATAGATAATCGGAATACATAATCCTCACATTAGGTGGTCACTAAAGATCCAAGTATCAAATAGGGGTTACTGGAGTCCACTCTAACGCCTCGCATGTTGGCGCCTCATACTCAACAATAGCCATCAGATCACGGCATTGACAATCAAAGCATTTTATTCAATTTCAAGAGTTTGGACATAGCACCATTTTAACGTTTGGTGGCGCCACTTATTGCTGGCAATAACAACATATTATGAGTGAATTGAGTGAGTGATAGACAGTCATTCGCCATTTGATCACAAAACGCTGCCGGCATGTGAAAGTCCTATGCATATCTGTTGTAAACCGCTCATATCTGCTGTGATTATATAATTTCCAGCAAACTCAGAAGTGTCAAGTGAACTTAAGTTTATCATTTATGTAACTGAATTGTTGTGATGCTGGATAGACTTCATGATTCACATATTTCGACGAATAAGTTTATAACTATTAAACATGCTAACAAGTTAGTGGTTCGTTAGATCGTTGCCAGTACTGTAAAATTAGCACCCTTTTTTCACATATAAAAAATTATATTGATAAACAATAATAATAAAAAAACCCCTAGTGCATAATCCACCCAAAAATTTTCAAGCACATAAGCGCCGCCAAGCCAAAAAAGCTTGCATTCCAAACTCCCTATAATATTGATGTGTCCTATCTGTACTTGTACATAATACTTTCTAATCTGTGCATCAGATCATTAGACAATGACAAGCGCGCTTACTAAGAGTTATTTCAATCAAGATATTACTATCATCTAAGTATATCTATAACAAGTAATTTGCTACCCTCTCTACAGTTCACAATCAATTCACGAATTGATTCATACAGTCAGCGCAGCCGCGGTATATTGCGAATCAATTTGTAACGGAAGATTCCTTGAACTGCGCTATATAAATTGTCAACATTGTTTTAGAAAATTTGTCATGGTCTGTATTTAAATTCTGAGAAGGATTTTTATTTACACATTTTTCCATTTTTTTTAGGTTCCTAGTTTGTCAATTAAAACGCCTGTATTTAAGGAATCTTCCATTACAATTAAACTCAAATCTACTTAATAGATAAGCTTTTAAATATTTTCCATATCTTAAATTAAAAGCTTTTATCTCTTCCACATTAAAAGCTCGCAGAATGGACGGACAAGTTCATCGGATCGAAGTCGGTAAAGCTTATTTGCAAAGTTTCCTGAAGTTCTGTCAGCTAAGTCCGCTCAGCCGAGCCGGGATTCCGAATTCACATAACTTATGATTTTATAATTCCAAGCACGTCTTAAGGTTTAGCTTTAAGTAGAATAGTAAGTACTAGATCCTTTGGTGGTATTTAAATTATATTAAACTATAACTATTAATAATATAATAATAATAATTGTCCACTAAGATTCCGTTACCGACCGTATATTAAAACACATTTAGATGAGATTTATGTGCTGTATTTAGAACTGACAAATAAACTTTTATTTTACATAATATGTTATTGATAACGAAAAGTACTTGCGCGATTTAATAGACTCCCAGTGCCATCTCTTGCCTTTATAGGAAACTTCTCCAACATGCCGCCCCCCAAGAACTCTGTTCTTAATGTTATTTTACGGCATGAGTATTAATTTGGATAGAGGGCGCTGTAGAGTCGAGTTCTTGCATTTCAGTATTGCAACTCTAAATTCACCGTCAGGTCCAGCATGTAATTTTTCTACTCTACCTAATAACCATTTCGTAGGAGGTAGGTCTGGTTCCTTTACTATTACTAGATCTCCCAGTTTTGGTGGGTCTGTCTTTGTCCTCCATTTGCATCGTTGTTGTAAAAGGTGTAGGTATTCCCGTGACCACCTTGACCAGAAACTTTTCATCATTCTTTGTACCAGATTCCAACGTTGCAAAGGACTGATTGGTTCGTTTAAATCGTTATTTCTCTCTGGTACAACTATAAGTTGTTCTCCAACAAGAAAGTGTGCCGGTGTTAAAGGGGTGTTATCATCTGGATGTTCACTAAGGCAGCTAATAGGTCTTGAGTTCAGTACAGCTTCAATCTGACACAGTAAAGTAGCCATTTCTTCAAATGTAAGAGTACTATTGCTAACTGTTTTTTTTAGGTGGGCCTTTACTAATTTAACCCCAGACTCCCAAAGGCCTCCAAAATTTGGTGATTTAGGTGGATTGAAATGCCATGATGTGCCGTCATTTTCTAATAATGCTGCTATTTCTTTTACTACACTGGCCATGCTTTTATTCAACATCTTTGTGAGTTCATTTGCAGCTCCAACAAAGTTTAAACCATTGTCACTATACATTTCTGAGCAATGACCTCTTCGTGACACAAATCGTCTGAATGCAGCAAGAAATCCAGCTGTTGTTAGATCACTCACAGCTTCAAGGTGTAGTGCTTTTGTTCTCATACACACAAAAAGTGAGATGTACCCCTTAAAGGTTTTTTGCCCTCTACCTTTTGACACTCTTATTTGTATCGGTCCTGCAAAATCAACACCACAAGCTTCAAATGGTCTCCCAGGATTTACTCTAACACTGGAAAGTTGACCCATGATTGGTTGATGTGTTCTAGCGTTATATCTGACGCACTTAGTACATCTACTAATATACTTTTTTACAGCTGGTTTTAGTCCAATTATCCAATAGTTGCTTCTCAAAATATTCATTGTCAAAGCGGTGCCAGCATGCATTACTCTATCATGGGCATCTTGGATAAGTAGTGTTACAAGGTAAGTATTTTTTGGTATAATTATAGGATGTTTATAATCTAAGGATATATCAGCTGACTGTAATCTACCACCAACTCTCAACAAACGATTTTTGTCTATAAATGGTGTAAGAGAAATCAGTTTACTTTTTCTTTTAATCCCTTTGTTTTGTTTCAGATCTTCTAATTCTTCAGTAAATTCTCTTTCTTGAATAGTTCTTATACAAGTGTCCAGAGTTTGTTTCATGTCCTCAGCAGTAATGTAAGTATATTTATTTCTATTTTGTTTTATTTCTTTGAGGTTTAAAATTCTTCTACAATAAGTAAGTACTCTGATCATCTTCTTTAAGTTTGAAAATCTTACTAGTATTGATTCTTCTTCTATTTGGTTAAAAAATACTTTTTTATGCTGTTTTCTTTCTTCTAAAGTTGTTTTATGTACTAAATCTGTGTTTTTATGTAATTTAAGCTTATTCATCCAGTGTGGTCCCTTCCACCACAATTGGTTGTTTTTTAGTTCTGATGGTTCAATTCCTCGAGATGCAATATCTGCAGGGTTATCTTTTGAAGCTACATGATTCCATCTGTCATTGTCTAATCTTGTTAGAATTTCTGTTATTCGATTAGCTACAAAAGTTTGCCATCTATTAGGTTGCGATTGTATCCAAGCTAAAACTATAGTTGAGTCTGTGTAGGCATGAACATTTTGTTTCGAAACATTTAAAATCTTTGTTGCATTTGCTAGTAACTTCGATAATAAAACTGCAGCACAGAGTTCTAAGCGAGCTATAGATATCTGTTTTAGTGGAGCAACTGTTGTCTTACTTTCCAGTATTGTAACATAAATTTCATCATTTCTAATAACTCTGACATGTACTACTGCTCCAAACGCCTTTATTGATGCATCTGCAAAACCCACCAGTTCTATTTGGTCATTGTTAGGATAACTATGCATCCATCTATCAATTTCTATGTTTTGTAACTCTTCAAGTTGTTTTCTATATTTTAACCATTCTTCTTTAAGATCTCCTGTTATTTCTGTATCCCAATCTAAATTACAAAGCCATAGTTCTTGTATTAGTACTTTAGCTCGAATAATGACTGGTGCTAGCCATCCAAAAGGGTCAAATAATCTGGATATATCTGATAGTATATTTCTTTTTGTTATAAGTGTAGTTTGTTCTGGTAATTTAACAAATATTTTGAATTTGTCATCGATTCTATCCCAAGTTACTCCTAATATTTTTATAATTTCATTAAATTTTATTTCAAATGGTTGTATGTCATCTTTGTTTTCTTGTATCATTTTCAAAACTTTATCTGAATTACTGGACCATTTTTGTAATTGAAAACCTGCACCTTCTAATAATTCATTAATTTCTTTGTATATTTTAACAGCTTGTTCTTCATTTGGTGCTCCAGTCAACAAATCGTCCATGTAATATGAAGATTTCACAATTTCGGCTGCTTCAGGATAATTTTGACTTTAATCTTCTGCAACTAGTTTTAAAGTTCGAACTGCTAAGTATGGAGCACATGCAGTGCCAAAAGTAACTGTCAGTAACTTATAAAAATTGTATTTTTCATCAGGATTGTCTCTCCATACTATACATTGGTAATTAGCATGTTTTTTAAAAATTATTATCTGTCTATACATCTTAGTAATGTCACTTACTAGTGCTATTTTATGTTTTCTCCACTTAGTAATTAAGGTTCGCAAGTCTTCTTGTATTACAGGTCCTGTGAGTAATGTATCATTCAGTGATTGACCTTTGGAACCCTTCGCAGAGGCATCAAACACTTCTCTTAATTTTGTAGTGTCTCTTTCTTCCTTGATCACAGGGTGATGAGGTAAGAATATAGCATCATCATCAGTTTCATTAAATAGGGTCATATGTTTTAGTTCCAAATATTCTTTGATAACCTTTGAGTATTCTATTTTTAGTTTTGGATTCATTTCAAATTTCCTTTCTAATTGTAAAAATCTTGTGATAGCTATTTCCTTTGTATTTCCACATTTCTCAACAGGTGATCCTGAGTCTTCTTTAAAAGGTAAGTTTACCATGTATCTTCCCGATTTTGTTCTTATTGTAGTTTGTTTATAGATATCTTCACATTTTTGTTCATCTTTAGTTAATGTTCTTTCACCAGTTATTGTTTCATTTTCAATTTCCCAAAACTTTCTTAATAAATCATTTTCACATATACATATATCCAGACAAAGAATCCAGCCCAGCTGTGTTTTCTGTGCTATTAATCCGGACGGACTCTTTATCAAACCAGCTTCTAATATCTTGCTATAAACTTCAGCACCTAGCAGTAACTGTATTTTATTCGGTTTATTGTATTTAGGATCTGCTAGTGTTATATTTTCCAACTCAGGCCAATTAGAAACTGCGATTGACTGTTGTGGTAAGTATGTTGTAATTGTTTTCAAAATATAAGCTTGAATATGAATTGTGAAGGTTGAATTGTATCTTGACTTTAGTTTGACTTCAACCATATATTTGGTGTGAAGTTGTTTTCCTTCATCCAATCCCGAAACCACGCCGTTGATTCTCTTTTTTTTCAAACCCAATGTTTGAACCAGATCTTCTGTTACGAACGAGGCTTGTGAACCCTAGTCAATGAGAGCACGGTAGACGTATTGTTGTCCTTGACACGAAGTCACTTCTACAAGTGCGGTGGCTAGTAGTATTTGACTGGGTTGTTGTATAAAATGTGACACTATGTTTTGATTTGAGTTCTGTTGATTTTCTTCCCTTACAGCATCATATATCTTATCTGGGTGCAATAAAGAGTGATGTTTCTTATAGCATACTCTACATGATGTCTTCCTCATACATTTCTTAGCTGAGTGGTTAGGTATTAAACAATTAAAACAGAGATTGTTGTTTTGAACAAATTCATGTCTTTCTTTAAACTGTAATTTTGAAAATTCCTTGCATTGGTAAATATAATGTTTTTCCTTGCAGAACTTACAAGAAATATCTTTAGCTTCCAACAATGAGTGAAATGTTTTTGGTCTTGATGTTTTACTGGTATGATCAATCATTTCTAGTGATCTAAATCTCATAACTAAAAATTCTTTCAGAATGTCAAAGGAAGGGAGTTCATCTTTTTCTGCTGCAATATGTTGTTCCCATAGACGATGACTCTCTGTATCTAATTTGGAAACAGTTATGTAATTTATGATTGCATCCCAGGTGTTAGTAGGCATCCCTATATTCTGCAATGAGCTTAAACATTCCACTGTTGTATCTAGCAGGTACTTAATTTGGGAAGCAGATTCTGAAGGTATGTTTCTAATACTAAATAGTTTCTTGAAAATACTATTTGATATGTATCTCTTGTTGTCGTATCTACCTTTTAGTATTTCCCATGCTTGTGTATAGTTTTGACTTGTTACAGAAATTGATCTTAATAACTGTTCTGCTTCACCAGATAGACTTGACTTCAAATAATGAAGTTTTTGTACATTATCAATGGAATTGTTTGTATGTATAATTGAATTAAATAAATCATGAAATGTTGGCCAATCATTGTATTTTCCAGAAAATTGAGGTATGTTAATCGTCGGTAATTTTATCTCAGTGTTCGTTTTGTTTTGTTTGTTTTCAGTGGCTTTTTTAGGTGCAGCATCCAATAATTCTTGTATTTTTGTTTTCAAATCACTTTTGTACGTAATAAAGGTCTCCTCACAATTCTCATATATATCTTCAATGAAGTAATTTATTGCACTTCGAGTTTGTTTTGAAGTGTTCTCCACTATGAACTCATGAGTTGTCTTGAATTTCTTCCATGAAGATTCTAAATTTTCTAATCTTGTTTCTAAGTATTGTATAGTAATTCTAGTCTTTGAACATTTTCCATAATTTATTTGAGCCTTTTTTATGGCTTCAAATCTTTCGTCTTGTAGGCTAAGAGCTTCATTAACCTTCTCCATTTTGAAAGTACTGATTTTATGAATTGTTTAAAGTCCAAAAAATACCGAAACTCAAGTTAGAAATTTAAAAGTTTAAATTTCACAAAATTTTTCTAAGTCCATTTTTTGAAATATTCTAAGTCCAAAATCTCTTTAAACTTTCTAAGTATTTTCACGAAGTTTTTTTAAGTTTTCAAAGTCTTTTTATTACACTTTCACTGATATTAACTACAAGTCTTTAGCACTTATTAAGGAATTATCCTATTACTCACGGTTACCAAGTCCACAAACACTGAAATCCATGGGAGTCATTATCACTTCACAGGTCACAAATTGCCCATTATGTTCACTCACATAATACTGATTGCCACACACCATTATAACTTGCCGCCACTACTTTAAAAATCCGGCTTGAAGGACCAACTTGTCCACTAAGATTCCGTTACCGACCGTATATTAAAACACATTTAGATGAGATTTATGTGCTGTATTTAGAACTGACAAATATACTTTTATTTTACATAATATGTTATTGATAACGAAAAGTACTTGCGCGATTTAATAGACTCCCAGTGCCATCTCTTGCCTTTATAGGAAACTTCTCCAACAATAATAATAAGTTTTGTCTACTACAGGAGTGATCCCTAAACACTTGCACCATAGCTTACAATTACTAGACCTTAAACCATTTATCTATACTCATTTACAAAAAGCCGCAATTTGAAATACCTGTCACACTGTGAGATAGTTCATGCAATTAGAAACCACATCACAAATCTGAACCCTTTCATCCACTTCATTTACTTGGTGTAACCCGTAAATGTAGTCATAGCCAGCCTAGAGCTGAGAAGACAAAACGTCCCCAGAAAAAATAATAATCTAACACTGAGTATTTGCATAGACAACCAAGCAGCCAAGATTCTCCACCAAGAGCTCGCTCTGAAATACGGTCTCATCAATCAGAAACTGCCTTATTACCAGTACACGCTGGAGCCAGTTCTCGAAAACGGCAGCGCCAAGCTCTACTGGGATCGGCCCATTATCACGGACAGGACTATTCTTGCGAATAAACCTGATATCGTGTTAATGGACCGATCGTCGTCCAAGGTGTTTTTGGTGGACATAACTTTACCACATGACGAGAACCTCGTGAAGGCCGAGACCGAAAAGCAACGCAAGTACTTGGACCTTGCACACGAGGTGACCGAAATGTGGGAAGTCGTGTCCACCGAAATCATCCCGGTTGTAATATCCGCAAACGGTTTGACCCTAGCCACTTTGGTCAGAAACCTTGAAAGGCTGGGATTCGGCGGCGGTTCGCTTCCAGCACGCATGCAAAAAGCGGTTTTGCTCGAGACTGCCCGAATCGTTCGCCGGTTTCTTTCTTTCTTGCCCTGATACCCGACCGACTGGTCCGATTGTCGGGTCTTTTCCGCCGAAAGGCGTGTAGTTGTAAATATGCAAAATAATAATATTTAAATTATATTAAACTATCAGGCGTTACTTTGCGGAAATCCATGACAACTACTATAACTAAGTTAACTTGCTAACTCCACAACGACGGTGGTGGTCGTTGCACCCTGAGGATGCTTCTGGTTGAAGCGAAACACGTGTTGGTGGTAGCTTGTGGTGTGGGTTATAGTATTCCGAGCGTGTGCTCGTTGCATTCCTTGCTTTCTGAGGTAGGAAAGGCAGTGAATCAACGCTAGAAATGCATCACTAGTACTTTGGAGTCGCGGAATAAGCAAGTTACCTTTGTTATAATATTGTCTTAAGTTTTCGCGATTCATACTTTTAAATAAAACACGACGTTGAGCGACTCAGTCGCTCGTGACCACGGGGTCTGCAATGACACTGAAACGTCGAGTTAAAATTTAAAATGTAAATATACGCGATAAATCCGGTTAAAGGGTGTTTTATTTAACTTTGTTATAGTAATTAAATAAATAATTTACGTAAAAGTTATTCAAATAAAATAAAACCTTAATGTTTAAAAGTTACTTTTGTCTATTGGATTGAGTAGAGTCCCGTATGAGCCAATACTCATGATTATTCCATTATAAGTAGAAATGTCTTCGTAATAACAACGTTACCTTTGGTAATTATTTTGCCAAATCCTGGGGGCAGTTTGCATGCTTTTCATAAAAAGTTTAGAAGCAAAGTTATCCAACAATAAACGCGCTAAAAAATGTTAAGAGATTATACTTGTAAAAAGAATGATAAATATTATAAAGAATCATGGTATCTTAAAAAAATATAGGGTGCTATCGAATGCAGTCGACGTTAAAAAGAACTAAAGAGGTGTCGGATACTGAAAGTAAAAGAAAAAAAAACTTCGCAGAGCATTCTGAAGGTAAAGTTGCTTAGAAAAGTTTGCTCCATTTTTTTAATACTTTCTTTCTGTTGTAATCCTATTTTGTGTACTTTTTTAATGCTTGTATTTTGTTATAATTTCCTATAACAGGGATTTGAATATAATGTTTCTTTTGACTGATTTCTATTTGTTTATTCTTGGTGAACTATTTCTAAGATGTGAACAAGTATTTGAAATTGGCTTTATACAGGGTGATTGGTAAATGACCCACCAGTCACTCTGTATAAAACATAGGAATAGACCGTGTAGATGGGCTCAATTGCAAGTATTCAAAGCCAACTTTCTATGGGTTATGTCTTATAGTTTGGAGAAAGGCATAATTTTGTACGTCTTTGAATTTTTTTCAAAAAAGGGCAACTTCTTTTTTAATACTTATTTTGTTTATAAATTATCGTTAATGAGTGACTTATACGTGCCTGTGCTGACGTAACATCGGTTCAATTTGGAAATGAATTCCCAGAAAAAAGATATTGCCCTTGAAACATCACAAAGGGAGAAAAAAATCTAGGAAACTATAATTTCAACACATTTTAATGACACATTTTAAAAACATGTCAATTCAATTCTTTATTGCATTCTACAATGGTAAATTCAGGTAACAATTTAAGGTAGTAGTACATACATCATGGACCCTGTTGGGCACAACAACTTGAAAGAGGATAGAGGATATTTACATTTACATTTTGATATCAAATTTCATTATCTATTATGTAAATATTATTCTTAATGTTATATTTGATGAATTACAAAATTATTATTATTATTAAGTAACATAGGTATATACAATATTACTGATATTATAAGATGCAATACAATTTTATCACTATTAATTTATTTTGATTCATCTGTAAAATATTCGTGGATGGAGTAGAAGCTTTTTTTTAGAAGATATGATTTTATTTGTTTTATAAATTGTTTATTTTCTGAAATCTTTCTCATTTCATCAGGGAGTTTGTTATATATTTTTAGTTATTTTATTTTATTTTAAGTTACTTTATTTAGTTGCCGATCAACCGGAACTGTATGAATATATAAAAAAAATCCTTATAAAATGGCACGCAGCTAAACTTAATTCTAGATTTGATATTAAACACTTCATAGTCCTGTTCGTCGATTATCTAAATAAACACAACAAGTAGTACATAAAAATAATTTATTTTACTTTCGTTATTCTTACAATCTACTATACGTTCAATTAATTCTTCTCCCTAAGAAACGACTTGAAATTGATCTTCAAAGCTATTCAGGATTGAGAACAGCGCCATCTAGTTGTTTTTCTTTCCCAAGAGCAATGATGTGAATTTTCCAGGTTCGTATGTTGGCATGAATGGAAGATAGGAAGTCCATTTCCATCTGAAAAAGAGATTAATTAAGGTTTTTATACTGTTGAGACACAGCTCATGCTCGTTGAAATGACTTACACCCTGGCAAATAATTCAATGCAGTAAAATGACAGTTCCAGTGTGTCCACTTTAAGGAAGAAAAAAAATAGTGACGTGGTTTAAGTGAATTAATGTAATTCAATAATATTGTAATGTATGGAAAAAAATATTTTGGTACAAAAGATATTCTGTTAGCACAGGGCAACTATTCTTGAAATTTCTTTACTAACGACAAAACGAGTTTAGAAATAAAGAAGTTATTAAGTCGATTTTACTTCTACGTTTGATATGTTTGGTAATTAATTATTTTCATTAAAGTTACTTTATAGTACACGCCTCAAATTCAATTATTTATAAATTTCATTAAAACTGTATGCAAAACGAATGATAAAGAGTCGTTCGTTTTCAATCATTCTCATTCAGTACTTGCACTACGAAGTTTTTAACTGGTATCATTATTTTGCTTTTTGATATTTCGAACTGTCAGTTTACTGCGTTGAAATTTTAAAGCTTACTAATAAAGTTATTGACAGTTCTACATGACAGAGTTAAAACAAATTAAAGACATATCAAGAAAGTTTTATAATAAAAGGCTTTAATCTTTTGTAACTGCTTCTCTGACTAAGTACAGTTTTATAGGCTTCTTAGAATTGGTTCATAAGAAGAAATCAGATCATTACACTAAATAAACAAGACACCTTCACTACCAATACCTTAACCTTAGAGGTTAAAAATAATCCTTTGAAACTTTGAACCCTACAGTAATTAACTATTTATTTAACGCAATGCTGTAAGTTATTTAAAATTCCCATTCTCGCCTTTTAAAGCCCAAGTACCAAATTAGACGGAGCACTTAAAACTTTCAATAACAAATCGCCGATAATAAAAAACATCAGATGAAGGCAATAATGGGCGTAGTTTGCCGCCAAAACTGCGGTCATTCAAAATTAATGGAATAAAATTCACCTGCTTCAATAAGGTGAACATTCCGTTAATTTTTCTTTACCAAAATAAGAGCCACATTGCAGTTTAGTATCAAATATTAAAACATAAGAATAATATCTTTAAAAGTTAAGCTTAATGGTAGTCAGCATATTTCTCATAGAATACATTATGAAATTATGATCCATGAAACATTTTGGCGCTTCTTTCGCCGTTAATAATGAGTAAGTAAGTAAATTATAAAGAGGCTGATGGTAAAACTTTGTCTGCAGCTGACACTCCTCATCATCATCATCATCATCAACTCTTTGTAATGAGCCCACTGCAGGGCTATGAGTCTCTCCCCTGGGTGACGAGGAGGCCATAATCCACCAAGCTGGCCCAATGCTGGTTGATGGATGTCAGAATTTTCAGGGCGCAGAAATGGCTTCTGACAAACCTAACGACTACAAGTATACGACTGCTTAACGGGACCGACTGCTTAACGTGCCCTCCGAAACACGGAAGTCGCCGGTCACCCATCCAAGTACCGACCGCGCTGAACGTTGCTTAACCTGCGATATCGTATGATACACACAGTAACCACAGCGCCACGACGACTTCCTGATACTCCTAATTGTATTTATTTAAATACCTATTTACCCTCCTTTATTATATTGTTATTGTTATTGTTGTTTATTATATAATTACCTTCTAATGTACGTCATTCCAATAGGGAAATCATAAGTGTCGCCTTCACCGCTTGAGACGGAAGCATCTAGTGACATCTCTTTCGCCCACGCCGCTAGTCCACGCTCTTCATCGGTCCCTGTAACACAGAACATTCAACTCACGTTCTAATTTAATAGATAAATAAAATCCCCAGACAATCACACCAACCAGATGGCCTCAAAGTAAACGAAGCTTCTGTTATGAGCTACCATGTAGCGAACTAGGGGGAACCTAGAATATAAATACATATACATATAGATACACACCCGAACAAGGAACATTGTTATTTTTCTTTTTCCGGTCGGGAATCGAACCCGCAAACACTAGCGTCTGAGGCCGATAAGTTGACCCCGTCGCCAAAGTGGTCGTCATGATTGAATCATTCGTTACTTTGAGGAAATCTTTCACAACTACTATAAGCGCAACTACCTACTGAACACAAACACTTAGACATGGTAATATTATCTGTACAGTATTCTCACTTCATACAAATGGACGATTCTCGAGTTATACCTACGCGGCTCGTGCATGCTGTGTGCATGCCAAAACAATTTTTGATTGGGCTTTATTTTAGAATGCGGATGCAGATTTTGACAAAAATTCACATGTTTTTTGACACTAAACGCATTTTTATATAACACTTCCTATTCAATTCACAAAGTATTTTCACTTAACGTCCTATATGTCTTAAGTCGATGATAGTCTTTTAATACAAAATTAGATCAATAAATGATATTTGCCGAGTTCTAAAAATGCCAATAAAACCTCTGTCCCTGAACAGACTTTTACAGTATGCCCAGGAAGAGAAACAGCTGGTACATTCTATGTTTTGCTTTCACTCCCAGTCCAGCATGGAAGCAGATTCACAATTATATTTTATTATGCTGCTATTACTCGGCTCTTAGTGTCAAAGATGTCCAACTTGTTTAATAAAAATGACTAAGTCAATAATGACCAGGTATCAAGTTGTCCAGCAGGCAGCCCACCAGCCCCCCCACCAGGATGGAAGTGGACAGCAGCACCTGCAGCACAGCGTCCAGAGCTTCCACTCCCGTCGCGATCGCGCCGCTGTGCCCGGCCATCCACCTGGTACGAATTCAAATGAAAATAAATCAATATATGTGACATTCGCACAGCATTATATGGACCAAATTAAGTTTCAGAACTTGTGTTATGGATAATAAACTTAGGAAATATACAGGGCTGATTTTTCGTCACCATCCAAATTTAAATTTAAATTTCTTTGATACGATATAGACATATCTGCATATTTATTTTAGCGTCGCTCAATACAAAAAAGTAGAAATATTTAAAAAAAATAGTCGCTGTTGATGAACATAGCTACTACGACGCGGCATTTCTTTGATAATACTACGACGCAGTACTGCAAGATGTGTTGTAGTAGGGCGTAGTCATCTTTATTTTAATGGTAATTAAGAGTGACCAAGCTTTGCCTAATATGTTAGCGGATATTAATTTCCTTGTTAAAAAAATTTATACTTTTTTTGCAAAAATCGTTTCTATGAATTATACTTACTGTGTAAAAAAATTGGCCGATAACAAATGAACCCTGTATAATAATACATATAAAATATGTGTTTTCAATATGTTGCATATAATAAAGATATAAAAATCCATGACTTGTGCTCATCTCAGAAAAAATCCACGGTAACGTCGCCGCCGGGATTCGAACCTGTTGGCTCCGGCATGTGATGTAGTGGAAACCACGGATGAAATGTATAGAGGAGATTGGTCCCCGTTTTCTCTAAGGACTCAAGTAAAACCTACGGGCGGGTTGCGGGAGGGGTAAGCAGTAATACAGGCGATGAAATTAGTCACCTAGTAGCGAGCAGTAAAAACCGGTTGAAACATAAGGTTAAAATATTCAAATGAACATCAAAAAAGTTCAGCTATACTAGGTCGTTCTAGTTTTTTAATGATTTTACTTACGTTCAAAATCTGTCAGAAAAACCCGCGAAATAAAAGTATTTCTACATTACGCTAGATAGCGCAGAATTTTTTCGCGGCATAAAAATCACCTAATCAACAAATAACAATCTGGAATTTGGACATAAATAATTCGAAAAAAAAAACAATTTAAAAAAAAATAATCATTTATGAAAATATCTTCGTGGTTAGTTAATTTTATTTCGATTGTCCATGTAATTCAACTTTGATTTTATTTTAGTAGGTATTATAATGAATCTGTTTTGCTACAATAGGTGGCATACGACCACGGCTATCCTGTAAATATATCTCTTTCAGTATGACATATAAAAATACATAAATATTTCAGCAGAGACTATTACTTGTTTCCTACTTTTTAGAGCGTGTTTGAGAAGTCGGGTTTTAGTTTTAGAACTTTATTTTTTCACTTATTTTGCAGTAATAGTGTGTACATATTTGAACTGTGCTAAAAAAATTCTTTCATTTGATACCCCACACGAAACCATCGAGAAATATTTTGTTTTAGTTCTTTACTTTAAGTCCCCTAGAGGGCGCTGTAGTCTATTTAACATGACGTCATGTAGCCTATAACTAGCTGACAATTAAGACGCTTCATTTGTCCAATCATGGTAACTAGTTTAGAAGTTGTGAGGGAACAGATGAACATCCATACGCACATACATACATACATACAGGCCAACATCATAAACCCTCCTTTTTGCTTCGCCGTAGTCGGGTAAAAATACAGTTTAGTAAATTTTCCAAGAAATTTCTCATTCAAAAGCTACGCTTTTGCGCATTATAAACAATTGTTGTTAAAAATTTTTAGGTTTTAGGTTAGGTCACTTTGTAATATAAATATGTATATCTATTTTACAAATTTGTTTCTGCTATGATGTTATCGTACGGTTGGTAAAAATTGAAAAATTGAAAAATAACATAAATACATACATACATATATTAATACATAATTTTACAATTAAGTATTTTCAAACTCTGAATCTCAAGTGGTGACCAATTAATCTAATATATAAAATTGTCGTGTCACAGTTTTCGTTGCCATACTCCTCCGAAACGGCTTGACCGATTTTGGTGATTTTTTTTGTTTTTATCCGGTATCTATGAGAATCGGCCAACATCTATTTTTTTTTTGTTTATATGGCAAAACAACGTTTGCCGGGTCAGCTAGTAAACTATAATATGTTCTACTGAAATTGCTATTTCAATAATGGAAACCGGCCCAAAAACACCTGCTGCCTATTCGTCCCTTAGGAAAATTTCACTTTGTGCCACTACTATACTAACCTTTTTTATTAGAGTTTTTATATTAGCCAGGATCAAAGCGCATGGTTTTAGTCAGGAAAAAATATATAATCGGAACATATTACTGCCGTTGGCAATATTTTGCTGCAGACTTTATTTACGAAGGTACTAGCAAGGCTAGCTATATCCTGCTATCAAGTGGATATCAATCGTGATAGTGATGAGATGTTATACCTTATTGATGAATTAATGCCAACGCTGGAACGCGCGTTTCATACAAAACTGCAACGTCCGTACCATACGCGCGTTAGATACGGATGTTCGGCGCTTGCCCCGTATAAAAATGTTATGTAAGTTAGTATGTTTGAATCTCTCTTAGTACATGTTATATAAATGTATGGGTAGGTGTGCCTATTTGAAGATACGGACGTACGGTACGGGCGTTCGAACCTCAATGCCTCTTCTTCTATATTATGCTGAACGTATCTAATCCTGGTTCATGGTTGTCTGGTAGAGATCGCTTCACAGCGATAAGGCCGCCAATTGTATATCTTTTTTTTTATGTGTTTAAATTTTTTGTATTTTTTGTAAGGCATACAATAAAGTGTAAATAAATAAATAAATAAAATAAATATAAATACAAAAACATTCCACGTTGAAGTACTCGTATAATTACCCTACTTATATTTAAAACATGAAAGTTTGTGAAGAGGGATGGACATTTTTTTTATGTCAACACGCATAAATTAACTAGTTAAAAAAGTTTACTGAATTTTCTAGGATAGCCTGACTGGAATAACACATGTGATACTTTAATTTCTGCAGGAATTATCAGAAACTTTTCTGCAGGAAAAATTAATACTATATTTAACTAAAGAAAATACTTTTTCATTGGATTTTATTGCTTACTAGCTGTTTCGCGCAAATTCGAATATGTGGGAATATCGGGATAAAAAATAGCCTATGTGCTATTTCAGACACTATCACTTTGCCAAATTTCATCAAAATCCGTTGAGCTGTTGAGGAACAAACATCCATACATCTAAACTTTCACATTTATAATAATACTAGCTGACCCGGCAAACGTTGTTTTGCCATATAAATAAAAAAAATATAGATGTTGGCCGATTCTCATAGATACCGGATAAGCACAAAAACTTTCATCAAAATCGGTCAAGCCGTTTCGGAGGAGTATGGCAACGAAAACTGTGACACGAGAATTTTATATATTAGATTAAGATTTATTTTCACATGAGACACTCGTAAACACGCGGTATGCAGTGCGATCACAGAACTTTGTCCATTCGTATGCCTTCGAATGTCCTACCAGCAAGCGGAGCTCACTCGGATATGTCGCCTTTTCCGACACCCTTTATCCAGGGAAGGAAGGATTCTATCTATTCTATCCCGACCCTACACGGAATATGAACGACGAGGAACATCACGCTGTACAGACCTGGTGAGCACGAGCGGGAAGAACAGGCTGAAGCCCACGATGTACAGGTTCCGGGAACTGTTGAGATCCACGTACTGCAGCGCCGACAGACCTGCAGGAGTAGGTGGAAGTATCAGTCACAAAGTTTCATTATTTTATGTTAGCTTGCAAAGTCAAAGTCAACGTCAAAACATTCTTTATTTCGTAAAGTACACTTGAAACAAGTCAAACTATTTACAAATTGAACTGAATCTAGCCCCACTTCGGAAAGTCGATCTGTTGAGAAGAAGTGGCAAGAAACTCATGGTAGACTAACTCATTCATTATTGATTTTTGAGTCAATGTATGCGCTTCTTTAATGAAGTTCCCACAAATATCAATACCACGGTTTATCATTTAATAAATTTGTTTAACAAATTAGAAATTAGTAACTAAAAAAGCCTTTGCGGGTTATTTCGTAACGATGATTGCTGTTGCGTATCTTGCCATCTTCTCAACAGATATGTGGGTACTATATAAGCCTACATTTTTGACTATTAAAGACGCTTCAGTATCTAAAATTTGTCACCAGTCACCCTGTATGTATATTGTGATGTTTAGTAAGTGTATGTCACATAACTACAGTTAATGAAAGTTTTTAACATACATTTTAAGGTTGTGGGCGAAAAGATTCTACAAACAAACAATAGTCACTCAGATAAACCTTCCACGTCACACGACTCGCGTTGGACAATCGAGAATAAAACGGTAGCTAAACGTGATGAAACAATGAAATATCTCTCAATGAACACGGACAGGGCTGTTATTTAGGCACCATCCATATTTTTTTATACAATAAATATCATTTATAGAAATTATTTTTACAAAATAAAGGTATGTATT
This sequence comes from Stenoptilia bipunctidactyla, assembly GCA_944452665.1. Classification (NCBI taxonomy): domain Eukaryota; kingdom Metazoa; phylum Arthropoda; class Insecta; order Lepidoptera; family Pterophoridae; genus Stenoptilia; species Stenoptilia bipunctidactyla. The sequence goes on from OX101730.1 coordinate 3,875,338, forward strand.
TATTAAGTAAATTTATACTTTCGCAAACATATTATTTATTAAGCAAAGCATGACCACTCTAAATTATGAATAAAGACGACTCTGTGCTAATACAAAACATCTTGTAGTACTACGTCGTAGTATAACAATAAAATGTCACGTCGTAGTAGCTATGTTCTATCGAAAAATGTTCCGGTGTTCCACCTTTAAGGCTAAATTCACTTGCACTTTCATAACTAGGCAGTTCGGTTTGCTCCTTTTATTATCATATTATTTTAACTAGATAAATAAGCCAGTCAGTAATATTATGATAAATTACGCTGATATTATATTGATTATAGATATGAGATCTTTATTGTTTCATCGGCTGCAGAGCAAAGTAGGCGAAGCATCGATCCAAAAGCCGTTCAAGGGAAAATTTTCTTAACTGGAACACCGGGACGAGAGGCGATTGTTCATCAACAGCTACTATTTTTAAAAAGTTTGTGGTCCCATATTTTTATTTTTTTGCACTGAGCGATACTACCTACAATAAATATACAGGTATTTTTTATTTTTATTTTTAAAGACAATCACACCAACTTCATGGCCCCAAGTAAGCATAGCTTGTGTTATGGGATACCATGTAGCGAACTAGGGGGAATCTAGAATATAAATACATAAATAGATAAACACCCAGACACGGAACATTTTTTTTTCTTGTTCCGTGCGGGAATCGAACCCGCAACCACTGGCGTCTGAGGCAGACTGGTTTACCCCATCGCCAAAGTGGTCGTCATATATGAATAAAGATTATAATGAAAAGAAGTTTTTATGAAGGCCCATAACCATAAGGTATGTTTATATACTTAGTATCAAAAAAAAAAAATTTGGCTACAAAACAACCCTATATTCAATGCAGTTCTCAAATTAAAGTCTGAACGACACAATAAACAAATTAGTAGTTCGAAGTTGTAGTCTATTTTCTGTTTGAATGGCTTCTTCTTGTTTCCTCGTGAAGGTTTTTATCTAAAGAAATTGCATTCACTTTCTATTTGCGGAACCACGTGCGCCGCCTGCTGGGCTCACATGGTCACGTTGATCAATTTTGTCTTGTAGATAAGTTCGTAGAGAATATATTTTATATATAATAATACGAGAATATATATCGGGAAGTGAAAAAGGTTTCAAAATACAGGGTGACCGGTGACAAATTTTAGATACTGAAAGAGAGCACTCTGTACTTGATTCTGGTCACAATTATGTAATAATAGTAGGTGCTTAATTTTTTACTAGAACTCCCTATACATAAAGTTTTCTTACTACTTCATTTACTTACGCCTGAGTCACTCGTGGCACGTGACCTGGCACGCGGATCGCTGTATAACAATGCGTTGCGTAATCAATTCTTTAACTTTCACTTAAGTTTACTCAGTAAATAATTAATATTTACTTTTTATTAAATTATTTATCTTCATGTATGATCTCAAACTATCACGTCCTCGAATTTCGAAAGTGACCCACCAGTATGTCAATCGACTCATTTAGTTTACCTACTTTAGAAACGGAATATTTATCATGTTTTTGTATAGTATTAGTAGTATTTAGTATAAACAAAAAACATGATAGATATCCATTACAGGATGTAACTTCTTCTAAAGTCATACTGAATGTATGGGAAAAAAAATTGATAAATTATACAAAAAAATCATTCTTTATTTAACGTATTGAAGTCGTCGTGGCGACGTGGTTACTGTGCATATCAAAACGATATCGCAGATCAAGCGCGCTCGGCGCGGCCGGTATTAGGATGGGTGACCGCCGTTCATTTATTTCTCACGACGACTTCCGTGCTTCGCAGGGCACGTTAAGCAGTCGGTCCCGGGTGCTGTATACTTGTATACAGTAATCGTTAGGGTTTGTCAGAAGCCATTTCGGCACCCTGAAATATCTGACATCCACCAACCATTACCGGGCCAGCTTAGTGAATTACGGCCTAAACCTCCTCGTCACCCAGAGGAGAGACTCATAGCCCTGCAGTGGGCTCATTACACGGAGTTGTGATGACGATGATGGGTTAACGTATTAGGTAACGTAATACGTACCTAATACGTTAACCTAACGTATTACGTATAACCTAACGTATTACGTAACTCTTCCATGCTGGACTGGGAGCAAAAGAAAAACGTAGAATGTGCCAGCTGCTTGTCTTCCCGGGCACACTGTAAAAGTAAGTTAAGGGACGGAGGTTTTATTGACGTTTTTGTGGGCTGACCGATAGGGGATCACCGCAAGTCTCTCTCGATCATTATAGTACCTCAAAATTTGTCAAATGAGACATCAGATGGTTAATAGCTTCTGGTGTATGCGTGTAGTTAACGTACTTTTGATGTCAGTTTTGAGTTATTTGATATCTATTATAATTATCTACGAAATAATCACTTATGGGTACTTAATGATTACACCCTGTCAGTAAACAGTGTAATTATACTTACTGTATTTTTTAAAGAATGACCTAAAGCTTTATCTCACTCACTGCGGGACGCATGCAGAGTACCTACTGCCAGGGCAACGGCTGAAAATCAATGATTTGCCCAGCAGAGCGTGTGGAGTCATTCAGCTATGTGCGGACTTTTCGCACTATTGCACACACTACTTTATCTGTACCTACTACCTATTAAAGTTTGGTTTTTAAAATAATTATATTTGTTTTTGTGTAGTTTTTCTTCCTTTTATGGATTTATGACAAAGGTAAGAGCGTTAAATAACCAAAATGACAAGTAGGCAACGCACATACCTTGAACTGACAACCAAAATCTAGATGCTATTTACTAAAAAATACCTTCGAATATAAAGATGGTTTGTAATTCTAATATTTCTAGAAGATTTCGATCGTACCGAAGTGGTCTAAAACGCTAATTCGTAAATCGTGAGAGCAATTCCCGCTCGAAACAAGAAAAAAATGTTCCGGATCTGAGTGTTTATTTATATATGTATTCTAGGTACCCCTAGTTTGCAGTATCCTATTTCAAAAACTTTCCTTATTAAATAAAACACTTTTTAACAGGCGCGTATAATTTAATTTCAAAGAACAGTGGCAGCGGGCCATACATGATTGTAGTTGATGTTATTTTGTGGCGTTTAACAAACGAAAACATATTAGACTATTCTGAATTCATTCCTGAGTAACGCAGTGCAAAAAAATACTCGTAGACGAATGTTATACGAAAAGATATTGCATTTTGAATATTCAATTTTTGGACGAAGTTTTTTTATTTTAAAAACGCTACAAACTTTAAACCAATGTGTTGAAATTTATAAAAAAATAGTTATTAACAAAAGTGATGATTCGATTTCTAAACGCTCATTATTTCACGTAACTAAGGATCCGCCTTTTTTCTTTTATCTCAACGTAAGGGTGTCTTTGCAGACCCCGTGGACACGAGAGAGTTGCGATAGATCTGGTTAAAAAGTACATACATAACTTCACGCCTATCTCCCCTTGGGGTAGGCAGAGACTAGAGACCGCCAATTGCTGCGATCCAGACATACCTCTTTCACTTCCTTCACGTTCATTAATCTTTTCAAACATGACGGTCGGTTACGGGTGCTTTTAATTAGACTCTTTTTAAGTATGTCGCAAATTTGGTTGGCATAAGTTTGCCTAGGGCGACCTCTTCCGAGACCACCATCCATACGTGCTTTGTACACCTCTTTCGTAAATCTACTTTCACTCATCCTTTCCAAATGTTCAAACCACCATTAAATCTTAGTTATTAAATCTTCTTTCAATCCGCATCTCTTTCTTTCCGCATTTCACTTTTTCGCACCCTATCACTTAATTTTACTCCACACATGCTTCTCAAAACTCTCATCTCCAAAGCATTAATCCTGCTTTCATGTCTCTTATGCCACACCCAAGATTCACTACCATACATAAGTGTTGGCGCCAAAACTCCTTCAAGTACGGCAAGACGAGCCTTATTCGATATATTTTGCTTGCCATAATCGAGTACTTACAAGGCGCCATTAACACAATTTCCTGCTATTTCCCTCATTTTAATATCACTGTCATACTTCCCATCTCTTGTAAACAAGGACCCCAAGTACATAAACTCCCTCACTCGTTCCACTTTTTCGACGCCTATCATAATATTGCATTTTGTCATATCTTCATTTCTCTCCATAACAATAACTTTCGTCTAACTAACAGTCACTCGCAAACCTTTCCTTTTAAATTACTCATACATTACAGTGACCATTTGTTGCAATTCCAGCGCCGAAGATGCAAGTAGAACCTGGTGGTCGGCGTAAACCAGAGTTTTGATCACTGATCATTTTTAAACCTCATACGGATTCTTTCAGATTTGTCAAACAACTATCCGTGAATAGGTTGAACAGCCATGGAGATGCTACACAGCCCTGTCTAACACCGCGATCGATGCTAAACCATTCCGAGTAGTCATCATTCAACCTGACACAGGCACTCGAGCCCTTGTATAAAGATTTGAGTGCCCGTATCAAGTCACTGTCCACCCCATACTCGGATAGAGTTTAGCACTAGCGTGAGTTCATTTATCATCACACTATCGTAAGTCTGTTCCAAGTCGATGAAGTATCAGAAAACCTTTCGGTGTTTGCCCAGAACCTGCTCAATTACTGATCTTATGGAAAAAACTTAATCCGCACATCCCATTTCCTTTCGGAATCCCGCTTACAAATCCCAAATCTTGGTTTCTGTTTCATTAAGACAAAATTAAGCTTTGCTTGGTTTGGGGCATGTAATTGGTGCGATTCTCTGGGGATTTTATTAATGTACTGATAACTCCACTGACCGAAAGCCGCAATCATTCCGAACATAACGCAGAACAGGCCGCCGACGATGGGCTGCGGGATGATGATGAAGACGGCGCACAGCTTGCCCACCAGCCCCTGCAGCACCATCAGCAGCGCCGCCCACTGCACCACGCGCCGCGCGCCCACCTGCAGTAGGACACTAAGTCAAATAGTATCCTCAAATAGCCGTAGGATAGGAAAAGGTCGGCCATTAGCGTGCCGTGCTGCAGGAAGCCGCTATACTCATGCAGACCTAGTAGGAACCACGTAAGAACCAGCTCCTCCTGGTAACAATTTTACCATGTTTATCATAATAAAGTCACGTATGATTGGCTACAATAGCCCTACCACTCCTGGATAAGCAAATCCGACGACAAATCCGAAGTACCAGGAACCATTTGGTGGTACGACACCTTTTACGATTGCTTAGCTAGCGAGCACCCTTCGTATAATGCCTATCATCTATCACCATTCCGGCGTTGATGTGTTCCACCAGTATTTTATAAAGAGCCAGGCACCACTTAAACCCCTATTCTGTCGTCATCTCCGACCTGTTCTTATGGACAAAAGTAATTAAGGTCAAACGCAGAATAAGTAACCAATAATATAAAAGAAATACTGTCCATGATTCCCTACACTGAAATTAATTTATTTTTCTATTGTATATCCGTAACTTTGAAGCAGCACTAATTAAACGTCCATAATAACCACAAATACCTATAAAGTGCTGACTTTTTTAATGTCCATAATGAACAAGCCAAATCTGTACCAATAAGGCTAAATAATTTTGCTCTGTTTAAACAGTCGCTATTCTTTTTTTGGCAATAAAGAGTAAGTTTTATATTACCTACTACTTATTCTAAATCATGAAGTTGTAGTCGTTCCTGACCTTAGTAACGCCGATAGCGCCAACATTTTCCCCGAAGGTGTTAGTCCCGTTGCCGGCGCCCCAGAGGCCGGCCAGCACCGTGCCGAGCCCCTCCGTGCCCAGCCCGCGGCAGATGGCGTGCAGCGGCGGCGGCGGCGCGGCTGTAACAACACTGCCGCTATAGATTTGGGATTTGTAAGCCCGTACTCCAACACTTAGCAAAAGTTATGGGCCTTAATAAAAACTTCTCTTCATTAATTATGTTAACTTTATGCATATATGACGACCACTTTGTCGATGGGGTAATACTGTCTGCCTCAGATGCCAGTGGTCACGGGTTCGATTCACGCACGGAATGTAGCAGAAATTGAACGGGAAATCGATCAGGAAAAAAAAATGTTTCGGGTTTGGGCGTTTATTTATACAGGGTGCCTGGTGGGTCACTTTTGAAATTCAAGGACGTGATAGTGTGGGATCATAAAGAGAAAAAATATAATAAAAAATAAATATTAATTAGTTACGCTAGCGTGCCGCGATTGAATCAGCTGTATGTAAGGTAAATAGTAACATAGTAGTATTTATTTATGGGGAATTCTAGTGATACACTAAGTACCTACTTTTATTACATAATTACGATCAGAATCGAACACAGAGTGTTCTCCTTCAGTATCTAAAATTTGTCACCAGTCACCATGTGTATCTATTTATATTCTAGGTTCCCCCCTAGTTCACTACATTATATCCCATATCACAAGCTCTGCTTACTTTGGGGCCATGTAGTTGGTGTGATTGTCTGGGGGTTTTATTTTTTATTATTTTGCATACGTACTACACGCCTACACGCCTTTCGGCGGAAAAGACCCGATTAATTTTTTATGTATAATATTATATATAATATGTATTTATATATTATATTTACGGCTTGCAAATCCACCCTGTATAACTCCTGTAGTGAATCCCGTTCAGTGGCAGCATCTCTGTTCGCCTAGCTAACGACCATCCTTTATATAAAATTTGCCGCAAAGTATCACCGACTCGAAGTTATTGTGTTCCGCCTGTTTTATGAAGAGCTCCTCATCTTCCTAACGCACGTGTGCTGTCATCTCATCGTCACTGACCATTAGGTGAGATTGGAGTCAAACGCGGGTTTAGAAAAAAAAAAAAAAACATACTTACGAAGAAGGATATAGTAATAAGACATTAGTCGGGAGCAGGCCCCATTTTCTTGAAATATTACAGAAAATGCAATAAGGTTGATAATTCCAACATCGGTTCACCGTAGTAGCTCCTAGCACCGTACAACACTCTCAGTTCTAATTGTGATTTTAAGTAAGTGAAATTGATATGTTGAGGGAAACTTAAAGTTAGTCTTAAATTAATTAAGTGCTTTTTATTGAAACTGACCTAATAACGTTGATATAGTGTGCGTAACTTCGCCAGAAAAAATATGCTGCTAAGAAAAGTTAACTTCTTTTAAGTTTTGAGTTTTTGTTTGTGATGGATAAACTCAAATAGGTACCTATTACCTATTACAGGAGCGATAAAAAAATTAGTTCACCATTTAAAAGCATTACCCAGGAATAACGTAAGCTATACGGTGACAAAGTTGTAACGGTTTTGGGAGTTGCGATTTCACCGCGCGAAACTCATAGTAAAGTTTCAGCTAGTAAGTTGCTGCTCGTGGATATTGCACCCTAAGTTCCACACATTATGGTCGTTCATGCCACTACGTACCGCACAACCTGGCGCTGCGGTGGGGGGTTGTAGCTGATAGACTCCACAGGCCAGCATAGGAACGTTGCTAGTGGAATAGCTAAGTTACTCGTAGTAAGACCCTAAGTTGTCCTACTTAATGTCATTAATTCCACTACGTACGGTTTCACCACGCAACACTCTTAGTAAAGTTTCTACTAGCAAATGCACTTTAATTGGACCACTTTAAGGTCCAGGATACGTACCGCACATCCTAGCTGTGGTGGGGTAATAACTGATGGACTCCACAGTGCAGGCCAGCACGCCGGCTAGCATGCCGAGCACGCCCGCCACGCTCACCGTCGGCGCGCCCCATTGTCCTGCAACAAAAAAGAATACCTAAATATCACATCACACACTTCATATCTCTTTGTAATGAGTTCACTGCAGGACTATGAGTCTCTCCACTGAGTATACAGTATACAGCACCCGGGACTGACTGTCTAACATGCCCTCCGAAGCACGGAATTCCAGCGTTGTTTAACCTGCAATTTTGATTAATATGCACTGGAGCCTTTGCGCCATAAATTAGTATCTTTATAGATTTTTGCGAAACATCATATTACCCCATCGTCTCAAGACCCAGTGATTGTGGTTTCAATCCCCGCACAATGCAATTATTTGTGTACATGAATTTGCTTAAGTCTGAGTGTATTAAGTATTTGGCGATGGGGTTAACCTATCTGCCTCAGACGTAAGTGGTTGCGGGATCAGTTCCCGCACGGAACAAGAAAAAAAATGTTCCGGGTTTGGGCGTTTATCTATTTATGTAGTTTATACAATACAAGCTTTGCTTACCTTGAGGCTATGTAGTTGGTGTGTTTGTAAGGGGATTTTATTTAATTCTTTAGTATAAAATGTGTTATGTATGTACGAATACATACTTACATACAGAACCTCACGCCTGTCTCCCCTTGGGGTAGGCAGAGACAAGGGAACACCAATTGCTACGATATAGACATACCTCTTTCGCTTCCTCCACGTTCATTAATCTTTTCATATCGCTGGTTACGGATACTTTTAACAAGGCCCATTTTAAGAACCTCGCCAATTTGATCGGCATACGTTCGCCTAGGGCGGCCTATTCTTACTCTATACACCTTTTTCGTAAATCAACTTTCTTTCCTCATCCTTTCCAAATAGCAATATAACAATTCTATCTATGACTTATTAAATTTTAAATAACTGTTATTTTATTTTTACACACTAAAAGATTTGAGCAATATACACCTTATTCTGCTCTGGTCAAAAACTATGTTCCTTAAAACCTGGCTAACCCTAGCACAGACCTTGGTCTATTGGGTTTGCCTTAGTTCCCACCTTAATTGCAACTGTAAGCGTTTACCTGAGTCTATCAAGAGTGTATATGTGTAATTATTATTGTGTATTCTATAATGCCCTAAAAAGACTATCAAATAACTTAAATGTAAGCCGGTACGATTAAAAAACAAACTGGTAGTAGTAAACCGTAGAGCCTAAGTGGGAAGCAAACTCTCCTAAGCTGTCTAGACATAAGTAAGCACTTAGAGTTCGAAAGTTCGAGACGTTTTTAAACCTTTAATTACAGATTGAATACAGACGTTCATTAATTTTTAGTATTCAAGGGACTGTCTGAAGTAAAACGACCAATAGTAGGTAAAAATAGCGTTTCACAATCCCCCCCAGCTACGGACATCCTTACACTGATGGTATGTTAACTGATCATATATTATATTGTAAGATACACCAAATTGTTAGGAATCGTTTTCATTCGTTTCAATGTTCTACTTACGTTAATTGATGTAGAATATTGAAACGCTTGTTAGCTACGCCTTGTATACGTATAAGTTATATACCATACTTATTATTAAAAATAGATGAAATCTGCCCGCAGTTTTATTAAGTAACACGTCCACGAGTGCTCTATGCCCTCATCGCAGAACCTTATGCTTGAAATATCCTAGATCTCAATTCAATTTGAACTCAATTCGCATTTGATCAGTGTGTGAGGCGCGCTCGGAAACGGACGTCTCTCGCTACACTACCGTATTGAATTTGATTAAATTCGCGATCCGCGCGGCTTAAGCCGCTGCACGTACTATGGCTTTGAGTTCTGAAAAACTCATAGCCAATGAGTTGTTGGCGTTTATTCAGCACGCCATCGACACCATGGATGAAGTCAGCATCTTGCAAATCTGCAAGTCTGGCTTCTCACAGGACGAGATAAGTAGCGGTAAGGCGCTGCTCTATCAGACGCTCGGCAAGACCGCGCAGATGCCTTCCCGCAGGAGGGACGGTGGTGAAAGAAGCCTCCAGGACATCGTCACCCTATTGAAGGAGACCGACCCGGACGACGTTCCCGCATTCGTGGCGAAGGAACTTCATAAGTTGCCTAGCATCGGGTTCGACCACGTCGACGTAAGCAGGTTGCTGAAGGACATCACGTTCCTGAAATCAAGCCTTGCTGATGTTCAACGGAAGCAAGAGGCATCGGAATGCATAATTGGTGAACTTCGTTCCGAGTTATTACAGTTAAAAAGTAATAACTTCTTATGTAGGTCACCAGAGTTCGATGCGTCTAAAGTGAACACGAGCCGTCGCGGAGCGCAATTTGCATCGGTCAGCAGTCCCGCGCCGGCGTCGCCGATGACGCAGTTAGCTGCATGCGACGCCCCGTGCCCCGCCACCGGCTCCCCCGCGTGCAGCGCCCCGCTCCCCGCCGCCCGCTCCCTCCCTGTGACGGAGTCGAAGATTCAACGCGCACCGACTTCCCGCGCGTATGCCACCGCCGCCGCTGCCACTACATCGCAGCGGGTGACACCAGAGAAGAGGAAAAGTTGTAGTGGGCCCGCTCGCAAAACTGAACCTCCGCGTCCTCGGCAGGACAAGAAGTGTGATGAGGAAGGCTTCATAAAAGTTGAGAGGAAGAAGAAGAAGCCTACCGTCCGCAACCATCGCGGCACCGCACCGCCCGTACAAGGCCAGCTGATGCGCGGTGAAGTACCATCGACGCAGTTGTATGTATCGAGAGTACACTGGTCTACGAAGGTCGAGGAGGTCGTAGATTACATAAGAAGAAAAACCACCTTTGTACTGAGGGTTGAGCGTTTGGAACCTCGCCATAAAGTGAGTTTCAACTCTTTTGTGGTGAGAGTACCTACTCAACATCTGCCAACCTTCATGAACGAGGAGTTTTGGCCGCAGGGAGTCGTCTTCCGGAGATTTCGAGGGCGACTGTCTCATGACTCGCGTCACACGTCGCCGAATTTACGTGCTTAGTGAACCCAAGTGTAGTTTTAAGTATATTTTATATATGTTAGTTTAAGGTATTTATCTATGGGCCCTTTGTTTTGTATATACCATCTTTATAAACTCTGTGTTGCCTGAAATAAATGATTATTATTATTATTATTATTATATTACAAAAAACACAAAGCCACTGCGAAATTTCGCGATTTTTATAACAGTAACTTTCCTTTTTTGTAAGTTATTGGAAAGTAACATAAAATTATAGGGGTCTTCGGTATTTTTTTTTGGAAAAAAAGTCTACAGTGTACAAAAAAATTAACAGCTCTCCTATTAACCAACATGTCCGGATAATTAAATTGTACCAAAACAAATATGTGAAGCAGTTCTCGGGAAAGCCTTTTGGGAACAAGGTGTTCGTTCCCAATCCCCAGAAAAGGGATGGTAGGCCGCGGCCCACGGCCCGACGGTTGATGTCGGGATGTCCTATATATGCTAGTCGCTATATAAACTTTGATAGCGCGATGTAGGAATTAGCGGAATGGAGCGGCTTTAGATGTCGCTACAGTATCATTACCCCTATGGTTATAATGAGAGAGTCGATGCAGTTAGCAGTTACCGACACATAGCATCAGATGAATGTGAAGTCAAACGTGGGGTTAGTAACCTATAGGGCTGCAAACTGGACGGCAGCGACAGCGAGGGCGACAGCGGCGCGGGCAGCGACGGGCCATTCTCGACGCCAGCGGTTTCGTACAAACTCAATACTTTCTATCGTGTCTCGGAAATCGCTGCCGGCGCCGCTGTCGCTGCCATCCAGTTTGCAGCCTTCAAAACTCTTAATTTCGTTACAAAACTAGAAGGTACCTGGATACGGCACTCGGAACCAGGGTGCATCTTCAATGATCTTCAGCTTCACGTCAGTCCGCGCGGGATGCCCTGCCGGCAGCGCGTCGGTCACCGTCAGGATCAAACAGATGCCCCACATGATCATGATGGTCAGTAGCACCTGTATACAGGAATCATAGTGGCAGATAGCATGTAAGGCGTTACACTTTATAACGGGCTTTCGGGATCGCTTGACGCACGGCCTGCTGTGCAAAAGATCAGGATGGAAAAAAGTACATAATCTTATAATATCTACTATCCCATTCACTATATCATCATCATCACAACTCTTAGTAATGAGCCACTGCAGGGCTATGAGTCTCTCCCCTGGCTGACGAGGAGGTTTAGGCCGTAATCCACCAAGCTGGCCCGGTGCTGGTTGGTAGATCCAGTATACAATTAATAAGTAGTAATAAGTAGATTCTAATTTTCAGCAGACAGACAACAATCAACAACCAGATCCATTTTTATATTTTTTTTAGCCTAAACTGAACGATATGGCCGCGGATGATATGTGTTTCCAGCAAGACGGCACAACACAATGATGAACGATTTAAAGCTAGGGTTATTTCATGCCGAGGTGATGTGAGTTTGATGGGCGATTTGATTCTACTGAAAATTGGACCTCTCAGATTTGTGCCACTGTTCGAAGACGCGGCTGTTGAATAATGTCAGTAGGTATGATAACAAAATGGCATGAATAGGTCTTTCAAATAAAATAATAATTTTGTTAATATCTCGCACACAGCCTGTTTTATTCCATTTTGTAATAGACCCGTCCTTATTGAAAGACCCTATATATTGAAACTTTATCCTCGATCTTAGATTTAAAAATCTTATTTTTTGTTTTTTAATCAAGCATCGGTAACACTTAATATTAAATAGTGTAGTTTTTATTTTATAATTTGGCAATACTTGATCGTTCGCGCTCACTTGTTCTTTGAATTTAAGTTGATCTGTCGCATTTTTCGTTCTCGCTAAATTAATTCTCGTTTGTTATTTTAGTGTATTTTAATTTGTTTATTTATTTAGTTTACTGTGATTGTGTCTGTGACGTGTAAGAGGAAACCTGTGTTTGGACATCATCGAGTCATCATCACCGCTCATTATCCACTACCAGGTATTCGCGGAGCGACTGAGGTAAGTCTAGATAAACTGATTTCAATTCAAGGGTACCGTGGTTCCTGGACTTTTGAGGTTTCGACTGTAGGTACAAGGTGAGTTCATTCGCAGTTATTTCTTTGCACTATCATTCACATCCATTTTATTTCATAATCCATTAATTTATCGCATACAGTCCACTTTCAAAACCGTTCACCAAGATATTTTGATAAAAAATTGCAATGTGAAGGTTCGCTCATTTTGTTGTGTTTTTAAATTCAAGATGTAGAATTAATATTAAAAATCTACTATAAATTGATTAGTTAAGAGCCATTTACATTTAGAACTAATGTTTAAAGCAGGTCATTTTCCGTGTGTAGTTCACCAGCCAAAATTGGAAATAAATATCTCGTATTCATAAAACTAAAGCATCCATACTGAAATTAATGCCCGTTACTTCCTCTCTCAGTTCCGATCTGATAGACAGCAAATAAATCCTTTCGACGTGAAGTGACCCAAAAACATATTTTAAGTGCATTTGCTAAAAAGCAATTATTTTGGCCGGATTTATTTAACTATTATATTTAATATCGAAACTCTACATTTCCTAGTATTAAAAAAAATCTTTATTAAACAAAAAGATCTTCTAAATTATACAATAACATTGTTCCCCGCACTAAGCAAGCCTGTACCGCGGGAAACCTTAACAATTACCATTTATATAAAATTAGTTAAACAGAAGTAAGAGAAAAAGAGCCGAGAGAGAGCGAGTGTGTGTGAGCATGTGTGTGTTTTGTTTGTGTGTATAAGTGTATGTGTGTATGTGATATTTGGGTCACTAACCTATCATAATATTGCCACCTTTGTTTATAGTATATTATGTAACAAGTGAGCTAAGTTACATAATATACTATAAACAAAGTCAAAGTCTCGGCTCATTATTAAGCCCTCGCCTGCGGCTCGGGCTCAAATCACAGCCTCGACTGTAATTAGCAACGCTCACGAGTTACATACGACGTTTTTCAACACACTTGTGAGTAAAAGACAGACATACGTGGCGTGGTCATAAAATTTATTTGAAGCAGCTGTTAGCTGCTGCGCGTCAGTAACCCTGTCTCATTACACGTACACACGCTATTGTTGCTTGGAGGCGCTGCGCGTGGCGCTGCTGCTGCACGCGCGCCGCGTGTCCGCTGGCCGCGCCGCCTGGACGCGCGCGCTCATATATTTAATGTATAACCCGGATCATTAAAATATGCTCTGTTTACTCGCATGTAATTTGCACGCGTGACTTATAGCCCAGTTTATAGTTCTAAATTCAATAGAATAAGGCTCACTTTACGAACAAGTGTGTTGAAAAATTAATAGAAATTTCTAAGCAACAGTTCTGTTGTTTCATAATCCATTGAAAGTAAAAAAGATATTGTTACCTTTTTCAATTCTTGTTTAGAAAATGTCTGTACGAATACCGTGGTCACAAGGGAATTAATACATTTTATCAATATATGTTTACTTACTTGGTATAGAATGTATTTCCCAGATGTACCTATTATTTTTGTGAATGATGCCATACAAAAGTTCACGTAAAGCAAAAGCATGGCACGAAATATCATAAAATTGTTTAGTCTTTTAATTATTTTTTTAGTATAAACTTACAGGAAACAGTTTGAAAAGAGGGAACCATTTGACGGCACATCCAGTTTGGCGCTTCCATGACAGTATTGGAATGTTCACGTTGCCCATGCACTGCGAGAAGATGGTGAGCAGAGTGAACGTCCTGAGGAAGAAGATGAAAGTTGGAGGAGTTGATTGGCATTCTTTGTATTTAAATCTCTTCGTGGGATCGTGTTAGAAAACATTGCTATTTTTAAATCTTATATTAAGAAAGCAGTTGAACATATAAAGTTGTAGAAAGTTAACAAATTAAGCATTGTTTTAGTAAAACATCCGATGCATCTTCTGTCGTTTCGGTGACTCTTGGGAGTCTGTTATAACTTTTAATTGAAAGTCAAACATAATGAATTCCACTTATAAACTTCTTTGACTTCTTACTCTTATAATCTTTAAGTTGACATTTTTATTGGGACGTTATATTCTGAAATTTTATGTGACTGTTATAACAATATTAAATAATAATGATTAAATCCCCTTCGCTAAATTGATCGTCCTATAGGTATGTTATTCCGGACTATAATCTATACCTGTACCAAATTGTATCCAGATCTGTTTACCCGTTCTTACGTTAAAGAGGAACTAACATCCATCCATCCATACTCACAAACCTACTCATTTACAATATTAGTAGTAAAATGTTACCTAATAATTAAATAAATTAGATTTCTGCCTTCGCGCAAAGCAACTAAGCCAGAAAGGGTTGACCCGACTCTTTTTAATCGACCTGATATCACTCATAATACAGGGTGGCTGGTGACAAATTTTAGATACTGAAGGAGAGCACTCTGTACTCGATTCTGGTCATAATTATGTAATAAAAGTAGGTACTTAATTTTTCACTAGAATTGCCTATAAATAAATAAAGTTTTGTTACTAAGTAGGTACTTTACTTGCGACTGAGTCAATCGCGGCACGTGACCTGGCACGCGGATAGCCGCCAATGCTAATGTAACCAATTCTTTAATTTTCGGTTCAGTTTATTTATTAAATAATTAATATTTATTTTTTCTCTTACGAATGATCTCAAACTATCACGTCCTGGAATTTCAAAAGCGACCCACCAGTCACCCAGTCACCCTAATAACGAAAAGTTCAACCTGCCTATTTATTTCAAGTCCTGTTCTTTAACTATTAAGTTCTTTAACTTTATATAGTTTCCACATCAGAGCAGAAAAATAAATAAGTAGGTAAATGTTTCAAAACATCATCGCAGTAATTTTCACTATAATTTATTGCATTTGCGAGAATCTCACCACGGTTCTTCACGCGCCAGCTTGTACAGCATCGAAATATTAGACGCGCGAAATCAAAAACCATGGCGATAATCCCGTCAATTCAATAAATTATAGACAAAAAATCTTATGATACGAACTATTCGAAACCTTCACTTCGAAGCAACGAGGTCACGGAAACACTCATATACCATCTCCGAGTGGGAATTTCAATCACTGCCTGTGTTGAGATGCTGTGAATTCGCGGCGCAAACAGCGGGGGTATTTGTATGAAAATTTTGATTCGCGGATCGCTTCACGCCACTTATTATCTTTTCATGCATTGCGATAGCATATTCTATAGATTAACATTGCTACAGAGCGTGGGTACCCTCGTACCCACACTTGTTTAAGTTGTTTTTGAGATAGGGAATTTCAACAAAGAAATATCTATATCTAGTTACACTACCAATGTAAGGAACCGTTAAGTAACTAGCCTTAACTTATCATTAAAAAAATCCGACCTAATTGTAACTTTAACTTAATCACGTTAGTTTAGAAATAATACAACACAACCAAAAATGCACTTACAGCTACAGAAAGAAAGAAAAATGTATATCCACCTACAATACCGATATCGGGTACCGTTATGGACTTACATAGTTTACCCTTAAACTTAAGTTTTTAAAAAATAAGAAATAAAAATATTCTAGAACAATAAAACCGACTTCCAAAATGAACTAAAAGGTAAAAAATAAAAACGATAACTTCTGTCTTAAATAAACTAATTTTAATATAAGTACCAACTAAGTATTCTTTGGAGGCGGTGTCCCGGCCCGAATTAAAGTAAGAGTAAAGAATTTGAAACATAAAAATCAATCGTTAAAAGGCACCGACTTCAAAAAATACTTAGTATATTTTTTTAGAATATATTTTTTTAAATATCCTATTATCTAAAGAGTAGACAACCACTTAACGTCGATGGTAGATAAATCAGGAAGTGCAACGTTTTGTTAGACGCGCATGAAGCATAAAAGCTTTTGTTGCAGAGACGCTCTCGCGTCATATGTTTTCCTGTTATTTTTATTTTGTTACCTTAACATGTGTTTTATTATACATACATACACATACATACATAACGTCGCGCCTGGATCCCTTATGGGGTAGGCAGAACACCAGAGGTTACAAGACCATCTGATGTCACTTTTGACAAAGGAGGTATTATAAAGATGGAAAGAGACTATTGTAGTGACAGGGGGTCAGCCTATCGCCCACAAAAACGCCTTTATTGTCCCTTAACTGACTTTTACAGTATGCCCGGGAAGAGAAGAAACTGGCATATTCAATGTTTTTTCTTCGCTCCCAGTCCAGCATGGGAGCGAAAGATATTTTATTATAAAGTTCTGAAATATTCACGCTTTCAGATAAATTGAAAGAAAGTGTAAAAGAATATTGAAAAAGGGGTTACTATGATTAGATGTCTGAAAATAATTGCCATTGAGCTTACATTAAATGAGCTGAA
This sequence comes from Stenoptilia bipunctidactyla, assembly GCA_944452665.1. Taxonomy (NCBI): domain Eukaryota; kingdom Metazoa; phylum Arthropoda; class Insecta; order Lepidoptera; family Pterophoridae; genus Stenoptilia; species Stenoptilia bipunctidactyla. The sequence goes on from OX101730.1 coordinate 3,892,373, forward strand.
ATTTTTAAACTTTGGTTTAACTACATTTATTTTTTTATAGACCTTCTTATTTTGTAAGTGACTATTGTGTTTTTTTTATATATAGGAAAATAAATCGCTCTAAAGAGAGTAATATATAAAATATATTTTTAGTTTGATGGCCTTCTTGGTGTAAAGTTATTCACACTTCTTTCTAAATCAGAGATGTCAGAGACGGTTCACTTGCATGACTTTTGAATTCGTATGATTTATTTAATGAAATCATAACATGAAATATAATATCTTACCAAGAGAGACTATTAAATGCAAATTCATTTTTTTCAAATCCTACTTATAGTTTGAAAGAATAGCGCGTCCAAAAAGATTTAAGCTGTATGATGTTAGTATACCTACAGATATTTTTCCTCAGTTTTTTTATCCTTTTTTTACCTTCCATGCTGGACTGGGAGCGAAAGAAAAACATAGAGTGTGCCAGTTGCTTCTCTTCCCGGGCATACTGTAAAAGTCAGTTAAGGGACGGAGGTTTTTTTGACGTTTTTGTGGGCGATAGGCTGACCCCCCATCACTGCAAGTCTGCATCATTATAATGCCCCCAAATTTGTCAAACGTGACATCAGATGTTTTATAGCCTCTGTCTGCCTACCCCATTAGGGATACAGGCGTGACGTTATGTATGAATGTATGTATGTTTTTGTATCCTCTATCTTATCCAAAACACAAGTGTTCTAATTAAACATAATGTGTCCTAATTTCGAACGAATATCAAAAAAAAATATTATTGAGTGCTGTTATATAAAGAATATAATACAAAACAAAACATAATAAATAAATTCCAATTGACAAACAAAAGCCTGCCTTGATATCAAACTCAGTTATTGGATCCCCTCACTTATGTAGCCCTAGTACTTTTGTCCTTGGCACAATAGAGATTATCACAAAGCGGGCTTTGAAGGCTGGATCACGTTACCCTTCTGTGAGAGCTCTTCAAATCAATTCTTTTCAGCCATGCGGACTAGGGTTCAATGAGTGTGATCGGATTAATTGTTACAAAACTTTTCAAATTAAACTTTTATGAATGGTGACGGACATTTTTCTATGAAAAAGTGGTCGGAAAGAGAAAATTTGTTTTAGTTTTAAGAAGATAGCCGACATGCAACTGTACTGTGAATTTATTTAGATTATGGATCGTAAATAATTAAGACAAGGGGTGTAGTCACCCCTAATAATATCTTTACGTGTATGCACGAAAATCTTACGGAAGGATATGCAAATCCATGGTTATGTGTCACAAGTAGTCGGAGACTCTTTGTCTTACCAATGATATTGGAAAAACAAAGAGTGTCCGGGGTTGCCTGGAAGAGATCGCTTTGAAGTGATAAGGCCACACAAATTCCAGTACTTTTATGTTGCCTTTAAATTGTTATTTTTCATCTACGTAAATGGTTGTTTTTTATGGTTTTGTATCTTGTATTTTTAAAAGCTTTTATTAAACTTGCAATTTATGTATGTAAGTATGTTGGGGTCAAATCTTGCAACTCAATTTTGAAGCACATATCTTCAACCAATTGAGCTGAAATTTTGTATACAAGTTCAGTTTGGAATGACAATGCATGGTTAGTTGTGTGGCGTCATTCTAAATTCAACACGGTGCCATCCCCAAGATGGTGGACCATTTATTTTAAGTGCAATATGGGTATCAAATGAAAAGGGCTTGTTGAGAATAACACGAAAACATGTGTCGTCACTCTTGATGCCATATGGTGGAGTAGTTATATGCATTTCTACAATATGGGTATCAAATGCAAAGACTTGCTGAGAATAACACGAAAACATGTGTCGTCACTCTAAATTCAATGTGACGTCACTCTTGCTTGATTCAAAATGGCGGAGTAGTTTTATGCATTCCTACAATATAGGCATCGAATGAAAGGGCTTCCTTGTCTGTAATTTGCCGACCGGCAATGCTAACACACATTGCCTTCTAAGCTAGAGTTCGAATAACGGCGGCGGTGGATATTTGTGAGCCATCTAGGCGTGATTGGCGTGAATAGGTGGCGCATTCCTCCAAACACACAATGTTTTCACTAGATTTCATTTTTATAACAGGGTACACTTCGTTATCTGACTGTACTTCGGATATAAATATTCCACTTATACTTTTTATCGCATAAAAACGAAATTGGTTAACTTGTAACGTCATATCACATTTGACGCATATTATTAAGACACAATTTAAACCTGAGATTTACTCTTTGGTAGTGTAAATATATGTGTATTTGGAAACTTAATGCAGTTACCTCCTGTGCGAGGGAATCAAGTGTTTAAACAACCGTCTAGATTTGTTCCACCAACACATCTATGGCGCTCTTTCTCGTTAATTGAATTGACTGAAAATATGAGACAACAAGGAAGCACAACTTTTAAAGACCTCTTGAATGCATTAAGAATCAGTGAACTACAATTTCGCTTTTTTGATGAGTCGACTAAGCAAAGACCAAACTGGGGAATTTGCGATTAAAAAGGGTCTGCTAATTTATCCCTCTAATCAACAAGTAAACAATCACAACAAAACTGTTCTTGAATATTCCTGAGCTTGTGGTGTAATTATGAGCAAAATAATTGCACTGGACAGTCTAGTATCTATGTTTTAATATTATACCACCTGAAATTAACAAGACAGGGACAATGACTTAACAAGTAAAATATTGACGTTTCTAAGGGTCGAGTAAATGGTGCCCTTGGACATATTACAGAAATCATATGGCCCTGTTTCCAGAGATCACAAATGTATCAAACTGACATATCATTCGTTTGTATAGACTTCGGTTAAGATGGCGTTCATCCCGTTCAACCTGTGCAATTTGCAGCAAAATATAGCCACGGCACTACAGAACGCAAATGCTGCCAATTATATTATGTTGGGCCTTACATACAGTCCATATTATTCAGGGTAGTACCGTTGACCACGCCATTTTATACTTAGGTTCCAAGCTCTTTGCTGCTAGTCAAGCATACGTGGCTTTGAGTAGGGTGAAATTATTAGAAAGTCTACTTATTGAAGAACTGGACTGTTCAAAACTAACCGGTTTAAATGACCATGCAATAATGACAGCTTTTATATCATACTAGCTGACCCGGCAAACGTTGTTTTGCCATATATAAAAAAAAAATAGATGTTGGCCGATTCTCATAGATACCGGATAAGCACAAAAACTTTCATCAAAATCGGTCAAGCCGTTCCGGAGGAGTATGGCAACGAAAACTGTGACACGAGAATTTTATATATTAGATAAATTGTGTCAAATGTGAAATTACGTTATAAGTGTGTAAAAGTTTTGGTGCAAAAGTTTATTTTTTTCTTTTAAGTGCATTTAAATAAAAGCTTGTTTTTAAAAAGGTTTTTTTATTTAAGTTATTTACTGATATATTCGTAGCTTAGTCGTAGTTACTTGTTGTTTCAGTTACCTATTCATACATGTTCTTACGCATTCCTACGTGTTACTCATACATTTCCCTTATTTCCTAGACCTTTACTTGTACCATTGTAATATTGTTAGAATTATTAAGTATTTCAATCACGTACATGACCTATTAAGGAGTCGTACGTAATACAATTATGGGGTATTGAAACAGAAATGTATTCTATAAAGCTTTATCCTTCTTAATTTATTGACTGTGCCACTTACGAGTTTGCTTTATGTTACCTAAGAAACATGAGGATTTTTAGGGTTTCGTACCCAGAAGGACAAAACGGAATCCTATAACTAAAACTCCGCCTCACACTAGGCTGTATTTTTTAAACTTATATCAGTAAAATTTTTAATTTGTTTAAACTTTAATAATACATTTCTGTTGCCACTATAAAGACAAGTAAGTATATAAAAAAGAACACAGTAAATATGCTTTATAATGGCAAGTAACGATAGTTCTAATTATAGAAAACGTGGCCTATGTACGGTTTGCACACCCTTTTCGTTGATGTATGATATAGAATGAAAGATATTTAATAGTAGAAAACTGATTTATATATTCATCTATAGTACTTAAACTATTTGATGTTAAATGATAATGTGTGGACGCGAACGAAATGATTTGAAGTAGGCTGTAATGATACTGAATTCCATTGAATGTAATAATTGACTATGAGGTGAAATGCTGACGCTACAAACTGTACGTGCTTGCCCGTACAGGTCGAAAAAGTTCTAAATTAAACAGTGATCAGCCTTCGAAGCTCTAATGTAGTAAGAAACTGACTTTTACTCCGCTAAGCCAAGTTTTAAAGTTTTTAATTTAATAATTATCCAGACACTTACCGAAACTATACTTAGCCGACTTTCACAAAGAACAAGCTAAAACTGAAATAGCTTACTATTGAAACAATGTGGACGAACGGGGTAACTCAACGTTATGTAAATATCTCCGTGAGGGGATGAGATTAATTTAAATGTTCGGGTTGTGTTATTCCTTCACCAAATTCAAGTCTCTGAAGTCCGTTTTTGTAGCAAGTCTTTGATATTTTCAACCGACTTCCAAAAGAAGGAGGTTCTCAATTCGTGTGTATGTTTTTTTGTGTCTTTGTTGTACGATTTTTTGGACAATAATGAATCGATTTTAAATATGCTTGTTGCATATGGGACCACCATATAAATTTCATCGAAATCGATTGAGTAGGTACATCATGAAATTTATTAATTTTTTCAAAAAGTATGTTTGAGTATGAAGAATATTTACATTGACAACCTTATACTGCAGCCAAAATTTTGGAAGTAACATCGCTATTTTAATGCTCTGCATTCGTTGATTATTAACATGAGAGATACATAAAATCGAGAGTACTAATAGTCATATATTTATAAATGTAATCATTAGAATCTATCGCAATAATTGTTACTTCGTAAAACAAAATACACGCCCTACCACAATAAATGTGTTTTGTTTTGTTCGAAAAAACAAAGTCATCTTGTTTCAACAAAAGAACGAAAGCCTTGACTGATTCCATTGTGGAGTTTTCTTTTTCAGGTGCCTTCAACATTGTCTTCCACGCCAGAGGTCCTGGGTTGGAATCCCGGATAGGGTGGATATTGGTGTTACGAATATGCTATACGAATAGTTTTTAAATTACCTTGATATTTGTTTATTTACGTCAAAGTCAAAAATATCTTTATTTCGTAGGTATTTAAATACACTTGAAATAGTCAAACTATTTACAAATTGAACTGAATCTAGCACCACTTCGGAAAGTCGATCTGTCGAGAAGAAGTGGCAAGAAACTCAACAGCAATCATCTTTTAAAAATAAACAATAACAATTTTCAGCTAGGAAAACCACTTTGGTGATGGGGTGAACTTGTCTGCCTCAGACGCCAGTGGTTACGGGGTGGATTCCTGCACGGAACAAGAAAAAAAATATGTTCCATGTCTGGGTGTTTATCTATTTATGTATTTATATTCTAGGTTCCCCCTAGTTCGCTACATGGTATCCCATAACACAAGCTATGCTTACTTTGGGACCATGTAGTTGGTGTGATTGTCTGGGGATTTTATATTTTTTTTATATTATAGTAGAACTTTTCACACAACACTTATGTAATTTAGTTTCAGATATTTATATACTCAGTATATATTTTCAAACTTAATTTTTGTCTAGTGTCAATAACACAAGTTCAGAAACTTCATTTGGGCTAGAAAACGTGGTGTGAAACATTCAAACAAATATGTAGGGTAATTCAGGGTGATAAGGCCAGTCGTTTAAGATGACCAGTCGAAAAAATTCCAACTTTTGCCTCTTTTGAAATTCAAGAACGTGAAAAATAAATATTAAATATTTACTGAGTACACTAAAGAATTGATTACGCAACGCATGGTTACGCTAGCGTTGGCAGCGATCCGCGTGCCAGGTCACGTGCCGCGATCGACTCAGTTGTAAAGTAAATAGTAACATAGTAGTATTTATTTATAGGGAATTCTAGTGAAAAATTAAGTACCTACTTTTATTACATAATGGTGACCAGAATCGAGTACAGAGTGCTCTACTTCAGTATCTAAAATTTATCACCAGTCCCCCTGTATATGTCATCGACCGTAATTATCAATAATAAAAATGTAAAAGAAAGCCTATTTGCTCTAATAAATGGTTTATAAACGGATTTGAACTGAAGTTACATCACTGGTTGTGAAATGAACTCAAATTAATACAATCCAGCTACCAGGCACTCATGAACCACAGACACTATCTCACACTCACATAGGGCAAAGCTCTAGTCAGAAACTTCACTTCCACCCATCAGTATGGAAATTATCTGCGGCTTACTTCTCTACAACCTAACAACTAAAACTTGGTTTATAAACGGATTTGAACTGAAGTTACATCACTGGTTGTGAAATGAACTCAAATTAATACAATCCAGCTACCAGGCACTCATGAACCACAGACACTATCTCACACTCACATAGGGCAAAGCTCTAGTCAGAAACTTCACTTCCACCCATCAGTATGGAAATTATCTGCGGCTTACTTCTCTACAACCTAACAACTAAAACTTAAAAACTCACCCTTATCACAACGGCATAAAGTCGTGGTAGTAGTCGGCAAATTGCACGTGTCTGCAGAGACTAAGATAGATTGAATTTCCGCAGGATGTACGGAGATTTGCTCGATTATATTGCGCCTGGGAAATGTAGTGAATAGATGGGCTTTTGATAGAAATGTCACTGGTGTATTAAAGCTGAGTAACTCAGTCTTTGTGATGGACAGGCGACGGACTGAAATCTTAATACACAATATAAATCAAGTATAGAAAAAAAAAATGCAAAAAAAAGTTTTTTTTTTACAAAGAAATAAATATATGCGCTATCATATTAAGCAAACCATGGTCACTCTAAATTACCATTAAAAAAAAGGCAACTACGCGCTACCACAAAACTACGTCGTAGTATTATCTATGAAATGCCGCTTCGTAGTAGTTATGTTCATCAACAGCGACTATTTTAGTTATTAATACTTATTGACAAAATTTTAGATTAGATGGATGCCTGGATGTTGGTTCCTCAACCATGGTAAAACGACTCAACGAATTTGGATGAAATTAAGCAAAGTACAGGCTAGAATAGCTTATAGAGTACTTTTTTTACATATTCCGGGATAAAAAGTCCCCAGTGTGGTGCCCAGGATTTTAAAGAATAATTATACCAAGTTTCATTGTAATCGAAGAGATAGTTTTTGCGTGATGCCTGAACAAACAGACTGACTGACAAATTTTTTTTAAATCACATATTTGGTTCGGTGTCGTTCTAGTAACACCCCCTGCCATTTATTCTTCAGATTTACTTCTACAGATTTATTATAAGTATAGATTACTGAAAATAAATCTAACATGCTAGCTATATTTATAGCTTGTTTTCTTGCTATTGTATGTAGTCTCAGGTGCACAACGATATAATGAGAGTCGAGATCGCAAAGTATTGCTTTGTTAACTAAAGCTGGCGCTTTCACAGTACTCACACATATGCAATTTCGCTACAAAATATGTTCAAAAGTAAATGATTTTGATTAAAAATACGAATCTAATTTAAGTGTTGACTAGAGTAAGATGGGCACGTAAAAGATAAATAAATACAAATAAACATGTTACTAGTTATAATTTAGTATGATTATTACATAATTGCTTTAATATTGCATTTATATTATGCAGGTGCGATCGATTTACAATCTACCTTAAAGCGCAATTAGGCATTGTTTATATTTTTCGATAACTTATGCTGCTAACTACGGAATAAACACACTTCTATGATTTTTGCGTTCACAGTAAATAAATAATCACACACGATCACTTATAAACAGAACGCTGTACTTATAAACGGAAGAAAAAGTAAAACAATGTCTGTCCTCTTTACACTCATAAGCTAAACCGCGCGCGAGAGAGACGGGCAGACTTTTCATGATGCGCATAGAGTACGACATCACACCACGCGCTTATTCACAGACAAAACACACGAGCAATGTGTAAATGTGTTGAAGGCGCCAGCTTTAGTTAATTTTGGTATAGCGTACAAATAAAATAGCGGAAACTTTATAGCACAGCCACAAGAGTTGTCAATTTTAGCCTGCATACTACTTTACACCATTCTGGATTTCTTTCAAATCAAACTGTTTTATTATTTGGGCGATAAGACTATGGGATCTGAAGCAATGCCGAAAGGCACTAAGGCCACCCATTCTACTTTATTTATAGTGCAAAATTTTTTTCAATAAATAAACAACACTGGACTTTCTAAATATACGACTATTATACAAGGTGTAATTTTTGATATCCCATAACTTTGAGGTTTTGTTTCTTATTAAAAATACTTTTTGCCAGAGAATATGTGGTTCAAAAGTGCATACTTTCCAAGTTATCATCAATCTAAATATAATGAGTTCATAAATTATCACCCTTGTAAAATCTCTTTAACATTCATTCAATAGACGCGTGTCACTGAAGCCATACAATAAACAAAAAAAAACATTTTAAATAACTTAAAAATATATTGAAAAAGCATTAACAGGCGTTCAAAACACGTACCTACTTATAAAGACTCTGAAGTTTGTGAAAAGCAAGATGGTTTTGTTTGATGGTATCTCTGGTTGCTCATCACAATAATATCTTGAAACGGTCGTTCTAATATAAAACGTAAATGAATACCTTAAATATAGAGAAAAAAGCAAAAAATGGTGCTCAAAGCTTAGGTCAGCCGAGTCAACGCACCGGCCAGTCCGGCGGCAAAAGCTATAACATTTGAGTCACAAGTCAGACTCTAATAGAAGAGCTTTTTGCGATGACAGAGATAAGCTACGAAAAGGGTTCCCGCACCGGAAGGCGGAGTCGGTACTGTTAGGTGCGACGACGAGCGCAGCGAGGAGGAGCATGTTAGGTTGCATATAGTTATACACGTGCGGGAGCCGAGCGAGCGAAGCGAGCGGTGCCGCGGCAGCGGCCGGCGAAGCGCCATAAACCTGGTCAGCTACTATAGTCAACCCTGGACCATCCCGACATGGTCAAAAGTCAAACTTTTTATTTCAATCTATAAAATCAGAACAATTGCCATTTAAGTATCAACCTTAAAGCTACCTAAAAGCAACCTTAAAGCTAACAATCGGTAAATATCGATATCAAATGGGATAGCTTTTGTTGCTGCAATGTTAAATTGAAGTTATCTCACAAAGTTTACGCGACTTCGGTTAATTTCTGTACTAGAATAGATTAGAGTTTCGGCAAGTTTTTGTCATACAAAAGCTAAGCCAGTTCAGTTTGCACTTTCACTCTAATGGTATAGCCTTTGAATAGCCTTTGTTGACAACGCCGGCGGCGCCCGCTCGCACCGCTCGAACTGAGGGTAGTTCTCTTAATTAGCCTCAAAACACAAGTTTACACTAATCGCACATGTCATTTGAGTAATGAGTATATTTATTTTAGTATAAATCGCAGAATTTCCTCCACGTACCAGACTGAATATACGGATGACTTTCTGGTGTAGCTTGACTTGTAACTTTACTATCCAATGGAAAGCAAAATGAATCACATAACTTATAAAAGCGAACTTTTATTATCAAAAGTTTTTAGTTAAGCTAACTTGTATATATCCAGTAATTGCGGTTGAATTCTCAAATACATAACGCTCTACAACATCGGAGAAAATCGTTTTACAAACTTGTTTAAAAGTTATTAATTATTACTGCGCAACTTTCTATTTTTTAATTAAAGCTCTTGTTCGTTAAGTTAATTTTTTCAAACAAACACAGCTTTGTTCTCTTCCAAGAGAACTGTTTCTCTCAAAAATAAATAAAGAATAATAAGTAAAAGAAAGCATGCAAACGACAGCAAACTGTGAATGGTATTTTCCAATGAATTGGAATTAAATATCTAGAAACATTTATAGTCATTTATTGACAGTTATATCTACAGCGATATGTTTTTATACAAAGAAAAATTGTAATAACTATAATTCATGGCCGAAAATAGAAATACACAAACTATAGAGTAACATTTGTGATTACTAGCGAACACCGTTGATATTTAAATCTGCCGCTAAATGTCACCGCTTCGGCGGTGATGTGTTTCGGAAATATCTTAAAAATAGCCAGTGAATTCCTAAACCCGTTTGATTTCTTCTTCGACCTCATCTCCACTTACCATCAGGTGAGATTGAGGTCAAACGCGAGCTTAGTTTCTAATAAAAAAAACGGATTTAAACGATATTCTGGGTGGTAACAAAATCCCGTATCCCGCAAGAACGCGCGTATGGGCGTCGATGACCAACTTGCAATGAGGTACGGGGCAATGAGCAAATCGCTTTAGTTGAGTATCTGCTAATTTATACAAAATATAAATGAGCTCTTTTCACCATAAACTACCGTTTTTTTTTTATCCACCGCGCCCCGCCGGCTTTTTTCCTCTCGACCCTTAAATACTTTTAAAGCCGAGGTTCAAATTTGGACGTCCATTAAGGATAATGTCATTAAGAGTTTGTCATACACCTAGATAGAGTTAATTTGAGTTAAAATCTCCACTCAGTTGTTTCACAGTGAAAGAGAAAAACAGTTCTCATATTTGAAATGAAATTATTAAGGTGAAATACGGATTTAGAAAGATCAAGTTCATAACATAATTACATTGCCTGAACTTTGATTCCTAGAGTAAATGATGAGGCACGACGTAAGTCCCCTGCAAGCCCGAGGCACAACTGAAATAGATACAACCTGAGTGCATCTCTCGCGATCAATAAAACTTGTTGCTTGGCCCCGTTGTCATGGCAACGCGGAGGAACAGCCTCCCGAAGCGGAGATATTCCAGGAAACCTCCCGGGAATTAGCGGACCCTCCAATGGAGTACCTACTAATTACTTCATGACAATGATATTTTGAAATTTCCATGATTTTGTGATTTGTTCTGAAATTAATTTGTATTTGCTCTTTCATATACATTATGCAATTAAGCTTATGCTTGAAGTTGCGAATGATTTTATGAATTACTAGCTGCTGCCCGCGACGTCGTCTGCGTGAACGCTATGCAGCACCAAACGCACCTACGATTATAACACTGCTAGCGTGATAATATGTAGCCTATATGTTGACCCGACTTCTTAACTATCTTCATGCCAAATTTGAAGTAAATCCATGCAGTACTTTTTGAGTTTATCCCGGAAAGACAAACAGACAAACAGACAAAAATTCTAAAAACTATATTTTTTGTTTCTGTTTCGATTGTAGATCATACCCCAAGTATTCTTTTAAAAAAATATTCAATGTACAGTTTTGACTTTCCTACCATTTTATTATATGTATAGATGCTACGCATGCAAAGCATTAAAAATTATCTTCGCCCAAATTTTAAAGTCCTTGGTTTTAAACAATTTCACAATTTAAAGCCATTTTAAAACTTTCGTTCAAGGAAGTCACAAACCCTAAACTTTATGCATGTGATCCATTCTATTCCATCTTTTTCCATTACCACAAGCGTTGTCTCAAATATCACGTGCCACTTTACTTAAGGCGAAATATTTCTGACGTCACTCTTCTTATGAAAACGGCCCAATCTAAAATAAATTCTACATAAATTGTTTATTAATGTACCCAATAGGCGTTCTCGGATAAGGAACCTGCTCTATGCTCCGTTTGCCCGTACGAACTATCGCAAAAACTCATTTCTGATAAGATCAGTTGATACATTCAACAAATACCATGACTCCGAAATCGATCTTTTTAACACCACACCTACTAAATTGAAAAATATTTTGGTTAAGAAGTTGTTTATTTAAGTTTGGTCTCGTGTAGCATAAGGTATTGTTATATAAGAAGCATATTGTCATAGCTTAGATACTGCTGTTATTATTGTTATTTTTTCTTTATGTATATATATTTTTTTCGTGTATGTAACCATCTTTTTTCTATCTCCAAATGTATCTGCGGAGGCTTGTTTATTGGCTTACTCGACATTATACCTATGTTACACAATAGCATGTATGGCTTTGTGGGTGCAAATAATATATGTCTTAATAGCACCACAAGCATGTTATTGAATGTACTTGACATTAATTCTATTTATAAATTTAAATTTGATTTGACTAAAGATAGATATAACATATCTAATTTCGTTTTAAAACAGATAGCAAAAGTGCTATTAAACTTTTTATTTTTTAAAACAGCTAATTATTTAGCTAATAACTCTGCTTTTATTGAGCAGTCTTCTGTATTTTCGGGCCATAGTGAAACATATAGTTCCACTATGTTGACAAATTTGGATATTCCAAAGTCTTTAAATTAGAGAATAAGACAACAGATGCTGGAGCATCTAGCAATATGTCAATTAAATACAATGAAAGTAATTTAAACTTGGTACACCAAAATATACAGGGCATCTCGGAAAAAGTCCTGGAAATAGAATTGTTTTTGAATGCTGAGCATATAGACATACTATGTATAACAGAACATTTTTTATTAGAACACCAATTAACTTTAAATTTTGCTCAGCACCAAGTTGCTAGTTCGTTCAATAGAAAGACAGCAATACATGGTGGCTCTTTAATAATATTAAATAAATCTTTAAAATTTAAGGAACGTAAGGACATAGTGAGCCTATCTATTGAACAAACTATTGAAATATCCTGTGTAGAATTGACAAATTTTATAATTGTTTGCATATATAGACCCCCTAAATCAAACTATGATAGTTTTGAACTAGCTTTAGAAGAATTATTGTGTAAATTAAGTAATTTAACTAAGAAAATATTTGTCTGTGGGGACTTTAATGTTGACTTGTTAGAAAACTCAACCTTGAGTAAAAAGTTAATAAATTTATTTAAATGTCACAATCTTATTAACCTGTTTCTACAACCAACTAGGGTAACAAAGACCACTGCAACTTGTCTAGATAATGTGTATTCTGATGCAATTCCAGTATATTCATCAGTAATAAATAATCTAAGCTCTGATCACAGCGGTCAGTTGGTTACATTTAAATACTCAAAAGAAAAACAGGTTAATAAGAGTATAATGGTTGTTCCAGTCAACGACAAACGTTTGGAGAGATTTCGATGTGGTCTAATCAACAATATACCTACTATAGCCCACTCCAATAATGTAAATTCACAATACAGTAACTTAAGTAGATTAATAAATAAACAACATGACAGTGTATTTATTCCGAAAAAGATCTCTCTAAACCAGTGTAAATCATTTAGTGATTGGGCTACCACAGGTATACATATCAGTAGAAAGCACTTATATGATCTCTATCATGAGAAATCATATAACAAAAATGACACCTTTTGCAACTATGTCAGAACTTACTCAAAGTTATTTAAAAAAGTTTGTGCCGCAGCCAAATCAATCTATCTAGGTAATAAGATTAAAAATAGTGCTAATAAGACTAAAACTACTTGGAATATAATTAATAAGGAAACTGGGAAAGTTAAGAATCACAATAGTGAGTTTAAGCTTGTTATTGACAATACAATAATTAAAGCAGATGAAAATGTTGCGACAGCATTTGAGAGCTGTTTTGCTGACATTCCAGTTTCAACTACTAAATCATTAAGCTCATCACCTGTGGCGGCTGAATCATTGCTCAAAAATCATGTGAGTGAGTGCAAGGTGTCTTTCAAGTTCCAACCCATAGACACCGGGGATATTATTAAAACATTTAAGACAATTGATATTAAAAAGACAACTGACCTGTGGGGCATATCTGTTGAAATATTAAATTCTATTATAGATGTAATAGCTCCTTGCCTTGTTGAAATATTTAACAACTGTATTATTAGTGGGGAGTTTCCTGATTTAATGAAGCATAGTAAGGTTATACCTTTATTTAAGTCGGGTAGCACTACAGACCCTACTAATTTTAGACCAATTTCAATTCTACCTACTTGTAGTAAAATTTTTGAAAAAATTATTCTTAATCAACTCTTGGCCCATTTCACCTATAACAATTTACTTCATAATAAACAATTTGGATTTACAAAGGGCCGTTCAACAACTGATGCTGGTGTTGAACTATTTGAAATAATCTCTGGTGCCTGGGAGAGGTCACAGGATGCCCTAGGTGTATTTTGTGACCTATCTAAGGCATTTGACTGTGTTCAGCATGACACTCTCATCAGGAAACTCCATCACTACGGCATCAGAGGCACTGACCTCAAACTTTTGAATTCTTGTCTAAGTGATAGAATTCAGAAGGTTGAGGTTAACCGGAAAAGGTCGGCTGGGTCGGTTGTGAGAATGGGAGTGCCTCAAGGATCAATTCTGGGCCCATTTCTGTTTCTAGTCTATATAAATGATCTACCCTATATGGTAGGCAATAATCATGAGATTGTATTGTTTGCTGACGACACATCATTAATTTTTAAAATGATAAGACAGAAAATAAACTATGACGATGTAAACAATGCTCTCGCAAATGTTGTTCAGTGGTTCAATATAAATAATCTAGCGTTCAATGATAAAAAAACTAAATGTATAAAATTCTCTGCACCAAATGTAAAACAAGTTGAGTCTGATCTGCGGCTTAATGGGAACAGATTGAATCTAGTAGATAACACTGTTTTTCTTGGAATTACCTTAGATTCTAAATTGCAATGGGGCGCCCATATCTCACAACTAGCGAGTAGACTTAGTTCTGCAGCGTTCGCGGTAAAGAAAATTCGCTCATTGACTGATGTTAATACAGCGAAGCTGGTATATTTTAGTTATTTTCACAGTATAATGTCCTATGGCATCCTACTTTGGGGCAATGCCGCAGATATTGACACGATATTTACACTGCAGAAAAGGGCTATTCGTGGAATGTATAAACTTGGAAACAGAGAATCTCTTCGAGAAAAGTTTAAAGAGATTGGTATCTTGACCCTTGCATCACAATATATTTATGAAAACATTATGTATATTTATAAGAATAGTAATAAATTTAAAACTAGGAAAGATAATCATGATACAAATTACTCTGTAAGGACTAGGAACGACCATAAGTTAGCGTTTCCTAAATTAAGGCTGGCTAAAAGCAGCAAATCATTTATTGGAATGTCAATACGTATATATAACAAAATTCCGAAGTCAATTCAATCCCTGCCTTTCAATAAATTTAAATCAATCATTAAAAACACTCTATCTCGAAAAGCTTAGTATAAAACTAAAGATTACTTAGATGATAAAAAGGCATGGGATTAAGCACAACAGGATATTTCTAAAAGTTTCTAATTACTTAATAATTTTGTTTACAGCTTGGCTGTGCAGTGTATGTATGACATGCTGGTGACTGTCCCACTCACTTATTTTTTTGTCAAGACATCAGCAAGAACGTCATGCTCCCTCAGGCGGCATGGCTAGTGGTAGCGTCGGGTATCGGGTCACCCTCTTCCCTAAAATATGGTTGAGGAGGGTGATGGCTGGTGCTTGCGTTAACTCGTGAACGGGTGCTGCTAGCGGTGCCAGGTCGTTTTGCTAATGATACTATGACTATTTTATTCCATTCTTGTTCAAATACTCTGGTCCCAGTTTGTCATATTCGTATTGTGCATCCATAGCTAATTGCATCTGCTATGTAAGCAATTTGGTTGTGGCATGACATTGGCTCTCACAATTAGCTGTCTTGTGTTTGTTTTTTTTTTCATGTCACGGTCAATTTGTACTGTACCTATTTGTATTAATTTGATAAATCTGACTGAAAAAGAGTGCCAAGAGTTTTTTTCCGCCGGCTTTTTTTGTCTCTTGGTCTACTGTAATATCTTATTTAACAACTATCAACAACTAGTTAAAGCCGAAGTATGTGATGACTGACTTCATCAAGTGTTTTGTGAAATTCCTAAGATGAATAAAACTTTTGAATTTTGAATTTTGTTAAACATAGTTTTTAAGTAAAAGCTGTTGGCCACCCAAATATTATAAAATAAATAATATAAAATATAATCTCAATTCTAATTACAAGAAAGTATATTTAAAAAAAAAAGGGGAAATAGATACCTTTTTTCCTGTGGGTTACAGGACGAGGTATTTATTAAACCGACGTAAGTCGAGAAAGGGAATCATTCCTATACAACATTTGATACAAACAAACCATACAAAATATACTTTTGATTTTCATCAATTAATTTTCCAAAAGCTCATGTTTTTCGAACAAGGTTCCGGTTCTATTATGCATACCGGACCCCCTCGTTACGTAAGGATAAAGTTTGTTTAGGATATGGCTAACTTCGACTTTTTCTTGTTTGCAGAGTTCTTTTAGATCTTAATTTCAAAACAATAAATTTAGTAATCCGTGGTGCTGTGGACGCTTCTACAATCGTGGGGTTACGGGTTAGATTCCCGCAAGGAACAAGAAAAAACAGTCCCTGTGGGGCAAGCATGCAATCATCGTTAACGATAAATCGGGCCTTTGTATCATTTTCTTAGAATACGGCACTCAGAGTATTCGCGCCTCTACGCGCCAGCGGCGGCGGCGGGACTCGAACTCAGCCGAACAAACCTGTTCGGCATCCACGATCGCTGGCGAGCGCCCGCGCACTCAACACACACCGCTTCGCGTAGCTCGAGACTACGGTTATTTCTCTCTTGCTTTATATGTTTACTGTAGATAATATATACCGATTGAACTGAGCATTAAACCTATTCATTTATAATACAGTCCATTATTTCATTTAGCAATCGAAACGTCCACTTAATATATTCACAGAGTATATATTTTTTAGAATATGGCAGCTAAGGTCCTATGGGCTTAATAATGGTATCGAATCGAGTAACTCTACCTATGATGCGCATTTTAGCTAACAAGATAAGATAAAATGATTCGGTAATAATTATCTTGTCGATTCGAGTCTTTATCGATTTTCGCATGCTTGTCACATGTTTTTTATATTCTAGGTTTTTTATACCCTAGTTCGCTACATGGTATCTCATCATCATCACAACTCCTTGTAATGAGCCCAATACAGGGCTATGAGTCTCTCCTCTAGGTGACGAGGAGGTTTTAGGCCGTAATCCACTAAGCTGGCCTGGTGCTAGTTGGTGAATGTCAGATATTCGGGTGCCGAAATGGCTTCTGACAAAGCCTAACGACTACTGTTTACAAGTGTAAAGCACCCGGGACCGACTGCTTAACGTGCCCTCCGAAGCACGGAAGTCGTCGTGAGAAATGAATGGTCGGCGGTCAACCATCCAAGTACCGGCCGCGCCGAACGTTGCTTAACCTGTGATATCGTATGATACACACAGTAACTAATGCGCTGCGACGACTTCGAATCGAGTAACTCTACCTATGATGCGCATTTTAGCTAAAAAGATAGGATAAAATGATTCGGTAATAATTATCTTGTCGATTCGAGTCTTTATCGATGGTCGCATGCTTGTCACATGTTTTTTATATTCTAGGTTTTTTATACCCTAGTTCGCCACATGGTATCTCATAACACAAGCTTTTCTTACTTTGAGGCCATGTTGTTTGAGGATTTTATCTATTACTAGCTGACCGGGCACGTTGTTTTGCGATATAAATAAAAAAAAATAGATGTTGGCCGATTCTCATAGATACCGGATAAGCACAAAAATTTTCATCAAAATCGGTCAAGCCGTTTCGGAGGAGTATGGCAACGAAAACTGTGACACGAGAATTTTATATATTAGATTTATTAATTTAAAGGACTGAGCGACGTGGAGAAGCTTCTGGAAGGCTTATATCCAGCAGTGGACATCTCCTGGCTGGACACGATGATATTTAGAGCTTATTAACCCGATCTCGAGCGGGTCTAGATTTTCTGCAGCTTACCGTTCACATACATAAATAAATCGTAGGTTATATGATAGAAGGTAACTCATGAGCCATTGTGTTTTATATTGAATACCCACTTAAATAAAGATAAAACGAAAAGTGAGCTATTAGGCATGCAGTTGCGATAAATTAGGGCATACGATTTCAATGGACGGTTCTAACAGAGGATCTCAACCACTGTGAAGAAGACATTAGGCAGCTAGCCAAAATGGAATTGCAAAATAACTTCCTACGTTAATTGATGTTTTCTTTTTGTTTTAAGATTTAAAACTTCTTTAACCTTCATGTCAGTTTATTGTATGGTTCGGAAATTTGAGGATGAAATACGTCGTCGACAGCGACGAGCCTTCTCAAATTGATTTATAAGGCGGATGAGAAACAGCCTTAACCAAATTAACTTTTTGATCTTAAAAGCCTTTGCTCATTGGAGTAACAGAAAACCTATATTATAACTATGTGTAAGAGAACTGTTCTCTTTTATTAACAATTGGAGTAAGAAAATAAAAAGATTGAAAGCCCAAAAATTGTGATTTTGCTCCATTATAGCCAGATAGAAAAAAATAAATCTAAGTAAGAATAGTTTTGAAATAGACTTACCTATTAAATATTTGCGTTACTTTAGAACACCTAGTCACTCGTATGAGGTCTGTAGAAACACCGAAACATTGAATTTAAATGTAAAATATACTATTGTTTGTACTGTTTGTAAATACTATAAAACGAAAACTATAAATGCACGAAAAATCTCCTATTATCTACCTAATATAGCTATCGGTCGCGAATAAAAATCTACGTAGCGAAGTATAGGACATTGCTTTAGGTCTTGAGTGCTGTGTCCGTTTTCGGTTAGTTTGTAAGGAATCCTTCTGGTTTTTCCTGCCTTTGTTTTTATATCAAACTATCATTTTACCTACCTATTTTCCATTAAAAACGAAGAAAGTTCTTCAGTACAGAACTACCAGGGAAACATAAAGCTCTCTCCGAACTGTCAAACTAGTTGAAGTTAAAATCAACAAGTTGCTTTGAAACTTGCGAAGAGTAACTTGGGGATATTTGACGCATTATCGAGTTTATTCCTTTGAAGTGAACTAACTGGGTTACTCTGCTTCAAGTTGGGTGGGATCAGTCATCGTTAATTAGAGGATTATCTTGTTATAAAGTTTTGTGTTTATATTGTAATATTGTAGAAAATATAAAACAAAACAATCTAATTATAAGCCAACACGAAACTCTATAACGAGATATTTTTATATTGTTAGATTTTTATATTGTATGTATATGACGAGTTTGTAAAGGGGATGAAAGGATGTATCAATTGTACTAATTGATAAGAGAAGTGAGATTTTTTCAATCGTTGCGCCTGTTTTTATTCTTGAGCCAATGTTTTATTCTTATAAATTAATAGGATTTTAAAGCATTTACCAAGTTCTCTGTAAAGACATCGTGTCGAGGGTTTATTTAAAATTAAATTGAAATGTAAAATAAAATCGCTTAAAAACTATATTTTGTGTCGAACTAACAAAATATCAGCTTATTACAGGAGGAAATGTAATAAATAAAGGTGTCTAAAAAATGGCAAACATATAGCAATCTATTTTTTAAATCTTAATACTGTCTTTAAAAACACTTGTTTGATGTTATCGAATTTGCTTGAATTTAGAATTTCAAATATCGTCATATTATATTATTTATACATATAAAAAAGTATTGTCCAATTTTCGGTCATGTAAATGGCAACTATAGTGCGTTCACATAAGTTTACCTCCAGCTGTTAGGTTGGCTGACATGAGTCTTGGGCTTGCCGTATTAAACTTTTATCTCAAAATACCGTTTGTATTACTAATAACGTATACACCTATATTTTTGAACGTCTAAACGTGTAACTTTTAATCCCAACGCCAAATTTGAACATTCAAAGTCGTGCAGTAAAAACGTCGATAAACTTAGCTAAATAAACTTACAACCATTGCAAGACAAAACTATAAGGATGTTAAAATCGCGATAAGGACATCTGTGTCTTTATAGGACATAGGTTGAAAACCAATATTAATAAATGTGTAAAAGTTTACTAACCTGCAATTTTAATGACAAAATTTGCGGACTTCTCTCACAAAAACACTAGCGCCACTGGCTCTCGCGGCGTAGTAGCTGGTGATGGCGGGAGTATATGTCCCTTTTTAATGTTACTATTACGTTCTCATTTTCGCAGAAATCCTCACTGTAACTACCTGTTCCTGTCACAACCAGCCCCGGTCTCCCTTATAACCCGTTTACTAAAAGATTGTACTTTGCTGAAATGTAACGGTCTCTATATCACTGAGTTCGTTTTCATTACTCAAATTATTCAAAATAACATAACAGACCTCGAGTATTTCACAAACGTTTAATTTCATAAATATTGCTAATAATATTTTTTTTTACCCACAAAGATACCTCCTTAATTCTTCAATCGAAACAAAAGTATCGAGTAGCTGCTTACTCGTATTTGAATTGCATGGAAACATCCACATCTATAATCGATCTTTTGACTTTAAATGACATGAATCAATCAACAAATATCTATAAAAACATAGGTTAAGCTTGCACAAATATGATAATTATGTGAAACCTTTCCTGATTGTTTCATGTAATGAGCATATTATTGATGTTGTAAGATGTTATACTACTGCTACTGAAACCGACGCTGAAATTATGAGTGATTTGTTTCAACGCGAAAGTAATCACCAGCTCTATCAGCAATAATTTTGGACAGATCGATTTATAAAAGAGGGCTTTATAGTTCGTATGAGGTGTGATAGTATGACGTACGTATTGTAATTAGCTTTTAAGTTACCTACCTATTCTAAGCGCAGTCTCAATAAATGGTTCGAACCGTAAATACGTGTTGAATTAAGTAACCCGATCTCCTCACGTAAAGCGCACTATCACTGGTGTCAAGTCATACACAATTGGCAAGTGAGGAAGCAAATAACAGCAGAAAAATGACTTCATGCACATAGGTAGTAGAAGTAATGAATGGGCGTTTTAAACATGAATTTAAAATAGGTATTTCGCCAACGATTTAGTAATTTAAGCTTAACCCCATTTAATCGAAAATTTTACAGCGGCTGCTGCTTTTATTGATAAGTATTGCACTTCTTAAATGGATCTTAATGGATCCCCAGATAGTTGAATCACAATAATTGAAAAGACATTTCTCGAGGCCTGTATATACCAAACGGAGAGTATCGCTGTCAGCGCAGTGTCTGACAGTTTTCTTCACGTAAATCACCTTTCTGATGCGAGAGGAAGTACCTAGTTTCTATGTGATTCCCAGATATTTTACACTTGTTACTCTATTTATAATTTGGCAAGAGTTGTGGCAAAATTCACATCCAGATTGCACTGGTAAGTTCGTGGAAAAAGGGCGGGCTGAAGGTTTAGTCTTATGAAGGCATAGGTATTTAGTTTTGGACGCGTTCAGCATTTATTCATTAATACTTTATTGCACACATGACAAAAAGAGAAAAAAAAGCAATGGTGCAATGGGCGGCCTCATCGCTTCACAGCGATCTCTACCGGAGAACCCCATAGATTACTATCGAGCCAACCTTTCAGAACAGTCAATCCAGTTTCAGCTTTAGGCTCCTACCCAAGCTTTATCGTGGAAATATGCGATCGTATCATCTGCATAGCAAACAATGCTGCATCCCGTAGTTTAGAGCTGTGAATGTCGTTCGTGAAAAGTATAAACAGAACACTACCTTGGGGGACGCCGTTCATTTCTTCTTTTAATTTTTTATCATTGAAAACAGTTCTTAATTTTTTTAAGATATGCAGTTACAATATAGCCGTTGAACATTCTAATCCACTAGTCGCCATTATTATACATTGCCAAGGCACTCGTCCATTCTCCATTTAGCCATAATATTTGTATATCTGTTGTCTTTTACCTATTAAAACAAGCCATCTGTTTATTTTACGGCTACATGTCGCTGGTTGAAAACAAGTAAAAACATATTCGATTATTCATGTATACCTTTATAATCTGTTCCCCTAAATTAATTATCCTTTTACAGTTGTAAGCTTCGTAGAATGTATTTCCTCCATTCCTTTTATCGTTATACAAACCCATTTGCCTGACCGCAGTGTATGTGGCAACAGAGGCAATAAGTATTCATTCTGAGAACCAGCGCCATATTTGCTTCGCACTGAATGCTGAAATGTCGATCTTTGTTCTTTAACGTTATTTAAATTTTAACCCCTGACACAAAAGAGGTGTGTTATAAGTTTGATATGTGTATTTGTCTGTCATAATATTTTTTACAGAATTGAACTAGGGTATACCTAAATACTTCAATTCAATTCAAAACCCTTTATTGCCATTTGCATAGTGTTGATGTTTGAAACATCTATTTCTTGTAAATAGTTAGATCGCTAGACTAAATGTTAGGTACTGTTACTTATAAACTACATCACCAAACATACAATTCCCTTAAGTATTATCTCCTCATTATGGTACACGTTGTATATTCTGATAATAGTACTGCGTTTGTAGGTGGTAGTAATGAAATCTCTAGGTTTTTGAAGACCAACTGCGACTCTTTGTCTGAGAGTTTGGTCAATGACGGGATTAAATTTCATTTTATTCCGGCTTATGCTCCGCATTTCGGTGGCTTTAGGGAATCAGGAGTTAAATCAACCAAGTTCCATTTAATAAGAGTATTAGGCAATTGTAATGTAACCTATAAAGAGTTTAATACCCTACTTGTACAAATTGAAGCTATAGGTACTCGTCTGGATTCTTTGTTTTGCCTTTTTTGGTAATTTTCTTTTTTTGGACATGTATATTTAAATGAATTCATGTTTTTTACACCTCTCTTGTTTTATTTTTACAGTCGATCTTTTCAATAAACTTTTCTGCTCTTTTTTCTTTCTTTTTTGATGTTCGTGGCTAATCCACTCAGATCGTCCGCCATTGGCCGACTTGCCCAGAAACGCAATATAAGTATTTTATTTGAGGTGAGAAAAACATGTTGCATGATATGAGTGCTTTAACACGTTGTGCACCGTTGTTATTACGTTTGGCACCGGGTTTGAGGTCGACTTGAGACCGTGCAAGTCAAAATATCTCCTTTCCCTTTCTGAAATAGTTAAACCTATGCGTCCATCATTACCCGCCGTCCGTGATTCCCCCACTCTCCCCTACTAAATTTTTGGTCACTGACCCCCTTATCGTTGGATCCAGACGATCTCATGCCACTTACTGCCGAACATTTGTTGAAGATCTTCGAGATGTTTCTACTCATCATCAGATGGCATCAGAGGCTGGAGCAACTTCGGCAGCACTTCTGGCAGAGGTGGAGTAAAGAGTACATCTCAGAACTCCAACGAAGAGTCAAATGGAGCAGTCAAACTGACTCACTTAAATTGAAAACTTTCGTTCCCATTAAGGAGGATAATCTCTCTCGACTTCACTGAGCCGAATCATTGGTCTTCCCGTGGAACAGATAACATCTGCAGAGTTGATGACATCCAGACTCAATCTGGGATTGTTAGAAGAGCTTTCTCAGAAATATGTCCACTGAATATGTTACTACGAAGAAAAAGTTTTCATTTTCATTCACTGTTAGATTTAGAAGAATCATCTGGTTAACAGCGAAGCTCTCAACGGCTGCGGGCATGTTGATGTTTGAAACATCTATATCTTGTAAATAGTTAGATCACTAGACTAACTTGCTTGGTGGTAGGATCCCTTCTGGGTCCGCCTGGCTAGCGACCACCCTTTATATAAAGTCTGTCGCCAAATATTACCGCTCCGGCGGTAATGTGTTCCGGCAATAGTGTATAAAGAGCCAGTTCCTTCCTAAACCCGTGTGCTTTCATCTTCGACCTCATCGTCACTTACCATCAGGTGAGATTGAGGTCAAACGCGGGTTTAGTCACTCATAAAAAAAAAAAAAAAAAAAGTTTTTTACCGTTTAAGTAACCTTAATTTTGTATCATAGCAAAGTTGACTGGCAGCGTAACTGCTCAGTATCTTAGTAGTAGGTTAATTACTATAGATATTCTTTTTTTTTATATTGTAAGGATAGGACGTTTGTCTTCCATGCCACCTGATGGAAAGTGCGCATGAAGACTATGGTGTTACACGTCCATCCACGAGAAACCTATTCACTCGACACTTAAAAGTTCCAGGACTGTAGTGGTCAGGAAAAACAGACGCAGGCAGATTGTTCCACTCCTTGGCAATCCGTACCAAAAAGGAACTATCGAAGCGTTTTGTTCGACTTCTTGGTAAATCCACTATATAGGGATGGAAGTTCTGTCTGCGTCTGGTAGTCCGGTGGTAAAAAGGGGTGGGTTCAATTTGGTCAAAAAGAGCACTCGCACACTCACCAAAATGTAGCCGATAAAATACTGTCAAACAAGCAACCTTACGACGATGCTCTAATTTTTTATTTGTAAGGTTGTTGTTGTTTATGATTTTACGGGCTCTTCGGTCAACAGAGTCTAGCGCTTCGAGCTGGTATTTGGCAGAACCATCCCAAAGGTGACTACAGTACTCCATGCACGACCTCACTTGGGCTGTGTATAAGTTGAGCAGCCGTTCAGGGCTGAAGTACCACCGGACCTTCGAGATGATACCCAATTTTTTTGAAGC
The DNA here is from genome assembly GCA_944452665.1 of Stenoptilia bipunctidactyla. Taxonomy (NCBI): domain Eukaryota; kingdom Metazoa; phylum Arthropoda; class Insecta; order Lepidoptera; family Pterophoridae; genus Stenoptilia; species Stenoptilia bipunctidactyla. The sequence goes on from OX101730.1 coordinate 3,916,786, forward strand.
CGTTTTTGCCATAGACTCAATTTGTTGTCCGAAGTTTAATTTGGACGTTATAGTGACGCCCAAAAGCCCTAGTTGGTCGGTGATGGGAACAGATACATTCTGGAAAGTGGGCGTAAAAGTAAAGGTGCTCTTTTTTGCGGAGAATAGACACGCTTGTGTTTTGGAACCTGGATTTCATGGGCGCTCGTTCGCGCATTGGATATATATCTCTCAACAACAGTGCTGTCATCAGCATATCCAATAATGCCTGGTGTTAGGAGGTCATTAATGTGCAGCAAGAATAAAGTTGCAGAGAGAACAGATCCCTGAGGTACCCCGGCATTAATCGCCATTAGGTCAGAGGAGTAGCCGCCTAAGACTACTCGAATCGACCGTTCCCTCAGAAAATCAGATATCCAGGTGCAGAGCCCGGTCGGTATGCCATATGCTGGAAGCTTGCTTAAGAGACCATCATGCCAGACCCTGTCAAAGGCCTTGGATATGTCTAAGGAAACAGCTATTGCTTCACCATGACCCTCCAAGGCCTCACTCCATAAGTGTGTGGCATACACGAGAAGATCGCCGGTCGAGCGTCCACTGCGGAAACCATATTGGCTATCGCTTAGGAGCTCGTTGGTCTCGAGGTATGCCAGGAGTCGATTGTTCAATACATGTTCCATGACTTTGCAAAGTATGGAAGTGATTGAGATTGGTCGATAGTTGACAGGATCAGCACGGCTTCCCTTCTTCGGTACTGGTTGTACGTTAGTCAGCTTCCAGGATTTTGGGACTTTACCAGATTCCAAAGAAAGTCTATAGAGACGCGTCAAAACGGGAGACAACTCAGCTGCGCAGCGTTTCAACACCACTGCAGGAATACCATCTAGACCGATAGCCTTATTCACGTCTAGGTGCAGCAAGCATTTAAGAACCTCCTTTTGGCGAATATGAACGGTACCCATTGTAGGACCGAACTGAGGTAATTGGGGTGGAATTTTTCCTTGGCTATCTAGACGAGAATTTTCCGCAAAGATACTGGCTAATAAATCCGCCTCTTCCTTAGCGGTGTGGGCCAGAGAACCGTCAGGTTTCCGCAGTGTCCACGGCTTTGCTTCTGCGAGCGGTTGCCCAGGCTTTGTACGCTTCTCGCTTACGCTTTTCAGTGGAAAAGCATTCAGCACTAAACCATGGGCGAGCTTTGGTTTCAAGGGATAGATCAGCGTAGGGAATGAAGAACTCCATTGCTTGACCTATCACACTTGAGACTGCATCAGCGCAGCACGATGGATCGGTTGATGTAAAACAAGCTTGCCGCCACGGATAAGATGCGAAGAAATGTCGCATTTCATCCCAATCTGCCGACTTGTAACGCCATACTCGCCTAGAACCACTTGGTCGGGTGTCAGGTGGCGAGTACTGCGATACAGATTTCACCAGACAGTGATCGGATGTCCCTAAGGGTGCAGTGACGGACACCGAATATCTGTCGGGATCGGTTGTCAGCAAAAGGTCCAGGCAGTAAGCAGTGTGGCCAGCAACGTCTGGGATGCGCGTAGGCTCGTCAACAAGCTGAGAGAGGCCATGAGTGAGCGAAAACTTAAAAGCCTCTCTACCAGCATGGTCAGTGTCCTGAAACGGGTATAACCACTGTCCGTGGTGTGCGTTAAAATCCCCCAGGAACACCAACTGCGCTGTGGGAAAACGTTGCTGAACCTTGTCCGCTGTACTGCTGAGATAGTCCATAAGCCTTGTTGTCTCCCGATCTCCGCTGTGTGACCGATAAATACCAGCGTATACCATTTGGTCTAGGCCGGTATCTATGTGAACCCACATAACTGAAAGGTCCGGCACTTCTAAGTAACGGAGACGCTGACAACAGATCTTGTCACTGGCATACATGCACACTCCGGCGTGCGGGTGGAATTTGGACTCCAGGATGTAACCTGGGTAACAGAGGTATGCTGAGTCTGACGGATCACAGATCTGCGTCTCCGTTAGGAAGAGTAGGTGGGGTCTCTCCGTCTCGAGGTGGTGGTGGACATCATTGAGATTAGAGTGCACTCCTCGGATGTTACAGAAGTGCACTTTAAACGAGAGGAAGTGCAACCGCTGTGTTCAACCTTAGTCTTCCAAAGAAGAGTAGTGCAACCTTACTCTTCTTTGGACCTTTCATTAATTTTATAGTGGAGTGAATAGGGAGGAGAACAGAAGTTGAGTGAAGTGCTGCAAATGGAACCAAGCAACTCGATAGGGGTAACGCACCTTTGTGAAACTCGCTTGGAGACTGCGGGGACGCCCGAACCCCCCCGAGTTCGCCATCGGGTCCTCTCAAACCGGTCGCCACGATGGCACGATAAAGCCTCCCGGGATTTTTCGCGAGGTGGCGGGGCAGCCTTTTGCATGTGGCTGGCATGCTACTTGGGCCCCCTACTACCTGCGGTCGGCCAGCGGTGCACCGTGCTTCGGATCCCGCTACCCTCCAAAACGAGTCACCCGGTGAGTCATTATCCTACGAGTTGAAAACAGTTCTCCGATGCAGCACGATTACTCAGGCCTATCCTCCTCAATGGCTACACTAGACATCATGCCGGAACGCAACTAGGTTACTTGGCGGCATGGTTTTGTCTAGTGGGTGGTGACAAGCCACGGCAGAAGCCTACCACCAGATTTTACTGCTCGTTTAGCACCACCCAGGGTCCACGTACAAGGCATCGAGGGCTAAACCTTGCGGACGCGAGCAGTTTTCAGTCCCCAATTTCTTATGGATAGTCACATTAGATTTGAGCTTCGAAGCGATCACACTGAAGTATTTGATTTCTCCTCATTTAATACAAATTTAATCAGCGGAAGTCAAAACACATAGAATGGAGAAGAAATTTTAAAAAATACAGTATTGAAACATTAAATGTGCAATAAATACCTAAATGTCCCCGAATATTGGTACTTATAAGAACCATAACTTTGTTATCAATGTTAAGATATTATAATTTAATAATCACTTAAGTTATAAGCAACCTGAAATAAACTATCAAGCTTAAGTAATAAACTGAACATTTTTCCATTACCTATCTATAGGTACACAAGTGAGCTTAGGAAAGATTTTCGAAACTGACCCAGCTTGAACTCAAATCCAAGACATACTATATCAGACTATAAAAGAGCACTCGATTTATGGATTAGGTTTATATCAAGGAAGCCTGCAAAAAGGCCCAGGATCCCCTTGACTCACAATCCTATAATCATAACAGCCTTTAATATTCAGCCCTCAATTGCAGCACCATGATTCTCTTCACAGGGGGACAAAGAGTTTTATCCCGTAAAGCATCGGTGCCTGGTTGGAAGATGTTAGATTTTTTTGTAACAGCACGAAATAACAGAAGTCATCGAGAAAAATCAATGAAGGTCTCCCATCCTAGTACCGACCGGACCTAACATTGCTTAAACTGATGTATCAAATGTTTCGGTAGTATCTCCAAATCAACCACCAATCGCTACGACGACCGAAGCCAGTAAACATTAATTTTAGTCTGTACCTCAAATTTTAAACTGGCCTACTGATCCTGTAATATCACAGGCTATATCGCTGTAGTCACATACCTAAAAACACGTTGTTTTGTTGGCTGTACGTTTTGAAAGGTTCGGCTAATGGACGTGCGGACGATGGATGAGCTCCGAGCGGGGATTGACTCCATCAAGCGCGTGTTCCGGAAATTTTTTAGGCTTAAAACACATCCAGTAAATATTTATATTACCAGGTTTGAGACTTCTCAAATTGAATAAACATTGTCACGGTTTTTCAAAAAAGGATAGTTTGTTTTTAATACCTTAGCCAAGTTCTACCACCATACTTTGGTCAATAGTTTTAAATATAAATTCACAAATTTATTTAAGGTTTTGCTTTCAAGAATCTTATGACTTTGAAGTGATTTGCTTTATTGTATTGCAGTTCGATGTTTCCAAAATTTAGAGGAATGATTATTCATATCTTTTTCTTTTTGTTGTATTAAAGCAAATTTTACTTTTCAAATTTTTGTTCGATACTTTTTTTATTTGAAAAAGAGGTGTTTTTTAGAGATTTCTCGATATATCTCTTAAACTGCCGGAGCAAACTACATGAAATTTTTCTGAGTGTAAGATATTATATCGTTTTAAAAAGCTGTCAAAAAATATTTTCAATAAAATGTACACAATCGTTACAAGAAGCAAAAACAGGTTTTGAGACTTACGTCCTCTAGTTCCGAGCTAAAAGTGTTAAAACAGAACAGGCAATTCTAACCTTTACGTCCACTGGAAAAGACCTTATATTGATCGTTCATGGGATCGACAGCTCAGTGCCGCTCGGTTCGTCGAAGGGGGAACACGTATCACTTTGTCGTCGGCAGTGCTAAGCTTACGTACGATAAAGGATTAAAATACATAGTACAAATTTATAATTGACTATAATGGGAAATAAAAACATTATATCTAAGCGGCAGGGATAGCGCGCTAGTCCATTTATCGGTTCAAAAACCAATAGTGGGTTTTGAAACTATTTATATTAAAACATGATAACTGAATTTACGTTGCAAGATGAGGTATTGACTGACGGAGGTCTACTTATAATGGACGGCATGTGAATTTGTATGAAACTGTCAATCTCTACCAGATTAGCCTGACCTATGCCTCTGACGAAAAGAAAGCGATGTGAGTAGGATGCAAATATAAAAATGCGATGTAGACATACATCGCCGTTTTTTATGCAATTCGTGACGATTTAGTCTAGTACGAGATTCAATGTATTTAAATATTATGTATCAATATTACGATATGAAAAAAATAGTTTTTATTGCCTTATCAACAATATTTTTCAGAAATAAAAAGTCTTTGGCACAGAGCTTCTTTGGCACAGTGGAGTCGTCATCTGAACTAACTAATTTACTTATGGTTAAAAGGTTAATCTATTTACTTATTTTATACTTTTACTGATATCACTAAATAATATTGTTTTTTTATTTAAATTCACCGTACCGGTTAGTAAAGATACAATTATTTTTTTTTTAAATATATTCTTATATCAAATTAATTTTTACACAAAGATTGTAAACATACCAACAAATAGTTTTATAATGCCTAATAATACCACAGCTCCAATGAGTGAACAAGAAGTACGTGACATAATGATTTTCTCTGTAGTTTTTACTTTTTATATTGGCTCGTTTTTCTAGTTTTAGCTAGTTTTTCTCTGTAGCTTTGATTTAGTTTAGATTGTATACGTACCTACTCTATTTGGCAGTGTAAATAATAAAGTTTTTTTTAAATATTTACAATTTTGGTCATTACTATACAGGGTTAATTTAATTAAAATTTTATAAAAAAACAAATTTAAATTAACCCTGTAGATTATTTATTTAGAAATTTTATTTAGTGTTATTTAGTAACTTAAGTAGAAAATAATCTTTCATTAAATAATATTTTATAGCTTTTTTAGTTATACAGGGTGGATTTTTTTATTCCACCTGGAGGGAAAGTAGGTACTCTAAATAATAGAGATAACAAATTTTACTCAAACGAAATATTCCTTTATTTCGGAAAAGAAATAAAGCTGCATTCAAAGATTTTCGAAAGTTCGCTCGCCTCACCCGAGAATCAAATCGACTAAAATCCGTAAAAAAAATTTTTATTGCGTCGATCGTTAGGGTCAATTGCAAGGATGAAATCTCTCTAGCATACTTGGTTAATTGAATGAAAGGAATACCATGAAATCTTCAATTATTTTAACTACTAACAAAATTTACAAAAAATGGCAATCGAAAATTTGTTATCTCTATTATTTAGGGTGTTACCAGACCAATCGATCTATAGTCGATCGAAGTCGAGAACTGATATGGTAATTTAAATTGATAGAAGGATACCGTTCCGATATGTCAAGTATTAATTCCTAATGTATTACTATATGTCAAGCCACACACTGCATAGTAAAAGTCTATCATCGTCAGTGAAAAATATTTGTGTTCTCATATAATAAGTTGTTTTTTAGGAGATCGCACATTTGGATACAATAGATAACGATAATTTGCTTCCCGAAATCTCATTTCAAAACAGTGGCAAAGATAATATTTGTAATACAAACATAGGCGAAAATTTACAAGAACTACTCTCTTTGACTAATTCGGTATGTAAAATTCATACGTTATTGAAGTTGTTTTTGTCCCTAAAAAATGATCATACCTATTTTTTTTAATCTGTAGTTTTAGCTATCTTTGAAACCCTTCATAGGTTGCGTAAAAGTTAATTTTTTTCAGGAAGTCAAACTCCTTATTCCTTATATAATCAACATACAATATTTTTTAGATCAGTTAAAAGTTACGTTTTTGACATTTAAAAAGAATAATTTTTCAGAAATTACTTTCCAAAAACTCAATTAAATTCAAGAACATAAGGAAATTTCACTCTTTTTCTAAACATAGTGTTCTCGTTATCAGATAGTCCTAAGGTCCATCTATCTCCAGTGTCATCCAAACGAGTCGTTTTTTGGATACCCTGTATATATAAAGTATGTCATCATTAATATTAATAATTTTTGCTGAATTTTCACTCTTTGTTTATTTTAAGAATCTGTAGTTTGATAAAAAATATACAATTATTTGCGTTAGATGTAAATATGACTGAGTTGTGATAAAAGTTACTACGTATAATGCATACGGAAGGTTGAATTCATGCAAAAAATTCATGTTCGTCAAAACTCTCCTTTCTTGTAGGGATACAAATTATAAATCCGACAAGACTCATCATAATCTCTTATCTTAGTCGATCGAAGTCGAGAACTGATCGTTTTTGGACACCCTGTATATACAAAGTATGTCATCATTATATAAATAATTTTTGCTGATTTTTCACTCTTTGTTTATTTTACGAATCTGTAGTTTTATAAAAAACGAGCGTTTGCCCGCGACTTCGTACACGCATAAACTCAAACGTCCTATTTTCCGTTTCCGTGGGAATTCTGGGAATTCCTTCCATTATACAAACAGACACTTATTGAGGAACCTTTATACCAAGTATCACATCCGTGCACTCAAAGAATAACATTTTTAACCCCCGACGCAAAACGAGAGGGGTGTTATAAGTTTAACGTGTCTGTGTATCTGTGTATCTGTCTGTGGTATCGTAGCGCCCAAACGGATGAACCGATTTTCGTTTAGTTTTTTTTGTGTTATAGATAATTTTATCCCGAGTGTTCTTAGCTATGTTTCATGAAAATCTGTTCAGCCGTTCGAAGATCATCAGCTCTTTTCTAGTTGATGAGGGGATCTGACTACCTTCCATATGTCCTTTCGATGCGAAATTTGGTACCGTATTGCTTCAATTATATTGAAAGTATATGGTAAGGTAACCATGACCTGATCCGCCGTTTGAAGGTCATCAGCTCTCTAACAGTTGATGAGGGGACCTGACTAAATTCCATATGTCGTATCGATTCGAAATTTAGTGCCGTATTACAACAATGATATTGAAAGTATATGGTAAGGGAACCATGACCTGATCAGCCGTTTGAAGGTCATCAGCTCTCTAATAGTTGATGAGGGGATCTGACTAACTTCCATATGTCGTATCGATTCGAAATTTGGTGCCGTATTACAACAATGATATTAAAAGTATATGGTAAGGTAACCATGACCTGATCAGCCAATTGAAGATCATCAGCTCTCTAATAGTTGATGAGGGGATCTGACTAAATTCCATATGTCGTATTGATTCGAAATTTGGTGCCGTATTACTACAATTATATTGAAAGTATATGGTAAGGGAACCATGACCTGATCAGCCGTTTGAAGGTCATCAGCTCTCTAATAGTTTATGAGGGGATCTGACTAACTTCCATATGTCATATCGATTCGAAATTTGGTGCCGTATTACAACAATGATATTAAAAGTATGTGGTAAGGTAACCATGACCTGATCAGCCAATTGAAGATCATCAGCTCTCCAATATTTGATGAGGGGATCTGAATAGCTTCCATATGTCGTATTGATTCGAAATTTGGTGCCGTATTAATACAATTACATTGAAAGTATATGGTAAGGGAACCATGACCTGATCAGCCGTTTGAAGATCATCAGCTCTTTAATAGTTGATGAGAGGATCTGACTACCTTCCATATATCCTATCGATTCGAAATTTGGTACCGTATTACTTCAATGAAATTGAAAGTGTATGGTAAGGTTAGTATGACCTGATCAGCCGTTTGAAGATCATCAGCTCTCTTATTGTTGATGAGGGGATCTGACTACCATCTTCCTAATATTAAAACCTACTTTAAAAAGTACAAAATAAAAGTAAAATTAAAAATTTTAAAAACCCCCCGACACAAAAAAAGACCTTAAAAACTAACAAATAATATTTTAAACCTATTCTAATTATTATCGTACATATATTATTGACTGTAAGACTTGTACTTTAAAATATTTTTATTTTCCGAGCGTCGTCGCCGCGTCGGGGGACCGCTAAGTGAGAAAAACAGTTGTCAGTTGCAGATTGCATCATAAGAATTCACTCCGAAAAATTCGTAAAATCGACACAACCGTCAACGTCGTCTGCCCTCACGTGTCTGCCCGTTCGGGTCGCCGCACTTGGTGCCGCCCACCCCCGCGCCGCAAGCCGCACACCGAGCTCGCCGCGCGCGGCATTACGTAGAGCGTAGACTATGCATGAAACTTAAGATGGCTCATACCTAAATGTAATAATAAATTAGCTGTTGTTGGCTTAATACTTTATATACTTGAGCGGTCCCCGACGCGGCGACGAAGCTCGGAAAATAAAAATATTTTAAAGTACAAGTCTTACAGTCAATAATATATGTACGATAATAATTAGAATAGGTTTAAAATATTATTTGTTAGTTTTTAAGGTCTTTTTTTGTGTCGGGGGGTTTTTAAAATTTTTAATTTTACTTTTATATCATACAAACTAAAACATCATATATTTCCCGTTCCCATGGAAATTTCGGGAATTCCTTTCATAACACAACCAGTCTCTTTTTGAAGAACTCTTATGCCAAGTATCATATCCGTGCACTCAAGGAATAAGATTTTTCATACAAACTAAAAAGTCCAATAATTCCCGTTCCCGTGGGAATTTCGGTAATTCCCTCCTTAGTGCACCTCTACATCCCCTAAAAAATGTATGTTACGAATTCAGCTCTCTACGCCCAGTAGTTAAGGCTGTACGTTGTCTGTCAGTCACTCAGTAACTCAAATCAAATCAAATCATTTTATTGCGTCAAATATGGTTTACATTTTGATGGTCGGCTTATATATAGGTCTCATATTTCACTGTTATACAGCATGCAATAAATAACAGTCAGTAACGGAACAGTTTTATATATATAAAACTATATTTACAATTATATTTGCGTTAGATGTAAATATGACTGAGTTCTGATAAAAGTTACTACATACAATGCATACGGAAGGTTGAATTCATGCAAAAAATTCATGTTCGTCAAAACTCTCCTTTCTTGTACAAATTATAAATCCGACAAGACTCATCATAATCTCTTATCTTGTCCTAGAATCTATAATTCGACTTTTTATTATAATAAAATAGTTTTTTTTTCAATATTTTTTAATCTAGATTAGGTAAATACTGAGCGTTCCAGATATTGCTTAAATATTTAAATACACTTCTTAAATAGACATAAAAATTTTGGTATTCACACCTACACACTTACAGGCAAACACTTATTAATTATCATAAAAATGTTTGCTTACAGTTTTTTTGAGTTTCAAATATTTTGATTCAATTCTTATTCCAGGTAAAAATAAACAAAAATTCTTATTGGTATTTCCAAGTCCAAGGTCAAATGCATATCGCAAAGAAAACTAAATGTCTCTTAGCTATATATAGGACGACCTACCATATAGGACGACCAGTTTTGGAAGAAAGAAATGGAACCCAAACTTGTCTCATTTTATATGGAGTGTTTGTTGCCTGAATTGGTGGATCCTCGCTACCCAACAACAAAAAATATTCGAGACCCATCAATAGTAAATGTTTCCACACCTACCTTGTCGACGATCAATATTCAACCATTTGAAGTAAATAATAGTACTGATGACGTTTTATTTCTTCATAGTCAACCAGTTCGACAACGAAGATTGGATTTTTCGGAATTGTAAAAGATTGTTTTTTTTTTCTTTTGTAAAATAAATATATATAAATAATAAATATAAATATATACATTACATTATTACTACATTATTAAGTTCAAACTCTGTTTTTTTAATATGTTAGTAACTATGTATAAGTAATGCCATTGAATTCAACATAAATATCAGACGTAAATATAACAAATTATTAAAGTCGATCAAATTATAATAAGGGAACAACAATTACAATTAATCACTTTAAAAAAATTACAAAAATATAACACGTTAGGTACTTATAATTAATGAAACACTGACATTCAAACATTTAACATTTTTTCACTAAACAATATTAAGCGATTATAAAAATACTTTTAATAACAGTTGTTGCGACTCCGTAGATTTCTTGTTCCTTAGGTTTGAACGCTGTTGACCTGCGATGGCGCCATTGGCGCGAAATTCAAATCTTAAATTTTTAATGACGAGTGTAGCGTGAGGGGCGCGTCAGGGGCGCGCGGAAAAGGGCAGTGCGTTATGAAGTTATATTTTTTGACAGTGCGCTCTTAACACAAAACTACAAACAAGACAACACAATAAAATAAAGAAATATACAATAATAATAAAAGAAATAAACATAAAAGTACAAAATGCAAGATACAGTCAACATTGACACTAGAACAAAATTAAACATAAAAAACAAATATAAGCAGAAAAATACCAATTATGAAAATAAAATTATAACATTTTTTTAAACTACTTTATATAATTTTAAAAGTTGCCCTGTACTGCAGTGAGCGTGTTAAATAAATAGGACACATCTCAGCATAATGCTGCAGCAAAAGCCACAGCGCTGATTTTCAGATGTGCCCCGGTGATGCGTGTGCTCGTCTGCGCAGCATTTACACTATACATGACATGACTGAAATATGATAAACTTACTTAATAATGTATTTACACCCAATATACAATAATACTACATATACTTACATAAAATAAAAGCCTATAAATAAATAAAATAAAATATATAAGTACATAAAAACATTAGTGTCAACTATTTCTAGTATGTTAAAACAACACTTGGTATCATTAATTGGTGTTGTAATAAATGCCTCTTAACTCATGTTTTAAAGGATTGCAATGAGCCGAGTTTTCGAATGAGTGGTGGTATGTTGTTCTAACATTTGGTGGCCAAGTATCTAAAACTACCACGGAAGGCATATTAAGAGGTCTGTTCAAAACTCGACAGTCCCTACATTTAGCGCGCCACTCTAGTTTACCTTAGAGATATTCGGCTGCCTTATCACGTAACTTGCAAGAGCAAAGCGATGGCATGAATTGCGCAAGATTTGCTAAAAAATAACTTATTCGTATCCGACGACTGTGCTGCCTCTATCATACAATCGATGTACTAAAAGTGCATATAATCCCTTTGACTTTCATACTTTTCGTGTGTACTTTTCTGCGAAATTTTAAAAGCAAAAACATCTGTTTCACATTTTATTAGTTTCTTTTTTACTACCAAATAAATGCATTCTGCGATCAACGAACGATTGAACAGCTATCGCTTACATAATACGATGTAAAGCAATGGATCGCGCGTTCATGGCGTGATGACTGCGCCATTATAGCTGATCGCTAATATTTACGTGATAAGACAGCCAGTTCTAATCAAACCAAACAGTAGGGAGGCCAAATGTAACTCCCTGCGTAAGGCTATTTTAAGTAAACCTGCGTTGTTAAGAAAGGTTAACATGTGTTCGGGGAGGGATCTTAAAGCAGTACCTATTCAAGTATTTCCAATGTACTAAAAATTAACAAAAGCATAAGGTTCTCAAGGTTCTCAAATTCACATCTTTTCTTTCATTGTTGTTTTTTTTACCTATAATCTCTGGACCCCCAAAATATGAAATTTTACGGGGTCTGTAAAATTTCATACTTACAATATTTATAAAATCGAAGGAGTGCTATGCGTTCATTACAAAATGTCAATCACAATCACACACATACGTTGTATAACAAGGCCACTCACCCTGCAGCGATGCCCCACTGCTGGGACGCGGCGTCCGCGGCGTGGTCGAACAGCGTCAGCCCGACGAGTGCTACTGTCGGCACGATCGTCAGCGGCGTCACGAAGCGAAGCAGCGAACCGATCACGCCGAAGTAACCTGTTTATTATTGTTATGATAGAATTGTATTTATCAATGAGTTTAGAGAATTACCATAGCTGTAGCACAGTACAGATATCTACAGTAATTCAACTTCATACAAACGGACGAAACACGAGCTATACCTACGCGGCTCGGTCTCGACATGCGCTCGGCATGCGGCCAGTCGCGAGTGCCTGCATACCGAGCTTTACGTTAATATGCGGATTGTTTATACTTTAAAATGTAATAGGTAATACATCTTTTCGTGGATCTCAATTGAGGCGCAAGTATTTTTTGGTCGCTAATTTATAAAACCGATTTGTTATTCAAACATAAACATGGTTTTTTCGACACAAAACGTATTTTTGTTGAACACTTCCTATTCAATTTACAAAGTGCTTTATTTGTTTTTATAAAGAAAGTATATTAACAGTCACAAAACAAAACTAAGTAGGCAAATGTAATTTAAACGCTGAAGGCGGGCAGCCCTATCACATGTGAACGGACCGCGGCGCTGTAGGCATTTATTTCAAAGATGCGGCCGAGTTGAATTACTGTATATATCTATACTGTGGCTGTAGTTCGTATAAGATCAGTAATAATAAAATTGCCCTAATGCCCCTGGATAATTGTGTCGTAAAACGTAAACAGCTGTACGTGTCTCGCGTGCACAACGCCTTCACGGCGAAGGATGTAGTGGAGTATCTGCACGCGAAGACAGGACTCAACATGAGGGTCGAGCGGTTGGAGTCCCGTCACAGAGTGAGTTTCAACTCCTTTGTGGTGAGAAGGCCGACCGAATATCTGTCGACCTACATGAAGGAAGAGTTCTAGCCGCATGGTGTCGTATTCCGTCGTTTCCGAGGACGGTTACTTAACACAAAGATGTCGCGTCGCAGCTCATACGTGGGAATTGAAGTGTAGTTTTAAGTATATTGTGTGTATATTAGGGTAAGGTATATATTTTCTATGGGCCTTAGATTTAGTATTTAACATTCTGTACTATTCTTATGTTGCCTGAAATAAATGATTTTATTATTATTATTTATTAGACGACCGGCTGGTGTAGCGGTAACATACATTGCCTTCTTTGCCAGAGGTCCTGGGTTCGAATCCCGGCGGCGGCGGATATTTGTGTGATGTACACAGATATTAGTCGTCAAGTCATGGATGTTTATATCGCACGCTTAATAATAAAGAGAAATAAGTCAAAAATTAGGTAAATCCAGATTTTCTAATAAAACGCATTAACAACTGAAGAAGAATAAGTAGAATTCGACAGCCGCTCGATTTAGAGGATTTTGAGCAAGACAGAAGGTCGGTCGCCTCTTTCTTTCCAAACAGGTCATCCGTGTTGTCTGTCAAAAAGTAAAGCATTCAGTAATGTTTCAACCTTTGTGATGAAAACACTTTCGATTTTGCCGCTTAAAGTGAAATATTGCTTTTTATCATAAAAACTTAAGTATTTTTATGCCATTTAATTTATTAATAAAGTGAAATGTTTTATTTTCGGTCTCTTTAATATTCAAAATGTATCAATGTTTTGGGAACATTTGAAATTATTTCGGTTTATTTCTTAAATCTTATATTTGTTGAATGAAATATCTCGAGTTATTGCGGTTTATGATTAAGAAGCTATCGATATTTTTTAAACATTCAATGTTACTACTTTTTATTATCAAAAAGTGACAACCGATCGAAAAATCTTTAGTATTTATTTCGGTTTATTATTAATAGCCAAGAATATTGAGTTGATTTTTTGAGACTTATTGCTATTTTTGATTATTTAAGTACTGCATAGGCACGAAAATGTTTTCAAGAGAACGAAAGATGTTACGCCTACCTAACACACCAGCGCCTCAAAATGAATCTGAAAGTGCAGAATCCGTGTTTGATATCGATCCGGGTTTATTGGTAATTTACTCATTTAGATAAATTATCTTATACCTAATTTGTAACTTTATATTTTATCAAACAAAGTTATGCGTAAATACTAATTAATCACTTTTGTTATAGGATTCACAAGATCAAAAATACGCCTTTATCATTAATGTAGAAGATGCTAACTCCCCTACTTTTGATTTAATAACTTTCATTGATGTAAGTAATGTTAAGGTATTTAAGCTTTATTAAAGGCATAATTTAAAATAGAGAGTATTCCATAAGTTAGATTGTATCGAATTAAATTTTTCAAAAACCTCCTACACCAACACCATAAATATATACATCACGCCTGTGTCCCTTATGGGGTAGGCAGAATACCAGAGGTTACAAGACCATCTGATGTCACGTTTGAAAAATTTGGAGGTATTATAAATTATAATTATTATAAAGATGGAGAGAGACTATTGTAGTGACAGAGGGTCAGCCTATCGCCCACAAAAACGCCTTTAAAACCTCTCACATCTCACATTTGAGTACGTAACTCTTTCAAAGACATAAGAAATATAGTCGCCGAGTCGTCATAAAGTTACCATGTGGAGACAAGTGTCACTTCAATGTTCACAAAAAATTAACACTGAGGATCGATTCATTATTTTCCGGTGGGAATTAGCTGATTTAAGTAAGCAATTATCAATTCATGCAATAAGAGTCTGCTAGACATTTTTCAAAAGCAGTCTCGATGTGTCAGTCTTGATGTGATTGATACTATCAGCACAAAATAAATAGTACTGGAATGGTAGAAAAAGATCGTCGGCAAAGCATGGGAACCACAAGCATATAAGCTTGAATCTCATTAAGTCAGGGCCACAATGTCTAGGCATGGTAATAAAACAATTAGGATTTGTACGGCGATTTTACGAACAAAAAATAAAAAAACAATAGAGAAACTGAAAAAAAATACAATAGAGAAAATGGCTTCTTACAAAATATTTAGTACACAATATTATATAAGCTTTTTTCAGCCACGCAAAGATGAGTGTGATCTATGTAGGTACTTCTTTTTCTAACTTAGATGCATTGAGTTTTTATTACACATAGTAACTCAATGATAAGATGGTGATAAAAGAAAAGATATAAAAGAGATTTATGAAAATAGACTTACAGACTAGAGACTTATTTCGGCCCTGCACAGCTTCTTAACTTATAAACAGCTCAAGTGCGATCATGCATGAAGTACTGCAGTCATCATTGGGATGGTTCAGCCAAATATCAACTCAAAGCGCTGGACTCCGTTGACCGAAGAGCCCGTAAACTAATAAACAACGTCGACCTTAACAAAAAAACTGCAGACCCTAGTCGTAAGGTTGATGTTTAACCGTTTTGGTGAGTGCGCGAATGCTCTGTTTAAACAAACTGAACCCTCACTTTTTTACCATCGGACTACTAGACGCAGACAGAACTGCCATCAGTATGTGGTTGATATTCCGAAAAGTAGAACTAAGCGCTTTGACAGTTCCTTTATGATACGGGTCGCCAAGGTTTGCAATGAACTGCCTGGGTTCATTTTCCCTGAGCTGTACAGTCCTAGTACTTTTAAGCGTCGACTGAATAGGTTTCTCGTGGATGGACGTGTCTTCATGTTCATTTAACCTCAGGTGTCATGGAAGACAAATGTCCCATCCATCCTTTATAAAAATAAAAGTAAATGTCTGGGTCCACCTTTTTATAAGGATGTCTACTTTTCTACATAGAGTGCTTAGGACAGGATAACCGAACCTATCACAATTCTTACTGCTGATGATACTTAAGTTTAATAGTTTTTTATTTTATTTTTCGAAGTTGGTTTTTATCATTATTCTCTAAGTTTTACAAAATGAAGGCTGAATATAGTCATAGAAAAGAATATGAGTTATTAATTTACAGATTTTTTGGAGACTTTTATTGCTTGATAATTAAATCTAGTTAGTAGCTAAGATTAAAATGCTGATCTCTATGTTACTTAATGAGTATTAAGTAAACGAATCTGTTTGATTTTATGCCTGAAAAGATTCCAATTTTTATATTTTTATGTGCTATTCATTATTGCAAAGCGTTTATTGTTATTCTACATTAAAAATAAACAATGTTTTTTTGCTTCTTTGTATTACTTTAAAAGTTTTTCATTATCATCCTTTAAAACTTATTTTAAAAGTAGGAGCAATAAAATCTGTAACCTTTAGATATACAACTAGCTGTTGCGCGCGGTTTTACCCGCGCAATTTCGATTCCCGCGGGATTTTTGGGATAAAAAGTAGCCTATACGGATTCGGAAGAATCTTTCTAAGTAATGGTAAAAGAAATTTTGAAATCGGTCCAGTAGTTTTTGAGCCTATTCAATACAAACATACAAAAATACAAAGGTTTCCTCTTTATAATATTAATATAGATTTCAAAAATCTTTAAATTATCAAAACTAAAAAGAAATAAGTACTATTTATACCGTTTTAATTTCTAAATAGTTTACACGAAACAGATCTATTTTGTTTTGCGCCGCAACAAATGTGTATTTGACATCTTTTGTTTTTTGATAAACCGTAATAAGTCGGGGGTTTTTCAATACCTTTAAGTTTTAGCATAGTTTCCATTATCCTAAAAAAAATATTTATACACCAAATTAAAGCCTCGACTCCCTTCTTCAATATTCAGTAATAATATTTTAGGAAATACTATACTTCTGTTATCTGCGCCATTTTAAAAACCGGGTTCAACTTTCCAAAAACTTTAAACGCGTTTTCCCAACATTCGTCATTTTTGAGTTATTTCTCTTTATTATTAAGCGTGCGATATGTTTATTTAAGTTTATTCTAATAAAAAAATATGTATTTATTCAATATGTCGCACGCTTAATAATAAAGAGAAATAAGTCAAAAATTAGGTAAATCCAGATTTTCTAATAAAACGCAATAACAATTTTCTAATAAAACGCAATAACAACTCAAGAAGAATGTAGAATTCGACAGCCGCTCGATTTAGAGGATTTTGAGCAAGACAGAAGGTCGGTCGCCTCTTTCTTTCCAAACAGGTCATCCGTGTTGTCTGTCAAAAAGTAAAGCATTCCGCACGCTTAATAATAAAGAGAAATAACTCAAAAATGACGAATGTTGGGAAAACGCGTTTAAAGTTTTTGGAATGTTGAACCCGGTTTTTAAAATGGCGCTGATAACAGAAGTATAGTATTTCCTGAAAAATTATTACTGAATATTGAAGAAGGGACTCGAGGCTTTAATTTGGTGTATAAATATTTTTTTTAGGATAATGGAAACTATGCTAAAACTTAAAGGGATTGAAAAACCCCCGACTTATTACGGTTTATCAAAAAACAAAAGATGTCAAATACACATTTGTTGCGGCGCAAAACAAAATAGATCTGTTTCGTGTAAACTATTTAGAAATTTAAACGGTATAAATAGTACTTATTTCTTTTTAGTTTTGATAATTTAAAGATTTTTGAAATCTTACTAATATTATAAAGAGGAAACCTTTGTATGTTTGTATTGAATAGGCTCAAAAACTACTGGACCGATTTCAAAATTTCTTTTACCATTACTTAAAAAGATTCTTCCGAATCCGTATAGGCTACTTTTTATCCCGAAAATCCCGCGGGAATCGAAATTGCGCGGGTAAAACCGCGCGCAACAGCTAGTTGTATATCTAAAGGTTACAGATTTTATTGCTCCTACTTTTAAAATAAGTTTTAAAGGATGATAATAAAAACGTTTTAAGTACTACAAAGAAGCAAAAAACATTGTTTATTTTTTATGTAGAATAACAATAAACGCTTTGCAATAATGAACTCTTTGCAATAATGAATAGCACATAAAAATATAAAAATTGGAATCTTTTCAGGCATAAAATCAAACAGATTCGTTTACTTAATACTCATTAAGTAACATAGAGATCAGCATTTTAATCTTAGCTACTAACTAGATTTAATTATCAAGCAATAAAAGTCTCCAAAAAATCTGTAAATTAATAACTCATATTCTTTTCTATGACTATATTCAGCCTTCATTTTGTAAAACTTAGAGAATAATGATAAAAACCAACTTCGAAAAATAAAATAAAAAACTATTAAACTTAAGTATGATCAGCAGTAAGTATTGTGATAGGTTCGGTTATCCTGTCCTAAGCACTCTATGTAGAAAAGTAGACATCCTTATAAAAAGGTGGACCCAGACATTTACTTTTATTTTTATAAAGGATGGATGGGACATTTGTCTTCCATGACACCTGAGGTTAAATGAACATGAAGACACGTCCATCCACGAGAAACCTATTCAGTCGACGCTTAAAAGTACTAGGACTATACAGCTCAGGGAAAATGAACCCAGGCAGTTCATTGCAAACCTTGGCGACCCGTATCATAAAGGAACTGTTAAAGCTATTAGTTCTACTTTTCGGAATATCAACCACATACTGATGGCAGTTCTGTCTGCGTCTAGTAGTCCGATGGTAAAAAAGTGAGGGTTCAGTTTGTTTAAACAGAGCATTCGCGCACTCACCAAAACGGTTAAACATCAACCTTACGACTAGGGTCTGCAGTTTTTTTGTTAAGGTCGACGTTGTTTATTAGTTTACGGGCTCTTCGGTCAACGGAGTCCAGCGCTTTGAGTTGATATTTGGCTGAACCATCCCAATGATGACTGCAGTACTCCATGCATGATCGCATTTGAGCTGTTTATAAGTTAAGAAGCTGTGCAGGGCCGAAATAAGTCTCTAGTCTGTAAGTCTATTTTCATAAATCTCTTTTATATCTTTTCTTTTATCACCATCTAATCATTGAGTTTCTATGTGTAATAATAACTCAATACATCTAAGTTAGAAAAAGAAGTACATAGATCACACTCATCTTTGCGTGGCTGAAAAAAGCTTATATTATATTGTGTACTAAATATTTTGTAAAAAGCCATTTTCTCTATTGTTTTTTTTTTTCAGTTTCTCTATTGTTTTTTATTTTTTGTTCGTAAAATCGCCGTACAAAGCCTAATTGTCTTATTACCATGCCTAGAAATTGTGGCCCTGACTTAATGAGATTCAAGCTTATATGCTTGTGGTTCCCATGCTTTCCCGACGATCTTTTTCTACCATTCCAGTACTATTTATTTTGTGCTGATAGTATCAATCACATCAAGACTGACACATCGAGACTGCTTTTGAAAAATGTCTAGCAGACTCCTATTGCATGAATTGATAATTGCTTACTTAAATCAGCTAATTCCCACCGGAAAATAATGAATCGATCCTCAGTGTAAATTTTTTGTGAACATTGAAGTGACACTTGTCTTCACATGGTAACTTTAGATGACGACTCGGCGACTTTATTTCTTATGTCTTTGAAAGAGTTACGTACTCAAATGTGAGATGTGAGAGGTTTTAAAGGCGTTTTTGTGGGCGATAGGCTGACCCTCTGTCACTACAATAGTCTCTCTCCATCTTTATAATAATTATAATTTATAATACCCCCAAATTTGTCAAACGTGACATCAGATGGTCTTGTAACCTCTGGTATTCTGCCTACCCCATAAGGGACACAGGCGTGATGTATATATTTATGGTGTTGGTGTAGGAGGTTTTTGAAAAATTTAATTCGATACAATCTAACTTATGGAATACTCTCTATTTTTAATTATGCCTTTAATAAAGCTTAAATACCTTAACATTACTGACATCAATGAAAGTTATTAAATCAAAAGTAGGGGAGTTAGCATCTTCTACATTAATGATAAAGGCGTATTTTTGATCTTGTGAATCCTATAACAAAAGTGATTAATTAGTATTTACGCATAACTTTGTTTGATAAAATATAAAGTTATAAATTAGGTATAAGATAATTTATCTAAATGAGTAAATTACCAATAACCCCGGATCGATATCAAACACGGATTCTGCACTTTCAGATTCATTTTGAGGCGCTGGTGTGTTAGGTAGGCGTAACATCTTTCGTTCTCTTGAAAACATTTTCGTGCCTTTGCAGTGCTTAAATAATCAAAAATAGCAATAAGTCTCAAAAAATCAACTCAATATTCTAGGCTATTAATAATAAACCGAAATAAATACTAAAGATTTTTCGATCGGTTGTCACTTTTTGATAATAAAAAGTAGTAACATTGAATGTTTAAAAAATATCGATAGTTTCTTAATCATAAACCGCAATAACTCGAGATATTGCATTCAACAAATATAAGATTTAAGAAATAAACCGAAATAATTTCAAATGTTTCCAAAACATTGATACATTTTGAATATTAAAGAGACCGAAAACAAAACATTTCACTTTATTAATAAATTAAATGGCATAAAAATACTTAAGTTTTTATGATAAAAAGCAATATTTCACTTTAAGCGGCAAAATCGAAAGTGTTTTCATCACAAAGGTTGAAACATTACTGAATGCTTTACTTTTTGACAGACAACTCGGATGACCTGTTTGGAAAGAAAGAGGCGACCGACCTTCTGTCTTGCTCAAAATCCTCTAAATCGAGCGGCTGTCGAATTCTACCTATTCTTCTTGAGTTGTTAATGCGTTTTATTAGAAAATCTGGATTTACCTAATTTTTGACTTATTTCTCTTTATTATTAAGCGTGCGATTCAGTAATGTTTCATTCAACCTTTGTGATGAAAACACGTTCGATTTTGCCGCTTAAAGTGAAATATTGCTTTTTATCATAAAAACTTAAGTATTTTTATGCCATTTAATATATTAATAAAGTGAAATGTTTTGTTTTCGGTCTCTTTGATATTCAAAATGTATCAATGTTTTGGGAACAATTGGAATTATTTCGGTTTATTTCTTAAATCTTATATTTGTTGAATGCAATATCTCGAGTTATTGCGGTTTATGATTAAGAAGCTATCGATATTTTTTAAACATTCAATGTTACTACTTTTTATTAATAAAAAGTGACAACCGATCGAAGAATCTTTAGTATTTATTTCAGTTTATTATTAATAGCCAAGAATATTGAGTTGATATTTTGAGACTTATTGCTATTTTTGATTATTTAAGCACTGCAAAGGCACGAAAATATTTTCAAGAGAACGAAAGATTTTACGCCTATCTAACACACTATCGACTCAAAATGAATCTGAAAGTGCAGAATCCGTAATTGATATCGATCCAGGGTTATTGGTAATTTACTCATTTAGATAAATTATCTTAAACCTAATTTATAACTTTATATTTTATCAAACAAAGTTATGCGTAAATACTAATTAATCACTTTTGTTATAGGATTCACAAGATCAAAAATACGCCTTTATCATTAATGTAGAAGATGTTAACTCCCCTACCTTTGATTTAATAACTTACATTGATGTAAGTAATGTTAATGTATTTAAGCTTTATTAAAGGCATAATTTAAAATAGAGAGTATTCCATAAGTTAGATTGTATCGAATTAAATTTTTCAAAAACCTCCTACACCAACACCATACATACATACATCACGCTTGTATCCCTTATGGGGTAGGCAGAATACCAGAGGTTACAAGACCATCTGATGTCACGTTTGACAAATTTGGAGGTATTATAAAGATGGAGAGAGACTATTGTAGTGACAGAGGGTCAGCCTATCGCCCACAAAAACGCCTTTAAAACCTCTCACATCTCACATTTCAGCACGTAACTCTTTCAAAGACATAAGAAATAA
Organism: Stenoptilia bipunctidactyla; assembly: GCA_944452665.1. Lineage (NCBI taxonomy): Eukaryota > Metazoa > Arthropoda > Insecta > Lepidoptera > Pterophoridae > Stenoptilia > Stenoptilia bipunctidactyla. The sequence continues at coordinate 3,938,609 of OX101730.1, forward strand.
AGTCGCCGAGTCGTCATCTAAAGTTACCATGTGGAGACAAGCGTCACTTCAATGTTCACAAAAAATTAACACTGAGGATCGATTCATTATTTTCCGGTGGGAATTAGCTGATTTAAGTAAGCAATTATCAATTCATGCAATAAGAGTCTGCTAGACATTTTTCAAAAGCAGTCCCGATGTGTCTAACTGCATGATTCATACTATCAGCACAAAATAAATAGTACTGGAATGGTAGAAAAAGATCGTCGGGAAAGCATGGGAACCACAAGCATATAAGCTTGAAACTCATTAAGTCAGGGCCACAATTTTCAGGCATGGTAATAAAACAATTAAAGATTTGTACGGCAATTTTACGAACAACAAATAAAAAACAATAGAGAAACTGAAAGTTAAATGGCTTTTTACAAAATATTTACTACACAATATAACATAAGCTTTTTTCAGCCACGCAAAGATGAGTGTGATCTATGTACTTCTTATTCTAACTAAGATGCATTAAGTTATTATTACACATAGTAACTCAATGATTAGATGGTGATAAAAGAAAAGATATTAAAAAGATTTATGAAAATAGACATACAGACTAGAGACTTATTTCGGCCCTGCACAGCTTCTTAACTTATACACAGCTTAAGTGCGATCATACATGGAGTACTGCAATTATCATGGGATGGTTCAGCCAAATATCAACTCAAAGTGCTGGACTCCGTTGACCGAAGAGCCCGTTAACTAATAAACAACGTCGACTTTAGCAAAAAAACTGCAGACCCTAGTCGTAAGGTTGCTTGTTTAACCGTTTTGGTGAGTGCGCGAGTGCTCTGTTTACACAAATTGAACCCTCACTTTTTTACCATCGGACTACTAGACGCAGACAGAACTGCCATCAGTATGTGGTTGACATTCCGAAAAGTAGAACTAAGCGCTTTGACAGTTCCTTTTTGATACGGGTCACCAAGGTTTGCAATGAACTGCCTGGGTTCATTTTCCCTGAGCTGTACAGTCCTAGTACTTTTAAGCGTCGAGTGAATAGGTTTCTCGTGGATGGACGTGTACCACCTTAGTCTTCATGTTCACTTAACCTCAGGTGTCATGGAAGACAAATGTCCCATCCATCCTTTATAAAAATAAAAATAAAGGCCTGAGTCCACCTTTTTATAAGGATGTCTAGGATAACCGAACCTATCACAATTCTTACTGCTGATGATACTTAAGTTTAATAGTTTTTTGTTTTATTTTTCGAAGTTGGTTTTTATCATTATTCTCTAAGTTTTACAAAATAAAGGCTGAATATATTCATAGAAAAGAATATGAGTTATTAATTTACAGATTTTTTGGAGACCTTTATTGCTTGATAATTAAATCTAGTTAGTAGCTAAGATTAAAATGCTGATCTCTATGTTACTTAATGAGTATTAAGTAAACGAGTCTGTTTTATGCCTGAAAAGATTACAATTTTTATATTTTTATGTGCTATCTTATAAGAGTTCATTATTGCAAAACGTTTATTGTTTTTCTACATAAAAAATAAATAATGTTAATTTTTCTTCTTTGTCTTACTTAAACAGTTTTTCCTTATCATCCTTTAAAACTTATTTTAAAAGTAGGACCAATAAAATCTGTTACCTTTAGATACACAATTTTAAAAATCTTTAATTATCAAAACTAAAAAGAAATAAGTACTATTTATACCGTTTTAATTTCTAAATAGTTTACACGAAACAGATCTATTTTGTTTTGCGCCGCAACAAATTTGTATTTGACATCTTTTGTTTTTTGATAAACCGTAATAAGTCGGGGGTTTTTCAATCCCTTTAATTTTTAGCATAGTTTCCATTATCCTAAAAAAAATATTTATACACCAAATTAAAGCCTCGAGTCTCTTCTTCAATATTCATTAATAATATTTCAGGAAATACTATACTTCTGTTATCTGCGCCATTTTAAAAACCGGGTTCAACTTTCCAAAAACTTTAAACGCGTTTTCCCAACATTCGTCATTTTTGAGTTATTTCTCTTTATTATTAAGCGTGCGATGTATGTTTATATATTTCTTAAGTATATCAGTTATCTAGTATCCATAAGTCAAGTTCTTTAAGAAACTTAATTTGGGCTAGATAATGTTGTGTGAGTGTCAGAAATATTTATTTATTTATTATTTATTTATTTATTATTATAAAGGCGACCGAGTGACCCCCACTTGTTGGCAGTATCTAGTCAGGGTGCGACTGGCTAGCAACCACCCTTTATATGAAATCTGCCGCCAAATAGTATCGCTTCGGCGGCGGTGATATGTTCCGGCAATATTTTATGGAGAGCCAGTAGTTTCCTAGGCCCGTGTGCTTCCTTCATCTTCGTCGTCATCTTCACTTACAATCCATTTCAACCATCAGGTGAAATTGGCTTAGGCGCGGAATTAGTCTATTATAAAAAAGTAGTATAAAGGGTCCGTCAATAATAGTCAATAATATTTTAATAGCAGATTAAGAATGAGAGGTGGGTTTAAATTATGAAAGAAAAATTTAATTCAAAATTTTAGTTTAATCTGTTGCTTATGACACAGGAAGTAATAAAATCGTTTCCATCTAATTGTATGTAGTCATAAAATGTAGATAAAACTTAAATTGAACTTAAAAAGATGAATTTTAAATTTTGATTTATAAAAAATGATTAATTTTTTTTTTTAAATTCAGGTCCACTCATCATTCTTAACCTGCTTTTAAAATATAATTGACTAATATAGAGGACCCTATATAGAAGTCGTTGTGGCGCCGTGTTTACTGTGCATATCAAACACTATTGCAGTCTAGCTGCGCTCGGCGCGACCGTTATTAGGATGGGTGACCGCCGATCATTTATTTCTCACGAAGACTTCCGTGCTTCGGACGGCACGTTAAGCAGTCGGTTCCGGGTGCTGTATACTTGTATACAGTAGTTGTTAGGGTTTGTCAGAAGCCATTTAGGCGCCCTGAAAATTCTGACATCCACCAACAGCACTGGGTCAGCTTGGTGGATTACGGCCTAAACCTCCTCGTCACCCAGGGAAGAGACTCATAGCCCTGTCGTGGGCTCTTTACACGGAGTTGCGATGATGATGATTTATCTATGTTTGATTAAAATAAATGTAGTCGTCTCCAAGATATTAAGCTCTTAGCAGAATTAGTGACAGCATCTCAACCTATCGGTATTTAAGATATCAATTTCGTAATTGTATTCTATTGATTGTTATGGAACATTTTTTCCACTCAAGTCAAATGTTTTCAATGTTTTTCGTTTCGCTTATTCCACTTGAGTTACTGTTGATCTACTAGCTACCGTGGACTGACAGAAAACAATTACCGAGCATGGAATGTTACCTCACATTTCTTTGAAAATTTAATAAAGGACTGCTCTTATGTGATATAAAAAAAACTCAAGAATATTTTCGAGTATTTGTCAGGTAATTAAAAACGAATATATATTTTTTTTTTATTTCCATGACAAAAAGAAGGTAAAAAAAAACATTAATATTTTCGGAGTGACTTACTGAATTGGACGTATGTTTTAAATATAAGAAAGAAATAGGTTTTGGAGGACCTAATATTAAAAGATTTCTCTAATAATTATTATTAGCGGAAAAACTTTGGGCAAAGCCCTTTCCGTTAATAATTATTTTACTCCTAGAAACTACTTTACCAAAACTTAAATTAATAGATGCAAAACCAGTTCTTAGTAGTTTTTTTTTTTAAAAGCTCTAGTATATAATAAACAAATGCAGAGCATTAAAAAAACCGACTTCACGTCCAAAACTTTGGCTGAAGTATAAGGTCGTCAACGTAAAATATATTCTCCGTAGGTACTTATTTTTTCAAAAATTATTTTTTTTCTTGAAGTACTCAATCGATTTTGAAATTTATATGGGACTACCTCTGAAATATTCTCTACCATAAGAAAATTTTGTCCGAAAAATCGTGTAACAAAGACAAAAAAAATATACGTTAAAAAAATAATTGAGAGCCTCCTTCTTTTGGAAGTCGGTTGAAAAATATAGTTTTTACTTAGTTCAACAAATTTAATTCCACTAACTTCATTCTTCAATAACTCATGACTGAAGGTTTCTCTTGAGCTGACTGTACTTTAACCCAGACTGTTCAAATACTCACCCAAAAATACTTGAAACAGTGCCGAGACGGCAATAGCTCCTGACAGCTCACACATCCTGGTCATCCAAACCTCCCGCCGCTGGTCATCCGTCATGGCTACCAGGAGCTCAGGAGCCGGGCAGCGGTAGGCCGGCAGACTGAGGATGGCGAGCGTCGGCACGAGGAAGGATATGGTGCCGCCTTGCACGATGGGAAGTCGACAGCCGAAGGTCGTTTGCAGCCATGTGATTAGACCTAAAAATATGTGAGTTTGATAGAGGTTTTAAAAACGTTAGCAAAAACAAGCGGAAACGTCTCAAACATTGCTAGACAAACATTGTTTACAAAACATTGCAACATTGCTAGTTTTATTTTTTATTTATTATTTCATCAAATCCGCTTACTTTACTTTGTTAATCTGTTCGATTCTATTTTCTTATTTAGTTTTGACACATTCTAATTCAATTTTTTTTTTATTAATTGTGCTTTAATTTTATTTCATTTTTTATTCTATTTTTGTAATATATGTGTGCTTGTAGTTGTCAAAAAATGAATTATCTATTTATCTTGGCTACCAGGATCTAAGGAGCCGAGCAGCGGTAGGCCGGCAGACTGAGAATGGCCAGGATGGGCAAGAGGAAGGCTTGCAAGCTTGACGACGAGCCACGTGACCTTAAAATATAAGCTTTTTGTTAGAGGTATATCTATAATGTATAGTATATATAATAAAAGTATATCTTGCATGCGGTTGTGTTTTTATTAAAAAAATTAAGTGATAAAGGAAAGTTACCGTGGTATTTGAAGAGACAAAGAGAAGATACATTTTTTGTCAAAGTGAGGAGTAGATCATCAAAATGGCGCAGCGGCGTGGGCGCCGGCGGCGGCGGAGGCCCTCGCGGCGGCGGAGTTATGATACTGAGTGCGACGCGGCTCGGTGCGCGCGCGCGTCCCGAGTGGCAGCGCGAAGGGCTCGAGTGCGTGTGGGTAACTGTGCCGCGGGAGGCGCTCGCTGCTCCCTCGCCCGCGCCCTCCGGCCCCCGTCCTCCCTGCTATGACTTGCATATCGGAGTTGTTTACTTGCCGCCCGATAAACATTTAACTACACGTTTACAGGTACTACTAGACTTACTCGCGATTATTACGGAAGAACATCCGAATGACAAAATAATTTTAACTGGAGATTTTAACTTACCTTGCATCCAATGGACCACGGGTTCCCCTATTATACTAAAAAAAGGATCAATAGAAATACAGAATTCTGCCTCTCAGTTAATTAATTACACATCCTATGTTGGTCTCAATCAGTTTAACTCTATCGTAAACTCGCATAACAATACTCTAGACTTAATATTCGCTAACTTTTCACTGGGTTTACAAAGATCTAACTTAGCATTTGTTAAAGAAGATATCTATCACCCGACATTAATCGTAGATGCAACTGACATATTGATACCACCCTTAAAACAAGCGCCACAAACTAAGTTACTTTTCTTTAAAGCAGATTATGCCTCAATAAATAATGATTTAGAGGCATTACTATGGGAGGATCTATTGTTGTCTTGTGACTTGGAGACCGCGGTGAATATTTTTTATAAACGTATTAATGAAGCTATTGTTAAATATGTACCCAAAAAAACTATTTCAAAAAAATATAATTATCCAATTTGGTATAGTCGAAACTTAATAAAATTAATTAAAGAAAAAGCTAAGGCTCATTCTAACTGGAAACGATATGGGAATAAACAAGATTACGAAACTTTTTCATATTTACGCGCCCAGGCCAAAAAATTGCAAACAAATTGTTACCATACCTACATAGAACGTTCTCAACAAAATATCAAAGCATGTCCTAAACTACTTTGGACATATGTCAAGTCTAGAAGAAAGAATAACACTGACTTCCCTAATTTAATGATTTACGAAAATAAGTCAATCTCAGACCCAAAAAATATATGTTTATCATTCAACGAGTGCTTTTGTAAAAATTTTAGTGAACCCGTATCCATTTTGAATTCCACAGCTAATGACGAGGTAAACATTATAAGTTCTGACACATTAAATTCAATCCATGTGGAAGCCGATTTTATTTTTAAATTGCTTAAATCCACGAATCCGCACAAAGGCGCTGGTAGTGACCATATTCCGCCCATTTTTTATATTAACTGCTCAAAATCTCTAACCAAACCTATAACTCTATTGTTCAATCGTTGTTTTAAAGAGGGGTACGTCCCGCGCATATGGAAAACCGCACACATTACTCCTGTCCATAAAAAAGGCACAAAATCAGCTATAGAGAATTACCGCCCCATATCCAGGTTAAACACAATCAGTAAATTTATGGAAAAAACAGTCCATCACTATTTACACCCTTTTCTTTATCGCAATATACCAGCTAACCAACACGGTTTCATTAAAGGACGTTCCACCAACACCAATCTAGCTGTTCTTACCAATGATGTATTGCAAGGTATGGATGGTGGCTCGCAAGTAGATGTGATTTATACGGATTTCGAAAAAGCGTTCGACCGTGTAGATCACATCATTCTCTTGCGCAAGTTGCGAGAACTAGGCATATGTGGTGACCTTTTGCGATGGATGGAATCCTACCTTCAAAACCGTAGCCAGGCTGTAGTAGTAGGCGGTTACCGGTCAAACTACATAGATGTTCCCTCAGGCGTGCCCCAGGGCTCAATTCTATCGCCGCTCCTGTATGCTGTTTACCTGTACGATGTGGGTAAATGCTTTAAATTTTCAAAATTTTTAATGTATGCCGACGACACGAAAATTTATAATAAAATTAGTTCAATTTCAGACTGCATCAATCTTCAAAATGACCTTATTAGTTTAAATAAGTACTATACAGATAATAAAATTGACGTCAATATTAATAAATGTATGACAATGACTTTTACTCGTAAAATAAACCCTATCAACTTTAATTATAAAATATGTGACATAAGCTTAAAAAAAGTAAAACAAATAAAAGACTTAGGCATTATTTTGGATGACAAACTATCATATAATGACCACATCACTCACATCGTAAGTACAGCATACAGGAACTTAGGTTTCATTTTGCGAGTCTGTAAACCATTTACTGATACTAACTGCATCAAAATGTTATACTTCGCCTTTGTAAGAAGTGTACTTGAGTACTGTAGTAATATCTGGAATCCACAGTACCTAATAAATATAAGTAGTATGGAAAAAATTCAACTGAAATTTATAAAGAATTTGAATTATCGAAGCCAACTTAAAATCAAAAATTATGAGAACGCATGTCGAACTCATAAGATTCTGTCACTTAAAGATAGAAGAGTTTTAAATGACATGATGTTCTTGCACAGTGTTGTACATGGTGCAATCGATTGCTCCGAGCTCACGGAACTGTTTCTGCGGTTTCGAGTCCCTTCACGCCGTACAAGACACACAGCCTTGTTCGATCTGCCCAGCGCACGTACAAATTATAATCAGAACGCAATTATCTATCGAACGCAAAAAACCTATAATAAATACTTTGATTCTACTGATATATTTAATGCTAGCAAAAATCAATTTAGGAGACAGTTAACAGAAGTGATCTCAAACTCAGACAGAAAAGAATAACAATAAAATCCAAACTTACCCATATCTTTACACCCATGCAGCCACACGTACACACACACACACTCACACACACTCATTCTGACTCAATAATTCTTATTAAATAGGTAGTTACTTAGCAACTTACGTTATTATTATTATTTTATTTTTTAACAAATTGTATCAAACCATGTACTTAATTCAAGTTTAGATAATTTGTATTTCCCCATACTTTCGTCTTTTTTTTTTTTTTTTAGAACTAATTACTTCATTAAAAACAAAAACTGTATAAAATTCTTTACGATTAAATATATTTGGCTCTCAAGTTTTAATAATAAAATGTAAATCCGTCATTAGACGTAAGCTCGTATCTCTTATGTGAACTATCTTACTATACTTAAGGTCTGTGGATTTTGTTATTGGTAATAAATAATAAATAAAATAAATAAATAAAATAAAATCAACTAATTAAGTACTTCATAACACAACTTAACTTAGTTTTACTTAACTGAAAGTAAGTATAGAAATGCTAACGCACGAATTTAGTCAAACTGTTAACCATGAAAAATCATAGGAAGATACTATTTCGAAATTGGTTTCTTTAAAATATGACTAACATAATAACTTCCTAAGACAGATCCCCTCTACTGCCTTTGTCTGTTCAATTTCCTGCTTCCATATTTACAACATAAATATATGCGCCAATATTGTTTACCAACACATTTTAATAACAGTTGTCGAAGCTTGCAAATACCTACTTCTCTTTCTAAACCATGTCAGAAGCTCAGTAAATAACAATAACTGAGTGAGACAGCTGTCGATCTCCTCTACAAAGTGGATTAGCTTTAACGTAAACAACGACATCCATGGCCTACTCTATTTATTTTGCAGAAAATATATTCTATTTGTGAAGGTTTTTTAATGAGATGAAAAAATAGGTCAAAAGCAAAATTTATACTTATTTTTAACGACCGGCTGGTGTAGAGGTCCTGGGTTCGAATCCCGATGGCGGTGGATGTGTTTGTGATGATCACAGATATAAGTCAAGTTATTGATGTTTTATGTTTATTTTGTATGTTTATATGTTTCTTTGATGTATTTATCCGTTAGTTAGTATCCATAGCACCTGTTCTTTGAGATACTTAATTTGGGCTTAATAATTTGGAGGTTTGTTACGAATATTTATTATTTATTTATCTTTATAAATACATAAAACTTCCTTGTTCAATAATGACTGTTAATAGCAGATTCCATATTTATTTATTTACGCATGGTTGGACTAATAAGAGTTATTAAATTTAAAATAACAATATAGAATATAACAAGATGAGGTAAAATTAAAAGATAATAAAATAAATATGTTTTTGTCAAATGGCAAGTTTTCTAACTGTTATTAATGTTCACATATTTTCAACGGTAATTCATTATAACATAATTAATCACCATAAAGTAGGTAGGTATTATTGTTGCACAAGCAAAATTGACAGTTTAAATTTTCGCGTACAATACAACTGTTAATATTAATTTTTACTGCCCAATTTAAAATATGGAAACGGTAGAAGTTAAAATGAAATCAATATCAAAAACATATCTAAATCGAAATATGATGAGCACTTCCCTTGTCCTATAATCATAATACTTATTTGGAAGAATTTTGCAACATCTTACAATACAAATAAGGAAAAAAGCTACTTTTAGGTAATTATATCACAGAAAAACCATTAACAACTTTGTGTCGTCGCTCGAAAGCTAAACTTTTTCAACAAGTTGGTACGATTGGTTGTGATATTAATTTGATGCCGTTAATTCGACTTGCGCTTCAACAGATTTTCTTACACTCTTATTTAAGTAACAAAATAAGTATAAGTAACATGTCTTTTTTCAGTTATTTAAGAATAACCAGAGGTACAACATATTTTTCGACATACGTTTTAAGTCTCTGATCAAATTTTTTTGTAAATAATTAAAATGAAGGTAAGTAAAAAATACTGTGTAATACAATATATTAAGTACGTACCAACCTACTTATTTATTATATTGAAAACTATTATGCAATTCTATAAATATATATTGGTTCATTCTAATCTCAGTACATACCTACTATCGATTAACCTTTAGTTATGTAATGGGTCAGTAGGGCTTTATTCATTTTAAATCAAGATTAACTCTTTATCTTAGTTTATCGGACGACAAAATCGTGTTTTATCTTCAAATGTATAATTTTTTAAATTTCAAATTGCACCCAATTACTTAATGGCAACAACTAAAAGAAATCAACAATTTTGAAGTGTTTGCAAAACTGTACCGCCTTCACATAAAATGTCCAACACACAAAGTGAAAGTGATCTAAATAGACCTCGATATTGTTTTGTATTTATTCAATGCTGTACATACTATACAATACTTTGTTGTAGTTCTTACTCGTGTGTACCTACAGCGCGATTTGATAGCTTATTTTGCCTTCTCCATCATCGGGGGTGTAACTCAGTGGTAGAGTGTCTGCTTCGCATGCTGAAAGTCCTGGGTTCAAATCCCAGCACCTCCAAATTTATAACTTTTTTTATATTTTTTTAAGTTTGCTCTTAATTAAATCTTCTTAATAATATTGTTTTTAAATAAAAAATATATAGGTTTTTTTTATTTGATTCGTTTTTTTTTGGTGATTTGTTTTTTTCATAGGGCTCGGCAAAATCATTTTGCTATTTCACTCAGCTTTCCGCGCTGGTTGACATGTTTGGTGAGACACACGATATCGACGGTAAAAAACGAACTTGCTGTAACCCACACATATAATTTTTTTTTTATTTCAAAATTAGAATCAGAAAAAAATCCTGCGTCGAATAGTCTTAATCCCGTGGCTCTACATTACGTACTTATGTAGATATATAAGTTTAAGAGATATGTTTTCTTTTTTTTTTCGAAAATTCAAAAAGTTTTTGGGCTTTCCTAAGCATTTTGCTTTTTGTGGGTTACAGCAGGGTCGTTTTTACTGTCGATATATTATTACAGAAATCGGGAAACAATATTTAAAATGTTTTTGTGACTAGTGTTGGTATGAATTAGCACAAATAAGTAATATATCCATAACAATTAAATAATGTTTACTAAAAATTATTTGTACTAACCAACAAATAAACTACGACCGTAGTTGTGTTACTTTAATATTTTATTATTATTATGTAAGATGAATTATTTGCCCCAAAAGCTGAGTTGAAATTGGGGTGGGAATATGGATTTTTCAATGGTCACAAATTCATAGCGTTTTCTATAAGCATCAAATATGTATGCCTTTCGTAGATTTTAAAAGCTGGAACAAGATGACTCTGACACAGAAAGCCTAAGGGCAATTAAAAAGGTAAGTACCTACTATAATTGATTTAGTATATTTTAACTTGTATTGTTTTTGTGAAAAAATCCTTTCAAAAAGTTGTTTTTTATTGTTTTGAAAGTCAGCTGTTGGCATTTAAGAAAATACGTTTCTTCCCTGGACTTCCCTGTGTATTTTGCTGCCAAAACATAAAACAATAACGGCTTAAATTGTGAACCTACAGAGAAGTGTTCAAATTATTAGCCCTGCTATAATATAGGTATTCAAAAGTAAAAAGTTCCATCATCATCATCATCACAACTCACCACTGCAGGGTATGAGTCTCTCCCCTGGGTGACGAGGAAGTATAGGCCATAATCCACCAAGCTTGCCCAGTGCTGGGTGGTGGATGTCAGAATTTTCAGGGTGCCGATACGGCTTCTGACAAACCCTAACGACTACTGTATACAAGTATACAGCACCCGGGACCGACTGCTTAACGTGCCCTCCGAAACACGGAAGTAGTCGTGAGTAATGAATGGTCGGCGGTCACCCATCCAAGTACCGACCGCGCCGAACGTTGCTTAACCTGTGATATCGTATGATACACACAGTAACCACGGCGCCACGACGACTTCAAAAGTTATACAAAAACGAATATTACATTGAATTGCGGATAGTGAAATCTGATTTCAACATACAATATGGTTTAATTAGTTCCATTATTCAGAAATGGAACGCAATGGTGCTTTACAAAAATAATTTTGCTCGACTTCATTTGTAAAGCTTCTGCCTGTAGACCTTTGTCTATGCAGATGTCTTTTCAGAATGAAAAAGAATTGTTTTTGGATAAAAGAACAATTCTTGAAATGGATTTGAATAAGTGTTTTTATTCTAATTATTACGTCTCTCTGGTGTAGCGGTAAAGGTAATGCATTTACGATCTATGCCGGAGAAATTGAGTTCCATTCGAATCCGGGGCACCTACCTACATATTTAGGTGATGGACACAAATATTATACTCTGGAAAATAATTCAATGCAGTAAAATAACAGTTCTAGTGTGCCCACTTTAGGGAAGAAAAAAATGGTGATGCGGTTTAAGTGAACGAATGTTTTTTTTTATTAATAATATAAAATAGAGGAAAAAAAATATTTTGTCTCGCAAAATATTTTATAATTTCATATTTAGAGTGCTAGCGGGCTTCACTTCACTTACTTTTCCGTTGACTTCACAACATTGCAAAAATCTAACTTTACTTCTTACTCTAGCTGTTTAACGCCCGAACCCAATATTTGATCCCAATCCACAGATTGTAATCAATCTTAGATCGATACCAATCCTTAGATCGATCTCCAATCTCCGTCTCAATAAAAAAAGCATAAACCACAATCTTTTTTGTGCCCGGATAGCCAATGATCCTTTCCCTCCCGGACGTTCGGTTTAGCGTAAATCTGCATGTTTCTCGTTTATATTTTTATGGAAATATTAATCACATATCTTCGCAAATTAAATATAATAGTCTTTAATTTAAGAAAGGGGTCGGAAGGGGCCGCCCTAGGCGAACGTACGCCGATCAAATTGGCGACGTTCTTAAAAAGGGCCTAGTTAAAAGTACCCGTAACCGGCGATCATGTATGAAAAGATTAATGAACGTGGAGGAAGCGAAAGAGGTATGTATGGATCGAAGCAATTGGTGTTCCCTTGTCTCTGCCTACCCCAAAGGGAGACAGGCGTGAGGTTATGTATGTATGTATGTATAGCAAATGCAATCTGTGGATACATTATTGGCACACTAAAACACAATTTCGGATTGAAATCTCAATCTCGGATAGGCAAAAATGGATTTTATTTATTTATTTATTTCATCCAAACATACAGCCATTGTTGGCGCCTGGTACATAAATGAAGCAATGACGTCATCGTGCAATTTCGATCGCGCATACTAGAACTCATTCATTCCATTGCTATCATCTTGGTCTACGACATCAATTACTTAACTCTGTAATACTAATCGAATAAATAGAAATTTAAGATACTAAAGTATTTTCATTATGTCCAATACGAGACATAAATAGTGGCGACCGAGACAGGAACAAGAAATATCAATTATTGAATAACACACGAAGATTACTTACTTAACTTAACCTAGACGTCCACGCAACCGGTAAAACCAAATTACCGCTATCATCCAAGGCTATTTATGGTAAATGTAAGTGCCAGCCATTGCAGCCAAGCCGGACAGTGCCGAAGATCAACAAATAATCAAGGATATAAAACACTCCGCAGCCAGGCCAATGCAGCTAAGTGCCCTTCCTATGACCTTACTCTAATCCAATAATTCCGCTTTACTTGAGCCCACAGTATTAAATTCGTGTCAGTTTTATAACAAATCCTACGAATATTCTAATATTTAAATATTCATTTCGTGGTTATAATGCAACTACATATGCCATGATTCAATAACTTTGCCTATTCAAATATACTTAGTTTAACAAAGAAACGGACAAACAGATAGACATACAAACAAACAAATAAACGTTTCTGTCCTTTTAAATACCTATCGTAATAGTTTCATAAATAGGAAACTTAATAATTACTTCTGATTTCATATTAACTTATTGACAGACAATGTTTGCCTTTTAATATTAATGTAACATAAAAACTCAAATAAAGCCACAAAATATATCAATAGTTTTTACAATAAATTCACATAACCGTATTCCTATCATAATTTATATGATATTAGTTTGATTTACATGGTGTTTTTATTTCATTTTAATCATATTTAATTTAGTACAACATTGTCATAAGATTTGAGAAAGAGAAAACTTAAGATTCGTTTAAAATATCTTAATAAACACCTAAAAACAATACATCTGTCAATAATTACATTCTTTATTAATTATATTTGCCATTACAAATCGCCAAAAGGCTACTAATTTATTAAAAGTCATAAATCAAACTTCTTAAATACAGTTAACTTCTGATTGTAAACATTTGACCTATAAACAATTCCAGGAACGCCAGTTAGCCGCTCGGTGTCTTATCAATTGACGACAGATAATAAGTATAATACAATACACCTGTGGGAGTTATCGTTTTATACGACTATTGAGATACCGCGGCGCCGCCTGTACTACCAAATAAGGAGCGTGAGAATTGCATTTTTATTTTTATTTTTGAATTTTAAGTACATACAAAATATTAAAGCTATAAACTATAATGAATAAAGAAAAAAGCGATGGAAGTGAAGCTAGCAGAGGGGAAACTTCGTCGAATTTACAAGGTCTTATAGTGAAACGCAGTTCTATTAAAGGACAAATTACGAAATTTAAAAACTATTTGTCGAACTTACCACAAACATTATTAAATCAAATTGAAATAGCAGAGTTAAGTTTACGATTAAGTAAGTTCGAAGCATTATCTTGTAAATTCGATGAACTGCAAGGTCAAATAGAAGTTTTGAACTCAGAATATTTAGATGAAGAGATTGATGAAAGGGATGACATTGAGCAACTTTTTATTGGTAACATTGCATTTGCTCAAAGTATATTACAAAAGAACAGCACAATTTCAAAGGCGGAGGAGATGAACAGAGACCTTAACTCCACTCATATCTCAGCTCAGTGTTCTCTCAATCATCAATATCTTAGTGTTAAGTTACCGCAAATACAGATTGCTAAATTTGATGGCACATACTTTCGATGGCTTGAGTTTCGAGATACATTCACGTCATTAATTCATGACAATGAACGCATTTTACCAATTAACAAGTTTTATTACCTCAGTTCCTACCTTGAGGGCGATGCTGCCGCTGTTATAAGTAATTTAGAGTTGTCAAATGACAATTATTTTACGGCATGGTCTCTTCTATGTGAGCGATACAACAATAAAAGGCAACTAATTAATCATCACTTAAATTCGTTATTAAATATTGGCGCTTTTACTCGAGAGTCCGAAAGATGTCTGCGATTTATGGTTGACCACATCACTAAGAACTTACGTGCATTGTCTAGTTTGAAACAACCTACCGAGCATTGGGATGTACTAGTTATTCACATAATGAGCGCTAAGTTTGACAATCGAACTCTTACTAAGTGGGAGGAATATCGCAAAGATTTAGACGACATTCCTAATTTAAAACAATTTTATAAATTTTTAATTGATCGTGCTGATGTGTTGGAAGCATTAAATAGAAACAAATTTGAACCTTCACATAAACCTTCTAATTTAGTTCCGTCAGTTAAACCTAATCGATCACAAGTCAAGTCATTTACGTGTTCTGCTAATACAGACATACCTAAAAATAATATTTATCCTAAATGCGTAGTTTGTTATGGAAAACATAGAATCTATGACTGTGCGGACTTCAAGGCAAAGACTGTGGCAGAAAGAAAGTCTGAGGTATTGAAGCTAAATTTATGTTCTAACTGTTTGCGTTTCGGACACTCCGTTCGAAACTGTCGTTTGGGGCCGTGTCGCGAGTGCAAGCAACGGCATAATACTTTGCTGCACGTGCCTAGCAATAAGGTTGAAAATGGTAACAATAATCTCCACGAGTCCGTGTCGAACTTTTCCAGGCAATTATGTAATTCAGTCATCTTATCTACAGCCATTATTGAGATCCATAATCCTATAATAAATAAGTCTGAAAAGGTCCGTGCCCTTTTAGACTGTGGAAGTCAGTCTTCCTTCATCTCTAGAAGGCTTCAAAAGGCATTATCGTTGGAAACAAATGTCATAAATAAAATAAATATAATAGGTATTGGAAATTCGTCCAAGGACGAGGTAACTGAAAGCTGCTATATTAAATTAACATCGCTACATAACAATTTTAACATTTCGGCTAACTGCTTAGTGCTTAATGAACTGACAGGCAAGCTGCCAAGATCATTCTTCGATATACAAAAATATACTTCTTTATTGCATGACTTCAAACTAGCTGATCCTAATTTTAATCAACCGAGTACAATCGATATTTTAATCGGTGCAGACATATTCTGGGAAATTCTTGGTTCAGAGCAACATGATTTTGGCCCTAAGTTTCCTAAATTAAGAAGCTCCCAGTTTGGTTGGTTAGTAGCTGGTCCTATCTATTCTTCATCCACCCTAGGTTCAAATCTTCAGTGTCATCATGCGCTAACGTATGATACTGAGATGGATGACAACTTATCAAAGCAACTTTCCAAGTTTTGGGAGCTGGAAGAGCTTCCCCACAGAAATCCTCTTAGCGAGAGCGAGATAGCATGTGAAAGCCATTTTAAATCTCACACTACTCGCCTATCTACGGGCCGATTTTGTGTACGATTGCCCCTTAAAGATTCACCTGATTGCTTGGGTGAATCCTATAACATTGCTAAGAGGCGACTGCTTGCTTTAGAAAAAAGATTTCACAAGCAGCCCAATATTAAACAGCATTATTTTGATTTTATTAAAGAATATTCTGACTTAAAACATCTTTCTGAATCCCTGATTTCGAAACCTGATACTTCATATTTTCTAAGTCATCACGCTGTATTTAAATCTAACAGTGAGTCCACAAAAACGCGAGTTGTCTTTGATGGTTCTGCGGCAACATCTTCTGGATTCTCCCTCAACGATATTCTCATGGTAGGTCCCAACATACAAGACTCTCTTTTTTCCATACTGATCAGAGCTCGCCAGTATAAATATGTTCTCACCGGTGACATCGAGAAGATGTATAGGATGGTGGAACTCCATGAAGAAGACCAAGCTCTGCAGCTAATCTTGTGGAGAGAAGACGAGTCTATGCCTATCAAAACGTTAAAATTAGGTACTGTAACTTACGGTCTTGCAAGTTCCAGTTACTTGAGCACAAGATGTCTTTGGCAATTGGGAGAAGAGTGTGAGGATCTACTTATAAAGGACGTTATACAGCATGATTTTTACGTTGATGACCTATATACAGGGTGCAACACAAAGGAAGAGCTAAAATACATTTTTGAAGAAGTCACAAAAACTTTAAAATCAGGTTGTTTTAATCTTCGCAAATTTAAAACCAATCTGCCATCTTTATTTGATTCACCTAAATCATACAGTAGTGAGAAGCTCATTACAAGTGAATCCTCTAGCACATTAGGCATGGGTTGGAATCCAGAGTCAGACAATATAAACTTTACCTTTGACTTTCCTACAGAAACGATTATCACTAAAAGAAATATGTTATCTGCTTCTTTCAAAATATTTGATCCCATGGGATTGCTAAGTCCATGCATAATTTTACCAAAAATATTAATCCAGAAATTATGGCTTCAAAAGCTTGACTGGGACGATCAAGTTCCTCTACATATAGCAACTTCATGGAAAAGATTTTCGAGTTCCCTTCCATCTATACTCCATTTACAAATTCCTCGCATGGTTTTATGCCACGATCCGGTGCTAGTTGAACTGCATTCCTTTAGCGACGCTTCGCAGTCTGCATACGGATCCTGCATCTACATGAGAAGCATAGATGCAGCCAATAATGTAACAGTGCGACTTCTTTGTGCAAAGTCCAAGGTCGCGCCAGTGAAGCCAACCACCATTCCTCGGCTAGAACTGTGTGCAGCTCTGCTCTCAGCTAGACTTTGCAAGACAGTGCTTGAATCTATACGTACGGGATCTATAGTCCTTTATCACTGGTGTGATTCAACTGTTGTCTTAGGGTGGTTGAAGATAAGTTTCCGCGATTTAAAAACATTTGTTGCTAATAGGGTTGCGGAAATCTGTGAAATTACTAATTCTAATTCGTGGCGATATGTACCAACAACTCAGAATCCAGCGGATCTTATATCCAGAGGAGTTTATCCCGATAAAATACACACTAATAGATTGTGGTGGTATGGTCCTGATTTTTTAATGTCACCTGAATCAGAGTGGCCTATTTTGAATTCAGTAGCAGACACAGAACTGCCTGAAATAAAATCCAACGTTGCCATATCTAAATTAATCTTGGAGCCAATAATAAACATTCTCAAATTTTCGAAATTTTATAGATTACAACGATCGCTTGCTTACGTTTTCAGATTCCTCAATAACTTAAAGCATCCAAATGATAAGATTTCATCAAATTTGACTCCAGAAGAACTACACAACGCTTTCCTTTACCTTTGCAGTGTATCTCAAAAACAATCATTCCCTAATGAGTTTAACTTGTTGTCAAAGGACAAGGCCTTAAGCTCGAAGTCTAATATTTTATCATTGACACCTTTTTTTGATAAAAAAGACAATATAATTCGTGTTGGTGGTAGAATCGAAGCTTCCAATTTTGATTATCAAAGAAAACACCCAATTTTGTTACATTCTTCGAATCATCTAACTCGGTTGTTTTTCGAGCACGAACACAAGCATAAACTGCACGCAGGGCCACAGCTTCTGCTGTCATTAGTTCGCGAACTTATATGGCCTATAAATGGCAGACATCTTGCTCGCCGTACGGTTAGAAATTGCATCGTATGCAGACGTTTTCAAGGTAAAACTCTCACCCCCATCATGGGAAATCTACCAAGTCAACGCGTCACTGTAGATTTTCCCTTCAATACAGTAGGTATAGACTTTGCTGGTCCGTTTTATATAATTAACCGCAAGGGGCGAGGGGCTAAAACGATAAAGTGTTATCTTTGCTTGTTTGTTTGCTTACGATACAAATGCATTCATTTAGAAGCCACAAGCGATCTATCTAAAGATGCCTTTTTAATGACATTTCGACGGTTCGTAGCTCGCCGCGGCAAGCCATTTGAAGTTTTTTGCGATAATGGAGGTAATTTCGTGGCTGCAGCCAAAGAACTTGACGATTGTGTAAACTTCAATAACAGCTTTCTATCTGACTTTGCCTCTGAAGAAGGTGTAAAATTTTTATTCTCACCCTCTTACGCTCCTCATTTCGGTGGTATATGGGAAGCTGGCGTTAAATCCGCGAAACACCATATCAAGCGCGTCATGGGCAATAGCCACTTAACGTTCGAGGAGTTAACCACTTTGTTCGCTCAAGTAGAGGCAATCCTCAATAGCCGTCCTTTATGTCCTTTGTCTACCTCTCCCAGTGATTTTTCCGCCCTTACTCCTGGGCACTTTTTAATCGGCCGATCATTGACTGCATTGCCTTCACCTGCAGTTGCCGATTACAATTCAAATCGATTACTCCGATATGCTCGACTAGAACAAATGCGTCAACATTTTTGGCTCCGCTGGCAGAAGGAGTATTTATCTGAATTGCAACAGCGCACCAAATGGAAAACCAATACTTCAACTCTCCAAATTGACGACTTGGTCCTATTGCAAGAAGACAATACACCTCCATTGTGTTGGCGTCTTGGACGTGTACAAAAACTTTACCATGGAGCTGATAATGTCGCCCGTGTTGCTGAAGTACGAACCAGCAAGGGACTTTTGCGACGCCCCCTTACTCGTCTTTGCCCACTGCCTTCAAAGGAAGATCTAGAGACTAAATAAGCTAGATGGTTAAAAGTCTTTTATGCTGACTTTCAACGAGGGGGAGGATGTTGGCGCCTGGTACATAAATGAAGCAATGACGTCATCGTGCAATTTCGATCGCGCATACTAGAACTCATTCATTCCATTGCTATCATCTTGGTCTACGACATCAATTACTTAACTCTGTAATACTAATCGAATAAATAGAAATTTAAGATACTAAAGTATTTTCATTATGTCCAATACGAGACAGCCATCCTTACAGGTGCTTAACCTAATACAATGGCGTTGCCAATAAACAATTTTCTTAAACAACACAACAATTTAAACAAAACCAACAAATATAACACAAACAATGATAACAATTAGGTAACTACAATATAACTACACACATAATACGCTGCCTGAGTGAACTCATTCAGTGAACAAAAAAACAGATCTACGCGATCAGACACTGTGTTGAGCGTCCGCAAAGCTCGCGTGAATGGTGCGCGGTGTAACAGTGCGGTGCGCGCGCGAGGTATTAAGAACAGCGCTGACTGCCGACGTCTACCCACGTACCCATCCGGCACACAGAGCTGCATACACTCAAGTACGCCTGGGTTGTGTATTTTGCCACGAAGGACCCCAAATAGGTATGCAGCAAGAGCTACCTCCCTCCTTGTCTCTAGTTGGCAATTCCCCACCATGCCCAGGACAAATAAGGTGGGATACAACAGTGGGTATCCAGGGTATACATGATACATTTTCTTGAAAAGAAATCTGCAAAATTTATTTTGTATCCGCTCCATCATCAACTTATATTTATCCTCATGTGGAGACCAAATGGATGAATTGCAGTGCAGGTGGCTTTTTATCAATGCTTCATACAATGCTTTAAGAGCCATTATATTTGTAAATTGATTTGCTTGACGTAGAATCAACCCAAGATTGCGATAAGCCTTTTTACAAATTGCTTCAATATGTTTTCTGAAGCACACATTGGACGAAAATATGACTCCCAAATCTCTTGCCTCTGTAATTCTTTGGAGTGGCGTCCCCTCCATTTTATATGGGTGATGGCTTGGAGAATGAGATTTTGTATATGACAATACAGAGCATTTGTCGACATTGAATTCTAATTTATTGTCTTGGCTCCACTTAACAACGCTCTGTATGTCTTGTTGCATTGCAACGTGATCTTCGCTGTCTTTTATTGAGAGAACTAATTTCAAATCATCTGCAAACAGTAGAGGTGTAGAATTATGAACTACTTTTGGCAGGTCATTAATCATCAATATGAAGAGGAGAGGGCCTAAATTGCTGCCTTGGCTGACACCGGATCTAGTAGCATATGATTCAGAAAGGCATCCTCCACAATCGACATATTGACGTCTATCGCGTAGATAACTGGCGAAGAAATTTAAGGTATGTGGTGAAAAACCTACACTGGCCAGTTTAGACAATAGCACGTCGTTATCTACGGTATCAAATGCCTTTCTGAAATCAAAGTACGCTACATCCACTTGTATGCCGGCGTCAACCGATGGCACTAAGTGCAGCAGATTCCCCATTGTACTACGCCCCGGACGAAAACCATGTTGCGCATCGGATAGTTGAGCACTGACTTGTGGGTAAATACAGCTATGAATCGTCATTTCGAATACTTTAGCCGGAGTGCAGAGGACTGCAACAGGTCTAAAGTCGCTCGGTGACGCACCTCCTTTCCCCTTCGGAACAGGAACAACTCTGCTCAGCTTCCAACGATCAGGAAACGTCCCGGTCTCAATAAAGACATTAAATAAATGCAGCAAAGAGCTTTCCAAAGCCGCTCGACAATCCTTAAATAGAAATGCTGGGATACCATCTGGTCCCACTGAACGCTTGGGCGGCAATTTAGCCAGCGCTAGTCGCACCTCAGCAAGTTGAACGCGCGCAAGATGCACGCGTGCTCCCGGTGCCTCTGCCGAGCCAGCGGTCGCCGCTGCCACGCTTAACAAGGGGGGTTCCGGATTGTAGACAGATTCAAAAAATCCAGCGAATTCCATGGCATTTTCCTGTTCCGACAGTACCCAACCTTCCTTGACGATCTTGCGGTTGTTTGGACTACTTGACTTAGACCCCAAGAAGTCCCAAAATGATCGTGGGTCCTTGGCCAAGTTACTCTGAACTAAATCTCGGTATTGGTCGTGTGCTCGTTCTATCTTATCTTTGACTCTTCTCCTACACTTAGCAAATTCTTCATAGTCGCACTGTGCTTTAGTGGTCTTATACATTTTGTGAAGTTGGTGCTTCAGTTTTATTTCCCTTATGATGTCGGCAGTGTACCAGCGTGGATAGATATATTTAGAGTTGACCGAACCAGCCTTCTTAAGGGGAACACAGATATCCAAAATGGTATAGATCTGGTCATAGAACATGTTCAACATTATATCGGGATCGTTTATACTATATATGTCACTCCAGTCGATTTCATTTAACAGCTGATATAAACGGTGAAAGTCTGCT
Source organism: Stenoptilia bipunctidactyla (assembly GCA_944452665.1). Lineage (NCBI taxonomy): Eukaryota > Metazoa > Arthropoda > Insecta > Lepidoptera > Pterophoridae > Stenoptilia > Stenoptilia bipunctidactyla. The sequence goes on from OX101730.1 coordinate 3,960,539, forward strand.
TTATTGAAATTCCAAGTTAAGGAACGTATCGGGGTATCAAAATGACCATTGTCTTTATCTGTCGCTGGTGATGGATTTAGCGGGGATGTTCTCGTTTTGATCTCTACTCGAATGGAAATTGGTGGATGGTACTTGTCAATAGGCTGCAAGCCCTCATCCGCTGCGCTAACAGAAAGCTCTAAGCCGTGCGTACTCAACACAAGATCTAATTGTCTTTCGTCACAATTCGGAACATTATTGCACTGAATGAATTCACCGAAGGCCATTAAATATTGAAAATAATTACCAACATTACTATTACACGAAAACATATTAAAATCTCCTATTACAATGAGCTTATTTTTATAACTGTAGCAAAATTTTTCTAAAATATTAAACATTGCAATATATTCATGCTCATCGGACTTCGGCGGAATATATAACACACAACACGTAAATAAAAATCTATTTTTAAGGAATACAGTTGCACAAATCAATTCAAATTTAAGACTATTTATATCTATGTTATCTGGGACCGCCACTTGTCGCAACTCGAGCCGCTGTGAGGCTACCAAAAGCACGCCTCCATGCTTACGACCATCAGCGCGGTCACAGCGTAATACTTGGTAGCCAGGAACCACAATTTCGGAATTTTCAATGGCTCCATTAAGGCCGGTTTCAGTTACAGCGAAAAGATCAGCCCCAGAAGATACAAGCAAGGATAAAAATTGTGTAGTTTTTGTGCGAAGTCCCCGAACGTTTTGATAGAATATATCATAATATCCACTAGTTTTGTCGTTGGTTTGGGTTGGCTGAGCGACGAAACCAAATCCATTCGCTAAATTCTACAGCTATGGGCCAAACTTCTGGAACACAAAGTTTCTCAAAATTACTTGTAGTAACGCCTATCTTGAATGAAGCATAGTCTCTCTCTGTTCTAGGTTTCAACTTTTCGACACTTAGGTCCTGGCATGGACCTAAAATTTTCATAATATAATCTTTGAGATTATCCTCTGTAGTGCATTTGTCTAGCCTCCAGACATGCAAGAACTTTTTTCGCTCAACCGCTTTTAAGGTCAAAATTGAAGGGTTTTCTCCTTTCCTAACCGGATTACTCCTTCTCTTATTTCTTACTTCGATCCATGCGTTGCTGTGGCCGCTACTGACTACAGTCCCAGTTGCTTTACTAGCCAGTGAGTAATTTATAACTGGTTCTGACGATTTTAGTGCATGCTTGTTAAGATTGTCATCTAATGATGACGCTGGATTGTTAAAAACCGCGGGCAAAGCTTCATCTAGGTTTTGTTGTCCTTGGCTAGTATTATTGGTATTTAGTGGAACACTAACTTTCTGTGCCTCAGTATTCAGAGAAGCAATCTGTTTTTCGTAGGATAGACATCTATTTTTAGATTCATTTAATTCTATTCTTAGTTTACTGTTTTCTAAGGCTAAAACATTCACAGTAGCTTTAATTTCCTCCAGTATTTTAATTTCCAAAACACTCATTTTCTCCATAATATCTCTATTAACCTTTTCCATTATATCTATTACCTTGTCCATTGAGGCAGGTGTTGACAATCCCTTAGTTTCCTGCGAAACGTTAATATCCCCGGATTGGTTCAACACTTCTTTACTCATCATATCTCCCCGTACCCCACGTACTGGCGTTGCATCTGTCACACGAACACGTTTGGTTATGTTGGAGCATGAATCGCACTGGAAAGTTTTCTTTATATGTAAGTGCCCCTCTTTGAACGCAGCTTGAGTAATATTAACACATCTATAGTGGTACCCTTCCTTACATGCAATACATTTAATTATTTCCCCTACATCCATTTTCTTAAAGCATACCATGCAATTCATTATGTTAATCAATAGATAACACACAACCCTGAAGATGATTAAGAACGGAATGCACTGTTCAATCAGGAGATGTTTTTTTTGCTCGGCAATAACAAACTTGTTTATTTGATATGTACGTTGTCACCTGTCAAGTTTGGCAACGTGCCGGTTTTGTTTGTTTACGTTTTGGCTGTCTGCAAGTGGCTAATTAAGGAAGACGGAAATTACGTATTCTAGTTGTAAATGGTTCGAGAAGGTATGCCTTCGAAATGGCGGATAACCAAGATGCACTGACCGTTCTTTCTAGGCTTGTAAATAGTCCTCCAAACAGCGCCGTAGAGATTTAATATGTGCCCGCAACTGTTGTGCTCTTCTGATTTGAGGGAACTCAGGTTTGTTGATTTATTATGATCTTACATTCCACTTATAACAATTAATTCATAGAGAGCAAAGTAAACACTTCCACACTCCACAGGGGGGGGGATTATATTCTCTTAGGATTAGGATCGAATATTGGGTTCGGGCGTAAAAGAAAGGCTTCGATAGATGGCGCTTTACGAAAGGCGAAGTCATGTCTGTCATATAGCCATTTATTCCACACCGCGTTTTTAAAAGTAAAATAAATTAATTGGCGTCTGTATAAGAAATCCGAACTTATAAATAACTATGAATGATAGATACCACTTACCTACGTTAGTATACAAACTTAACGCATTCGGTTTTTTATAAGTGTCATCTATAGAGGGTTTTTGCACTAATCTTTATGAGCTGTCAGAAAACTCCTCATTGCGGTACAAATTATTGGGGAGTCATGAACTATGTATTTTTTTTTTGTGCTAGTTGAAAATAGTTGAATTGTAAATTTATTTACTGTACCGAGATAATATTATCCACATTGAAATGAATGTTATGACATGTGGTCGCAAAATATGGGCCTTATAAACAGGCTTAAAGTCGCTTAGCGGGCAATGGAAAGGGCTATGCTCGGAGTTTCCCTGCGGAATCGAATCAGAAATGAGGAGATTCGCAGGCGAACCAGTCATAGACATAACCAGAAGGATTGCAAGGCAGAAGTGGCTCGCAGAAGAGATGGCTGTTGGGGCAGTAAGGTTTTCGAGTGGCGGCCACGTACTGGGAGACGCACAGACATACATCTACATAGACAACGCAAATGTATGTACTTCGCGTGTTCGAACCCCGACCAAGCGTCGAGGTTGGTCGCCGCTAGATTCAGTCCCCGCGTATGTATTCCGTTAGAAAATCGATTTCACAATATCGATATCGTTCTTAATAATCGATTTCAGTGTCTTTGAATCGAATTGTATTTCCCAGCAATAAATATCAGCTGTGACGTCACAAAATGTGTTCAAAAGTCGGCACGCTTGGTTTCAATACAAATCGTGGCACTTGCGTTGTCTTTGTAGATGTATGTCTGTGGGGAGACACAAGATGGACCGAGAAGCGACGATCTGGTCGCTGTCGCCGGTAAACGCTGGATGAGGGCGGTGCGGGACCGAGCGACGACGTGAAGAACTTCGGGGGAGGCCTATGTTCAGCAGTGGACGTCACCGAGCTGACGGTGATATGATAAATATGAAAGTCTCTGTCTGACTTTCTCGGATAGACCACAGGACCGATTTGAATATAATTTAAAATAAAGATAATTCAATAGTCAGCATAAGCTATTTTTTATCAAATATCACCTACCTAACGCTATTAAATAACTATTATTTCTTATAACAAGCGGGCGAAGTCGCGGGTAATAGCTGGTAGGAATAAAATAAATATATACGAGTTATCTGGCAGTGGCATAAACAGTGCATAGCTCACCTGTAACAAATATCATTGTAGAGATAATATTGGACCGGTCCGGATCCGTTTCTGCCATGCAAAGCGCTGGACAAAGTATGAACGGTATCGCTACGATAGCGCCTATCATTGTTAGGTAATGCTGAAATAAAATTAACCAATTTTAATACCTTACAACAACTGATTATTGAAAATTACTGAAACTTTATAATAATTTGTAATCTTTATACTTTTCTCCTTTTCATTAGATACAACAGCTATTGAATTCAGTAAAAAAGTTTAGAAACCATAGCATTCATTGTTGGATGGTTTCACAATTTGCAATCCAAAACATTTCAGTACGTATAACATGGTTCATTAAAGAAAGGAATTGAAAATGGTGGCGCTTATCATGTTTTCTCGCTCGCACACTAGAGCTGTCTATACTCACTCTCGCGCGTACGGTCAGTAAAAATATTTTATTTTAATAAATTGTAATCTATTTTTTATCACAAAAAAATAAATTTTTATAAAGATTATTTTATGGTCGGTATTTTTCGGCATCGATGTACATCGTTGTTTCTCAACCAACATCGTTTTTTTTGCCAGCGATGTCGATACCACAGATGCTAATGAAAAATAAGCGTTTTAAATGGTGGGCGTCTTTAAAAACGTTGTGTTGCATCGTTTAATCAATTAATGGCATACAAGCAACTGGAAGACATTTGATATCAATATTTTAATTTTATAAAGACTGCGATTTTATTGATCTATGATTCTTAGTGCATATAAAAATCATAATTAATAATTTTTATAAAAGATCTACTTTTTATTTGTTTATTTTTATTTACGTTTGTTATATTCAAAATAAATTAATGACCACTAATTATTTTTACCAGAACCGAAAATAGCTCAATATAATATAATATTAAATTAAAATATTTTAATTAGACAATCAAATCAAAATTTCAATAGTGCGCTTTAAATTTCGTGCCAAACAAAGATATGTAAACAGAGAGCAAGAAATAGAGAATTTTAATATGATTTTGGGACCAGAAAGCAGTGATTCTGAAACAGATATCGAGTAATCATGTGACGATAATGATAGATAGGACTCTTGGGATGAAGAACTGTTGGGAAACCCTTACCCTTTGAAGGTCCTGAAATTTTGTTATTTATTTTTTCAAGTGCACAAAAACGGACTTTTTCCGATGAATGCAATAATAAATTATGGCGTATCTTTCTCAACTACGGGTCCTATCTGCATAATCCTACTTGAAGATTAGAAGTGTTTATGCCGAATGGTATTCCAAAATTTGTTTACCCCCTGGGTAGACAAAATCAAAGGTTTGATGAGAGGTTTTGTGATTGTAGTTGGTGTGATTGTCTGGGGATTTTATTTATTATTTATTATAGGTTTCACTTATACCAAATCCGTAAAGGCAGTGATAGCAGTCCATCAGGACGTAGAAAACATCCATTCAGATCTGTAGTCCTCCTGTTTTAAAAAATGGTTCGATCGCATAAAAAATGTTTAATATGTAGGAGAGTATTTTAAAAGCAATAATCATATTTTTTTAGTTACAATATGTTTTTTTGTTTTAAGTTGCGCAAAACTTTTAGTGTGGTCTACATAATATGAAAGCATCATATTAGCAAGGAATCACAAAATATACGTTTTAATACTTTATATTATGTTAACTTGTCTATTTTGTAAGAAAAATATTATTTAAAAGCTCTTATAGTCTTATGTGCTTAATTTGTGCTTTTTAGTTAAAACTTACTACATTTCGCAGTTGGGTTTTATACTACATTGGTTGAAAAGTTCGCGGCCTGGCCATTAAAAAAAAACTTTTGTTATTTTTTCTGCCGTCATTTTGAACTGTCATTATTTAATTGTCAGCCCGCGAATTTTCAATTTGATATCTTGTTTAAATAAAATTTTACGAACAATATAAATACGTGTGTAGAACAAATTTTCACTAATGGAGAAATTTGAACAACGTGCTGTGATTAAATATTTGTTTAAAAAAAGATTAACACCAAAGGAGATCCATGATGACATGCAAACAACATTAGGGGAATCTGCCCCGTCTTATACCACTGTGACAAAATGGGTTGCAGAATTTAAACGTGGACGAGAGAACATCGAAGATGACCCTCGCTCCGGCAGGCCAATGACGTCTACGACCGAAGAAAACATCAATAAAGTGTGTGATCTCATATTGAAAGACCTATTATAGTAGATTGACTATCAGAGAAATTGCAGACACTATAGGCATCTCATATGAACGAACGCAAAACATCATTGTCCATGAACTCGGCTTTTCTAAGGTTTCGGCTAGGTGGGTCCCCAGATTGCTTTCAGTACAGCAAAAGCGAATTCGACTCACGATTTCTCGCGGCTGTTTGGAGATGTACGAGGCTGATCCACAAGGTTTTCTTGACAGATTTGTGACAATGGATGAAACCTGGGTTCACCACTATACCCCAGAATCAAAACAACAATCCAAACAATGGAAAAAATCAGGTGAACCAACTCCGAAAAAAGCAAAGGCAATTCTGTCGGCTGGCAAGGTGATGGCATCGGTTTTTTGGGATGCTAAGGGTGTCATTATGGTGGACTACCTTCCAAAAGGCGAAACAATAAACTCTGCGTACTATAGCACCCTTCTGCGCCGTTTACGTGAAGAAATTAAACAGAAACGCCCAGGATTACTGAGAAAGAAAGTGTTGTTTCACCAGGACAACGCCCGAGTCCACACGTCTGTCGAGTCTATGGCTCAAATTCGTGATTGTGGTTTCGAATTGTTGCCACATCCAGCTTATTCTCCTGATTTGGCACCTTCGGACTTTCATCTGTTTCCAAACCTGAAAAAATACCTCGGTGGGCAGAAATTTTTAACGAATGAAGAGGTCGAAGCCGCTGTTAACCTGTATTTTGAAGACCTTGAGGAATCTTTTTTTAAAACAGGTATGGAAGCTCTGTAAAGCAGATGGAAGAAGTGCATAGAGCTAAATGGAGATTACGTCGAAAAATAAAAATATTTTTGTATGTACTTTATTCTGTTTTCTTGACTAGGCCGCGAACTTTTCAATCCACCCTCGTAGTTTATGTAATTACTTTTTAACTGACTTGGATGCGGTTTTCAGAAAAATATTTGTCATGTTTAGGAGAAGGTTTTAGTATATTGACCAACTTTAAAAAATAAGGTTCTCAATTTATCTGTTTATTTTGTATCAGAGATGAGCCGAATGTTCGGCCGAAATTATGTAAATACCTACCCAGATGTTCTTATTACATTCATTAATATTAATAAATTTTTGGCAGAAATTTACTACACGGAGTAGTAATGTGGATGGAATAGAAACAGGAATAGGATGGCGTTTATAAAAATTATTTAAACATTTTTAGTGGCTTGGTTTTTTGAATGCGGTTCACTTTTTCTTAAAAAGAAATAATTAGTTTGCTTTCATTTTGGTTTTGGTTTCATTTAGCATTATTTCTTAAATGAAAAAAAAAATATTTTTACTATCTGTCAGCTTAAGTCCAGGCCACAATTTAAGATTCCTTTCTTTATTGAACCAAGTTCTAAGAGTAAATCACAATTTGAAACCAAGTCTCACCTGCAGCGCCATGAATATGCATAAGTACCAGGGCGGTGTGTCGTCGATGCCATACGTGACGTTTCCAGTGCGACCTTCGCTGGCATTCTGTTTGCCTGGTATGTCCTCTGGCGGCTGAAACATTTGTTCCATTCATTTCTCTTTTTTTTTGTAAATCAAAGTTGCATCTTGAATTGACCGAGCTGTTATCGTGCTTTTTTCTCGCTCGACGGAAGTTTTTTACTGTGCTACATTTCGAAATAAATTAAATAAAAGCTATTAAAAACGGGAAAGGTTCTTCTTGAATTTTATGTGTTTGCCTTGATTTTTAATTAAAAATATTAAGTGTAAACATTGCCTAGTTAGATCAGTTAGATTTATCGATCGTATTTTCTAAATTCTTGCATATCTCTATACTTTGAGGTGTCAAAATATGGCGAACATGTCACTGAGAAACCCAGTAAATAGAGGAGCGGGGAGAGTAGAACTTCATTTTGTTTTCATTTTTTACATTTTCCCACTTGATTGATCTCATTTTAAAGCTAAATAAAGGAATTTTTGCTTGGTGGTAGGATCCCTTCTGGGTCCGCCTGGCTAGCGACCACCCTTTATATAAAGTCTGCCGCCAAATGTTACCGCTCCGGCGGTAATGTGTTCCGGCAATATTGTATAAAGAGCCAGTTCCTTCCTAAGCCCGTGTGCTTTCATCTTCGACCTCATCGTCACTTACCATCAGGTGAGATTGAGGTCAAACGCAAAACCGCGTCACTAATAAAAAAAAAAAAGAATAATTTATTGCGTGTCTTTTATTTACCTACTTACGTAAACTTATAACGACTTTACCTACAAAAAAATAATATTTTTGCTTCTCATTTCCATACTAAATAAAAAAAAGAATTTATGGTGGCCACTCATAATTGTATTTTTTTTTTTGATGAAACCTGTTTTTACGCTAAAATACATTCATAAAGTTACCCCAACAATCAGATTTATGTCTAAACATAGCATTTTGTGTGGTATGGTAAACGCCATTGAGTGTTACCCGATAGTTGTGGTAAAGTTTACCCTCGATTTTCGCAAAATACTAATTGCAGGCAACATGAATGTTTAAAATAACCTCAGAACTACATAGAATTATTTATTGCCATATAAAACCTAACATATCCACATGAAAATAACGTTATGGGTATTCATATCAAAGTTACTCAAGAAGACTGTAGTAATAGTTAATTTTAATGTTTCTACGCAAGTTTTTTTTCATTTATTTTAATAGCCCATAAAATCTCCTAACTCATGAAGGAGAAGGAAATTCTTTGGAACCAAGTCACACACTCGCCCAAGGGAGTTGACAACACTTAGGTAATTAATTAAGCATCTTTTACATCTGCACATAATGATAACGATCTACGGAAAATCCCAAAAAGGCTAAAAGAGTAACTCTATACTCTGGCAAATAATTCAATGGTGTAAACTGACAGATCGAAATGTCAAATAGAAAAATAATGATAACAGTTAAAAAATTCGTAGTGTAAGTACTGAATGAGAATGATTGAAAACGAATGAGTAGTCATGCGTTTTGCATAAAATTTTAAAGAAATTTATAAATAATTGAATTTGAGGTGTGAACTATATCTTTAAAGTAACTTTAATGAAAATAATTAATTACCAAACATACTTACCTAGTGCTTTAAAACTGTTACAGTAGAAGTAAAATCGACTTGATAACTTCTTGCCTTTTAAATTCGTCATACCGTTAAATTTCAAGAATAGTTGCCCCTTCCTAACAGCACCATAAAAAAGAACAATCTTGTGACCCAAAATATTTTTTCCATACATTACGATATTATTATTAAAAAAATAATTACATTCATTCACTTAAACCACATAACTATTTTTTTTCTTCCCGAAAGTGGGCACACTGGAACTGTCATTTTACTGCATTGAATTATTTGCCAGAGTATAGTGCGGGCTGCCTAGGCTTAATAAAGTACTGCAGGTATGTAGTTACCTACATACATAACATCACGCCTGTATCCCTTATGGAGTAGGCAGAACACCAGAGCCTATCGAACCATCTGATGTCACGTTTGACAAATTTGGAGATATTATAATGATGGATAGAGACTATGACAGTGACAGGGGGTCAGCCTATCGCCCGTAAAAACGCTAACAAAACCTATGTCCCTTAACTGACTTTTACAGTATGCCCGGGAAGAGAAGCAGCTGGTACATTCTATGTTTTTCTTTCGCTCCCAGTCCAGCATGGAAGTTAGTAAAGTGTTTCACAGATTTACTTCTACAGTAAGAAGAAGATGAACTGTCGTTCGGTAGTTAATCAATCAGCCAGCCATCTTCAATCTTACTAATATTATAATTGGTAAAGTTTGGATGTATGGATGCATGAATGGATGTTTGTTTCTCAATCACGACAGAACGTCTCAAAGGAGTTTGATGAAATTTAGCGTAATGATAGTGTACAGTCTGGAATAGCATACATTTTATCCCAATATTCCCGCGTGATTAGAAATTGCGCAGATAAAACCCCGCGAAACAGCTCTAGGTCCATCAGAGATTGCGAACAATCTTTGATTATATTATATTAGTAGAGAGATCTGCTAATCTCTAAACATACTACTGATAAGTACCTACTGTAAACAACCAGTGCATGTTCATTTATGTACATGTTAACAGATTAAACATATCTCAAGTAATTTATTTTCAAATCTTTTCTATAGTTGTCAAGTTTATTAAATATACATAAAAGCTAATCTTGATGGTCTCCGTGGTGTAATGGTATAGACGCTACTGCATCAATCGTAAAGTCATGGGTTCGATTCCCGCACGGAACAATTATTAGGTTATACAGGGTGACTGGTGGGTCATTTTCGAAATTCCAGGACTTTATAGTTTGAGATCACACATGAAGAGAAAAAATTAAATAAAAAATAAATATTAATTGTTTACTAAGTAAACTTAACTGAAGTTAGAGAATTCATTACGCAACGCATGGTTGCAATAGATACTTAGCGGGTGGTGGTGTGCATGTGGCGGGAACACTGCTGTGTGTGTGTGGGCCGAGGCAGCGCGTCGGGAAAAGTTTAGTAGGTAAAGTCTCTTTATTTATTCATAGAGATTTCAGGTGAAAAATTAAATAACTACTTATTTTTATTACATAATTATGATCAGAATCGAGTTTAGAGTGCTCTCCTTCAGTATCTATTTGTCACCAGTCACCCTATATAGGTTCCTTCTAGTTCGCTACATGGTATCCCATATCACAAGCTATGCTTACTTTGGGGTAGGTAATTGGTGTGATTGTCTGGGGATTTTATTCATCTTTTAGTTATGCATGTATAGTTCAAATTTCATTCAAGTAGTGTGGTTTCTTATTTTTAACAAGTCTCGTACCGTGCATTAGTTGCGGTACTTATTGTTGAATCAAATAAGGATAAAAGTAAATAAGTAAAACAATTTTCATTTCTTTCAGTTTAAATAGGTACGGAATAGAGCAGTCCTATTAAAATTCACTAATTGAATAATTGTTAAAGTTAAATTCAAGGGCAAATAACACTCAAACAACCTTTTATAAAAAAAATGCCTTATCTGCCATTAAATAACTAACCGCAACCTCAGTGGAAACGAATCTCGGATAGTGAAGGTTGTGTTTCTCATTTACCGTTGTTTCGACAAAAGTATTAAGTGTTATTAGTACTTAAGTATTAAAAAAGAAATTCAGCAGGAATCTGTTACCGTCTAGTCTAGGATGTTTTAACTTATTTCTTATCTTTAGAATAGTGCAAAATTACATTTGAAATTGTAAGTATTTAAGAATACCGCTCCGGATACGTACTTCGCCGTTTTAACAAAACAATGACTTATGAACATGAAATTAAGAGCCTTAATGCCCTTTAAAACTTACTGCGGTAACCACAACACTGTACGAACACTTTACTTCATCCATTTTGTTTTTAAAACACAGACACCAAGAGAATTATTAATTCACTGTAATACAAGTATGAACGTTTAGTACAAGTATTTTTAGGTTAGCCACAACATTTTGATTGATCTAAATCAATGGTGACTATAATGTATTGCTATCCTCTTCTAACGTTTAGTAAAACTATACAGCCTTCCTGTTTCTGCTTAACTAGACAAACGATTTATAACCGATTTTCAACCTTAAAATTAGGATGTTACAGTTGATTTAGGTTAAAAATTGAAATTATTTTATGATGTAAGTTGAAAAGTGTACACAATGCAGTTTTTGTTAACAGTAATTGATGATATAATGATTCGTATACCGTTAATATTAAGCCTATATTAATACAGCAATTGATATTTGATTTTATATGAAGCTTTATCGTGCAGTGTAGGTAAGCAATACACTTTTAGTAGTTTAGGCGCTTTGCACACGTAGCAACTTAAGTTTACAAAACTGACAACTTAGTTGAGGCAACCATCAACTTTTTTAGAAATTGCCACTTGCTACAACTAGAGAATCTGCAATTGATGCAACTGGTAACCTTGTTGAAGCAACTATCAATTTTTGTAAATGTTCTAAAGGTTTCCAGTTGCAGCAACCACAAATTGGCCTTTACGGTTGTCGCAATTTTATGTGAACCTGGTTTGTTAGGTGAGTCCACTCAGTATTACGATGGACACCGGAGAGACAGCACTCGTTTACATTATATTACGTCGGCGTCGCCGACACGGTGGCAACTACAACAAATTATTCGCAGCAATCGTCGGTTTTGGATTCATCCCTTCTTGCAAGATAGGACTAGATTTATTAACATAAATGAGCTTCAGAAACATAATGACAAGTTTAAACAATATTTTAAAATGTCTGTTTACATATTTAATAAGTTGCTGGAAAGTGATTTAAAACGACAGAATATAGTGATGAGGGAAAGTATATACCCCAAAGAACGACTTGCTATTGCTGATTTTAGAAACTTTTGTTTGCTGCGATTGTCAATTGAAAAAACCAGCAACTTAATCAAAGTTGCTAATTGCGAGTTGCTGCAATCAGAAACTAACTCCTAACTAGAATTGCTGTGTACGCAATTCCATTGGAATAATATATGAACAGGGAGTTGTCAGTTGTCGGTTGTCGCAACAAGGCGCATGAAGTTTATCGTCTGCTAAGCGCCTAAATAATACGGCACGTGTTACAACGGTACACATTTACCTATGTCTCATCATAATCAATGAATGCAGAGCATTAAAAAAACCGACTTTACGTCCAAAACTTTGGCTGAAGTATAAGGCCGTTCAATGTGGTCGTCATTCTAACAAAGACGACCACTGACGACCACTTTGGCGATGGGTAAACCTGTCTGCTGCCTCAGACGCCAGTGGTTGCGGGTTCGATCCCCGCACGGAACAAGAAAAAATAAAAAATGTTCCGTGTCTGGGTGTTTATCTATTTATGTATTTATATTCTAGGTCCCCCCCTAGTTCGCTACAAGGTATCCCATAACACAAGCTATGCTTACTTTGGGGCCATGTAGTTGGTTTGAATGTCTGGGGATTTTATTAAGGTATTATACTTATATTTTATCAAAAAATTGAAATTTTACATGACATACTTTATCGATTTCGATGAAATTTATATGGGACCACTTCTGAAGTATGCTTTATCATATGAAACAAGAATATTTAAAATCGGTACAAAACTGTCCGAAAAATCGTGTAACAAAGACTCAAAAAAATACATGCACACGAATTGAGAACCTCCTCCTTTTCGAAGTCGGTTTAAAATATTGAAGTATGCGGATAAACATAATGTTAATGAAACTGTCCTTGTTTTCAGTAAAAACGAACTAAGTGCGAATTAAGATTTCGACTGCTCGTCTGCGCGGCTTGAGAGCTCCTGGGTTCGAGTCCCAGCTGTGTACCGGGCCGGTCGTTTTAGGAAATAACTAAGCTGCCTTTGTAGTATCTATAACAGAAGCTCACCTTGGGGCCATTGCGGTTATTTTAGTCTGACTAACAAAAGTAGACAGTGGATTTTTTTGGAAACTTTTTATATGGCAGTACTGGCATAAATATCAATGGCGTTTTTCTGGTTTCACTATAGTCAATCGGACCGTCGCGTCGTCGTTGGTAATTGAGTTTTGCAATTTTCCGCGTATCGGCGGTGGTCCACCTGTTTAGTACACCTGGGTGGTCCACTTATACTTTTTTTGCCGGTGGTTCACCTAAATGATGAGTAGTATGTAAATCAAAAATGCCTATAGTCCATAATTCACCTAAAATAATTCCACGTGATCCTGTCATTTTACTACAATTGAAAAATGAATGCGGAAAGAACAAATGAAAGTCGAAAAAAAATTACGGCTAAAAAAAGCTTTAATATTATAATTAAGTATTTATATAAGTAAAACAAAACTGATATTTAAAGAGCCAGTACTTTCCTAGGCCCGTGTGCTGTCATCTTCAACCTCATTTTCACTTACCATCAAGTGAGGTTGAGGTCAAATGCGGGCTTGGTTTATAGTAAAAATAACCGTTTGTAAATGAAAATGAAAACTTTTTTTATTCGTAGGTAATTTTATACACTTTACGAACGTCAAACGCTGGATGAGGGCGGCGCGGGTCCGGACGACATGACGAATCCTGGGGGAGGCCTCCGTCGAGAAGTGTGATAATGAAGATTCATTGAATGAAGATAATGATCGCCCATTATCCACCAATGTCTTGGTGTTGTCTACTACTACTAAAGTTTTGTAACCATGGTACACCCAGTAGTACCACCAGTACTACTGGGTGTACTACGATTACTTTTTCATTACCATAGTACCACTAGTGGTACCAGCGCTATAAAAAAATAACCGTAGTAGTACCAGAGGAAGTGTTTGTTATAGTTTTAATTTACTTTAATTACTTGAAAACTTTGTAAAATGTATGAAATGCCAGCTACTGGGGAAGTATAGCATTTTAAATTCATATTCACAAAACAAGACAACACAATAAAAATAACACATACAAGAAGCAAGATTAAAATAAAGAAAAATAAAATAATATTTAAAAAAAAACATAAAGGTACAAAATGCAAGATACAGTCAACATTAACACTAGAATAAAATTAAACATTAAAAAAATATATAAGCAGAATATATGCAGAAAAATACCAATTACAAAATAAAGTTATAACATTTTTTTAAACTACTTTATATAATTTTATAAGTTGCCCTGTACTGCAGCACAGAATAGATAATACTGCAGTAAGCGTGTTAAATAGGGCACATCTCAGCATAATGCTGCAGCAAAAGCCACAACTATCGGTAATTATTTATTTGAAATACCTACCATGCAGCATTATGGTCATTTCAACACTTTGATCACTTTAGTACTATGGACATTTTAGCACTTTTATCATTTCGCCCCGAAAAGTTATGGATCTTTTAGCACTTTGGTAATTTCGCCCCGAAAGGAAAAAACAGTGCAAAAAGAAAGAGGTTGCAAATATTATTATTATAAAGGTAGACTTCCGGCAAGAAAAGCTTCCCGTGGTCCACCTAAGTGGACTAAGGTGGACCACCGGCAAGAAAAAGTGCCCATGATCCTCCCAGGTGGACCACGGCCGATACGAGCAATTTTCGTACCTATTTAAAAATGTATAAATAATCAATGTAGGATACCACAGCGATACCAGTGACTGACGATTCATTCCATATTGCTGGTTTCAGATTTTAATTACATTGAATAAAATTAATTATTTTATTTTTATGCCTGATTGATACTAGTTGCGTTATCGTTTTAACACTATACCTACTTCTCTCTCTACTTTCATTAGCCAGACTCTAGAAAGTATTCCAAAAACGATTCTCGATCAACTCTTATTCTTTCTTCCTTCCATTAAACTTTTTTCGTCCATTCAATTTAATAAGCTAACTAAACATTAATATGTCATTTTATCCCGGGATCAAAAGTACTGACTCCTAGGATTTTCGGAGATTAAATTATTGTCCTTTATTTTTGTGAGGAGTTTAACTAAAGAAGTATGTAAGTAGGTTGGTACGTCATTTCATTATGGATAGCCCGATATCGGGAAGACAGGCATATCTTTTAACCGTCTTCCAAAAAAGGAGGAGGTTCTCAATTCCACTGTATGTTTTTTTTGTGTCTGTGTTACACTATATTTCGGACAATTATGAATCAATTTTGAGAATACTTGTTTCATGTGATACAACTCTACTTCATAATTGGTACCACATAAATTGCATCGAAATCGGTCGAAATCTTCATTGTAAATTTGAAATTTTTGAAAAAATATCTGATTTCGGAGAATCTTTACGTTGATGACATTATTATAACTCAGCCAAAGTTTTGACGTGAAGTCGGTTTTTTAATGGTCTGCATAAATACATACATAACTTCACGCCTGTATCCCCAATGGGTATTTGGGGGTAGGCAGAACACCAGAGGCTATAAAAACCATCTGATGTCCCGTTTGACAAATTTGGAGGTATTATGATGGAGAGAGACTATAGCAGTGACAGGGGGTCAGCCTGTCGCCCGCAAAATCGCCAATAAATCCTCCGTCCCTTAAGTATAAGGACGTCCATAAGGTATGATTTAATAAATACCCGACGAAGTAACTTTTGCAGAACGTAAACGTAAAGTGTGATTGAGATAATTTCTTGCAAATGTTATGAATTGTTATAATTCCAACGGAATGTCATTTTATTGGAACATAGCTACGTAAAATAAATAAATGCCATTTTTAGAAGCCTCCAATACGATTCTAATGTAACGGTGACGGCACTACAAGGTTATGTTATGGAAATTACTGTCAGTGTCATAGGGATCAAGGTTCGCCGCGCCGGCATAGAATAGCACTACTGCCTTTGAATAAGCGTGTCGTCGAAGGCGACTAATCCGAGTGACGACGCCCGCTTGTTGGTAGGGTCCCGTAAGACTAGTTAGCAACCACCCTTTATATAAAATCTGCCGCCAAACATCGCCATTCCGGCGGTGGTGTGTTCCGGCATCTTTTCTAAGCCCACGCGCTGTCATCTTTGACCTCATCTTCACTTACCATCAGGTAAGATTGAGTCAAACGCGGAATTAGTCTTTAATAAAAAAAATAATAATATTAGGGATACAACAAGGTAATTTTAGCAATTTATTTTTGCAAATGTTGCAATAGGTAGGCAACCATATCTTATACAGGGTTGCTTTGTAGTCACCAGCCAAATTTAAATGTTAGTTTCTTTGATACAATATAAACGTACCTGCATACTTATTTTAGTATAGCTCAGTACAAAAATATAAAGATATGGCACCACAAACCTTTATGCAAATAGTCGCTCTTGATGAACATAGCTACTACGACGCAGCATTTATTTGATAAAACTACGAAGTAGTACTACAAGATGTTTTGTAGTATCCTGTAGTTGTCTTTATTTTAATGGTAATTTAGAGTGACCATTGTTTGCTTAATATGTTATCGGATATATTTATTTCTTTGTAAAAAAAATAAATACTTTTGTTCTGCAAAAATCGTTTCTATAAATGATACTTATTGTGTAAAAAAATCAACCCTGTATATATTTTCTTGTATAATATTTCGATGGCTTTACACCTATCAGTTCTTTTTTTTTTTTTTTTTTTTTTTATAAAATATGGATGGGACGTTTGTCTTCCATGACACCTGATGTTAAGTGAACATGAAGACTAAGGTGGTACACGTCCATCCACGAGAAACCTATTCACTCGACGCTTAAAAGTACTAGGACTATACTGGTCAGGGAAAATAGACGCAGGCAGTTCATTCCAAACCTTGGCGACCCGTATCAAAAAGGAACTGTCAAAGCGCTTAGTTCGACTTTTCGGAATATCAACCACATACGGATGGAAGTTCTGTCTGCGTCTAGTAGTCCGATGGTAAAAGGGTGAGGGTTCAATTTGCTCAAACAGAGCACTCGCGCACTCACCAAAATGTATCCTGTAGTACACGGTTAAACAAGCAACCTTACGACGATGCTCTAGGGTCTGTAGTTTTTTGGTCGTAAGGTCGACGTTGTTAATTAATTTACGGGCTCTTCGGTCAACGGAGTCCAGCGCTTCTAGTTGATATTTGGCTGAACCATCCCAAAGATGACTGCAGTACTCCATGCATGATCGCACTTGAGCTGTATATAAGTTAAGAAGCTGTGCAGGGCTGAAGTACCGCCGTACCTTCGAGATGATTCCCAACTTTTTCGAAGCTACTTGAGCCATGGACACAATTTGTTGACCGAAGTTTAAACTGGATGTTATAGTTACGCCTAAAAGCCCTAGATGGTCAGTGATGGGGACAGATACATTTTGGAAAGTGGGCGTTAATGTGAAGGTGCTCTTTTTTGCGGAGAATAGACACGCCTGAGTTTTGGACGCGTTGAATTTGACCAAATTCGACTCACCCCAATCGGATACTTTCCGTAAGGTCAAATCAACGCGCTCAATCATTGACTTTCTTAAACTCTGGATTTCACGGGGGCTCGCTCGCGCATTGGATACGTATCTCTCTACAACAGTGCTGTCATCAGCATAACTAATAATGCCCGGTGTTAAAAGGTCATTAATGTGCAGCAAGAATATAATATGCATGGTGGTAGGATCCCTTCTGGGTCCGACTGGCTAGCGACCACCCTTTATATAAAGTCTGCCGCCAAATGTTACCGCTTCAGAGGTAATGTGTTCCGGCAATATTGTATAAAGAGCCAGTTCCTTCCTAAACCCGTGTGCTTTCATCTTCGACCTCATCGTCACTTACCATCAGGTGAGATTGAGGTCAAACGCGGGTTTAGTCACTTATAAAAAAAAAAAAAGAATAATGTTGCAGAGAGAACAGATCCCTGAGGTACCCCGGCATTAATTGCCATTTGGTCGGAGGAGAAGCCATCTAAGACTACTCGAATTGACCGTTCCCTCAGAAAATCAGATATCCAGTCGCAGAGCCCAATCGGTATGCCATAAGCTGGAAGCTTACTTAAGAGACCATCATGCCAGACCCTGTCAAAGGCCTTGGAAATGTCTAAGGATACAGCTATTGCTTCACCATGACCCTCCAAGGCCTCGCTCCATAAGTGAGTGGCATACACGAGAAGATCGCCGGTCGAGCGCTCGTTGCGGAAACCATATTGGCTATCGCTTAGGAGCTCGTTGGTCTCGAGGTATGCCAGGAGTCGATTGTTCAATACACGTTCCATGACTTTGCAAAGTATGGAAGTGATTGAAATTGGTCGATAGTTGACAGGATCGGCACGGCTTCCCTTCTTTGGTACTGGTTGTACGTTAGCAAGCTTCCAGGACTTGGGAACCTTACCGGATTCCAATGAAAGTCGATAAAGACGCGTCAAAACGGGAGACAATTC
Organism: Stenoptilia bipunctidactyla; assembly: GCA_944452665.1. Classification (NCBI taxonomy): domain Eukaryota; kingdom Metazoa; phylum Arthropoda; class Insecta; order Lepidoptera; family Pterophoridae; genus Stenoptilia; species Stenoptilia bipunctidactyla. The sequence continues at coordinate 3,979,120 of OX101730.1, forward strand.
AGCTGCGCAGCGTTTTAAGACCACTGCAGGAATACCGTCTGGACCACTAGCTTTGTTCTCGTCTAGGTTCAATCACTAGCTATATCTAAGGGAGTTGTTAAAAGTTAAAGTGACCAGATTTTTGAAAACTATGTCTTCGGCTGACTTACCGCATCCCTGGTCTGCATCACATCAAGAGTAATGGGCAGGTTGAGGTGGACCATTGTCACCTGCAACAAAATAAGTATACTAATGTAGAGAAGCTGAGGTTAATATACTTTTACAACGGGACGCGCGTACAAACAATTTCCACGAGTGGCTACAGGCTCTATGAGATCAAGTTAATATGTAACTTTATGCGATAAAATCAGGTAAGAAAACGTACTTTCTTGTGCTTCTGTAAAACAAAATGTATGAAATGTCGGCGGCTGGTGTAGCGGTAGGTACCTACATTTTTTTTTTTAAGTTCATTGCCTTCTTCTTGGTTCAGAGGTCTTGGTTTCGAGGTCTGCTCCTTAATTTGGGCTAGATAATGTCCAGTGAATGTCGGAAATATTTATTTATGTTGACCTAATACTACATTGGTTGAAAAGTTCGCGGCCTGGCCATTAAAAAAAAAACTTTTGTTATTTTTTCTGCCGTCATTTTGAACTGTCATTATTGAATTGTCAGCCCGCGAATTTTCAATTTGATATCTTGTTTAAATAAAATTTTACGAACAATATAAATACGTGTGTAGAACAAATTTTCACTAATGGAGAAATTTGAACAACGTGCTGTGATTAAATATTTGTTTAAAAAAAGATTAACACCAAAGGAGATCCATGATGACATGCAAACAACATTAGGGGAATCTGCCCCGTCTTATACCACTGTGAAAAAATGGGTTGCAGAATTTAAACGTGGACGAGAGAACATCGAAGATGACCCTCGCTCCGGCAGGCCAATGACGTCTACGACCGAAGAAAACATCAATAAAGTGTGTGATCTCATATTGAAAGACCGTAGATTGACTATCAGAGAAATTGCAGACACTATAGGCATCTCATATGAACGAACGCAAAACATCATTGTCCATCAACTCGGCTTTTCTAAGGTTTTGGCTAGGTGGGTCCCCAGATTGCTTTCAGTAGAGCAAAAGCGAATTCGACTCACGATTTCTCGCGACTGTTTGGAGATGTTCGAGGCTGATCCACAAGGTTTTCTTGACAGATTTGTGGCAATGGATGAAACCTGGGTTCACCACTATACCCCAGAATCAAAACAACAATCCAAACAATGGAAAAAATCAGGTGAATCAACTCCGAAAAAAGCAAAGGCAATTCTGTCGGCTGGCAAGGTGATGGCATCGGTTTTTTGGGATGCTAAGGGTGTCATTATGGTGGACTACCTTCCAAAAGGCGAAACAATAAACTCTGCGTACTATAGCACCCTTCTGCGCCGTTTACGTGAAGAAATTAAACAGAAACGCCCAGGATTACTGAGAAAGAAAGTGTTGTTTCACCAGGACAACGCCCGAGTCCACACGTCTGTCGAGTCTATGGCTCAAATTCGTGATTGTGGTTTCGAATTGTTGCCACATCCAGCTTATTCTCCTGATTTGGCACCTACGGACTTTCATCTGTTTCCAAACCTGAAAAAACACCTCGGTGGGCAGAAATTTTTAACGAATGAAGAGGTCGAAGCCGCTGTTAACCTGTATTTTGAAGACCTTGAGGAATATTTTTTTAAAACAGGTATGGAAGCTCTGGAAAGCAGATGGAAGAAGTGCATAGAGCTAAATGGAGATTACGTCGAAAAATAAAAATATTTTTGTATGTACTTTATTCTGTTTTCTTGACTAGGCCGCGAACTTTTCAATCCACCCTCGTACATATAATCGTCGCCTCAGGGAGCTGGCCTCGAACTTTGGTAATTCATTTCGGAAAGTTTCACCGAGATTTTCAGTATCGGTTATAGTAAAGGTCTAAGTTCGACGCCTTGTTAACATCATCACCACCGGCGCCGCGGCGTAAACTAATCTCTAACACATAATCTGACACCAAGCAAGCTATGGAAACCAAAGGACAGAGAATCCTTCTGTATACTTACTCAATTCGTGTCTATGTTTTTTTTTGTATCTTTGTTACATTTTGGACAGTTTTGAATATTCTTGTTTCATATGATAGAAGATTAGATTTCACCGAAGTCGACAAAGTACTTCGTGAATTTTTTTTTTCTAATATATCGGAATACGGAGAATATTTTCATTTTTTATACTTCAGCCAAAGTTTTGACGTGAAGTCGGTTTTTTTAATGCTCTGCATTCGTTGATTATTATAAATATGCACTTTAAGACAATAAGATAATACAGGATAACCATTTGATTGCTGTTGGTATTATCACCTTTTCAATCTTCCGTAAACAGAAGGTTCTATGATCCCGTTGCTATGTCGTCTAGCAGTACACAATTATCATAAACTAATCTAATCTTTATCTTCCGTACTCTTTGTTCGGCGTTACTGTATTTAACTAAATAGATAACGGGTTTAGTTACTAGACACATACATGACATTTATAAATCCCTGTTGAGATAGAATTGAGACGGTTTCTTTAAATTATCCCTCGGCAATAGCTTATGAAGATTATAATAATAAGAATGTACCTATATCTCGTCATCGTCATCGTCATCGTCATCACAACTCTTTGTAATGAGCCCACTGCAGGGCATGAGTCTCTCCCCTGGATGACGAGGAGTTTTAGGCCATAATCCACCAAGCTGGCCCAGTGCTGGGTGGTGGATGCCAGAATTTTCAGGGCGCCGAAATGGCTTCTGACAAACCCTAACGACCACTGTATACAAGTATACAGCATCCGGGACCGACTGCTTAACGTGCCCTCCGAAGCACGGAAGTCGTCGTGAGAAAAGAATGGTCTGCGGTCACCCATCCAAGTACCGACCGCGCCGAACGTTGCTTAATCTGTGATATCGTATGATGAACACAGTAACCACGGCGCCACAACGACTTCGACCTATATCTATCGAGGCATTAACTATTTTAATGTCAAGTGATCATATCATCATCACAACTCCGTGTAATGAGCCCACTGCAGGGCTATGAGTCTCTCCTCTGGGTGACGAGGAGGTTTAGGCCGTAATCCACCAAGCTGGCCCAGTGTTAGATGGTTGATGTCAGAATTTTCAGGGTGCCGAAATTGCTTATGACAAACCCTAAAGTCTACTGTATGTCTACAAGTATAAAGCACCCGGGACCGACTGCTTAACATGCCTTCCGAAGCACGGAAGTCGTCGGGACAAATAAATGATCGGCGGTCACCCATCCTAATACCGGCCGCGCCGAGCGCGCTTACACATACTAATACATACACACCTGCATAAATTCGTCAAGTATCCAATAGAAAATAAGTAATAGTTATTCACGACTAATTATAAGTATTAAATAAAAGACGTTCCTGACGGTTTTGGTCGCGTTTAATTTAATTTTACACTGACTCAACGTTTTAGTAAAAAATGGTCACAGGCGACTGACCAAGGTGGTATATGGAAAGAAGTTGTCATTGATAGTGGTATAATGAGATATCTCCAGAGTTAGATATATCGCTTTGTCTTCGAGATATCCTTCGACAACCATTGATGTTAAGAGTTGTTTGTTAACGTTTTAATGTCAACCGTTGTTCAAATATACCTATGTATATATTTTTTATAAGTACATATTACAAAATTGTATGGGCGCTAATATACATATATACTATGCGATTCAATTGAGAATAGGAACGTTCATGACCTCTATCTGTCAAAAGTCACTTGAAAATTAGGGTCTACTATAAAAAAAAAATTCAGTAAAAAGAACAATTTATTGTACTGATTCTGTTTATCAGAGTATTATAGCAAAATAAATAAAAACTTTATTTCATTTTTTTTGTCTTATTATTTCATTACCTAGTTTTTAAACTTTATTGACACACGACAGTAAAGAGGGTGCATGGTGAAAAAGCGCAGAAACCATGCCAACATTATACGACGACGTTGACTCTTCAGAAAATGAATTTTAATCATTAAGTGGAATGAAAGTAATCGAAAACGCGGGATATTTTTTATATATAAATGTAAGTAAATTCTAAATAACCTATATAATATTGTTTTGCTGACTCCACCTAACCGGTTCGAATTGAAAGCTATGACGTCACAATATGGTGCTAAGTCTTTTTTGGTTGTGTAGACGTTCTAATAGGGATTTTTAAAAAAATTGCCTTAAAGAAGGTTAAAGACAAAATTCCCACGGGATCAAATGTTACGTATAAATCACGCGCAGCGGCTATGTCAACGGAACAGATATACCTATGTACAATAAACTCATCCGTATTGTATGTAGGTACCTACTAATTCTTTTAAACAAATATAGGGGTTATTTTTTATGAAGATCAAAATATTTTAGGAGAAGGTTAAGAATGATGTGTGGATTCAATTTATGAAAAAAATTAGGAATTAGGAAATTGATATTTTATAATTCTCATAAGTTAACAACATTTTTAGTTTAATCTGTTATCTACGACTAAATTACAAGAAATACAAGCGTTTCTCCAACTATTGCTATTAAGAAATACGTTAAGCCCCGATTTTTCAATAGTCACAAAAATTTGGTCACTTAAAAGAATTGTAAAATTTTAATTGAAAAAATATATGTAATTTTTTTGTCATAAATAGAATCCAAACATCATTCTTAACCTTCTCCTAAAATAATTTGATTTTCATAAAAAAGACCCTGTATAAAGTTATACCAGTAACAGTGTTTTACGGGTTTAATCATAATGAAATGTGACATCCTAATTAACACCTCCACAAGACTAGAAAAGAAAGAAGTTGTATTTCTGACAATGAAGATGCAAAATAATTTAGTCCACACATCATGGAAGGAAGACATCCACAGCTGGACAAAGTTTTAAATCTTTGCTTCCTAAGTCTTTTATCCGAGGGGTTAGGTTCGAATCGCGGTTGAGGAAGATATTTGATTTGTAAAAACCTATGCTCGTCTTGAGAAAAAAACTGAATGATTACTTTCATAGATTTTACAAAACAATAAAACATAAATAAATCCAGATTTGCCTGTCTAATTTTAAATCAATTTCTTTTTAAAACAGTATATCCGATTCCGGTTTAGTCTGATAGTAGGTAGGTATGTACCTCATGTTTATGTTTAACCACTTTCCATCAGGTTAGATGGAGGAAGTACTAAATCCAACCTTATATACCTAGGTATTTAAGTAAGTATTTTTCCTATAGCTCCTACTTTATAGATCCAATTACCCGCAAACACTGTATTCCCACAAAATTTTAACCTACATTGCAAGCCGGGAAAAGCTACTTATTTTATTTTAAAACACTTACCTTAATCCAAAAAACTTATCACAATCAAAGACACAGAGATTTCCTACGGCACGACAAGATGTCAATTACATCAAGAATGATGTTATCTTATTAACTATTGGTTGTAAACTGCGTACGCGTCGAGCATGTTTGATTGTTTGTTCTGTATCTATCTGTGTATGTGATAATTGAACCGTCACATTATATTGTAACGCAAACTTGTCGGATTCAAATCAGTTTTATGGGACTTTGTATACCTATTATAATCGAGACTGAGTCAAAGTTAATATAGGAAAACCATGGTTGATTGTGTTACGTTTTTAGATATGAAGGACGGCAAGCATCAAATCTATAGAATAGGTAATAGATTGAAATGAACTTAAAATAAGGTTTCGTGAAATGACCTATAACATGTCGTTCTTATACTCACATACTTATAACATGTTATTCTTTATTTTTTATCTATCCTAGTTTATAAGCTTTACCTATAATTAAGTACTTCCATGCTGGACTGGGAGCGTAAGAAAAACATAGAATGGACCAGCTGCTTCTCTTGCCGGGCATGTGTAAAAATCAATTAAGGGACGGATGTTTTATTGGCGTTTTTGTGGGCGATAAGCTGACCCCCTGTCTCTGCAATAGTCTCAATCCAACATTATATTATCTCCAAAGTCAAACGTGACATCAGATGGTCTTATAACCTCTGGTGTTCTGCCTACCCCATAAGGGATACGGGCGCGTGAAGTTATGTATGTATGTAAGTAGGTACATTAGTGTGATATGCCTGTGATTTGTGGTATCAATAAAGTTTCTATCTATCTTAAAGAATTAACAAAAAAGTGAGGTGGAGTTAACGCAATAATGAACAAGTAGAATATTGAATGAAGTTATCGGTAAAGATCTAGAAACGTCGAATGGAGTTCTCTTCGGTTTAAGCACTGGCCTATTCGGAGCCCCACCAGAGTTCGGTTCCCAGTGCAGCGAATACTCGGGTACAAACACTTATACCTAAGAGTACTTTGGGATCAGGTACATAATTTACCATTTCTGGTTTTTAAATAGTGTCTACTACATATAATTACTTACTCATTATATTTTATGTCCATATACAATGGGTTTTTGATATTAAACCTACGTGAAATTAAATGTAACTATGATACCTGATTCACATTTCACAAAGTGCCCAGTTTGAGGTCGTAAAAAAATGACTGTTAAAATGTTGAAAAACGCTGTGTAAAAATGAGGTCCAGAATTATGGGTATGATTTTATCAATTACCTAATAAATGCATTTTCAGTGACCTAATAAATAATATTTGTTCCTAAAATAGTAGATCTGTCACCTGAATTGAATCACCAAATAATACTAAAACGCTTACCTAAATATTAATTAAGAATTACTTGGAAATGTTATCAATAATCAAATAATTAAAAAAAAAATGGTTATCGAATTCGCATATTATTTCGTTTTGGCGCTTCGCCGGCCGCTGCCGTGGCACCGCTCGCTCGGCTCGCGCACGTGTGTGATTTATGTGTTGTGTGTGTGTATTTATATGCGTGCATGATCATGAATGTGTCAATGCTTTGAAACGTAAGAAAATGTTAGAAAATGTGATATGATTAAATATTTATAAGAACGTATACACTATTATATTGAATATTTATATTGATAAAATACACTAAAAATAACCCCTTTATTTAAATGAATTGTTGTAACTTATATTATTATCATTTTTAAATGTTTAATTTAAGTTTTAACAAATTAGTAACCTTCTTAGATTAACTCGAAGATTCATATTTAGAGACAGTTTTTATTAATATGATGATTAACATATTTCATAGGGATAGATATTATAATTAGGGTATTGCAGATAAGTGACACATCTAAACTTAGGTGACAGAATATATTGTACCCCACAATTATTTAACAATTTATTTATTTACATGATTTTATATTATATTTTAGAAACGATTGTTAATGAACCTAAGATTTACTTAATCTCAGCGACGCTTAGGTATACCTAAATTGAAATTACAGTTTGCATGATTTGACCGATATTCGGCATCGGTTACTAAATATCATATTATCGGGTTCATCGAAACTTAGCATCACCTTAAATACTTAGAGGTCGTACTGGGTTTGCGGTTAAACAACAATTTTCCTTGTTGTCTTTTGTCGTTCGGATAGAGTTGGAAAAATAAATAAACGCAATAGCTGTTGTTTAAAATGCTTTAATCCAAGATAATAAATTTTCATGTTCTCTCGCCAACAATGTGAAGTATACATCTATAGTTTTAAAAAGAGATTTCTTTTCACTAGAAAATGGATCCACGTAATAATCTGACACTGTCCCATAATTTTCTAAACTATAGAATGTATAGGTACATCTTCTTGTAAATAACTCACACTTTTTCTTGTTAAGCTAATCAGTCGTCACGTCCCACTGCATATTAACAATATCAACAAAACATTTATAAAATCACTTCATGAAGGAGCTCCTAGCTACGGGTGGATTGAAAAGTTCGTATAAGAAAACACAGGAATATTGCATTTTTTATATTTATTTTTCTACCTAATCTCCTCGTACTATCTTTAACAAAACTTTCTTGGTCAACAATCTTGGTCTTTGGGGGCCGACGCTGCGTCACGCGTACGACACGGACGTGGCAGTTTTGTATGAACATTAAAACATGAACTTGCATTAAAACATAAACTTGCACGGAAAACCCTATTACAAAGAGTTAGCATAGACAGCATGGCACCTATGATTTATAATAAAATACCGCAAACTATTCGATCACTCCCTGACAAACGGGTTAAGACTGCACTCCATAGTTTTCTTGTTGAAAAGGCATATTATGACTCAAGATTTTTTTTTAATTCTCAGACATAATATTCATTTAAACTGTGTACCTATATTGTTTTTGTTATTTTATTTTCTTTATTTTATTTCGTCATATAGATTTTGTTTTTATTTAAATAAAAATAAATTTAAATTTATTTATTTATTTAATTCGTTGTGCTAAAATTGTATATTAAGCTAAAATATTTACTTATATTTTTCTTTTGATATAAAATTTTATTAACTTATGCCGATTCTGAAACTGTTGTACCAATTTTGACATTACATTTGAATATTTGCTGACTTGTTTCTAATATTCTATTTTTATAATTATTACTTTTCTTTGAACTTTGAATTTATAATTTAAAAAAACTTGTCTTTTTTGTATTATTTTACCTTATATATTCTTATGCCAATGTAATGGCGAATCATGGCTGCACATCATTACTAATTGTACCATATGTTTTGTTTTTACCTGTGATTATGAATGAATAAATGATTTATGATTATGATAACACGCGTGACGTAGCGTTGACCCTTAGACTTTATGTCTTCGTATACAAGACTAGATTTCATATGACAGTTTACAATTATATGACAAAGTTATCTATTTTAGGCCGCGAACTTTTTAATCCACTCTCGTATCACCAAAATCAATATTATTTCAAGGCGCATACTTTGCAATGTATTTAATAGATAATTATAACATCACAAACGAGGTACCTATTTATCTACATATCACATTCAATACATTTAGATCTTTTGAAGAATTATAACAATACGCTTTTTTACAATTTCGGAACAATCACAACTTAACAAAATTTTGTTTTATACGTTTTTCACTGTTTTGTACCATCACTAATATTTTGTTGTGTAAAAAGCTCACTTATCAAGTATTTTGATACTATCTGATGTTAGGTCTTCGTAACGGTATTTTGGGTTTGAATTTCGAGTTTTCAAACAGCTTTTGCTAGCAACCAATAGAATAAAATATCATTTATTCACATGAGATTCAAGTCTCCAAGTCTCGAAATACGCAGTCAATTCTCCATAAGGAACTGTCACAAACAAAATCTATAACACGTAAAAAATCTTGAGAATTTAAACTTTAATTTCTCAAAATTTGTTACGGTAATATCTAATTTGACTCTAGTCCTTAGTAACTACGAAGCGTAGGTAAAAAGTTACATAAATAACCCGTAATATTACAGGAATTTCCAAAATAAGACTAAAATCGTAAACAAATTAAAATCATTTATCAATGCCACCTATCATCAGGTTCCAGCGATTGGTAGTTATAAAAGTTTACCCTCAGCACCCTTTTCACTAAGTGTAAAATCACTTTACAATTTCAACTTAAGTTTTAAAACAGTAAAACAAAGAAAACAGACAAATGACTGATACTAATCAGCAATCAAATCGACATCATATGTAAAACAAAATTTCAATAACAAATACAAAATACCTTTTCTAATCTAGCAAACTTTAGGTATTTTTAATACCAAAATCTAATTTAGCGTTCAAATCAACAAATTCACATCGCAAAGCTATCAGTAATTTCTTATAATTCCAGGAGATGAGCTAATAATGGCTATCATCCCGGTTTGCGTTTGCCAAAGACTTAGGCAGTACTTATTCTATAGAAAGGAGCATGGATCGCCTTGTGCTTAAAAAAATTACAATATGAATTGACACGAATCAAAACACGACAAAAATTCAGTAGATCCTTAACATACTTCTAATATTTGATAAATTCTCTTCCAATTGCACAATAAATGTATAAAAAATACATATATTTTATGATAATTATATAAACTGTAACAAATCAAATTAAATTGACCATGATGTACATGGGAGGAAGGTCTTTGCGCCGCAGTAAGATAGCATTGGCTGAAATTGAAACTGAAATTTAAAATGATGTTTTTGCCTTTCGATATTGTGCTTGTAAAGCACCTACTTATATAATGGACTTTTAATTTCAATTAGCTTCTGAAAACAAACAAATCAAAGGCTTATACAACGTGTAACATAATGAAGAGATAATACTTAAGGGAATTATATTTTTGGTGATGTAGTTTATAAGTACCTAACAGTAACATACCTAAATTTGACCTTACAGCAAGTTATCCTTACGGTTCGGCCGAAAAACCAGTTCAAAGTTTAGATCAAAATATCTAAGTGTTAACCCTAAAAACAGCCGTTAGCTTTCGATGAAATCTAAATCTGAAATCTAAAGTTATAGGTAACTAAGACAGATACTACAAAGTTCAGCCGGTGCGGGAAAGGTCATAAGGTCACTGAATGCGAGGGTAATAAGCTAAAACAAGTCTTGATTTAGCTTATTACCTTCAAGTTTTATCTCTCCGTTTTGTTACACATTGTATAATACGTACAGCATTGCTTCTTGTCAAACCATAAAGAAAATTTTAAAAAATGTTGATAATATTTTCAATATTTGAAAAGTTTGTATGGAAGTTGGATGTCCGTGAAACAATCATGCACACTATAAACGAATTTTGATGGAATTTGAACAATTGTAATTATAAAACAGTTTAAGACGAATGGATGGTACACGCAGGTTACAGCTAATGTGTTAGTAGGAAACTTGGCTTTTTTTGAGCAATCTCAGCCTTTTGAAAGCACCATCAGTCACAGATATATTATACCTATACAAATATTATTCTGTCAAGAGTTCTGGAGTGGAAGTTATTATCTTTGGCAGTACAGCGTTTTTTTCTGATTTCATAACACATACAATGCAATCTTCAGTAAGGTGGTGCCTGTGCATCGGTAGCAGGACTGGTCCAAGCCCTGTAATTACATTAAATTATCAATTATTTTAATCAATGGCGGATATTATAATTATATAATTATATTGCTCTTGCTATTTTTTGACACCTAAAAGGTAAATATGACTAAAAGAGCGTAACAAATTCAATATGTTTCATATGAAAGTATCTTAGTGTCAACAACTTTTTAAATACAGTGGAATCCGTTTATAATGACATCGAAGGGAAATAAGAAACAAGTCGTACTAAACGGACGTGATAAAAAGCATAGGTACTGCAAGAATAAATAAACTGTTTAAGTTAGTATGTGATTTATTTTAATAGAGAGGAATAAAATAGTGATAAATCAAAGTAGATATTAATAAGTATACTCAATAAGTAAATCTACGCTCTGAGGCTCAAATCAAAAAAGCCTTTCACGCGCCGAAAGTCTTTGGGTATAACGTGACTCTCCCGAACACTACCAAAGATGTTAGAAATCATACGGTCGGTCACTATAAGCAGACAAAATTTGACAAAAAGGGCCACAATAAGCGATAATAAATAATAATAATAAAATAATAAAAAGGCTTTACGGAATCATAAAGCCTTTTTACGTCATAATGAGCGATTGGTAAATATAAGCGGAGTCATAATAATCGGATTCTACTGTATAAACAAAAAAAGGTAAGAATAGGGTACCTACTTTATTAGTATAAAAAAAAACAATTAATAAATAATAAGTGAAAATCAGGTCGAAGATGAGAGGCACACGGGCCAAGAATAGAACTGACTCTGTAAACTGAACAAGCATAATTATGTAAAATCTTTGTCCTCAGCCGAAGGCACTCCACTGCACCTATAGTGACACTGCTGTAATACACTTACATGAATAACTATAGATATAAACTCACACATTGGATCTACAGGGACAGCTTGCTGGATTGGTCCTTTACTCTTCCAAATGGTAATAAATGTAAAGCTTTAGACATTGGATTTCAAAAGATCTGCAGGCCTATTATGGATCTCAAAACCATGCGATGATATAAAATAGTTTTGACGTTAAGGCCACTCAACATTCTCGCGAGAAAGCCATTCTCGTATTTTACTCAATTTCTCTCATTTTTCTCTACTTTTTGTGGGTTTGGGGTTTGTGTGGGGGAGTTTTGAGTTTTGTGTAGGAGTCACGATCGCATGTTTCTCAGTAACGAGCGAGCCGCCGATTTGAACGGTTATATCACAGAGTAGGTAGATATATTTCAGCGATGCGCGTCTGCGAATTATCATATCAGTCGAATAAACTTCTAATACTAACTTGAATATTCGACTTGAACGATAGTAATATACAAACGTCCTGAGTCGAATGATACTTCTAATATTCGTTATTACTAACGATGGTTAGCCTCAATATGGCCGAATGACCTTGTAAGAAAGCATTCGAATGGTTAGTTGAATGACTGAATGCATTGACAGGCAGCTTGTGTCCGCTGTTTCACCCGCATAACTCTCTTTAGAGAGAGAGAGATAGTTTTGAAGTAACTCGTAATAGATTTTATGAGTTTTTGTTAATTTTTTTATATTGTTAGTATTGAAAATGGTCCAGGAAGATAAAAATTAATATCTAATATGTTTTATTTACTAACAAATAAAGATAAATTCTGCCTTCCTACCAAAAAAGGCGGCTAAATGTCATTTTGCCATTTTTGGACTACCTAAGCTAATAAAAACCATAAAAATTCTAGATTGTAGAAACGTTAAACTCTTTTAATCGCATTATAAGTGTGTAATTGCGATATATTTTCAACAGATGTGAGCTATCTTACATACAACTCTAGAAAACAAGTTTGGCGGGTTTTTGTCTTTTTTCTCGAAAATATGATTTTGCACTTAGCGGCCTTTTACGGTAGGACGGCAGAATTGTGATAAAACCATATTGATCTCAAGACTTTATATTCTATGTATGAAGATAATTATATTAACGACTCGCGAGAATGTGGAGCGGCCTTAAAATTTATCATACGATTATTATTTGGTATACCATGTAGATTGAATACAATAACCCCCATATATAATAATTCAGTATTTATTTATGAAAGCAAACGAAATGGAAGAACACAAATGAAATCAAGAAACCAACATATCATAGAAGTGGGTGTGATCTCACCTTTTTCAATTGACGTTTTTAAGTATAGATGATGATTGAAACTGTCATTTCAAAAGGTAATGCAACGCCTCTGGCATGCAAATGTAAAGGGAATTCGTTTATTCTGTATGTCATAATTGTTGATCATTGTATCATAGAAATCTTGTTTATCATGTCATGTCATGAAAGAACCGTAATAGGCCTGTTGATTAATATATTTAATTTAATTAAGCAAAGAAAAAGCTAAAGAAAATAGGTAAGTACCTAGATGATACAAACTTTCTTCTACGTCTGGTAAAAAATAAAATTCTTACGTTTGTACTCTTCATCTGTCAATTGTGGATGATTGGTTCTGTCTATCTCAACATCCATAGATCTGAAATTAAAAATTAACAGATAGTAATCAAATAATGAAATAAAACACGATTTTTTTACCGGATTTATCGCATTTAATTTATATTTTACATTTTAAGACACTTGTGACCACGGGGTCTTCAAGGACACCGAAAGGTTGAGTTAAAATGTAAAATATAAATTAAACACGATAAATCCAGTTAAAAAGTGTTTTATTTAATAGTATGAATCGCAAAAACTTAACACAATTTTAATTATTAAATAATTTTACAGTAGCGTGCAGGTATCGGAAGGCATCATTAAACTTATGATCTAAAAGTAATTATACAGTAATTATCTAACCACAATTATAATAAAATCTGATACAATGGGGCAGGGACTTCCACAGTGACAATATTAAGACAATATAAGGTATTTTGACACTGTTTTATGAATGTTTTTTAAGAAAAACTTATCTGTAGCATAGATAGGTTAATAGGTTTAAAGTTACAAATATAACGACGGCTAAGAATCAATAGTGTCTATCTAAATTTTTGGCTGTTTTCACTTTTTTATGTCAATAGATTTATAATTCAATTTGGCATAGGTTGTTTAAACACCCGTGTGGAGCTGCTGGTCTCCCATCGGGCGGATAGGGGAATACCCCCCAGATATGGGGGGTACCGTTTCGACGGCGCGGACCAAAATCAGCTGCGGGTCCCTTGTCGGTTTCCCAAAGGAGTATCAGCAGCTCACTTTGAAGAATCGATGAGGGCATGAGGAGGGGCGCGCTGGTTTGAGCCACCAGCTGATCGGAGGGACGGCAGGCTTGGATTGCTTCGGCGTCAGAGCTGTCGGCCAATCCGTAATCCTGGGCAGAAACAGGCCCGGGGGCCTAACGGCTGAGAAGAAGACTACCTCTGTAAAAAATTACCCCAATCCCCGGGTGCTTCATCCGTGGGATGGATGGCTGTGGAGGTCAGTCCGTCTGCCGAGGGGAAACGAAAGGGCCGTCCACGTTTTCGAATCCGCTTTGCGGACATCCGGATTTCGGGGATCTAACGCGTGGGCGATTTCCCCGGATGATGGCAGGCCAGATAGCCAGATGCTGGTGGTCTAACGCGACGCGATTTCACCGGTCCCTAACCCTTTCAAGCCATAGTGAAATCCCTGGGCGCTGAATACGGGGGTATCTGCCACCCTGCTCAAGGGAGTTCGCTGAGGTGCGGCGTGCCTGGGGTTCTCGGCACGCTGCATGTCGAGGGTTCCGCGCAAGCGGATGGCGTCGGCGGTTTCGCGGTTGAATGCTTCGCAGGAGGAACATTGGGGTTTTAGCCAGGTTTTTTTTTTATAAATTATGGATGGGACGTTTGTCTTCCATGCCACCTGATGTTAAGTGAACATGAAGACTAAGGTGGTACACGTCCATCCACGAGAAACCTATTCACTCGACGCTTAAAAGTACTAGGACTATACTGGTCAGGGAAAATAGACGCAGGCAGTTCATTCCAAACCTTGGCGACCCGTATCAAAAAGGAACTGTCAAAGCGCTTAGTTCGACTTTTCGGAATATCTACCACATACGGATGGAAGTTCTGTCTGCGTCTAGTAGTCCGATGGTAAAAGGGTGAGGGTTCAATTTGTTCAAACAGAGCACTGGCGCACTCACCAAAATGTATCCTGTAGTACACGGTTAGGCACGCAACCTTACGACGATGCTCTGAGGTCTGCAGTTTTTTGGTTGTAAGGTCGACGTCGTTAATTAGTTTACGGGCTCTTCGGTCAACGGAGTCCAGCGCTTCTAGTTGATATTTGGCTGAACCATCCTAAAGATGACTGCAGTACTCCATGCATGATCGCACTTGAGCTGTGTATAAGTTAAGAAGCTGTGCAGGGCCGAAGTACCGCCGTACCTTCGAGATGATTCCAACTTTTTCGAATCTATTTGAGCCATGGACACAATTTGTTGACCGAAGTTTAAACTGGATGTTACAGTTACGCCTAAAAGCCCTAGATGGTCAGTGATGGGGACAGATACATTTTGGAAAGTGGGCGTAAATGTGAAGGTGCTCTTTTGCAAATGTGAAGGTTGGGGTTTTATTCGCTCTAGAAATACCACCTATGCTAAGAGCTCGTCTTCAAAACCTCGCCGCTGCAAGTGCGTGGCTATAGTTGCACCGTAACAACGTTTCTAATTAGAAAGAGATCGTTAATAGATCTGTGCAACGCGTTTTTCTTTTTTCCTACCAAAGATAAGATTTGACACCCCACTGGGACGCCCCTAAGGGAATCTCGATGGAGGTGTGAATACTTCATGAACAAATGAGCCCTGCACGGGGGTATTTGACCATATATGACCACGGTATAGGGACTCCCCGCATGTGGATCTAATTGACCACGACGCCATTTGCGGGAAAGGCGGATAGCTGAGCTTTTGCACGGGGTTAACTCGGGATTCTTTGTGAATCAGGCGTTGAGTTTGTTGACCGCCATTTGCAGTTTTGCAACTATGCTTCTTCACTTCAACTTCATGGTATTTACCAATGTTAAGTTTACTTAACATTTTCCAGCATTTATTTGCCTTTATTATCGATTCGAACATTTCTGATAACTGAAGAAATGTTTTTTTCGTCTCCTGTAAAGGTTGACTTTTTGAGATAGACATTATTAATTCTTAAACATTTTTAAACATTTGTTAGAGTTACTTTTACAAAAAGTATTGTATAAGTATTGATTCTGTATTTCAAAGTTGAGTCTATTCTACAATATTTATTCAAATAACAATACCTTTTAGAATCAATGTCCTTCATTTGCTGAATTATATCTTCCCAATAACTGTTTACAACTGCCTCCTTGTCATTTTCAGTGTTCCGCTTCATATACTCTTTATATTTCTCTTGCGCAAATGATGAGGGCACATACGCTGCTGATGATGATGATGATGGAGAGGATTTGGAGGAGTTGATACTCTTATTGTCTTGTTCAGGGCTAAGGCAAATTTTCTGTTTCCTTCTAAACATATTAGTAGGGGATAAGGCTGTAATGAATTTTTTTGAAATAAAGTCTGTAGGTTTACACAGTTTTGTCTCTGACGCATTTACTTGTTTCGCACACATGTTATTTTTAACAACATGGTCAGTGTCATTCATAACTGAATCCCTTTCAGATTCTGACATATTTTGCATGATAGATGTAAGAGCCACATTCCTCGAATGTCTGGGCTTCTTTTCAATCTTTTTTGGTTCAACAATGAGTTTGTCGACTGGCTGGGAGTCACCACTTGCCTTATTTAAAGTAGTGAACTTTTTAGATGAAGTTTTCATTTTACTGATCTCTATAACACAATCCTCATTCATGTCATTTGATGTTTTATTACACGTTTCTGCTTCATTAACCTGTAAAACATATTTTACTCTTTAGGAATTAATTTATTATTTTTTGATAATGTTTTGTCAAGAAACAAGAAGCAGAAAGAATCATGAATAGAAAATTTACTTACTAAATCAATCATTTTCTTTATAAGTCCCAGGTCAGGAGTGGTCATTTCATCACCTGTTCCACCATGACCTATGTAATCTTCCTCTGTTTCTGTAATAAAAATAAATTCTACATTATTTTTAGAAAGGACCCATTTCTGTAGTAAACTCATACTAAGATCGTGCTTAAAATGATTGGTTGGTAATTTAATACATTTTTTATGTGAGGCTTCGTAAGGGGTCCAAAAATAAGTAGGTATTCATTGATTTTTAGCACACTTCTTCCAAGGGGTTTCTTAAAGTCAATGAAGGGATTCTAACATATAGACCAAGGATCGTAGCTACAGGCGGCAGTTATACATTGACGCAGGCGCGGTCGCAGACTGTAATTTTGGGGGGGGTCACATCTGAATTTTGGGGGGGGTCACAACAATTTTTTTTAATCAGAATTATCTTTATTAGCTACTTTTCTTATAAGATGATAATCTTTTCATGATTTTGGGGGGGGTCATGTCCCCTGTGACCCCCCCCTGGGACCGCGCCTGCATTGACGACCATCCATCTTGCACAGAAGTTTACAATTATTGCCGTGAAACCCTTAGTGGTATGAAAATGTCAAAAACCAAACCTTCAGTCCCAATAAGATTTTTCGGCGGATTTTTTCCTGTCACAATAAAATGTTGATCTAGACGTTTACTAGTCTTACGAGGCATGTGAAGATCTTTCATAATATCATCAACAGTTAACCAGCTCTTGCTATCCATGGTATCTTTTTTACGATTTGCCATTGAAACGAAGATCTCACAAATTTTATATCTATCGAATAGAATATCATAAACACAAAATCTGAATATTAATTGTGTAAGCACCAATGGATAAATTTAGCTTATGAATTTGACTTTACGCGTAAGTAGTATGCAATATATTCAGCAAATCAGCATTCGCAGCATTAGATAGATTTGTTTACATTCAAATGCTGATAACTTTGACAGATCCATGAATGATGTCGGAAATTGATTGACTATTCAAACCGATTGACATTAGACATATGTATGAAACATTCAAAACTACTAGTAACTGAAAAACCGCGGTTTTAAAAAAATACCAAAAAATATCATGGTAACCCCGACAGTAGTACGAAATACATGAATTAAACAAACTTGATACTTGATTATTTTTTATAAAAGTATCTTAAAAAAATAACATAATTGGTACTGTCCTACTTTTTGATAAGTAGTTTATTATTAAAATAATAGGTCTACCAGAATCTGAGGGCCAATAGGGAAAAAAGAAATCAACGATAGCAAATACTGGGAAACTTTTTAAAGGAAAGGACAATGCCCAAAAACCCAGGCACGGCGGCGGCAATGAAATGTATCTCAGGTTATTACTAAAAATGTGTGAATTAAATCCCAACAAAACTATAAATGTAAAAAAGGCGAGCCAAAGTCAATAAAAAAATATGCTTGGCTGTCAGCTTCGCCGCAAAGAGAATGGAGATCTAAACGAGTTTTTTTTTTGTTTTTCCGCCACAGAAAGTTTTGGCACCCCCTAAAACAAGCTTTAACCAGTAAAGCAATCTTTAGCGGGAAGAGGATGAATCCTATTACGGACGAATGGGCATTCTATAAGCTGTTAACCCCAGTGGCTAACGGAAAATAGAATGCCCAGACAGTGAGGAGACTCACTCATTGAAGCCGAGCATACCCACTAAACATCCCCCTTTACGACCTACCTTGATTCAGGTTCTTGATCATTTATCGGAGCGACAGCCAATTGGAGAGAGAGGCTGCGCAGTGAGCGGCATCCGGACGGCTGCCACCAAAAGGAACTGAAAGCGAGAAATTCAGAAGCTAAGACTAGCAGAAATGACAAAGCTGAAACTAAGAGATTATCTAGAGTGATCAGACTCACTCTGAGATAGGAATGCTGGAAAAAGGACTACGTTTAGAAACGTTGAGCTTGCTGGAGTTTCCTGATAAGGGGAGCGAACTTGGTTAGGACTGGAAGAGCACCGTTGAAACCCTCTGGGCTGGCGTCGAGAGCGGCGCCGAAAGCCAGGATCTCGTCGATGGGAGCGAGCTGGATCCAGAACGCCATGCGGTCTTGAGACCCTTTTGCGTTCTGGCACTGGGAAGTTGGTTTGGCGGCCGGTTGCGATTGAGTCGCGACCCGGCTGCGCTGACCTGGAACGATAGAAGTAAAGGCCTTAGGGGCCTTTGAACTGACTGGAGGAGCGTCCGAGCTAGGCTGCGGTCGCTCTCTCCAGTTCTCGATGGGCTTCACGGTAGCCCTGGCGGCACGCGGTGCCTTGGGGCAGCCACGAAAGTTTGCTGTGAGGCCGCACAAGACGCAGGACCCATGCGGATCTAGGCACTTGACGCACCTAGGGGAAGCAAAACAGTTTGCCGCCGCATGACCATACAATTGGCAGCGGTGGCACTGACCTGGGAAGCCACGCTTGTATGGAACTTCGACGCGGATGTTGGAGAGACCGCACACGGTGGGCTTGCCTCTGAAAATGGACAGCCCTTGCGGGCTCTTCGCTAGGATTACTAGCGCAAGTGGGAACTGCTTGCCTCGGCGGCTGTGCATTTTGTGCACAGATTCGACGGGTAAGCCTTGAGAAGACAAGTCCTCTTGGATTTGCTCGTTCGAGAGCTCGAACGGCACGTTCCTGAGGACGGCACGAATCTTACGCTCCTCAGGGAGGGCGTAAGTGTGGTACTCGAGCTTTTGATCAGCAAGAAGCCGAGTAAGATTCCTGAAATCGGAAATGGAACAGACTAAGATCTTAATAGAGTCACCCACGTTGGATGCCTTACTATACTGGATCTTGGGACTGTGAGTTCCGCAGAGAGCTGAGACCTCGGTCCAGCGGCTCTTGTCCCGTAGAAAGACGGGGGGCGGAGACTTGACTTTCGGCGGAGCCGAATCTGATTGCGACGCGGGCTGGGACGCCGGGATCGCTGAAACAAAGGGCGCAGGAGCAGACGCCGGTGCGACATTTTTCGGAGCAGGAACAGCGGCTGGAGCAGCTGAAACGGATGGAGATAAAGTCGAAGAAGCATCTTATTTCTTCTTCTTAGACTTGGACTTTTTGTGAACCTCGGTGAACGGAGCAGGAGATTCTGGAACTAAAGGAGCGGAGTCGGAATCGCTACCTGGCGGGGTAGTTTTCCGTTTGCATGCGGTGGAATCTACCGACATGCAATCTGAAAAAGGATCGACGAACGCAGTTGGATCTGGAGACGCCGGAGAATCGGTTGGGAACCCCTGTGAAGAGGAGGCGACCTGAGGACGAGCGGACCATTGCTCTCGCAAGGACTCGATTTGAGCGAGGAGGGCGTCCTTCTCGGAGAGAAAGGCTTCCTTCTCGGCGGCATGTTGGGCTTCCAGTGATTGTTTAATGCTGGACAACTGACTGAATCATTCTGAAGGCGAGGGGCGAGCAGATAATTGCTCCTGCAAGGGACCGATTTGGGTGAGAAGGGCATCCTTCTCAGATGCATGTCGTGCTGCCAACTGTCTGATTTTAGACGAGTGGGAAGGGGGACGAGCGGCCTGTAACTGAGATAGTTGATCTTGTAAGGACTTGATTTGAGTCTGAAAGCTAGCTTTCTCGACTTCAAAATTCTCTAGAAGTTTGGCACGAGCATCTGCATGCTTTTGTGCCATGATTTCACCAGTAGTTTTAATGAATTGAAGTGTCTCGCAGTTGCTTTCGTTGCACGGGCTACGAACACGACGACGACTCATTTTGCTGGGCTGAAAGAATATTTATTCTAAACGAACCTACGTGCCGGTGAACGGCGGAATGGCTGCACAAACTGCGCTGAAAAAGAAAACGACCTAGTACGGACTATTGCCGGTGAACGGTGGACGATCAGGCTTCGTTGGCACGGTTACGTATCCACCTGACCAGCGATGCTTCGGCCGGCAGCAGTCGGGTCCGCCCTGAAAAGGGCAGATGAATTAGCCCCGACACCACACAGCCTCCACAAGAGAAAACTTTCCGAAAGAGCTTAACTTGGGACCTTACCCGCACGAGTGCGGGGGAGGGAACAAGGGCAGCGCAATACGAACACTCGGGAGCGGCCGCAGACACGACCGTTCGGGAGCGAACGCAAACGGGAAGTGACGGCTAAACGAGTGCCAAGTTCTATGCAAAATCGAAATATATATTTTAGGTACTCAATATAAGAAGTAGAGTTTAATACTTGTTCATAATGTTAATTTGTTCCTATAAATATATATATTTTGAATTGCATCTTATTTGAAAATGTGATATCTTAAAGTAAGTAAGATTTGATTTGGCCAGTTTTAATCAGGATTAAAATGTTGCATAACTTTATAAAATAACTGATGTAATAAAAACTGGCCAAGTCAAATCTTACTTATTTAGGTATTTAATAAAGCAAAGAAATTGAGTTTAATACTTGTTCATAATGTTAATTTGTTCCTATAAATACATATTATTTCGATCTTGCATAGAACTTGGCACTCATTTAGATCTCCATTCTCTTATAAGATATTACACTAGACCAAGAGACAAAAAAAGAACTCTTGGCAGTCTTTTTCAGTCAGGATTATACGAATTGATACAAATAGGCAAAGATTTAAATCTTTGCAAATAGGTACATACAGTACAAATTGATCATGACATGAAAAAAAAACAAATACAAGACAGCTAATTGTGAGAGCCAATATCACGCCACAACCAAATTGCTTACATAGTAGGTGCATTGAGCTATGGATGCACAACATGAACATGACAAACTGGGACCAGAGCATTTGAACAAGAATGGAATAAAATAGTCATAGTATCATCAGCAAAATGATCTGGCATCGCTAGCAGCACCCGTTCATGAGTATAACGCAAGCACCAGCCATCACCCTCTTCAACCATATTTTAGGGAAGTGGGTGACCCGATACCCGACGCTACCACTAGCCACACCGCCTGAGGGAGCATGACGTTCTTGCTGTTGTCTTGACTTGGTCTTGACAAGCAAATAAGTGAGTGGAACAGTCACCAGTATGCCAAATGTCAAACTGCACAGCCATGCCGTAAAAAAAATTAATAAGTAAATAGAAACTTTTTGAAATATCCTGTAGGTAGTATGCTTTGCTGCTTTTAGCCAGCCTTAATTTGGGAAACGCTAACTTATGGTCGTTCTTAGTCTTTACAGAGTCATTTTTATCATGATTATCTTTCCTAGTTTTAAATGTATTACTATTCTTATAAATACATAATGTTTTCATAAATATATTGTGATGCAAGGGTACCAATGATACCAAGGATACCAATCTCTTTAAACTTGTCTCGAAGAGATTCTCTATTTCCAAGTTTATACATTCCACGAATAGCCCTTTTCTGTGGTGTAAATATCGTGTCAATATCTGCGGCATTGCCCAAAAGTAGGATGCCGTAGGACATTATACTATGAAAATAACTAAAATAAACCAGCTTCGCTTTATTAACATCAGTCAATGAGTGAATTTTCATTACCGCGAATGCTGCAGAACTAAGTCTACTCGCTAGTTTTAAGATATGGGCGCCCCATTGCAATTTAGAATCTAAGGTGTTTCCATTAAGACGCAGATCAGACTCAACTTGTTTTACATATGGTGAAGAGAATTTTATACATTTAGTTTTTTTATCATTGAAAGCTAGATTATTTCTATAGAACCACTGCACAACATTTGAGAGAGCATTGTTTACATCGTCGTAGTTGATTTTCTGTCTAATCATTTTAAAAATTAATGAATAGGCCCAGAATTGATCCTTGTGGCACTCCTATTCTCACAACCGACTTTATCGACTCGTATTTTTACGAATGTACGTTTAGTATGGAGTCTGTTGCAAGTTTTTGGTAACATTTCAATGTTTTCTTTTACAGTTATTTAAGAGTACAACATGTTAACAAACATTCAATACAATTTATTTAAGATATAATATACTGCGGTAATGGATAGACTTCAAGTATTGCTCACAAACCATCTCCATGCTATACGAATATTCATAAACATACGAGTCGATAAAGTTCTGTGCTCGCACTGCTACCCCGTCGTATGACGATACGTCCCTGATAAAAAGTTGACAGCTTAATTTTAAACGTGGACTGGAGAGCAAAGATAATCCCGTTCTGGACGGCCTTTTACAGCTACGACTTCGGAAATCGTAGAATAAATAGGTATGCTATCTCATCATGGGAGACAGAAGATTGGAGGTACCTGAGATGGCAGAAGCTCTAAGGATTTTATATGAACGTACACAAAACATAATCATTAACGAGTTAGGGTTCCACAAGGTGCCCTCAAGATCGGTTCCGTGGCTCCTTTCAGTTGAACAGGAACGAACTCAACTTACGGTTTCTAGAGACTGTTTAAAGTTTTTTCAAGCTGATCCGAATGAATTTTGGTGCCATGGATGAAACATGGGTTTATAACCATATTCCTGAATGCAAACAACAATCCAAACAATGGAAGGATCTCCAACCCCTAACCCTAAGAAAGCTAACGTGTGTTCGTCAGTAAACAAGGTGGGTAATGGAATCGGTTTTCTGGGATTTTAATCATCTTGATAGATTACCTACTTAGGAAGAGGTCAACTTATATATATATAATATATATATATTTATTCTGCATAGGTACTACTGCACACTTTAGGTAACTAGGTGATTTACGCGAACAAATTAAGTCATGACCAGAATTGTTGACCAAGATACCTAGTTTTGTTTCATCGGGACAATGCTCGTGTTCACACATCTGCAGAATCGATAGCTCAAATAGTGAATTGTGGTTTCGAATGGCTTCCTTATTCCCCCTATGCACCTGACTTGGCACCTTCTGACTTCCACCTATTTCCAAAATACAAAAAACGCTTAGAGTGGGTACACATTGGTTGTTTGAAGCGTGTTGAGTGCGTGTTAATATCGTACACATACCGCGCTTTTGACGGTGTTCAGCTAGCGTTAGTAAGCTGGGCATTGGCTCAGTTTCAAAATGGACATGGAATAGATTACTTGTGTGTGGCTCCTCTGTCGGCGCTATAAAAGACGACGACAGAGACAACGAAATTGTTGTAAGTAAATAATTAACAATTACTTACTCATCCAATTCTTTTTCTTTCTAAGGTATCTCTAGATTTGCCAAAAATTTCTACCGTTTCTGTTTTTAAACACCGTATTTTTATAATCATCCCTTCCCATATCCAAAATAGCTGATCGCTTTCGTATTTCGTCAATTAATATATCAGTAGCGAAATGTTCGATCTCCAATTTCAGTTGTCAATTTCATAAAGTAATAAACGAGGCAAAAAATAAATACAGGCAAAATGAAATAAAGAATTGTAATAGTGATCTTAGAAAAATATGGTCAAATATAAATTCATGGATAGGTAGAAAAAAGAACAGACTAGATAATGTGATTTTAAACTTTTTAGGGATAATAGAGAATTTAACTCAAATATGTACAAACTTCTCAAGAACATTTACTCATGAAATTAAAAGCATTAAACATAAGTGCAATATAAATTTGTTAAATAGAGAAAGTTATGTGAACCCTAGCAATGTTAGCTTTAGATTCATGAAGGTTACGACTTCGGATGTTAAAAAAATCATAGATAAATTATCGTGTGAAAAGGCTCCAGGTATAGATGGCATTAGAATAATAGATATTAAATACTTACTTATCTGATAAATTAAGTCCTATTTTAGCTCATTTCATTAACTTGTGCTTAACGAAAGGTGTTTATCCTGATCAATTAAAACATGCTATTATACGTCCTATATATAAAACTGGCAGTCACTTAGAGTGTGTAAACTACAGGCCAATAGCAATATTAGTAGGTTGAAATTGGGGTTCCTGGATCAGATAAGATCCAGGAACACCCAATTTCAATCATTCATTTAGTTTATCTTGCTTTTTACAGTTCAGAAAACTTTCCAATCATTCATAAATTAAAATCATCTCACTTTTACATATGAAAATTTAATCATTCAACAATTCAGGGTCTGGCAACTAATAATATAATCTTTTCCTTTTACTGCATTCAAATATAAACAACTAGGGAAATTAATTGCATGCTGCATCCAAGGATCGTCAAAAATCTCCCAATCATTTATTACAACTCCGCATGAAAAACACATTACTTTATCATTTATACCGTTCCCACAGTAAAAGAACCCAGCGTCGGCCATTTCAAACAACAGTGCTATTTTTGAGTCTATGGTTGCCCAATAATGGTTGAATGAATTAACACGATCTCTGTGTATTTGGTATAATTCATAGAGAGGATTATAATTTTTATTGTCAAACATTCTGTTTACACTTTCAGACCCTTTGTATGCTATAAAGAATTGCAATGAAATGGAAAACGTTAACTGACAACTTTTAAACAAGTATCAAATAGGTCATGGTGTTTGGAGTGGGGGGTGAGCACTTCTATCTATTAAATGAAACACGAACAAAATATGCAAAATAGTTTTATTATCATTACACCACTTATAACACAATACATTTTTTAGAGCACATATAGAGTTATGGTAACTACAACTATATAAATCTTGCGAATACTTGTATTGATTATATAAATTTAATAAACTGGAACAGCCTACATCTTCTAAATTAGTTATTTTACAATTATTGTTTTCCAAAATTTGATTTAACCACAAAACTTTCTCAGAGCCTTTAACATACACACATTTATCTCCAACAGTATCCGCAATCAATTTGCGGTGAAATGAAAAGGGTAGGTATGTATTCTTCACGCCAGTATGTCTTTCTGTTTCTTTCAATCCAACTAACCTGCTTTCGTTCAGATTTTGTTAGATGATAAAAAATAAATGGTGGTTTAAATAAATACGATTGAATTTTATTATCATACAAAATGGCAAATTCTTTGATAATGAACTCATTTGATTCTGTACGAAAGCCTTGAATATCCACTATAGCAATCATGATAGCCTGCGTACAATGTTACTAAGAGGTTTATATTCCACTAATCGATCGTTTATAATTAAACAATATGCAGACGTCTTCTCAGGAATTGCTGTCGAACACTCAAATTCCAACCGCACATCAACAGGACCTGTTTTAAGAGTGTCGTTTTGTCTAGAACAGTCTAAAATGAAGAGCGGTGCCTTTTCTTTGAAAGTTTTTAGATCGAGCAATGGGTCTACTGGACAGTTATAATACGACTGACGAAACTTTACATACATTTCATATAATATACTATATTTATTTTCTGAAAATTTTAAGTGCAATGGTTCATATGGATAATATTGCGAATTTAAAAAAAGCGTTACGTTTGATACTTCGCAATGATCGAACAATGAACTATCTTTTATTTTATTATTTATTTTATTAGATTGTAAACAAAAAATTACATATCTAGGTTTTTCCAATTGTGAAGCAGTTTTTACTGACCAAGAATGTTTTGTAGTTTTAGGTAGTATAGGGTACTCATATAAATCCCAATTCCTAAAAGCTATTTGAATAGGTGTATCTCTCTCTAAATGTTTCAAAAGTGCAAGTCGTTTTCTATCGGACACTGGTACTCTCCACTGAACTCTTTCTATATCTATTTGAAAATGAGCAACATCATCACTAAGAATAACGCTGTTTAAGTTACAGTTACTTCTATTCAATATAAGTTCATGTTTACAGTTGATAATAATTTTATTGTAGTCTTCAGCAAATCCTAAAATTTTATTCAATGGTATTACAGCACTAAAATGTCCATCATTTTGAAATCCGTTCAAATTCCATCCCCATAAAGCAGCAACTTTATTTTCTGCTTCATTTAACGAAATATATGACTTTATCGTCGATGTTATTCCCGAGTTTTTTATACGATCAATTTCAATGCCACTCATTTCGTACCTGATGTCTTGAAACAAAAACATAACAGGGTTATTAGTGAACGTAACAGGCTTCTTGATCGGATTCCCGTCTTTACCGAAAATCTTTGCTTTGCCCTCGATGTAAATTGAGCTGGCTGATGGTAGCACGTATATGTCTTGCTGATGTATGGGGATCCTGATTTCATCATTTTCTCTAAAGCTGTTGTTATAGGGATTGTACGAATGGACTTCATAACTTTCGATCGAATCATCGAATACTGGTAATTGAGTGACCTCTAGTATATTCATATTTTAAAACCTAAAGCTCTAAGAAATTCTTTATTTGCTTTAGTTTAATTCTTCACTTTTTTCTTACGTCTATGCACTTTTGTGGTTGTAGGGATAATAATGCGTTTTATTTTAACAGGAGTGCTTTTATAATGAACTATCATCAATCCTCTGATTTGCACGGGCGATTCTTTAGTTACGGATTGCGCAGTAAACAAAGATTTAACATGATTGTGTATTAAGAGACGATTATTATGGTACCTATTCTCCAATAAGTCCCATGCATGGGTATAATTAACCGCTGTAAATTCGAGTGCACTGATTACTTGCAAAAGCAAAGTGGGTAGTAGAAAAAGTAAACACAAAAAAAAAGTTGCTCTTGGATATTTTAATCATTTAAATAGTTTAAATTATAGTTTTTAAATAAAATTTATGTATAATAAACAAAGTGAGTAACATCTACCTGCCAGCTATAAAATTTCCTTGAAAAAAACTACTTACTTACTGTAATAGTAAGACAAAACAATGGACAAACTTCAACAGTCAATGCAAGACTTAACAGCTCTTTTCACTACAAAGATGGAAAGATTTCAACAAGACTTAACCAAAACAAGCACATCACCGCAAGCAACAACTTCACATACATTAACTTCACTGACTGCGGAATTCACAGAATTTAGAACATTCATTCTCAGTACAATGGAGATTCTTCAAAAGCAGGTAGCAGCACTAATCCTGGAATCTGACCGTCTTGAGATGAAGGGCAGACGAAAAATTTTACTCATACATGGTGTGGAAGAGGTCAAAAAGGAAGATGTCTCAGCAACGGTCTTAAAAGTTGCTGAAGGGCCCCTAAATCTGACTTTGAGTAAGGCTGATATCTGCTACTACCATCGTTTAGGTAAGCCCAGGGAGAAAAATGACAAACCAAGGCCTATTCTCATCAAATTTATCAACATTGCAGCTCGTGATAGTATGTGGCAGTCGAAGAAGTGTTTGAAAGGTTCTGGAGTAACTGTGTCTGAATTCCTGACAAAGTTTCGTCATGGTCTGTTCATGCAAGCAAGACTACAGTATGGTGTGAGCCAGTGCTGGACCAGGGATGGTGATATCTTCGTGATTGAAAGCGATGGGCAGCGCCACAGAATTGTGACTGCCAACGATCTAAAGAGCGTCACACATAGCGTTACTCCGGTTGCCATCGAGCAAGCAGCACAACCAGCTAAGGCCGCAATACCACCAAAAACAAGGCGTCTTCCGGCAAAGAAGTAAATGTATTTTCCTTAATTTGTTTAGATTATCATTATTATATTTTTTTATTGCTTCTTCTAAATTTTCCGCTACCTTCTAACATTTATTTTTAGAAAATTCAAAATACATCTGATAATTTAAAGTTTTGAAGGTAAATCTTAAACTGATTGTTCTAAAGATTCCAGAAATAATATTTAGTTAGATATCATGTAAACATGGGACTGTCAAAGTGATTTGTCAATCTTGTAAACATGGCAGTCTATATGACACAGAGTTGCCAATGTTATTGACATAAGTTATCGACCAGTTATGTCCCGATCCACTATTGGTCCCTCAATATTTTTTTCTTGTTAGTTTAGTATGTTTTTGTTGTAACTTTTGTTTTGATTTTAATTTTTGTTTTAGTAGTATTTATTATTGTTTTCTACACATAGCTGGCAGGTATTTGATTGGAAACGTAAATCTTAATATAATATTTGTCGTATTTATACTTACTTAATTATTTATTTAAATATTTTAATTTATATATTGTAATACTTATATTTTTATTATTATATATTTTTTTTAGTTTGTTGCAAATGGATGACAGTAAAAGCGATAGTTCTTCTTTCTTTGAATCTTGTTCAGGTGAAAGTGACCTTAGCGTTTTAAGTACCTATCAAACACTTGGCGATTTTTTACAGTCACAGTTTTCGGATGTTCCGCATAACTTTAACGTAGTTCACATAAACGCACAAAGTATTCCTGCTCATCATGTAGATATGCTTGATTCCTTCAACTTTAAGTACCTCCACGCCATTCTTGTATCTGAATCCTGGCTTAAACCTTGTCTTCCCTCCACCTTGTATTCAATACCTGGTTTTCAGCTGATACGGAATGTTAAATAAAACACTTTTTTAACCGGATTTATCGCGTATATTTACATTTTAAATTTTGACTCGACGTTTCGGTGTCTTTTCAGACCCCGTGGTCACGAGCGACTGAGGTGTCAAGCGTCGGATTGATAGATTGAAAAAAGTTATACATCATCATCTCCATCTGTTTCTCAGTCTTCGAGCGTAGCGTTCGGGATTGACACAAAACGAGCTGACAGTATCTTGAGTTACAGGTCGTGCAGCTTGCTGGATGTTAGATTTAATGTTTTTCAGGATAGGGTCCCATGTCGGTGATAGTTTCCAACCATCTTCTCTATTGAAATTAGGGTGTTTTTTAATTTCAATCGCTTCTCTGATCATTCTAGGAATGTAATGCTTCTCTCTAGATAAAATTTTCACAGAGTCAAACCTTAAGTAGTGGTTGGGCTTGTCCATGGAATGCTCACAAACTGCAGACTTTGAAGCTCTTCGATTTTTAATATCAGCTATGTGTTCTTTTACGCGGGTTGATACGTTTCTTTTGGTTTGACCAATGTAGGAAAGCCCACAGCCGCAGTCAATCTTGTAAACACCTGGGTCTTGTAAAGGGATGCTGCATTTAACTGAGCGAAGATGTTGACTTATTTTTGAATTAGGTTTAAATACTGTTTTTATTGAAGCGCGCCTAAGAATGTTTGAGATTTTATCTGTGACACCCTTTACAAAAGGTAGAAATGCAGGTTTGCGTTCGACTGTCTGAGGCTTCACGTGGTCACTGCGGCGGCGACGAGGTGGTTTGAGGCCGTTTTCACGAAGCACCTTGACAACATGTTTCAGTTCATCATCAATGTGCTGAGGATCGCAGATTCCATGTGCTCTCTGAAACAAAGAGGAGCCTACGGCGAGTAACTGGCTCGGGTGGTGGTGGGACTTTCCATTTAAATAGCGGTCAGTATGGGTGGATTTCCTATAAACTGTGTGACTGAGTGTACCATTTGGATTTCTTTTAATTAAAACATCAAGAAAGGCTAACTTATTATCCTGTTCTAATTCCATAGTGAATTGTATTTTAGTATTAAGGGAATTAAGATGGTTTAGAAAAGCAGTTACTTTATGTTGAGGTAAGATTGTATATGTATCGTCAACGTACCTCTTGTAGATCTTCGGCACGACGGGTGCCATGTGGAGAGCACGCTCCTCAAAGTCTTCCATGTAGATGTCAGCAACTACAGGTGACACTGGGGAGCCCATAGCAACACCATCAATTTGTAGATAAAACTCATTATTCCACATAAAGTAGCCCGATGTAAGGCATAATTCTAATAATTCTGCATATTCAACAGGCAAATCTGATTCAGTTAGCTTTTTCTTGACAATTTCAATGCAGTCTTTGACAGGTAGTGATGTAAACAAAGACTTAACATCAAAACTAACCATGGTTTCATTGTTTGCAATTTTAAGATGTTTTAAATCACTTACAAATTGGTAAGAATCCTTTACATATGCTGCTGTTTTGCCTCTCAATTGTGAGAGTACACCTGCTATATGTTGAGCAAGCTTGTAAGTTGGTGTGTCTATTTGGCTCACAATAGGTCTTAGTGGTACATCAGTTTTATGCACTTTAGGTAGCCCATACAGTTTTGGGGGTTTTACACAAGCTGGGATTAATTTATTCACATCTAAATTTAACCATTCTTTGTGTTTTTGTATTAATTCGGAAGTTTTCTTCATAATTCTAGAAGTAGGGTCATAGTTTACTTTTTTATAAGTTAATTCATCCGACAAAAGGTTAGTAATTTTTGTGTTATATTCAGATGTGTCCATCACAACAGTGGCGTTTCCTTTATCTGCACGAAGGACAGTTAACTCTTCATTGTTGCGTAAGTTCTTTAATGCAAGTCGTTCCTCTCTAGCAAGATTCGGTTTCGGCAATTTACATCGCCTCAAAACGCCAGAAATATCTTGACGAATACTTTCGGCGTCTTCCTTAGAGATTTTATTCTGAAAGAGACAGTCTTCTACTTTGCAGATAATCTCCTCTGTTGGTATTTTTGATGGAACCGGTGCGTAATTTAATCCCTTGCTTAAAAGTTTTATTGTATTTGAATCTAATGTTTGTTTTGACACATTAACTACTGCCTTTTCCACAGAGCATGATGACGACTGAATTGATTGATTACGGTTGATTGAATGACTCATTCCATTGTTCTCTAATTTGTTAAACTTTTTGATTTGTTTACTTTTATAAATATCATGGATGGCCAATGCTCTTTTAGAAGTTATGTTTTCTATGCTATTAAAGTCATTTTGAGACAGCGTTAATGAGAGTTGATTTTTTAAATTACTTATTGATTTAGCTATTTGAAACGTATCATACCGGTGTTGTTGGATGGATTTGATGAGTAACTTTTTGCTTGCTTGGCGTAGAATGTCGGCACTTCCCCATATGTCTTTCTTTGGTGAAATTCTTACGCACACAGGGATAAGGTCGTTGTCACGACATCTCTTCAAGAAATTCAAGGATGTTAACAGTCGTGATTGCCGTTTTTTTAACCATTCTAACTGCCGAATTTTGTTTGCACTTTCCAGTCCGTACTGGTCCACATAATATTGTCTTAAGTTTTCGCGATTCATACTATTAAATAAAACACTTTTTTAACCGGATTTATCGCGTATATTTACATTTTAAATTTTGACTCGACGTTTCGGTGTCTTTTCAGACCCCGTGGTCACGAGCGACTGAGGTGTCAAGCGTCGGATTGATAGATTGAAAAAAGTTATACATCATCATCTCCATCTGTTTCTCAGTCTTCGAGCGTAGCGTTCGGGATTGACACAAAACGAGCTGACAGTATCTTGAGTTACAGGTCGTGCAGCTTGCTGGATGTTAGATTTAATGTTTTTCAGGATAGGGTCCCATGTCGGTGATAGTTTCCAACCATCTTCTCTATTGAAATTAGGGTGTTTTTTAATTTCAATCGCTTCTCTGATCATTCTAGGAATGTAATGCTTCTCTCTAGATAAAATTTTCACAGAGTCAAACCTTAAGTAGTGGTTGGGCTTGTCCATGGAATGCTCACAAACTGCAGACTTTGAAGCTCTTCGATTTTTAATATCAGCTATGTGTTCTTTTACGCGGGTTGATACGTTTCTTTTGGTTTGACCAATGTAGGAAAGCCCACAGCCGCAGTCAATCTTGTAAACACCTGGGTCTTGTAAAGGGATGCTGCATTTAACTGAGCGAAGATGTTGACTTATTTTTGAATTAGGTTTAAATACTGTTTTTATTGAAGCGCGCCTAAGAATGTTTGAGATTTTATCTGTGACACCCTTTACAAAAGGTAGAAATGCAGGTTTGCGTTCGACTGTCTGAGGCTTCACGTGGTCACTGCGGCGGCGACGAGGTGGTTTGAGGCCGTTTTCACGAAGCACCTTGACAACATGTTTCAGTTCATCATCAATGTGCTGAGGATCGCAGATTCCATGTGCTCTCTGAAACAAAGAGGAGCCTACGGCGAGTAACTGGCTCGGGTGGTGGTGGGACTTTCCATTTAAATAGCGGTCAGTATGGGTGGATTTCCTATAAACTGTGTGACTGAGTGTACCATTTGGATTTCTTTTAATTAAAACATCAAGAAAGGCTAACTTATTATCCTGTTCTAATTCCATAGTGAATTGTATTTTAGTATTAAGGGAATTAAGATGGTTTAGAAAAGCAGTTACTTTATGTTGAGGTAAGATTGTATATGTATCGTCAACGTACCTCTTGTAGATCTTCGGCACGACGGGTGCCATGTGGAGAGCACGCTCCTCAAAGTCTTCCATGTAGATGTCAGCAACTACAGGTGACACTGGGGAGCCCATAGCAACACCATCAATTTGTAGATAAAACTCATTATTCCACATAAAGTAGCCCGATGTAAGGCATAATTCTAATAATTCTGCATATTCAACAGGCAAATCTGATTCAGTTAGCTTTTTCTTGACAATTTCAATGCAGTCTTTGACAGGTAGTGATGTAAACAAAGACTTAACATCAAAACTAACCATGGTTTCATTGTTTGCAATTTTAAGATGTTTTAAATCACTTACAAATTGGTAAGAATCCTTTACATATGCTGCTGTTTTGCCTCTCAATTGTGAGAGTACACCTGCTATATGTTGAGCAAGCTTGTAAGTTGGTGTGTCTATTTGGCTCACAATAGGTCTTAGTGGTACATCAGTTTTATGCACTTTAGGTAGCCCATACAGTTTTGGGGGTTTTACACAAGCTGGGATTAATTTATTCACATCTAAATTTAACCATTCTTTGTGTTTTTGTATTAATTCGGAAGTTTTCTTCATAATTCTAGAAGTAGGGTCATAGTTTACTTTTTTATAAGTTAATTCATCCGACAAAAGGTTAGTAATTTTTGTGTTATATTCAGATGTGTCCATCACAACAGTGGCGTTTCCTTTATCTGCACGAAGGACAGTTAACTCTTCATTGTTGCGTAAGTTCTTTAATGCAAGTCGTTCCTCTCTAGCAAGATTCGGTTTCGGCAATTTACATCGCCTCAAAACGCCAGAAATATCTTGACGAATACTTTCGGCGTCTTCCTTAGAGATTTTATTCTGAAAGAGACAGTCTTCTACTTTGCAGATAATCTCCTCTGTTGGTATTTTTGATGGAACCGGTGCGTAATTTAATCCCTTGCTTAAAAGTTTTATTGTATTTGAATCTAATGTTTGTTTTGACACATTAACTACTGCCTTTTCCACAGAGCATGATGACGACTGAATTGATTGATTACGGTTGATTGAATGACTCATTCCATTGTTCTCTAATTTGTTAAACTTTTTGATTTGTTTACTTTTATAAATATCATGGATGGCCAATGCTCTTTTAGAAGTTATGTTTTCTATGCTATTAAAGTCATTTTGAGACAGCGTTAATGAGAGTTGATTTTTTAAATTACTTATTGATTTAGCTATTTGAAACGTATCATACCGGTGTTGTTGGATGGATTTGATGAGTAACTTTTTGCTTGCTTGGCGTAGAATGTCGGCACTTCCCCATATGTCTTTCTTTGGTGAAATTCTTACGCACACAGGGATAAGGTCGTTGTCACGACATCTCTTCAAGAAATTCAAGGATGTTAACAGTCGTGATTGCCGTTTTTTTAACCATTCTAACTGCCGAATTTTGTTTGCACTTTCCAGTCCGTACTGGTCCACATAATATTGTCTTAAGTTTTCGCGATTCATACTATTAAATAAAACACTTTTTTAACCGGATTTATCGCGTATATTTACATTTTAAATTTTGACTCGACGTTTCGGTGTCTTTTCAGACCCCGTGGTCACGAGCGACTGAGGTGTCAAGCGTCGGATTGATAGATTGAAAAAAGTTATACATCATCATCTCCATCTGTTTCTCAGTCTTCGAGCGTAGCGTTCGGGATTGACACAAAACGAGCTGACAGTATCTTGAGTTACAGGTCGTGCAGCTTGCTGGATGTTAGATTTAATGTTTTTCAGGATAGGGTCCCATGTCGGTGATAGTTTCCAACCATCTTCTCTATTGAAATTAGGGTGTTTTTTAATTTCAATCGCTTCTCTGATCATTCTAGGAATGTAATGCTTCTCTCTAGATAAAATTTTCACAGAGTCAAACCTTAAGTAGTGGTTGGGCTTGTCCATGGAATGCTCACAAACTGCAGACTTTGAAGCTCTTCGATTTTTAATATCAGCTATGTGTTCTTTTACGCGGGTTGATACGTTTCTTTTGGTTTGACCAATGTAGGAAAGCCCACAGCCGCAGTCAATCTTGTAAACACCTGGGTCTTGTAAAGGGATGCTGCATTTAACTGAGCGAAGATGTTGACTTATTTTTGAATTAGGTTTAAATACTGTTTTTATTGAAGCGCGCCTAAGAATGTTTGAGATTTTATCTGTGACACCCTTTACAAAAGGTAGAAATGCAGGTTTGCGTTCGACTGTCTGAGGCTTCACGTGGTCACTGCGGCGGCGACGAGGTGGTTTGAGGCCGTTTTCACGAAGCACCTTGACAACATGTTTCAGTTCATCATCAATGTGCTGAGGATCGCAGATTCCATGTGCTCTCTGAAACAAAGAGGAGCCTACGGCGAGTAACTGGCTCGGGTGGTGGTGGGACTTTCCATTTAAATAGCGGTCAGTATGGGTGGATTTCCTATAAACTGTGTGACTGAGTGTACCATTTGGATTTCTTTTAATTAAAACATCAAGAAAGGCTAACTTATTATCCTGTTCTAATTCCATAGTGAATTGTATTTTAGTATTAAGGGAATTAAGATGGTTTAGAAAAGCAGTTACTTTATGTTGAGGTAAGATTGTATATGTATCGTCAACGTACCTCTTGTAGATCTTCGGCACGACGGGTGCCATGTGGAGAGCACGCTCCTCAAAGTCTTCCATGTAGATGTCAGCAACTACAGGTGACACTGGGGAGCCCATAGCAACACCATCAATTTGTAGATAAAACTCATTATTCCACATAAAGTAGCCCGATGTAAGGCATAATTCTAATAATTCTGCATATTCAACAGGCAAATCTGATTCAGTTAGCTTTTTCTTGACAATTTCAATGCAGTCTTTGACAGGTAGTGATGTAAACAAAGACTTAACATCAAAACTAACCATGGTTTCATTGTTTGCAATTTTAAGATGTTTTAAATCACTTACAAATTGGTAAGAATCCTTTACATATGCTGCTGTTTTGCCTCTCAATTGTGAGAGTACACCTGCTATATGTTGAGCAAGCTTGTAAGTTGGTGTGTCTATTTGGCTCACAATAGGTCTTAGTGGTACATCAGTTTTATGCACTTTAGGTAGCCCATACAGTTTTGGGGGTTTTACACAAGCTGGGATTAATTTATTCACATCTAAATTTAACCATTCTTTGTGTTTTTGTATTAATTCGGAAGTTTTCTTCATAATTCTAGAAGTAGGGTCATAGTTTACTTTTTTATAAGTTAATTCATCCGACAAAAGGTTAGTAATTTTTGTGTTATATTCAGATGTGTCCATCACAACAGTGGCGTTTCCTTTATCTGCACGAAGGACAGTTAACTCTTCATTGTTGCGTAAGTTCTTTAATGCAAGTCGTTCCTCTCTAGCAAGATTCGGTTTCGGCAATTTACATCGCCTCAAAACGCCAGAAATATCTTGACGAATACTTTCGGCGTCTTCCTTAGAGATTTTATTCTGAAAGAGACAGTCTTCTACTTTGCAGATAATCTCCTCTGTTGGTATTTTTGATGGAACCGGTGCGTAATTTAATCCCTTGCTTAAAAGTTTTATTGTATTTGAATCTAATGTTTGTTTTGACACATTAACTACTGCCTTTTCCACAGAGCATGATGACGACTGAATTGATTGATTACGGTTGATTGAATGACTCATTCCATTGTTCTCTAATTTGTTAAACTTTTTGATTTGTTTACTTTTATAAATATCATGGATGGCCAATGCTCTTTTAGAAGTTATGTTTTCTATGCTATTAAAGTCATTTTGAGACAGCGTTAATGAGAGTTGATTTTTTAAATTACTTATTGATTTAGCTATTTGAAACGTATCATACCGGTGTTGTTGGATGGATTTGATGAGTAACTTTTTGCTTGCTTGGCGTAGAATGTCGGCACTTCCCCATATGTCTTTCTTTGGTGAAATTCTTACGCACACAGGGATAAGGTCGTTGTCACGACATCTCTTCAAGAAATTCAAGGATGTTAACAGTCGTGATTGCCGTTTTTTTAACCATTCTAACTGCCGAATTTTGTTTGCACTTTCCAGTCCGTACTGGTCCACATAATATTGTCTTAAGTTTTCGCGATTCATACTATTAAATAAAACACTTTTTTAACCGGATTTATCGCGTATATTTACATTTTAAATTTTGACTCGACGTTTCGGTGTCTTTTCAGACCCCGTGGTCACGAGCGACTGAGGTGTCAAGCGTCGGATTGAT